>CAXIVR010000007.1:72122381-73454881 GCA_964035755.1 Teleogryllus oceanicus | reverse complement strand
GTCTGCCTCTTCACTTTATCTTCGAAATGCACTAACTACATAGCTACAGACGGACTAGCGACAGAGCGGGCCGAGTTAGGCTGCTGCCTGGAGATGAATATAATAGTCGACTTTCCGGTCAATAACAGGCGAATGCTGGAGTAGTACCCTATCAAATGGGCCACGAACCGCAAACAATCTTTTCCTTGTTTTCCTTGACCTAACCTCACCCTTTATTTACATTCACTCACACACACATACACACACACACACACACACTTGTACTTGGTCGTCCTACACTCTCAAAAATATCGGGAGAGCAGTCGAGAGCTTATAGCTTGTCCCGGCTGGAGCGGTGCCCCGCTGGGTGGAGACACCTGGAGGAGAAAAACTCTCGCAAGTCGTCGTGCGGGTCGGCGCCGAATATCACCGTCCAGCGGGGGAATAACACCGCCACCACCCGCGACAAAGATTTTTTACACTTGCGAAACTAACGACCACAGAAGTTGACGCGGCAGGACACTCGAAATAATCAATCTTCTTGCCGGTCTTTGTATTCTGATTGCGTCTATTTCCGGTTAATGCAATGTGTTCCTGATCTCGGACAACTTGATCTCATAGAAAATAAGACCATTCCTTGTTCACTACTTCCCCATTAGCTACAAATTAGATTAGGTAGTGACAACGCCACTGTTTGAATGATAATCTAGCAACCGGCTGCTCTCATTGGTTGTTTGAGAGGAATTACAGCCGAATGCCGGAACAGTAGTGTCTTTAATAATGGTATATGGATGCCTTGGGGTTTCTCCGACCCCCTTCTGATTCTAATTTACTTTTTTAAGACCAAACAATAGGTTCTCAAGTCCCAAATAACATGTACCCAAAGTACTACGAGCACATGGATGACACACTGCAAATAGTATTGAGCTGCAGGGTGCGGTCTGATTGCCGACCATTCACTAGTGGCTCACAAAGAGCCTTTGCCAAACACAGGTGTCAAGAACACTTAGAAAACAGGCGTACGCTTACTACATTGATATATGGAATGCGGATTAGGTAAATTCTGTGAAGGCCACCTGGGACAATGCACTGCTAGGAGGGAGGGGCTCGTTTACAAAGGGGATTAGAAAGATGTACGGCTATCTAAACAGTTGTTTCCTCAACCCGACAGAGAAGATAAAGGCCTGAAAAGCATTAAAGTACGGGACTGATTCTCCACACAAAGAAGTGTGACATGGCTGCATTCAGATTCCAGAATTTTAACGCAATTATAAACATTTTTTCCTGTATAGAATACGCGTTTTCATGATGATGATTGTTATTTGCCGTTAGTTAAAAACATGTAAATAGAGTAGGATGCATAATGAAGGCTATTATTAAATATTTTGGAAATTAATTTGAGATATTCAGCGTGTGATATTTTTTATATTATCCTTAGTTCACAGCCTTTCGGTTAGCCGAGTTAGATGGTTTTGGCGAGTGGTGAAGACGGAGAAATGGTGGGAAGAGGGGCTGGGAAAACGGGAGAAACAAGAGAAGACCTGCCGCGAACCCGTTTTTTCCTCCACTTTTTTCACATAGGTCGACGGGGATTTGAACCTCGCTACCTAGAGGTAGAAGGCCAGCAACTTCACCACATGTCGCCATCACCATGTGATAATCTACAGATTGTTGATTTGTTGTATTTAATGGGTTAACTTTAAAATGTTTGGTTTGAATGGTTTTTAGCTCTCTTCACGCACTCGAATTTACATGATCAGTAGGATAAATTTCTTGTCCTCATTCTCTTTAAACTTAGCTTATTGTCTAGATTTACCTCATTGACTATTTTTAAAGTGTGCACACTAACGGAGTCAAAGGAATTGTTTGAAACGAGCTTTCTTATGCTTCAAGAAAGCAACAGAATGGTGTTATGGGCTGTGAGATCAGTGAGAATCGAGAACGTGTTGCATGAACTGGAAAGTAGCCTGCTAGCAGGAGATAAAGATTGTCTAGAAGAACAAAAAGAGACGAGCTAGACATCTGAAAGGAGGTAGAGAAGCCAGGCGATTTGTATCCAGTAGCGATCGAGCGCGTGCTTGAACACCCCAATAGAAAAAGCAGATGCGTCTGAGAAAGACAGTGTGTGTGTGAGGGAGAGAGAGAGGGGGGGAGAGAGAATGTAGAGGAGGTAAAAGTGACGTAAAGGACTTAAAGATTGCGCATAATGAGAATGAACGGAAACAAAGGAAAAATGAACGAAGACCAGGAAAGGTAAAAGTGACAAAAATGGATGAAAACGTTAACAGAAATAGAACAAAAGAAAAGATAAAGAAAAGGAAGGGAAGAAATGGGAAAAGGAAGGGAAAGGTATAGGGAGAAAAAAGATAATAGAGAAAGAGAAAAAGTATAGATTGAGGAAAAAGTAGTGGTGATTAAGAAAAAAGAGATAAGAAAATGGAGGAATAAATAAAGGAGCGAAAGCAAGCAAAAAGAGAAAAGGAAGGAAACAAAAAAGCAAGGAAGAAGAAGAAGAAGAAGAAGAAGAAGAAGAAGAAGAAGAAGGAAAAGCGTCAGGCAAGTTGCGGACGACTGAGGAGAAGGCGGGCGTGAAATGAAGCAGACGCGAAGCGAGCGGCGCGGCGCAGCGTGGCTTTGGCCCAGCGTGGTCGGGCGGTGGGGGCGGCGTCGAGGGGCGGATTCGCGCGCCATTGCCCGCGCCCTATTTCAAGCCGCCCGCGGCTCGGGCTTCGCCGGAATCGGATCCGGCGGCGGTTTGGGCGTCCGAGCGGCCAGGGGTAGGGGGCAGCGGTTCTGCGCATGCGCCTGTCGGAAGGCCACTCGTGCTGATCGCCCTCACTGACCTCGGGCTCTCCGCCGCGGGGACGTCCACTCCGCCGCGCGCAGCAAATGAACTGCGAGCGGCGAAAAAGGGCCCCGGCGCTGGTGGATACAAATCGAGTTAATAACGTAAGATTAAACCAACCCACGAAACTGTAAAGGAATCTCATATATCAGCGAATGATTAATTTGCTTTTCTTCCTATCACCAATACCAAAATGTAATTTTGAATAGTATTCTATTTTCAGTTGATGTAATATACGCATAATTTCGATTGAAATTACTTTACTAAGGTGTTCTTTGTGCTCATTACTTCTCCTTGTCAGATGTGCCGGCAATTAAAATATTTGCTTGTACTTTTGCCTTAGTTCATGACTAGGGCCCGGATTTCTATGCAGTAAATATGCCTAAAATATGCCATGTAATATGTACTGCAAATCTTTAAAATATGCCCTAAATATGTAGTATAAAATTTACGAGGAAATAAATGTTTATTACTAGAATGCAATGCAAAATATTTGTTGAAAAATGTGAATTGTGTTACGACGGTATTGCCTCCTTGTAACATGAACAAAAGGTTGAAAAATATGTTTTGAAAATAATTTTATTTTTAATTTCACTTAATTCACCATGCATTGAAACACTTTCATTTGTTTATGTCAAAATATTTGAGAATGGGAAGAAGTAGATTTAAGACAAAGTAAAACATCAATTAATTTAACAAAAACATTCTATATTAAGGTAAAAAAAATACTAACATGTATGCCATGATATACTTATAAATTTATTTCTGAAAAACTGGTTCGTTAACCTGTTGATATAATTGTATACAAATAACGTAATATATACACTCAACAAAAACATGTCTGGTAAATTTATTTTAAGAATTGTTTAAATTTACGACAAGATAATTTTTAAATTTGTTTATGAGAAACTGGTTCCTCGTTTCTTAAGATATTTTTACATGTTGGGCATGCCTGTGAGTATGCAGTGTTGCTACCTGATATTAGAGAGATCTTTACTCGATAGGCCTTACTGACGGCCAGCAAGCACTTGGGCGATGATACCCACACTTAAGCTATTTGCTGGAAAACGATTCCTCACAGAATAGGAAAGTACGGTCTATCAAGGGGTTTAAATTTCATTCGATACCCAGACACAGCGCGTCGATCCGTGCATCCTCGCCCGAAATTCAATCTTACCTTTCGTCGTGCATGTGGTAAAAGCGAAATTCACTATATTTGCATCTGTTGACAAATATTAAGGCTAAAATGATATTACCTTTTTTATGAATACTGATTCCAAAAACCACGATAACCATAAAATTTATCAATTTCAAGAATGTTTGATTTTAATAAATTATTACTATTTTTCCATTATTTTCCAAAACTTAGGTTGAATGTACAGAAATATTCAGTAACAATAAAATGTGATATAATATTCAAAATGAAATTCGTCAGAAATGCTCTAAATGAGCAAGTTCGTAAATATATATCTTTTTCCAAGTAACAGTAAAAACGCATTTGCTTACAAATACGAGCTCTATTAATGACACTTGCTGCTATGTTTATTTAACAGTATTTTAATTATTGGAATTTGCTTCAATGTAATCGACCATAACTCTCCTTTTATTGTTAGTTGAGAAATGGTTGTAATAAGTTTCGAAGTAAATAATGTTAATTGTTTATCAAATTTCTCGGCTTTATGCCAGACTGAACTTTTCTTCTTAGAATAAATATTAGCAAAATGTCTAAAAACGCAAAATAAATGGATATTTTCAGCACTAATGAATGGAAATTAGCTCTTGGGATAGGAAAGATGCACTTTGCAACTCATGTAGAAGTATCTTTGGCATTCTTATTTCAAAATGCTGAACTGTGATACCATCGTTGCGTCACTCGTTAACGTTCGTATGCCAACGACTAACGTTCTCAGTAGTTACGTAAATAGCTAAAAGCTATTTTGCAAATCAGTTGCATGTATTTAAAGAGAGAGCACGAAATCGTCAACACTTTGTGTGTGTGTGTGTGTGTCACACACAGTCATTCGAGTCACAGTCAGTACTGGGGGACAGAATTATGGAATTTCGCGTAGAATAATTCACTATGAAGCTTCACTGAAATTTTTGTCTCTGAATAATTAGTATGACCGAAATTTGAAAAAGAGAAGTGAACGTATTTCTTTTAGACGTGGTATTTTACTTCATGACAGCGGAATGATTACGTACTCTTTGGCGACTCATGCAGGGGCTGTAGAAACCGTGAAATGCCGCAGTACACATCCGCGTAGCGGGTTGCCTATACAGGAGGGGAGTCGGGTAAAGGATCTGGCGGCCTCGGAAAGGCGCCCCTTGAAACGCGCTGTTGCCGGACGTAAAAGAGATAATAGCGGGAGACGAGTGGTCCCCAGTGTTTGCACTGAAATATTCAATACTGCACGACGACGCGTCCCTCGGGTCGCCAGAGAGCATCGCTACGCAGCCGTTCCGCCCGCAGGCGCCCGCTCTGCGTTGGTGTTCACAACGTCTTTCGGCGCAACCCCGTAGGGATTCGGTTTTTAAAATTTCGAGAATTTTTGTAGGATTTCGTTTCAAAACTTTGGAAGATTTTTCAATATGATGAAACACAAAGAGGTACCGGCTGCGAAAGAGTGTGTAGAAGCGGACTCACAACTGGCATTTCAGAAACCGGGAGGTTATGGGTCGAACCCCACACCGGGGTCAGGGCATCAACTGATTCCATTGAGGTACCTCTGACTAGGGTTAGAGTTCCGACGGCGTCTGGATTTTTGGCATTAGCTACATAGCTAGGTCGAACTGGAAGAAAATTCAATGGCCGGCTGCTCTGATCCGTAGTTTTCCGTGGTTTCTCCGATAAACACCTGGCGAATGCCGGTGCAGTACCCTGACAAACGGGCCACGGACCGCGCGAGATCTTCCCTTCTCTCTTACTGATCATCTTCTCTCTCTCCCTCACACACACGCACGCGCACGCGCGCGCGCACACACATACACACACACACATTCACACTTCCGTACATTAGGTTACCACGTGTAACATGTGGTTTTCAAGCGGATGCCGGAGTAGTACCTTAGGGCTACGGACCGCGTTATTTTTTCTTGCCCCATCGAGTTGCCATTTCCTTAAGCCCGTTTTATAAGGTATTTATTTTCATTTTCAGACGGGATGTAATTTGTACCAAAAAAATGCATGCTTCATTTTTTGGTACCGATCTTATCCAGTTTAATTACCGCCCACCTAGCGACCCTTTGCGGTACATTTTCTCGTTTGCTATCCATGTTTAAATTTGTTCCTTTTGTACAGTTTTGAGAACGTTCTAATGTGTTGAATTGTAATGAGAAGTGGATAGTGTGGTGAGGAAGAAAACATGTATTGTGACCTGAAATTGTATCATTCACTAACATAACCTAACTTAATTTGTTACCGCAGCTATGCTTTTCAGCTTTTTGATTTTCAGCGCTTTTTGGGGCGGTCCCACGAAATATTTTTACCACAATTACGTGAAGGACACGAAATGACCGTGTAAAATGCTCGATCTCGTTTATCCAGTTTTGATTCCGAAACACACGTAGAAACGAACGTCCCTTTTCCCTCCATTTTTTATACTGCAAATATCATGTGTTACTTCGTTATATGAAACATCTCACCGCATGCTCAGTGCAAAAAGAGATCGTTTTTGCTCCTATTGGAGCAAGCGAAAGAAATTTGAAACATTTATTCTCAAACATCCAATAATATTAGCTTCGTAATTGCTATCTGTCTTGATTTGCACATCCGTTGCTAGAGATCGAAAACAAGAATACCTATGCCTTTAATCACGACCGCCATGACTTTATAATTGTGCTAAAATAATTGAGCATTGGATTTTTTTTTGCATTAGATCCTTGTATTGCCTTGGAGCACGAGCAAAACCAGTGTAATCACGCAGTTTCCTGTCCGGTCGCGAGGCGAAGCGCGATACGGCCATCCATCACGTGACCGCTGTATCTCCGGCGACCGCGGCTGCAGCGGAGGAAGTCCATGACGACCGGCACCTCGTCCCAAGTCTCATTTCCGGTGTGTACGCGCGCCGTTGGGTCGAGGCGGCGGCGCCGGTGCCGGCAAAGATGGGGTAGGGAGTGGGGGTAGGGCATTGCGTTGTAGACTGCGATGCGCGCTAAAGAATGAGAAAGCAATTATCTAAAAGTTGCGGCGACGCGGGGCGGTGCGTTGGCGGGAGTGGATGGGCGGGGCGGGGGAATGAGTCGGGTGGAGGAGGCGGTCGGGGCGGAGCAGGGCGAGGCGGGGTGGTGCGTGGGGAAAGGGGATGGGATGAAGAGGAAATGAGCCGGGGGAGGGGCTAGGGGGTGCGAGAAAGGAGGGACGGCGAAGAGGGTTGGCGTGAACGGGGGGGGGGGGGGGGGCGCGGCAACGCGCAATTATTTCGCGAAGCGCGCGAGGCAATTTTCACAGAGGCATAATTTACCCGAGCGCGCTCCTGCGGGGTTCATTTCATTCATCGTGCGAGGGAAGGGCGATGGCGGCCTGGGCGTGACTGCGGCAAATGCGGCCGGCGATTGTTTTCTGGTTGCCGTCTAACGCCGCGAGGTGCGAAAGAGGAAATAAGGAAATGAGAACCTTTGCTGGGGAGGAAGTGGGTTCTCTTGTTACCGAAACGTGAATCGTTGCTTGCTACTGTTTCAAAGAACTTCGCGAAACGGCTCTGTGACGGTGGGATGTGATAAGGTATCGCGTTGGTTACAAAATACACAGGACAAGTTCTGCTACATTTTCATCATTTTAAGGCTGCTATTATTTACTTGCACTCAAAGTTCACGTTATTAGTTGAGAGAAAAATGACTCAAAAGCAAATATTTCGGCAAATATGAAGGGTAATGTTGAATACTTTTTGTCGCAAAGACGTTTTTACTTTGACGCTTCGCATGTGTTTTATTCAAAACACCAGAAACCTTCAAGATGGATTAAGTACTTAATTAGTTAGAACTTACTCACTCAATAATAATCCAGAAGAGTCTATATAAATATAAAAAGCTTGAGGAAGTATCTGCACGAAGATATTTCTCGAAATTACAGAATAACTGAGAGCATTTCTTGTTTGAGGGCAATGTAATTCTATTAAAATCATAGAATTAGCAGATAATATTTGCATATTTCGGTGTGCATCGTTTTATATTTTTGAGTTATGAAAAGAAGCGACGAGAAACCCCAAATAAGAAAGTAAAGTATCATTTGATGATCTGGGTAACCGAGTTAGTTAATACGGGAGCTCCTTGGAGGTCGTGGGTTCAATTCTCGCCGTGATTGTAGATATTGGCTTGTGTGTCCTAGCCTGGTGGGATTTTCCCACCCACTATGTATCAATCTATTCAATGTATTATATTTCACCTAAATGCTGCAAAAATATAGAATATATTTGAAACAAGTATTCACTACTGTTGTTGATAAAGCTGTAACGTATTTATTTTCTTTGCATATATTGTTTTGACAATATAATTAAAAATAAAAATCTTTCAGACGGTGTCTTTTGTTTGCTGATAGATTTACAAGAAAATGTAATAAAAAAGTCCATAGAACGCATGTTGAATATTTAGTCAGAATACGTTGGGTCTTGTTTTTTTAATGCAAATTTTTGCGACTCGATGGCCGACGCGCGTGTCCGAGATGGTATGGCCATCGTGCGAACGTGATGGCTCGTGGTGTTTACATGATCATTTCATATGTTGGCAAATGTGGTGGGTCGTTATTTGCACAATAGCCGGTTGTATTTTATGGAGCTATAATGATGCGACGTTCGTTCTCTTTTGTTACGGCTCTTGGTTAAAATTAGCGTAGAGCAATTTGTGTAATGAAGCAAATGATGTAATAAAAGATGTTTAAACGTTGTTGTACCTTCAAATTGTTCTAACTATATGTTGTGTACTAATTACAACCCACTATAAGCATTGAATTTGCTTTTAGAGTTTGTGGCAATGCAATACTCAGCAATTTCTACTGTTTCGAGTTAATTCCACTCTACGTGTTAATGTCAATTTTATTACTTCAAGATAAGAAAATTAATTTCCACAATGTTTTTATCATTATAATAATTTTGAAAGATTTTACTATTAATTTGTGCAGAAAGCTATTGACTTTTCCACACGAATTAAATTTATAGTTATCGAGAAAACACACATCGATATTCTTTGTTTATATAAAGAATGTATTGGTACAGTGAAGGCTTGTCGACGTTTCTTTGAAAAGCAGCTGCAAAAACAACCACATATCTCTTAAAAACAAGCGAAATTCTGTAGCTAGAGAAGAGTGAAGTTTTGTTTGAGAATGGAACCCCAAACCAAATACTGACTCAAAGAAAGCACCCACCCAAACACGCGGAAAATCCAGTACAGATCGAGCAACTGAACGTTCACGTAACGAGCGCCAACCTCTGGCGCGAGAAACGGGGCTTCAGATGCTTCCGAGCGCCTGCACTCCCCAGCGTTTGCTCTGTTCTGTTATCCTTCGCCATGACGTTATCGCGAAGACTTTCGCAAGGCACTGCCTCAGGAGGGAAAAACATGGAGCTGCAGCCGACAGCTCCTTGTTTCCTAGCGTTGGCTCGCGTCGCGACGTTAAATGCAACGGGAGGGGCGTGGGCGGGGAGTTAGATGGAGAGTCAGGATCCGCAGGGGCGGCACTGGGGATGGGAAGTTGGCAGGGGCGGTTAAGCGAAATGGGAAGACTGTGGCAAGGGGGATGGCAGGAATGACGGGAGCAACAACAAGGAAGAAGTTGGATGTAGGGGGAGGGGCGTGAGGTGGAAAGTCGAGGGCGACACCGGCTGTGGGACGACTGAGGAGTGACGGGAGCGGCAGGGGGGGGAGAGAAGGGGCGGGGACGTGGAGGCTGGGGACGAGCAGGCCGGGCGGGGGATGGGGAGGCGAGGTCGAGGGTCGCGGGGGCGGGGGACGGGGAGGCGGTTAGGGATGACGAAGGTCAGGGAGCAGGGCGGCGCGTTGGCGGGTACGGCGGGGGGGGGCGGGGGGGGATGCGAGTGGCAGAGTGGGGGGCGGGGGGGGGGGAATTGCGGGATGAGGTGTGGGGGTAAGGCGGGGCGACGGGAGCCGGGGAGCGTATAGGACGGTTAGTGGAGGCGGTGGGCGGTGTCCGTTCAATGAGAGCGTCTACAGAGGCTGCTGGGCGAGGCGCTGGAACCGCGAATGGAAAACCAGAGTGATGGAAAGCTCTGACGGTGAATGAGGTTCTTGGCCAGTGAATGAGACAAAGACGCCAGCGGTGAAAGCGAAGGTAAAAAGATAGGAGCGGAAAGCAAGTAAAAGTTCAGAAAATGCATACAATTCAGAAATTTAACGTAAATCTTGGTGATATTTGCATCTCATTTATGACGAGAAAATTCTTTTTGCTGTGCAATATTTGTGTAAAAAATTGTGTGAAATGTAATTTAAAATGATACAATGCGTGACTTCAACCCAATTAAGATTAAAAATAAATAATGGTTCATAGACAATCTAAAGAAATAAGTTGGCCCAAACATAGTCTTGTTAGTCATTTACTTTCACTTATTCTTAAACAAGTTCACAGCTATTGACTAAGTACTTACAAAATCAATATAATTGGGAAGAATGTTGCAGAATGTTGGGAAGAATCGTTTGGCAGATAAGAATGAGAATGAATTCTAGTACGTGCCAGGAATGAAACAAACGTTTTAAATTAATTTGTATAGTCTCCTCATTTTCATTCATCTCTTTCACGTTTAGAAAGATCTTATTTACCTTCTGAATTGGTGCTTCCGCCATTTTTTGTTTCGTGGATGCTTCAGAAGACACGAGGAAAATTCGGGTTGGTAAGCAGACAAAGCAGTAACCCCTGTGTACCCCGCGACGGAAAGTGAGGATGGTATGTGTCGGAAAGAGTCTCGGGTCGACTAATGTGGCTGCGGGTGATTGGCGTCGGGTACGGGTGTTTGAGCAGTCACAGACAAATCTCATGGTTTCTGGAAAAACTGCCGCTAGCGAATTTAAAACGAATTTTAGAATAAAACTACATTACCCGATTTGATTGCCTTTTGTCAACCAACTGGAAAACAAGGAAATGTATTACGTTTAGTGTTTCTGAATTGCAAAGAGTAGGGGCGGAAAATATTTTTTGTTTATTCCTCCTCCATTCTCCACGGGCATAGGGTTGCGGGATGGTGGGCAGGTATATGTGGAAAGGTGAGAGAACGTGTTGGGAGATGGTCGAATATGGGCGGTGTGAGGGACAAGGGCTTTAGTGGAGGGGACACGTCGTCGGCCATTCATGACGGTTTGGACCCCGGGAGAGCGCGGGGGTCATGGGGTGTGGGTGGTCAAGGGGCGATTGCGGTTGTTTAGGCATGGACATGTCGTCGCATTGATTGATGTTTGCGGGCACGCCAACTGCTATGGCCATTAGTCCTATTAGTGAAGCGAATGTATTTGTGTCTGAAGGTAGCAACGTTCCCCCAATGAATGGTGAGATCCGGCGTCGACTTTCGGGGGAATTCCCTTCTTCCCACAGGAATTTCCCATAGCGGATCATCGCCTTATCCGGTACAAGCTCCATGCACCACACTGATATTCCGACATGTGTGGTAGTGTAGTGTCTGTAAGTGTACGTGTAGGGGATGAGGATGGGGCAAAGGTATGGGGAAAAAAAGATCGCACGCGCTTCATAGCCAATGATTACGGACCTTCTTTGGCATTCACGGGGCATTGAACGGAGAAACCGCGGTTAACTACCGATCAGAGCAGTCGATCACCAGAATTCTCATCCAGGCAGCGGCCGAATCCGACCCAGCTATGTAGCTGGTGTCGAAAATCCGCCTCCGTCAGAACTCTGACCACCCGGCCAGGGTCGCCACAGACTCAACGCTGACTCAGAGCTAAACCAGTATTGCTTGTGGGGTAAGGGGGCAGGGTGGTGAGAGGCGTGTGAGGGTGGGGAGGAGCAGGCGGGTGGGTGTGGGCGGTTGGTCGCGTGGATGCGGGTGGTTGGGCAGACGCGAGCGAGCGAGCGAGCGAGCGATGGCTTTGCGCTTAAGCGCCACTTATCCGCGAACGGGGCAGCGGAAGTGGCGGAGGAGCTTAAAGAGGCGCGGCAAACGCCCTTGCATCGCGTCGCCGCCTTCAAGAGACGCGACCAGAACGCAGAGGATGCAGAATAGCATTTTCGAGAAGATTTGAAGGTATAGATGAACGTCTGTTATCTCGTGGATTTGTAAACGTTTTCTGACCGTTTTTTAAAAATAGACACTACAATATTATTTTTAAGTCATTTATTAATATTTTGACTTTTCTACCAGAATTGGGATATTTTTCAGAAAAACTCAGGTCCAGGTATGTTAAAAAGACTTATAAAAATCTTAAAATATTTATATTTAAAAAAATGTCAATTTCTTAAAACTCACGGGTTTATAAATGCGGACTGGTTAACATCCCGGACGTTTACACATATTGGAGAATTATCATAGATTACCTGGGCCTCGCCAAATGTACATGAGAAAAAATTCATGTAGTACTAAGTTCCCTTATACTCGTATTGTTCTATATCTCTTTTCATTTGTGCAACAAACGCTTTCTCATGTGCGTATTATTTCCTTGATTAATCTATCATTACAAGTGAGTTTGTAACGGCGAAAGTGAGCTTAGCAGTTGCGTGAGATGTACGAATTTCTATTTAGTCACGAATTGAAGAAAGAAGAGAGAGATCACAAAACATGTTTCGCCGGACGATCATTTGACGAGACATCGGAAATATTTCAAGTCACAAATACTTTTATGATATTATCAAAAAAGAATATTGAACCAGCCAATAATGATAATTGTGTGTTTTTCTTGTACTTAGTCTAGTTTAGTGGATAGCTACTTGCACTCCTAGAAATCCGTTCGCGAACCTGGAAGCGAAAGACGGCAGGGAGCTCGGCATCTGCATCCGGGACGGCTCTCGTTCGAGTTCTCTCACTTAATTTGCACGCGACCGTCGCCTTTGAGATTTATAGCTTAAGCGAGTTCGTAGGCTCGGAGCCAGCCAGCTCTGCAGGGTCGAAAACACGACTTCTCCTCAGTTCAGAGAACTTAAGTAATGCCGTTCTCAGCAAGTTGCTGGATTGGTGACAATCTGCAAATTTTACTAGAGTGGGTAGTTGGAATGTTTTCCAGATTCAGAGGCAAAGAATGCTTCTCAGTTACAAATATCTTGTAGATTTATGCAAAAGAACTGTTTTTGTATAACAGGAGAACTTTTCATTCCATTGAATAATGTAATTCAGATCACCTTATAGGTACTGAAGCACTATGCCAGAAATTGAGCATCTGATATGATTCATAGAATTTAAAATTAAATATTTAGTTGATACACTTGCATATTTCACCCTATTTTTAAATTTTATTTATTTAAAATATTTACCAAAGTTTTAATCTGTTTATTGGAAACTAAACCCGGTGTTGATCATTGAAAAATAATTCCTGTATTATGAATGTAAGTGAATTAAGGGAACAGGGAAATACTTAAAAACAAGATACCGACCAACCATGTAAAAATAAGGGAGTTTATGTAGATCGGTTATTAAAATTCGAGTCTTTTATCTCTGAGGACTCGATGTAGGTCACATCAAGTGCCTTATTCCAGGAGGATATTTCCACCCTTTATACGAAGAAGTATTCAACCACGTTTACATCGCTTACGTTAATAGAATATTGTTAGAGTGAGTATCCATAAATTACCGGTGCGGCAACTACTAGGGTTATTAATCCCGCAAGTCAAGAGCATCTAGGTCAGTGGCGGTATGCCTCTCCAGTAGGAATGAGCTATATAGCGCCGACCAACGGTCGGTTCATGGGTTTTCCTCCTCCAGAAATTTCCCCTAACGGGGAACTGTCACAAGCGAGATAAGTTCTCAGCTTCCGAGTGGTCTTCCGGCATTGGAGGTAGTCTAGTGCATATAAATCTAAGTGTGTATGCGTGTGTGAAAGAGAAGGAAGATAACAAGGATGAGGAGGGAAAGATCGTGAGTTATCGGTGGGATCGTGAGCGATCTTTGTTCATGTACTGCTCCGGCATTCATCTGAAAGCATACGTTTGAAAATCACAAAAAGAAAAAAAAACAAACTGATTAGAGCTCCTGTCCACTAGAATTTTCTCCCAGACAGTGTATTTGACTCACCTATCTAATTAGTGTCGATAATGCGCCACCGCCGGGACTCAAACCTTAGAACTCGTCACTGCCAGTATGAAAGAATAAGCGGTACAAAATACTCACATGACCATTCTTGTGTACATTTATTTTTACTAACTACAAGCATAAATTTATTTTTTTATTTTAATTTGGGTTGAACTCGAATCCTAATAAACTCTCGGGCAACGATGCCGCGGAGGTAGTGATGTTCCCGCTGAGCTATCGTAGCCAGTTTGAAAATAATAAGTTGCTGCAACGATGTTATGCGTCAATTACATTCATCAATTGCACAGTTCGACGCACCCGTCACCACTGGACACAATTTGGTCATCCTTGGGATACACCTATGTATGTACGTAAGTTACACAGATTTACTGTTGAATACCTTAAATTAACATTAATATTGTGAATATAACTCCGTACGTGAGTTGAATGTGATGGACTGGAGGTTCCTGGCGTTCTTGGAATCCCCGTAACGGGCACGCTGGAGCGGAAGTCACGACTTGCCAAGATAAGCACGATTAACATTCTGGAAAACACCCAAGAGGAGCACGTCCGCCCCACCCTTTGCATACTCAAGCGCTTCTGAGTGGCAAGCTCTTCCAGGATCAAGACAGCTCTTCGGTCTCGGCCGCTTCTCTTTTTCTCACTACCGAATCGAATTATGTTTCCTCAGGAAACAACTTTCTTTTACGAATGGGCATCACCATGTTTATGGAGATAGTCTTGTGAATGAAAAGTTCGTCATCCAATTTATATTTTTCATACTTATTTAGTGTTATGTTAAGTGTTAGGATAGATGCAGTTTATATTGTGTAATGAAATAATGATTCAATTGTGTCCGAATTTTTATCTGTCTTAAGATGCGTGTCCACTAGAGAGTAACTAGCTAATCTCGACAGAAGGTCTCAATACCCTGACCACCTGCGAGCGATTCGCAGAAAAATCTGCCTCTCGAGAGTACACTCGCCGCTCCCTCGCGAGATCGCCTCTCACACGTCTGTCCACTGGAGAGCAGTAGGCTCGCGATGCCAGGATTGAGTTAAGATGGTGGCGAAGATGAGAGCGGCGATGACTTTCGTTACTTCTTTGCAAAAGAAGAAAGTATATGGGTGAGAATATAGATTGATCGTCGACCACAGAGGAGCGCTTGCTCGACACTTGTCAATGAATTTTAAATGCGCAACATTTTAGACAATTTGTAAGCAACACACATTGTTTAATCTATCCTCAAAATTTCAAGAACACACACAGTTTGTTCTATTAGTAAGCCACTTTTTAAACGTTTTACTTGAATATCAAGTATAATCACACAACAGGGGCCTCAGTGAATTTTTTCTTGCTTATCTGGTTTCGTGAATTATGAATTTTCTTTATACTTTCTCGTGTAGGTAAGTATAAACGTAGCATTGATAACATGATGGTGCAGGTAATCAATTTCGAGGTGTTGTAAGAAAATTCTCGTTTTAGGATTCCCTGATATCCAAAAGATGTATTTTTTTAAACGTCTGTCCATCTGTATCTCCGTGCATCCGACTTTCCATCCGTCTGTGAACAACACTGACACCTACAATATTCGTACGAATTTTCCCAAAATGAATATTCCCCGGCGATCTGGCCCGACTCAAAGCTCTGCGATTTTGAAGGCCATTCTTTAAATTTTGGGGGTACTTTACATGAAGGCCCTGGAACATCTTATACATTTTGCAAAGATAGCTCCAAATTTTTCTTTAAATTTCCTGAAAGAATAGAGTGAAATACGTTCTAGAGAGTGTGTGATATTCTATAGTACGTCTTGTTTACTTTTTCAATGGTACATTGAAACATTTATTGCGCAATTTTCTGCTTGGTAGCGCCCATGTCGAGGTAACAAACACTAAACAGTCGCGGGAGCTCGCAGTCCCTTCTAGCACGTTTCGAATGTTGAGAGCAAGTCGGTGCGAGTCCTCGCACAGACGTGTCCACTAGCGAGTAGTTCAGATAGCGACCGCTCTCCGCGAGCATCACACCACTCTCTATTGCCTGCACTCAGAACTGTGTCCATTGGCGAGAAACACTCTCAATACAAAGTCGCGAGAGCATAGCTCTCAAGTAGACACGCACCATTAGTAACTTTTAAGGTATTGTTTCATGTACTGTTTTGGAATTGCAAAATACATAAATTAATGTAATTGACAAATGGTGGACAAACTTAGGAGACATTTGTGTTTACTCTGACTGAAGGTGAGATATTTGCATATCGTACCATCACGAATGTCCCTATTTAATTCGTGAATCTCACTCAATTAGAGGTCAGGATCAAATACATACATTATTCTTTATTTTAGTTTATTGATTGAAAATCTAGTTATATATTTATTGCTTTTGGATGAGATAAAAAGCAAGTTTATATCGTATGAAGGAATTATTAGAAGTAATCATTCTTAAGTTCATGCAACATTTTCTTCCTCTACTTATTGCTTCTTCAATGTAGTACAAATCTATTTTACACCTCTCCATCATCTTCCTTATTTCAACCATTCTTCACCTTCGTTTTTGGTACACGATACTTCAGTTTCTTGATTACATCGTGCACCGGAAATTACAAGCTCTTCCATTCGTGTTATTGAGAGACTTTGCAATTCGCTCGACAAGTCATTTTCGTTCTTGTAATGAAAATACACAGTCATCAAAATCCCGCCAGAGCATTTGCGTTCACTTCCGCACAGCAGAGAGCGCAGCAACGTACGTACTGACTAACGAGGTTTCTCGTTATACATTTACTCTTTTTTGTATGAGAGAAAAAACACCTCGTTTGTGAAAATGATCAGAAATAAAGATATTCTCTTCCTATTCCATAAATATTCTCCAAACCTACCTATCATCTTCGTTATTTAATCTATTCTTCACCTTCGTTACTTAATACTGCACCTCCAACATTGCACCCTGTATTTCATATTTTTAGCGTATTAATTCGCATCCAATTCCGTTTGAAACGCCTGTACACTCGAATGTGAAATTACTCACAATCATCAAAATCCCGTCAGATGCGTTGCGTTCGCTCGCCCAGACGACACAGCACCGCGACTTCCGCATGTAGTGGCGAGCGAGGCCCGGCGGCGGCGCGCGCGGGGGCGAAACCTTTCAGCGATAGGGCCTCGCAATCGGCTTAGCGGCCAGCGCAGCGCCCGGGCGATCGACGGAGCCCGCGAAGGGCGAAGGGCGGGGCGGAGACGCGAGCGCCGGGAGCAGCTCTGAGAGGGAGGAAATGCAGGAGGGCCATCCGACGCTCTTCTCGGAGAGATGGGGGAGGCGACTGGCAGTGATGAAATTGAACTTAGAGGATTGGGGAACAGGGCGGGGGAAGTGAAGTGCGCTGATGTAGCAATACAGCTTGAGCAGACCAGTGTACGTGTAAATATTCAAAATAGTGTAAAGTCAGTGATTGTCATAAATAAAATAAATAATTTCATTAATTAAAAGCTCTAACATAAACGAACTCCACAGAGCTCTATTTAGAATGTAATACACCCCAAGATAGGGGTTAATGCAATATGAATACTATGTTAAAAAGGAAAACAAGAGGCGAAACATTCAACTTTAGGATCAGATTATCCTCTTGCTATATCCCTCAGGAGACGTTGGAGATATTTTGAAAACTGTGTTTGATCGTAGCTAACAATCGATTTTTGTTACCGAAATCAATGATAACTTTGTTACTACTCTCGTTTGACCGGGTGCGATTAAAATAATTACGCACTTGAGAGTTCGCTAATGAAGCTTCATATTCTAAGAGATCGTTGAATCAAGTTACATCGAGTCGATGGGTAAGACGATGCTCCAATCTTGATAGCAATTGTAGACTGTGCCAGCAGTTCTAACAGATCGTTTTCATGGTTTTCTTTGATTGTAGGATGATATCGGAGCGGTAGCTTAAATAACGAGTCTCGAACCCCGTGAGATTTCGCCTTCCTCATCCTGTCCCACTTCCTATTCTCGAGGCAGTACGCTAGGCTCTTTCCACATCCCCGCATCACCCTTTCCACATCACCTGCAATGGTTCCGGCAGTACGGCGAGAGTGTAGATGTCAAGTCACCCAAGACAGAGCGAGAGCGCGCAAAGAGAGAGAGAGAGAGAGAGAGAGAGAGAGAGAGAGAGAGAGGGGATAGAGGGGGAAGATATGGATGCAAGTGGAAAGAGAGATGGAAAAGAAAGGGGGAGAAAACGGAAACATCAGAAAAGAGAAAGAGGAAATAAAAAGGAAAGAGGAGAGGAAAAGAAGAGGGGAGATGATAGGGAGAGCTGAGAGTGAAATAAGGAGAAAGTGAGGAAGGGAGAACGAAGAGAAAGATGGTCGAGGAGATAAATAGAAGAAAGAGCGAAAAGAAGAAGATTTGCGGAAAGGCAAGACAAAAGAAGAGACGAGGGAATGGACAGAAGACGGAGAAGTATGTGTGTGTGTGTGTGTGTGTGTGTGTGAGAGAGAGAGAGAGAGAGAGGGAGTGGGAGAGATATGTCACCACTCTTCTGCCCCTTTCTCTAATCCCTCTTCCCCCGAGGGACCTTTCCTCGAGCGGCGACCGCGAAAAGGCGTGCATGCCGGTGGGGCGGTGTTTGCGGTCGCGAGGCGACGAGCGCGGCCGTTGTCGCGCGCGGAAGCAGCCGGGAGGGAAGGGGGCGTTTCGGTAATGGAGTTTTATGGGAACGCGCGCCGCGCGGGGCCCCGCCGGATGCACCGCCATGAGCCCGAGGGCGGGCGTCGGGCGTCAGGGAGACGTATCCGCCGCTGTCACTCTGCCGCGCCCCGCCGCCCCGCTTGCTGGCTTTTTATTGGGCCTCTTCCCACCGCCCCGCCCCGCCACGCCGCGCCTCGCCTCCCGCACTGGCCGCGCCTCTGTGGGAGGTGTCGGCGTGGAAATGAACGCCTCACCTCAAATGACTTGTTGACAGGAGCAGGAAATTCGCCGTATTCGGAAGAAAGACGCACCTTTATAATTCTGGGGGAGAAAAGGTAGAAAGTGTCTTAGCATAAGCAGCTTCCTCAGAATTGGAGCGAGACAATTAAAATGTCAGAAATGAAATTGTTGAGAGATAAAATGCGAGTTCTAAAATATGATTACCTACAACAGTTGGTTCAAAGTTAAGTAATTTACTAATGATGATAGTTTTGCACGTTTTATGAGAGAATATGGACTTTAATGTGATAAATAACTGTCCTCTTCCTTTGGTTGATAAAAGAAGAGATTAGTATTTACTGTTGAACTTCTATTGGCATTCAATACGATGTTAGCGTCCGCTATTTTAATTTGTATGAAACTTTAAAATTCTATTTTACTCCAACTTTGAAAATATATTGTTTGCTTTATTGATACGTTGATTAATCAACAATTTATGAAAGCGGATCGAAACTCTCAAAGTTCACAGTAGAAAACACCACCTTTCTTCATTGCAAAATTGTCCACGCACCTCCAAATAAAAAGTGAATTTTTATTTCTCATTCTCTTTGCTAGTTAAAATTTGAATAAAAATGCTGCTAATGTGTATTCCCTATTTCTTTTCTTTTGAATTTTATGACAAGAGTTACAGGATTTTTCTGTGCAGTACAAACGAATTCAACACTACAAATGCTTTTGTAATAAAATGCAAAGCAGACAATTGTTTTCAAGAAGGAGTTGTCTAGGGTGTGCTAGACGTATTTTGAGATATAAATTTGAAAATTACCTTGTCCTTTAATTGATGGTTTGATAGATGAATGTATAAATTACTGTGAATGAGGGCGGTTTTTATAAATAGATTGTTTAAGCTAAAAACATAATGAAGACATGATAACTTACAACTCTGTTCACAAATAGATAACTTACAAGTTTGCGGATTGCAAGAATAAATTAAATAATTTTGAATAACAACAATGTACAGGTATGTTATCTCACAGAAAGTGAGGTAATTCGAAATTAATTTTATATTGTTAAGAGATATTCCCATGAATTGTAAATTGCTTCGGGGTTCTTAGTTTTTTTAAAGAAACTTTGGAATTTATTCTGGATTCTTTCTCTCATTGACTTACTTCAATGACTGATATATACTCCTACTGAATGATATATCATCGCTGTCTTTTTTTTCACACACCGCATTCATATTCAAGCCTCGTGGTGATTTACAGAATGTATATTCAAGCACTAACTTGAGAAAACGTTTCACGTTAGTCGAGTCTTGTCCGTACTTATCTGCAAGAGATTCTAAGTTCTATCTTGTTAAGTGCAATTACCAATAATGAGGTATTGCTTCCTCTGGATGAAATCAAAGGGCATTAGATTACATAAACAACATATCGAGATCGCGTTTGACTGCAGTATGTCCTACGTTAAATGTCTTATTCACGCTCTGAGCCTCATTTGAAAATCTGATTATGTTGTTGGCATGCAACGAGTTTGTAATGAAAGACAGTAAAACTGAGTGTGAACATTTTGCAATATCAAATAATTTTAGGGTATTTCGATGTAGTACATTAAAGACTAAGTTCTGTCTGGAACGTATGCGGCATAATTTGAATCAATACTGTTAATACGAAACTGAAGATTTTAATAAAATATAATATTTCATGACAGTAACGACAGTTAATTTGGGAAAAACAGTTTTGTAATACTAAAATGCAGTGGCGCATCCCACGCGACAAAACATCTACCATGAAACATGATACGTTAGTATGTCATTTTCGTCATATGAACCACGAAACAAAGTTCCCATTTTGATCATTACTATTGAAATAAATGAGAGGATGTTATTTTATTAACTACATTCTATTGAAATGTTGGCGCTTCGAGCTCTTGTCTCGCGTTTCGATTCTCGTGGGCGGATTACCGCACAGGCGCGAACGAGGACGGGAGCTGGGCCGGTGGGTGAACGCGGAAACGCGAGCGCGTGGTTGGGGTGGGTCGATGCAAGCACGAGCACGGTGGCGAAGGGTCGATGCAAGCAGAGCACGTGGGCGTAAGGGTACGCCCACGAATATTTCGATTTATATGTAATGGCACTTGACGAATAAGTTAACTGTTACGATGTCATCTAATCGCGAGCTTTACTGTCACTACTTGATTGATTTAGTGATTCTGGGCGCGTCAACTAATATGGTCATTAGTTATGTAAGTGTAGTGCGTGTTTTTGCTCGGGATGTGGTGGTGGTGGTCTTCCCCCGTTGGATGGCCAGATCCGGCATTGATCTCCAGCTGACGGGGTTTTCGCCGACCAGGTATCTCCCACCAGCGGGGCACCGCCCCAGCCGGGACAAGTTCCAAGTCCCCGACCGGTCTCCAGCATGTGTGGTAGTGTAGTACATGTTAGTGTAAGTGTGTAGTAAGGGGTGAGGATAGGACAAGGAAGAGGAAGGAAAGATCGCGCGCGGTCCGTTATGGTACTGCTCCGGCATTCGCCTAGTGTTGATCGGAGCAACCACAGAAAATTACCGATCAGAGCAGCCGGCCGCTAGAATTCTCCTTTAGACAGCGACTAAATTCGATCTAGCTGAAAAGTTAGTGTCGAAAATTCTTCCATCGTCGGGACTCGAGCCTACGATCTCCCGGTCAGAGCAGTTACATCAGTTGATGCACTGAGCCACCGCTGCCGGTGTCATTACTTGAAGTGACGTCACAATAGTGACGTTAAGCTTCCGATTGGATCAGGTGTCGTCCAATGGGGAGTTTGAAAGCCAATATTCAAAGTCACGTCACTATGGTGACGTTGAAGCTCCCGATTGGATGACACTGTAACAGTTGATTAAACGTCACGTGTCACTATAAATTAATTGAAGATTAGGACGCTAGCATCCCGACGCTTGCATTCACTTGCACCAGCTCTGCTCGACCTTCTAGTGCCGACACGTAATACACCGATTCCACAGTGTTGACATCTAGCGGTTTCTTAGTACTCCACTTCCATGCATGTGCGAGATCGAGTGTGGACTATGGACCAGTGCATTTGTCTAAATTATTTCCAGTGACATCCAAAAATAAAATGCGCTGTTTTTCCTGAAAAAAGTTAATTAAAATGTGTAACCGGAAGATAGAAGTGCTACGGAATAGGTCTTTGGAACACTGTATTCAAAATAGAGAACCAAAAGTATTCATACTGATGCAAGCTTACGAGAAAGAATTGTAGAGTGCATGTGCTTTATAAAACACTATTTATTATCAAAAAATTAAGATTTGATAATCATTCAATTCGATTCATGTGTCACAGGTAATGTACAGAATGACTATCAATAGTCAATTACGAGAGATATATTTCTGAAATTCATACATAATCATCCAATTGCATTAACGCACAAAAACAGGTAAAAGCTTCTGAAAATGTACTAGCATTTAGCTTTAGTTTCTAGTCATTTGATTCATTAATGCTTTTCTGAATGTAACTTAACATTAATTAAAAAATCATTTGACGTTCCGTAGATTTTTTCAATTTACATAGAAATTTCTTTCCAACATTTCTCTACATTTCAGTCAAGCGAATTCTCTATCAATCTTGATTTTGTGAATACCCTCTGTGAAGCCACGAATTTGCTGAGAGCAGGCACTTGCAGACAGTGCGCCGAATCTCCCAAGAATTCCGGTCGCTGTTAAACATAGATGAGTCAACGGTGGTGTAACGTCGTTGGTAGGAATCTACACCACAAAGAATCAGACACGAGTGGGTATTTACAATTTATATACAATTTATTTACAATAAATTATGTACAGGAACTAAAACCTCACTCTAAGGCGTTTGTCGGAGCTGCTTGCCGCAGTCCCCCTCTCCCAACACGCGCCTTGCGGCCGCGCCTGCGAGTAACCAACTCGGCCGATTCGCAACTGGGCACCTCATGTGCCTCGGCAGACCATGTGCCCTGAGGTATAAGGCATACTTCACCGTGTCCGAACCTTGAACACCTACTCGTGCCTTCAGCACTTCCGCGCCAGACATGGCCGGATAAGTTTTGCGGTGTATGTCGCGAGGAAAACCAGAATAGTTACCCCCGAATGGTCGTGCGACGCACCTTAATATAGGCCCGAGTCACATGACCTCCTACGTCATCTGCCCCCACGCACTCGTCTTGAAGCGAATGCCACCGACGCCGCATTTGTGCCCGGCGTCTGGGATTTCCGTGAGAGGTGGCCTTTGTTCTGGAGCCTATATTTGGCTCCCTCATCCCCATACCTTGCAACTCTGGAAAAGGGAGTCAAGTCTATGACGCTACAGTGGAAAGGAATGCGTGAGCGGAGTGGAATTGGACGACCTTGGAGATGATAGCGGTCTGGCGATTCCTGGAAGAGTCAACTCAGGCTACGTACACATGGTTCGAATTCAACCACTACTATTAGGACGAGATTTCTAGAGACCGTATGCTTTGACCGGTCGCTTTCGTGGTTTCTGCGATCGCTACTAAACTAAGGGTGTTGTGAGCGTAATGCCGGAACAGTACCCTTACAAATGGCCCACGATAACTACGGATCAGAACAGTCGGCCGCTATAATTCTACCTAGCTCTCTAGCTAGTTTCGAAAATAAGCCATCGACCTAAGAATCTTTCAGTCAGAGACGCTGCAGTGCCAACAGTGTTGGTCTGGGCCATCGGAGAAGATCTGCGGGCGAGAGGAGTGGCGAATGGCAAGCGGTCGCTGTGGCACGGAGACGGGACCGGCGTGAAGGGACGGGGGCACTCGGGTGTCACGAACAAGACGTGTGCGGGGCGGAGCGGTGGACAAGGGTGAGTGGGAGCGGGAGTGGGAGAGGGAGTGGGGGTGCGAGTGTCAGTGGAAGTGAGAGTGAGAGTGCGAGTGCCAGTGGAAGTGAGAGGGGGAAGGGGAGTGGAAGGGAGTGGAGGGGAGTGGGGGTGCGAGTGTCAGTGGAAGTGAGAGTGCGAGTGAGTGGAAGTGGAGTGCGAGTGAGTGGGAGTGCGAGTGGAGTGCGAGTGGGAGTGCAGTGGAGTGCGAGTGGGAGTGCAGTGGGAGTGCGAGTGGGAGTGCGGGGAGTGCGAGTGGGAGTGCGAGTGGGAGTGGGAGTGGGAGTGGGAGTGGGAGTGGGAGTGGATGCGAGTGGGAGTGCGATGCGAGTGGGAGTGCGATGCGAGTGGGAGTGCGATGCGAGTGGGAGTGCGATGCGAGTGGGAGTGGGATGCGAGTGGGAGTCGGATGCGAGTGGGAGCAGGAGGGCGAGGACAAGGGCTCGCGGGGGGGGGCGGCGGCGGGCGCTCGTGGCGGTCAGCGGCAGCCGGCGTCGTTGCGGGCGCAGGGGCGGCCTTTATTGCGAGGCCTCGCCGCCGCCGCCCTGATCGTTATTTACGAGCGCCGCTGCCCGCGCGGGGCTGCGTCCGCGAGCGCTGGGAGGAAGACTTCACGAACGCCGCGCAGGAACGCCATCACGAGGCCACGCGATATAAGGGCCCAGAACGCGAGGCGAGTTGAGAAGTCGAAGATACAAAATAATGGAGAAACAGTGAAGAGGAAGTTATAGTGGGAGAGTTGTGGTTGAGGATGATGTAACGGACGGAAGAAAATGAGAGAAAGAGCAGGGTGATAAGTGGCACAGAAGGGAGTGGACGAAGTCAGTTTGGAAAATGATTTTAAGTGTTCCACGTTCGAAAAAAACAAATTACGAAATCAGAGATCTCATTTTCGTTAACATGCTTTATTTTTCTTCACTTCATGATCCTAATTTCCAATTTTTAATAGCATCGGTCTGATAACTTTCAAGTCAACTGTCTTGGTATTAATGTTTTTTCAGCGTTATTGAGTTCCATTATTTCTGTAAACCAACACTACTTCATATTATTTTTGTTCTTTTTCAGTATTCACGTGATGTATTAATATTTATACTTTTACGAATTTACTGGGATTGATTGCATTAACAGTCTTGACCACCTTCCACTTTTAAAACGGTTTGACCACTGCTTCTTCCACGCCTAACGTTAACAAGTAGTAGTTTCGACTCCTATGTCAAACGGGCGTCTCCTTTCTCTCTCTCACTTCCCCCATCACCGCAGCGCCCCCGCCCCCGCCATCGCGCTCCGCTCGCCTCCGTCGTTTTATTTCAGTACCAAGCAAAGCGACTAACCGAAAGCATTAAATCCATTCCAATAGGGAGGACGAAAACATCAGTCTGGAACCGTAATCGAATGAAACGATTTCGGTTCTTAATAGATTCTCATAATTTCGAGGAAATTCGGGACAAGTTCATGTTTCAAGAAGTGGCACAAAATGTAAACTAGTAGTGACACAGAATGGCACAGACTTTTACGTACTAGATAGTGTCCTTATCTCTTTATTCTGGGCTTACTTTTAGGTTATGCCCACCCTTCTTCCCAGCTGCCATCTATTAGCGCCTAAAATATTTTTTCCCCACTGTCTCGTTTTTTCTGTTCCCCAATTGAAGAATTGAAATATTACTTTGACAATATTATAGGGGAGTGAAACTAGGACTCATAAGCGAACTATCATTGTACATTTTGGAGCCGATTTTGAGAAAAGTTTGAAAATGTTCTTAGTGCTGTTCAGAGACGGGCAGACAAATATTAAGGACGAAACCACTTTTACGTATCAGGGGTTTTATTTATTATTATATCACCCAAAAGTTTTATTTCCATTAGTATCTTGAAATAAATTTTCTACAGCCTTTTTGTAACTTTCTCTATACTACATGTATGACTCCGTATATACGTACGTACACGAGGAAGTAACTAATGATATCTGAATTTTCGAACTGTTTTCAAATTCCTCTAAATAATGGTGTTTTATTTTTTTTTTTTTGTATTTCGGTTGCGTCTAAAACATGACTATTTCTTTTTAGTTCTTCAAAACACAGAAACTCATCATGGCTTGGTCATGCGTTTTAGCAATATTTAACTCAAAGAATGTAGTAAAACAGAAAAAGGATAATTACTTTTCAGACATTCTATTCTGGATGCAGCTATTAATGTCTTAGAAATTCTGAAGAAAGATTTTTATTATTTTAGTAAATTTGTAATTTCGCCCAAACATCCAAGTAACTTGCTGCTGTGGTTCACTCTTAGTTCGACGCGTAATACAGAACTACAGCACAGACCCTGTATTTTAACGGAAAGGTAGGGAAACAATTCAGAACCGGTTCAAACCCTACATCGAACTGTTTTGTTATAACAAACCCAGATCGAAAAACATTATTAGCCGTTACCGAAAAGTTACCAGTATTGGAAACGATTATATTGGTTCCAAGCCAATATTACACAGAACACTATTTAAAAACACACCACTTAACATAAAAAAGATGGATGCTGAGGAAAATAGCCGTAGTCACGGTCGTTTGGATAGCAACCATTTACGTCGGCGTGCAATACACTTTCAATTACCCTGATATGCATATACCTATGTCAATCTAGAAAGCATTTCCTCGCAAGTATTCAGGAACCCTCGCCACATGATTGATAAAACCTCTAGCTCTCAGAGGTACAGGAAGTGTTTCATAAACCAAAGTTAGATGAAATTGAAAATAATGTGTAGAAAATGTGGACTATACATTATGTATAAATATATTTTCATGATTCATAACATTTTCATGATTGAGCAATAAAACGCATTAATTTATTGCAGATATATAAACAAACAAATCTTTGGAAGAATGCTTTATTTCACTGATTATTTAGAATAAGATCCCTATGGTGGCTCTTGGGCAGCGTGCTAGTTTCCTGAGGTGCGATCCCGGGTTCGATTCCTCGGTTGGGGCCAAAATAGAGTTGTAACTTACCACTAAACTCGTCTCATTTTCAGTAGCTGAGTGACGAAGGAAAGCTCAGGCAGGTGGAGTTTGCTTGTTACGTCGAAGGGAATACATCATGTTCATGGTCTTGTCATGTTCGCTACATGCCTCTCTTATCCCTCAAGCGTGGGAATTCAACTAGACCCAGGCATGGGGCCCTTAGCCAACCGGCAAAGTCGGACAATCGATCCAAAAATGCCAATTTCATACACACAGTTAAAATAAGTATGCTTGTTAGGCAACCTATGTTATAAACAATTTTTTCGTTATGCACGCCCTTTCGGGCATTACTGCCCAATGTGTGGGGCCCGTCGAGCGCTCGTTTATTCGCATTTGCGCAGAACATGTGCCAAGGCGCGGAGATCACGCGCTCTTTCACTTCCAGACGCTGAACCGCGCACACTCGTCATATCTCTGCGTTACGTAAGGTAGTCGGGATTTTCGTGGTTCCCATATATTTCAACTACGTTTGTTCCAGTTTGCTCTAGTGCGTTCATCCTCTTTCTATTCTTTCATTGTGGTATTATGTTGGAGACTGTTATTCTGGTCAAGCAATTTCTTCTATTCCACATTTAAAATTATATATTTTTTAAAAAAATATAGCTTTTTGCTTTGAATGGAAAGGAAGATAATTCAAAGGCTTTTGGAATTTTAATATTTTTCTGCAAGTTATAATACACTAAAATGTGCGGTTGTCGCAACATTCACGCCTAGAAAGTATTTTTAAAGCTTGAAATGCTTAAATGTGGTGTTATATAGGTTATTTCAATATTAATATAACCCCAACGGTCGGATAAGTTTGCGAAATAGTAAAATGTTCTTAAATATTCTTCTGACAAAATAATATTATGTACTCTCAACTTCTAGATCAACCAACCAGTCAGCGGTATATACAAACCTAACTAGCGCAGAAAATGGCAGCATCAAGTGAGGTACGAAATCATATGTTCCTCCTGTAAATCATCTAAAGTACGGGTATTTTCAGCATAGATGAAGGATGACATCCGCAAAATATTCAATGAGACAATTGAAATAGAGCATTAATTATAAATTGATTTGGAAACCTCTAGTACCTGGTATTTGGTCACTTACATTCAGCCAGGGATGTGCCACGATGAAATGTCTCATGAGCGCGTCACAAAGGTGTGTTCGGATTCCATTGAGAATATTAGCTGCTGGCTATCCTGGACGAGCCGAGTTTGCGAACTCCGGAGAATAGCAGCATGCTCTAATAAAAAACGCGACTCGAGGGCCGAAGCGTCAGCCACAACAATGCAGAAGCGGTTCACCCTGGAAATCCATGAGCCAAATGCCCCGAGTACGAAAGTCTACGAAACCACTGACTCAATTTTATTTGAAGTAGAGTGCTGCCATGCTTCCCATTGGTCGCTTGTATCACTCGAACGTTGCTCTTCCAGCGTCGACAGTTCGATTGATTGATTAGTATTTTCGGGCGCTTTAACTTCTAAGGTCTTTAGTCCCGTTAGTGTAGTCCTCGGGAGGTGGCGTTGATCTTCCCCCGCTGGATGGCGAGATCCGGCGCCGACCAACCGTCGGCTAGCGGAGTTTTCTCCGACCAGGTATCTCTCACCAGCGAGGCACCGTTCCTGGCGGACAAGCTCTAAGCTCCCGACTGATATACCGGCATGTGTGGTAGTGTTGGGCATGTAAGTGTAAGTAAGAGGGGAGAATAGGCCAAGGAAGAGGAAAGAAATATCGCGCACGGCTCGGGGTCTTTTTGTTAGGGTTCTGCTCCGGCATTCGCCTTGGTTCATCGGAAAAATCACGAAAAACTACTTATCAGAACAGCCAGCGGCTAGAGTTCTTGAGATTGTGACTTAACCGGTGAAGCGACAAGTACTGAGCGTCAGGACTGGGGTTTATTGGCCGTGTGTTTCTCGCTCCTGACGTCGAAGCGAGCAAAAATTTGTCATACTGTGTTGCTATCTCTTACCGATTTTTTAAGTGCCGACCTCGTGCAAAATTGTCTTGCATAGGACTTTAGTTGGCAGCGTCTTAAGATGGTCCCATAAACTTGTATCATTTGTCCGTTGGTCTGTAGTGTAAATCATTTAGAGTATCCGTTGGGTGACTTATTCTACCGATATTCATTATCTCCACGCAATTGGTTTTGATTCATCTCTATCAGAAATATTAAGCCTTTCTAAATTTAAGTTTTCATGTGTTTTTTATGTACTTAAGTTTTAGAGATATGATCAATTTGTTGTTAGATTTTTATTGACCTCGAAAATTTCCTCTCTGCGTTATGAATCGCACTTCCATCCCACTCTTCCTACATCCAGACGTCACTTCCATCTTGTATGGTTAATACAACTTTCGTTTGGAATATTTAAATTAGATTACCTTTCTTACTCCAAAGAACATTATGGAAGGGAATTATAGCTTAATTTCTAAACCACATTCTTCCGGGAATTTTGTTGAATTATGTTTTGTAACACACAAATGTTTCCCTTCATTTGATGTTCGTGTATGGAATTAATACTTATAACATATAACCTGATTTTTCGAGCATTTACTACTGGAAAATAATTTATTTGAGGCTAATTTATCCCTCACATTTGTTCCAGAATACACTTATACATCTTGTGTATTTTCGTATTACTCTGGTTCTTGAGACTGATGGTTATGAAGCCCCAGATTACTTCCTGAACTCCGCGCCCCAGTGGCTGTGATCCGGGACTCTTGCCCCGGTATTTCATAGCGTCTGCCCCTCCGTCATCCCTCTACCCTCTCCCCATATGTTGGTGCGCACATCGATGTTGCTGCTCGGCCGCCATTCATTATTTATGCGTCGATCCACTTCCGCCCCGCGTCGTCTCCATCGCCATCGGCACCGCCGCCAACTCCCAAACCCCACGCCCCCCCCCAACCGGCCCCCCCGCCCTGCCTCTGCTACAGCCTCAGTCACCACCTCCGTCGTAAACCCACCACTGCCCCCGTAAACGCCGGTTCCCCCTGCCCGCTCGCTCAGCCCCCCCCACTACCGACAATCCCGCCACCACCCTCCTGCCCACCCCCCCCCGCCAACTCCATCACCAACACTAGCTCACCGCCACCACCACTATCTCCATCTCCCCTTTCATTTCCACCCCCACCGCCGTTTCCCCTGCCGTAAATAATGCGCCGTTGCCGGCGGCCGCATCGCCGGGCTCCCGCCGCGCGCATTTGCGAATTATTTTCGCGAGAGCCTTCCGGACTCGCCAGCGCTGATGCGATAAGGACTGGATTCGGTTGTCTTTTGCCCTTTTGTTTGGCGATTCCACTGTTTGGCGTCGGTCGCTGCCGATAGCCCCGGCTTCACATCGCTTCAGGAAGTATTGTGCTTTGAGAATTTTTTATGTCGAAGAGAAAACAAGTTAATTAATCATACGTGTTGACGACGGGTCGGAATTTATGTGCCCATCATATTGTGAATTAGGAAGTTTTGATTGAAGTTACAGAGTCAATCTCCGGATATTTCCTCTTATAACTTTTGTACTCAAAATAAGCCGTAGTATATTCAAAATGAACTTCTATTTTGAGTACACTACAACGGAAAAACAGTAAACAATACCAGGAAATAAGAAGTTTACTATTGGAATTTTGTTACGTATTAAACTTGCATGATGAACTTTGTGAGACGCATATATGAACATTCCTTAAAGCAATTGTATGTAAATTATTTATTGTTAATGTAGATCTGTTATACGCAAATCATTTTTTGCATCGTGAGCTGTAGTTTCAGAAGTGTCAAGGTGTTGCCATGGTGCAGTTATGGTCTATCTCATTACCTTACCTGCAGGCATTCGGTTAGTCACTACATTGTGTTAGGCAATGTGTTAAGTGTGACGTGTTGTCGAATTTATATTTTTTTAAGTTTGATATATGGCTTTGAATTTTGCTGCCCGCTAACTTTTTCAGAGATATGATGTAACGTTATCAGGATGATTATATTAACGAAATGGCCGTCAGTCTTCCGCCATTGCATGGATTTCTTTTGTCGGCAATATTAAACGTTTGAAGCGCGATTTTCATTTTCTTTAATTGTGCTGAATATTATAAAACAACTGTAAACGCTTCTTATATCCATGCATGAATGTAGTATCTTCATTTTATCGTTTGAACAAGATAAATGACACATCTCATTCTCAAATATTCTCTTTTTTTTTTTTCAGGAGAACGGTTTTATTCAGAGTAGAATCTTTGATTTCGACAAAGACAAAAAAAATATTTTATAGGCCGTCAGTTCTTTTTGACGAAATTTTACTATTAAAATCAGACTTTCATAAACATTTTTCTTCAATTAACTAAAAAACGACGATTTTTGGGATGATTTTGACGGTGTGTCAAAATGTGCAAAATCGGAAGAGATACTAGATTCAATAGATCAACTGATGTCGCAGTACCAACACATATGAAAAGAATAACTTGGACGGTAACATGTCGCAGCAAATTCAGCCAATTGTAACTTCATCTGAATTGCAAACGTTAATTTTTTTAATTTTTTTAAATTTTAAATACAATATTTATTCAATATAAGTGCTACTGCGACAAAGAATCGGTGCGCTCAGAAATACTCAGGGAATAAATAACATAAAATCTGCGTATAAATGCCGCTTCCGCGAAGCGTACGTTCTTTTTTATTCGTATGTTAATGCACGAGGCAACAGCAACGGCATATGCGGGGAATCTGACATTCGAGCAGGAAGCACCGAGCCGAACGTGCATTGTTCAATTTCGGCGCATCTTAAATACACAAAAAAAAAAAAAGGAGCAACGGTGACGCGCGCACGATCTCGCAGCGCCTGGAATCCGCCCGCGCGCTCGCTTTGTTCTCCGGACCCTTGCCTGCGTTACAAGTCGTCGGAGGGGGAAGGGGGAGGCGGGCTGCCCGCTGCAGGTGAGCCCTCTGCCGGCGCCCGAGTGCACCGATGTGCGCGTGGACCGTGGGGCGTCGTGCCCCGCTGAACACGCCGTCCGCGCTAGCGCCACACGCGGCCCCGAAACGCGAACACATTTTCGGTTTCTTGATACTGGTTTAACACTAGAAAGTCGGCAATGCTTTCTTGCTTAAAAATTCGGGAAGCAGTAAAAATACTACTTCCAAAAACTGTTCTTGTTTATTGATATATTTGGGGGAACCTAAATAGTAATGCGTGTATATTTTGATTCTTTTAAAGATATGAAATGCACACCACTGTATAATATTTATTTACTTGATACTTTGAAATTATAACTCACAATTACTTTATTTAAACGTCCCTTCACTCATTTTATTCTACACGCTATTTTTCCAACTCGAATAAGTGCCGTTGGATGTATTGAGTTTGGAATCCCAAACACATTTAGCTTTGAGTGAACATTATGCAATTATTTACACATTTCGTTTTTTACGGAAGATGAAATTTAATAATATTTCTGCTGCTTGCAACAATTTCGTTTACTAATATGTTATTTAGTGACTTTACCGAAGACAATAGTGATGTGACATAACATAAGGCCTTAGTTAATTTCTTCGGATACTTTATAGTGCAATCTCTCTTCTATGTTTATAACACTGCCAAGTTTTTAACGCTTTACGAAAAAAATAACATTTTAAAAGTGAGATGTGATTAGTGGAACAGGTAGTGATTCATATACTTAATATTATTTTGTTTCATTCCTAAAACATTCTTGATTAAAATTCGGATTTAATGGTTGGTCAAAATTTACTTTCCTTACAAAAAGACTCCGTCTCGTGTGAGCTTTCTGCTCACTTTGCGTCCGTGGGAGGGCGTAATGAGAGCGAGAGGCCGGAGCGAGGCGCTGTGCAGGGCAGCGCGTGGGCGAGGTGTGCTTGAGAGCACGGGCGGGCGTGCGGAGCGTGTTGCGTGAGGCTCCATTGCACGCGCCATCCATTGTGCGGCAGGTGCACGTGTATTGCGCATGCTGCGAAGGGATTACCCAAACTGCCGTGACAACTCGCTAGTTTAGTGCTGAGCTATTACTGGGAGGATCGTTTTACTATTTTGATGACAATGGTGTAGGTTAATACTCTCGCGTATAGGGCGAGGTAAAAATCAAAATATGCTTTTCGAAATTGATATTGTGTTTCTTTTCTTTCTTTTTTAATGCTCAGTTCCCTTGATGCAGAGAAAATTAAAGTTCAACCCAAAATGTATTTTTTTAATCCGGTGAAAATTATTCAACTGTAGGGAAATTTGAAAGAAATTGAATAGTAGGAAAAATATTCAGAGGTTCCTTTATAATACACGAAAACATACAAATTAACATACAAGAAAACCTGTTATAGTAGTAAGTTAAATGTTAGAATTGGGGATAAAAACACAGATGTAGTTTCTAGTGTGTATGCCTCATAAATGTGACGTGTGTAGTAAAGCGAATAAGATATAAACATGCAAGAAAAAGGAAAATAAACTAGTGGCATAATAATTCTGAAAATAGGTTATGATATAACAAGTTTTTGGAAAGAAATGAAAAGGAGTAGCTGAGGTGATTTTGTGCTCACATAGTCGACCTTCAAAATGGCTGCCTACAGAGTTAGAAATGGTGGTGGTGATTGGAAATAGAGGCGAGAAGGATGATAATGAAACAAGCAGTTATATCGACAATGCCACATTGATAAATCTTTGATTGTAAAATGAATTTTATGGGCGGAAATGAAGATGGATACTAAGATTACATGAGGTGTGCAAAACGAGATGAAAAGCAGCGAGGAAGGTGCAGTGAGATGTAAAATCAACAAAGATGATGTGGCGATGGAATGCGGATAATCTGAAGACCCTTGAGGCAACAGAACACGAGGGGGTGTGGCCAGTTGGATCTTCGTGGAAACGACAGGAAGATGGATGCGATTGAGTCTGAGGCAATAAACGCTGAGGAATGGGCAGGGTAGGTCGGGACGGGCGGGCCTGGCGCAGCGAGCACGATGAATAGGGCGGAGGTAGTCGTAGGCAAAAAGGGACAAAGAGATGGAGGGCCTTCAGGTCTAGTGGAATCCGGAGGGTTAGCACATCGACCGTGGGCGGTGGAGACGGTAAAGGAAGTGGTTGAGTGCGAGGCAGTGAACGCTGACGTCGGAATGGTCAGATTTGACGAGACGGACAGAAGGGCGCGACGCGGCCGGAAGGCCGAGGCGGGCGGGGCGAACCCGGCGCAGTAAGCAGGCAGGAGCGAAGGGGCAAAGTGCGGCGGGAAGGGTAGTGCATCCGCAAGGTAGACGAGTGTGAGACAGTGATGGTTGCGTTGGTCGGAGGCGGCGCGGGATGTGAGGGGGAGTGGGGGGGCGTGGTTGCGCGGGGGCCAACCAACCCGGCGAGGAGCTTGCGGTGGAGGGTGATGGGGAGGGCGAAGTCTGGGGCCTGGTGAGGGACGGGTATAGGGGGGATGGCTAATGCGATGTCGGAGGCGATATCGGAAGCGATATCGGAGGTGGGGGCGGGACCGGGCAAGCCAGAGGAATGTCGGGGGCAATGGCGGGGCAATGTCGGAGGCAATGTCGGAGGCGATGTTGGAGGTGATGACGGAGGCGATGGCGGAAAGGTGGGGAAGGGGGGGGGCGGGGGCTCAGACGAGGATGGTAGCGAGGACGGAGGCGGGGGCGCTCTCGCCAGGAAAGGCGGAGGTGGGAGCGTCTTGTTTCTGCGCGATAATGACCGAGGCCTCAGCCTCCTTCCGCCTCGCCACGCTGCAGTCTATTGAGTATTTCCCCGTCCGGCCTTAGCGGGAAGCACAGAGCTGCACAATACGCGCAGGAAACAATGCGTTCGCCGTTACTCGCATGTTCGCCGGACGCGTCGCTTGCGCTTTTATTGTGCTCCACGCACCCCACCTATGTTACCGATGTTCTGTTCCATGTGATATAGCTCAGTCTCGGGATTGCGCTCATGAATAGCGCAAAGTACATACTTCGAACATTTATGTGGTTACAATGGTTTGGCAATGTTTGGGCGTCTATTGTAATATTCGTTGTTTGGTAAGTGGCTTCAGTGGCGCTCTTCTCAGAACATCAAATATCCTCTTGTATTCATTCAAGATAATAACTTGTATTTGAAAAAGAGCAAACTGAAGCTTCATTGTATTTTATTGTCATTAACTACATTTCAGCAGATCTGTAATAAACCGTATATTATATTGAAATTAACCATATATATATATATATATATATATATATATATATATATATATAACACACACACATAGTGCCCGCTATTAATTGGGCGCTGATATACTTACTATCTGAAGGCTCCTCGGTTTTTTCCTTGTGAGCTAAAAAATATACCGCTCGTACGAGGACCCGGCAAGTAAATACTTCTATTTTCGTTAGGAATTTATTAATTTCTGGTTGTCTTCTTATGAAATAAAAACACCTCGTTTTTACTTAATTATCTTCCAGGGACATAAAGGGTCGTCTCTCATTTCTTTTATTTGAATCCATTTTTTAACAAACATAGTTCTTATTTTAATTTACTCTTTTTTACCTAACGAATGATGATGGCTATCAAAACTTTATGATCATTATTTTTTTATAATCTTTCTCTCTTAATTTAACATACTGACTATGACATTCTTGGCCTTGAACAATTTAATACGGCATAGTCTTTTTATGCTTAATTACTAAACTTCACGGTTGCTGAGGAAACACTACTCTCTTGGCAATGAGAAGAATTATCCGTGCATTAAGCGTCGATCTTCTACCATTTCTTGTTTTTCCACACGAAGTTTGTATCTGCATACGTTTTTCCGCCGTCTGCGTGCTACTTCTATTTGTTATCTACACTCGCGACTCAAATTTTGCATTTCTTAAATGAACTCTGCCAGTTCTTAAAGTGCTTAGGGCCTGCATCTACAATCACTGTCCATTTTTACCACTGTTAACTTTATACAGCTCGTGGATATGAATCCTCAGTTTAGCAGATCAGGACATACTCTAACCCAAAACTTTTTCAAACCATTTCTTCTGCCAGTCACGGCCACATCCTACCTCTACCAGATCGAGACAAATTTTGACGCAAAATTTGTCATCTATCAGCCGACGTTGTTTCTATTGTTCACATGTACTAATCGTTGCTGTCTGAGTCCGGTGATCTATCCCAACAATGACACTTTTATTAAATATAATTTATTTTTTTTCTAATATTTTAAATATCTACTCGAACCCGTTTTTCTTTTTGCTGCTTAATGACGCCTTGCGTCCCCAATGTCTCATTTCTGTTTATTTTTCTTCGTATTTTCCTTTTCTGCCTATTATATTCTGTCGGCATATTTTTATATTTTATTCCAAAATACCATATTTGTAATAAAAATATATTTGTGATATCAAATGGGATGTATTTTAAATTTATTATTTTGTTCATACTTCATTTACGCATATCAATAATACGAAAATATAAACGTAACACCTTTTACTATATGTACCGGACGCTTGCAGAAACAAAAATGCTACAAGGGCAGAATATCACAATAAAATATTGTTTGCATTCATACCCGAGACTGTTTCATTGTTTTGGGATTTTTTCTGAAGTTCTTGGGCATCTACGAGCAATACCACTGACTGTAAGGAAAGGTCGAAGGCTGCGTAGTTTTGCCATTTCTGCGCGCTCTGGAAATTAGCACTACAGATAAAAATACGAGAACGTTATATAAATATGTGCTGTTGATTGAAGTACAATTTCAAGTTGTCTTAGACTTTGAATATGTCGCATATTTTACAGATTTGGTCCTTTTATTGCTACATGTAGTACATGTTTAGCGCATTCAATACTAAACTGGTCTCTGTTTGTTTATCTATCTCCAACAATGTATGCAGGAAGGGGTACAGAGTTTAAGATCGTGAATATATTCAGAGATCGTCCTTGCGGTTGTCTGGCATACTAATGGGTTCGTTCTAGAGAGAAGAGGGAGGAGGACGGTCACGTATTGCGAATTAATCCAGTTCTGGCCCCATCTGAACGTGCAGCTGGGACCAGTGCACGGGACTGCTGAAAAATAGGCCTTCTACGAGGCCTCAATTGGTATTAATTTTTCGAAAACCAATAGAGTATGTTCTTGTAAATGTTTAAGGTAATAACGTCATTTTCAAATAAAATTTAAGGTTGATCTGCAGTTTATGGTTTGACGGTTACTGAGGAGGTGTTTATTTGTATTTGTAATCGTTCATGGTGATTTATGGTTCAAGAGTAAATAAGCTAGTGGAAGTGCAGGTCAGTACAACTCTATTCCCTTTAAAAGCAATTATCTTAAACGCGAGAGAGGTTTATTGGACAATGCGAGCGTCGGAACGAGGGCGTAGGCGCGAAGCAGGTCGCACGAGCGGGCGGAAGGCGCTCCCGAACGCAACACCTTCGATCCGTCGGGTAGCGAACAGTCTGGTTGTAAAATTGAATTGAAATATTTAGTTCATTGATTTACAGAATGAATTAAAAGAACCGTCACAACATAAAATTCGGAATTATCAAAATTTAAATGATTAATAGTAATATGTATAAAAATGAAAATAATATGATAATAAATTATGAAATAATTAATGATAAAATAATATGATAATAAATGAAAGTGTTTTTTAAAAATCTCTCAAGTTATTCCGATCATTTTGGGGGATATAAGGTCTAATGCTCTCTTCGGGTAACTAATTTTTTATCTTAACACATAAGTTCGACTCCAGATTTTCATGAATGAGATGATTGTTCTAATGCCTTCTTTTATTATGTAGGGGATCGTTGTAATAACATTAGCATAGTTTGTAATTTATTAATTGTCAAAGATTTTGCAGTGCATGCTTGAACAGAAGTTTATGAGAGATTGGGGTACTAGAGACATTTAATATATTATTTTTGTCAGCAATATATGTTGAGGATTACCTAGCATTTCAAATGAGTTGTAACGTGTATTTTAAATCACGTAATGACGTGCGCATTGTTCCAAATCTTATAATATACATTTCTGGAAACTTTATAAACACATTACCACTAAAATTATGTAGGTAGCGCTTTTCTATTCCGAGTTAAATGCAAAAGTAAGGAGAGCGATAGGAAAAGAGAGGAGAGTGAAAAGCGAAATATTGGTGGTGCATTATGATGCAGAGGTGAAATGCATTGTCGGCAAAGCTCGAGATCTCCGAGGTAAATTGGATTGAACCCGTTTAATCCCACGAAATTCTACATGTAGTTAGCAGGATCTCAGCCCAGATACCCGAAAGTGGTCGGTAACTGGTCTACACGATGGGTAGTTCCATTTTTTTGTGAAGAATAAATCACGGAAACGAAGGCGTGCGGTATAGAATCGATGGAACATATTGTCTCCTGTGAAGTAACGACGCGACATTTCTTTCATGATCTTATGTGACGAAAATTGACGAATTCCGGAATTATATGAAATTAGTGGACAAGCGGAAGACGGAAGTAGAATATTTGAATATAATTAATTTTTTTCATTTGTTACTTACGCAAAATAAAGATAATAGGAGATCAACATGGCGGAATACGTAATTTGTCTTGGGAGGAAAAATGCTCCAACCACGGCCCCATGTATCTGTTCGGTCAGGAACTTCCCGGGCGCGGTCCTGGGTACGCTGTACTGTTCAGGCAAAGTTGCTGTCGCCGCCTCATTACAGAGTTGGCCTTTTCGATTAAGGGACCACCGTCGTCGCTGCCGCGTTTTAAAGTTCGTCTAAGTTGAAATTGATAGCGCAGATTCCCATGCCCATGCCCATGCCGCACCTTTTGCCCCACTTCCCGCCGCCCCTTGGCTGGACAGACTGTTTTGCACACACTGACTTTGCTTTTGAATATGCCTTGATTGTTTGTGTTTGATTTTACAAGAAAAAATGAAACGGTTGTTCGCGATGTCGCTCGAGTATATGAGAACACGTGAAAGATTTTAAAAAGCGAAAATAGAAAAAGCAGTTCATATGTTGTTTTAACAAAACATTTTTACCGACTAAAAAGACACATATTGATTTCATATTATGTCGTTTACTCGAAGTCTGCAAGATCGTTTTACAATATGATAAAACGTATCAATGTATTCATTTGTCAACAAATTGATTAGTACTTTTAAATTTTATTTTATCGTTATTTTCTGTCAGGAACACATTTGTAGATGCTGATGCACGCGTATAAATCAAATACTGTGTAATATTTTGAATAGTTCAATATTTTAATGAAATGGTTAATAATAAATTAATTAATGAGGAATTGACCAGTTTAGTAGCTTTGTACCTAATAACCTCAAAAGTATAAGCTTAGAACATAAATTGCCAAAACAATAAAAGACTATGAACAGGGCTAGGCAAGATTTACAAATTTGAAGGAAATAGGTACAAACATTATGGATATTTCCTTTTCACAAATAAATGAATTATACATTTTCACGTCTTTTATTACTTCAGTGAAAAGTGACTCTAAAATTGTCACAAATCTTGTTTGCAAGTCGTCTTTATTACTACTGAACAATAACTGTTCTGAATCTGGGAGGGGTAGAGATTAGCTAGTAGCATTTTTTTATAACAATGATTTAAATGAGAGGTTCCGATGGGCATCGAGACCTCCGGGGGCTGATGAAATTTTGAAGGGGGTCAATGATGAAGGAATCGGTTGGGGGTCTGTAGCCAATTATGAACCGGAAATATATGATAGGTACAGTCAAATCCTATTGACCACAAACATTTTGAATGAACTTGATAATTAATTTCTTTCTGATAAAGAGCAACAAATTATACAATTTACAAATCTAATTATCTTGTTTCGTATCCGTTGTTCATCCTTAGAATCGGGTACAACCGATGCACCGCACGGGTCCCTCAAAGTACAGGAACCCTATTAAGCGCCTCCGCGAACTGATATTGGCCAAAAATAAAACAAATTGTAATCCATGCTTAATTTATTCACAGCATCAGTCATATTATTACTATATATAATCAATTACATATAAAACGTCTCAATTTTACGTTAACTGCAGATAGGGGCATCCTTTCAATTTTCTGCTCTGAGGCATCTCAGAACCTAGTCACGCAACTACTTAGGATGTTTATAAAACTGAAAAAAATCATAACTATATTTTCTCAACGATATTCTATTGCAGAGAGAAGGAGCGAATTTGTAATTTATTTTAATCTGTTTTGTTGCTCTGTATCAGAAAAAATACACCCTCCAATACGTTCTGGAGAAGTGTTTTGGCAATTTAACAACGATCAATCCTTTTTAACAATTGCCTAACAATGAAGATAAGCTAGAAATTCAGCTACTCAGAAGTGGAAGCATCTTCGATTATTGAAATATACATATTTATAAATTTATTGGTATACAAAATTGTTATCTTTAAGACATTTACGATCAATTCTTTGTGTTATAAATCATAAATTAAAGATAATAAAGTAAAGGGATCGATGGAGCCAACAATTCTTTTGAAAGCTGTCAATGACCGAAGTAGGTTGGGAATTCCTGATTTAAACACTGACAATACACACACACACACACACACAAACATGCCGAAGAGCCAAAAAATTGGCACAGCCGTGAAAAAATTGGCACAGCCGTGCGTAAAGAGATCTGGAACCATTCAGGACATGGCGCTCCGGGCGGCAACGACTATATATGACAACTAGAGTCTGACAGTTTTTTGATCGGTTACTGCTGCTACAATGGCAGGTTATCCTAATTTAAGTGAGTTTGAACGTAGGGTAATAGTCGGCACAAGAGAGATGGGGCATATTATCTCTGAGGCCGCGATAAAATTTGTATTTTCTCGGACGAACATTTCACGAGTATACTATGAATATCGGGAATCCGGTAAAACATCAAATCTCTGGCATCGCTCCGACCTCAAAAAGATCGTGCAAGAACGGGACTGACGACGACTGAGGAGAATCATTACATGTGACAGAAGTGCAATCCTTCCGTAAAAGGCTGCAGATTTCAATACTGGGCCATCAACAAGTGTCAGCGTGCGAACCATTCAACGAGACATCGATATGGGGTTTTGGAGCTGAAGGACCACTCGTGTACCCTTGATTACTGCACGACACAAAGCTTTAAGCTTCGCCTGGGCCCGTCAAGACCGACATTGGTCTGTTGATGACTGGAAACATGTTGCTTGGTCTGACGAGTGTCGTTTCACATTGTTTCTAGCGGATGAACATGTATGAGTATGGTGACAACCTCATGAATCCATGGACCCTGTATGTCAACAGAGGATTGTTCAGGCTGGTGGAAGCTCTGTGGTGGCATGGGGCGTGTCGTGTGCAGTAGGAATGATGTGGGACCTCTGATACGTCTAGATACGATTCTGACAGGTGACACGTACGTAAGCATCCTGTCTCATCACCTGCACCCATTCATGCCCATTGTGCATCCCGACAGACGGGTTATTCCAGCATGCGACAGCCCACACGTCCAGAATTGCTACACAGTGGCTCCAGGAACACTCTTCTGAATTTAAACACTTTCACTGGCCACCAAAATCCCCATACATGAACAATGCTGAGTAAATCTGGAATGCCTTGCAACGTGCTGATCAGAAGAGATCTCCACCCCTCGTCCTCTTACGAGTTTATGAACAGCGTTCGTGTAGTGCATGTTTGTTTCTCGGAAGATGGCGGTGATCTTTCCCCGGTGGATGGCGAGATCCGGCGCCGACCTACCGTCGGCTAGTGGGGTTTTCCCCTTAACAGGACTCTCCCACCAGCGAGGCACCGCCACAGTCGGGACAAGCTCTACGTTCCAACCGGTCTCCCGGAATATGTGGTAGAGTAGTACATGTTAGTGTAAGGGGGAGAGGATAGGACAAGGAAGAGGAAGGAAATATCGCACTCGGTCCGTGGCCCGTTTGGTAGGGTACTGCTCCGGCATTTGCCTGGTGTTGATCGAAGAAACCAAGGAAAACTACCGATCAGAGCAGCCGGCCGCTAGAATATCCTCCAGGCAGCGACTGAATTCGACCTAGCTGAAAAGCTTGTGTCGAAAATCTTGCCGCCGTCAGGACTCGAACCTAGGACCTCCTGGTCAGGGGCGCTGCAGTGACATCAGTTGATGCACTGAGCTACCGCCCCCGGTTTTTATTTTTATTTTTAAGAAATGCATTATTTTGAAGTGATAATTATATGCTATTATCATTCCATACATGTTTGAAATTCTCAACACATTTTGTTTGTTAATTATGTTGCTTTGCACATTGCATTATGCACATTTTTCACTGTGTTAAGTATTAGTCAACTGATGGATATTAATATTTTCAGAGTTGTCAATAGCATGCTCTGTACGCTTGGTTGAAGTTAATTAATGTTTAATATGCCAATAATGGAAGAATGATAACGTGTTAATGACCACTTTTTTATACTGCCAACTCAAAAACCTTAGGAGAAAATCCTTGGATCTCAGAAAATACCCTCTTTTATAAATTTAATTTAATGAATAATCTGTATCCGCCAAAGGAGAAATTGACTCCTACTTTGGAACTTTCAAATTAAGTTAACATTTTTTAAATTAATGAAAGATAAATCTTTATTACAAGAAGCATATTAAAAGATAATTGCGCTCATAATATAATTTGTTCTTGACACGCTAAGAGAAAGATGAGAAAAGAAACACTGTGCTATGTGTAGAATTTCAGAATAAAGGTTTCAAGAGGAAAATGTTTAACACCTGGAAAGCGCTAAGCAGAGCATTCTTGCTATCTGTGTGGTTTTATTTATGCTTCATATATCGTGTTTATATTTCATGACTTTTGTCTGAATATTTATCAATGAAGTCACTGCCTAATATTACACTACAAATAATATGTATTTTTTCTCAGTCTCAATGAAATATTTGCTCTGTTTCATTAATATTTGTTTGTTACCAAGCACAAACGAATTATCAGAGAATTTTTCACATATTATTGAAGGATTATTAATTCTTTAGAGGCGCAGACGTCTTTGGAAAACTTGTATCTATATTCCTAGACGAGTGTATCTTGATAAAAATATTAAAGTATTTGTTGAACTCGTGTAGACAATCCGCACTTTTTAAATAGTTGTTTCAATGGAGATATCTTCGTACTGGAATTCAATATTGACCTTTGCAACGGAGTAGTTGTGTGTACTCTTCAAAAATATAATATAGTATATAGTCAATATAGTCAATTTGTTTATTACGCAATGAGAAAAATAAAAGGAAATATTATTTTAAGGGCCTAGGAGGCATTTCCGAGTGATACACCAAGGAAACATCCTGCAGCGTCATGTGTATTGCTTGAGCGCCTGCTGTTTCCCTTGTACCATAATCTGCAAACTTCTCCTTTTTTCTAACAAATAATTTTCATTCAGGCTTGGAGAGTGATTCCTTATCCAGTAGTTGCACGTGTACTGGGTTTTGTGTCGAAGGGTTCTTATAAATCGAACAATACCATTATCGTTCCTAAGCTGTTGTATGCAAAGGAGATACTGATCACTTCAGGCAGATAAGCCCGCAGAAGTACCCTCTCAGGACCACGTCATGTGATTTCTGGACCGGGAAGAAATGTTGGAGGACTAAAATCTGGCTGTAGCATTCCAGCCATGGAAATGCTCTTCAGATCGGCTGACCTCGAAGTGGTATTAAATGAGCCCCCTTCCTTTCGAATGGAAGGTCTTTTCCAGCAATGGGATTCCAGCAATTCAACAATTCAATGACCATCACCAAACGATAAAGGGCATATTGTACGATATCAGAATAACTCCAGGAATATTTATCACTAGAACTCCTTAATCCGAGAATAAATGGATCGTTGAGTTGTATGACTATTCAGTTTATTCTACGGACAAGTATTTGTTTCATCAAAAAAAAAAAAAAGAAGTTAGTAAAAGAGAAAGTTAGTACTGCTTTCGATAGTGTTTTGTCGAAATATTTGTTCTTCGCTTCACACTTCTCACACATTTAGGTCTGTTTATGCCCATTTCGAATTGCCGTGATTTCACGTAAACCCATTCCATCTTGGAGATACTACCCACAGATGCCACGTTAGAAAAACCCAAGTATAGGTTTATTGCGCCTCGCGCTGTGACAAAATCTTCATTGTGAACAGTGAATCCACCGTTTGAGGCTCCTCCCGCTGGGGCGGGCGCTGTGGAGCAACAGCAGCGACAATGACGGCGCGGGTCGAAGGCGCTGCCGCAGCAAAGCTCGCGACGGCCGCGCGCGAGAGCTCCGCGCGGGCGCCGAATCAGCGGCCTCAAATTGGATGCGTCTCCGTAACTTCGTTACGCGAAATATCCAGAAAATGGAAACCCGATCCCGGAGGAGATTGAACGGAAGCGCCGTCGTCGCGAAGCCGCCGCCACGCGGGGAGGGAGAGGGGGCGGGGCGAGTCGCGCCTACAGCCAAATGAAAGACAATCGGATGCGTGCTCCGCGAAACAATATCCGTCGACGGCGCGCACTCCACGCGAGACGAGCCGCTGCGTCATTTGGGGCGAGAGCGGTCGCGAAGGCGGGCCGTCTGACTCGCGCGACTCTCTGGGATAGTGGTGGCGGTGGTGTTGGCGGTTACGATGGCGGCGGTGACGGTATGCATGGAGGTGGAGTCGGGTAGGGGGTTGGAATGGGGGTGAAGGTGGCAGTTGAAAGAGGATGTGGGGTTCGAGGCGGTGGGGAGGATGGGAAATCCGAGCCCTAGGTGAAGCTAAGAAATGAATTGGAGATGGAGGAGAAAGGAAATTCGGAAGTAAACGTTACTGGGGTTGGAGTTGGAAGTGGTGGCGAATGTGAAGGGGAGGTGAATGGAGATGGGTTGGAGGGGGGGGGGGGGGGGGGGGTGGCACGGAACGGGGAGGGGGGGTGGGTGGGGCGGTAGTGGTGGCGGTGGTGGTGGCGGTGGTGGTGGCGGCTCCTACAGCGGTGACAAAGGGATGGCGACGACGACGTCTGTGCGGGAGACGGGGGCTGCAGAGGTGGCGACGGTCGTGGCGGCAGTCGTGGCGAAGGGGCGGTGATTGTTGGTGGGGGGGGGGAGGGCGTTGCGGATACGAGTGTATTAACACCCGAGGAAACCGTCAGCGGGAGCTTAACGCGCGGAGTTGCCCATAAACACGGACTCGCTCGAGTTGACGAGTCGAGACGGGCAATAATCGGATTGTAAAGTTGTTTAAGACGCGGGTTTCTATTTTGGCGGGCGGAACTGGTGCTGGCGTTGCGTCTCCCCGAATGAGTCATCGTCGCTTCTGAAGACGAATTCTATTTAGGAGTACGTGCTGACTGACGTTTCATAGGAAATGTATATTTTGTTTCTTCGGAGGAGGGAATTGAATGAGTTGCCATTTCCAATTTTGTTGTTTTCGTTGTGCAATAATTCAAATTTGTTTTACTAGTTAACTATTTATTTTGTGTTTGCCACCGTTCATTCGTGCTGATTTCAGCGTAATGTATTATGTTACCTTTGTACGTGAGAATTTGTAATTGAAACTCAAGTCGATTTTTTTTGTTAAATTGTTTCTATTGTGTCCAGGTTGTTATTGAATACAGATTGAAAGGCATTGCATATTAAAGTTATCTGTAGTTATTATTGGATTCTCTTATCTTACTTACTCTCTATTATCAACTTTATATTAAAATTATCCAAATATTAACTTTCATAATTAACTCTTTTTAAATCTTGATAGATATAGACTGCCCACCACCCGCTCTTTCATTTACAACTTTGCAGTTTATACTGATAGTCGATTTGTTATAGAAACGATTTCCAAAGCTGCTTAAGTAGCAGTGCATGCTATGCTTTTGCTCTGTGAAATGTTCGTCCGTGTAGCCTATGCAAATTCCAACTCAAAGTTACTTACTCCAATCAATATGAAATTTCACGTATTTATGTTGTGGATTATTGCCCTGTGCACGTATTTATTACATCAACACACAAAAATTGAAAATAAACGAATCAATGTATCCAGACCTGTCGTAATAATAATTTTGTTTTAGTGCTCTTCAACGAACACAAACGAAACTTATTAATAAAAAATCTTTGTCAGATTTTGCTCTTTAATGGCAGTATTATATCTTGTTGTGATTTATTAAAACATAGATTAAGATAGACCTGCGGTTAATGTTGTTCGTATGCAAATGCTATGAGATAACTGATAAGATTGCGTCGTCACTCACCAATCGATTTGTTAGATATATTTTAGCGTGGAGATGTATTAGTCTTAGAACTTCTCCCTAGCTAAGCCACTGAGGTTCGAGAGAAATATATTATGAATATTTTAACGGACTCTATATTAAAACTTCTTTTACATTTGTATTTAATTAATGTACTGTACTGATTTTAGTTAAAGCTCCAATGCGTTCCATGACTGACATTCACTTATACCTGATGTACGGTTCTTGTGTTGTAACCTTTAAGAAGTCCCGCTTTGCTAATCACCCTCGAGAGCTTCGCTGTGAATGTGGACATTAAGAGACATCTTTGCAATGCCACCGCCTGTTTACAGTGGGCAATTACATTCTACTAGGGACATGTATTTCAAAATGATTACTCCATTCCAAAGCCATAGGTTTAATCGTGAATCTCAGTATTGTGTTCGATAGCAGTACTGTTGCTTACTATACTGTATCTTTTTCTGTCTCAACAGAAGTTCTTGATAAGTAGCATCTTCGGACATTCGAATTTTACTAATGAAATGACCTTCTTCGACAAACTTCTAATTAAATTTAAAATTAGTAGATTGATTGTTAGTGATTCCGGGCGCGTCAACTACTATGGCTGTTAGTCCCGTACGTGTAGTGAGTGTTTCTGCTCGGGACGTGGCGGGTGTCATCCCCCGCTGGATGGCGAGATCCGGCACCGACCTACCGTCGGCTAGTGGGGTTTCCCCCTAACCAGGACTCTCCCACCAGCCGGGTACCGACCCAGCCAGAACATGCTCTAAGCTCCCGACCGGTCTTCCGAAATATGTGGTAGTGTAGTGCATGTTAGTGTGTGTGTGTAAGGGGGAGAGGATAGGACCAGGAAGAGGAAGGAAATATCGCGCGCGTTCCGTTGCCTGTTTGTTAGGGTACTGGGCCTGCGTTCGCTTAGTGTTGATCGAAGAAACCACGGAAAACTACCGATCAGAGCAGCCGGCCGCTAGAATTCTCCTCCAGACAGCGGCTGAATGCGACCTAGCTGAAAGGCTAGTGACAAAAATTCTGCCGCCGTCAGGACACGGCTCGAACCTAGGACCTCCCGGTCAGAGCACATATAAGTGACATCAGTTGATGCACGCTAACGTTGGTATTACATTATTATAAACTATTATAAACTTTGGATATACAGGATTGAAGTTCTGTATCAACAAGGAGCCCTAATCACATGCTTAGTTTGCTCTACGCATTAATCCGCCCTTGTGCGCAAAATAGGTCCCCATAGGCGGGGGCGTTGTGACTGAAAGTGGCGCAGTGTGACGCAATCCAGGTAGGGGATACGACTCAAGTACTCCATTACGGAGCGCGAAGGAACGGGCTGTTCAATGGGAGCGTGGTTCGCTTCGGCTGCCGGTGGGGGAGCTGAGGGCGCCGCGCGACGGTTCGTGGAACTTCAAATGGGAGCGACACCCAAGCGGCGGAGCGCGCTATGCGGCGCGCGCGGCCTTTGATCTCCGGCTGCCACTTCTCTCCGTCCTTCTTCACTTCCCTCCGGCTACTCCCATTCCTCTCCCCCCCTAGCGCTTTTCTTTGCCCCTCACTGTTCCTCTCCGCTGTTTCCGGTGTACGTTCCTTTATGCTCGACGCTCGTCTCCGGCTGCCTCTCTCCGGTCCGTTTTACCTTTTTCACATCTCCCTCCCCGTCCATACTTCACTTAATTCAGACCTTTTTTCACTTCTTCGCGCCGCAGCGCCTCTGGCCGGGAGGTCCTAGGTTCGAGTCCTGACGGCGGCAGGATTTTCGACACTAGCTTTTCTGCTAGGTCGAATTCAGTCGCTGTCTGGAGGAGAATTCTAGCGGCCGGCTGCTTTGATCGGTAGTTTTCCGTGGTTTCTCCGATCAACACCAGGCCAATGCCGGAGCAGTACCCTACCAAACGGGCCACGGACCTCGCGCGATCTGTCCTTCATCTTCCTTGTCCTCTCCTCTCCCTTTACACACACACTTACACTAACATGCACTACACTGCCACATATCCCGGGAGACCGGTCGGGAGCTTAGAGCTTGTCCCGGCTGGGGCGGTGCCCTGCTGGTGAGATAGTCCTGTTTAGAGGGAAACCCTACTAGCCGAAGGTTGGTGTGCGCCGGATCTCGCCATCCACAGGGGAAGATCACCGCCATCTCCCGCGAAAAAACATGCACTACACTCACGGGACTAATTACCAGAGCAGTTGACGCGCCCGAAAACATGAAAAATCAATCAATCAATCAATCAATCAGTTCACTTCTCTGCACGTTTGGATTTTTTTCTCCCTCATCCCTCTCCGCTGTTCTCTAGTTATTTGGTTTCCTTTTCACCTGTCACTGATCTGCGTCTGCCCTCCCCCCCTTTCGTTTTTTCGTCTATTTCTACCCTTATCCTCTTCTGATGCCCCCCCTTCCTCCTTTTTTCTTATTCCGGTGCCTTCTCCGACCGACTCTCTCCTCTTTCTCTGTCTCTCGGCATTTCTGTTTGGGGTTCTCTCTCCCTCCGGTCTCCGACCTTGACCGTTCTTTTCCCTCCGTCACTTGGCTGCGGCTGCCGCTTCGTCCTGCTCGCCTTCTACCAGCGCCACTTTCCACATCCTTTCGACCCCCTCCGTCCTTCCTCCCCGAGTTCCTCCTCACTCCGCCTCTCTGCATTCTACTTTGCCCCTCTGCGATCCTCTCCAGCCATCTTCTTTCTTCAAGATTCTCTATCCCTGTGTGCCCGTTACCGCGTTTCTCCTACTTGCTCTGTTTCTCTCTGTTCTTGTCCATACCTCCCCGACCGTCCCCTCCAGTCTCTCCTCTCCTCTTGCCTCCTCCCTTCAGCTTCCTATCTGATCCTTTTCTCCCATCTTCACCCCGCACGGTTTATTCCCGGATGCTCGCGCGAGTTCCTTTCGTCGGGGAAGTTCGTGCGATTGTGTGCAGTCTTGAATGTATGTCCTTTCCGAAACCCATTCGTCGATAATGAAGAGTCAAAATAATTGGGCCACTTATCGTTTAGTATCCTCGAGATACAAAGACTAGATGGTATTCTCAAGGAATGGCCAATTATTGCTTGGTCCATTAAGACAAAATGCGTCGTGGTATCACTAGACTTAAATGAAGGTTCCGAAACGAACATTTTCGATATACGATGTATGAATTTAGTATTTTACATAGTATTATATATACAAAATTTTATTTAGAGAAGGGTGATTCTTTAAGAATCCAGTCGACGATTTCTGAAAAGTCTCTCGGTGTCACTTAGAAACTGAGGGAAAACGTGTATTGTGGGAGAAATGTTTCGGAATGCTAAGATCAAGGCTTTTGTTTACCTCAAAAAAGATAAATATTACTGACAAAGGTTGTCTGGTATCAAATCTATAGATTTGACACCAGACAACCTCTGTTTATTTACTGTGAATTAATAAGGTATCTATATCACCAACAGTCTAATTAATATTACTGACAAATTTGTCGATTGGCAGAGTATCACAATAATGGTTTTAAAATAAATGTTTCTTCCGTAGATTACGTTAGGAAAATTCCACACAAAGATACCGACATCTAAGGATTTTCTTTTTTAGTTTCTATAAGGAGATTCTCACCTACAAACAAAATACTAACATGCTGTTGAGGATAAATGTTTCCTTGCTTCTTATGGCAAGAATTGTGGAGCGAAACTAACACAAGTTCTTTTGCCATTGTTTGCGCTCTAAAACTGCTGCAAAGGAGTCGTAACGACTGTTGAACGGAGAGTTTTAAAGGACAAGGCTAGAGGCTTCGCAGGAGCCGTCACACGAGTTCTCTTTATCCCCAGCTCATTTCCGAAGAACAGTCCACATACCCTTTTCGTGCGAAATGGATCTTTGGATATTTCGTCGCGTCACAGTGAGAATATTATGAAAGAGATGGATTCTGCCTATCGTCAATATTGCTTTTGAGGAATGAGATATTACGCATTTCGTGCTTTGAATGAACGCTCAGTGACATTTTCATATATGAAAAGTTTTCTCCTTTTGATTCCCAACAGACACCAGGATACTACTGTAAAATTTGGTAAGCTACGCGTTCATGACGAATTTTGTATTCATAAAAAGCGTTGATCCGAATATCCTTTAATTAGCTATTCTAAATTTGAAATTGTAATTTCCAACTTTTCAATTATTTTAATTCGAGTAAAATATAAATAGGCTTAAATTATAACGCAGTAATAATTAATTATAATTATACTAGTTTTAGTTCATTTTTGAAATTGCTGAATACAATTTAAATGCTTTCCGTTAAATATATTTAAATGTAAGCACCAGACGCCACATGATTGTGCCCCAACGGAACTGCTGACCGATCACCTCACTGCAGTTGCCAACTCTAATGAGTTTATGCGTGATGCGGATACAATTAGAAGATAGACAATTTGGTAGGTGATATTGTATTGGTTTAGTGGTAAGTTGTAGTTGACATTTACATAATTGAAATGATTAAAGGCGTTGTCATTGTCAACAATACTATTTATTTCAATATGAGCAGCTTTCGATAGCTTAGCCATCGTCATCAGTTTTCTGCTGCCTGGGAGACACAAAAACGACTACCGAAACGACAACCGACTACGAAACGATGGTAGTCGTTTTTGTAACTCCCAGACAGCAGAAAACTGATGATGATGGCTAAGCCATCGAAAGCTGCTCATATTGAAATAAATAGTATTGTTGACAATGACAACGCCTTCAATCATTTCAAAGGTGATATTGTGTTTCTGGATGTGTGTTGATGGAGTTGATGGGGGTGCTGAACTTCAAGCGTCTTGAAAGCTTTCAAACATTCCATCCAAAGTGGTCAATGTTATCATATTGTTGATAGAAACGTGTTGTCAGAAGTCAAGAAATCAGAACGTGATGTCAGAAGAACGTGTTGAGCGAGTTAAAGATACTTTTTACACTTAAATATTCTATTAAACTCGAATATGAAGCGATTTAATGCTTTATGGACTTCAACATTACATCCTTTTTATAAAATCACACTTCCTTAATTAGGTACAGAAAATTATGATTAAAATAATGTTTTTAAATCTTAGTATATTCATCGTTCCAAATTTGTGAAGTTGTGATACGAAATTTTCATTACATGTGATTTGAAAGTTTATCGAAATATGAATATAATTTTACCGATGTGATGTCTAAGGCATCGCAGATTTCGGTGCGGCGGCACTTGGATGGTCTAGAACCTGGATAGCCAAATCCGACAGTTTGACGTAATTAGAACTGACTTATATCAATAATGTTATTTTGCAAGAGAACATGCTACTCGTTAAATTTTATCTCACAAACAAAAAGGGATACTTCGACTTACAATAACTTCCTCCTTGAGTTCATTGACATTCTTGGCTTGAAACCAACAGCTTCTTATTAATGGAAGTTCAACTCGTGCACCGAACTGAATCACATTGCGGCAAAGTTCTCCGGGAATATAGGGCAGAGTGTATCGTCACGTCTCGCCTTGTCCAACTCGCAGGAACTAAATCTTGCAGTATCTGATCTGTGTGGATATTGAGTTGTGTTTCCTCTGCGCTAACTTGGGAGTTGCTGGCGGAGTGGATGCCACGTGGGGTGGGCGAATGACGCATGCATCGCCAACAGGCTGCGCGCGGCGACGGCGAATTTCAAAGTTGGGATCGTGTTGCAGGAATAGCCAGCAGAGCTGTCTCGCGTGCAACCTGGCTGCACTTCCCTCCCAGCTTTCCTTTCAGCAGGTTCTCAATTAGTATATGGGTTCAGCAGGTTCAGTAATGACTAAATTAGTGAGTTTCGTTTCGATTGATCTTTTGGAAATTTCCTCCGATTCATTCCAGTTGGATGCCGGTGGAGTTTTGAAAATAACGGTACACAGATTGCATGTGATTCTTATTTCTCTACCCTGTTTCTGCTCTATGCAACTATTTAAAAGCCGAGATCGACATGAACGGAGAGCCAGCAGAGCTCTCGAGCAATCTTTGCTTCTTCTCTCTTTACTTTACAAGTGGGTTCTCAATTACTATAAGAGTTCACTAGGATCAATAATGCGAGGGTACATTATTTTATTTATCGTATTTTATTTTTAGCCCAAATACATCCGTTGAAGACGAAGGCGTCCCACCTCTAGGTAGAGTCGATTCACACTTAGGTATTCATGAATACCTAAATGAAAACTAAATAGAACATAGGTCGAGACACAGGTGCAGTAGTGTGCATTAGGTGCACAAGGGTGCATTAGTAAGTCCGTTACTGAAGAACTTCGTTTCATTTGATATTTGTGAGTTTTCCTCCGATTCATTCCATAATGCCGGTGGAGTCTCGGAAACAAGGGTAAAGATATCGCGCGTGGTCCTTACTTCTCTACACTGTTGCCGCTTCCAAGCTACTGACAATGAGTATATCAATGTTGGAGTCTGTCGACATAGAAGATGAGCTCTCTGGCAAGCAGCGTGCTCCAGCTTCGTTTTAATTGATATTTTCGGAATTTTCTTCTGATGTTTGACAGTTCAAGGACTGTTCGCGATTTCTTCCTCGTTCTGTTCCCGCTCCCGTGCGTCGGTCGCCCTCTAGTATTTTAAAATTGGGATCGAGTTGCAAAGGTAGTCAGAAGAGATTTCTGGTGATCGACCTGCGCTCCTTCTCTTTCTAATTTCCTCTCATTAGGTTGTCAGTTTCTTGGTGGGTTCAGAAGACCGGAAATGTGTAAAAATCTGGTCTTTTAGCATACGTAGTACGCTATGCGAGTCTGCAACATTCCTTAAGCAACGACAACTGAAATAATGGGATATGAAGATAAAGTGTCTGTATGAGAAAACAGGACTATCGTTTCGAGATTGATTTATTGATTGCTTAGTGATTACGGGCGTGTCAACGGCTAAGGTCGTTATTCCTATAAGCGTAGTGCATGTTTTTAGCGCGGGAGGTGGCGGTAATCTTCCCCCGCTCGACGGCGACATCGGCGCCGACCTACCGTCGGCTTTATCCGCGGCGCTAACGGCGGTTTTTATTATTGCATAAAAATATGTTTTAGTTGTAAATGCTGTACTTTTTTGTTTGCATGTATCGTCCTGTCTCTAGTCATTGTGACCTAAACATTTGATGTACGAAAGTGAAAGCCTGAAATCGCCTCCAATATGATTGTTAATCCAGAAATCAAAATTGTGTGTAAATATTTTCAGCTCTAAAAATCTGTTGTCAACAAACATCACAGCCACATGGCTGTAATTCTAAAGCATTGTGGGTTTTTTCATGTATATTCATGATGTTTTTGGTCGCTGAGCGTAGCAAAAGATGTATCAGGATAATTTCTTTCGATGTCCTTGTTTGTTAACGAATGCTGTACAGCAGTCGACAGGAATATATTTATATCTTTCGTTCCTAGAAAAGAAAACAAAACTAGTGGGATACAGAATAGCACAGAGTTTCTCATAGTGAAGTTTTCTAATTTCCTTGGTGTGGACTGGCTTTACGGTCTTTCCCCATCCTCTTGCTAGCTGCAATCGTCACCCACATTACATTTGTTGACATTTTTTTTCAAATTTTCGGGTTCCGAATAGTAGAACCGAAATATTACTTCAAGAATATTAAAGAAGAGTGAAACTTTATCCTAAACAGAAATTTTCATAGAAGAATTTGAAACCGTTTTTAAGAAATTGCGATTAAGCAGTACTGTAAATGCGAAATTTGAATCTCTTTTCCACTGGAATCTATTTAGTTTTCGAAAAACCTTCATTAAAAGTAATTTGAAGCACTTCCACTTACAATTGCAATAATGTATACACATTGCTGGAAATGTGTGTATTAACGAAAAGGGTCTTCAAAATTTTTTAATTAGGTTAGTATTTATAACAAAACTACGTGATTCCTTATTCTAGTACATACAGGAACAGAATTATAAAGAATGTTTATACCTGAAGAATGAAGTGTTTAACCGCAGTAAATGCGGTTTGGGGATATTTCACTAGGTGACACAATTCTGTGGATTCCGGCGGCCTTGCGGCTTTTGAGACAGTTACTTCGGAGTCAATGGAAAACGTAAGAACTATTTTACAATTACGATAATATTCCATTCGTAAAATTGGGCAACGTTGAAAAAAGTGATTTTAAAATTGATGAAAAGTGACACATTTCGTGATTTATATATGTGTTTAAGTAGTCGATGTTTGCAGGTGCTTCAACCATTCAGGTCATTAGTCCCATGCTGTAGCCGAGAGATTCAAGTATTCCTTCACCGCTGGAACATGAAATCCGATTTCGACTTACACGTCGAGGCTTTTTCCACCCTCAGATATCTTTCCCAGTGGTGCACCGCCCCAAAAGGGTAAGCTCTAATCTTCCGGCTGGTTTCCCAACATATGTGGTTGTGTAGGGCTTATAAGAATAAGTGTGTGTAAGTAAAGGGAAGAGAAAGGAATAATCACACGCGGTCCATAGCCCGTTTGTTTGGGGGTATTGTTCCTACTTTCGCATGATATTGATAGGAGAAACCATGTAAAACCAGGAATCAAAACAGCTGACGGTTAGAATTCTCCTCCAGACAGCGGCTAAATTCGACTTTGCTGTAGTAGTATTGAAAATCCGTCACCGGTAGGACTCAAACGCTAGGGTCTCTCGGTGAGAGACGCTAGCACGTCAACGGTTCTTATCTCTGAGCTACCTCATCCGGTATGGTTTCTATGGAATTAGTTAGTGCGTTTAAAAATATACTTTGCAAAATAATATTTCTACATTCACAATACAAATCTTAAAACTAGAGTATCTTCATTTTACCTTCCTATGTCAGGTCTGAGTATTCACATACCAATAGCATTACACCTCCAATACGACAGAGCTTTTGTGTTCTTCTAACCGTGCACCTCTCTCGACCGTCCCCACGCCTTCGTGCGTTGCCCTGCGCTTCGAGGCCGGAATCGAGTGCCTCCGGAGCCCCGCCACGCCCCCTCTAGGCCTCGCCTCACGGCTTCGTGAGCCCCGCGGCCCTCTGGGCGCCTCGTGCATATTTAAGGGTGCTCGTCCGGGGCTGGCTGCGAGTATGAATGCGGCCGAGCTTATTCGAGGACACCGGGACGAAGCGAACCCCGGTGTGTGCGTGGGCGGACGTCTGTGTGAATGGATAGTAGGAAGATGAGGAGGAATGAGAGGATTTTGTGAAGAGGGTGGGCACTGCGTCGAGAGCTGTGTGTTTTATTGGAGGAAATAATGTGGTGAATAATTAGCCCGCCGAAAGCAAATGAATTTATATTGATTAGCAATAATTCTGTTGTCTTTTTTGAGTCCCTGAAGACCAATAAAAATATAATAATATTGCATTTTTACTACTAAACGTATTTTACGATGTCTTTTTAATTTGAGTATTTTGAGCGAATTTTAATTCCTACCATCACAATCATATTTTGCCTAATTTTGTGTTATTTGCACCATTATTATCAGACCATTCTGGCACTATTTTCAATATTGTAAGTCAGAATTGTTTTTCACATTGTTAAACCAAGCAAGTTGTTGCAAATCGTCGCAATTGTAAGCATAATATATATGGTGGGAAAAGTGATAGAACAGAAATGACACAAAGCAGTGGAGATGTTTGTAAGAAAATTCTGAGTTTCTGTTTTATCACAGAATTGGAGAAACCTGGAAAAAGAAACAACGGTTATTCAATAATTGAAAGAAAGAAGGGTTACCGTTTTTTTAAGTCACAAAAGCTGAACAGTAACAAAAGGGAAGAGAGAAAGCAGCGGGTACAAATTATCGATAATGAGAAAAAAACTGAAGTAGTGCCACAATTGTCGGGGGAGAAGACAAAACCTGAAAAAGGAAAAATGGTCTCGGGCGACGCAATGCCGAGCACGTCCCAGGGGCGACCGGCGCAAAGGCTGCATTCATGGAGAAATCGCGGAGGCGGCGAGTGGGCGATAGACCCGCCCCCTGCGGCAGTCGATCGCTGTTAATTAATGCAGAGTGAGCTGGGGGCGGTGCGAGGGGCTGAGCCGGCGTGGGCGGTTGATGTGGTGGGGTGGTAGTGATGGCAAGGGATGTGTTAGCGATTGTGGTGATGAGAGATCGTGGTAATGACGAGTGGCGATTGTAGTTTAGAGACTTCAGGTGACATCCTGGGCGATGAGGATGATTGGAAGAGCGGCGTGGGTCGTGAAAGCGTCGGGGGACTGGAATGGCAGAGGTGGTAATGGCGTCAGGGAGGATGATGGATTCAGTGGGTTCGATGTGGTACATGCGGTGGCTAGTGCCGATGGGGCGGCGGAGGTTTTGGGCGTTGCAGAAGTCTCAGGGACTGAGGGGGGGGGAAGATGGGGGGGCGGAGGGGGGGCCCGGGGGGGGGCCGGGTGCCCTCGCCGCTCTCCGCCCACGCGCTCTCCGGCTGCGCTCGCTGCGCTGCGCTCTGGGGATTCGTCCATTCCCGCTGACGGCCGCAACAGGCGAACAGCGGAGGCGCTCAAGGACCTGCTTGATTGATTGCGTATTTTGTGTTTCTGGGAGCGTGAACTATTACGGTATAATTAGTCCCATTAGTGTTGTGCATGTTATACTCAGGAGGAGGCGGTGTTCCTCCTCCGCTAGAACGAGACATCCGTCGCCTAGCTAAAGGTCAGCTTGTTTGGGAATTCTCCTTAATGGTATCTCAGCTGTAGGGGCATCGAGAGACGCCCTAACTTTATGACTGAACTCCAGAAAAGTGTGGTAGTATAGTGCGTGCATGTGAGTGTGTGTATGTGTTTAAGGAGAGAAGAAGATACAGGAATGAGAAAGGTAGCACGCGGTCCATGGCCCATTTGTTACAGTACTGCTCCGGCATTATCCTGGTCGGAAAATAGACAGAAAACTACCGATCAGGGTAGCCATCATGTAGTGTTATCCTCGAGGCAGTAGCGAAATTCGACTCTGGCTATACACACACACACACACACACACACACACACACACACACACACACACACACCTCTATTACTCATTTCCAGTGCGCGCAAAAATTAAAAGAAAACTACGCAACCTGTGGCCATGTGAGAGGTGACTTTGGTTTCGTTAGATACCCAGGATGTCAGGAAAAGTCCAGAAAAAACAGGTCCTATTGACTGAAAAAATCTGTTGGTGTGTAAATAATTGTTGTACTATGAATATTGTACAATATATTATTACACATTTCGGAAGACTATGTTTATTAAAGTATTTAATTTATTACAGTATTATACGAGAGTATTTCAGTTTTTCTTCTTGAGCAGGGTTCGTGCTACTTGTTGGAAAACTATTTTATGGATTTGTTTAGCAGCATTTTCGCTGCTGCAACCCACTAGTCGCATTTTTCGGTATATAGCTAATGTGGAAAACCCGCCACCCTCGGGATCCAAACGCAAGGATCTCCCGATCAGAGACCCTGCAGGGACAAAATATCTTACCCTGAGCGATAACAGTCGGTCTAGTGATTGGTGTGATAAATAAAGTACTAATTAATTGTAGAGTGGTCGAGCGAATTGTTTTAAGTGCTAAAAGTTCAGATTTGCTTTTTTTCATCTGAAACAATTAAGAATTACAAGGGTCTTCTTACAGTGTTGCAAAATGAATTTTGATTCTGCAAAAATTTCCTTAATTTAGCCCTATTCTCATAACCGTTGTGTAGAATGTGAAGGGACCTGTACCCCTCATTATAACACTGAGAAGGTACGCGATGTCGACGATTCTGTCGTACTCCTCGATAAAGGTTTTGTTTCCATACTTTAATTTTTTTATTCAACTTTCTCTATCATTTCTGTTTTCAAGGAAGTTTCAGAATCAAAACCATCTAAATATTTTCATGATATATGGAATCCGCCAATAAATAACTTACTTTTGGTGTGTTTCGAAAGCAGTGTGATCGAACAAAGTTTCTACAAAAACAATTTTCTTTGTATATTCTTTTGTTTGTGTTGGTTTCAGGATACAACATTTTGTTTCAAAAAGTAAGCTCCATGTCTATATTTACCGATAGCATTTTCACCTATTAATTACGGTATCTTTTTTTTCTCCATATTTTTCAGGAAACTCTGAGTTTGGTCAGTCGAAACATGAATGACCTTTGATAGAAAATAAAACCCTTGATGTTGGCAAATTTTCATGAGATGAAAGGTCTGCCATGCATGTGAGATGATCCCATTGTTCGTGATCCCGAAACTGGTTTCGAAATCCACCGAGGAGACGTAAAGGGGCTGATTTTCAACTTGTTAGCAGGTGGTCTCCTCGTTTTCAAACACCACCAACGGCCACCGTGTCCCATGTTCATCCTAGCGTTGGCGGCGAGGTGCGGTGTGGGGTGAGGAAAACGAGGCGTGGCGGGGAGGGTTGAATAGACGGGTAGGATGTGGTGTGAAAAGCAGAGTGTGCGGACAGTTGACCGAGATGAAGTGAGTATGTGGAGGGCGGAGGGGCCTAAAGAGGCGAGGGGAAGCGACCGAGGGTGATCTGGTGGAGAGGCAGTGACGAAAAGACAGCAAGGGAGATAGGCGAATGTGGCAGAATAGGTATGCAACGCGGGGAAGGCGAAGTCAGCACGGTTGGTTACGATTATACGGAGAAATGCGTGGAGGGAACTGGCTGGGAGGAAGAGGTTCAAGGAGTGTGTTAGGGATGGGAAGGGCAGTGTGAAGAAGGGTGCGGGTTGGGGGGGAATTGGCTCGGAGGGAGAGGGCAAAGCCTGTGGGGGGGGGGGGGTTTGCAGGGGGGGAAGGCGACGTGGGTGCGCCGGCTGCCCGCGTGGGCGGGTCTTTTTTCAGAGGCTACCCGAGGGCCTGCAGTGTTCGTTTAATCACAGGGCTGCGGGCTGGCGCTGCGCTCCGCTGACGGGGCTGCAGGTGGGGGGAGTGGCGCGCGATTGTGGGCTGACGCAGCGGCTCAAGAGCACGAGGAGCGGAGAGGATGGGGGCGGTCTGAGCTCGGGGGCGGTGCAACGTGACGGAGAACTCGATCGCAGCGCGCTACAGTTGTTGTGGGATGTGAGGAGGGTGTAGGCGCCCTTTTCGGCTTTGGCTCCCGTCGATACGAATACGGTGAATGGAGTTCGACGCGGTTTCGCAGTAGGCTGTTTGATGTACTGATGTTTTCGAGCCCGTCAACTCATATAGTCATCCCGTTAGTGTAGTGAATGTTTTTCACCAGGATGTGGTGGTGATTTTACCTCACTGGCTGGTGATATCAGGCGCCACCTGCACATCGGCTCGCGGGATAATTTTCCTGTCCAGGTATCTCCTTCCAGAGAAGCGCAAGCTCTTAAGTTCCCAACTGGTCTCCCGAAATACGTGGTATTAGTGCATGTAAGTGTCAATGTAAAAGGGGAGAGGATAGGACAAGAAAGAGGAAAGAAAGAATTCGCGCAGTCCGTGGCCCATTTGTTGGGAGTAGGCTACTGCTTCGGCATTCATCTGGTATTAATGAAGGAAACCGCGGAAAACTAATGATCTGAGCAGCCGGCCACTAGAATTCTCTTGCAGACAGCGGTTAAGTTCGATGTAGCTATCTAGCTAATGTCGAAACTCCGCCAAGGCTAGATCCTAGGACCTCCCAGTTGGAGTCGCTGTAGAGACAGCAGCAATGCTGTCCCTGAGCTGAACTCAGTCGCTTTTCGTAGATGACGAGTGATGAAGATAGATTTGTTTGAGAACGTCAACTGCTCTAATCATCCCGTTGGTGAAGTGAATCTTTTTATGCCTACAGGTGGCGGTGATTCTACCTCAATGGATGGTGATATCAGGCGCCGACCTACTCGCCGGTTACACACGTGAACACAAGTTTGATTATGTAAGTATTTGTCACCACAAAATTATGATTAACTGAAGCTGTCAAATGTGGGCAGATCGTAGTGTTGTAGCCGGAGTGCTCGCCACCCACTGATTGGATCAGAGCTTGATCCCCGTCTGGTCGAAGTGGATTTTAGTGGAGACAAATAGGGTTTTTTGGAGCTTTTTCACGAGGGCAACCTATGGACTATGCTTTTCCTTCCACCATTGCTTCATTGTCATTCGTCAATCCCTTAATTCCATTCTTCATAATCATCTTTGCCTTCTTCAAAGAGCAAGAAATTACTGAAAAAATTGACACTCCCGGAAGGGAATGCGAAAAGGAATGAGAGAGAAAAGAACTGAGGGGAATTGAGTTTGAAAATAGAACGAGAAACGAGAAGAACGAGAAAGTGACGACAGAGAAGAAAAAATGTAGAGAAGAAATCGGAGGAGGATACATGGAGGGTGGTGAAAAGAAGGAAAAGAGAATTAGGTGAAAATGTATCGTCAATATCCAAGACTTTCTCAGAAATCTGAAGTTAGGATAATGAAGAGAAATACCCTAGCCAATATTTACATAAAATAGAACGTAATGTTTGTAAATGTTTATATTAAGAAGTCATCTTGGACGAGATGTCTGAAGTAACCAATTATGCATTTGTCTTTGGTATTACTACATAATTGAATTCAATTTCGGATACGTATACTTTTTGTTTTCTTCAGAGAGAGTAAGTTTAGTACTACCTTTTGTTTTGAGCGTACGTACTGTATTTCTACAAAATCAGATGATTTTTTACGGAACGGAAAGTCGCCTGGAATGATGAATGTCATGCATATTCTGTAGTTGTAATCGTGAAGATAATTCTAGAAACAGTCATCTATCGAGTACCAGCAAATACCTTCTATGTTCATTTGAGAAGAAAGGTATTACTGGTAAAAGGTATCTTCCAGAAAATTACGGGTCTGGAAGTAATTACTATTGAAAAATCAGACATGGTAGTGAATCATGAAAATGCCAAAAATTTAACACTATAAAAAGTTCAAAAATAATTATAGAATGAGAGAACATAAAGTTACTTGAAAGAAAATTCATGACATACTTCAGAACGAATACTAGTGTCCAGAAAACAGGTACATAAACTCTTAAAAGTACGTATATTAATAAGTCCAGTGCATAATTGAAGAAGAAATGTGATGAAATAATAGAAGCTAAAAGAAGGTAATGAGATGTGCAGACATTGTATTAACCAAACAGGAAGTTCTAGCGTCATAAAAAATATCTGTCAGCCGCGTTAAGACGATAGTGACAACATAAAGAAACGGTAGTTGACATCACGGAGACAAAGGCGCCGAGGAGCAGCTTCCGGAGACAGCGCTCGGCCGTTGAGGACAAGGGTGGGCGAGCGATGTGCGGCGTGGAGAGGCCGGTGCGCGGGCGGGAGCGGGGCAGGTGACCGTGCCGACGGCTGGCCAATATTGCGGTCGTATTGACCGCACGGGTGGGCGACCCGGCACGTCCTGCCTTCGCCGCCGCACGCTCTCTCGCCCTTGTATTAGCCGGCGGCGGCGCGGCTTGGGCGCGAGGGCGGACGCGAGGGCCGGCGCACAGGCGGGCGCGAGGGCAGGCGCGAGGGCGGGCGCGAAGGCGGGCGCGAGGGCGGGCGCGCAGGCGGGCGCGAGGGCAGGCGCGAGGGCGGGCGCGAGGGCGAGAGCGAGGTGGACGCGAGGGCGGACGCGAGGGCGGCGCGAGGGCGGGCGCGAGGGCGGGCGCGCAGGCGGGCGCGAGGGCGGGCGCGCAGGCGGGCGCGAGGGCAGGCGCGAGGGCGGGCGCGAAGGCGGGCGCGAGGGCGGGCGCGCAGGCGGGTGCGAGGGCGGGCGCGAGGGCGGGCGCGAGGGCGGGCGCGAGGGCGGGCGGAGGGCGGGCGCGAGGGTGGGTGTCTGCCACTGACGACGCGGGTGCGGGTAGTTGGCCTCTGCTTCATAAATATTCCGGCAGCGCCCGTCGAGCGCGTGGCGTCGCCTTCACCGCCGCCCCTCGGGAGATGCCTGCCGCCTCTGCCTCCGCTCGTGTCTCTCCCACCGCGGTTGATCCCAACCGTCGCCCTTTGACAGCTCCCACGCTTCCCCCTTGTCTCCTGCCTTCTATCCTACCTCCACGCATCCTCTCCTAGACTCACCTCCGTGATATCTTCTCCTGCCCTATGTCCCTCCGTCCGAGCTCTAGCCACCACTGCCTTCGTCTCTTCCTCCACGCCTTCCCTGGCCTCCGTGCTGATTTTCTTCCCCACCTTCCCCGTCTTTCTCCGTCCGAACGTTCGCACTCGCTACGTCTTCCCCCCTTCCGCACATGCTTTCGGCTTCGCCTCTACTCCCGCCTTCGTCCGTATCACCGATCCTCATCTCTAATCTTACTTGTTTTTGTCCAGATTCGTCCTTCACAACTTCGTCTTCATTTTTACCTTCCCTCCCTCTTCCTTCCTCGCCTCTACCCAGTGCTTCTGCCTTTCGTTTCTACACCCATGCCTTCGTCCCAACCACCAACCTTCCACACCTCTAATCCCTTCTTTGTCTCTGAGCAGCTTTGTCTTTCCCGATCTCGATTCCGTTGTCACCTTCGCGATCGATTCCTTCTTCACTTTCCACCCCACACGTCTTCTCTGGCTCGTCCTTTGAAATCTTCTCTTTCGGCTGTAACCTAGCTCTCTGATATCTGACCTCCTTCGTGTCGTCATTCCTCCACTCCAACCTGCCAGCATCACGATTGCTAATGAGACGCGGCAAAATTCGTAGCATAGTGAGGCTGTGATAAGGATAACCCTCGCTTTCTCCCCCACCTTTGTCCAATCACTAACTCTTCACCCCACCCTCTGTCTCTGACACCCCCTATTTTGTACCTCCATTTCCCATCCTAGTCGTGTCTTCTTCACTTCCATATGTTCTTTCTCATCGAACGTAGCTGTTACCCAATGACTATTCTCTTCATCTCCTGTCACTCCCCAGCCAGTGCGTAATGGGATTGATTGATCGTCAGGCGCGGCGAATATACGAAACCGAAGCGCAACAAAGCCGCAGTGAAGATACCCCTCGCCTCCAATCACGCCTTCGTTCTTACCACCGACCCTCTGCACCTCTGCCTCTGCACGCTTCTGCACCCTCGTCTCTATTCCCACCTTCATCCTTGCTCCCTTTCCCGCGGCCGCCCGATCATTCGCCTTTGCCTTCACCTACGCCTTTACCCCAAACCAACCATCAACCATCCTCACCTGCAATCCCACCTCTGCCTCTGAGTCGCTTCCACTTTTCCGACATCGATTCTGTTTCCACCCTCGCGATCATTTGCTTCTCCATTTCCCACTCCCCTCAACTTCCCACGCGTATCCACCTTCTTCGCCTGAATCCCAACCCTTCTTCCTGTCCTCCACCTCTTGCAATGTGCATCGGGATTGCTAGTAAGGCGCAGCAAAGATACGAGGTCGTAGCGCAGCGCAGCGGTGAAGCGAGGGCGCGGGCGGTAGATGGGGTAGCGCCGGGGCTCATCAGGCTGCGGAGAGCCTTTCGGCGTCGCGGCCCCCGCATATTGGCCGATAAGTTATGCAGACCCGCTAAGACTCCACGCGTCAGGTATTACGAACGCCTGCATAAAATTGAAGTCTCTTGAGGAAGGCAAAGTGTATTTCGGGAGTACTCTTGCCTCCGTGGCACTAAAATTGCTGTAAAAGCGCAGACTGTATCAGGAGCGGAATCGTTGGAAAGAAATGATGGGGTTTACTACGAACGTCATGCTAAACATTTATGTTGAGGATAAAGTTTCTCTTGTTACAATATACATTGAACGGTAAGGGAAATTGAGAGTAAAACATCTAAATTGTTAAAAATAAACTTCTCTTACAAATAGAATATAGCGAATAGTTCACGTTCATTTATTACTTTTTTTTTTAAAAAAATTTATACAATAATAGAAAAAATATATATAATAATTACTAGCAATAAAATGATAGTGAAGAAATTTTGATTTGAATTAAAATCAAGTTAACTATTTTAATTACGAAGTAATGGTTTAATTTGGAGAAGTAGAACTGTTATAAATTATTATTACATATGCGTATACATATTAATAAATATTTTACATTACTTGATTGGTTGTTCTTGGATAAGAAATAAATAAGCCAATTACAAGTCCCCAGATAGCCCTTGAGAGGGCACGGTGAGTATGTTGTGTGGGTATCGCACATTAAGTTCGAGCCTTAGGCCGGTTTCCGCCTGTTGGAGACTGGCTTAGAAAAGAAGTAGCCGCAAATTATCTTGTGTCATAAGTACAGATCAAGACAGAAACAACAAAAATTTGCAAGACAGCAACAAGGTTTTTACAACAAGACTTTTAAGTTGTGTGAAAGATCCATTTTGTTTTAATTCAATTATAAAAACCTAATTGACGCAGATTGAATTAATATTACCATTTGTTAGATGTGAGTCACATTTCGCAATTTATTGTATTTCATGAAGTCTTGATTCTCGACACTAACACGCCGCGCCGTCAAGACACAACAGCGCCATCTCGCCTGCAGTTATGGCTTGGCCGAACCGTGTAAGCTCACGAGGAGGGCGTGCCTAGGGGGCGTGACGAGGGCGAGATGGCATCGCACCTCGGGCGCTTAAGTGGCTCGGTCTTCGTGCGCCATCTGATAGGCGCCGGCCAGGAAAAGCATGGCGCTGGGCGGGGCGGGGCGAATAGAGAGGGCCAGAGGGATTGAGGAGGCTGGCCAGTGCAAGGATTGGAGAACAGAAGTCAAAAGTTGTTAAGCAGGCATCTTGTGGTATGGGACTTACACACTGACTTCTTAAAGTGGGGTTCGCTGGTTCAAACATTGTTCTGGATTTCTTCTCCCTGCGGCCTGTGACGGGGTGAGTTACCGTGAGATGTGGCTCAGGGCATCAACTGATATCTCTGCAGTGCATCTGGTCTAAGGACCGGGAGGTCCTTAACTCGAATTCCGGCGGTGGCAGGATTTTCGACACTAGCTTATCAGCTAGGTCGCGTTCAGTCACTCTCTGGAGGAGAATTCTAGCGGTCGGCTGCGGCGATCGGTAGTTTTCCGTGATTTCTCCGATTATCACCTGGCGATCTCAACTCGTGCGGGGACCCGGGGACCGTGCGCGATCTTTTCTTCCTCTTCCTTGTCCTATCCTCATCTCTTACACACACACACACACACACACACACTTACACTAACATACACTGCACTACCACACACGCCGGGAGACCGGTTGGGAGCTTAGAGCTTGTCCCAAACTGGGCGGTGTCCAGCAGGTGGGAGATTCCTGCATGGGCAAACCTTACTAGCCGACGCAAGGTCGACGCCAGATCTTATTCACAAGCGGGGGAAGATGTAAGCCATCTCCTGTGGGGAAACATTCACTACACTTACGGGACTAATGACTTTAATTGTTGACGCGCCCGGAATCACTAATTAATCAATTGATTAGCGATGTGAGTTAGTACCGGACGCTCCATTCCGGATTGTTGGAGGTAATTGAGTGATGATAATAAGGGAACGAGGAAGGAAAGATCGCACGCGGTCCGTGGCCATCTCGTGGGGTGCTATTCCGTGATTTGCTTGGAAGTAATATTGGAAACAACATAAACCACTGAAAAAAGCAGTTTGCTTATTAAGTACCACAAAGACACTAAAGTGAAAGTCAAGAAAATGTCTGGCACCTTACCGGGATCTAGTCTCTGATATCCCAATCACTAGTTCCCTCAATTCTGAAGTTTTTGCATTTTTGCTTGCCGCCACCAATGAAGGCTTTTCAAATGGATCGGGAAATCTGTGAATTTTCATCCTGTGGAAACGTCGGCTTATGACATAAAATAACCCTCGCAGATGTCTGGGAAATTAAATCTTATGAAAATTTCAGAACTCATCAGATTTGCACTCATTTTGATCTCATCATAAACGCTCAATCCCTGATGACGCAAGGAGTAGATGAATGAAGAAGCAGACCACAGTTGTGAGTTACATGGCGGCAAATATAGGAGTAAAAATTAAGGGATAATGCTGAGAACTCGTGTGGTGACAAGTAAGAAAGCTATGCAAACTGCTATTTTGGCTGTGGGTCAGTGGAAAATGATTTAGGATCCCGGACTTTGAGTCACGAAACAGCGACAAGATTCGAAAATGCGACACCAGAAGCCTGGTAATTTCCAAAGAGTACATTGCACACTGGGACCTCAGCTATCCCATGAGAAAGCAATTGACATATTCTGTGAAACAATTGTTCCAGTTAATAAAGAAATTCACTTAATATTGACTGTAGAATGTTATATTTAGTTTTTCGGAAGGTTCAAATGAAGAGTGGCAGACTACTCTTTACAACAAATTATTTTAGTATCATTCACCATCCTTTACACTTCAACACTCTCACCACTATACACATTATCATCCTGGATTATTGCAATTATGAATGCTGCTGCAATTTCTCTCCCCGCCTCCTCGTTTCTTTTCCGCAAACAGATGTTAATTCTTATTGTCCATTACATATGTTACGCTCCTTTCTCCTGAATGTCTTTCCTCTTCATTCCTTTCATTCCATTCCTTTCATTTTTCTGTATTTATTATTTCTGAACTATTAATGTGAGACTCTAAGCCAAAGGTGGTTCGAATTGAGTTTTTTCCTGAGTTTACTCGCTCGCTTAAGATTATTACCGGTGTGGTCCCCTGCTTTGCACTTCCTGTCGTAAATGTTCAGTTTAACATCCTCTTATAGTATTAGTATTTACTAAACACGAGTTGGGAGAAGCAGGGAGGGTTTAATGGAATGAGTAGAAGAAATATGCAGTTGCTACAACCTCTTGAATCATTCAATTTTGTATCAAAGTATGTATAATCATCCGAGTGCGTAGGCGTAAGAGCAAGTCCTGTGTCTTGAAGATTGTTACTAATGAAGACCTTATAATAATAATAATAATAATAATAATTATTATTATTAATAATAATAATATTTACTGTCTATTTCATCACCTTTCACTGCTGTTCAACAATAACTTGGGCATGTTTCCCGACTCGCAATGGTCACCCACTGTTGGAACCCCATAGCTACGTGGCAAGAAGTAATTATTATAAATTATTATTATTTGTTAATGTAATCAAAGAACGATGAAAGAGCAACGATGAATCAATATTTATAAAGAGATTAGTAAAATGAGATGGATGTACGAAAGTGCAAAGTTGCGTCGTAAATGAAGAAGTCGAACTAAGTGAGGGAGCGAGGAGCGTGTTAAGGAGCAGAGTACAAGCAAGTGGGGAGGAGGAAGGGGGCGTATGGCGTGCTACCACTGATGGATTCTTCGCTGAAGTTTCACGCGGTGGCGACGGCGGAGGCGCCAGAACGGCACATGCCGTGCAGACGCTGAGAACATGCACTCGTTAGCGCTTCGGCCTCTTATCTCGGCGGACGCCGCGTGGGACTGCTGTTTATATGACGAGCGCATGGATACGGCAGGATTTCACGCCGCGGACAAGCTCACACTTGGTTTTTGCCTTCATCTACACTTTTATCATACGTATATATTGCGATTTATTCATAGCTGCCTACACTACCACATATTCCGGGAGACCGGTCGGGAGTTTAGAGCTTGTCCCGGCTGGAGCGGTGCCCCGTTGGTGGGAGAGTCCTGGTTGGGGGAAACCCCACTAGCCGACGGTAGGTCGGCGCCGGATCTCGCCATCCAGCGGGGGAAGATCACCGCCATCTCCCGATAAAAACATGCACTTCACTAACGGGACTAATGACCAAAGCAGTTGACGCGCCCGGAAACACGAAAAAACCTAACCAAACCAAACCATAGCTGCCTCTGAAGTAAAACAACTGCTATAGTGTCATCCAATCGGAAGGTTGAACGCCAACCATAGTAACGTCACTGTAGTGACATGTAAGGTCCCGATTGGATGGCATTGTAATAGCTGATGAAATGTCAGAGGCAGCATTGGAAAAAAGTATAAAAGGTTTTTGCCTTTCTCGTGATGTTTACTTACTTGCTTTCTTTTGTGTTATCAAGATAATGAGATATTTCCACCCTTTTAATCCTTTTTTAAATTAAGCTACAGAATATCTACCGAACTGGAAAATAAGGGCAAGTTTGCGTCGTGAAATGAGCATGGTTTTTGTTAGTATTACTAGGTTTTGTGAGCAAAAGCGAAACATTGTTATTTTATTATATAAACACACACGTTTCAAATTGAGTTCCATTTCCTTAATGCACATTCCTGTTTTCATATTAATGAGAGACACAGAAACAAAAGTTCATATGATTACGAAGAGTAGCAAAATAATAATCGTTTTGAATAATTAATTCATGAATGTATGAATTAATTATTTAAAAATCGGTTTGGGGAATATAATTATTCCTTTTTGCGTAAATGTGAACATATCATGCTTGAAAAAAAATTATTTCACTTATTTTATTTGAGCGCTTGAGCTATTGTGTGAAAAACTGCAGCCAACAGAACCATATGATGGAAGAATGCGTTGAGAGAATGTTATTATTTGTGTTGTATTTAATATTTACGTTTAATGAATTACAGTGATACAATGATTTATTTGAATGAAATAAATTATTGGCAAGCAATGAATTATTTGTATGCATTGGCTAGCTAAGTTATATTAAGCGTTTATCCGTGTTAATCCTATAGCAAATGTCAATGAGGTCGAACAGTGGCGGTGAGCTCTGAAAGGCGGGGGGAGTATATTCACACATGTGACGTCAGAGGTCGTCAGCAATAGTGGGTAGGGTGGAATTCGGTCGTCTGGCATTGTAGCCGAAATTAACGCATAAAAAATTGGAGTTGAAGTCGACCACAGCGATATTTCCTTTAAATTAGGTACTCCCTTAAATCACGTAGGCCGGTGCCAGAACTCACCATCGATTGTGGGAAGAACACCGTCACTTCCCGTAATAAATCATGCACTATACTTCAAGGAATAATTATCATTGCAGTTGACACGCCTGGAAACACGAAATAATGAATTCAATTAAATCAATGAATTAAATCAAATCACGTTTACTTCGCAAATGCATTCCCTTAAAGAGTGCACCCAGAAACTTTATTTGAACTTCCTGATTTGCCTTCCTGATGATGAAATTTGCAGAACATTTAAGGGTATATTGGAGTATCATTTACTGCCCTTTTGCCTTTTTGATTTATTTGAAGTCGGGGGATCTAAGTTCTTTTTCACCATTACTTATTTCTAAGATCGTGCAGTTTTGGTTTACGAGTTTTACCATTTTTCAACACCTAGGGCTCAGAAATTTATGAAACATCCCAAGAATGTAACAATTCTTCTGCATGGAAATAATTGTATGGATAGAACTAATGCATTTGCCATAGGAAATGATCTTGTATGAATGGCTGTATGGACACCATGAATCCCTCGTGAAGACAAATGACAGCAAAGAACCAATCACATACTGATGGAATATTCAATGTGAAGTTTGAACTTAATGTATTATAGGATCTTTACTTAAATGACAAGTTATTTGTGTGTGGTTCTCATGTTATGTATTTAAAAATAAATAATTACGCCCTACTTTCACGAGTAATGTGGTTACTACTCGTAGAATATGAATGCGATAGTGAAGATGAGTGTGAGCAGATAACTAACTCCTGTACACGAGAATACTTTCATGCAAGCGCAGTTTGTTTCTATTCCTGTTAATTGTACCCGTGCTATTTCACACATGAAACGCAGTTTACTCAAAGATAAATCGCGAAGTTGGGTTCTGCAAACGTAAAACTGAAAGCAAATGTAACATTTCTTTTCACTCGCACAAATATCTTTTCATATTGACAAAATGCAAAATATTTTTAGTACCCGATACTGATAACTATGTTTTATTGTATAATATATAATGTAGTACAATATTCTTGAACGTATTTGTCAACGGTGTAAAGTTAAACATTTTAGTTAAAGTTAACCGCTGAAAACCTTCTGTTTTAATTCATTCCTTTAACGCCTTTTGTACATCAAACGAGATACACCACAATTAATTATTGCGAATGTTTCTGTGGCTGATAATTACAATAATATATTTTAACTGTTTCCTGAACCTTTGGACACTAGCCCTTTTTAATGAATCTGTGTTAGCATGGTGGAATACCCCCGGCATTGATAATGAGTGATGCAATGAATGGTTTGGAAAGAGATAATTTGACATAAGTTTCATCGAAGTGAGCGATGCAAACTTGGTCTCTCTATCGAGGCATTTGCGTAATTGCTAAACAGGCAACAGTCATTTTACTCCATCGTATGAAGCCGTTTTACTCCTTTGTTTGAATTTACACACAGAATTCAACTCTCTGTCAACAGAACTGTCGAAGTATAATTAATAAAACCATTGAGTTTTGGAACTTAGTTGATACATGCGATCCAGATGTAGTGATAGGGACAGAATCGTGGTTAACAGATGAGGTAGCTAATACTGAAATTTTACATTACGGTTATAAATTATATAGAAGAGATAGAAAAACAAGAGGTGGCAGCGTTTTTCTCTGCGTCAATACCTCGTTAATAGTTAGGAATAGTTGGTTTAGTAACAACTTTGAAATGTAAATTGGTGTACTAGATAATTCCGTGGAAATTATTGCTTGTTACAGCATAGAGTAAAGATTTAGTCTATGGTTACCCTTTTAGTCTATGGTTACAGGCCGCCTAACGACGGTTATGAAATTTTAGATGAAATCGGTGATAGGGTGGAAAACAGAAACAGTCGTTCTATTCTTGTCGCTGGCGACTTAAACTTTCCCGACGCTAACTGGAAAGGAGAGGTATGCGACAGTAAAACTCAAAAGCGCGTCAATAGACTGGTATGGGAGCATGGATTAACTCAGGTAGTTGACCAACCCACGCGGCAGAGCGCAATTTTGGACATTTTCCTTGTTTACCCTGCAGAAATGTTCCTTTCTTGCGACGTCTTTCAGGGAATTTGCGACTACAAAACAGTGATGGTAGAAATACAAGAAAATGTAATTATGCGACCTAAGGTGAAAGGAACGATAGTCAGGAAATATAGAAAAGCAAACGTCGAAGTATTACGTAGTTTTTTAAGAGAAAAATACGACTATTTTCTAAGAACAGAAGGTGGGATAGAGGAACAATGGAGAGCTTTTAAAACAGTCGTAGAAACCGCTTTAGATACGTTCGTTCCTTGCAAAATACTGGAAAGAAATCCTGATTCTGAATATTTTAACGGGGCGATACGGCGTTTAAAGAGAAAAGTTAGACTAGCATTTAATAGGAGACATCGCAGCATTGCTGACATGATAACTTTTAAAAAATACTACAGGAAATTAGAAAAAGAAAAGAAAATTGTGCATGAATTATTTTTAAGAAATATTTTGGAGACAGGAAGAAATAGTTGGTCAGGCTTTTACAAATATGTCCGCAGACGACGGGGGAATAAGGAAGAAATTCAGGAAATTCGAGACGCAGATAACGCGCCATTGCACGACAACCAAGCAAAAACAAATGCGTTCAACGAGAATTTTGTATCGGTATTCAAACGAAAACGGGCGCAGGAGCAGGTTCATTATTTTCCAATAGAAAACCAGTTCAAGCTTCATGCATGGCAATTTCGCAAACGTATAAAATCACTGGAAAACGGTAACGGTAAATCACACGGACCAGACGGCATCTGGACAGATTTTATTATACTCGGTGGGGACGCAGTATTGCCGTATTTGTTAAGATTATTCAATGTTTCTATTAATAATGCTAGTTTACCAGACGATTGGAAGACAGCTCTAGTGGTCCCAATTTTCAAAAACGGTGGTAAAACGAAAGTATGTAATTATAGACCAGTATCTATCACATCAGTAGTATGCAAAATAATGGAGCATTTAATAACCTGGTACATTCGCCCCGAATGGGAAAAAACGAACTGGATTTTTCACGGACAGCATGGGTTTCGAAGTATATATTCGTGCGAAAGCCAAATTGTTTCTCTTTTTCAAGATCTAGCTGATGAAGTTGACGCGGGTGGGAGGGTAAATGCAATCGTAATCGACTTTGCGAAAGCATTCGACGTAGTACTGCATAATTTACTTATCAGGAAATTATTAACTTCAGGAGTTGATGCTAGAGTTGTGAAGTGGATAAGCGAATTTCTTAGAGACAGGAAACAAAAAGTTCGAATTGGCGCTCAGTTTTTTAGTACGTGTGTTGTTACTTCAGGGGTTCCCCAGGGAAGTGTTTTAGGGCCATTACTTTTCTTAGCGTATGTAAATGATCTCAATGTAAACATACAATCAAAGGTGCGCTTATTTGCAGACGATTGTCTTGTATACCGAAAAATCAAAGATAGCGCTGACGAACAAATATTACAGCAGGATGTAGAACATTTACGTCATTGGGCTGAAACAAATGACATGGGAATTAACGGATCGAAAAGTAAAACAATAACGTTCGGGCGGAGACAAAATTATGAGGAACCAGACTATCGTTTAGATGAGGTAATCATTCCAAGAGTCTCATCATGCAAATATTTAGGCATTCATTTAGATAGTAAATTAGGATGGGAGAAGCATATAAATCAGGTAGTAAGAAAAACGTGGAAGTCCTTGCATTTTGTAATGCGAATTCTAAAGAAAAGCTATGCAAACGCCAAAGAATCAGTATATCTTTCGCTGGTTCGCCCTCTCATGTAATACGGAGTGGCATGTTGGGAGCCATACAGAAAGTCGCACCAGAAAAATCTAGATAGAATTCAGAGGAATGCGAATAAGTTTACCTATAGAACTTACGCAATAAAAAAGTCATGAAACCTCTAGAAACGAGAAGAACAAGGGCGAAGCTTTGCACTCTTTATAAATCGTACGTAGGTCAACCAGCTTGGAAGGAAATTCAGGTTAGACTAGAAAAACCAAATTATTTCGGCCGAAGCGATCACACTCACAGAATTCGAACAAGGAAACAAAATTCAGATCTTGGAAAATTTTCATTTTGTAACAGAACAATTAAAGACTGGAACAGTTTACTCGCAGCAATTTTCAAACCTTTTCCTCTAAGTGTCCGAAGTTTTAGAAATAAATTAGATGAGAGTAATATATATTAAATGAGTAAGTGCTGTGAAGTGCGGTGAAGTGCTGTGTAGTGCTGGTCAGTGTAATTCAAAGCAAAAACAGTGTAGTGCAGTGCAGTACAGTTAAGTGTTGTGAACGCGATCAATGAATTAAAAAATCTAATTTAGCCAATATTTATTTTAAAATTTTAGATCACCAACATTTAATTATTGGATATCATGACAGAGTTGAAATAATTGTTATAATAGTTAATATTAGTGATAGTATGATTATTGCATCTTCGGCTTGTACTGTACTCCTTTATTATTATTATTATTATTATTATTATTATTATTGTTGTTGTTGTTGTTATAATTGTAATTATTGTTATTTATCTGCCACTGGGTCATACCCAATTGCAGTTCAAATAAATGTATGTATGTAAATGTAGTTGTAGCTGTGCTCTGAAAAGATTCGTGGGAGTGGATTGGAAGTAACCAACAATACTGTGAGTACAGTATAAAGTTACTGTACTCACCGTAACATTATGCCACATCTTTTATTTTCTGTTTAAAATAATTACTGATATTATTTTGATTTAAATAATGGATCACGTTAATAAATACGGTGATAATACATTTTGTGAATATTAATTCTAAGAGAAACTACTAGAACTGTCAATGCTCAAGTATTTCATTAACGAAATACTGAGGAAATACATCGTATAGCTCCCAGTTTTTTAGATTACAAAAAAGAAATGTACAAATAGTAACCAAATCCCACCCACGTAATTATAGTAAGCTTCTCTTTATTAATCTAGGAATTTTACCATTTACTTGTCTCTTGATTTACGAATCAGTATTTTTTGTCAAAAATGACTTGCTTAAGGGCAGGAATATATTTTCAGAAAACGCCGATGTCCATAAATATAACACTGGACGTAGTAATCATATTCATCAGGTGACAGTGTCAACTGCTCATTACAAAACATTCACATACAATAGATGTAGTACATTATTTTACAACACTTTGCCAGATGACATTAAACGATTAAATTCAATAGAAAAGTTTAAATCCCAAGTAAAATCCTTTCTGCTGTACAACTGTTTCCATACTACTAGAGACTATACTGAGCATTAAAAGATAATTAATTTTAACAGTGATATTTAATGTATTATTTACCATTTGGACTGTATAATTTTTAACAATCTGTAACAAGTATTGTAATGCAGCTTCCGTGTCAATGAGCCCAATCTCGATCAGGTTTTTCGTCCAGTTTCCCTAATCTTTAGAGCAAATGGTGCAAAAGGCCATTTTTTGAGCAAAAGGCCCCTTAATTTGCTTCTGGACATAAATGTAACTTCATTGTCTGTGCACTTCTTCTAGAATTCAGAGGGAATTATAATTATTCAAATTATCGTTTTCCATGATATCGTTGCAGGACGTATTATTCCTTGACGAAGGACGTGATGGATAAGAGCCCACATTGATTGGTAATTTACCTTTGAGAGTAGATTTTATTACATTGGAGCGAATATTTTTGTTAACAATCCTTGCAAAAAACGCTCATTTTCTTTCTGTATTCAAAATTCAAGTATGCTTATGGTAAGGATCGCAGAATTTTTGAAAACGTGCACAGAATTCATTCCTCCCCATAGCTCGTCACATGCACTGTTTATGACATAAAATAAATAGATAAATAAATAAACGAACACGTTTCTTGACAATACGCATTTTTAGTTCCTCTAGTTCTCTACAAAAGAAATCCGTAGTGGCAGCAGAGATATTGTGGTACTCCATGATTATAAATTCAGAATAGCAGAGGTATAAACCACAAGTTGTATATACATCAGGAATTTCAATATACAGAAAATTCGGGACTTTATCCCATCATCAGTGGTTCAAAGTAGCATATATTAAACACGTGGTAGGTCCTAAGATATATAAAGTAGCCATTTTGTGTATCGTAGTACGGAGTACGGAGGCCGACTCTGCAAACGTGAAACTGAACTAATTTTTTTTCACTCACTCAAACGTGTTTTCGTATTGACAAAATGAGGGAATGACAGCGAATGAGCGGTTTTATTATTGAAAAATTCATGCGAGTCTGTCTCCGTACTTCGTAGGACACTCAAAATGGCGCCATCTTAGGACTTACCACGTGTTTAAGCTATGTTACCTGGAGCCACTGATGATGGGATGAAGTCCCGAAACACGTGTATGGCTGACTTTTCTGTATATTAAAATTTGTATTGTGTACACTACTTATGGTTGATACCTCTGCTATCCTGAATTTATAAAAATTAAAATAATCTACTCACGTAGACCTCAAAACATAATCAAATATTATTAGAGTAACTGAGCGTAAACCACGAAACCCAGGTTCGATTTGCCGTCGGAGTGACAATTTTTTGAACAATTTGTATTATAAATTCACATTTGTTAGACAACAACAATCACATCCAAGTAAACATTTACTTTGCCGGACATATTTTCGACGTAACTGATTTCGAATAAGGTGACAGGATGATGACAATTGAATTATTAAATATTCGTAAAAAATTTCATGTATAAAGAAACTCAAGATGTGTGAGAACCCACCGAACGTTTACCACGCCACAGCGCGATTCTAAGAGTTTAATTTGAGGAGCAGCGGAGACGGTAGAGCAGGTGGCACATGTTTTTTTTTATAAAAGATCTAAGATTTCACTAACACTTTCTTAGAATATTCTATTAGGATCCGCCTAAAATAGAGCCAATCAATTCATCTTATTGAGAGGAATTGAATGAGCTATAATACCCAAAACCATTTTTATGTGTTTAAAACCTCCAAAAACACTTTTTGTCGGGAATTTTTTAGTGTGTTGTCGAAGAATCCAAAAAGTGGTAATTTCCCAACCTGAAAGCCGAGATATGTCAAATGACATTCACTTGCCCAGAATGGTAGACCAGCAGAGATCTAATCGTGATTAGAGGACGAACACATGCGATTTGCTCGATTACAATAGTGTCTAGGAATAAATGTTACAAGCTTTTCGGGCATGTATTACTCGTTCATTATACATTTGCAGACGGTAGAATTAGGAACTACTGACGTTTTGAAAGTGAGACCCCGAACACACATCCGAGAATGCAAGAATAGTGCCAATGTCTAACAGTATCCGACCAGTGCTGAAGCCAGCTGAGACATAGTGAACAATTTTAAACTAATGCTGTAAATCAGGGATTACTGATCAGTTATTCTGACTGATATTCAGACAAAACCTATACACACAGTTCGTTTTTATATCACCTTCGTTGGAATATCATTAATTCTTGATTTACTTGAGTTGAAAGTTGTTTTCTGCTGCCCTGTGAAATTAAGCGTTTATAACTTATCAGCTTATTCACTGATCAAATATTTATCCTTGACGTTTTTAACATTTACTCTGAGACCCCTGAGGGCGCGCAGCAAGCGCCCTCTTGTGAAGCGGCGCGCGGTTTCCAGAATTCCCCTCCTCCTCCTCCTCCCGAGTGCAGGCTGCGCGCTGCGCGGTGCAGCTGCCGTCGCTGGCTCATCGCGCGCAGTTCTTGCAGGACAGGGGCAGAGCTGCGCGCCGCCGCCGTCGCCCGCCTGCGGTCGCGCAAGAACCGCTTAGCAAGGCGTGCCTCCCACCCCTTTACGGGTGGGGGTGGGGGAACGGGTGGATTTTGAGAATCTTTTCTTTTTTATTTTGTCCTATACATAGTAAAGGGTACTGACTGCTGTAAGTGATGAGTTTTTTTTTTTTTATAGAAAAACAAGTTTTGTGGGACCCTGATACAAAAAGTGGGCGTTTCTAGATCCTGTGCGTGATGTACTACTACTTTATTGTATAAGTGGTATAGTCAAAAAGCACCTTTTTGACGTCCTTTTTAATTTATTAAATACATGAGAGACAATACAACGTTGAACCTACAAAAATTTTCCTGATACTCAGTAATTTTATATTAGTGATTCATTTTAAAGGGGCTGGCATATGGGCTCGTGGAATTGACTCATGGAGCACTAGAATGTGCTACATTACTTGTTCTACTGCTTAGAGCAAGGATGTCCTACTTGCAAGGCCTCAAGGGCCGCAACTAAAGCCTTTAATATGATTGCAGGCCATACTTTCATTACTCGGACGATCCACACATGACCCCGTGTAGTTGAACTTGGCACTTTGTCCGGATGCTCTGAAACGCGCGCGCGCGTGTGTGTGTGTGTGTGTGTGTGTGTGTGTGTGGATATATGCTCTATCATGCATAACGCAGTAAAACATATTGGAATGATTTTGAATTTCCGAATTTACTAGAAAAACTCCTTAAATCTAAACTTAACCTATTTTTACATTAAGGGGGTGTTGACCGCTACAGGGTGCGTGCGCTAGGCGAAATATCCCCCCCCCCCGACATTGTGGCAAGGGACTTCTATTTTTATAAACATTTCGCGGGCCGAAATAAATGGCATCGCAGGCCGCCGACCAGCCCTGGGTTAGAGGGGTATAATGTGGGAAGATGAGTAATGTAATTGTTAATGTTCTATAAAACGGTTAAGGAATATGTGGTACAAGAGACGATATACCAGGGTAGGTGACGTATCAACATGGTATAGAAGCCGAACTGTCTCCCGACGTTTGCCACTTATAGCAAGACTGATGATGGCGGCAAAGCCGACGAAAAGCGGCTCTCTGAATAAATTTATCAAAGCTAAACAAAGAGGACTTATTATTTCAGCCTCTAATAATTATTTTTATTAAATGCTCCTTTAAGAAGTTTTTTATAATTGTTTATTGATAGTTTTGTTACAATAAAATTGAAACATAGTTGCTTTTATTTTTTGCTTCAAATTGTTATTCATGTATTTTTCGGATATATGTTCAGGAGTCTGTGATAATTCTGATATATCTCAGGAGTCTGTGATAACTGGGAGATGAATGAAATTTTCACATAATCCGATAGACGTTTAGAGTAATATTTCATTCTTTCGTACCGTTAAAGTGACCCAGAGCATCAATGCCGTTCAGTGCCTCTCACCGAAGGTGCCAGGGTTTCTAGTCCCGACGGAGGCAGTATTTTTGACACTAGCTACATAGCTAGGTCGAATTCAGGCTCTGTCTGAAGAATTGTAGCGGCCAGCTGCTCTGATCGGTAGTTTTCCATGGTTTCTCCTATAACACCAGGCGAATACCGGAGCAGTATCTTAACAGAAAGACCACGAACCGCGCAGGAACTTTCCTTCCTCTTCCTTGTCCTACCTTAATACCTTATTTACAATCACACTCACACTACACTACCACACATGTCGGGAGCTTAGAATTTACACGGCTAGAGCGGTGCCTCCCTGGTGAGAGATATCTAGTGGGGGACCCCTCCCCCCGCGATCGACGTCTAGGTCGGCGCCGGATCTCTCAATATAGCAAGGTAAAGTCTCCGTCTCATTAGCGATAAATCATGCACGACACGTAGGGGACAAATATCCTTAGCAGTTGACGCCGCGATCAATCAATGAACTTTCGACTGAGCAACCCGAGAGATCAGAAGGGAGCTTAAAACTTGTCCCGGCAGGGTCCAAACCCTGCTGGTTGGAGACGCCTTGGGGGAGGGGGAACCGTCAAGTCGACGGGTATATCAGCGGCAGAGTCAATCTCTTTTTCGTAATTCCTGTGCTTTTAATTATCCATTCAAGTTAAGTATTTCGTGCAATAGTCACACTCGAACGCGTGTGATATTGCTAATTACTAGAGACGGGATGTTTATGTATTTACATAGCTTTTGTCTTTCTGCTTACCGTTCTCAAAATTATTATCTTGGCTATCGTCGCTGTCTAAGCACAAAATGCACTATTTCGTTACACATTTTTACATATTTAGTACTATATTAAATATATTTGGTTATTTTTACAAAATATTTTTTTTTCTTTTACCATTTGTCTTCAATTTTATTACATATTTTTTATGAAAATAAGTATTTAAAAAACGGCATTTTCCCAATATTATTACTGCGTGCGGTCTACTTCACGTATGCTACGTGAAGACACGGTCGAAGTTCTCGCAGACCGTCGCGCCTGCTTCAGTTTTCTCTGTACCGGAAGTGCACGACAGCGACCGAGATCATTTTCGTCGTTAGGTGTGAAAGTATCATTGACACCGTATTTCGTGATCTTTACCCTAAATTTTCGCGAATATTCGGCGATCGCCGACGCGTAATCGATGAGATTAGATAAAAATGCTCCAAGCTGCGGTTATTGTTTGCTGGTCGTAGATAATAACGCAAGTTTGAACGTTGCATTATATTGCGTCTAGACTGATTGCCAAACTCGGAACCTGGATGAAAATGAATTTTTTACTTCTGATTGATTCACTGAATGATGTATTTTTAAATTTGTTTGGAATTTTTTATATAAATGTAATTTCCTATTCTGTATATGTATTTAATATTACATATTATATCCGATATTACATATTTATTACCTAATCTTTGTTTTCATTACATGCTCATGTACATGTTTCGACGTTTCAAGCTATTTTTCCGATCACTACTATTGACAATTATATTCAAGAGGGAATGTATTTTAAACTCATATTTACGATGACGTAACTCATTTCCATCAGGATGTTTTATTTGTTATCCGTCAATATATGCTTCTTTGTCCTTTTATTTATTAGTTGTTGAAATATAGCGTTGTAAGCAATATAATTAATTAATAAAATAACGCTTAATTACTCAAATATTTTTACCACTAATGCAAATATACATAAAAAATGAGTATCTTTTGAGATAAGTTAGTATATTATTACTAGCATTTTGGAAAGTGAACCTAGGGATCAGAGCGGTATAACCTGCAGATTCATGCGTAACAAGTAAATTGGAAGCAGGCTTTGCGTATGAAACACATTATTACCATTCATCATCTCCCGTTTCACCTTATGGTGAAGGATCAACTATTGCAGGGAGCATTGAATGATTCGTTTGGAATACTAAGATCACTGTCGTATACGACTTTCTCTGGAACACTACCAATAAAATTTTGATTGTTCATTTATTTTATTAATATATTCAGTTTTGTAATTTTTTTATATTTCTCCATTGAAAAAAGGAAATATAAATGAACATTTCGGTATGACTATCTTAAAAAATATTAAATATTATACGAGTGACAGCAGTACTAGCGCTCCTAGCGGCCAATCTTACTTGCTCGCGGCATTTGAAGCTAGACGCGTTGTAGGCGGCGCCACCGGCACGGCGCGCACGCTTAAAATGAAGGTACGCGGGAATGTTTCAATTATAAAATTGCCTTCATTGAGTGATAGGAGTAAGACTGTGCGAAGGACTGTCATTAGTAGAGACTGTACTGCTGCAAAACAACTTTACTTTTTCGAAGCTGTTACTTTTTTGCTGTGACTTTTTCGAAGAAATCAATCACTTTCTGATGTCCATGATTCTCTTACGGATTTTTTGATCATTTCATTAATTAATCTTGCGTGAGACCACATGATTTCATGCTTGTGATTTGTGAGGTGAACAGTTACATGTAAGACCATGTAGTCTCACATGGTTATACAAACACTTACCCATCATTTTCACTAAATATAACTAGTGGCGCTAAAACAGCAATTTTTTTCTCTCCCTTAGGAACGGTTACGTAATGTTACAGCATGGTACAGCAATTTCTGTCCGAATTAACTCATCTCAGTCATCTTTCTTTGTGAAACTCATTACAAATCGTAGAATATTAGTGCGAAAATTAATTATTTTCAAGCAAATATCCATACATGTTCGACAATTAAATCTGCATACAGAAAAAAACTTCTTTCGGTACATTTTACGACGCAGTACCACTGATAGCGTTGGCATACAAACACAAATAGATCGAAAAATATATAATAGTAAATATTAAGTACCATAGTATTGTAATATTCTCCCAATACGCTCGTTTTTACACGAATTATACGTTACTCCTTGTCTGAACATGTAATGTGACACCTCCATACATTTTCACATCTAAGAAAATTTCCCAACATTCTTCTGAATACATGTTGAATTCTGTATACAGAATTCAACATGTATATGGATTAGGGCAGAGATACCAGAATTTAAGAAACCATTCACCGAATATATTTCTCCCTATAGTACGTCACGCAGTTTTTAACTCTTTTTGACGTAACAAATAATAAATAAATAAATACATATGCCTCGTAATGGTTTTATATCCGACCAAAAAAGATAATAATTAAGAAGAATTCCACATTGACAGCTTGTCAAACAAAATCCCGGAAATTCAGAAATACAATTTGAAAAATTATAAAATTAAGCTAAACTCTTCATAGTTTAAAACAATTATACAGAAGATGCTTTTAAAGAACTGTTTTTTAGAACAGATTTCATGTAAAAAACATATCTAACATCAGTAGTGTATTTTTGCAATATTAATTTTTTGTTCTTGTGCCCTTTAAATCAAATATAGATTTATTTATTATTTTACTCTATTTGATACTTAATATAATTTCAAAAATTTGCATTAAAACAGGATTATCGATAGCAAACTAAAACATTTTTTACGAAACCTTGTTGTATTCTATCAATATTATATTTTCAGCCACAAAATAAAATATATTTTGAATTGCTTGTATTCGATGATGTAGGGGCCGATGAACTGAGCTGGCAAATTTGGGTGTGATGTAACTTGGGCAAACGCAAGCACAAACGCCGAGTATAAGGGTTGGGTTGGGCACAATTTGGCTCTTCTTCTTTAATAATATCGCGATTTCTGCCAGCGACAAAAACATTGTGCAAAGGAATGGTTGACATTCGGGAAATCTCTTTTGGCAACAAATATTGATGTATCAAATGTACAATTTTTACTTCATTTCATATCGGAGACTTAATATTGGTGTTATAAAAGTGTTTTATATGGAGTTGTACCCTTGTAACTTTAAGGTTTTCATATCAGGAGCTTGTGGTAAAAATTTAAAAAAAATCACTGTATAAGCAACAACGCTATTTATAATTTTTTGCTACCAAGTATTTAGTGGAAACTGCGTTTAAAAATAAACTAACATGAAATAATTGAATAGATAATTTTACAACTAAAATGTTATTTTGTGCAAACATGAAGTGCTAGCATTATATTTAGTTACAGTTCATTGGCGATCCAAGTGTAATGTTTTGATATAATCTATACATGTAATATTAAATAATAAAATACATTCTTGTATACACACTTATATTACGTTCTAACAAAATACCCGGCGTTGCCCGAGCTTTCTTCATTTTCAATCCTTGCGAATGAGGGAAAAGATCAATTTTATGTAAACCACGGTGTTTAACACATTTTTATTGTAATTGGTTCAAATTTGAATGAAATACGTAATTTTCTTTCATTTTTATTTACAATACATTGTTATTAGAATAAATGTTTCTAATCTTATGCACCGCTACTGACCTCTACCGAATAAATTAGGTACCAGTTTTGTTGCAGTACTACTGGGAAGGAATATATTAGGAACTACGTGCTCTAAACGAGAGGCGAAAAATTGTCGCGATGCCTGTACAAACATATTATTTAAATTATTTATTTCCCGCGCTTGGGTTCTGTATTTACCAAACTTTGCAAGGCATTGCGACAATCCTGAAGAAGAGCCTGTAAAATTTCATATCTATTCATACGCTACTTTTGTGGTATCGATGACGGTTACACATCATTGAATTCTCTTTTATTAGTGTATATTTACATTATCTTATCGAGTACTACGAGTATTATAGTGCTAGAACAATTATTTTTGAACAATTGTATTATGATGTTTGATGAAAGAGTTTTCAATGCGTTGGTATGGAACTATCCATCATGATGAACGTGCCGTTTTTCATCATTCTGAGAATAAACTTTTTATTTTCACAACATTTGCTGATTTCTAATAAGATTTTCGGATGCCTGAATCCTCAACCGGTCTAATTCGTCACGTCTAGTTTCTAGCTCGATTCGCTGAATACACTGAAACACGATCAGGCAAGAGAATAGCATTAATAAAAAGCCGAAGCGGTTTGAAAATGTAAACATACGCCGTTGCACATTGGGGTGGCGGAACCACAGTGTTTACCTACACAGCGACACACTGGTGAGCAGCAACGCTAGCACGCCCGATTGCGCGTGTTATGTACAGGAAAAAAGAAATTCATTTAATTTTTCATTCCACCTCTGTCACTTCTATACAAGTTTTTATTATTATCGAGGGGCTTAACTTCGCAGAGTTAATTGTACGGAAATAAATATATCACTTTTGCAGCGCGCTGATCGATTTTCATTTGATTTGCGTCGCCGGGAGAGCGCTCTTCGCCGCCGGGCGTCGTGTTTGCACAGCGTTTGGCGCCGATGGAGACGTGGGTGGCGGGGCCATGGGGGGAGAAGGTTGTTGGAGGGGAGTAGGGTGTAGGGAGGGGGGTGGGTGGGGCGGACGGGGGCGGGAGGGCAGGTTGGTGGGTGGAAGGGGGCGAGCTGGCGAACTAGTGGGAAGCCGGCGGGCGAGCGAGAAACCTGGAGTTGAAGGCGAGACCCAGTTGGCGGGCGGGCGAGCGGTGGGCGGGCCAGTAGAATGAAGGGCAGATGCGGTGCGGACGGGAGGAGGGTTGACAAGTGGATGGAAGGGCGAGCGAGTGGGTGGCCCAGCGGATAAGAGAGGACGGACGGACGGAGGATGGGCATGGAGGAAGTGATTGCATGGGCGAGAAGCCGGGGGGGGGGGTGGGAGGATGAGGGGGGGAGGAATGGATGGGTGGGTGGTAGGTGAGTGGGTGGATGGGTAGGTTAGTGGATGGGTGGTGTGTGATTGGGTGAGTGCGTAAGTGGTGTGTGTGTGTGGGGGGGCCGTTCTGAGGGTAGGTGTGCAGGAGAGCGAGCTAATGGGTGGCGGGCGACCGAGCCGACTGGAGGGCGAGCTAGCGAACGGGTGGACGGGCGGCGGGCAGAGATCGGACGGACTGATTGTGGGTGGGTGGGCGGAGGATTGTCGACGGACGGAAAGGAGGGAGGAGGGGGCGGGGGGAGGAATGAGGAAGTAGACGAGTTTCTGATTGACTTCGCGCACGACGGGTGCTGAGGGAAGGGGAATCCAGCGGGCCGTAGCGAATGGTGGAAAGCTTGGTGGCAGAGGGATTTTAAATGCGATTTGTGCAAGCTGGACTCGGCGAATACAATAGAATCGCACGTGCATTAAGTGATTGACGTTTTAATGTAGAACGTGAAATGCTGTCAGAAATAGGCGAAAATAATGCACTGAAACATAAGATTTCAATAGTCATGAGGATTTATTACGTGTTTCCTGGTATAATGATTGTTATGCGTGCTTCCGATATGATGATTTTTATGCAACAGGTAATTAGTGACTCTCTGTTTCTCAGTAGTGTTGCTGAAATTTGAAAATTTTAATAGTTATAAAAACGAACAGTAAGGAGCATATTACAAAAAAAGTGATACTACTAAAATTTGCAAAGTGTATCAAGAGGAAATCGGCACAAATATGATTAGATTTATTATCACTTGTGACACAAAAGAAATCAATGGTTAGTTCTACGATCATTCACACGATAAAAGTGCGTAAATAAGTAGAGTTGAAATATCATTCTTATTTCTTTTAAATTTTTTACCAATTAGACTGGTTAAAGTTTAACTAGCTTAAAGTTAGACTAGCTTAAAGTTTAAGATCAGACTCGTTAGTTCTAGTTTACATTCTACTGTAGATTTCCTTGAATTCAACTCCTTTGATTAAACACAATTCTTAGTGAAAATATAAAGCAGCGACCCAAGCACTTGAGTCTTTAGGTTTTCAGGTCACTCCATTCTAATTGGGTCTCCTATCTGCTCCCCTTATCCGTAGGGTGTGCATTTCGGAGCGGCGCGGGTCGGACGGGTGCCTAGCTGCGCTGCTCGACTGTCGGAGAAGAAGAAGCGAAGCGAAGCGAGCGGCCGCCGCGCTTGTCTTTTTTTCCCCTCTGGCAAATTAAAGGCACACAATCGCTCCCGATTCGGGCAGCCCGCCGCCGCGCCGACTCAATCTAACGAGGGCGAGCGGGAGATGGAAGGCGGGAGTGTGGGATGGTATGAGATTGGGAAGACGAGGGAGATTAGGTGGGAGGGTGAGAAGGCGGATGGGGGGGGGGGGGGGGGTAGGAAGACGGGCGAGCCAGTAGTACGACGGATGGTTGTTATTGGAACGATCGGACGGAGGGCTTGAAAGGCGGCGAAGGGTATGCAGGTAGGCGAGGGTTGCGGCTAGAGAGCGGGCGAAGTATGAGAGGAAGAAAGGGCGAGGAGAGGGGATGCCAGCTGGCGGGCGGGTGGACGAGCGGGAGGGCGGTCGGGTGAGCGGACTGTGGGCCGGATTGGTTGGTTGTTTTTTTCGTGTTTCCGGGCGCGTCAACGGCTTTGGTCATAAGTCCCGTAAGTGTACTGCATGTTTGTTCTCGATAGATGGCGGTGATCTTCCCCCGCTGGATGGCGAGATCCGGCGCCGACCTACCGTCGGCCTGGTGGGGTTTCCCCCTAACCAGGACTCTCCCACCAGCGAGGCACCGCCCCAGCCGGGACAAGCTCTAAGCTCCCGACCGTTCTCCTGGAATATGTGGTAGTGTAGTGCATGTTAGTGTAAGTGTGTGTGTAAGGGGAGAGGATAGGAAAAGGAAGAGGAAGGACAGATCGCGCGAGGTCCGTGGCCCATTTGATAGGGTACTGCTCCGGCATTCGCCTGGTGTTGATCGGAGAAACCACGGAAAACTACCGATCAGAGCAGCCGGCCGCTAGAATTTTCCTCCAGATAGCGACTGAATTCGACCTAGTTGAAAAGCTAGTGTCGAACCTAGGACCTCCCGGTCAGAGGCGCTGCAGTAACATCAGTAGATGCACTGAGCTACCGCTCCCGGTGTGGGCCGGGTTGGCATATAGGTTTGTGAGGGAGCGGTGGGTGAGACGATTGAGGGGCGGGCGGGGGGCGGAAGGGAAGGACGGGGGCGGACGGGGGCGGACGGGGGCGGACGGGGGCGGACGGGGGCGGACGGGGGTGGGCGGGGGCGGACGGGGGTGGACGGGGGCGGACGGGGGCGGACGGGGGCGGACGGGGGCGGACGGGGGCGGACGGGGGCGGACGGGGGCGGACGGGGGCGGACGGGGGCGGACGGGGGCGGACGGGGGCGGACGGGGGCGGACGGGGGCGGACGGGGGCGGACGGGGGCGGACGGGGCGGACGGGGGCGGGGGGGGGGGGGGCGGACGGGGGATGGGCGGGTGAGCGGACGGGCGGGCAATCTACCAAGAGGGTGGGTGATGTGACAGGCTGGTGAGAAACGTGTGTGACGCTTCGGATTGCATTGGCGTTAAGGTGCGTGGAAAATGACGCTGACTTCGGGCACATCGTGGATGCTAATATGTTGCTCTCCAAGCCTTTCGTTCGATTTATAGACGCAGATTATTTTCCATTGTATAATTTGCGTTAAAAGAATAATCTCTTAGCGATGATTAATTCACAAAAACGTACCGTAGAATTGACTTTTAGGAATGGTTGACGTAAGATTCAGTGAATTTTGATGTAATGATATCGAATAAAAAAGCGTTTTTTACATGATGTAGGTTTTCATCGTATTACAACTTACATTTGACTGCTGCGATCTGGTGAGTTTTTGTTGGGTTATTTTCGTATTATAAACTTATATTAATGAATCTAGATTACCCACAAGGAAGACTATAATCACATGGAAGTCATTATGTGACTGATTTTTATTAAATTTAAATCATAACACGTTATTACTTGTTGTACACATTGCTTGAACGATTGCTTAATTTTATTTCAATAATAATAATAATAATAATAATAATAATAATAATAATACATATAATAATGATAGTAATAATACTTTATTTTCCCTTTTCAAATACTATTATAGTAATAATTGCTTGTTTCGCAGAATTCAATTCGCTCCCTGTTTTTGGTTTTCACACACTATCAGCGTGTGCTTTCGACCAGCAGGCCAGGTCAGATGGTGAACATGCGAGCAACGGCAAGTGCTAATTTGCATACAACACGAAAGTTCTCCTTCCGAAAGGTCATGAATCTATTAAATGCATCTACAACAGAGCGAACAACCGCCCGGTTGGCGACAGGCTTAAAGGTTGGAGGGACATGGAAACAGGCGGAGGAGGAAGATGGCACCGGTTGCGAAAGTGGCCATTCCTCATTTTATACTTAAATGTCTTGCACTGCCTCTGTAATTATCAACCACTCAATCTCAGTTTATTTTACTCACAATACATTGTGGTATATCTAGGAACCACCGTAATATTGATTTATATATCCTATTACATTTTACTCTGTCAAAACTCATTGAAAATTCGCAAAAGCATTCGCGGAGCTCGGTAATGTTTGTAGTTGGGGGTCCGCAAGTGAGGTTTTGTGAATGTGAGAGGTCCTGTGTTAGAACCTCGGCGGTGAAGAATTCTAGAACAGCTGGGTAAAACATTGCTTAGATAAATCTTCTATAAGGGGTCTGATCGAATTAATTTCTGTGGTTTTCTCCGATAAATTGCAGGTGGATGCCAGAGCAGTACTTAAAACAATGGGCCACAGCTGCTGGTAAAATAAACACACCCGAATATCCCTAGGAACAAAATTTCAAGAATCGAATCTCACTAATAAACTGTGATGAAGTCAAAAGCGAGGAGTAAGAAAGTCTGGTAGTGAATGAGACGCGTGTTGCAAATTGTACACTTTCTGTACACAAAAAATCGAACAAGCCAAAGTTTTCAGGCACCAATGGAGCAGATTAAATTTAAATTGGACGAAAAGTACCCCGCTAAAGACCTTTAGGGTCCAGAGGTGGACCATCTCCATTCTCTTTTAACTCATCAACGATGTAGAAAAATTCTGGCAGAATGAATATGCGAATATCAGCCCAAAGCCGACGTGGAGTCTAGCGCCATTGTCGCCAGGGAAACGAAGAGCAAGAGGGGAGAGGGGGAGTGAGAAGAAAGGACAGAGGGTATCAAGAGAGAGCGGGCGAGGAAGAGAACAAGACAGAGAGAGCAAGAGAACAAGAGAGCAATGGAGAGTAAGAGAGAGAGAGTAGGAGAGGGAGAGTAGGAGAAGGAGAGGGAGAGCAGGAGAGGGAGAGAGCAAGGGAGAGTAGGACAGGGAGAATTGGGGGGAGAGAGCAAGGGAGAGCAAGAGAAGGGAGAGCAAGAGAGGGTGAGCAAGAGATGAAGAGCTAGAGAAGAGAGAGCAAAAGAAAGCAAGAGAGCAAGCGAGATAGCGAGAACAAAAAAACGAACGCATTAGAGCGGAAGGGCCAGTAAGAGCGAGCGAGTGAGGGGGCGCGAGCGTCAGGTAGCTTGATTGGCGGAGGCGCGTCGCGAGCAGCGCCGACGTCAGCGCGCCGGTAGAGCGCGGGCCGGCGCCTGTCGCGTGAATATTTCCCGCGAGAGAAAAGCTCCCCTTCAGCATGCGACGGCATTTGGTAGTGACCTCCGCGTTGGGAGCACGCCAGGTCGCGCCAAATGGATGACGGCGGTGGCGTAAAGGAAAGGACCTTGACCCTCCCGGAATAAAAAGCGTACCTAGCTCACTGTGGGAAAACGCTGGCCGTGCGTTGGCCAACTCTGTGACAGTTACATCATTTTCGTGGATCTCTGCGAAATAATCATGAATCTTCTTTGCCTAGGTTCAGTTTGTACTTCATAATAAAGTGAAGGGGCTGTTGAATGAAATATATTTATTATTAAACAATAATATTGCTGCTTTGGAGCCAATTTTAATAAAATAATTAGCAATATCCTAATGAAAAGTTTAACAAAAACTGAAACAATATTAATACACACATACTTCATCTATTTTCTCAGCATCAGATATGCGTTCGATGTTTTCTCGTAAGAATAATATCTGAGTTTTGGGGTTTGTATGTGACGGTTTGTCATATAATTCTAAAAACGAAATTGAACATAATGTCAAACAACATTTAACGTTTAACATTTAACGTCTGGCCTTCGAAGATAAAAACACATTTAAATCATGCGTGTAAATGTAGCAAACATGGACATAATGTGGACTAACTAATCTTTGTAGTACGCTGGGGCAAAAGAGAATAATAGAATTAAAATCAGAAAGTCTAAAATAGCCAACATCAAAGAACAATATATTAAAAACTAAAAGATAGTAAGTAATTAGTTTTATAAATAGTATTAACTTTTAGAAACTGTGAGACTTAACATCCAAAACAATATAAATTATAATATTTGTATTTGATATTTTTTAACTCCGTTTTGTAAAATAGTGATCTACACAAGCATAATGTAGTATTACAATAACGTTAACCGAGCATACAGTAATAATAATGGTTATTAAAAGTTTATGGTCAAAATCGAGACGTCTTGTAGGCTGTAGAATATAAAATTGATATTGCAAAATATAAATAATTATGAAAAAATTATCAGAATATGTGCGAGTATTATGAGCATTAATTTAATGGAAATAGATAAGTTGAATACGAAGTTTTGCCATCTTACGCTTTAATAGGGATCTGCAACTGAATCAGTGAATAGATCTTGGAGACGTTAACGTGTGATTGACTTACGTTTGCTTTTGTATTCACAGCATTGAGCGGCTTTTCACAATAGAGTGCATGGTCTATTTTAAGACTTAGATAATCCAGTAGTTGGAACAAGAACTTGCACTTTCATGGACAATCAGTAACTTCTGTATGATGATTTAGGTGATTAAATGGAATACTCGGTGGGTTTACCTTTTGTCTTCCACACCACATTCACCAGATTAAAACAGTTGCCTTACATAGGACTTCAACCGACAAACTTAGCAACGAGCAATTGCTTCTACAACCACCCACGGTATTCGGTCCGCATTCACGTTTGTGACCTCAATTTCCCGTAGCTTGAAATGAATGTTCACATTTTCGTTTGCGTGTTGATAAAGGGTTACATTTAGCCAAGTCATATCACGTTTTAATGAAACAGCTTAGAGAGTAGGGTCTAGAAGATTAAGGCAAAGCGCAATTCATAAAAAAGCTGTATTACGTATTCTTATTTCTACAAAAAGTAGAAGTAATGTTTGGAATACCAAGAGTAATGAATGCGAAAGAATACGAGATTGCAGGGAGTCATGTGTGCATCTCAAGCAAATATTTAATTTCATTCTGTGTTTGTTTTATGTTGAATTTAAACCGCGAGGAGTCTTTGAAGTTTGCACATCGTGCGGTGCAGGTGGTAACGTTAAAATGTGTACTCACTCGCTGTTACATGCTTTCCGTTGTTTAGTTGCTGGGGAGATATATTGTATTGTAGAGTATTAAAAGACAGATTTCCTGAAAATCAACACCTTCTTGCAAGCAGAAATTACTGCTTTTAAATTTTTGTACACACTTCTAATTCCAGGAAAACACGATTTTTTGAATGTAAATTCGCAATGCTCTAATTATTCAAAGCTTTCTAATATCAATTTCATTCATACCCAGCTTTTAATATATCAATTTCATTTCTATAAGGAGGTACTAGTTAACATTAAACTGAGTAACGTAAGAAATATTTTTAAACAGAAAATAAATCGTTATCTTATTTCAAGCGTGATGTAAATCATTTATCTGCAGTTCTCAACACGTTTTCTCAAAGCTGGAGTTGGTACTAGAGCTCTGCATTATGAGAGGAAACAACCGCCCGAGACCAACCGGCTACCAGCTGCCCTGCAGTGGGCGCTTGAGGGCTTTTCGAAATCGGTCGCTTCCGTTCGACCGTCGAGACCGATCGTGAGCGGCGACCGTTGGGACTCGTTCCTTCACAGAGCGCGCTGCCGCTACCGCAGTCCATTACCAGGAGACAACGTTCTCTCTTGTGAATGAACGCACCTGCAGATTCTTGATTCATCGTTCAGTCTGCTGACAAATTATGCCAATCATAACGTTGGAAGTGGGCTTTTTTGCACTATTTATTACTAGACAAACATATTGAAAGTAAATTACATGTTCTCCTCGGTGAATTTCTGTGGCTATTCTTTACTGGATTCTAAAGGATATACAAAAAAACATTGCTCTTGAATTATGTAATATAATTTCCTCATCCATTATTTTAGTTCTTTCTTTCAAAGATTATTGTCAATAAAATTGTTACGCGATTCGATATCAATCATTAATTTTATGAAGAATATGACTAAATGGAATTATTATAAGTTTTTAAATAAATATTCCAATTTATATATGCACAATAAAATCGGAAATTTTATGACACTAATTTGTAATAAACATTAACTTTTGCTTGTTCCTGAAAGTGAACTAAGTTTACTCTTTCGAAATATTCCTCTCCATTGCAATTTCATAATTTCTTCAGGAGCTGCATGGCTTGAACGCTATTGTCTCACTGCTAATTTTAGTACATGGTTACTTGAATTGAATGTGAGCGGCAAACGTGAAAGGATTGTTTAGTGAGTTTGAGAGACTTCCGAGTTCGCAGAACCCATTAAAAGCGCTGCCGTCGAGCGGCATCGCGTGGTTCCAGGCGCCGAGCGCTAGGCGGCCCATGGAAACCGACGGCCGGTCTCCGCTCGTCCCAAGGCTTCGGGCAGGTTTAATGATCGCCCCGACATTCACAATAGCGGCGAGTGCTTCCTTTCCGGCCTTACTTCGAGCGATCGTCTTGTTGAACATTGAGCTTCGGTAGGCTGCTTTTCACATAATGCGAAGATCTTGTTTCTACCTCTTGATTTGTACGTAAGTATTGTGTTTTTCAATGTTTCTTTTATTTTTTAAAAACTCTTTGAATAATATTTACACTTGGAGCGGGACATATAATTTTTTACTAGGTTATGGCACGAAAATCATTAAAATTAACTTAAGATTCCCAAAACAAAAATTACGTACTACATAGAGGAAATGATCCAAACCCGGGCCCTCAGTTTTTTCGAAAATTATTGGCCAAGCGGTTTAAGAATAAAATAATGTTTTCGTAAAGATTACACTTTGTGGATGTGTAAAAAAGTTTCCTAATTTGAGACCCCCGCGCAAGTTTTAAGACATGGGTAAAACTAAATAAAAAAAAACTGCGAATATACTGAACTCAATATAGTTAAAAAAATACAAGTTTAACACCTTATACATCAGACAAATTGTCTTATATGTCTTGTACTACGTAGTCTATATATTTACGTGCATGTAATTGTCACACATATAAGCAACTTTTTCCGCCTCCGCACATTTTAGATAAACGCAAAGTGAACACATTAGGCACATCACCCGTAGTTCTACTGGGATCGGAAAGTTTACAGCAAAACATGTTCTCTGCATTTTCTTCACCTGGGAGGGAAGATATCCTTGGTAGAACATTCAATTCGAAAGAGCCAGAGAACATGTGGTTCGATACCTCGCGGATGTGGAATATTCCTTTTGCTTTTTGTTTAACTTCATAATTTTCCTAAATCTCTCTCTTTTCAAATTCTCAGGGATTAAGTTCTGAAATTGTCTCTTGACCTCTTTCTTCTTCCTGCCCTCCCTCGAACTGTTAGGCTTTCGAGTATGCTCTTACATTTTACTTTCTCTTATACATACGTTACTTTCTCATATACGGAGTGATATTCCTAGTATAGAAACAGTTATGTAATGCTGCGCGAGAAAACGGCGGATTATTGGCGAAATAAATCATTGGCGTAATAAATCATTGGCGTAATTTTCAATACCCGTACACAAATTTGAAGGACAAATTTGGAACCATTTTTCAGAAAATGGCATTTGAGCGTTTCTGAAAATGCGGAATTTTGAGCTCATTTTATCAGAAAACTGTTGAGTTTTCGAAAAACCTTGTAGGACATTATTTAAAGCACATGTACTCAGAAATACAATAACGTGAAGAAATTGCCTCTAATGTAAATATTACCGACGTGAGAGACAAAGTGAAAAAAAATTAAATGTTTATAATTAAAAAACAACAACCAAAGAATATAGGCGTTTATGTTATCCCATAGGGTTTGGCACTATATCTACCAAAAAATTAAAGAAAAAATTTGGAACCGTTTTTGAAAAAAAAATGTTTTTATAATTTTTTAAAATTGCGAATATTGCACGCACTATTGAACGAAAACATATTCTTACAAGAAATTTAAAGAAAAGATTTGTTTTTGAGAAAATATTGAAAATGTCCGGGAGGCTTCACGTAAAGTACTCCTAAATTTTAAAGAATGTTTTTCAAAATTTCAAAGCTTCAACTAGAGCTAGATGGACGTGGGTTTCTTCAATTTGGAAAAAATCCTACGCATGATTTCGGCGCTAGCAGTGTTCAGAGACGGACGGACGGACGTTTTGCTTACACTTAGTTTTCCGGCATCAAGGACCCACAAAGTAGGTATTCCGACTACACCGCGTGTTAGAGAATTTTTTTCTCTTAATTTGGCTTTTGGATTTATACACTTTCGTGTTTTCACGGCCTGACAATGAGATTTTTCTGTCGAAAATTACCCCTTTTTCGCGCAGCATTACATAACTTTCTCTATACTACGTATATTACTCCGTAAATACGTACGTGTACGAGAAAATACAAATTGCGGCTCACGTTAGAAACCTTTGCGAGGTTTGGGTTAGGCACCAGCGCATTTATATTTGAAATACCAATAACATTTTTAGAAGGTAAATAAAAAAAATACATTGCTCTACATCAACAGCTTGAAATGTCACCTTCAAAATAATGTAATGGTTTGAAGACTTGTCGATGAAGTAGCGAAATCAAGCAACTGAGAATGAACACTTGAAAAAACTTTGCTTTCCACTATTCGCAGAAATGGACGACCGCCCGGCAACAAGTGAAAATAAAGACACTACCGTTTGACTGGTCCTCGGGTTTGCAAAGAACTATTTTAGTAGGTTTTCAATAGGCAGAGAGTGATAACTCTCTAGAGCTGTAAAATCAGGGGGCTCGTATTTGGAACCGGCCCCGAGTTTGGGTACTTTCCTCTACAGTTAATATTATAACTTCAGAACCACCCTTTATTAAAACATATGTATATACACACATTAATAGAAATAAAGGAAATCGACTATAGTAGAAGGTAGGGAAAGGTTTGATTAAATTATCTCAAGCCTGCATACGTCATACGAAACTAAGTACATAATTAAACTGTAAAATTATTATAATGAACCAAATAGTAAATGTTTGCTTTAAAAATGTTTTTAGTTCTGACAACTAAACGTTCACATTACTCGTACATCTCATTTCTTTCTCTTTGTGTTATTTTGTATGTTATTTAGAATTAAAACTATACATATCATATTCTAAAATTTAACTTTTAACTCAAAGTCCTCCCTATATTCAAGTCATCAGTTGTACCTTTCTTTATTTTTATTACGTAAACGTGTACGAGGTATTGCCTTTCCTTTGAGTCGCTGTTCCTTTCTTCCCACCTGTGAGACTGTCAGCCGTAGGGCGGCTTCGAAGGAGTTACCCTTCGTTCGATCGGTGTCGTTATTGGAGACTGCCGGAATTTCTGGAGAGAGTTTCCCTACTAATGGACGATTCTGCCGCACTCCAGCCCTCCAGGCGACGTACACTCAACTATATTTGATCGTTTGACAGATCACAGCAAATGAACGATTGAAAACCTAATAAGTTACGCGGAGCTTTTTTGTCTCTTGGAGAAAAGGAGAGAATAAGACGCTTTGACGTCAGATGTAAGTTTACTGGAGTTCAGAAAGACGAGGACGTTAAAGTAATCTTTGCTACCCGGGAGATTAAAACTTTATCTTGAATGTGGATTATAAAACGCATCAGACAATAGCTTCTGTTCTTATTACCAGACACGAGCGATTTTTTAAATGGCTTATCGAATATCAGTCTTGCGCAGGGACTAAAGTGAGTAAATTGAGAAATTTTTAATTCACGCATAAAAGTTTTAAAAAAATGCATCTTTCTCTTCCCATGAAGTTAGAAATGGCTTATCGCAGCGAATGACAAAGGTAATTAAGATTGGCGAGGTGGTCGTTTTAATAGGAAAGAAATATTTTTATAGAGCGCAATGTGAAATAAGGATCTTCAGTGATCTCAATACTGCATTGCGCCAGGAAAGTCTCTTTGCAGTGAGTCGAATTAGGGCTTCCTATTAAAAATTGCTTTAATGTTGGAACTAGGAAACAAGTGAAGGCGACAACACCTCCAGCATCTGTTAAGATTGTGGTGAGTATTCAAGTCACGTTTTCTTTTGTTACAAACGTGCTACCAACATAATTTTCGTTACATGCACTCTCACTATTGTAAGGTTTCGCTACAGACACTTTCATTACAGCAAGGTGTCACTGCGGAGAGACATTCCTGGTGCGATATATCTGAAACAAGTCTAAAGGATGATATTTTTTCTTTGTACAGGTATTTGTTTAGATGTAACGATACTCTCTCACGTGGATTTCTTATTCAAGTAATTAACAGAATGTTAATAATTCTTGTAATAAAGTAATTAAATATTCGACATAAAAATTCATTTAAATTTTAGACCATTGATCCCTTTGATTATTGTAAGGTCATCTTGTAGAATATATCTATTTCCAATTAAAAACTGACAAGATTATGAGTTCCATATTTCATTTGTACTATTACGGAAGAATGATACCTGAATTATATTTCGTGCCATAGTATTGATGAACTAGTTTGTTTTCCTATTGGTGCATTATATTCTTTTTCATTTTCCTTTATACATTTCATGAGTTGTTTGATGACTATGAGCCATTATTGTCACAATTGTAGAGTGTAGTGTTATTAACAGAGTAAATGTCTTTGGTGAACAGCTTTTTCTTTTGGTCGGATACCATATTATATTTTGTGTGTTGGCTCAGGAACGCGTGCATAGATTCTGTAGACTCGAGACATAGATAATTCCTTCGATGCTTCACCTACAAGGCAGAGACTTGATCACAACGAAGTTTCTTGAACTACGTATGATGTTCGTGGAAGCGCCTTATTAATTTCCGTGCCCCTCCCAAACTCTGTCGGAAGATAGTGGGAGCGAAATTATTCGAGTTTGCTTGGAAATTATAGTTCCAAACACACAACTTTGAATATTAATGAGTTCTTTATTACTTTCTAAGCTTGGAATACTAGAGGCTGTAATGCCATTTGCCCAGTACATCAGAATGTTCAATCAGCAATCCTGGAAGCGACATCTTTTTAGGTGTATATGTGTATATTACATTGCTCATTTTGATTGGAATAATACGTGGGCAAAGAATGAATTGGGAAGAAAAGAATTAATTCTGTGGTGGCAGTGGAGATTTTGTGGTAATCCATGATAAAATATCCGGGTTCAGTGAGGTAAACAATAGATATTGTGGTAGATATCTCACTGATCCCGGATATTTTATTATGGGAAGAAAAGCTTTGAATTTCAAAGAATTTTCACAGTCTTTACATAATAGCCTATAATGATTTCAAGCATTGCGCTTAAGTGATATATGCTTACAAACATCTATATTAAACATGTTAATTTCGTGATATTCAATATATAACATACAATATGTATTTAAGAAGGAAGTATCATGTAATTGAGATGAATATGTCTCATGAAGAACTCCGAATAGTATTTAAATTCAAATTTCTTATTAAAATTTAGCACACTCACAATCCGCTACCGAACTTGGAATAATTCTGTGTTCTTAGATCCTTTTTGAAAGTCCCTTTATAAGCCTGGGCTATATTTTTATGGCGTTAACGTTAATGCAGTTACGAAAATACTGCCAGGTTAATGGGAAACTTCAGCAAGTTCTTTGCTCTTAGTTTGGCATTTTAAGTAGCTAAAATATATTTTGTATCATTTCTCGACCAAATACGAGTAAGTTTCATACAGATTATCTGAAAAGACACCGACTTCTCGAACAGTTCGCAGCAAATGAATATTTAACGACTTTCCTCTCGACGCCAACAAAGATGTCTGAAACGAGATAATGAAACTCTGCCAAACGCGCGTCACAGAGCGGGGCATATTTCATGCGTGAGAATGGCTGCATGAGGCGCGAAAGGCCGCCCTCATGCAAATGAGGCGGCGCCGCTGTTGCTCCGAATGCGGAGGCGCTCATAAGCGTCAGGGCGCGCGCCAGGGCTTGGATTGCGGAGTTCCGTCCGCTGCCGAGTGTTTCCTCGCCCCACCCCCGCCACAGCGTACGTGTCTGCGCCCGTTTCCGCCTCCACTTTGCAGGCCCTCCCCGCCCCCGCGCCCGCCGCCACCTCCACCCTCCACGTTCCCCCGCCCCCAAACCGCTCCAGCGCCCACCCCGGCATTACGGCCTGTCCTGTCACCACCGCCCTGTCCTCCACACCGCCCCGACATCGCGCCCCAACCCGTCTCCGCACCGGGCGACGCGTCGCCCAGTGTGACGCGTCGCGACGGTCTCACTCTGCGCCGCCCCCTCTCTCAAGTGCTACCGCCCGCCCAGAACCGCATTCCGCTCGCTGTTTCACCTCTGCCCCCGCCACCTCCCAGCTAAACCTCTCCACTCCTGCTCATCTCCGCCCCTGCTCTGAGCAGTCGTTCACTGCACACCAAACGCCTCAGCATCCATGTCCACCCTCTCCACTCGAACGACCTCCGCCCACCCGCCCGCCCATCTCGCGCACTCTCGCCCCGTGAAAACCAACCCATCCATCCGCACCTGCTTGCTTGCGCGCAGCAGCTCATCCTCGCCCCGTGAGGTCGCAGGCGGGCGTGGAGACAGGCTGGGGCAGGTCAGCGATCGCCGGGCGGGTGCGAGCAGGCTGTGGGCAGCGTGGGGAGCGCGTGGGCGGGGCGTCGGGCGCGGGGCGCGTGGGCGGGCGCGTGCGGCGGGCGCGTGGGCGGGCGCGGGGCGCGTCGGGGCGGGCGGGCGGCGGCGCGCGGGCGGGGCGCGTGGGCGGCGCGCGGGCGGGCGCGCGGGGGCGCGGCGGCGCGGGCGGGCGCGTGGCGGCGGCGCGGGCGCGGCGCGCGCGCGGGCGGCGCGGGCGGGCGGGCGGGCGCGGGGCGGGCGCGGGCGGCGCGTGGCGGGCGCGCGGCGGGCGCGTGGGCGGGCGCGCGGCGGGCGCGTGGGCGGGCGCGGGGCGGGCGCGGGGCGGGCGCTGGGGCGCGGGCGGGCGCGTGGGCGGCGCGCGGGCGGGCGCGGGCGGGCGGGGCGGCGCGTGGGCGGGCGCGTGGGCGGGCGCGGGCGGGCGCGTGGGCGGGCGCGTGGGCGGGCGCGTGGGCGGGCGCGCGTGGGCGGGCGCGTGGCGGGCGCGTGGGCCGGGCGGGCGTGGGCGGGCGCGTGGGCGGGCGCGTGGGCGGGCGCGTGGGCGGGCGTGCGGGCGGGCGCGTGGGCGGGCGCGCGGGCGGGCGCGGGGCGGGCGCGCGGGCGGCGCGCGGGCGGGCGCGCGGGCGGGCGCGCGGGCGGGCGCGTGGGCGGGCGCGTGGGCGGGCGCGTGGGCGGGCGCGTGGGCGGGCGCGCGGGCGGGCGCGCGGGCGGGCGCGGGGCGGGCGCGCGGGCGGGCGCGGGCGGGCGCGCGGGCGGCGCGCGGGTGGCGCGCGGGCGGGCGCGTGGGCGGGCGCGTGGGCGTGCGCGTGGGCGGGCGCGTGGGTGAGGGCGTGCGGGCGGGCGCGTGGGCGGGCGCGCGGGCGGGCGCGCGGGTGGGCGCGCGGGCGGGCGCGCGGGCGGGCGCGTGGGCGGGCGCTGGGCGGGCGCGGGGCGGGCGTGCGGGCGGGCGCGTGGGGCGGGCGCGCGGGCGGGCGCGCGGGCGGGCGCGCGGGCGGGCGCGCGGGCGGGCGCGCGGGCGGGCGCGGGGGCGGGCGCGTGGGCGGGCGCGTGGGCGGGCGCGTGGCGGGCGCGGGCGGGCGCGTGGACGGGCGCGCGGCGGGCGCGTGGGCGGGCGCGTGGGCGGGCGCGTGGGCGGGCGCGTGGGCGGGCGCGTGGGTGAACGCGAGGGTTTGCCCGTGGGGGGCGCGGCGGCGGGTTTGCACGGGGTGGGGGTGGGGCGAGAATGCGGGTGGGAGCGGAGTATACCTGTGTGTGTCGTTCTCTTCGTCGCTCGAGCACGCTCCGCTTGCTGTGGCTTACGGGGCAGGTAAATGTCTCCTCTCTTTCCACTTTCCCAACGTCCGCATCTCATTCGACTAATATGCTTTGCCCACACACGCCCATCCAAATGCCTGCATGTTAGGAATGAAACTTGTCTCTTGTTCGAAAGCATTTTGAACAAGAGGCGTTTAATTTTCAAGTTCATATCTTTAATTTTCGTTATTCATTATAATTATTGCTATGCCAATTATGCTATTTAAGTTTTGTACTTTCTTCATCCATTAAGTTCGTTTTCTATTTCAATACTATTTTAACAATGCCATTTGAACCCTCGTAACTTCAAAGCACTATTGTATAATCCATTCTTGAGTATTGCGTACCGTTTTTGTTTCAAAGAAAAGTACCACATAAATAGAAACTGAAGTGGTAGAATTAGGTACACTTTTAAAAATGTGTATTTGCGTTCGGTTTTCTTTCAATAACGCCTGTGTGGCAGAAATTCATACAATAATGTAAGGGATACAAAAAATCATTAATATATTAACAATAAATAACCCAATCCTCCAAGAATACAACTGCAGTACATTGTTTTAATATTAAAAAATGTTTCGCGCAGCCGCCTGAAATAAAAGTGAGTGCTTCTGTTCGTGTACTAACTGTGATTTCCGCAAAGCCTCTCCATGTATTTTCACCACGTTGGCTCCTCTCTGTCCGCTGCTCTGTGCCGTGCTGCCCTGAGCCCCAGCGGGCGCAAGGCCCCTGACCGCAACTATCCATAGAGTTGCGTTGCGTTGACGGGACCTCTGGCAGAGGCCAGCTAGTGGTGTAAAACCCAAGCAAGCGGTTACGAGAAAGGCATATTGCATCTTGCACGTTATATTAATGTATTAGAAGATTCTATAATAGCGTGACCATCATCCACGGAATTAATTTTCGCAAGTATTGGAAACGGACCTCTGACATTGCCTATTTCAACTGAAGGTAGTGAAATAAGGAATTATTTCGGAATGATTGATTTTCGACATTAGCTAGATAGCTAAGTCGAATTCAGCCGCTGTTTGGAGGAGAATTCTAGCAGCCAGCTGCTCTGCTCTGATTGGTAGTTTTCCATGGTTACTTCGATCAATACCGGATGAATGCCGAAGCAGTACCCTAACAAACGGACCACGGACCGCGCGCGTTCTTTCCTTTCCCTTCCTTGCCCTAACCTCACCCTTTAATGACACACACTCACACTTACATGCACACTTACATTACACACACCACACATGCCGGTCGGGAGCTTAAATCTTGTCCGGGCTGGGGCGGTGCCCTGCTGGTGGGGGATACTTGGTTCGGGAAAGCCCCGGTAGTCGTCGACGGTAAGTCGGCGCCGGATCTCTCCATCCAGCGAGGAAAGGTCACCGCTTCCTCACGCGGAAAAGATGTACTACACTTACGGGACCTTGGCTTTTGACTCGCCCGGAATCTCCTATCAAATCATTATCAGAATTATTCATGACGTATCCATCACATTGCCGTAGCAATAATTTTTGTTTCCATTTCCATTTATGAGCATTGAAAGTTAGTATTTTCGGCCTTGATAAACATCCTTTGTAGCGTGATCCCTGCAAGGAGTAGCGCTCATTGTTGCTCTCCACCGTCTCTCGCCCCATGCTACTAGTGGTCTAGGCCGCCTGCGGTACCGCATGCGTTGGCAGGAGGCTGTGACCACAAACAGCTGCAGGCGGCCCAGGGACAGGGCTGGACAGCGGGAGCCTGAAACGCCCGCCAAAATGTGGGCGCTCCGCACGGAATATTGGTCAACAAAATAACAACATTGCTGAATCGTTGCTACTCCATTTCCTAACATAAATCATCCAAATTTTGTGCGCACTTGAGCTATCCTCCACCTTTTCACTATATTCAACTTCTCAACCACCTTAAATATTTACCTACCATCTGCTTTTGCACTACATATTTCACGTTTGTAAAACCTTTTTTATTCACAAAATTTACATTCATGTTTTTACACTTTGCTCTGTATGGAAATCAACACAGCGTTTGGACTCGCCAGTTGCTACTTGTACATGATTGTAAATAATTCTCTGTACTGTAAATATTGATATAATGTAGTAAATAACGTTATTATTTTTAATATTTTTTGTTATAAACAGTCCCTTCCTTACCCACGCCATTCCGGTTCCCCGAGAATATCAATGGATGTATATTTATATTTCTGGAAGATAATGTTAAACTATTGTCAGTTTTGAAGGTACCCACCTCCATCCGATGGTATGGCAATTAGTACGAGTATATTGGTTTCCAAATTCCCCGTTACCCATGTTCTTTCCCAGAGGGGTTATAAAATGCGAACTTAAATGGTGCAATGATTTTTATTTTTTACTGTTAATAAATGTAGTATATAACTTTAAAAAGAAAGTGCTTATTCAATTAAAATTGAGTTATAAAAAGACGACAACTTTGTCATGATATGTACGGCTGCATATTGAGAAATAAGAGCTCAAGGAAGATTTTACACAATAAAAGAAATATTGTTGTACTCACACTTGGGGCTCTACTTCTGAGGGACTTTTCACAGGATACCACACACACGTTGGTGATGCAGTAAGGTGAACAGCGCAGTGAGGTGTCAGGTAACATTCATCAATAATTTTTTTCCTTTCGTCATCTGCTCCATTTATACATTTCCTCCCTTATCTATTTCAGCAGGACTCTCCCACACGTTTTGAAAGTTTATCCACATATTTCCTTATGAACACTTTTAATTACCAATAATTTTTCTTCCACTTTTAAATCGCATTTAAATGCAATACTAGTTTTTGCTGCCGATTAAATGTCAATTCCCATTTATCATGTTTTTTCCTACCAAACAATACATATATCGATAATGATACAACATATGTTTCATCCTTTTTTAAAAAGGCAAAACAATTTTCAGTAATCTTGACAACTGAAAGACTTTTTACTTCATCTTTCAGAAGCATGCTTATACAAACCGTACAATTACATCTACTATAGTACCTGCGCCACCGACAATGCCGACAAGGTAGCGGTGTTATGATATTAGCTATTGTGTTATTAGCTATTATGCTATGATAAGACATGTTTAATTGACATTGTTTAATATTGTATGGTAACATACAATGCATTATTATAAATTATCCTAAATGGTATTGTCTACAATTAATAGTCTTGATTTCATTGAGGTTGACAATGGTCTTGGATTACGGAAGGTACCTTGTTTACCGAATTTATAAATTGTGAAAAGTCATTGAATGTTGTGAATATTATGTAATTTGGATCAGTCATTGAGGCTCTAATTAGATGAGCGCAGATAAAAATACCGTGGGGGATATTAAACAATTTATACGTATTAAAGACTCCTAATATCTACACAAAATCGAATGTAAATAAATTGTTGAAAGTTGAAAAGAACTAAGTTAATCAATTAATTTAAGAGAGAAAATCTTTATCTACCTTTCGCTCAGGTACGACATATGAACATTTAAATGTTATTAGTAGACATGAAATATGAAACGTTTATTTATTGATTAGTGATTCAGTGACCAGTGGTCAATTGCTAACTGGTAAGGTCATTAGTCTAGTAACTGTAGTGCATGTTTACATCGTGGGAGGTAGCGGTGATCTTCCCCCTTCTGGCTAGCGAGATCCAGCGCCGACATACGTCGGCTTGCCAACCAGGTATCTCCCACCAGCAAAGCACCGCCCCAGCCGGAACAAGCAATAAACTCCAGACTGGTCTTCCGAGAAGTGTGATAGTATAGTAAATGTGGGTGTGTATAAGTAAGGAGAGAGGATAGGACAACGAAATGGAAGGAAAGATCGCGCGCAGTCGATGGTGCGTTGGTTAGGATCCTGCTTCGGCATTTGCCTGAGGTAGATCGGAGAAACCTTAGAAAACTACCTATCAGAGCACCCGGGCGCGCGCTAGAATTCTCCTCCAGTCAGCGGCTGAAATCGATCAAGCCCTATGAAGCTAGTGTCGAATAGCCTGTACCCGTTGGTATTCAAACCCTAGGACCTCCCGCCAGAGGCACTATAATGACATCAGTTGACGCTCTGAGCCATCTTTGTCGGTCCCTCTGAAACGTGTTGCGGACTCGGTCTGAAGTTCTGAAAGGCATAGCAGAGGTACAACGTTTCGCCTTTAGTCCAGCGTTTGGGCTCGCTGCCCCCCAGCGCGACGTCGCGGTGTCCGCGGCGGGTCGCAGCTGGCGCCTGCACCGGACGCTCTCTCACGCCCCGCTGCCAGCGCCGCCACCGCCGCGCCGCCTCTACCGCGCTCGCTAGGCAGCCGCGCGCTGCTGGCCTCAGCTGGATAATTTATATGGATACACGGCGCGGCGGAAGGGATTTTCTTGTCGGGCAGACTGGCGCTGACACGACGTGGATCTGTGGGAACGCGACGCGGGAACGCGATTGGTCGACTGTCGGTGGAAAGGCACAGATCGTGGAACCAAATGTTGGGGACATTTTTGATTGATTGATTTTTGCGTGTTTCCGGGCGCGTCAACGGCTATGGTCATTAGTCCCGTTAGTGTAGTGCATGTTTTTTTCGCGGGAGATGGCGGTGATCTTCCCCCGCTGGATGGCGAGATCCGGCGCCGACCTACCGTCGGCTAGTGGGGTTTCCCCCTTACCAGGACTCTCCCACCAGCGGGACACCGCCCCAGCCGGGACAAGCTCTAAGCTCCCGACCCATCTCCCGGAATATGTGGTAGTGTAGAGCATGTTAGTGTAAATGTGTATGTGTAAGGGGAGAGGATGGGAGAAGGAAGAGGAAGGACACATCGCGCGCGGTCCGTGGCTCGTTTGGTAAGGTACTGCTCCAGCATTCGCCTGGTGTTGATCGGAGAAACCACGGAAAACTACCTATCAGACCAGCCGGCCGCTAGAATTCTCCTCCAGACAGCGACTGAATTCGACCTAGCTGAAAAGCTAGTGTCGAAAATCCTGCCGCCGTCAGGATTCGAACCTAGTGCCTCCCAGCCAGAGGCGCTGCAGTGACTTCAGTTTGACATCAGTTGATGCACTGATCTACCGCTCTCGGTTTGGGGACAACAAATTCTGAAAAGTTCCTTAGAGTATTCGTAAGATATTCAATTTTTAATCAAATTTATATTTTATGTTTGAGATATCCGCAAAAGGGATGAAAGAAAATAATGATCTATGGAAATATAGTAATTGAAACATTTCTCTGATGGGCAAAGCAAAGATTATCTCACACATGATATTAATTAGAGAGCAAGAAGCTGTATAGACATCTTGCTCTATTGCAATTATTCATCTAAATCTAAAGAGAGCAATACTACTGTATTAATAACTATTGTCATTATTAAGTTCGGTCACCAGTGATATGGGGATTGCAATGGCTTTTCAAATCAGAATTTGCGGGTGCAACTTCGCCTGCAGATGATAGAATCTCAATAACTCAAATTCTCAGTGTGCCATGACACTTTTAACATTCTAAATTGACCGCAAAATTAAACCCACCAAAAATTTCCACCGTAAATTGACTCTATTTTTGCTCATGGAAAGTAATGTGTAAATTCGACAGATGCCGTTGTTATGTTTGTTTTGACAGCCAATTTGGTATACTGAATTAGATGAAACTGCGAGTTTATGTGGTACTAGTTAAAAAAATTCTCAGAAATACAGTTCATGTCCACGGTAGGTCAACGAACACGTTTCCAGTGTCCAAATAGGTGACAACAATATAAAAATTAATTTTTAGTAGGTGCGGTGCATCTGTTTCAGTTATGTCAAGGACACACCGATCTCACTAGAGTTCACGGGCACTGCGTCCACAGCAGCTGGCGAGAGATTTGTAAGTAACGTTTGCAAAAATGGCCCGGGAGTGGTGGTATCACTGGATATCTGCGTACAACAGTTTTTTGGAGAAATCCGTTAACAGTTATTGCTCCAAATTTAGCCGTATTAATTCTCATTTCTACTACTAAAGCAGGGAAATTGTCCATTAAAATGTAATAATACATGCATCACATTTCAAATAGCCAATTATGAGTAAAATTAAACATTTTAAATTTGAAAGTGTATTCATTTTGTAATCGTATTTACTTAAGACCGAAATTAACTTCTTACCTTCAGATTGACTGTCAAAGATTCTTTCGTTAAAATATCTGTCCGTCCTTCAGCAAAATTTGTTAATTTCTAGAGACTAGTTAAATTATTTCACATTATTGACATAAACAACAAATAACTGAATGGTTTAATCAATCATAACACAAACGAATACAAGGAAATAATTCCCCATTTAAAACATATTAATACTGCCCCTTGGCAAATACGTTAATGCAAAGGAGAATTTAAAAAGAAAATGAACATGATAGAGTAATGAATATAAAATAATTCAATCATAATTCATATTTCGGTAGTCTGGTGGAACAAATGTTCTTATTACTGTATCTTTCTATTGTCCACAATTACACGCCTCGAGCCGTTTCGTGTTGCGCGTTTACTCCCCTTTCTGGATTTGAAAGGAAAATGAAAGCTGAGACAGGGGAAGTTGCCCCTGCTCGTAGGAGTGCCGGCTTCCCTGGCTGGCAAGTGTCCCATGCAGGCGCACTTTGACATGCTTGATCTATTCCATAAGACACTTTTCTAAATATACTAACATCCGAGCTCATTTTCAGAAAACTCTCGTCAAAGTTTCTATCTTGCACAGAACCATAATTCATTTCTGCGTTAAAATTTCCTTGAAATATTTTCTGACGCCCAAAATGTTTCAATTACAGTGTCTCTGAGAGGTGGAGATGAAGTAATGTAGAATGGAAGTAAAGACTTGAATTATGAATAGGGTATCTATTGATGCTGATGCATATCATGGAACTTTCGAAACTCTTGCCATATTTAACTTAAATATTGAGGAAAGAATTGTAAAGAATGCCTTCCTCTTAAAAGTAACAACAAACGTGATTGACATTTTATTTGTGAAAGAAGTCTTGCCGAGAACATATCTACATACTTATAACAATTTTAAGCAGGCATTGAGAAACATTTGACAGTGAGATAGTAATTTATTTTTCATTTTATGAGTATTTTTTAGGTTGTTTCTCTGGAATATTTTCTTTAAAGAACACAATATTTCAAACTGCAACATTTGAATCATCATGCCGTATTTTTGGTTTTCAGTGTTCGGAAAGTGAATGTGCTTCTATAAAAAGAAGACAATTGGAAAGAAAAAGAAAGTTTTGAGGTTCAATGCATGAATTGAATTTTTCTTCGAAGTGCGTAGATAAATTCAATAAAGCGAAAAAAGGGAAAGTAATCTTAGATCTTAGAAACAAAGAAGACTCACAAAGGAAAATCATTAAAAAGACTTTATGCAGAAAAACACTAAACAAACAGTACAGTGATTAGGGCCGACGCAGCCTCTGAATGTACGAATGAAAGCGGACGCTCGGTCTGTCTGTTGCGCGAGGCGACATCGCTGCCTGATTACTCCTAAAACGGATCGCTTTCATTCATCGGCCTCTATTATCTCGATTCGTTCAGCAGCGAGCCGGAACGATATTGCTCCCGGCCGCTCGCACTTCATAAGCCGCGTCATCTGCTCTCCGCTGCTGCCGCTGTGCCTGGGGGCGCGGCGCGGCGACTGCACGCCTGCGCACTGGGCTACACCCAAAGAGTTAGAATATACTACACAGAGTGGTTGAAGCGCCGCCATCTTTGCAGAAAATTGAAGCCATGCTTGTTGTAGTCGAAAAAGCGCCTACTGGATGAACAGAGTATTATAGTACCTATTCCGTTTGGCGCTGGTAACGGCCGGACCGCGCGTAATATAAACCCTCTTAATCTTACTCTGTGTTTCACGAACAAAATTCAATCATTTAAAAACGAAATCACAATACGTAAGGAGAACGAATTGAGTAACTTTAAAAACAAGTTGCTTCCTGCATTGGTTATTGTCATAAGAATGGAGGCTGTTGAAATGTTATTGTAATTAGCATAACGCCTGAAAGTGAATGTTATTTACTCTAAAACTTCTCACAAATCATTATGTGAGTTCGGTGATATAAGTTGTGTCCACTATAGTTGTGGTGACGTTGTTAATAATTAACACTATTGACACAGTGATTTTATAAGTTTAGAAGCGTGTGCAATGCAGAGTAATTAGGGGTTTTAATGCAAGGTCTTGTCAATACAATTTCACTTGCAGGATACATATACTTTGAAAAAATTATTTAATTTTTCTGAAGTACCTGGGCTACTCCCAAAGAGTTAGAATTCACTACATATAATGGCTGAAGCGCCTCCATCTTTGCAGCAAATTGAAGCCATATTTTTTGTTGTCGAAGCAGCGCCGTCTGGATAAACTGAGTGTTCTAGTATTCCGTTTGGCGCTAATTAAGGCTGGGTGGACCCGTGCCGCGCGTAATATAAATCCTCTTAGTCTGTGTTTCACAAACAAAATTCAATCATTTAAAAACAAAACCACAATATTTAAGAAGAACGAATTTTATAAAAAGTAATATTCTCTTTATTTAATAAATTAAATAAAAATAATATTTTCATTTCTGTGGGTGCTTTACGTGAAGCCTTAACAACATTCTAAAATTTTCCTAAAAATGGCTCCAAATTTTTGGATTAATTTTTTTCTGGTATAGAGTAAAGGGCGCTTTAAATTTTCCGTGATCTCTAAATTTTTGAATATTGCATAAATTAAAAATAATCGGCGTTTTTCTTTAACACTATTGTCGATAGACATTTTCTCTTTGAAGTTTGTTTTACATAGGCAAATATTAAGATAAGGTCACGTACACTTTTTTTGAAAATATGAATAGTTATCGCGTAATTGTTGCTTGAATAACGGCAATTTATAAAACTTTTTTCCAGAAACGACTCCAATTTTTTTATTTTTTATTTAATATAGAAAAATAGGTTTATAAAAATCGCGCAGGTGCGATTTTAGTTGAAAGTTTTGAATTTTTAAAAATTGCAAAAGTTACAAATAAAGCAGAAAGTATATACTGTAGTAGCACCACTAGTTTTCTACAGGATTCCGGTATCTTCGAGGCAACTTAGGACAGTTCCTGAATTATGGAAAAAGAACTGTCAACCATATGTAGTAACGTTTTCACAGGAGAGGCAACTAAAACATTAAAAATAAAAATTTCCCTTTATCACATTAAATTCCTTTTAACTCAGAGTCCATCCTCTACCAGAAACGAAAAAATGTACCAATTTGTTTGAGTGGTGTATGATTGTCTAATCTTAAGGGCCTTCATTGAAAGTGATATATTGAGTGTAATGTCAAGGCTATTGTGTAACGTTCAGTGTTTATGTGTACCGATTTCCTCCCCGAATAATTGAAGTGTATAATGCAGGACGTCTTTTGCCTAAATGTACGATGTTTATCTATAATATAATATAATGCTTCTGACTTTCGTGCTTCTATACAATAATTGCTCTCCGAAGCCTTGCGCTAGCTCCAAGCGTGATACCCCTATGTACTGTGTTGTTCAGGTTCTAAATAATACCATCGTTTAATTGACCTCAACCCAGTTACGCCTGTTATACGAGGTGTTAATAAACTGACATTATGATTGCCATTCTGTCACTTAAGGGGCAGTAAATTTGATGAAACACAATTCAATTCACTAGAGAGTTTAATAACTCTCCCAAAGGGAAATAATCGTGTTAAATCTCATTAACCACTTGTCAAAACTGCATGAAAGGATGTAATTGTCCAAAGCATTACGATTGTTATCAACTCCATTACCAAAATAAACGAGCACTCACTGTTACAGAATGAGAAGTGGAGACGGCCTCCATTCGATGCGTACTTCACGTAATTCTCAGGGCACTTACCTGGTACTTTTTCATTCAAATTTACGAACTAATTCACCACTTTAAATGAACATTGATGTCACTTTCCCAAATGTACATGATGTCGATTGCTGCAATGACGTAAGTCGTTGCGTTATTTAGAGTAATTGTCGATTTTATGATCGGTATATGCAATAATGTGTTTAGATTCTTTATGTGGAGAAATAAACAGTAATGAGTTGTGTTTATATTTACCAATCATTCATTCTGTGTTAAGATGTCACAAACTTTCGTGCGAAATTTGGAACAGCGAGGTTAAAAGGTTAAAAAAAGAACATATTCTTCAGCGGAATGTGTAGAATATACGCCACGTCTTCCTTCAGCTAAGTTAGGGAGATGTGGTAGAGCTCATAATTTGTATTACCGTGTTAATAGGAAGAATATATTTTCTATGAAAGTACTTACCCTAGCGTGTACGGTTATTGTTGTAAAAGTGTTTCATTAAGTATGTATATGAACTATGTATTGTATACTTCATTATGTATGAAGTAGATAGAGGAAATTACAAAAGTTTCGAGGGCTGCCAGAAATATTTACAATTTTTTGCAATGCCAGTAGTAAATATTTCTACAAAAGAAAGAAAAAATGTGAGAGGAAGTACGTTTACGCATAATAAAAGCTCTACTCTACTCTGTCTCATTACAAAATAACGAGGCATTAATTCTTTAATACCATCGGCTTCGAGGAAACGCAGCTGGAAAGTGTGGCTTACCCGACAGAGGACGAGAAGACACGATACTTCTGAAACCATTATGTAGTTATACTGGTAAGTTAATGTTACTTACTTCATGGCAAACGCATAAAAAAGAGTTTATTTGCTGCAACATTGTTGACTGCAAAGTAGACGAGGAAAATATCCTTTTCTGAAAAAGAAGCATGATAATACGCAAATGTTATTTAGGGAAAATAAGTAAAACTGCAGATCTGTGCCTTCTAACAAAGAAATCAAAGATGATTTATTCGAAAGCGTGCCAGACCGTTAAGATCTCATACTTGAATTGTAAATAATTTTAGTAGAGAACTGAAACCTTGAGAATTCGTTATTTAATGAAGTACTTTTTTACTTTCTTGCCTTACAAAGTTCTTAAGTAAGTTGGTAAGAAGTAAGAAGAGAAAGTTATCTAATCGTGCGCCGAAAAACGGTGCATTTTTTGTGTTTCATTGGTGTAGATAATCACTAAATATTCGTAATTTTATTTTGATAGAGAAATCAATGTTCTCCGTTTTCAAGACATTCAATTAATTCTTGATGATTCTCATTTTTCAGCAATAAAGTAATTTTTTTCTATTTTTCATATGTTTATCTTTATTGACCATGAACGCTGCAGTTTTCGTTATTTAATGTAGTACTTTTTTCGTGTTTCATTGCTGTAGATTACCACGATATATTCGTAATTTTATTTTGATAAAAGAAATCTATGATGTTCGTTTTCAAATCATTCATTCTTGTTGATTCTAATTTTTCCGCGACACAGTAATATTTTTGTATTTTTAATATGTTTATCTTTACTGACCATGAAGAATTAATTCTCTTAGGCCTTAAAACATAATTCCTTAAGATATTTTTTCGGAAATATACCTACACAAAGAAAATTTTTGCGTTATCCACACCACTCTTTAAAAATCAAATGAATTCTGCGTCCTGTAGTTTGTTATTTTTTCACAATAAATTTACAAAGGGAGCATGAGGTGTACGATTAATACGAGCAACAGCACATTTTTAGAATTTTTACTTTGAATTTAGAAATTACACTCGTTCAAAATACATATTTACACCGGTATAAAAAATAAATTAGCGTTGCTTGGAAATTGTTTATTACAAGTGCAACCACTGGTAGTTCAAGCCTATGCGAGAACTAAGAACGTCAGTGAGGGATTTTCAGCAAATGAAAGAGAAACAAAATATTGACCCAGAAAAAATAGCCTGTACACATTACTGATAATCTCGCATTTGTAGTCTTTCAGTTTCATTCGAGTTGGTACATGTATTTGAAAAAAGGGTCGTGTCTTTTCTTGGTATATTATAAAATGCACAATTCATTTTTTTATTATTTCACTACCTTACAATCGTATTAAGTTAGATTATCCTTTCTAGAAACAACAATTGTGCTAAAGATAGACCTATATTATTGGTGACTATTTTAATGTTCACCAGGTACTTAAGCCATATTTACGATGAACGAAGTGAATTTCTTTTCACTTATTGTTTAGTTTGATAAAAACATCATTTTTGAATACGGGAAAAGGGTTTTCAATTTTAACTTTAAAACAATGGATTTAACAAATTTGTCATATAATTTAGTTAGATAAATCTCGTTTCCAAATATTTGGCACAGAATATATCGCGATTTTATCCCTTTTGCTCTTTGGCACCTACAAATGCACCTGAGTCGGTTGATACCACAGACTTGAGATTCTGATTGATTGATTAATTGATTGACTGCTTGACGTTCCCGGGCACTTCAACTGCTGGGGTCAATAGTCCCGTTAGTCTAATGAATAAATTATCCCGAGAAATGCGATCCTCATCCCTCACCTTTGAGATCTATCACCTACTACTTACATGTCTGTTTGGGGTGTTTCTCCTCCAGGTATTTCCTCCATCAGGGCAACGCCCCAGCCAGGACAAGCTCGAAACTTCCGATTGATCTCCCGATATGCATGGTGGTGTAGTGCTTGGAAGCGATGTGTGTAGAGTGAGTGAGAGTATGTGAGAGTGAGTGAAAGTATGTGAGAGTGAGTGAAAGTATGTGAGAGTGAGTGAGAGTATGTGAGAGTGAGTGAGAGAGAGTGAGTGAGAGAGTGAGTGAGTAAGAGATTTTGAGAGAGAGTGAGAGAGAGTAAGTAACGAAATGGTATGACAAGGAAGATGAAGGAAAAATCGCGCCCTGCCCGTGACCCGTTTGTTAGAGTACTGTTTGGCATTCGCCTGGTATGGATAGGAGAAACCATGGAAAACTACCCAACAAACCAACCGGAGGCTAGAGTTCTTCTCCCTGCAGCCGCTGTATTAGATGTAGATATAAAACGAGTGTCGAAAATCCTCCATTGTCGGGACTGGAACCGTAGAATCTCCCGGTCAGGGCCGTTACACAGTCTCCGGCCATAGTAGCTCTGCGCTAATTTCAGTGGGTATGGGAATTCTGGAGACTGCCTGCTCTCAACGATTGTTTTCGTGTTACCTGTTACCTGTATCAATTCTGTGTGAATGCCGGACAAGTATCTAGACAACGAGCAATAGACCATTAGCATGTATGCAATTCTTTCTTTCCCATTCTTGGAGTCTGACAATGATTTCGTGTCACTGACTTCGTGTCCCAATGCATTCCATCCCGCATGAATCCGAAAGACTCCTGAAGTACTACACATTCCCAAATGTGCGGTCAGAGCCCGACAGGGCTGTTGCGCATATTGGCTTTCCTGCTGAGATGCACAATATTGTGTCCTTCTGCTTGTATCATTACAATCTCTGAGTTCATGTTGACTTCACTACATGGATATGGTATATTCTTCTGCTTACATAATAATGACATAGGAATTAATATTGGCTTCTCGAGTGTAATAAGCACAATGTTACGTCCTTCTGCTTGCATAATGGTAATCTGAGGGGTGACGCTGGGATCACTATTGGGATAGACACAATGTTGTATCCTTCTGCTTACGTCATCCTTATCTTTCCGTTCACTTCTAGCAGATTTCACGAGTTATTCCCTGACCCTTATGTCGTTGGTATACGCGGCAATCGGAGTGAGGTTGACAGGGCGTAGTGCGTGTTGCAGAAGCGGCGTTGGAGCTGTGTCCTCCCAGAGAGCAATGCCATTAGTCTCCCTCGGGAAACGCGCGGCAAACACGTTTGGGCCATACGGCTGAGTGCAGAACGGGTGCACGATCTGCAGTCCCCCTCTCCGAGGCCGTGCGCGCTGCAGGAAAGGTGCGCACAGTAGTTGTGTGCCATTACTTGAAACTAGGACAGCGCACAGAGCAGAGTGGATGAATCGGCGAACGAAGCCCTCTCCCGCTTTTATTAACTAAAACCAATTGAGATGGCACAGTAGACACAACGCTGCCTCTACCGACTCTTTGACCGCAACGGGCTGGGGTTCGAGTCCCGACGGTGGTGGATTTTCGTCCCTTCCTATAGTCAGTGGTGGATCCGGAGACAATTTTGAGGGGGGGGGCACAATTCTTGAATTGAATATGCAAGCCAGATGCAAGCAAACAGTGAATATAGTGTACAAATATTTTGTGTTTTAATAGGTCATGATGGAAGCAACATTCTTCCATCACGGAATAGGTTTAGTACACTACTGCACCTTGTTCTGGAATCGGAGGAAACGTATTTGGAGATGGAGTTCACAAATTTGACAGTAGGTAGCTCTGAACATCCTTCGAGAAAACCAAGTCAACCTAAGTACCTGAGCCCGGGCTACGCTCGCAGACAGCGGACATTTACAAGTTCCATGTTGCAATTTTCACAACTTTAAAGCATTGAACTTATGACGATACCAAATTTGGATGCACTGTAATACGTGAAATGCTGTTTTTTTAAATTCTGAAATCGGAGAACGTGGCGAACAACTTCTTCTCTTCTTCTTCTTAGCCGTTTGGTTGACCTTCTGGTGGATCTTACGGTGCCTTTCTTCCACTTCTCTATTATTCCAAGTCCCAGGAGGTATCTGCCATCCAGCCATTGTCTCCTCTATGTTGTCTCTCCAACCATGTCGCGGCCGGCCTCTTTTCCTTCTTTCTTGCGGTTGCCAATCCAAAATATTCTTTGGAAGTCTATTGCTCTGCATCCTCTGCATGTGTCCAAACAATAACAGTTGTTTCCTTTCAATGATATATAGAGTAATAATCCAAAGTGTTGTACTGTATAGTGCTGAGATATGGCAACTCTCAGAACAAATGAGAACCAAAATGAGAACAAAGTTGATGGAAATGGCAGTAAGAGTGTTTCTGTCGAATATTCGTCGTTTCCTGGCGCTCGATTACAATGCTTTCCTTTCTTACGAAGGGCGATAAAATGGAATATGGTGAATCGTACCTCGACTTTGGCATTTACAAAATTAACTAAAATGATTAATAGGCGTGATTGCTGGTCGATCTTGCAGTGTAAATTTCTGATGTCGCTATTTTTCTTGTGATACTACGATCTACTTCGCATTTTGAAGGTATTTTGTCCTGAAAAAGGTCGCAATATGATGTTCGAAACGATTAAATGTTGCCGTGCGTAGGTCGCGACACCTGCCGGACAGCCTAGCATCTGCAAGTTAAATTTTACTTTCTCAACTTAAGGCTTATTCCGTAACTTTTTCACTTTTTATTTATTATCACTGATATTTAATTTTCTCCAAACAAAAGTAGCAACAACATGTTATATAACTGTTTCTCAAAACCTAATTTTATATGCACCTGTCATAAAACTTGATAATAAGTAATATTTCTAGAGGGAAGTAATTGACATTTTTTATTCTTAGACACATTATTTACTTGGATATACTTTTTAAAGATTCATCACACACTTGACAATCCCATTCAAGATACATTTTGGAACAACCAATTCGAGCCTCGACGTAAGGTGACAGTTCATATTGGAAAAGCGCAAGAATGAACATCTTGAATCCGACATTCACAATACCAAAGGAAAGCTTTCATCCCCGAAGTCAAGGCAATGCAACACATGTCATTCGACGTCTACGCTTTGCTGTCATCCTGTCTGGAGGTCTTCTGTATTTTAAAATGAAACGGGTGTACCAACAGAAAGCGCAGAGCTCTTGATATGTAAAGCGCATGTAAATGAATCTTCAGACGACGATCGTTATATTCTTCCGCCGGGCGGGCACCGCAAACAGCAAAGTGGAGGTTGTTTGCGTATGCTGTATCACGCGTCTTATGCGTCGCCTTTGTTGCCTCTGAGATCTCAAAAGAACGCACTCAGGAAGAATTATTCATCATACTTCACGAGCTTTTCCTTTAATGCTGTTTCATGCTTTGGGGTATAAATGAACAGTTAAAGACGAGACCACACACGACAAAATTTTGAAATATTTTTAGGATAACATGTCATAAGAGTGATTTATTTATCCTAAGAGTTCTTTTTGGAAAAAAATTAAGAATGGACCATCCCGTTCGCTAGTAATTTTAAATTATGCTAATTAAAACCTGTAGTAAACCGAATCAAATATTTAAACCATTAATCTACTTGAAAAAAGGTGTTTGTGACAATACTTCCGGCACATTTAATAAAGTTCTCGTTTATGCTACAGAAGTACGACAATATTCCGCCTCCGAATATGACGAAAATTGAAATATAAGAAAAAGAAATATCTATCGCATACTCTTACGAATTATATGGAAATGGAAATGCTTATGACAATGTGTTGAGAGAACCTATTCGAAACTGAACAAATCACTCTTCGAAATATTTGTACTAATACATACAAATTTTACTGTGAAGCACGTTTTGCTTATTACAACCATATTCCTTATGTTTATACATTGGAATTTTGGCCTTCTTTAATTTTCTCGTACACTAGTGTGTACAATTTACGTTGTAAATATTTTGCTTACTCTCAAAATTGTGATTTTTATTGAAATATTTTGTTAACTGTGCTTGAAAACTTCTAGAAATGTGCTGTCGGCCTTTATTGCTAAAACTTTCATTGTAACTAAAAATTTCATATTTCAACTGACGTTAATGTACTATTCCCTTCCGTGGATCATTCAAAGGGCAAAATCATCACGTTATTCTCTATAGGATATTCAACTATATAAAAACCTTCTCCTTACTCGTCATGAACTTAAGGAACGGGCAGCTGTGCGTTTTGAAGGTTATTTAATTATATAACATGGCGTGGGGATATTTATTGCTGCTTAAAATGTCCCGAGTCCTCGCAAAATCTCTCCAGCCAGAAGCTCCAGACTCATCGAGCCCGACGATAAACGCCTAGATCACATCAGGACCGCCATTGAAGCCCCGCCCTCAATCGTCGGCCTCATCGCTCTAAGCGATGGGATTGTCCGGCTCACCACAATCACCTCCCGGCGCCCCAGCACAAAGGGCCTCCAAAACATCGTCGCTCCTTTGTTTACCGTTAATGGGTGGCTTATTGACCCAAAAGTCTCGCGCTAATGAGGTTAATTTTATAATTGTGCTGCCGCCGCTATCGCCCCGCCCCGCCCCGCCCCGCCTTGCCCCGCTCCGCCTCTCCCCGCCTCTGGCCCGCTTCACGACTCGCGCATCGGCGCGGGGAAGCGGAATTTTTCGCAGGGCGCTAACAGCGTTAGAGAGATAACTCGATTGTCGGGCATGGGCGTGATGGGGGCGGGGCGGAGCGGGGAGGGGCGGGGAGGGGCGAAGCGGAGCGAATGTGGAGAGAGGCAGGGAGGGCGGGAGGAGCAGAGGCCGTCCCGGTCCTTTCTTCTTTAAATGCAGGCGGACCCTCTGGTTGGGAATGAGCGTTCCGGGTGGATTAAAGGTAGCGCCACTGCTGCGGTTCAAAGGCTGAGCGTGCGTGGAGTGTGGTTGAGAGATTGAGACGCTACCACCAGGAAGAGATACTCGAGTACCTACTCCGGGAGACAATGATTGCTTGCCAAATGATTCTGAGCTCCTTCAAATTCGCTGTTTAACTCGTATTGTAACATTTCTTTGGTGTTGGAAGTAATATACAGACGTTACTTCATCAAATAATTAAACTAATTGCTGATGGTAATAGATATATACTAATTATACTTCCTAATTAATTATACATACTTTTTTATACTTATAATAGAGTATGAATTGAAGGTATTAGATACAATTGCCGTAGTTCTGCAGCCAGAGATCTGACGCAGTATCTCCTCCAAAGGTGTTCAAGTATGACACGATGATGCTAATTACGTTGAATGAAGTAGCTGGAAGTGATATGAAGATTGTATGGGAAGGGTAATTGGGGAAAGGTATCTGCGAGAAAATCCGCCGCAAACCCGTTTTGTCCTACATAAACTCTACACATTGCGACCAGCAGGTCAACCCGATTCACAAGGTCAAATTCTTGCGTGTACTGAGACCTTCGCTATAGCTTATCTCGAATGGAGATTTACTAGAGAGGTTTTACACAGCGCGATAAAATCTACAGAATACTTCACAAATCGAATGTTCAGCTTTCAGCATGCGAACTCCAACGATGCGTTAGAGTCATTATGGAAACGATATTCAACCAGAATTATCGTGTGTAATTACATGATCACAATGCAAGGAATTTGTTTCCAACTGTGGTGGCAGAGGGTGCTGCTAATTCTTTAGTCCTGTGATGCAACGTAACGTTGGCGGGAAGGTCTTGCCGAACAAATACGAATGAAAGGGATGTATGTTATGGGGATTCAACATTAGTAGCACACACTGCTATCAGTCCCGAACTACTTTCATTTTCAAAGTTTAGAACGAAAACATTGCCAAAGACTTTAAGCGATGAGTTTTTAAGTCTTTAAGCGAACCGTTGACGTGGTTGTCTCTACGTGTTACGATTCGGTTGCAAAAACGGCCATCCAAGTTCAGCAATCGCTAGTTATAATGTAGTTCCCTGAATGCAGATTGTACTAAAAACACTATGAAAAATGCAATGCACATTTCACTCATCTCATCAGCTATTGTTTTTCTTGCATTTAATCAAATTTCAATTGCTATTCTGCATTCATTGTCGGAAAATGAAGCGAAAATAGAGGTATTATACTTCGTTTTAACACGATTATACTCGTAGATGTAACTATTCCGCTTGAACTCATGTAGAACTTCTACATTCAATTGCTAGATTTAAGTAAAAACGCGTTTGCTGAAGAATTAGAAACAAAAAAAGGAGATACGATATGGCAGAAATGAACAGGGAGCGGTAGAAAATAATGTACCGAAGGAGTATTAAGGCACATAAAAGTTAATGTAGCTACAGCTGCACGTAGTTTCTCGCATTATTTGTAACGGTTACGTTATGTTAACATCTTGAACAATCATTTGTGTAATTTTGGAAAAAATTAAAAAATTACATCAAAATTATTTTTATGCCATGTTATTCAAGACTCCATCCATTGAAAATAATTAAAGAAAATTTAAAGAGGTTTTTTTAAAAGAAAATTTGGTCTCAAAAATTGAGATTATTTTACCTCAAATTACGCAAAAACTATTCAAATTTTCAAAAAACCGAACATAATCTCATTTTAAGATCTAATTTTTAATAATGGATTTCATTAAGAAAAAATGACCCTATCCTTAATACTGCAGTATAAGAACGCCCAAAAATTAAAACGTTTTGCAATTTTCGAAAATTAAGAAAATTCATCAACAATCGGACCACGTCATTTTGTAAGAAAATATTACGCATACTCCTTATGAGAAAAAAGTTAAAGAAAAAAATTGTAGCCATTTTTCATAAAATTTTTAAAAATGTCATTGAGGTTTCAGGTAAAGTGCCGCCCTAAATCAAAATATTCCTTTCAAATCTTAGGGGACATCAGTCAGATCGTTTTTACTGAAAATTCTGTCTACATTTTGTCGTTTTGCAGCCAGTTTTACCAACGGACGGGCAAACGGACTAACTTTTTGCGGCAAATCAATTTTTTGATATCAAGGTCTCACAAAACGTGGATTCTGACTACACAACATGTTAAAGGAATGAATTTACTAGACATATGAACAATTATTCACATTTTCCTTAAAGAAAACGACAATACCACTTTTTCTGACAAAAATCGCAGTTTTTTGCTGTAGTTTCTTCATATTACGTAAGCAGGGAAAGTGAAAGGAAATGAGGCAGGGATGTTGGAGTGATCTACAGCTCCAATTGTGGCAAGAGGAATAAGGAGAGGCTAATACTGTGCTAACCGCGGCAAAGACATTGTAATATACCAATAGTGTGTTAGATCTACGCATATTGCGTGGTAAAGTTTAGCGTTATATAAATTAAATAGTTTCTTGGCAGCCATGTTGAAGGAAATCATGCCGGACTGGTGTCGTATTTCATCTCATTCGCGTGTTTTTTGTTTTTTTCGTAGAAACAGGTTTCTGGGAGTGAAGAGGACGTAAAATGAAAGAAGTGCAGTCGTGTGCGGCGTGTGGATGTACTACAAACGTATGACGAAAGAGTGCACACTATCATTTCAGAAAAGTATGTTATTTAACTATGTAATGTAGGCTATTGAATGTATTAGTTACTCGTACTAATCAGTTTCGTGTTCGTGAATGAAAATGAAAACAATGTATTGCACGGCGTATTTTAAAAATTTCTTCTTAACAATAAGGATCGCATCCATTTATAGAGTAAGATATTCGCTAATACACGTATATATGCATATTTTTTAAAATTTCAAACAAGCTGTTACAAGTACCAAAACTACGTGAGAGACGCGATTTAAACATAACAGGGTCATTTTATACCTTATAAAGATGTGCTATTTTGATGTTGTTAGAGGTATACACTTAATAATAATGAAGTTTGAACGTTAGATTTGCATATTACGATTCCGTTTAAACAATGGGATATCATTTTGATTTGAGTTTTGTTCATACCAACGCAGGCCTTTGCAAACCGTACAAGTGTGTAAAATTGCGATGTATTTGAATGAGGTGTGTAAATTTGCCACCAAAATGACTGCCAACTCAAGCAGCAATTTGCATTGGAGAAGGTCGATAGGATTGAAGGCCTCGAGCCGTGGGAGTTCCTGTGCGATACGCGATCCTTATATTCTGGGGCACTACCCCGAGTGCCACTTCCAAAATCAATGAACCCTAATGACTGATAAAACTACGTGCATTTATCATCACAAATAGATGATGTGGGAATAATATTCCTCGTACTGGAGAAACTCGAGACAAATCTCTCTTTAGTTTGCTTTTATCTGAATTGTGAACTTCATGAGTACGTCCAGAAAGGATTATTTTCTCTGATGATGATTTTCTCTATGATATAAATAAATTTACTCGTAAATATGGTTTGTAATACTACATACACTTAAATTTTAACGGATTCTTGATGATACATCTTGATAAATCATGTTGAGAATAAATGCATTGCTTGCATAATTAACAGTCGTAATTTCCTTCTGTACTTAACAAACATTACAATGCATACGCGGTCAGGGTGCTGTTGTTCCACAAATTATTGACTGAGCGTAATCTGCAGAGATTTTGAAATTACGGAAATTGATTATATCCATAAGTAGAAACTGTGATCAAACATATTAGGACTAAGCTTCTTTGCACTAATTGGCATTCTCTATTTGAACTGATTGTTACATGATATACGAGTATCACCAAATTTTGATTTATCTTGTAATGAAATACTCGTAATATTTTATATTTAGGAACGATTTTATCTTCAGATTTATTTTTGAACAAAATAATTGTTTTCAAAAAATGAAAAAATTTGCAATAACATTTACAAAAATAAACATTTAATAGATTTACTGTGCATTAGACGTGTGTAATCTCAATGCTGTAAGAGTTAAGATAATTTTAGGATATATTTTAAAATTTAAAATTTAGGAAAATATAGAATAATAAGGAATACGAAAACATGATGTTGGAGTTGACGATCTTATATATGGGATAGTCAAGTAACTTCAGCACCTCCTTCAGTTTTTTCAGGAGTTAGTAACGGTTGAAGTTAATGCAGTGCAGTTTTCATGGATGTGCACGAGGGAATGGGGCTAATTGTTGATATTCATTTCTGATGATATTCATTTCTATTTTATCACTTGTATTTTACGAGATATTGAGAATAGAACTATACATATTTTTTAGTCTATCATGACGAGCTTCTTATTTGTAATAATTTGAACATAGCATATGTACTATGTGTGAACTTCTCTGTAACTGTTCTGTAATTCCACTGCACCAGAAAAATAATAATACCAAAGGTAGCGTGTGTAATTCTACCTTTTTATAAAGCCCACTCTTCTATTATCCATCGAACTACGCTGAACACCTTATCGCAGCACCTGGCACAACGCAACGGGTAGAGAGCAGGGAGACGCTACAGAGAGCGAGGTTTCCAGAGCCCCTTTCTCCCCCGCATCCTCTCCCGCACGCCCTGTGGCTGCTCCAGGATTTATAGGTGGCGCTGGAGGGCTGGACGAGAGCCGCGTTGCCCCGCCCCGGATTCTCTTGGAAGCGGCCGCCATCCACCCATCGCCCACCCCACCGATTCTCTTGGACGCGGCCGCCTCCACCCTCGCCCCACCCTCACCCCGCCCTCCCCCGCCCTCGCCCCGCCCTCGCCCCGCCCTCGCCCCGCCCTCGCCCCGCCCTCGCCCCGCCCTCGCCCCGCCCTCGCCCCGCCCTCGCCCCGCCCTCGCCCCGCCCTCGCCCAGTCCTCGCCCAGCCCTCGCCCCGCCCTCGCCGTAAATGCTGCTTCTTGCATTTACTTGGAAGGGCGCGTAGATAAATCTGACCGACAGCGTGACCCTCGTTGGAAATTCCGAGAAGCAGTAATGTACTTCCCAAGCCGGCGTAGGTTCGAAGAAATGACGCAGGTGGAATATTTAATATGTTTTCTGAGAAAATAATGGTCGTATTTTTATAAGGTATGTTGGAAATAAAAAATTTCAATGATTTTAGGGTTTTAAAAACGAATATATCTCTTAAAAATAGTGTTAATGGGCTGATATTGTATGACCAGTATCGGTATGACTTGTATGTCGATTTCATTTTACTGCTCAGTCAACTTCACGTTGCCTAGTTCAGAGTTGTTTAGAAGGAAGTAAGGCTTACACATTACAGTTTTCAGTATATGCCTTAGCGGGCAGCAAACGACTGCATTAATTAGTCTCTGCGCATGCGCCAACTGGAAAACGAGCTCGAAGTGTTAGCGGGCCTCGCTATTGCGCCAGATTTAGCAGGCGACTTGTATCGCATGGGAATCAACCATTGCGCCATTATATATGGACATTTTTCTCGACTCTGGCGGCAGAGTGTAGTCCTAAGTCTATTGCCATGGTGCTTAATCGCGCAGTCTTGTCCTGTTTGTCAACTGATTTGACTGCAGTGTAATTACTGTTTCATGAATGCTACTGCTAGCCTTACCTTCAATTGCCTTAAATCATCGTCAATTGTAATTCATTGGAAGCTACACAAGAAATAGGCAAAGTACCAATGTCTGCAAAATGTGTAGTGAATTTATTGGTTAGGTCAAAGTGAGTTACTACTGGAGAAGAAGAAATGATACAGAGATGGTGAAAAGATTTGTATTTCTCACATTCATTCTGCTCTTGCTCCTTTGGTTGTATAGTAATAATACCTTTCATATTTAAATCCACAAATGTACTTCATTTCTGTTTTACGAAATTTATGTAAGAATACTAGTATCAATATGTAAATATGTGAACTCTGGGAAAAAATTTAATACTAATTTTATTTATTATAAAATGTTATGTGTGTATATATTGTAGCGGCACAGACCACCACGAGGTATTTCGGCCATAATCCCTTTCAAACACAGGAAATCGAACAAAGGGACGGAAATGCCCAACGGCTTGTCAAACCCACGCCAAGAAAAAAACCCTGACGTCATGGGAAGGGCGCGCCTCGTCTTGTGAAAGGGCGCGAAGGCCTACCTCACAGGGCGGGTAATAGATCAGACAGATGGCGATACTTGACGGTTCGTACGCCAAAATGAGACAAGTCACGTGACGCACGACCCGATGCGTGATTGGCGGAGAGCCACCGCGTCATCGTGACGGGAGAGGGAATGGCGCGTGCCATAAATAGGGAGAGAAGAGCTTCCACATTCTTTTTTTTTTTTGAAAATTCCTCGGTGAGCGAGCTTCTGCTATTTCTGAGTCGGAACTGGCTCGGCTCCTCTGAGTATCGTGTCGCCGTATGGCTACCGAGTGCCACTATCAGTGTCTCGCGCTGGGGCGTTAGCCGCCGAACGTGAACTAGTACAAGCGTGGACGTTACCGCGTGTACGCACGCAAGCGTGTCCGCCCCACATGTGCGGGCACCACCCGAAGAAACGGAAGACGGAAGGCGCCTTCCCTGAGGCATCGCTCTCACCACGCCGCCACTTCAGCGAGTTGCGAGGGAGACCCGGCGTCGACTGCAGCTGACTGGCCTCGCTGCCACTGGAGACCACCACCAACCAGTGCCGGTCACGGAGCATTCGAGTGATATCGCCCGAATATATATATATATATATATATATATATATATATATATATATATATATATATATATATATATTTGTTCGTATTTCCGGGCGCGTCAACTGCTTTGGTCATTAGCCCCGTTACTGTAGTGCATGTTTTTTTCTCGGGAGATGGCGCTGATCTTCCCCCGCTGGATAGCGAGATCCGGCGCCAACCTACCGTCAGCTAGTGGGGTTTCCCACTAACCAGGACTCTTCCACCAGCGGGGCACCGCCCCTGCGGGGACAAGCTCTATCCTCCCGACCGGTCTCCTGGAATATGTTTTAGTGTGGTGCATTTTAGTGTAAGTGTGTGTGTGTGTGTGTGTGTGTGTGTGTGTGTAAGGGGAGGGGATAGGACAAGGAAGAGGAAGGACAGATCGCGCGCGGTCCGTGGTCCGTTTGGTAAGGACTGCTCCGACATTCGCCTGGTGTTGATCGGAGAAACAACGGAAAACTACCGATCAGAGCAGCCGGCCGCTAGAATTTTCCTCTAGACAGCGACTGAATTTGACCTAGCTGAAAAGCTAGTGTCGAAAATCCTGCCGCCATCAGGACTCGAACCTAGGACCTCCCGGTCAGAGGTGTGTGTGTGTATATATATATATATATATATATATATATATATATATATATATATATATATATATATATATATATGAAAACTTAAAAAAGTCACAATTTAATTTACGAACAGCACAGAACAGCTGATGGCAATTTCACTGTAGCAGCACACTCTGTTGCCACTAATTGGAACTACTTCCATTGTGGAAGTTGTGGTGGTTTCGACCTAAACGTGCAAAAACTCTCTCGATTTTACCCGTTATTGATATCGATTCTGCTATCGATTGCTTTGACGTTCGAAAGTGCACAAACTCTCTAGCGATGCCAAATTACGCGAAAAGTACACACATTTTCGAAAAATTGAACATGATCTTATTTCAAAATCTATCTTTACGGATCAGATTCAATTAAGAGATAAAGTCTGTGTCTTTAATATTTTAGTTCAAGAAGGCCCCAAAAACATTTTGAACTTTTGCAATTTTCGAAATATTAGGGTTTTCAACGAACATGAGACCTTCACCATTCTCTTAAACGTCCTTCACAGTATCCAACAAAAAAAAAAAATCACAAACGATAGAACCGATTTTTTTGAAAATTTGAAAAATATCCATGGAGCTTTATGTAAAGAACCCCCCTTAACATTAAAATATCGATTTCAAATTCAAGGAGCCTCGACATCAGCCAGGTTGATTGATGTCGTGACCGCCCGCTTTGAAGGAGCCGCCGCCGAGTGACGTCAGCGGGGCGTTACCGGTCGGGAGCTTTGAGCTTGTCCCGGCTGGGTCGGTACCCCGCTGGTGGGAGAGTCCTGGTTAGGGGGAAATCCCACCAGCAGACGGTAGGTCGGCGTCGGATCTCGCCATTCAGCGGGGGAAGATCACCGCCATCTCCCGAGAGACAAACGTGCACTACACTAACGGGACAAATGACCAAAGAAGTTGACGCGCCCGGAAACATGAAAAAATCAAATCAAATCAAATCTAGTGATGACATCCAAGGAAGCGAACATTCGCCGAACAGATGAGCGTCTGAAGCTTGAGTGGACAAAAGCTCGCTGTTCGCTGAATGCCGAATGTGTGAAGCCATCTTGAGAGAAAAGACGGCCACGTGCGAATACATATCATTATTGTTGGTTCTATTTGAGAATTTTTACTTTATCACCCTTACTTCCTTAGAAGAGAAAGTATTGTAATCATGCGCCGTAAAACGGCGAATTTTCGAAGGAAAATCCTTATTGCCGGGCCATCGTGACGAAAAATTTGATAAATATTGTTCCTAAATTTAGTAAATAACTTCATAGGAAAGTTGTGTAGAATCCTTGTTTTGGAGGTTCTTCATAGTGAAAAATCGATTGACGGCAAAATGTCGGTCTGACCGTGTGTGGTCAAAGCTAGCGTCTAAACCATGTAGCCGATTTGCTCCAAAATTGATATTCCTTGATCGATTTTACTGAACTTGAGGCCCTGAGCATTTGAAACGGATATTTGGATTATGGGGAGCACTTTTCATAAAACCTATACAATATTTGCAAAATTAAAAATATAATTAAATTAACAGAGTGGAGCAGGTCTAATTTTCAATCCCTGGTTTTTAGAAAATTACAAAAGTTCAACTTTTTCGCCGTCTCCCTACAACTACAATATTGAAGATAGAGATTTTTGCCTGAGTGAAATCTATTCTATAAAGAGAGATCTCGAAAGAAGGTCAGGTATAATTCGGTAATTGTTCGAAAATACGAGGAGGTTTCGCGAAATTGTGTGTCAAATATAAGGAATTTTAAAGAATTTCACGCAAGAACTTTCTCAAAAACGGCTTCAATTTTTTCTTTAAATATTTTATTCGTATGTATCAAATAATAGTAAAAAAAGTAGTGTTACTCTCATTTTCGGCGAACTCTGCATTTTCTAAAATTGCAGAACAGTAACATTTCAAAACTACAAAGTTACAGATAGAAATTGTTGCCTTAAACAAAATCTGTTCTAAACAATCACCTCTTTTAAAGGAATCATGTTCAATTTTGTGAATAATTTACGTTTTTGCGTAATTTGTGCAAATGAAATTTATGCAATTAATAAAAGAAAACATTTTCAGGAAAAAGCCTAATTTTTTCCACTGATAGAACAAAAACGCTTAAAAGAAAAACGCAAGCCTCATTATCGGTGAACTCTGAATTTCTTAAATTGTAATTTTAGAAATAATACGAGAAAGTATGTGCTGCTACAGCACCCCTCCTTTCCATTGAGCATTTTATCCACAAGGAAGACAAGGATGCGACAACCGAAACGCGGATAAAACAGTCTACAACGCAACGTGCCTCAGCCAGGCGTGAGCATTCGCATACCAACGCCTCTCGTTAACGCTCACGATAAGAGCGCCTGCGGGGGCGGCGTTGTCGTCAGCACCAGGTGCGGGCGTGAAGGAGCGGGGGCGGGGCGGGTGTGACGGAAGGGCGCCGCGCCGCGCCGCGCCGGTGCGTTTGCAGAGGGCGCGACGTGGGTGCGCGGGCACGCCCCGCCCGCCCGCCCGCCCGCCCGCGCGAGTGAATGGGCGGCGCCGCTCGTAAACAGGCGGATCCCGCTGGCGCAGCGCGACGCTCGCCGCCCCGCGCCCCCGCGCGCCAGCCGCCAACGGCCGCGCCCGCCGGAATACAGGTGCTTCCGAAAGCAGGCACCGCTTGCCAACAGTCTCCGGATCTGCTGTGTGTATGGAACGCCTCCGAAATGCTACCAATAATAAATAATAATAATAATAATAATAATAATAATAAATAATAATAATAATAATAATAGGTTACTGATCGGGAGCGGTAGCTCAGTGCATCAACCGATGTCACTGCAGCGCCTCTGACCGGGAGGACCTAGGTTCCTGTCCTGACGGCGACAGGATTTTCGACACTAGCTTTTCACCTAGATCGAATTCAGTCGCTGTCTGGAGGAGAATTCTAGCGGCCGGCTTCTCTGATCGGTAGTTTTCCGTGGTTTCTCCGATCAACACCAGGCGAATGCCGGAACTTTACCCTACCAAACGGGCCACGGACCGCGCGAGATCTGTCCTTCCTCTTCCTTGTCCTTTCGTCTCCCCTTACACACACGTACACTAACATGCACTACACTAACACATATTCCGGGAGCTTTGAGGTTGTCCCGGGTGGGGCGCTGCCCCGCTGGTGGGAGAGTCCTGGTTAGAGGGAAACCCCACTAGCCGACGGTAGGTCGGTGCCAGATCTCGCCATCCAGCGGGGGAAAATCACCCCCATCTCCCGCGAAATAACATGCACTACAATAACGGGACTAATTACCAAGGCAGTTGACGCGCCCGGAAGCACGAAAAAATCAATGAATGGGTTAATGAATTTAGCTGAGCATTGCGAATTGCTGTCGTCTGTCAATTATTTAAGTCATTTGACGGGTAAGCATTCCACGTTTTCGCACTGCAGGCACACCTGCAATTATTTGACATTAATGTTTGCTGGATGTGGACAGCGGGAAAGAAAGTAGGTTTTCTGACTTCGAACAATACTGTAAGTTGTACATTTACGGTGCGAATAATGTATTCTACATATTCTTATGAGGTCCAGTACCGTGGGGCAACGACAGCTAGAAACAGCAGCAGCAACAACAACAACAACAACAACAATAATAATAATAATAATAATAATAATAATAATAATAATAATAATAGATCGTGCTAAATACTTTATCTGTCAGGAACAGATAGAAATAATCATATCGTCACACTGTCCAATTCTAGCAACAACCTAAAACAGGAAAAGGCACACTAGCATCTGTAGTTAACTCCACTGGTGGATCTGTAATGCCTTCAAAGTGTTCCATAAGTTATTTCAAGTGGTTCCACGAACTCTCACAAATACATTATAATGAACTGTGTATAATGAACTGTTATCCTGTATGACTAACAAATTCATACTGAATCTATTATAAAAATTGAGATATTGATATTCGGGATTTTTACTAACAGATTAGAACCAAGAAGGCAGAGAAATGACTGAAATACAAGAGTTCGGAAATCGAGGTCAGGGGAGTGCGGGGTGTAAAATTGCAGGTCGTAACGATGGTTATAGAAGCTCTGGGATTTGTTCCACAAAATTTATGTAAGAACTTACCGAAACTGCCAGGTCGTTCAAAAGATTGGGAAGTGCAAGAAATCATATTGCCGTAAAATATATAAAGTAGTTAAAATATCATATGGACACTTCGTCATTGTGCCCAACTCACCTAGTAGAATAAAAATGAATGTCTTTTTACAATTTTTGTTAGAAAGACATGGTAACCACACCGCCCGACAATATACTGCTTTAACGTAGCAGACCAGTCAATTGTCAGCCATAGTTTGTATTGAGTGTCGATGACTGGGATCTGAGAGAGTGAAACAACCAGTAAAAAACGGCCTCACTTACAACACGCCAAATGCAGTTAATTAATGTTTCGGAAGAAAGGCGCCACATGCTAGAGGTTTCCGGATTTGGAGTGCGTCGGAAAGAAGAAAAAATAAGACCAATTGCCAGGGAACATCTTATAACTGTGTGCCTACAATTAACGGCAACGGATAGATGGTGCCTTGGCACTAAGAGAAATGTACAATTTGTCTCCCCTTTAGTCTCTCTCCTTTCTTCTTTCTCGTTCGTATTTTCTACTTCATTTTCATTTATGATTCCCTTCTCTCATTTTTCTCTTCTTTTCCATTTCTATACATTAATGCTGTTCGGCCCTAAGCAGCCATCCTGATTGAGATTTTCTGGGTTTACTCAGTCGCTTAAGGCGTATGCCGGGATGGTCCCTAGTTTTGCGCTCCCAGACGTAAATGTACAGATTTACCCTGAATCAATGTAGACTGAGTGGTTAGGCGGAAGAGCAGGCCCTATGGCCTGTGCCTCGCCATTAATAAAGACGTTGTTGTTGTTGTTGTTGTTATTATGATTATTATGATTATTATGATTATTATGATTATTATGATTATTATGATTATTATGATTATTATGATTATTATGATTATTATGATTATTATGATTATTATGATTATTATGATTATTATGATTATTATGATTATTATTATTATTATTATTATTATTATTATTATTATTATTATTATTATTATTATTATTATTATTATTATTATTATTATTATTATTATTATTATTATTATGCTGTTTCATGTGTCTCATGAATCGAGTATCTTAATCTACATAACCACAAGCAACCTGCATGTGGGCGCCAAAGACTTTGTATTAGGTTGGCGCAGCTCACTAGGCCCGGTGGCTGTTGTAGCTGTTCCAAAATCTTAGACCTGGCGATGTATGAGTTATAACGAAATTCAGCGAACGGACCAATATTTTATCCATCTATAGACCCATCTATAGACATCAGTCTCTCCCCTTTTCTTTGAGGTCTCTAAGCGTGCGACGCCCGCAATGCCAAAGACAAATACTCGACCATGATTTTTCATTGATGAACGAATTGATTGATCGATTTTTTCGTGTTTTCGGGCGCGTCAACTGCTTCGGTCATTATTCCCGTTAGTGTAGTGTATGTTTTTTTCTCGGGAGATGGCGGTGATCTTACTCCGCTGGATGGCGAGATCCGGCGCCGAGCTACCGTCGGCTATTGGTGTTTCCCCCTAACCAGGACTCTCCCACCAGCGGGGCTCCACGCCAGCCGGGACAAGCTCTAAGCTCCCGAACGGTCTCCAGGAATACGTGCTAGTGTAGTGCATGTTAGTGTAAGTGTGTGTGTAAGGGGAGATGATAGGACAAGGAAGAGGAAGGACAGATCGCGCGCGGTCCGTGACCCGTTTGGTAGGGTACTGCTCCGGCATTCGCCTGGTGTTGATCTGAGAAACCACGGAAAACTACCGATCAGAGCAGCCGGTCGCTACAATTCTCTACCAGACAGCAGCGACCTAGCTGAAAAGCTAGTGTCGAAAATCCTGCCGCCATCAGGACTCGAACCTAGGACCTCCCGGTTAGAGGTGCTGCAGTGACATCAGTTGATGCACTGAGCTACCGCTACCGGTTTGATGAATGAAGTAAGACGTATACGTAATGATGTGATTACTGTAAATATTCAACTCTTTATTTAAGGAGGATATCTATATGATATAACAGTATAAAATACGTATATGAGTAAAAAACTATTTTACACCAACTTTGAACTGACTTTTCGCAAAGTCATTGTTGATTATTAACGTTAGTTATTACCCGGTTGTTTGTTCGCCACAAATTCTCAGGTAGTGACCAAAATTTAGATCTCAGTGTTAGGAGTCAGAAGATGGTCTCCGGACTTTGCCGCCGGTAACCCTCTTGAAATTTCGTTTACTCAAGGGGGGCTAGAAGGAATAATAGCGCGCGGTCCGTTCCCCGTTTTGCTAGGATACTGCTCTGACATTTGCCTGGTATTGATCGAAAAAAAAACACGGAAAAATAGCAATCAGAGCACCCGGGAGGTACGGGTCTCTTCCAGACAGTAACTAAATTTGACCTAGTCATGTAACTATTGTCAAAAATACGCGACCATTGCAACTCAAGGAGGACCTCTCGGTCAGAGTCGCTCCCGAGACAGCAGCAATTCTCGCGCAGGGCTTTCACTAGGGAGAGGATTACAATGGAATGTCATTTTCTTTCTTTTTACTGTAGAACTATGCCGCTTAGTATAACAATTTATTTTATGTTATGACAAAAGGAAATGACTCATTTTTATCGGTAATTATTTTGCATTTTTGTCGATTTCGTCTAATAAGTCATTTTTTATCATTTCCCGTCATTTTAATGCATTTTTTTGCTGATTTCATTGATTTTAATGTCATTTTTAATTTTACTTGCCTCAAATAATATTTAAGAGATGCAACAAATGTTCTTCATAGAATTACTCAGTAGTCTATTCAATATGTTCGCTCAGAAATTGTTTTGGAAGTCGTTGTGAGTATGTAATTCTTGTGACGTATATCAGGGCCATTGCCAGTTTGCCCGATTTCGGGATAACTAAAGACAGAGATTTCTTGTTAAAAAGAGTCCAAACCGAACATTTGCAAGCTGAGTTCACTCAAACGAATGGAAGAAGCCGTTCGATTACATCAGTAACTTATCCTACAGCTTGAGTTATTTGTTCTAACTGGTTTTGATAAGATTTTTTATGTCATTTTTCTTCGGTTTACAGTATTTTTAAAGAATTTTCAGAGCATTTTATTGATAATTTTTGGCGATATTTTAGGTCATCGAAATCCGCTCCGTAGCTTTTACTCAGTCGGTGTCAAGGTGAAGAAATTAGAGCCAAAGGCAGTGGTGAAGGTCTGGAGCACTTGCTACAACACCCTCATTGTCTACTACAAACTCCACATACATCGACCGGGATTTGATCTCAACAAAAAAAAAAGTTTAAAAAAAGACGCCAGGCCAAGGGTCACCCCACGAAAGAAGAACGAGGAGGCGACCCTTTTTTGTCCTCCCTCGCAGTTCCCGACGCGCCTCGGCCCGACCGGGCTCGGCCCTCGCTTATTACGAGCGCAGGAGAATTTTGTCACTCGCCGCGGGCCCGGACGTGCCGGGCGCGGGCGACAGCTTCATCCGATCGGCGCATTTTCCGCGCATTTTTCAACCCGGCTGGCAGCAGCAGCAGCAGCAGAGGCCTTGGGCTCGGACGCGCTTGTTCCCTCCCGCCCCGCCTCCTCGTCTCCGCCGCTGACAGGTTGATCCCAAGGCGCCCCAGTCGCGTCGCCGAGGACGGCGCTCGGGGAAGGAGCGCGGGCGCAGGACGAGGCTAATTTGAAATTAACGCGTCGCTTAGCAGGAGAAAGAGGCGACGCGAGTGTACTGCTTTCACGTCCCACCGAACTGACGGCACAGTTTCGTGGTGTTTTCCGGTTAAGGAATTTCATTGTTTAGAAATAAAATATTATGTTCTTAAAAGAATAATAATCATATTTGTGTTTTCTACAGTCTATTTAGAACAATATAGTTCTAGACGAATCTTTCTTTAAATATTTGTAATTAGTTACATTTTTCTGTAATTGTTCTGATTTCTAACGAGGGAAAATATTTATTCTTTATTCAATCACCACACTTACCACCTTAGTTTGTTGATTAATTTGAAGAAATGGTACTCACCTGAAACAGAAAGAAACATAATTAAAATTAGTGTGTATATAATGGAGAGAGACTTACGTTATAAATATTTTGAGTGAATTTGAAATAAAGCGGTTTCTATGTAATGCATTTTAGCTTACGTAGAGGACAAGTCTCATCCAATACATCTTTTGAATTTATTCTTATAATTAGTCACTTCAGGGAGAATATTGTACACTTGTATAAAACGTAATCTAGGGTCAATTTTGCCAACGTACTATTTTTGTTTAGACTTACATTCAGTAAATGAAACCACTAAATAATAAAAAAATTACATTTTACCTTATCGTTCACAAAAATTACACCAACACTTGGCAAATTCTCACACACCTTTACACACGAATATATTATTATATTTTACTAATTGCAGCTGAAATGACTGGCAATGCCTATCAGGAGAGTTTGTTGGATTCGAAATTCAGTGATTGCATGCCTGTTGGAGGATTATATTGTATTACGCCAGTATTCATTTGCTTTCACGGACGAGATATGCATTTTTTTCTGAGTGGTATTGGTACGAATCCCGAATCTGCAAAGAAATCTGCAAGGATATGCAGCCTCTTATATGTTGCATGAGAGGCTGGGGGAAAACCCATCTCTAGCATAAGAAGAAACATTTTAGCAAAAATACGCCAAAGGTTTCGTCACACAATGGAGGTAGGTTCAGGGTTTCAGGTTTTGAAATGTTTTGCGTTGCATTGTTGTACTGTATTGTAATGTTTTGTATTGGTTTTGTATTTGACACATAGCAGAGATTCTTCTGCATCTACCTTCGTAAAAGATCTTTTAACAGTAACATTCGCGAAGAGCAATTTAGTAGAAGTGGTGTAATTAATTCTACAAATACGAAATAATTTACGCGTTAATCAACTCTCATTTCGCGGAAGAAGATTTTAGTTTTTCCTGAAATGCGTAGTGCGGAAATTTCAGAGAACGAGTTTCAAGACCGCGCATTTTGATAGAACACTCAGCGGAGGGGCGTATTTGAGGTTCGGAGAACACACATTACCTTTTCCCTTGTCTTTTTAAGCGATGTGCCTCTTCCGTTTTTGCTTACTCCGCTGTCATTATTTCCAGCACGCCGACGTTCCGTCTCTCTTCAAAAGAATTCTGCCTCTACATCTGCATGTGAAGTAACTATAAAAAGTTTCTAGACTTTGAAAGACTTCAAAAAGAGCAAAAGGCCTCTGCGCCTTAGTTCAAAGAATTTCTGCCTGTAGAAGAATATAAGGAGTGCACATGATGCACATGTCGGTAGAAGCAAATAGGCACCATGGCTTATTGTTAGAGGTTTCAGGTTGATTGAGAGAGTGAATATACTTTTTAAATGAGAAACCGTTTTCTTTGATTTGTTGTTTTTTGTTTTGTGTTTGTTTGTACTGTCACAAATATTCAGAGGATAAGTCAGAGAAGCTACGACGATTTCCTTTAGCAGCATTGTCAAACACTGACAGACTTTGACATGAAAGGGGAGATCCTGGACACTTGACTGATGCAAATCCATGAGTAGGCACATTGCGTCGCAAATTCTCCTTTTAATAACAGGAGTATCTCGGACTAGGAAAACAATGTAACCATCAGATCCGAGTTTCTGAAGCAGAAGAAGTAAAAAGAGAACTCCGACTAGTTGGAAGGTTGATTGAAATTGTAAAAAATATTTTTTTCAATGTACATAATTTCTTCTTACTTTATTTCTTACTCTTTGTACTGATGTGCTACATTCCACGAACATATCAGAGCTGTTACGACGGCATAGATTTCCTTACTTTCATTGTAAAACATCGACCGATTTACAGTAGCAAACATTCGGGCAATGTTAGTACTCACATTTCTCAAGATAATCCAATGTAGAAACTAGTGGTTCTACAACAACACATACTTTCTCGTATTATTTCTAATGATTCAAAATATTTCTTCATCATCATCATCAAAAACAACTCACTCGTTCAAAATGTTTCTTAAGACCTTTATTGTTGGGGCGAAAATCCGTTTACATTGATTACTACTAATTGTTCACATCATCGACCTATGCTTCCGTCTTTCATCTCATTAGCATGGCATTCAATAGACTTCTTTCATAGTGGTGAACAAAACGAAAACTTACCACAGCGGACCACACAGAAACTTAACCCCAAATTCTTGTTGGCTTATATTATTAAATGAGAGTGCCTTTAAATTAATTACTCCTCCGATTAGTACTAAATTAAGTATTTATTGTTTTTTTCGTGTTTCCGGGCGCGTCAACAGCTTCAGTCATTAGTCCCGTTAGTGTAGTGCGTGTTCTTTATTCTCGGGAGATGGCGGTGATTTTCCCCCACTGGATGGCGAGATCCGACACCGACCTACCGTCGGCTAGTGCGATTTCCCCCTAACCAGGACTCTCCCACCAGCAGGGCACCGCCCCAGCCGGGACAAGCTCTAAACTCCTGACCGGTCTCCCGGAATAGGTGATAGTGTGGTGCATGTTAGTGTGTGTGTGTGTGTAAGAGGAGAGGATAGGACAAGGAAGAGGAAGGACAGATCGCGCGCGGTACGTGGCCCGTTTGGTAGGGTACTGCTCCGGCATTCGCCTGGCGTTCATCGGAGAAACCACGGAAAACTACCGATCAGAGTAGCCGGCCGCTAGAATTCTCCTCCAGACAGCGACTGAATTCGACCTAGCTGAAAAGCTAGTGTCGAAAATCCTGCCGCCGTCAGGACTCGAACCTAGGACCTCCCGACTAAATTAAGTAGTTTTAGTTAATTAAAACGAAATATTGGTATATGTTTTGTTGTGCGGCCGGGTAACCAGCTTCAGGGAGGTGGCGGGTAGGCAGTGACCGCCAGAAGGAGTTGGGCCGCGGAGCCAGCTGGGGTGACACGCTGAGAAGACGGGCGTCGCTGGCTGCCCGCATCGCGCTCGTGACCCGCGCGCAGCTGACGCCCTGAAAGGCAGGCGGCCCCGCCCCTCCCCTCCCCTCCCCTCCCCTCCCCGCCCACCACCCCTCTTCCCCCCTCCACACGGCTCACTCGGCCACCCGGCAGGAGCGCCCCGAGGGTTAGAAGGATCCACGCCACTTTGCATCCGCAAGTCTCCGCCGGAGGCACCCGGAGGGCGAACTGAGATTTGTTGGCGACGGTTTCAAGATGAGCGATTAAAAAACTGCAATTGCTCTGTGCCTTGTTATGCCAATCGATGACACTAACAGTTTTAGTAGTACTTAATGAATACGATTACGCTTATTGGGAAGAAAAAGAGTCTCTAAACTCTGAGCACACATTTTGAATCTTCAGTGTATTTGTGTAGGTATTATTTTTTTTCTAATTTTAATATACTTGTACGAAGATGATATCTCTTAAATTGTCATCGTAGCGATCAATTTGATAGATGAAATTAACGTGAAATACTGCTTTGAGTCCACTTCTTGGGAATCAACGTGTGCTTTATTATTTATTGCTTCTCTTGGCCAGTTCATGTTTATCTTATTTTATTTCTTCTAATTTACAGAAATATATGTATATATGTTTTAAAGAATCGTAATGCTACATATTTTATCAGAACATTTACTGATATATATATATATATATATATATATATATATATTTTTAAAACTATTTTTCTACATGGTTTATTTATTTCTTACACTTAGAACTTACAGAGTCCTGACAGTGAAAGGTACTGACGAATTATTGAAAAATCTGTCGTAATGAAACGAGATCAATAAGTATAACATATACTCGCGACTGACTATATTCAGATACTTATTGAAAAATCCTTCCATCTACGGAGCTACCCTTAATATACATCCCCTCAAAAAACGGAGTCTATTCGAAATTCCAACTACTACATTAATAAATTTCCAATTACAATTTAATACTACAATTTAAACAATAACAAGCTCAAAATAATCATAAATTTCCGCCTCACCATCATTTAAATAATACCTAATCTGTTCTGAAAATCCGTTCGCACCAACTCCTTGCTCTTTTCATTACTTAGGCTGCAGTGTACCATATCTAATAGAAAGCGATCTTGATGTCAAACTGAGTTGATTCCAGAGAAAGTGTGGAACAATAAAAAAAAACACATTAAAAATAAAACCTGAAGTTAGACTCAGGTAAAATTTTATAAAGCGCTTGCCGTCCCAATTATTTTATTTATCGTATGGTAATACACATGGTGATATATATATATATATATATATATATATATACACACACACATATATATATATATATATATATATATATATATATATATATAAACAACTTATCTGCAGAAATGTAAGATATTGTACCAAAAACAAAACAAACAGAATACAATTCATAAAATACAAGTTTATAAGCAAACATTAAAATTTTTGATATATTCAATTGCAGCACTAGTTCCCATCAGGAAATCGTCAAATGGTCCGTCATACGCTCTATCAGGGCATTCCGTTATGATGTGGCGTACGGTTTGTCTAGTTGCTCCACAGACGCAGTTTGGCGTCAAGACCTTACCCCATTTATGTAGGGAGTCCGCGCATCTTCCATTATTAGTCCGTATTCTATTGATGGTTGTCCAAATTTTGCGTGGTTGATCAAAGGCAGGGGGTTTCGTTCTTATGCAGGGAAAGTTGCAGCAGTGTGGTGGTCGGATCTTTGTCCAGACGCGTTCCCAGGTGTCTATCAAGTTGAACTGTGATGTATGTAACTCCTGGGCGGTTTTCAAGGTTGGGTTTCTGGATCTCAGCCTATTTCTTTCAAGAGTGTTGACATCTTGATGGATTAGGAGGTTGCGGTTATCCTGTATACGATTGAATTCTCTGCTAAGAGCGGCTTTGCGTCGTAGATCGGGGGGTGGAATGTGACTTAATATGGGCAGCCATTCAACTGGGGTTGATCTTAGTGCTCGACTTATGATTCTCATGGTGTTGTTTAGTTGTGCGTCAAGTTTCTTTGTATGTGCACTATTAAGCCATGCCGGAGCTCCGTACTCCGCAGTAGAATATACTAGTCCGAGTGCTGATGTGCGGAGAGTTTCAGCAGTAGCTCCCACGTGGGGTGTAAAGTTATCTCACCTCCACGTGGTGCACCCTGGCTAACGCTAAAAAGCTAACAACATTGGTAGCCAAATAATCCTTGGATCTCCTGGCTAAAGCACATGATGTATGCCGTCCCAATGCTAACCTACGGATGCGAAAATTGGACGTTAAATAGATCATCAAAAAGAAAAATTCAAACTAGCGAAATGAAGTTCCTGCGCAGTGTTGCTAACTACAATTTATTAGATCATAAGAAAAATGTGTATATATGACAAGAAATAAATATTTTCTACCTCTTATAAAGAGCCTAGAAACAGAAACAAAATTGGAACATCGATATTGTAAGAATGAACGACCTCAGACTCGTTAAACAAATAATAAATTATGTACCGGCTGGCAGAAGAAGAGTTGGAAGACCAAATACTCGGTGAATTGATGATATCAACGTTGAAGAGGACGGAACTGGTCTACAGGCCTAATTCTTGATGTTGAAGAAGGAGATAAATAAATACCTAACATTGCTGACATTCTCAAGGAGCATATGATGCACAGATTATTACGAAATATTCTTAGAATTAGTAGATGGGCCAGTAATGGAACTGATGTCAACATAATGCAAAATTTTCCGGGTTCTTTGTAGAAGACGCAAAATTATAATATTAGTTATCCTTTTGAAGACATCTTCAGTGAATAATTATTCCTGAACTACTTCTATTAGGAGTGGAAAAACTGCTAAAATTGTTGGAATTGCGAATTTCCACAAACGTACGTATCATAAAGAAGTTCTATCAAAATCTTTTTTTTTATTTGAAAATGAACCGAGCTTAACTTGCTGTATGTACTAGATTACCAGTTGTCTTTTCCCACAACTCTAAACCACAGTGCTCTCCTCTTTGGTTTGAAGAGAAAAATCAATAAAATTAGCTAATATCTTGAACTTTATCTATGTTCTTCAAATCATATAAAGTAACTATTTACATGAGCAAAGTAATTCACGACTTCTCCGAACGATTTGTACAGCAGTAAGCCACACATGTGACCATGACGAACTGTTACGAAAGCGTGTTCATCTGATCAAGACTTTTAAATATCAAAAACTCTGACAAATAACACATCTGAACACGAGGACGCCTACAAACGCTTTAGGTACAGCAATATGGCGGATCGTTGCTTCAGATTGGCTTCAAGTTTGTTACATCATGCCACCTCCATATATTCCTAGCTCTATGTATTGCAGCGAGTCTCGGTATTGCAGATGGCTTTGAGTCTCCAGCTAATTTCGGGAGAATGGAACCGACAGAACCAAACGAAACAGATCTTCCTCCGACTGCCAACGTTTTTGCCGACCAAAAGATCGTTCGGATTTCCGTTTACCAACACCTGCTTGATCGAATTCGGCACATCGGACGAAAACGTCCGACGACGGCGAAGCGAAATTTCGACCAAAATCGGCTCTACTGTCACGGCCACCTTGCACTCCGTCCGCTTCTCTCCTTCCCCCCCGGGACGCCGCCATCTCCCCGTCCCGGCCCCGCCCCCACCTGGCGATGCGTCGTGCGTTGGGAATTAGCGTGTCGCGGTGCTCCAGGCATCAGCATAAGCGATTAATCAATTAGCCGCGACAGCCTCCACAGGTGCGCAGGGTGGCGGCTTATGCCAAGAGAGGGGGGCGTGCGATCTCCTACGAGAGCAACATCGTACAAAGACCACACGGGTTTCTATCAGACGGAAACGTACAGTTTGTTATTTTGTGTCAATTACTGCATAATTGTGAACTATAAGTTTGCTATGCAAAATGTTCAGCCTACCTGATGATCTTGGGGTAAATAAGTATGAAAGAGTGTCCAGCTGGCATGAGGAACCATCTCAATGAAGATTTAGTTTTAGACGAATTGACGAATTGTTAAATACAATCATTCAAATAACATGTGTAGAGTAGATTAATTGTTTTTTAATAAGTTCATAATTATACTGAGGCAGTACAATGTAATTAAAGTGCTTTTACAAGAACCAAACTAGTCCAGATTCGAGTTTTTCAGGAGGCATGAAAAGGTTTATAGCGTAGACGTGCAATCATTTTTCGCCGCCTTATATCTTACAATGTTTGGCAGTTGCCGAAAGGAAATGTCGCAGCAGATGGCGTCAGTTATACTGAATAAAATAGTGCAAAATCTCAAAATATGGAATTTTAGACATGTTTTTTAAAATAATTGTGGAATTAAAATATAATTAAGAAGAAAATATGAACATTATATAAACATATACTACATTTTGTACTAATACGAGAAACTTGAATTTCATGATGTACTTGGAAAGTAATAAACTATCCTCCATCCGCTTCTTCAAATTTTGACAGATAGTTGGGCAAGTTAGGCAGTGCTTTTCTAGGGTGTGACTTCTCTAACGTTTGTACCGTTGTCAAATATGTCTTCGTTTTGTTTCTTTAAAGGCATGCCTCGAATTTCTCGTAAGGTGGGGACTGACTGAAGGTCAAGCTTCACCTTATAATGTATTAGTATGCTCTGGTGAAGGGATTAAATAATTCCGAAACGTTGGCAAACTAGTTATTTCATTGTTTATAATTGACCAAACCCGTGAACTACATTGCTTATTTCATCAATGGTCATAAATTATACTATGGAGCAATTAAATGATGGGCGATTAGTTAGTTTACCCATATGAGGAACAGAAAGATATTTGTAATTAAAATAATGCACTTTATTTTTTCAATTGCGTTCAATTTTTAAATGTATTACTGTCAGAACATGACATGACAGTATGTGACATGTGGAAGAGAAGTATAATCTGCGCACGTATGCTTGAGCTTCAGTATTTCTTCCTCTTGCATAATTATGAATAAAGATACCATTGATCTTGGTTAGCAACATTTGTAAACTACAAGCTTTCACTTCCGTGCGATAGAAAACACATTTGCATCGGTCAACGAACTGCAGACCAGATGATCGCGAAACCCGTCAAAAGCTGCTCATGAAACAAATATAAATAAAAATGTTCGTTAAGAGAATATATTATTAGAATTCAACTTATCTACTTTACGTTTGCCGACGGCAAAATAAGAAACTTTTTCTATTTTAAAAGCGCAGTTCCAAAACCATCTTGAACTGGCAAATATTGCATGGTTGAAAGAACTGTTTTCTCAGTGTGTGCCTTTATCAGTCAAAAGATCAAGAAGTATATTAAATATAAAAAAAACGAAGATAAAATTCTCGGTACCAGTTACAAGGTATCACTAACCTTCATATATTTTTACAGCAGCTCTTTTTGAATTCAAGCTTTGCGTTAACTTTAATAAGTTGCTATTTTTTTTCATTTCTTTACTCAGGGCATATAAGTTTTATGATGCACTTCATGATATATCATTTTAACTTTGGTTTACCGTCTTTAATGAAAAGTTATAATTAAAATTTTTCTAAATCTTGTTTTTCATCATGTTAAAATATCTTGTTTTAATGCTGGTTTCCGTGCCACTTGTGATCATTTGCTTGAAGCATTTAATTCATTTCATGTGTTCAGTTATAGCTTGTAAAGCGTTCATGACGTATCCTTCAGTAGATGGAGCGTTCACCTTTAATAGAATCATAATATCTCGAAGCGTTTTTCGAAACTTTTCAGTTTGCCAGAGTAAAATTGCCTCATCCCAGCCAGCAAAACTTTTCCAAGCACTGTATCAACTGCGTCCGAGTTTCCTTGGAAAAACAATTTTGTGCGATTATGAATGCGTTTTTCAATTTAAAAATAAAAACAGCAGTTTAGATACATGATAGAAGATGAATGGAAGGAAACATAAAAAAGCAGGAAGAAAATATGATAAAAAGGAAAAATGTGAATCAACCATGCACTCACTACATCCATCCATCTTTTGTCTAGATTGGAAGGTAGTCGTTCGGAAGCCGTCGTGCAATTCAAATATAATGCTGTAGTTCATATCGGAAACAGTGACGCTATTCAAACCATTCTCCCAATACCCGTATTCCGTTGCGTAAACCTGAAATGGAGCCCATATCAGTGCGGCCGGTGAAGAGTCCGCCTCATAGCCTGTATTTGTTTTGAGGGACGCGCCGGCGCGGCGCGGCGTGGGCTGGAGAGTAGCAACCGGGAGAGCGCGGCTCGGGCGCACTGCAAATAAGCGTCGGCGTCGAGCTCTTGCGTGGGGAGAGCGGAGGCAGCGGGGGCGGGGGCCGGAGCTGAGCCGGCAGCGGAGGGGCAACGGCGGGGGTGGTGACTGCGGGCAGCGGTGACGGGGAGTGACGGGGGTGACGGGGAGTGACGAGGAGTGACGCGGAGTGAGGGGGTGACGGGGAGTGACGGGGAGTGACAGGGGGTGACGGGGAGTGTCGGGGGTGACGGGGAGAGACGGGGGGTGACCGTGGGGTGACGGGGGTGACGGAGGGGTAACGGGGATAGACGGGGTAGACGAGGAGAGACGGGGGGTTACGGCGGTGACGAGGGGGGCATGGGTGACAGGGGAGGGGCGGTGGATGGCAGCGGGGTGGCGGCTGGGGTGGTAGCGGGGGCGGCGGCATCGGTGATAACCTTGGAAGGGAGGTTAGTTGCGAGTTTGGACTATGATAGTAGTGTGAGGGTAGAGTAGCAAAGGCGTGGACGGCAGTTACTGGATCAGTGGAGGAGGGGGTTGCGTGGGAAACGGTTGCTCAATGGCTACCGCTCGTTTCCAAGGGAACACATCTCTAACCTTTAGCGAGAAGACGGTGTAATATTATCATTTTTGCCAGATCTCTTGGTTTTTCAAGAGCGTTTTATGAAACTCTTGCCCTTCCTAGTGTATAAGTTCAAACTTCTCAGAGGTTTGCATCTCTCTGTGTTGTAATATGAAATTATATCAAGCGCTACCGGATAGAATCAATAACTGTCAAATCATTATTACATCGCCAACGCAGTGAAAATTGAAAAAGATTTTTAATCGTAATTTACGAGTAATCATTTTGTGTTTATTTTACAAAGGATGAAGATAACTTTTTCAAAATGCCTAATATCACGGTATAATATTGCAGTAGGGTGGAATTCGAATAAAGACAATACAGGGAAATGTTATGCATTTATAGACCAATATCCCGCACGGTATACTGTCATTGGTTTAGTTCTTGAAAGTGTCATAATATTTAATAAAGTTTTGAGACATTCAAATTAAAAAACTACGTAATTCTATAGAAACTAGTTTGTTAATAAAATATAATACTAAAATATGGAAATGTTGATTATTGTAATATTTCTCTTTTTATTTTCTATTTTACTACCGTCTTGATAAGGTATAACACAAAAAAAAAAAAAACATTCCTCAGACGGTACACAAAAATTAAAACGTTTACACCAAAGAAGTCAATAACTTTATCCATCTTTTTTTGTATAAATGAACTCATCCTTATTACTGCATAAAGCTTACATTTTTATTCAAAGCAACCCCTAATAAATCCTAATATTTGTATTTGTTTTGTAACTATCTGCTAACGTTCGTTTTATCGCTTCGTTTTATGTAACGCTTCGTTTTATGTAAACGCTTATCTAACGCTTCGTTTTATGTAAAACGTCCTCAACGCGAAGAGTGGAATTTCAGAGAATTATAATTATTTTCAAAAAGTAAATTATTTATTATTAAATTATTTATTATTTTTATATTTATTTTATTGCAGTTTTGAATGTAGAAGAAATACACTTTGTTGTAAACTGCACTAAATTATTGAATAAATACTTCAAAAAATATATTACTATTTTTAATATTATTATTATTATTATTATTATTACTTTTACTATTATTATCATTATTACTATTATTATTGCTATTATTATTATTATTATTATTATTATTATTATTATTATGCAGGTACGCAGAATAACTTTCATTTCGTTCATAACGTTCATCCGGATGTGCCAGTTTCCAACTCCTGCGGTGCGCGAGCAGTAAATTCTAAATCAAACCTTCCCGTGGAAGGAATCTCCATCAATCAAAGCGGCTATTGCAGCGATTTCCATATACACAGAATCACAGCGCTGGGTCAATAATAGGGGATTCATCGTCACTGCTGAAATTGGATATGATGTTAGCTTTCTACTGAGATTACTGAACAATTATTGAGGCGATTTGACCAGCTGAGATCATCGCAGGGCATCAACTGATGCAACTGTAGTGCTTCTGACCGAGAGGTCCTGGAGTTCGAGTCCTGGCTGTGGCATGAGTTTCGATAGTAGCTTATTCGAATTCAGTCGCCGCACCGTCTGGAGGAGAATTCTGTCGTCAGACAGTTCTGATCGCTAGTTTCTCGATAATAGGCCTTGGATCACGCGGAATCATTTCTTCCTCTTCCCCTTCATCTTCCCTGACCTATCTTAAAACTTTCACTAGCTGGGACGATGCCCTGCAAGTGGGAGATACCTGGACCGTTACTTCCCGTGATAAAACATGTGCTACACTCACTGGTCTGATCATTAGACCATCGCAGTTGATGCGCCTGGAAACACGAAATAATCAATCATTGAATTGATTGGATCGAAAATCTGAGACTGAGGATGTGGAGGCGGCGTGGAAATTGGGGGGCGTGGGCGGTGGAGTGGGCGGAGTGAGGACGGCAGGAGATAATGAGATGTTCGAAAACGACACGGAGGAGGGGACGGCGAGGGCGGTTGCCACGGTGAAGGCATCGGACCCGACTGGGGTAGATGAGACGAGTAGTGGTGGATTGATTGATTGTTAGTGATTCCGGGCGCGCCAAATACTAATGGTCATCAGTCCCGTAAGTGTAGTGTATGTTTGCATCGGCAGGTGGCGGTGATCTTCCTCCGCCGGATGGTGAGATCCGGCGCCGACCTACCGTCGACTAGCGGGGTTTACCCAACCAGGTATCTCCCACCAGCGGGGCACCGTCCCAGCCGTAGCAAGCTGTGAGAATAGCACAAGGAAGAGAAAGGGAAGATCGCGCGCGGTCTGTGGCCTATTTGTTAGGGTACTGCTCCGGCAGTCGTGTGATGTTGATAGGAGAAAGAACGGAAAACTACCGATCAGAGCAGCCGGCCGCTAGAATTCTCCAGACAGAGACTGAATTCGAATTAGCTGAAAAACTAGTGTCTAAAATCCTGCCACCGTCGCGTCTCGAAGCTGTCATTGTAGTGACACTCAGCCACCGCTCCCGGTGGGAGTGGTGGAGACGGCAATGGTGTATTCGTTGTGGGCGATGGAGGGGCTTGGGAGGCAGGTGACGCGCGGATGATGGGGCGAAGGCGACAGTCAAGGTGGGGACAAGGGCGGGGAGGCGTCGGCGGTGTTGTTGGCGTCGGCGGAGGGAGCGGGGAGAGGGCGGGCGCTGAGTCCCTCTCAGCGCCCGAGGCTCAGCTGCGAATCGCGCGCCGCCGCTCTGCGATTGTTTGGCCAACGCCACGCAAATAAACATGGCGGCGGCGCGCGACGCTGTCCACGGGAGCCCACAAGCGCGCACAAGCGCAGCCCGTACGTCCTCCAAATCCGCTCGGGGAATCGAGTGGTCGAATTTGAAGTCGATTTGTCCATTAGAAGAAATAACATGTAGGTTTGTTTTTCTAAACGCTGTAGACCCAAAATGCTTATTTGTTTTTGTTGTTTTGTCTTTTAACCTTTGTGTTGCATATTTAAAACAAATTATCATCTCATTCTTCGTCGTGTAAACGTCGTTAATTTTTCTTAGTGCAATGCCATGCTAGTCATGGCTTTCCATAATATTTTTATGTGCATATTTCGTAATTTGCTCAATCTTCAACATTGTCAGAAAAATGTTTGTAAAAGGGAGCCAATAAATCAAATATAACTATGAATCATATCGGAACGATATCGGTAACTTAAAAAATTAAATTGAAAAGGAAACTCTTGGTTTTAAAACCACCCGTGTTCGTTGATTGATAATCGCGCGCGCGTCAGCTGCTACGACCGTTAGTCCCTTTGGTGTAATGCATGTGGTTTCCTTGGGAGGTGGCGATCTTCCCAGCTCGATGACGAGATCCGGCGCCGAACTACACGTCGGCTAGGTCTCTAGTCTCCAGTCTCCAACAAGATACCTCCCACTAGCAGGGCCGCGTCCCAGTCGGGACACGCTCTAAACCCCCGACTGGTATTCCGACATGTGTGGTAGTATAGTGCATGTAAGTGTGTTAGTGAGGGGTGAGGATAGGACAACGAAGAGGAAAGAAAGATTGCGCGCGGTCCATGCACGTTTGTTAGGGTACTTCTCCAGCATTGCCCTGGTGGTGATCGGAGAAACCTTGAAAAACTACCGATCTGAGAGCCGGTCGTTAGAATTCTGCTCAAGATAGTAGGTGAATCACTGTGTTCCTGATATATGTACTACTCATGATTTTGATATTTTAAGAATAATTTTGTGATCCATGATGACTCTGGAGTCTAATAGACAGAAATATGCACACAATCGCACATACGGAATGCTTGAAAGTCTGTGAAATAATTACTTATTTATTAACGGGTTCAAATGTATAAGAAATACATTTTCATAAACTCAATTCCACTGATATTGGAATAAGTTTTATTCGTATTTATTATGTGACCACAGCCAGTGCTCAGTAATTTATCTTTTTCACAATTTGTATTACCTGAAATCCTCGTGAACATGCATTCCAATGGACCGAAATAATGTGTTTCCAATGGAACGAAACAATTTGTATTGCCGAAATGTTCATGTTTACAAAAATTCGTGTTATCCGATAAATATTTACATCTGTATTACCAGGTTTCCTAGCCGCAACCAAATGTTATTCGTATTACGAAGAAATTCGTCTTTGAGCAAGTTCGTGCTAACGAAGCTTAGCCCTTTGTTGCATAGTGTAACTCAGAGCAAAAACATTAGATTGCAATCTAATTTTTTTCAGGTCATAAACGAATTCTAATCATGTGTTTACGACACCCCATGCATTGTTAGGCGGTAAACGCGATAAGATAACGAGTTGAAGTAATAGTAATCTTGTGGCGTTGTGAATCGAAACTTGCTGGTAACATACTCTGTTTCCGTGTATCAGAAACGAAACGTTTTTAAGAAAATAATCAAACTAAAATACGAATCATACTGCCTGATAATTATTTTATCACATAAGCAATTTGAAAAGTAAGTACATTTTTTTAAATCGTGAAATATAGCATATTTTTTAATCTGACCCAGATGCAACATCTATGCATCATGCATCTACAGTACGCGAGCAAAATGTATATTTGATCCTGTCGTATTGTGATATAGTTTTTACTTTGAAAATGATTTTTGTAATTTAAATAAGTTTATTTTTAGATGAAACGTTGAACTCTTCTTTAGACTATAGGAGAATTTGTCGGAACTGGAAATAATAAATCTTTTCAATTTACCATATGACGATGGGGATGAATTAATAGTAATTAGGAATTAAAAGGTTTCATAATTGAAGAGCAGTTATTGAAAAATAAAGTTATATTATTTCTTACACTTTGGATGATAACGAAACACCTATGCTAACTGAACTAACAGAGAAAACTTATGAAAGGTAAAATCAACCCATGGTGAAAAATAGTGTTTCCTTCAATTCCACAATTCAAATCTCTTTAAAAAATCGAAATACTCCTATGTAATATTATTTGATTATATTCTATTTAAAATTAATCTCTTTCTTCCATTTCGATATTTTTGATCAATTTTTCTATCTTCTATGTTATCCAGAAAGAACATGGAGGGTAGCAGAATATTATATCCTTATTGCATGATGTAACTCAGGTGTAACATAATTTAGTTTTGTGCTTTTCTCAAGCAATATTTCCTTCTGATTTTTTTTATTATTTTCCCTTATCTAAAATAAATGTAATGACATAATTATTGCAAGTAAAAATAAAACAAAATATGCAATAAAGGATTGGATAATTTCTTCAGTGAATGCCGAGGCGGTATTGGGCGGCAACACCACCAGTAGAGGAGGACGTGGAGGGTTCCGTTCCTACAACCCCACTAAAAGTGATCGATTCCGATTCAGACAGTGAGCCGAACGATAAAGCGGGATGATAAAGAGAGAAGACTTCTGGGGTTGGGCTCCAGGCCACGATCGCACTATTAACTGAGTCATTCACTATTGAAGGACGTATGGCTACCTGTGAATTGGCTACCGTTGGCTACCGTTGAATTCTTAAATGGAACACGGCAATCAAGCTGCAACAACAGCACTTCTACTTGTGGATGGGGCTATTCGATTTCAACTGGGATTTAACACGTGTTTTAACATGTTGATTGTAAACATTTATGTAGTTGATTGTTATTTAGCGCCACTCTACTGTAATATTGACTTAACAAATTTAAATATTACAAAGTAAGAGAAGAATTTCAACGTAGAGGAGAACTTTAAAAATGAACAGTCGTATTGAATTTTACAAAATTATTTTCTTTTGCCCCCAAACTATCTCTCATGCAACTTCTCTGTTATGCGAATAATGTAACGTTACCTGACTAAATTTCTGTCTTTATAAGGGTATATTTATTTTGGAATTAGGAAGTATTGCTTGCATACACAGAATTTTTCGACTACAGCACTTAAACTCAAGAAATAAGTAAGCACATTCTAGTTTTCATAGTTAATGAGTGACTGACGCATGTTGGTACTAGCTTCGCTTTACAAACACAACCATCACCTTTATCACACTGTACCATCTGAACAGGCCAATTAAAGAGAGCGGATATATACGAAAATAGGAAAAAATATTCGGGTGCCCGCGGGTTGCAATTCGTCAATGGCTCTTTTATGTAGTGCACCGCCAGGGCGCAGGCGATTTGATGCTGTCGCATGAATCTGCCAGTGCTCCCCGGGTGCAGCTCCCCATTAATCAGCATACGGCTCTGTCTGCGCCCGACGCGTGTCAGTGCATTGCAATGCAGACGCCGAGCTCCATGCACCACGCGCCACCGATTTATATTAATGCGCTGGGCGATGCCTTTATTAAAACACAGGGCGACACCTGTCACCTGGCGCGTATTGTGCCTCGGCTGTTCTTGGCAGGCTTCGGGTTTTGCCGACTGGATCTGTCGTTCTAGAGGGATGCGCTGAAAATTTGAGTCGTCAAAGATGTGTCCAGATTGATAACAAATCAAACACGGAGTCTACATCAGCAAAGATTGGTTGATTATTAAACGTGAAGTAACATGCGTTGTTTTTTTAATGTGACATGTCCGTTACAATCTTCATCGTTTAACCAGGTATCTTACAATTGATATGTTTTATTACTGGAATTTTACTAGAATTGAGAAGTTTTGATTAACAAATAATTATTTTTAACACTCTCTCACACACACATCATTATTACATCCAATTAGTGGTATCGTATTATCGTGCAGTACTACTCAAGTGAGTGCTCTCTGGGCGTGCTAAGGTGATCTCAGCATGTTGAGTCAGCCCTACGGCAGAAATGGGGAGGCGTTGCATTACCGAAAGAAAGGAAACTAAGTAGTGGCACTACAAATTATATTTTTTTAATTACAGACGTTTCTTTAGAAAGTAAGCATTTCTTGCCAATCCACAAAATACAATCGTCTCTGGTTGTAGTGGACCCTCGGTTACTGTAAACTAAAGTCACTGGTCCCGTTTCATTAATATTACAAATAAGCATACGAGAAGCATACCCGTAAGAGGATTCGGTTATAGTGGACCTGTACCTCGGCTATAGGAAACGTAGGATAGACAACGTCCTGGAAATTAATTCTCTCCTGGAAAAGAACATGTCACCTCAGTGCAACAAATTCCAACACTAGGCAGCTTGAAAAAAATATCGTCAGACAATGGTCATAAACGAAGAAATCTCCTGTAAGATGAAGGTAGAGGACCTGGAAAGGGGACCTTACTGATGACCTTATGTCACTCAGTTTCACTGTGAAAACAACGCCCGAGTCCTGCGTGGGCTACAACTAGCGGCAGCGATGCGCGCTTGCTTCAGTTTCCAGCTTCATGTTACTTGATATTCCGCGGAACAAAGCGCATTGAGTTCTACGTAGGCGGCAGGAAGCACGCGGCTCTGACTGACGCGGTGATATCCGCCGTGCTGCGCCGAAAAGCGGTCAGTTTCACCAGCCGCTTGCGCCATTCCGCTACCGAAAGCGTCTATGTTATTAGGCGAGTAAAAGGGCCTTCGGAGAGCGGGATGATGTTCCGACAGTGCAAGATGCATTGATGGGTGACAAGACTGCATTACGATACTTATTGATAGTGGGACTACAGAATCAAGTATTGAGAGAGTACGAAGTCTGGAGAAGGATACAGAGAAATTAGGAATAAAATTGTACGAAGCAAACAATTGAAAATAATTGTTTTTAAGGACAAATAAAGATACAGAATATTATAAATCTATACCTCCATAATAGGCAGTGCTATCTGGATCGCTAAACTTTAGAGACGAGCAATATTTACTGTGTATTCATATGTTTCAGTTAATACAATGTATACTGAGTAGAAAATACAGAATACGCTATGTGTTGAATTATTCAATATGTCTTATCATTAATTATCAATTCTCATAACATTCATTAATAACTATATCAAGTTATAACACTGAAATATTCAGTTCGTGCTGCTAATATAATTTTCTGTGTATCTATATTAATAAAATCAAACGTTATGGAGAAATTCCATTTAATTTGACATCATCGGATATAGTGAACCAGTGATATAGTGTGCCAAAACTGTTAGTCCCCAGAAGTTCACTGTAACCAGAGTCGACTGAATCTAATTCTCACTTCGGCTAGTTTTTTCAATTTTCGTTGCTTTCTGTTCGACTCTTGAGAAGCCATTTCACAAACAAAAAGAAACAAATCCGCTAAAATCTCTGTAGGTTACAGTTACAATTCTATTTTGCAGTGAATCTCAGACAGTTAAAAATATCGTGTTTTCTCTTGATGTTGGTCTTTTCCTTCTGTTTTAAATCTAGTTTGAATAATGTGCACAAGAAGACATATGTTATAAAATCGATTAAAAAGAAAGGGAGAAGAAAAATTTGTATTGCTTTATAAAAAGAACCAAATTTACGTTGCTAAAACACTAGTATTTTACTAAAATTTCTTTATGCACTACAATTATGTTTTATTCGGGTCATGTTCCTACTTAACGAACACCGTGTAAATATGAGAAAAGAAGTTAAAGCTTATTTACAGAAAAGAAGCTAAATCACATTCCTAATTTTTGGTGTTCTTTTGGGAGCAGTCGAAAGAAAATAATGTAGTATGTCGACGATGAATGTTGATAGACAAAGCGCTTATCTACAATACCTTCCAATGGCCAGGGATCAATCTTTTAATTAATCAAGAAATTAGCAACTTCACTTAATTTCAGGAGCCTTCAAACTGCTGTTCTGATTCTGAGGACACAGGGTGCGTGATCGAGACTGATAGTCTCTTCTAGGAAACGCACAGGATCCTCTTGGTTCACGGAAATTCAAGAGCTAAATATTTGCGAAGATTATACAGTAATAGCACAAAGGAACTTGGAATATGAAGTTTGTGATATTTATTGAACTGTACTTCATGAACAGTCAAAACATTGATAGATGAACTTCTTCACAGTAGAGGAACATCAGCGACTCGCTGACAGTGACTATTCCACTCATGAAATTGAGGCCAATGGTGTTTAAGAATATATATTGTAGCTAAAATATTCCCACTTACACGATATACTTCTCCTTCTCCATTAATATTAAACAATGAGACGATCAACTGGTACCCATAACACAAGCCAATAAAATACTTAGGTCTATTCATCGTCCAAAAATAAACTGGAAACATCACATTGACAATAAAGTTATACAGGCTAAAAACAAACTATTACAATTAAAACCATTAATCAAGAGAAACAGCCATATACCGTATGACACGGCACTCGTAATATATAAAACAATAGTTAGACTCCTCCTACTGAATGCATGCTCAATCTGGCTAAATGCAGCTAGAACCAATCTTCATAAAATTCACATTGTCCAAAATCAGATTCTAAGGACAATTACAAACTCACCAAGGTTCATATCTAATGCTCAGCTCCATAAATAATTTAATCTTCAACCCATAACCCAGCACATTCATACCTATCACCCAATTCTACTTCAACCTAATGCAGATACCAAATGTAATCGGATTCAACCTAGCCAGAAACCTCATCTATTCCACAAGAATAAAAAAGAAGTATCCTTTCCACATATTCCTAAAGCAATTTTCCGAAATGGACTCTGATTAGAGGTGATCATTATGTTTTCTCAACCGCAATGCTAGCTGTAAGATTAATATGAGTTTAGTTCGTAAGTCAACAAACATATGTAGAGTGAATGTAACTGAACTATGTAAATATCTAGTAAACCAATAAATAAAAAAGATTACTTACGATTATGGCATCAGATCATTGATTCACAGAAGAATTATTAGTTTTTCTTATCCATTTTTATTATCATCTCCTCCTCAGTGCCCAATTAGCTACGATTCATTTATCTTAGAAGGCGGCATGTGTCGATCCTTGTGTTTATTTACATTGAAGCGTTTTCCATTGTATTATTCAGTATACGAAATGACGAAAAGATTTGGCGATGCATCCGAACAAGAAATAAATGAAATTATTCAGCATGCTACTCCAGAGAACACAGAGAAAATATTGAAATTACGTTTGGAGACAATTTCAACATTTTTGTAAGGAGCGAAGCTATGTATTAGAAGAAAATACATCAACACAAATGAGAGATACACAATCTACTCGTGCAACTAATTCATTATGAAAATCATTAAATAATAAAAATAGCATTACTCTTATAACATTCAATATTGATGGTTGTATATTCAATAATTGTGTATTTAATGAGTAATTCATTAAATAAAGCCAGAAGTTTTGTGTTTTATTACTGTGCCGGTATGTGGCCAATTTATTGATCTATTTTTATCCCAATACAGGTATAGCAAAATTTTTATAAGCCGGATCCTGGATATGTCGAAAAACTGCCTTAATCGGAAAATTTGTCTGGCTTATGATGTAAAATGTTATTTATACAGTATAAAACGAGACCTATCCAATGTGGAACTGGAACCGATTTTCATGTCATATAAAAGAAATTAGTGGTGGTTCAGGATGGCACATATTTTGTCGTACTAGGTTTCAGCTTTTGCTCTACCTATTCCCAGCTGCCATGTATTGGCGCCTAAAAGACCTTTTTTTCCATTTTCTCATTTTTTCGGTGTTATAATAAAATAATTGAAATGTTATTATATTATTGTAAAACCTGGACGTATATGCAAATTTTCATAGTGAACTTTGGAGCCACTTTTGAGAAAATACCTTTTGTGCGTGTCTGAAAACGCGCAATTTTAAGCTAACTACCACAGAAAACATTCGAGAACTCAAGAAACATCATAAGAAATCATTTGAAGCACTTGTACCCACAATTGCAATAATGTATTAAAATGCTCGTAATGTGAGAAAAATTTTATACAATTAATGTGAGAGACATTTTAGAAATGTAAGTAATTTTAGAAAAAATAAAATAAATACATCATAACTTTATGATTTGAGTATTTAGTAAACTATCTACATCAAATTTTAAAGAAAAAAATTGGAGTCGTTTTTGAGAAAATTGTGTTTTTAAAATTGTCATATTTAAAAAAAAGATACATGGAGTTAATTAAAGAACCATTTGTGGGGAAAACATTTCATTTGAAGAAAACATCTTCAATAATATAGTTGCATGAGGGGGTCCAACAAATTTCAAATTTTTGCAATATTTGTAAATTGAGAGATAATTTTTTATATTATTACCAGAAATTTAAAGAAAAAGTTGGTGACAATTTTAGAAAATTGAAATTAAAAAAATATGTGTACTTACATTTTTTTAAAAAGTACCTTCAAAATTCAACGAATTCTCTTCAAAATTGTAGGGTTTTGATTTGAACTAGGTAGTTGGGGAATATTCGTATTAAAATCATACTAATTTGGAAAATTCTAAGAATAGTTTAGGCGCTAAGTAATGTTCACAGACGGAAGGACAGACAAACGAATCGACACATAAAAAATACTTTTTCGGTATCAGGGTACCCCAAAACATTGAAATCTCGAAATCATTTTTTCCACAGCATTACATAACTTTTCTCCGCTATGTACGAGTATATTACTCCGTGTACACGCAGTCATACGAGCAAGTAAAAACCTTTATTTTAAAACAAAATTCCTGTAAACATAATGCACTTGGCCCAGTGGCTATTTTGAGACATTCTTAAGGTAGCTGTTAACTTGATGGTTTGAAATATTAAAAAAAAAAACATGACATACGATTCATTAAATATTGACAAGAAATGAAATTTTACAATTTTTCTTCATTATGAGGTAGACAACTTCCTTAGTGGAATGTATCTGCTAGTCAGGTTTAAGGTATCTCTCCATGTAACAAGTACAGAAATTCACGGCATCAGCACAGCTGAGGGCAAGGAGTTGCGCGGCACTGCATAACGACTTCGCTTCGACTCGACGCGAAGGTACTGATGCAAAGCTCGGTCTCTAAGCGCTCAACTTGATACACGAAGCTCATTATCTGACCTAAGAACGCCATGTTCAATGTTTGCGCACACTGACGTTGTCAACGCGCGAGATGGACTGAAAGCGACGATAACCCTGCGTTGCCCCTGACCCAGTCTGCGCCCCGGAGTTCAGTTTTGCCAACCGCTGGCGTAGGGGAATTGTCACTCTTCGGACTCTGTGACAGAATATCAGGGAACTGCCCTTGTCTCATTGCGGAAGTTCCTGCACCACCTCATGAAACGTAACCCTAGACCAGAGAGGTATTATTTAATGCCTTTCGAAGATATTGTAAATGAATCAGTTACCTCTGTGCATATCTATTAGTTTAATACATTAATAACATACCTATAAGAACAATACATTTCATGATCCCCAGTGCAACTAGTGTTTCTTATAGCTACTATTTTGTTTTGCTCAATATTTGTTGTCTTATAGTTTGTTTTATTGTACAGTTTCTTATAGCTACTATTTCCTTTCGGTTATATAATATTGTCTTGATGATTTTACGTAAGTGATTTTTAGTAAATATAAACCTACTGAAACCCTCCTAAAGCAGGAGGCCTTTGCCCTTTATGGGATATTGTAGGCTAATAATAATAATAATAATAATAATAATAATAATAATATAATAATAATAATAATAATAATCATAAATATAATAATAATACCTATTTTGAAGCCCTAGAATATATTTTACTGCTACAACAGTTGAAACTAAACTAATACATTAATACTGAACTAATACAATAATCCTAAACTACTACAGATTTTTTCAACATCAAAGAACATAATTAAAAACCTTTTAATAAGTGCAAAATTATAAATTTCAGAATCATTGGATGAGTGTTGAAAACAGTAATATTGTATTACAAGAATAGGAATGTTTATTCATTTTATAATTAGCAGATAAGAATATTTTATAATTGCTGTTTTACTCCGTACATTAGTTGAATGTGTAGGAATTTTAGGCAAAATAAAATTATAAAATTTCTAAGTTTTGGTACCTGTAATATCGGAGAATCCAAAACAGTCGACACTGGATAATACGGAAACCTCCCTAAATCGGAAATTGTTTTGGTTCCAAGTGATTGGAGCTTAAACAAATTTTACTGTAGTAGAATTTTATTGCCATTTTGTACATATAGTCTAACATAGACGACAACATTGTTTCGCACACGGTCAGAGAAAATGCAATTTTGGTGAAATAAAACTACGTATGTTCCAAAAAAGTAAACAAATGTTTCCTATTCAGTACATCAAACGTTATTTGCAAAAAATAAACATTTTAATGGAATCTGTAGTAAACTCGATTCGATTTGATAAGAAAAGCATTCGTAACTATATTAATCAGCTGATTAAATTTCTAAAGCGTGTTTTCAGAAACTATTAGTCGCTATTCCGTATATTATCATAATTTTCATGTAGGGATCATTTTCACCCATTATTTTTTAAGAGGTAGATGCATTATGCTGTCAAGGTTCCTATTATCCTTATCTCCTATCACAATAACAATATTTCCATCAATCTCTCCCAAGATATTGGATACCATTATCCTGTTTTACTAGCTCGTCGTAATAATAGGAAGCCACGTCAACGAATTTATATCCATGGGACGCAGAACCGGCCCATAAGGGAAACCGTAAATAACACTACTATTATTGTAGGGACTAATTCTCATGAATTAAAAATAAAAATCTGAAATTTGTTTCCATAGTTGAATAACGACAACTACGTTTATTTCCTTGTAATTATTTAAATGATTACTTTAGCGAAAGAAAAATACAACAATCACAAATATTTTTTTAAGTTAACGACACTGCTAATTAATACTAAATATTTTGATTTATTATTGGTGCACCTTCCGAAATTTACTATACTATTACTCATTATTGGATCCATTTAGCATTGCTTCCAACCACAATCTCACAATTTTTGTCCTAGAATGTATTTTAAATTTGGTCTTGCTACACAAAAACAAAAAAAAAGTCAAAAAGTTTTATCACTTTCCTTTTCGAAGTAGCTGCTGCTGTACACTCACGGCCCCATCAGTTTCCACAAACCTTCTTGCGACCACACATTCCAATTCCATCCATTTTCTTCATGAATAATTAGAACTATACCTCTGACAAAACTGTATATTAGAATTCACCGGGCCTACCACGCGTCTCCGTCCGTGCCTTACGGCGGCTAATCATCCTCTGACGACCCTCGACTTTTTCGAAGCGCTTCCTTAAAAAAAAAAGAACAGTCGACGGTTCTCCTTACACTGTTTATCCTTTGCATTTACAATTCCCCTCTACTAATTATACACAACTAAATGTTTTAGAAATTCGTATGATTTCCGAAATGTCCATATATTGTTGTATTCTTTTGACTCGTATACGAATATTCTTTCAATTTCTAAATACGATTTTTTGCCGCTCGTCGTGCTTCAAAAACACTTGACGGCACTCTCCTCCCATGGCACCATTACAAAAAAAATGTTTATAATGTTTCTTTTTGCATGAAGGGATCATTACAATGCATAAACGCTGCCACAAAATGCGAACAACATCCACAGCAACTGTCACAAACGCATGCTTGATGAAGCAGATGCTTCTCTACACAGAGCTGCTACGCGGGTTGCATATGCACAGCGCGCAGGGGCTCGGCGCTGGAATGTCCCACCAGTGCCCTACAACACAGGGACGCTTTTAGGAAGATTGCGAGAGAGGAGCCCATTAACAGTAAAGAAACAAAGAAACGCAAGGAAAACAGAGGTTTTATTTGTTTGGAAGCTCTGGAGAAAATGTGTCTCCCTAAACAGCTACGTTAATTCCTATTCTTCTTTTAACGGGTTCCCCTCTCTTTAATTGTTTTCGTGATTTTTCACACTTTTCATTATGTTGAGAGTTTTAAATATCACAGTTCTATCAATAATAATGAGATATAATGAATATATTCTAATTATATGTAAAGGAGTTTGTTACAAATTGTTTATTTAGTTTGCTCAAATAATTACTGATTTAGCACAGGAATTCAGTTTATGATTTACTAAGGTGTTACTGAAGCATGAACCTGCCGTATTTCCTGAGCTACTGAAGATGAGTGTCTGTGAAGTATTTTCCTTTCACTTAAACCATTAAGAGGCAAGAACTCACATAAGGCGTTTTTTACTTAAATGAACGTACCACATCAAGACGGAGACGTAATGAAGGGGAACATGGCAATTCCAAATATTGCAATTGATGACTGTCATTACTTAGAATAGTGTAGAAGTAGGTGCCGTAGTTATGACGGCACCAAAGTACTATTTCTGAAATAATTCATATATTAAATTAAGAACATGCAATAATATAGAGATGCAAGTCAGAGCCGTGATGATGATACGCAGTGGCTTTATACATATTTTGAAGAGTTACTATTCAAAACTAAGTACTGCCAGTTAGATAAAAGTAAAAAAAAGAAATAAAAGATCATTAAACTTTTCAGTGCTTGTGTACTTTCAGCAACCGAATAGTGATATCAATATTTTCAAGACAATCACTTGGAGTACGAGAATCCTAATAAAGTAACTGACATAGAGCATATGCAACTGAATTTGTACTACATCATCACTTTTAGAAACTTCAAAAGACATCTGACTGCAATATATTATAAAACTAGGTGCGTAGCAAAATACGTAGTTTCACGTAATGTTTATATGGTTTAAGTATATTTTAAAATCAGAGGCCGAGTATGTGTTCTGCTGAAGAAACTAATTTTTTCTTTCCCACTATAAAAATGTACTTCAAAGGAACAAATTTCAGTAGTTACCTAGTGAATTTTCACGATCTCATTAAATGTATTAAACGTAACATCAACGTCCTATTGTTTTCCTTACATGCTAGGGCGGCGCTCGGTGCTCCTTCCAAGTTGCAGGGCCTTCCCCTCCACGCTTCCACGGCACGAAGCTCATCTTTGCCACGTTCTTCACATACCTCTTCCAGAAGAATCTCCCTCCCAGCAACTCCCTCACTCCCGTTGGAAAATTTAATTACGCCCATCCACGGGGCAACCTACCCCATTCACCACTCGGCACTTTGCTGCTCAGCCCCTCCCCCCCGTCCTCTCCCGCTCCTTTCCGCCCCCGGCCCCCACCCCACCCCTCTCAACCTCTCACGACCTCACAACCTCACCCTGGTTTGTTCTGTTCGGGCCTACCTAGCCCCTCTCTGCCGCTTCCCGCCACTTCCCACCGCAACCCGTCCCTCTCCATCACAGCCAACCCCTCCATCCCTCCTTGCTCTGTTGTGACTAGTTACTCTCCTCTCCGTCGCTCCCCCTCCAGCCCTCACACAGCTGCTCCATCCCGCATCACCCTGATTTATTTATTCCACCTCGCTACGTCTCGCTTAGTTCTACAGAGCTTTCCTCCGTACCTCCCTTCGACACCCCTCCCTACCATACTTTGCCAGGTCCCCTGTCTTGTCGATTGTCCCTTTTCCCTTGCCTCAGGTGAAAGTATACGCAACGCCGAGCAGCCTCTTTGAACAGACCAGAGTACCATGGCCGGGGGCTTCTCTGATTTTAATTTATGTTGGCAGGACTTGCAAGGTTTCTTTTAATAACTCACGTGTACTGCTGGTGATAACTTTTATACTCAATATTAATTGATCCCGAGTTGAGGGAACATTGCTCTTACAGGAGTGCTGTTGAACTCCTGAGAGAGGAGTCAGTTTTGTTTCTGCAGGGTTGCTTACTTGAATGACCTCAAATTTACCGACTTATACTGGTTTGAGATTAATTGATTTTTGGACCTTAGCTCTGTAGTGTGCGTGTTTTAGATGAGTGGTTGCGCTTGAAGACACGTACAAGATAAAGGTTTTATATACTAGCAAATGAATTTCTGTGGAATTAAATTTCGAATAATTTTGATTATCCTTGAATGTATGGGACCTCCTGAATTTGTTTGTTATTGTTGTTCTAAACATTTGAAACGTGTTCACGTACAGTGAGTATTAAATCACAAAAGGTAATTCATAAAATCGTCTAAATCTGGAGGATTTACTTTTACTTTCATTTCTATTTCAAAGTTAAGAGAGAAACTTATATCTCGATTAGTTTATGTTCACAAACACTCTTTAGGAAAAAATATTAGTTTAATATCTAACCTCACAGTAATTAACTGTTCAAGATGGGATGTGATACGGGAAGTGCCTTATTAACTGTTTCATTTAGGCAGCTTGTTATGAGAATTAAAACTACTTCAATACTTTTACTACTTACAAAAATGATGCAATAGAAATTATCGACAAAATATTCATGACAAGTATTAGTGCTTTGATTACGAGGTCTAATTAGTTCTCGCTCAACATTCGGTGCTGAAGACATACTACAATGTTTCAAAGGAATACAGATAGACTGCAACATAAAATAAATTAGGTTCTTTTTTGCAATGTGTAAAATCCGCTGTCTAATTATGTTTCCACTCGTCGGTCACATCCCTTTGTACGAAGCATACTTTGAATTGGCCCACCGCCTGCGCCCTGCGCGTGCTACGAGTCGCCCCTCCGTAAGGAGGACTGGGGGCGTACGCTGACCATCCAGCCGCCCGGCCGGCGCAGCTGCGGGGGTGGAGTTAATTGGAAACGTTTCCGCGAATCAGCCGGCCTTTGAGCGTCCGGGCCGCGCCCTGCCCTGCTGGGCCCCGCCCTTCCACGGCCTCCGCCGCCTCGCCCCCTTCCCACCCTCCGCCTCCTTGTCCCCTCCTCTCCGTTCCTGCTCCGCTCCCTTTCCTTGCCCGCTCTGCCGTGCCCCCCCCCCGACCCTACTCTCTCATTCAATCCTGTCTAAGGTCGGATCCCAGCTCGTCCCCGCCCAGGCCGCGCCCTTTCCCGCTCCCCCAGTCCTTCCACGGCCTGCGACCCGACCCATTCAGCGCCCTTACCCCACCTGTCCTAGGAACCTCCTTCTTCGCCCCCTCCTCTTTGTTCGTGCCTCGTTCCCTGCCATGTACAGTCCCGCCATGACTACCGCCCCTGCTCTCTCCGCGCCTCTCCCTGCTCTTCTCGATCACGCCTCGCTCCAATCAACGATCCCGCTCAGCCCCAATACGCATCTACCGAGGCATTGTCGGGCCTCGACCACTCTTCCTTACCCGTCCTCGCTTCGCCCCTGTTCTCGCCCTCGACCCCCCCCTTGTCCCCTTCCCTTACTTATCGCCCCTCCTTCCCCCCCCCGCCCACCTCGTCCGGTCCTCTTTCCTCTCCCGGGGTCTTCTTGCGTCCCGCTCAATTCCTGTCAATCTCATCGTTCCCCCCCCCCCCCACCCTGCCCGCCTCCACCCTCTTCCTTTACTTGCCATTTGTCCCGGGCGGCGCGGCGTGCAACCGAGTTCTTGCTTTCTTTCTCTGCTGCCCCTTGGAACAGAAACGCCCCCTGGAACGTGGCCTTCGGAGAATGCTTTGCAGCAATCGGCCGACCGGCACTTCTGCGCCTGTTGTTCTTTTGGAGATTTGTCGCCAGCGCCCCTTTATGAAAACGCTGTAGCATTGATACATGTTACATTCCGGTAGTTGAAAGAATTCTTATCGTCGGGGAGGATAATCCATGAAGAAGAACACTTTGCTTCTGGTAGACTTCTTAGTGAAGAAAATCAATAGGATATTATTGCTAAGTATTACAATTTAAAATATTCTTAAACTGAAAACGTGTAAGAGTTGTTCGATTTAAATGTTTGTATTTGTTTTAAAATTTTCTCTCCGATTTTAACAATGTAAAATAATGTCAACGAAAGTAAGATTTATTCACATAATCCTTTATGAATTATTCTTTTGCAAACTAAAGTGCTTGTATTTCACCAACTTCGAAAATAGCAGTATACAAGAATTAACTTTCTTTAAAATTCTTATACTTTAAGTTTGCACCACACAATGGTAAAATCTGAATTGAAAAGCATATTAACTGGTCCGTGAATGGTAAAAATAATTGAAATTTTATTGTCCCTGGCTATCAATTTTGATATTATAATACTGATAAATATGTTTTAAAATATGGTTCCCTTTCTCAAACTGATTCAATTGTCTCTGGTTATTACCAATTTTATTTTCAGTGAATTATTCCATTACGAGTATGATGGGTTATACTCACTTTAGATTTAATGTTTCCTTTAAACGATGATGAGATAAGCATATTTTAAAATGGTGAGTGATCCACAATTTTAAAAATCCATTACTTGGAAATACCTTGGCGTTCTCTCTGTGTATTTTGTTGGTTCATCTGTTTCATGAAAGACATTTAATTACCATTGAAGTTCTCAACTAACTTCTTTTCTCTTTTCAAAGAGTGACCTGAATTCCCATTTTGAAGACTTTAATTACTGTATTTTCCCGACTCTTGGGCATTTTATTGAATGCTCGAAGAAAAGGAATAGGGAAAACTGAAAGAGGTCGTCTCAAGGAAATTGGTTTAAAAATTTCGTGTTATGACATACGAACCCCTTTTTTAAAATATTTCTCCAGCATTCGCCCGATATTGATCGGAGAAATCACGGAGAACTATCGATAACAGCCGTCGGCCGCTAGATTTCTCTTCATAATGTAATTGAATTCTATCCAGCTATGTAGCTAATATTGAAAATCCTCCACATCGCGGTTCGAATCCTTGGACTTCCCTGTCAGAGGAACTGCAGTGACATCAGTGTGTAGAATTGACAAATTCCTCCTTCTTCAGATATATCCCATAAGGGCACCACAGCCGGGTTAAGTTCTAAGCGGTTAATAATGGTATAGAAGTAACGGATACTGCCATTGAGCTATCGCAAGCGCTCAGAGCAGATGAGCTCTAGGATTCCCATCCAGACAGTAGTCGGGGTTGATCCATTTATTTAAGCAACGGAAGTCTTTTTAGGCAACCAATCTACTGATCCAAGCTTTTTTGGCGTTGAACGTGGAGCATATCTGCATTAACTTTGTCAGGCACACGTCAAGTCGTAAGACATTGCCTATCGGCCTGGGGGGTTCAGAGCCATTGGTAGCCGGGATTTGCACGGTCACCCAACCTGCAGAGTCTCGTGCTGCTTAGCTTCCGTGACTTCACGGAACTTAGTTAAGATATATGGCTACCGACGAAACTTTAGTTGCAGACTCGCTAAGAATGAATAAATTCCAAACAAATAATGGAGCTTACAGATGACACAGTAGTAATATTCAGGGACATCACTCACATCAATCAAAAACAGAATACAAATATGCATAATCCTTACTCAAAGCTGGCCAGAAAAGTAAAAAATAAAACTTAACACAAATAAAACTGCACCTAATATATTCACACCCGAACCATGTACCTTCCCTTCCCTCCTAGCATTAAATACTGAAACTATAAACTTGTACTCCTTAAATAAGCCCATGAAATACATGGATCAAGAACGGATTCTCAGTTGGACACAACTCATTGACAATAAAGTAATATAAGCTGAAAAAATACCTCCACTAAAATTATTGGAATCAACCTTACAACTAGGGCCCGGATTTTAATGTCAAGTCATATTTTTTTGAACCTTCGGGTGAATATTAAAACAATTTAGGCACGAATCCAGGTATTGTAGATTAAAAATCGTATTTTTATTGTCATATTTACATCGTTTTTAATAAAAAGTCATATTGTGGCCAAATTTAGTCATATATATTGAAGCCAACTGTCTGATTTCATTTTTAAATTTAATATTTCTTCTGCCCTTCTAATATTAATTCAACGTAACCCGTTCCAAATTTATAAAAGAATATGAGCGCCAGGAAAAGATTACGCTAATTCAATGATTAAAATTACTCTTCAACTGCTATTTCCATTAAATTAATATCCGGCTAATTGGGTCGATGAGTCTTATAAGAAATAATCGCTATTGCCTACTAATAGCCGATTATTCGATCTGCCATCTGCACAGAGTGGCCGAGGAATCTGAAAAGCAAATATACATTTCTAGCTACTCATTTTCTGGAATTGGCTAAATGAAAGTTCCAATTTCCGCACCTTCCATCAATATTCTAAGTCCGCCAATCATACGCTCCAAAGTAAATGTTCACAATTCCCAAACTCCCAACATCAATTGTCTACACACGATCCGCACAGCACCAAGTCGGAATATGGAGTGCCTCCATATTCCACTCTTTCAGCCCTCCAAAACTCGGTCCGTCTTTCTACTGTTTCTTGTCAGAAAAAATTCCATGCCTAGCCAATCCCTCAATTACTTACAAATTCAACTAGCCGCGCCCCAGACTGTCATTGCTTTCTCGGCCAATCCCCAAACAGTTTACTTTGTACCTAGCCGCGCCCCGTGGTTCAAAGCAATGAAGTTTGTTGATCTTAACGACAACTCGTCTACCGTTGCTATGCCGCCATATTTACAAATGTCTATCCTTACAATTCACCCTCTTTACAATAAATGTGAAGCAATACAAGGTCCCACATATTGGTATGTCACTATATATATATATATATATATATATATATATATATATATATATATATATAGTCATATTTTGTTAAGGACACAAGAATAAAATGCTCGAAAACGTGTCTTGCATGACAATGTAGACAGGTGATATTGTCACAAATAAACTCAAAAAATATACCACAAATGATTATTTGAAACGCAACTGAATTCGAAGGAAATAAGTTGGGTCGAGCTTTTTGTCATGTGGTTGAAAACGTGTACAACAAATTGTTGAGTGTTCTTCAGCGAAATTCTGGATATTCTATAATGTGTAAAATTAGCGATAAATTTTTTGAAAAGGTTTTCCTTATACGCAATGCAAGTTTTATTTTAGATTTACTCAACTTATGAACTAGAAGTGCTGCAGAATGGCACAGACATTCTCGTAGTAAAGTTTTGTAATTTCCGTAGTGTGGACTTGCTTTACGGACATGCCCCGTCCTCTTGCTTGCTGCCATCTATAGTCACCAAAAGTACATTTTTTTTACATTTTCTCAACTTTCGGTTTCCTAGAAGTGGAATCGAAGTATTATTTTAAGAACATTAAAGAATAGTAAAATCTCTTCCTAAGTGGCAATTTTCATTGAAAAATTTGAAGCCATTTTTAAGATAATGACTGCAAATGAGTATTAATGATTGTAAATGACTATTAATTACTGTAAACACAGGAATCTATTGCGGTTTGGAAATCTTCATTGGAAGTAATTTGAAGCACTTACACTCACTCACAAATGCAATAATGTATTCAAATCGATAGAAATGTGCATATTAACAATGTGAGGGATATATTTAAAATATTACATTTCTGTAATTTTTGAAAAACAAAAGAAAACACCAAAATGAACTTTACGTCATATTAAACAGTGCCATTACAACTATATGTTGGAAAAATTTGAAGAAAAAATTTGGAGCCATTTTTAAGAATATTACATTTAAGCGTATCTGAAAATGTGGAATTTTGAGCTCATTTTAAAAGAAAACTGTTGAGTTTTTGAGAAACTTTATTTGACATTATTTAAAGAAAACGTACTCATAAATATAATGTGAAGAAATCGCCTCTAATATAAATATTACCGACGTGAGAGACAAGTAAAAGAATTAGTTTTCTAACTCTTGAAAAAACAAAAGAATAGAGCAATATGGTGTTTACGTCATGGTGTAGGGTACATTTGGCACTACACCTACCAAAAATTTAAAGAGAAATTTGGAGTTATTTTTGAGAAAACTGAAAGTGTCCGAAGGTCTTCATATAAAGTACCCCCAAATTTTAAAGAATGTTTTTCGAAATTCCAAGGCTTCAACTAGTGCCAGATTGATAGGGATTTATTCAATTTGAAAAACAACAACGAATCTATGCGCAGTTTAGGCCGCTAGCAGTGTTCACAGACGGACGGACAGACAGTCGGACGGAAGTTTTGAAAAAAAAAAAGTATCAAAGGACTCCAAAACATGTAATCCGTTGAAATATCAAAATCGATTTTCCGCAACATTACATAACTTTCTCTATACTACGTATATTACTCCACACACACACACACACATATGTTATATATATATATATATAATATATATATATATATATATATATATATATATATATATATATATATATATATATGTGGACGTATACGAGAAAGCAAAAACGCGCGAAGCGTTTCCACAAGAGTGAAAATCAGTCGTTACCCAATGGCGTAGCGTGATAATTTTTCTGGGCAAGCTCTAGGGCAGATTTACTTATCATTCACTGCAATATCTGAAAATGACAATTACTGTCTAATGTCTCGTCATGTATTCTTATTCTTATTATTCTTATTCTTACTGTAATTATTGTTATTATTGTTATTATTATTATCATTATCATCATCATCATCCTAAGTTTTCTCAGCTATTTTTGCTGGTAGTAATGCTCACCTTCCCCAGAGTTGTTTTGGGGACAGGTTCGGTCCGAGAAGAACTTCATCTTATATCTGGACTTAAGATAAAAATATTCTTACGATATGGGCTGTTTGCAACAAAACTGCGCACTGTCCCATCTTCAGAACGTTTTTGGGTAGTTTAAGTTCTGTTAAGTTTTTAAGGAACTTTTTACTGACCAGGCCTTCCGCCGATATCACGAGTGGGTATGTTTTGGTAGCATTTAATTTCCAAACATGTTTTAGTTCATAAGATAAGTTTTCATATTTCGAAATTTTTTCTATTTCTTTCTGTATGATGTTGTGGGATAATGGTACTGCGATGTCTATTATTACTCCTTCTTTCTTCTTTTTATCTATAAGGAGAATATCTGGTCTATTGTAATCGACATTACGATCAGTTAAAACTGGTCTGTCCCAGTACAAAAGGGTGGAACTTGTTTCCAGCACTGGAGGAGGGGTGTACTTATAGAATGGCGGTGTCGATTCATCCAATAATTTATTCTCTATTGCAATTGTCCTGTGAACTATTTTCGCAACTTGATTATGCCTTCCTAAGTAAGCACTGTCTGACAGGGAAGAGCATGCAGCTGTGATATGTTCTATAGTTTCTCCTACAGCTCCACACTTCCTACATTTATCCACCACATCTTCTTTTAAACAATGCTTTCGATAGTTTCTGGTCTTGATAACTCTGTCTCGAATTGATATTATAAAACCCTCGGTCTCAGGATATATTTGTTTCTCCAAAAGCCACTCCACCGAGGAACGTCTGTCTACATCATCTCGAAACAAGAGTTTGAGTATCTTCCATGTATTTCTTGTTGTTTCCATTCATTAAAGTTCGACTGGTGGGTAGAGATGTTTAAATCATAGTTTCGTTCATGGAGATTCAACGGAGTGAAGCCGCGGTCCTCATTAACAGTTAATTTCATTAATGGAGTTTAAAAGGACCTGTTGCAGTTTTTCCTCTTGTCTCAGGCAAAGTGTTTTTATATTAACCACCTCTCTGCCTCCCATCGTTCGAGGTAGATATAATCTTTTTACTGAGTAGTTTGGATGAAGACAGCGGAATTTATGTAACAGTCTTCTCGTTGATCTGTCCAGCTCCTCCAGGTCAGATTCAGTCCACTTAATAATACCAAATGAGTAGGTTAGGACCGGCACAGCCCAGGTGTTGATAGCTGAAATCAGATTACCCCCTGATAAATAAGTGTTTAACAACTTTGTTAGCCGCTTTTGATATTTTATTCGAAGTTCCTACTCGATACGATTATGGTCCAGTCGATGATTCTGAGAGTTTCCCAAATAGCGATATGTTTCTTCAGGTGGTATCTGTTTAATATCACAGAAAATTTGGTTTGTGTTTTGTACATTTCCTTTATGAATATTTATTATACCACATTTATCAAGACCTAATTTCATCCCGATGTCATCGCTGAACATTTTTGCTACACTTATAAGCGATTCCAATTTATCATGCGTTTCGGCGTAGAACTTAAGGTCATCCATGTACAGCAAATGGGTTTGTCTTTTTGTGTTTTTCATGTTCAATCTATAGCCACATTTAGTGTTATTCAAAAGAGTTGATAGTGGGTTTAGAGCTAGGCAAAACCATAGTGCTGATAGGGAATCGCCCTGAAATATACCTTTTCGGACATCAGCTTTTCCCAAGATATTCATTTATTCATTAGATGTTAAAGAATATTTTTTACATTTGGACAGCTTTTATATATTTCCAGTACTTTGTTTAGCCATTTGTGAGGAACGGAGTCAAAAGCTTGGCTGTAATCAATGTAACAGATGTGGAGAATTCTTTTCTTTGTTTGAGCTTGCTTTAAGAACACAGAATCAATGATGAGTTGTTTACATCCCATAGCTCCCTTAATACAACCTTTGTGTTCTTCTTCAAAGATATTATTATTTGAACAGTGTAGGTGTATTTTCTCACCAATAACAGAAGTGAAGAGCTTGTATACGGTTGATAAGCATGTTATTGGTCTATAATTCATTGGAGTTCGTTCATTTACCTTTTTAAAGATTAGAAAAGTGTATCCTTCACTCAGATAGTCAGGTATTTTATCAGGGTTATTGAGCACTTCGGTAAAACAGCGTGCAATGCTTTCATGAGCATGAGTAAAGTACTTCAACCAGAAATTTTCGATCCTATCTGGTCCAGGAGATTTCCAATTTTGAGTCTTTCCTATGGCACTCGCAATAGGTCACTTTAACTGTTATTTCTTTTAAATTCATTTGGGGCAGTTTCTCGTGGTGTTTCTTAATACTTTTAATCCATGATCCAGATTGATCGAATCCACTGGTTTTAGCCCATTTGTTTGTCCAGTACGATTTAAAATCAGCATTTATGTTGACTCGCTGCTTGTTTGAATCAGAGTTCAACTTTCTCAGAAATTATTTTTGACGGAATCTGAATTCTGCGTTTTGTGCCTTCCTTTTTGTGATTTCATTGTATCTACGAAGTCGGGAACATTTCACTTTCATCTTTTGTCTGATGTTATCTTTCAAGTCAACGATTTCTTTCCTGTTATGACGGTGTATATCGATTTTATTTTTGTCTGCAACAGCGTTTACTTTTCGGAGGACCTTTTTTGATTGGTTACCTTCTAAATATTGCGAGAGAACATCACCTTTACTTCTCAATTCATCGATATTGTTTTCGAGTCGTCTTTTCCAGGCGGGTTTTCTCTCGTTTTGACCTGGGCATGATTATCTGTGATGGTAAGTCTTCTGATCGTTGATTTCAATTGCTGTAAATGCAGCACTGTATAAAGCGAGCTGAACTTCTGAGAGATTTCGCTGTATACTCAAGTGTTATTTCAAAGCGTCATTAATTTGAGAAAGAACTTGTTTGGTTTTATTTACTTTACGTAACACTGGTATTGCTGGTCTGTTTAAAGGATCAACTTGGCTATAGTAAGCAAAAAGACTGCTGAATTTTTCTTTCACTTTGTTTGTCTCATCCCCTGGATCTACGTCACCTTCAGTGTTCAGTACTCTTTTATTGCTCTCTGTTTGTTCATCTATATTGACAGTCAGTAGCCTAGAGTTTTCGACTTCTCGCCTCAATAATAATTCATTTGTTTCTATTCGTTCATTTGTACTGACAGATAGTCGTGACGAGTTTTCAACTTCCTGTCACTTAGAGGTAGCCTTAATTTGTTTTCTGTCAGCTACATTTTGTTCTGTCAGATGAAGTCTGGGTACCGTTTTGTAATTGGCGTGAAGCTTCCTCCATCCTGGGAGTGCATTAGATTGACACTGGTTGATGTAATAGAGCGCTCTCATTATTTCAATGTTCATCTCGCGCGTCCATCTCTTACGCCCAGCATCTTCTCTCCTGCTGGTAGCCCTCCTCACGGGTGGCGAGCCAGCAGACAGAGGGACATTTGGATCCTCTCTCCGTGCGGTTAGATCCACATTGTTGCTCCTGTCGTCGTTTAAAGGCTGACTATGATTCACATCGAGGGCAGCCTCATGGCTCGATGTGTCCGAGGCATTACTTCTTTTCTTGTGACTCTCCATAAGTGTATGGGTATCGCATTTTATACCTAACTGCCAGGTGAGTGTCCATCCACCAAGTTCACCATTGGGGCTCATTGTCCCTCATCTGCTGACCTTCCTATTCACTCTTAATAATAATAATAATAATAATAATAATAATAATAATAATAATAATAATAATAATATTACTTACGTACTCCAACTAATAAAAATCATAGTTCTAACAATCATGGAAACGTCACCGTAACCTTTACGGAATGCCAGCTGAGCAGGCGACCGTTGATAATTCGGACCAGGAGAGTTTTCGTAATGATGTTGAAGAAATATTTATTTTACTGTCTTCAACAGTTGTTTTTTTTAAACTGAAAGAACCAAATGAGTGAACAACCGGTTTAGTGTAATTACTATTTAACTTATTTTGCACTCTATATTGTTCATTTCACCACACGAGTTGTTTAAATATATTTACATTTGTATAATGAATAAGATAATCACAAATCATTTAATTCATTTATAAATTCCAAGAATAAATATTCATATAATCTGTAAAAATTGCTCTATGGAATGTGAGGTAACGAAGTGTATATTAACGACACCGTCATTCTATTGCACTTCTCGCGGTCTCTGCTGTCGTCAGCTTCTCCTGTCACCTCTTTCAATGTCTTCAGTTTGAACAAGAAGTTAGTCATTCCGATAAATTGGATTGGGGTAATTGTGTGTGCACGCCGGTCGTGTTGATGTTTGAGCGTGGGTTCACCACAGACCACGAACGAACTCGAGGATTCTCGATAGGCCAGCCTTCGGCTCGGTGTTGCCGACTGTAATAACAGCATATTTGGGTTTCGCGAGCACACGTACTGCGCATGTGTTGAAGGCTCTGAACGCCAGAGCCTTCCTCCTTCGACGGAAAAGTTCGCAATTAAGCGGGATGTTCAAGACGCGAAAACCTTGAAAGTCAGATGTGAAGAATGTGAATTGAAAAAAAAAAAAATTAGCGTATTATGAAGTAATGAGAACAGTTTTTGTTTTCATTAAATTTTTGAGTAGGCTTCGCCTTGCAGCCTAATAGGTAACCTCGCTACTGCCGCTATCTTCCCTTCTCCTCGCTGCGAGCTAATGTGGGAGGGCGCAGCCGCGACCCGGGCGTTCATTCATTACGTCCCCGATGGCGTGATGCGAATGAGGAACCACTTAATCCACAATCGGTGTAGGAACAACTTGTAGCGCTGTCGGGTAATTAATACGAACATGGATGTACGTCGGCTTCCTCCGCAAATTACGAACGACGGGAGATAAGTTGCGGCTGGCGCGCGTCGTTTGTTGGCGCGCGTGCTTGTAACTCAGGGGAATTGAGCCTTAAATAGTGGGCGATGACAGCGCCGGGAACACCTGTGCGGGGGCCGTCCATTTCCACACCCCCACCGCTTCTGCAGAGCGCACATTCAATATACGGTGTCCGGCAAGTTGCTGCATTATCTTATTAATATTTATATTATTGTTTATATGGTGTATGCAACGCGTAACGAAGGGGGATTACGAATTGAAAGAAACGGAGAAAAATGGGGGGAAATGCATAAGCCGGTAGAAATCCACGTGGGTTTAGAACGCTGATACAGAGTGGAAAGAATGTAGAGAAGAAGAAGAGAGAGGCAGATGAGGGGAAAGAGAAACCGGAAAGATGGGGGAGAAGAGAAGAGAAATGTAGAGTTGAAAGAAGAAAGAGGGAAAAGAAAAAGGGAGGAGGGAGAGAGACAGAAAGAGAGAGGGGAGAGAGAGTGTAAGAGAAACAGGAGAGAGAGAGAGAGAGAGAGAGAGAGAGAGGAGAGAGTAAAATTTCTGGCGTACATGAAGTATATCTAGTTGACAATATAAGCATATTTTTAAAACTTATAAATTACTAGCAACGAGAACAATTGATTGAAGGATAAATAGCTTCAAGCCCAATCGGAATTTTCACGTGTCTTCTTTAAAGGAATATATGTTAATAAAGCTTAATTATATCATTAAACTTGTTTGCGCATTACATTTTAGATTTAAAAGAAACGATTCTTAAAATATGTACGTTCGTTGAGGTGATGCTAAATAAAGGTGACGTTTCCATCCTTGATATTTTTAGAGAACAAGATTAGAAACAGAGACAGACCCATAAACCCACTTTTCTGTTTATTATTCTGTAATTATAACCTGAAACCTTCAAGAAATTATTTATTATAAAAAGTGCTGGTGTTGAAAAACTTAAATGTCAGTAAAGGGTAATTAAACTATAATCATATTTTCGGGTCCAACAGCTTAAATTGAGAAATTGGTTTTATACGTTAGAGTGTATGTAAAATATAACACATTGCTCCGTTAACACGGAGACTGAGCTTTAAGACATGCTTTGCGAGTGTACACGATGTAAAATGATGCACTATTCGCTCAAATACAATATCATATATTACTCTAGAAGAATCAAGGGAAAGAATGAAAAACGTAGAAGTACAATTAGAAAGGGTCATGTGATAAGTATGAAATAAGAAAATAATCACATAGCTCTACGTTTAACTTAATGTGAGGTTCTAAGCTGCTGGTTTAGGTAAGTCCTCGGAACTTGTTTGAAAATAAATAATTTAAATTATTTAAGGTGATAAAATAATTAAATTAATTTTATATTTTACAAAAATATAGCTACAATACATCTTTGTACAGGTACATCTCCACTGGCGGATAAACACATAAATGTGTCTCTCATATTAGCAAAATAATTTTCTTTTGTCTTAATTATAATATATGCGCGAAGGAAGTGTTCTTTGAAATCTTCCACTTTCCTCGCAGCCTGCAAGTCACCAGGGCTTTGGGCATATATTCAAGACTGGAAGTGATGTTGTGAATTCGGGAGCAGCGAGTCCACTGCAATTCTTTCTGTCGGCAGGCGAGATCGACACTATCGTAGGGTCGCGCGCGATAAAACGCTATCGTAATATGCGCACTATTCAGTGAAATAACAAATATGCATTTTTCGTGGTTTATCAACGAAGAGAGATTTTATCTTAGATAATAGAAATATGTTCAGTGCTTCAACGCAATTTAAGCAAATCCTTATCGGCGTTGTAGTACTAGGAGAAAAATTGCCAAGAAACTGCTGTGTAACAGTGAAGACTTTTTAGCAAAATTACATAAGTAACATTTCTACATCTAATTGAATAAGTCATCAAATAGAAGGTGGTACATGTTTTTAATTTTAAAGGAGATAACCTGCAAGTTATATGTGTTACAATATACCACACGTGGTATCTACATTTCTTCCTTACTATGCGAGCATAAATTGAAAGAAAACTCCCCAGCCTCCTGCCAGGTGAGAGGTGTCTATCGTTTCGTTATATACTCAAGAACATGAAAAAATACAAAAACATCTTTATTAATCATTTCCAATGCGCGTGGTCATTGACAGCAAACTATGGAGCGCCCAGAATTTTTTGGCGTTTTAAGGTTTCATTAGATACCAAGGAACTCGAGAAAAATGCAAGTATTTGATTGTGTTATTCCACCTATTCGCATACTGCATGTATCGACAGAATTCTCAGGCTCAGTGCTTCACTGCTTACGTCACAGTTAACGTCATGCGACAGCAAGGCTTTAAGGAAGAGGCCGACCGCAATTAAATGTATTATTTCATTTATGTTATGGAGCAGTATAATTTTAGACAACCTTCGTATGAAAAGAACTGTTGTACTTTGTATCCTTATTTACTATTCTATGCTACTGCAGTAATCATGAGAACTATTTTTGTTAAAATATTTACTTTATTACAGTGTTATATGAAATAAACTTATTTCTTGCACTTGGGTAGAGTGTATACTACATTATGAAAAAAACATTTTGTATGCTTTGCTCAAAAGCAACAGAAGCAAATTTTTGCGACTGCAGGCCACTAGTAATACAATAAACCTCTTTTAAAAATTTTAACATATCTCAAAAATAAAAACCAAGTGTATGAATCAGAGACACTTAAATACAAGCAATACTGTCCAGTGCAAAACCCCTCGAAGGCAATGGCCCAGTGTGGCCAATGAGCGCCACTTGCTGAGCGCCCTGTGTGTTAGGGCGGGACGGGGCGGGGCGGGCGGCGATCACCCGTGGGGGGCGTGTCGAACAAGCTACGGGTGAGCGGCGCCGTGTTGTTGGCGCCCTCGTGCGAGACAGTCGCGCTGCTGTGGAGAGGGAGCGGGACGGAATGGAAACATGCAGAGAGAAGCGAAAGCTTGCTCGTGATAGGCACTACCTGTGAAACTTCAATAAGAATGACAGGCAAACGCTATGAGAGAGAAGTTGCAATTTACAGTTATTTATTTCATAATATAAATTATAATTTTATTTCTAGCGCGTAATTAACAGAATTAACTCTTAATGTTATTCATTTCGATTGATTGATTGATTTTTTCGTGTTTCCGGGCGCGTCACCTGCTTCGGTCATTAGTCCCGTTAGTGTAGTGCATGTTTTTTCGGGAGATGGTAGTGATCTTTCGCCGCTGGATCCGGCGCCGACCTACCGTCGGCTAGTGGGGTTTCCCCCTAACCAGGGCTCTCCCACCAGCGGGGCACCGCCCCAGCCGGGACAAGCTCTAAGCTCCTGACCGGTCTTCCGGAAATGTGGTAGTGTAGTGCATGTGAGTAAGGGGAGAGGATCGGACAAGGAAGAGGAAGGACTGATCGCGAGCGATCCGTGGCCCGTTAGGTAGGGTACTGCTCCGGCATTCGCCTAGTGTTGATTGGAGAAACCACGGAAAACTACCGATCAGAACAGCCGGCCGCTAGAATTCTCCTCCAGACAGGAACTGAATTCGACCTAGCTGAAAAGCTGTGTGTCGAAAATCCTGCCGCCGTCAGGACTCGAACCTAGGACCTCCCGGTCAGAGGCGTTGTAGTGACATCAGTTGATGCACTGAGCTACCGCTCCCGATATGCATTTCGAATTAAAAGCGGTAGTTAATGGGGATAAGACGAAATTACCTACGACTATATTTTAACGAATATCACGAAATTAAATTAACGAATATAATTTCTTCTTCGCGCTTTATCTTAGTTTTTTTTTCTTTGCTTCTTGGTAATGCGCGAAGAGGCGATTCAATCAGACGATCCCTTTATTCCCGCGTCGCCTCTTGTTTCTCGCTGTCAGCTCGGTCTCTACCGTTGCCACCGCAGATACCTCCACCACATCCATCACTCCCGCCGCCAACTTCATCACCTCTCCCATGACTCCGCAGATATCGCTAACCCCGCCACCACCAGCAATGCCGTCGCGATAGCCCCCGCTGCCGCCGCCCCGCTCGCCCCCGGCGCCGCTTCTGCCAACGGAATTGCCATTGTTGCCCTCGCAGCCACCGCCCCCTCGGCCACCGTTATCACATCCGTCACCAGTGATGTCGCCACCGTCACAGCTATTTCACACATGGCTGTATTTTTTCCCGACACCGCTATAGAACGATTTTCCTAAGAATAAGTCAAAGTGACAGTTCGCGAAAACAAGTGAACATCACATGTAATTCAGAGAAGTATCCCTCCGCCGCGACAGCGGTTCAGCCCCTTCGTAAAGTGTTTAGTCCTGAGAAGACATCATTATCTAGAAGTCTAAGAGTTTCGCTGATGTATATGCACGTACGCGAGTCCGGGAAATAATAAAATTTAATCACATATGTGGAAAATATCTTAACATGCTCTCACAACCAGTAAAAGAAAACTGCCACGAATGTAAATAGAAAGCTCTCAATCACAGCTCGCCACACAACAGCACAAAGGCCGGAACCACGTGCATCGGTACGCATCTCGCATTCAAGTCTCGATTTTAAAATAAACATAATATTTATCACACAAAAAGCAAATTCAATGTTATACAGAAAGGAAAAAAAGAATTTATACAGAAGAGCATAATACTGAACATCCTAATTTCAATTATTTCTCGCGGCGCACTCTATTTTTGTCGGACAAGGACGTCACGAAAGGAAGCATCGAAGCCATTTACAAGTTAGCCAACTGCAAACGAACAAATGCAGGAAGGGAGTCCATTGGGCTGGAGGGCACGACGACCCCAGAACCTCCAGTTATGTTACCAGCACTAGCTGTCACTTTGGCTCATCCTTAGGAAAATCGCTCTATACCACATATACTAATAGTATTATCCGCGCACGTTTTCCTGAGCCCTCATTTTGCTAGATGCGATTGGAGAGGGGAGTTTGATTATTTTGTCGACGGGAATAATACATTAAATTTGTAGCTAATTTTTCCATACAAAATGGATTCTATAACACGGGAGCGAACATTTGTGGTTATTGGTTTTCTAAACAAAGCTCATTTCCATCATTTATTCTGAATTCAACTTATATTACTAAAGGAGTGGAGGTAAGTAATTCGGGACTCAAGAAATCGTGCGCGTATAACACCTATTCTGTGCGGCTGCTGCCATCGCCATCGCTACATCCGCCGCCACCACAGCCGTCATTATCGTTCCGCCGCCATCGCCACTGGCCATTCCGCCACCACCAGATCCGCCGCAGCCCCCACCGCCACCTCAGCCTCATTCGTCACGTGAGCCGCCCCCGCCGCGCGCGCCCCGTGCGTCTATTAATTAAGTGGATTAGCGCCGCTCGGGGCCGCGGGAGCTGCTTCCGTTTGCCCCCCTCCCCCCGCCCGCGCGACGCGTTCACCTTCTCCACGCCAGAGCCTCGTTCGCCTCTTCCGCACGCATCCACATTGCGGCGCACCGCGCGCCGTGAAGGATGGCCCGCAACACTGCCTCCGGGGCCTGGGCCTCATGGCAGCAGAAGGGCGGAAATCAATAGTGGATATGGTAGACGATATGGAAAAGGAATTCTAAGATTTCTGAATCCCTTAAACTTTATCAAATCTCCATTTTTTTAAATCCTTCATATTTAATAATAATAATAATAATAATAATAATAATAATAATAATACATTTTAAGAACACACTAAAGAATAAATCTGTTAAGATGGTTGAAGAGAATGTTTTAAAGGAGCCATGATATTACATCTAAATCATACGTTTAAATCAGATCGTTAATAAATCAAATAACTTTCCATTTATATTCTTAGTACAACAATACGTGAAGGAAGATTAAATTATATTTGTAATATTATGTATATTAGAGTACTAGAAATTAACTACACGTCAAAGCTCAGAATAGAACAGGAAAAATTAAGTGTTTTTAAGATTTAAGAATTCAATGGATTATAATGAAAGGAACGGAGTGTTCTCAAATCCCATCTTCTTCGAGATTGGAGAATTTTGAAGAAAATGACCTGCAGAGAACGATTCAAGTAACATAACTACGACCGAGACTTTTTTGACGGTCCCTGTTAGCGATATGTAAGATCGTACAGTCAAAATTGACTAGGGACTACCAATCAACGCATTAATTGATAATTCTGGGATATAATGGATTTATTAAAATTTCTTACATGCGTCCATTTTCAGGTAGATTAACTAATGCATTTTCATGATCCTCGACGATTCAAACAAAAATCAAGCGAATAATTGTATTTCCGGACTATCCTGCAATTGCAGCTGCAATTGCAGTCCCATCTTTTCGCACCTTAAGTATATTTCCATGTTTTGTGTCAAACACCTCTTTTTCGTTGTTCGCTTCTCGATGCCCTGACATTCCGACGCTTGGCTTCCTCTTCTACTCGCGCCCCTTCCCTTTCTCTTCCCTTCCCCACCGTAGTCTCATACCATCCGCTCAACTAACCCCTCATCCCCCTCCTTTCCAACTAACCTTACTTTAGCCTGTTACTTACACCATTCCTCTCTGCACAGTATTCGTTCTTGTTGCAGAGTGCTTGATCGTTAACCTGTTCACATCTCGTCATCCCGAGAGTTCCGCCAATTTTCTGGACCCCCTTCTTACACCCCTTTCCTAGGTTCTCCGCTCTGCCCTTGCCCTCTCGTGCTCGGGGCTTCCGTGGCTGCTGCCGACGCGCAAGGCAGGTGTGCCGCCGCCGCCGCCGCCGCCGCCGCCGGTGCGTCTTAGGCCGCGCGCTGCGTGTGATGGAGTGTGCCGTTAATTTTGATACACAGTCTGGCGCTCAGGGACGCCGCAACAGGCTGATTGTGTGGCGGATTTATGCATATGGAAGCTCCCCGTCAGCGGTTAACGCCACTGTATGAAGGCAGGTAGCTGAAGTGGAACTACGTTTGCGAGGTACCAAACTATTAAGCTTTTTGCATGCATGATGCAAATAAGAAGAGAAAGAATCGGTTTGAAATCTGTTAACATGTTTATTGATTTATTGAAATACAGCAATGAAAAATAAAGAATCCGTTAATTTCCAGGCTCACATTATATTCTATAAATAAAGATCATTAATATCAAAAGCTGAATTAAATAAAAGTAACTTCACGTTAAAAGGTTCTAGGATGTGAATAATTTGCCAAACATTTAAAGCTTCGAGAAAAAAATTATTAAAAAGGAGAAAACAAAATTTCATTCATTTAATGTTTCTTTGTCCTTCAAAACCAACATATATAAAATTAAAACCTTTTGTATGTAGAACGCTAGCTTGAAATCATGAAGGCAAGTTTTGTTACAATAAATTTGAAAGGGTTTTATTTTTTGCAAGAAGTTTCTTTAATTAAGATAACTATCCTTCGAAATATACAGTGTCTAATGAATGGCAATATTATAATGGTATTACAATCTATGGATTCCAAGACCCGAATCTTTTTGTAAGGTGCTTTTATGGCTTATTCTACGGTCATCACAATAATTTGAATTAATGAGATGTCCATTTTGGGTTTTGGAAAGCGTTTTCTTACCAAGATTTCTTTACGCGCTAACCTTCCTCAGATCATATTTGAGAAGCAAAGGATACCAACCTAGACAAACTGAAAAGCGATTTGTATTGTCATAGAATTTTAAATTTTGTGACACTTATTATTTGCTGCGTTATTTTAAATGAACGTGTATTCTTTGATTCGTCATAATCTTTGGAGAATATAGACAATTTAAATTAGATCAAAAATTCTATTTAATTTAAATTAAAAAGAGAATGTGGTTAGTGCATTATGATCTGTAACATCACGTTTAGAAACAAGAAAATGTATCATTTTGAGATACCGTTTTTCATTGTTGTTACTGTTAAAAGTTGATCACAGGTCTCTTTATATTTGCGATTAACATACTTGTAACGCAACATTGTTTTTTTCCCTTAAAGAAACCTCAAATATCTAGGAGAAGTTAATTTAAGTTCGTACTACATCCTCAACAGAAAAGCAATACACTGAATTCAAGCTTGTTGATTTTATTTCGTACATTTGATTTCTGTATGATAAATAATGTAATATCAAGTAACTAAATAACGAAATTCATTGTTCATTCGGAAGCTAAATAACATTTGCACATACAACCTTATCAATCGTTCGTGGCACTCGATCGTTCTTTTGCTGGCGGTTTTAAAGTACAACTTTTTCTATCCTGTATCATCAATTGATGATTTGTGGTGTAGAGGCTCACATGGTTTAAAAAGGCAGGCTGGCCAGCTACGCTACGTATGTCATCGAGACGAGATAAGATACTCTTTCTGTTATTGTGTTTGGTATTTTCGTGGTATTTTCGACGGGAAAAACCCGATGCCGTCGTGTTCGAACACTTCTATGCTCTCGCACTGTCACAGTTTGTGCGAAATTGGGGTTGTTAAGAATCGATGAATTGCCTCGCGACCGTATGGTACAGGAAAAATACTTTTTTTCTGAAACGAAGGTACCATTGCAATGTCTTTTCAATCTTGCTACAAAATTACTCTTAATAAGAGATCATCCCATATTTTTCTCCAATTTTACTGAATTACCAAAGGGATGAAGAAATAATTTTGACGTATTTTATATTTTTCTCCAAACTTTTTTAAAGGAGTGAAAACACCGTTAAGAAGTGGGGCACAAAGGGGTATTTTCACTCTTTCTCTTAAAAAATGCAAAACATACATATTAAATCGTCGCTCGTTTTAAATCCTCAAGGAAATTTCCTTTACGTATAGAAGGAAGATATTAGGATTTAAAATCGAACCGTGCGGGACGCAGTTTTGAATTGGCAATGAACCTGAAACGTGCGGTATTAATATTCTTTCATTATAGAAAGATATTTTTACTCTTTGAGATTGATGTTGAAGGTACGATGATATTGAAACTAGAGCAGTACACTGCTCAAAGCAACTCATTGCCCTTGACAATTTCCTGGACAATTGAGAAAACGACAAAGCGTGTGTTCTCTCCAGTATTAAGCGAAATATTCATTTCTGAATGAATTAAGTTATAGGGTCATGTATCAACATTTAGAAACTCCAGGTTAATTCGATATTGCAAAGGAATATGAGGTTATTAAGCTAACATTAAGCGATGACGGAATATTTTGACTTGAAGGTAATTTAGCTACGGTGGTGATTTAGGTTTTAAGAGATTTGGTCATTTTATGATATGAAAGTCTTCTGTTACGCTGTTTAATTAAATATAGTACTATACCAACATTTTTTGCGAAGAGATAAGCAATTTATGTATTTTTATTTTAAAATAAGATGCAGTTACACGTTCCAATTAAATGGATTATAGAACGAATGTTTGCTTACGCTTTTACGGGATGTACCGACAAATTTCATTTCGTTTAAAATTGATCTTGAGCTGTGTTGACTTATACACAAAGCGCAGTATCAATGTTGAACAAGGAAATTTCATTACTGAAAACCAATTATTTCTGGCTTAGTTTACCAAATCCCTGATTTAGGGATACTGATATTGAAGTTACTGAATTTTTCAAAACTGCATTAGGGGACGAAATAAATTGATCTCTTTCCAATAGCCCCCAGGTTGTGAAGAGGTCAGGTTCCCCTTCCTTATTTCCCTCTCTCTTTCTCTTTCTTTCTCTCTGTGACTCTCTGCCTCTCTCTCCCCAGTCTTGGTATTTATGAAACATCTACTTCTCTCATCTTCACTCACAAGTGTACAAATGTTACATACACACCCATGCGTGCCTGAACGTACAGACTATTTTAAAAACCTGTACACACACAATTATATTCATTCAAGCATGTCTACGTATGCGTTTAATAGTAAATAATGGGGAAATAAGATAATAGCGCTTGGAAATTCATTTTATAAATTACCACTTCAGAGTTGAAAATGCTATCGATGACCTTTCTTGGCCCATAAGTTATCACTTCCAAGTAACACGTCCATGCAAATAAATATTAGAAAAATTTAAAATAATCTGATAACCCACTGTATATCGAAAACCCTATCCAGTATTAATCTTTCCTCTTAAACCGAGAAAACGCTCGTTTCAATTTCTATTTGTGTACCGCTTCCCCTTTCCCCCCGTTAAATCTTCCCAAATCCAGTAAGCATGAAACCCCTGTTCAATCACTCTATCGGGGCATAAATTAACTAGACGTTCAGGCGCGCATTCAAATCAAAGCGCGAGCGAGCGACGTTCGCTTGGGCGCGCGACACACAGCCGCACCGAAGAGCGTAATCTGCGAAGAACAGAACGGAGCGGGGAATCCATTCAAGGGATTTTCCGCGAATATTTCAATCTCTTGTCGCCGCGCGGCGCGTATTATTCACGGGTGGTTGCGACCCGGGTGTTTCCAACCGGGAACACCCAGCGGCGGGAGACACGCGACGCGATGCGGAGCGCGCCGCGTTACAATAATTGCGATCGCGAGGGAAAGTGCGCTGCGGCGTCGATGGCGATGGCAGAGATGGTGGTGCGAAAGCCGGGTGGCGATGACGAAGGAATGGCGATGGCGAAAGGAATGGCGAAGTGGGGGAAAGGCGAGGGCGATGACAAAGTTGATGGTGAAGGCGATGGCGAAGGCGAAGACGATCGGGAAGGGATGGCGAAGGAGAAGGCGAGGAAGAGCGTGAAGACGGGGAAGGGAAGGGGAAGGAAGGGAGGCCAAGTCGAGGCCAAGTCGAGGGCCAAGTCGAGGGCCAAGTCGAGGGCGAGGGCGAGGGTGAGGGCGAGGGCGAGGGCGAGGACGAGGACGAGGGCGAAGGCAAAGGCGGGCCTGGCGATAGCTGCGGTGGCGGTAGCGGTAGTGGTGGCTGCGGCGACATAACACCTCGAACTCGCCAGAGGCAGGGAATCTCGTGCACTGGTGTTGCTGAGAGGAAGGGACATTTGGATATTGATCGATCGATCATCTTCGGTTTCCGGGCAGGTCAACAGCCATGGCTAACAGACATCCATGGTCTCGAAAATGTAGTGCATATTTTTATCATGGTTGATTGGTTATTAGTGATTCCGGGCCCGTCAACTACTGAGATCATGCTTCCCTAAGTGTAGTTCATATTTTCTAATTGGGAGGAGGTTGTTTTTCCCCCACTGCATGGCGAAATCCGGCGCCAATCTATCGTCAACTAGCGGGGTGTTCTCCAAACAGGTACCTCTTCCCCCACCGCCACCAGCCGGGACAAATTCAAAGTCTCCGACCGGGCTCCCGGCATGTGTGGTAGTGTAGTGCATGTTAGTGTAAGTGTGTGTGTAAGGGGTGACGATAAGACAAGGAAGAGGTGGGAAAGATCGAGCGCGGTCCGTGGCCACGTTTGTTAGGTTATTGCTCCGGCTTTCGCCTGGTGTTGACCGAAGAAACCACAGAAAACTACCGATGAGTCCAGACGGCCTCTAGAATTCTCCTCCAGACAGCGACTAAATTCGACCTAGCAGAAAAGCTAGTATCGAAAATCCTGCCGCCTCGAACTCGAACCTAGGACCTCTCAGGCAGTGCAGTGACATAGGTTGCTGCACTGTACCACCTCTCCCAATTTTTTATCATGAGAAGTGTCGGTGTCTCCCCCCGCTGGATGGCGAGATCCGGCTCCCACATACACGTCGCGTTGTGGGGTTTTCCTCAACCAGGTGTCTCACACCGGTGAGGCCTCAGCCGCGACAAACTGGAAACGTTATTGGTCTCCTGACATTTGTGGTATTGTAAGTGGGTGTGTAAGTAGGTGGTGAGGATAGAACAAGATAAAGAATGATATTGCTCCTGCATTCGCCTGGTATTGATCGCAAAGACGACGGAAAATAACCGATCAGAGCAGGCGGGTCTCGAGAATTTTCCTCCAGTCAGCGACTGAATTCGACCTAGTCATGTAGCTAGTGTCGAAAATCCTGCAACCGTCGGAACTCAAACCTTAGGACCTCTCTATCAGAGGCCCTAAGTACACGATCTATTTTGTATTTATTCACATTTTTTTGGAAGCTATGCAATATTGTATGTTTTCTCACGAAGCGAACGGTTTCCAGTGTGATTAAGCGTAGGTAATCTTTAGCTATTGTGACGCAGACGTCGTGATGTCAGTGAAACAGAGACACGGAATTTTTATTACAGGTTTATTTACAATTACTGTGCAGAATATTTACACTCCTCTGGAAACTACCGCTGCATTCCATAGCACTACAATTTCTGAGGCAAAACGCCAGCCTCCCAAGCCTGACACAGAGTACCCCAACGTGCTAAACCTTAGCGCCGCTCCTGGCCTCCGTCCCGTGACAAAACGCCACCCTCGCAAGACTGCGATAACCCCCTCACGAGTAACCAAAGTGCCTCCGCACCGCGATTCGTCTCAAACTCGAATGTCACCGTTTCTTCCACTAGCCCCTATCGCGTGGATTCGCGTGACAGACCTCCCACGCTGAAGATCCGCGGACCGCGTCACCTGATTACTGAGTTTTGGCGCCGGTCGCAAATTGAGGCTCGCTGCCAATTGCATGCCGACCTGTCCTCACACATTCTGCGCTAGCTGATCCCAGGGTTGCCAGACACGCCCCCGGCGACCTGCATCCTCCCAAGGCGACAGAGCTCCGGTTGCCCCGCCACTCCGGCGCCTGGTCCCACCCCTCCCCCAACCCCTCGCCGACCACAGCCCTTGTGCGATCCGATGAGCAAAATGCTAGGACGTGACACTTGCATGCATGCTGTCCTCGCACATCATTCTGCGCTAGCTGATCCCAGGGTTGCCAGACACGCCCCCGGCGACCTGCATCCTCCCAAGGCGACAGAGCTCCGGTTCAGCAATCGCTCCGCTATCAGCAGCTACTATCGTTCCGTGCCGAGTAAGGCCGACCAGGCTCGGTCGGACTTCAGTATTTGTCTAGTGTTTTGTCCGTCCAGTGTAGTAAAAATTGTATCAAAACTATTCTCTAAGTGCTACACAATCTGCGCACCGAAGCTATTTTAAACTAGTGAGTGCAGTGTGTCCATCAATCACTCGTTATTCTCATTCATGAGAAACCAAAACAATGCCATCACACGGGAGTTAATCTGCGCGGCCCTAACTACATTGAACGGTGAAGCACCATCATCGCCAGCCATCAATGTGGAATCTTACTCAGCAGGTCATTCCAGCAATTTCCTAATCGGCGCGGACCGGGAGCGGGAGCTCAGTGCATCAACTGATGCCACTGCAGCGCCTGTGACCGGGAGGTCCTAGGTTCGAGTCCTAACGGCGGCAGGATTTTCGTCACTACCTTTTCAGCTAGGTCGAATTCAGTCGCTGTCTGGAGGAGAATTCTAGCGGCCGCCTGCTTTGATCGGTAGTTTTCCGTGGTTTCTCCGATAAACTCCAGGCGAATGCAGGAGCAGTACCCTACCAAACGGACCACGAACCGCGCGCGATCTTTCCTTCCTCTTCCTTGTTCTATCATCTCCTCTTACACACACACACTTACACTAACATGCACTACACAATCACATATTCCGGGAGACTTGTCGGGAGCTTAGAGCTTGATCCGGCTGGGGCGGTGCCCCGTTGGTGGGAGAGTCCTGGTTAGGGGGAAACCCCACTAGTCGACGGTAGGTCGGCGCCGAATCTCGCCATCCAGCTGGTGAAGTTCACCGCCATCTCCCGAGAAATAACACGCAATACACGTACGGGACTAATGACCAAAACAGTTGACGCGTCCGGAAACACGAAAAAATCAATCAATCCAAACGGGCGTGAATTACACGCCCCCTACAACGTCACCGATGGACATTAGCCCCCCGTCTCCATCATCAGGCATCCCACCAACCTTCAACCAAGGGACTCTATCCGGTAAAAGATCGATAGATATCCGATGAATGTGATAGCAAACACGCGGCAACGCAAGGTCATCATAATAGTAACGCAGACCTACAGAAACAGTATATCGTAATAGTTTCCAAGAGATTTAGCTTTCTCAACGAACAATTGCCAGAAGAATCACCCGAACCAAATAAAATTCCACCAATTTTTGTTACCGTCACAAGTAGTCACACCGAACTTATTTGTGAAATTAAAAATAAAATATCTAATAACTTTACAACAGAATTCAAGACCAAAAAAATGTTATTCTGGACCGTTCAAGATTTCCGTAGTGCTGTAAAGTATTTTATTGAAACTAACAAACAATTTCATACCTACAGTGATCTCTCGCGTAAAAAAATTCAATAGTGCTTAAAAGATACACCCATTAATGACCGAAGAAGAAATACTAGCAGACCTAAAATTCCAGTTTCAGTGAGTTGTCGAAGTACCCAGATTAATGAAAAACAATGTATCAATTTCAGTGGTAGCAATAGAGTTTAATGGTAAAGACAAAATAGAATCAGTCCTCCAAATCAATAACGTGTGAAACTCAATAGTTAAACCAGAAAAAAGAAAAAAATCAAAAGGTGTAATTCAATGCATGAGCTGCTTAGATTTCGGTTATACCTGTAACCACAGTAATTACATAATTTCGTGCGTATTTTGTGCCGGAGAACACTTCACTGCGCAATGCTCCACCCAAAAATAATAATATAAAATGTAAACTCTGTAATGGAGCACATAGCTTCGACCTCATAAATGCTCATACTATAAGAAACTAATTGAAGGTAAAATACTTTGTCTATTGCAATATCTATATGCAATAACACAATAATTAATTAAATAAATAAAGTACAAAAAACAAAATTCCTGACCCTTATACTAAACTAAGCAAACCTTTCAAAGTAAACCAGTTCAAAAAAGCAAACCAGTTCAATAATCTTAAAAAATCTCCCACCGTCAGCCTTAGCCTTCCTAAACAATATTTACAATTCAATTTTAAGAACAGGATACGTCCCCCAAACATGGAAACATTCAATCATCCTTCCCATTCCGAAACCCATAAAATACATAGGACTTCATTTGGACACTAAACTAACTAACCTGGGAAACCCACCTAGATATCAAAATTACCAGGCAAGAAGTAAATTATTCTAACTCCGGCCACTAATCAACAGAGAAATTCCTGTCATACACAAACAGTACAACAATATACAAGACGATATTCAGACCACTACTGCTTTATGCATGGCCAATATAAACGCAGCCCCCAAAAATGTCAATAAAATTCAAGTAATACAAAATAAATTTTTAAGATTAATCACAAATGCTTCCTGGTTCATAACTAATAAAGAACTTCATTCAGAATTAAACGTCAATACAATAATAAACCAAATAGCACAATTATCACACAACGTCTACCAAAACCTAACAGACATACCAGCAGCATCCCATTACAAACTACCGAAAAATTCAACCCACACCCGAATAAAAAAATAGATTTCCTTTTGAAGCCTTCCTCCAAATTTTAGCCAACCATGATTCTTAACCCCGAGGTTCTTCCCTAGAGTATCCTATTCAATGTATAGATTAAGTTAGTTTAGATATTTTAACTAAAATAAGTCTGAAAATACATCTGTATAGTAATTGCACTGAACGATGTAATCCATATAAAATTAAGAAATGTGTTAAAAAAATTAAAAAAAGAGCTCCGGTTGCCCCGCCAGCCCGGCGCCTGAATCAACCCCTCCCCCTCTCTGGCCACACGCCTTGTGCGGTCCGAAAAGAAAAATGCTATGACGTTACACTATTAAAATATTCGTTACGTTTGGCGGCGAATGAAGTAGTGATTCACAATTCATCTCGAAGATACGTTAGATCATTCATTTTTATTTAGGAACCTTTCACTCTATTTTGATTCATTTCTTGTTGGAAAGCCCCCTTGTTTCTATATGGTTTTCATGAAGAATTTTGTAGTAATATAAAAGAGAGACTAATAACGTACACAGTTTCGGGCATTGACGGCAAATAATGTTAACTTCTATTCAGATGTATACGTTCAGTAGCTGGCGTCATTCCGAAGTTAAATTGTGGTTGTATTTTTTTTCCCGTAAATCAGCAATATAGTATTTCGTAGATTTTAAAAGATAGCTTTCCACTGCGCCGTTTGTAACAAAAATATTTTGATTTTAATTCAAAATTCTCTGCCTGTCAAACTTCTGCCAACTCACACTGCACGCTGCGCAGACGTTCTGTTGGAATTCTTTAGCAAGTGATCAGGGAGATGGAGCTTCATGTTTCGAACCTTATGCGTTTGGGTGGTATTTTTATCACAACCCAATATTTCACGCCGGTCTTCTCTTCTAGTTTGGGAGGGTCTAGAATTGGCATCTAAAACTGGACTTTGTAAATCAGAATCCAGATAGCGGTAGAGGATTTTCTAAATAGTTTATTTAGAGATGTTTTGATATAATACTAAAGTATTGAATACTATTTAGTACTAGGTACTTGACAATGTGATATGGGTTTACTTTCTCTCCGTGATAATTAAAATGCATTTTTAGCGTCTGATTTTGTGAAAAAATTGAAGCCAATTCGCATAATCCAGATCAGTATATTCGAAATTACTATTATAATGCACGCGGTTTGGGATCTCACCAGGTCTGTGTATTTTTCCCTTTCGTCTTTCGTTTTTGTTGACTTATGAACTCGCAGTGTCATTGGCTTCTAGTGTCAAACCCTAGGAGCTCGCAAAGGGGTTACTCCATAATGTGTGACACTAGAAATGTCCATTGTGGTGTGTCAATCACCGGTTTGCACAAACTTAAAAGCAACATTCACCTCTGATATAATGTGCTGCAAGTAGTCAATAGACTGACTCTCAGTTCAAATAGAAACTGTGAATTCATTTCTGAAAGGAAATCTTCAGCAAGAGATTCTGCATTTTTATTTAAGTCAGATCATTTAAATGCTTCTTGCCTATTAGGATACACTTTTATTTACTTTACTTCTTCGAACAGCTGACATTTCTAAAGAAAAGAAAGTTCTTTTCTAAAAAATTTCACTATTTCTGAAACAGAGAGATTGATTATGTGATAATTTGACTTCAAAATACTAGTAATGTTACATTACCGCGTGAATGCCCCAAAATTTCCGGTTTTAAGTTCGGTCTAAAATGTCTAAAATACCAAGCATTCGTCACTCATACCACATTTCACAGGATTATTCGTGGGGAGGGAGGTATTGAAGATTCGCTCTTCGCTTTCCGTTCTGAACGCGGCGCTAATGAAAAATTTACGCTCTGACGCTCACAGACCGCATGCAAATGCATCTAACGAGTCGGAACTTGGATTCATCTTGCCAACCTTTGATTGAAAATTCGATTCGACTTGAAAAGCGGAGGTGTCGGTAGGGGTGGTAGGTTTATGAACTTTCCAGGTCAGTTATTGCACCTGTCTGCAATGAATTGTCATCTGTAGAGTAAGTTAATATTTTTTGACAGTGAGAAATTTAACTTGTGGTCAGGAGGATGCTGTGTAATACAAAAGCCACGTATGCGCTCCAAGGATTGAATTGTCATTTGTAAAGTAAATTAATATATTTCGACGGTGAGGAATTTAATTTGTACACACATACAAAAAGCACGTAGTATGTGCTCCGAGAAGTGGAGAACGGTATTATGGTAGAGGCAAAAATGAGTTTTAGCACATGTAACGAATGAACACTTATGCCCTACAAAGTATGTGATTGTCTTTAAACTAAACGATGAACTTCAAGATTCGAGATTACGCTTCACTTTCCAGTGCAGCGCTGTAAGGTTAACACCAATCTATTCAAAATGGTTGCCGTTTCCAGAATGCTGCAGGATGAGCGTGTGAGATTTTGCGTTTATGAAAAATGTATGAATGTATTGGTTTAATAATATGAATCCAATGATTGTAGATAAAATTGATATTTCTTGAATAATCCATGTGGTTACATCTGAGAATTGACAAAGGTTTGCTGCTTCACAGGTTTACAAGCTACTGCTTCCAAACCGGCAAACGTGTATATGTTGTCACAGGCAGCTGTAAATACTACGTAAATACGAATACTTTAAGGTGCATGTTAAAGGAATGTGAACTACACATAAGTAAAGCTAGTATTTCCGCAAAATTGTGATGATCTGTGACCTCTTCTTTATGTGCTTAACGACTTTATTTCGTTACAATGCGTAGCATATGCTACTAGTGCCCTACAACCCTTTTTAAACTCTAGTTTTAGAGAATTACTTACTTTATTACTTTCGAATTTCTTGAATTTACCATCTATTCCCACATGAACTGAAACATATCCGGTTGTAGTGGTAATGAAATTACTGACGTCTTTGTATTCACGAAATTCTAGGTATTATTTAATTATTCAACCACAATACAAAAATATTAACTTTGTATTTCTAATTTCAATCATTGCTTGCATTAAAATAACTTATATTTCGATTTAAACCGAAAGTCTCTGTAAGGTCACGAGCCTAAAAGAGATGGAGGCACTGTCATGCTATCGGAAACTCCAATATGAATACCAAAATTTTAAGTCGTAACGAAGGTCGCGCTTGGATGACTATTTCCCCTCTACTGCCAGCTCGACCTTGAAGGGACACTCTTCTAAGTGGATTATAGATGATTAATGCTTCTAGATCGCTTGGAAATTTATTGGATACGATTGGTAAAATCATGAATAGTACATCACGAGTTAAAAATTAATGATCAATGAATTCACATTAGTTCACTCAAACCATGCAATAAAAACGCGTATCGTGCATTCAGCTCTACTAACGCACACGTGTATTAGCGCAAGAAATTCGTTCAATGTGCACTTTGCGTGAGATTAAAATCTGCCAATTCGTCGCCACATATTTGGACGTCATTGAAATCGTACCTCATTAGTGATTATTCATTTCTAAAGGCGAGTGAAACTGGCCAAATGAGTCAACGTCATTATTTAAAAACCAATGAAAAATGTATGCCTATTCCACAATCAATGTTTTAATCTGACACTTTCCACAATCAACTGAGGTACATGGTGGAGGTTAGGCTAGGATGCGTGCTATCGTTTAAATAGAAATTTACAACTATCACAGTGGAACTCGAAACTACACACTTTGTCTAGTACTAGACTTAGAAACATCCCATCAACAGTCTGAACTCTGTTTATCACATAAGCTAATCCTCGTCTCCGTAATGTACTTCACTTGCCCCAGGCACTTTCATGTTGGCTAATGTAAATTTCAATCGGCTAAATTTGATGCTTCGAAGTTGCTAAGTACACCTTCGGACTTGTGGATAGTGTAAACAATAACCGGATAATTCGAGAACTAGCCGGATTCGGACTTTCACGTTCCTCAACAAGAAATATTCGATGGAGATGAATAATGAACAGTTATGAAGTTTGTTCATTAAAAAAAGTAATTTACACCGTTGAATTATTATTTCTCGATTAACAGTAATCTTCAAACTAATTGATGCATCTTCTAATATAAATAAATCTAATATGAATAACATTAAATGAATACATTCCTCTTTTCAGTTTAAATTGGTCCATCGTTACAGGCCTAATTAAGTTTGGTTAATTGAAAATCCAAATTTATCGCACGATACAGTGACGTAGAAATACATTTTATTTATCTCAGCCCACTTCCCTCACTACCCTAACAAGGATTCGAACTGTAATGAGGATAACATTAGCTCTGACGTTATACAGAAACACGTGTTCGTACCGCCACTAGACTAGCATAAAAGAAGCATTTTGCTCACTTATTGTTTGGGTGTTTTTTTTTCTATTTTGAGTGGTACAGAAGTTCTATTTAAGTGCCAGTAGCCTTGACATTTGTTAGGCAGCGTAAACCGTAGTTATGCCACGATTCTTGATTCAGTTTACGAGGTCTCGGCCAACATTTTATTCTTAAAGTTCCAAAAGAAAATATAAGAAGATAAATAACAAATGCAATTGTAGTACAATTCAATTGCAGAGTAAAGTTTAGTTTCGCTCTACTAAACTGCCCAATTGCACATTATCGTCATTTATTGCTTCTGAAGAACAAAGGGAGAAATAATTGGATTTTAAGAAAAAAATATCCTTTATGAATTGTTGTTGAAATAGTAGAATTAATTCGGTATAATTTTATTTAGTCTCTCAAAGTTATCGCATTTAGACAATAAACTATACGGTAGAAAATATCATTCACAAAAATGTAGGTATTATCCAGACAATGGCGTAAAATACAACGGCATACTGTTTCTGGAACACCGACAGTCCCAACTAACCATTGAAGATATTAAAAGGTTCGAGTGAGACTCTGACAGATATTAGGTTATGGAAATGAGAATAAATTGATTACAAAACATTTCGTAAAACGGCTTTTGGAGTGTTACAGCAGCTACAGTAAACTATAAACCACACGTGCAGGACTTCTTTTACAAGTGCGTTTCTCTGATCTCGCAACAGTATTTCCGTCGCAGAAAATGTTCGTGTATTCCGTGTCAGCGAGGCTGCCGCACACAGCAGGGCTATCATGTCGCGGACCGTGCCACTTGAACGACTTCCTTCCTCCGTTGCGTTGTCAGAACGACCGCCGCCCGCCCGCCCGCCGCCGCCTTGTTTCGATGCCATTACGGGGTGTGTCGTCGACCGCGTGTTACGACCCCACAGTCGCATGGGCCGGCGTAGGCCGCCGCCGCCGGCCAACCTAACCGCGATGGTAATTGCGTTTAGCGGAGCCGGACCCCTCCCCCCGCTCATGAGGCTGGACCGTCCCTTGCACACGGCAAGGGTCCCGGGCGTAGGGATGATCGATACTGAATCGATGCAAAGAATGTATCGATTTCCAGAACGGGCCCAAGAATTGATTTGTCGATATTACCTACATATCGACTTCAAATGTACGCATGCGAATGTTGTAAACCATTGTTTTCGCAAGTTGTATACCATTATTACACTACATGTACGTAGCTTTTCCCTTCCTAAATATTACTTAGTTTTTAGTGTCTTGAACGTTTAATAAATAAATATCCCTTCTATTGTGCGTCAATGTTTGATTCTTCTCTCTCTCTTTCGATTAAACCGTGGAGAGTACAGATGAAACCAACAATTCGAAATGTAAGCATTTTTATTCGATCGTAGAAAAAATCGTTAATATTTCATAAGCAAAATTATGTTTTTTTTACCCAAATAACCTTCAATATCGAGCATGGAAAAACATTAATTTTTTACCCTAGAGTTGGTCTACTGCAAATAACCCAACACATGTGTTATTTATTGTTTGCAAATATTTCAGTATTCTCATGGTATTGTCGTTCAACCTATTTTCCTTCTCCAATGCCTTCTGATTCGTATTATAGGCCACAGAAAAAATTTCCTACCTGTTCATGTAGTAAAATCTTAGCTACAACGTTCACAATTTATTGTTAATATGACCACGTGAACTTTTTAAGTAACTACTAAAGCTCGATTTCGCGTGTGACCCTTGCAAAAATCCGCGGCACTTCTTGAAGGGTGGGCATTTTTATGCAACATCGTTGTCGACATTTTCAAAACATATATTGATTAAAGCCTTTAGTATTTTAACATCTATGTTTTTACGTTTTCGGTGCTTTATTTGTGCACAAAATGTTCTAAAAGGACAATTTTATAAAAGTTAAAACATGAATTAATAACTGATATTCCACCGTCAGTTCATGTGTTTGAACGAACGAAGCACTGTTTATACTACCTTCATCGAGCTCTCTCTCCAGAGAGATGACTCCGATGCCCTGATATTTACTTCGCATTTCGTCGTTTCTCGCGCGAAGAGATATCTCCAGTAGACATGGCGCTTCCCCTATCTTTCCACATCCTTCTATGGTGAACTGAGAAAGCTCTGACCACATGAGATAATATTGAGCACTGGTGCTTTCAGTCTCACTTTTATTCATTGTTATTAATATTTTTCGTTTGTTTTATCAGTTAAATCCTAATAGTAAATAAATAAACACGATCACTTTCAAATTAAATTCTTCGCCTCGCCAGCGTAAATTTTGGTTATTAATCCACTTTCAAAAACATGGAGGTTAAAAACCATCGATGTTTTTGGGCGATGTATCGTTAACATCGATGTTTTAATTTTGAGCATGGATGTTTTATTGTCGGTGGCTCTAGCGGGCATGTTCGATCGCGCACCGTGGCGCTCTCCGCTCTCCGGTGGCGGGCCGGGGCGAGCCGGGGCGGGGCGGGACGGGGCGGGGCGCGCGGGCGGGCGGGCGGGGGGGGCGGGGCGGGGCGGGCGGGGCAGGGCGGGGCGGGGCGGGGCGGGGCGTGGCGTGGCGTGGCGGGCGCGGCGGGGCGCGGCGGGGCGGGGCGTGGCGGGGGCGGGGCGGGGCGTGGCGGGGGCGAGGCGAGGCGGGGCGTGGCGGGGCGGGGCGGGGCGGGGCGGGGCGAGACGAGGCGGCTGGCTGTGCGTGCCAGCGGCGCACCTCCTACGCGCACGCGGCCCGCGCTAATAGAGCTACGTGCTCGCGGCCGCTCTCCACGCGCCCGCCCGCAACCGCCCAATTGCTGCGTCCGCCGCAAACGTGCCTCGCGACCCCGCCCGACTCCACTCCACTCGACTTCGTATATGGTACTGAACAACGGTCATTTGTCTGTGACCGGAGGGGATCGACCCAGCCCTGTTCCACCCCCCCATTTTTCAATACACGTGAAAAATAAGCTGTTTAGGCGAAATATTTGTCTTTTTTTGTTAATTGCTGAGCCAATTACATTGTAACAAGGACTGAAATCATCTTTAGGGATCTAAACACTTTATTTCTTTTATATTTTCGTTAAATCCTGTTGACATAACTAAACACGTACAAACACACAGGCTCTAAAATAATTCGACTCTTCTCACTAATTATGTCCAACGTGAAGTCATCAACTAAACGCCGCTTGGTTATGGAGAATTTACAATTCATGAAAGTGTATAAATTAAACTCCCTATGGAGTAATCAAAAGAGTGTTACATAGTTTCAAAATTAAACTCACAATTTGCCTAAATGGTTAACTGTTCAAGAAGGATTATGCGTGATTCCTAAGTTTAATATTACTCGGTGTTGGAAGTTCCAAAAGTGGACGCAGAAACACGAAATTCTTCAGATGTTCCTCACCATCCTGATTAATTCGTATCTGCTAGGAAGAAATATTGCAGACTATTGAAGTCAAGTGTTTTTATTTAATCTTATCTAATTATATGATTAAAATTATGAAAATGAATAAAAAATTAGAAAAAGGGACAAAACAGTTTTATCCTTCCGGAAGATAAGAAAAGAAATTCACTTCAGAAAAATAGAGAAATTCACTTCAGGAATTCCTATAATATAGAAAAATGCAACAGAAGTGAAATAATCAGTGATCAAATATTTAGTTTAAAACATAATCCTAATGCAAGTAGTACAATTATGATATTCTTGATGAGTTGTCTCTGTGTTACACATGAATATAATCTTCAAATATCCTCAAGATTTCTCATGACCTCTTCAAAATAATAAAATAATGATATGAGACAGTGGTTACGAACAGGGGAAAATGTATTGTGGTACCAAAATGAAGTTGAATGCTTCTTCCTCTGAAACGAAGTGTTTTATGACATTCTTTCTGTTTATATTGGCCCTAAAGCACTATATTAACTTATATTATGATATGTTATGTTGCCTGTTGCGAAAGAAAAAATGATCAATAAAACGATTTTAGAGAACATATTGATTTGTAGAGATCGAAAGACGTGTTGTTTAATTAACAGATGCCAACTCTTATATGACTGCTGATAATTAGCTTGTAAATTTAGAGTCGTTTTTCCCGTCTCTTCCATAATTTACTCTATAATGATGTTTACGGAGGGTAGCATCCAGTTAATGAGACGTTGTGCAAGAACATTGTTCTTTCATGTTGAGCAGTTAGTCTGGAGCTTCTTGGAATGGCGCCAACTTGGGCCTTCAAACATTCCATGGCAATGAAATCAGCGAGGAGGTTTGTAAGAAAACAGTCGTACAATGGTATATTACCTTCGAAAAAAGAAGTACTGTCAGCAAGTGAGAGAAGGTCAAACAAACTGTGTAGGAAGAATGATGATATTGTTTCAATTTTTTTTCAAAATTTTCATTTTCGTGAAACAAACTAAAGGAATTTAAAGAAGTTTGCATTTGTATAAAAAGTATATTAGAACGTACGTAATAGCAGAGTGGTGTAATTCCCTGTTATGTTGGTTTATAACAAACTGTTAAGAGTTATTCTACTTCCAAGTGAAAAAGACGGATTAGTTTTATTGCATTAATGCAATATATTATTTGTAATACTTACTGTGCGTTCTCAACTAAACAAATTACAAACATTGCCATTAAATTTCGGAAGTAGTCGTAAGTGAGAGCGTATTTCATGTTTCCTTGAGCGTTAACTATTATGATCACTAGTCAGGTGAATATAGTGCATGTTGTAAGAACATTGTAACAACACGGGAGAACATGTTGTTCCGTTGGAAAACGAAATCTCGCACCGATCTACAAATTGTCACCGTCATCTGTCAAAAATCCTCCAAAATCGAGACACGAGCCCTAGGGCTTTCCGGCCATTAGCTTTAAACTTCCCCAAAATATGCATCACATCCCTTGAAGTCATTCTGATCAGCACGTCCGCGCCTTCCCACAGTACCGTCATCAGTGACAGTCCATTTGGGGTTCGTGGTAACGAGTTGTAAGCCCTTTTAGCTAGTTTTATCCTGGCGGCGGCAGCGGCGACGACGGATGGGAAGGCGGGGGCAGAGGCGGGGGCGGGGGAGGGAGGTGCGACCGGAGACGGAAACGGGAGTAGCAGCTCCTCTCCCAAACGCTTCGCCACGCCCCCATTAGAAGCTGCATGTTTTACGCAGAGCGCGTCGCGCTTTTTACGACCTCGCGACCACCGCAGCTCCGCTCTTCCTTTCTTTCTTCGCATCTTTTAGGGGCTGCTCTGCTCCGCGGTTTTCGGTTGACTCTAGTGCGATTAGTTGAAGTATGTTCTCACAGACGTCGGTCGTTTGAATGTTATTTGATTGCCCACTACCTTAATGGAATTCATTAAAATTTGCCTTTGCGTAAAAGCGTCTGATTGAATTTAACTATAAACTCACATCAACCGTGTGTTGGAATTATACTACAGCTGTGGAAAACGTACCTGAGGGAAAAGGAAACTTTCATTACTTTGTTGATGATATGTTTTTTTTTATTTCACGAGGTTATTGGTAATGAAATTCAATTGAATATTAATAGATCATTTGATATTAGTATACTTTTTTTCTGAAAATTGTTTTCGACAAACTGTAGCCTCAAATTTCTCTCGGCCATGTAATCATGTAAATATGGACACATGATATAATACTTGATAGATATTCTGTGCACAAATTCTCTTGTTTTTACTCGAAAAAAGAAGGGAGTAGAACTTCTTGATGAAATGACACACGCAAAATCATACATATCTATTAAAATTTGAAAATTCTTTATCTTTTTTTCTGTAATATATATGTAGAACGTTATGTTATGTATGTAAAGTATCCACATATGTAACATGTGTGTAAAAATATCTTGTATTCATACCAATTAGAGTTAAAAATAATTCAATATAAATATATGAACAAGTTTTGATGACGTGAATGGACCCTGGTTTTAAAGGAAGAATTAAGCATTCCTCTTACAAAAAAAATTATATCGTTCGAAATGGTACGCAAAATATAAGAAATATTACATAAAATACCGTCAACCGTTTTGTAAAAGCAGATTTTAGATGTGGATGTACAATTTGGTAGCTGAAAGAATGCCTTATTTTAGGATTTTTATGAAAATGGATCACCATAGTGGTATACAATTATTAATTAAAAAGCAAGTTTATGATGTCACATAGTACGTTTATGTAGTCTGCTAATTACAGAATGTTTTCAAAAACATTATTTTTGAAAATAATTGTTTGGAGGAGTAACTCGTAAACTGGATTTAAAATTATCTGAAATACTTAGCTACGGACGAGTCGAAAGAACAGACATTGATAAACACAGAAAAGTTAATTCGTCCGACGATAAAGACCCAGGTAAGAATGAAGGAGGGGGCATATTTGGGTGGAATCTTGAGGATTAGACGGCCATCATGTGGTCATCGGGTTTCTTCAAAGATACCGTCCGATTGGTGTGAAAGGACGGAAGTTGGCTGTGACAGAAAAAATAATTAGAACGGCCTGAGTGGCAGGCAGGGTTTACAGGCAAAGGAGGATGGTGTGTGGTGGTGATAACTGCACGGGAAAAGGGTCAAACGAACGCAAAAACGGAATTGCTCCTGCGCGGCCGAGTGAAGCCAGGCGACGACGGCGCTCCGCGGCGTGAACGTGCGGGGGGGCGGAGCCGGGGAGGGGCGCGGCGCCGCCTGCAGAGACGATGGAAAACATACGTTTTTGCGCTCTCGTGAATATACATCGCGACCGGATTCGCGGCGTTGATGTGGAAAGCAAACGGTTTTTGCCCCGTTGAGCTTTTTTGTAGCGCTCACCGCGATTCACTTATGCAGCGGCACCCCGCCCAGCTCCGCACTCCGTCATGCTTCGCCCGGTTCCTCCGCACCGCCCACCCGCCTCTGACACCGTCTGCTCCAGCCCGCACCTCCGTCATCCGCCGCCCGTCGCCCCGCTCCGCCCCGCTCCACGCCCGCTCCACGCCCGCTCCACGCCCGCTCCACGCCGCTCCACGCCCGCTCCACGCCTCGCTCCACGCCCGCTCCGCGCCCCGCTCCGCGCCCCGCTCCGCGCTCCGCCCCCGCTCCGCGCCCGCTCCGCGCCCCGCTCGCGCCCGCGCCCCGCCCCCGCCCGCCCCCGCCCCGCCCCGCCCGCGCCCGCTCCACGCCCGCCCCGCGCCCCGCTCCACACCCCGCTCCACACCCCGCTCCACACCCCGCTCCACACCCCGCTCCACGCCCCGCTCCACGCCCTGCTCCTCGCCCCATCCCTCGCAGCGACTACACTTACTTGCCCACCCCCCCCGTTCCGCCCGCCCTGTCCCTACGTCCCTCCCCATTTCGTCACGCCTCGTTCCCCCCGAGTCCCGTCCTATGCCTTGCCTCGCTCCCTGCCTCGAGTCCCACAACGCCCCCCTTTCTACTCAGCCACTGCCTTGCGTTCCTTTCCTGCCTCGCTGGCGCGCTCGGTCGCACCGCCCACGCGAACCGACTTTGCGCTCTTTATGAGCCCACGCGCGCGCGCGAACGAATTGATGTGTTTTTTTAGTACTGAAAATGCCCATTAACATCTGGAAATAAGCGGGACGAGTTTTCTTTCTCTGTGGGCGAGACGCGTTCGATAAAAAATGCAAATGTGATGCGTTAACCGCAAATTTGAAAGGTTGTTCGTCCACACCTGTGACTGTTTCTTCCAGGAATTATTTCAATTATTTTTTGCATTGAAATAAAAGGGAATAAACTATAAATGATCAAGTTTGAACTGTCCATAAGTTGAGAAGAGGCACGGTAGCACCACTGATTCTTTCCTGAAAATTATTTGAACTAGCAAAAAGGACAACGTTAATCTCAGAAAGGTAAATATGGGCATGATCTTAAAAAATACACATGAAGATGCCTCAGTAATTTAAATTGGGTAGTGCAGGGGTTTGAAGAACGAAGTAATTTGGAGAAGATTCAAGTTATTTGCAACGATACCACTGAACTAACTAAGCACCTTTCGTAATATTTAAAAATAAGATAGTCCATTAACTATGAAATAGTTCTTGCTAAGTCGGAGGTAGTTATTCACACAAGAAGCCCATCGATATGTTGAAACTAGCCACTCTTCAGTTTAAGCATTTTTTATTACGCTGTTAATACACATTTTATTTTTATCAAAGTGATAATGGAGAAAAACAAATTTAATAATGTGTGAAAAATTCTATAAAATGAAAAGTTCTCTCTCAATTTCTTCCTAAAAATGGAGTGCGCACGTGCAAATTCTGAGCTCGGCAGGCGCCGAACTAATGGTGAAATATGATCTTCCCGCGACCAGGGCACACAGAAACGGCGAAAGCTTTTTTATTTTCAAAGAAGTTTTAGAGCAACTTCCTAAGGGATATTGACATAACTACGTCACTGAGTTCTTTCTACCAATATTTTCATGTGAAAAGAAGAGAAAAGTTTAATTTAAAAATTTAAAGTTGATTCTAATACCTCAATTTTCAAAAACTCTTCAGCTGAGCAGTTACCATTATCTGTTAGTCATTTGCCCCAAATTGCTTTCGCTCAAATAACATATTCATTATGAACATGGTTTAAATACGTTTATGTTAACGACACATATGTTCCACTCCGTATTTGAATATGCTAGTCTGGTGAATTTGTCAATGTTTTAATGTCTTTGTCAATGTCAATGATAGTTGTCAAATTTTTGGGTCGCCGACATCATCTTTTGTAGTTTTCTTATATTTATTTTTGCATTCAATTATTTTTGCATTCGATCCTTATTCCTCATTTACCTCATAAACTGTTACCTCATAAACGTACACTAAACTACACAGTACACAGTGTTTTACACTAACACTTTTCAATAGCAATTGCTAAGATACTTTGAAACATTCATATTTACTATTACTCTTTCATGTATTCTTTAATTATACAATTGGCAATTTTAAAACATTATTTTTAATTGACATTACGTAGGTAACAAATACATTGTTTGATGAAATTTCAAAAAATTCAAAAATTATTGAGTACAATTTTACAAATTACCCGCATTATAATCATCTTACTGGCAACTTAACAATAATTTTTAATATGTTTTTCCTATTGCATATTTTATAAAATAAACTTTCCTTTTTAAAGTAAATTTTTTAATTCCTTTTTCCTGAGAATATTTTTATACAGTTAGTTTGAACATATTCACGTTTTGGAACAGAAAACAAAGGTACTTGATAAGATTTACATAGGTTACTTTGACTATTACACATTGTAACAAAACCCTTTCAACTCATTGTCTGAAACTTCTGTATTTAGCGTGCCCCTCCGACTATAACGTACGAATCCACTTATACACCCAGTTTTGAACAAAACGACATGACACCAGTTACATACATTGCCTGCCATCTCACCCACAAAAAAAAAAACAAAAAACCAACAAGAAGTCGTTCGCGGCGCTATATGTCAGAACTATGAGAACTTGCCTCAGAAACTTTCATGTTTAGACTGGGAGTTGACACACTTTATTTGCTTACATCGTGGATGTCGCATAGTGAGCTTTCCAGCGAATCAGAGATAGGTATTTCCAGCGAATCAGATTGGCAATAGCACCTCCATTTTTGAAACATTGGAGTCCATCTTCGCCATATTAAAAGGTGTCAAACATTTTGCGGGGAAAAAATCCTTGCTGGTTGGAAACATTTTGTCAGGTTCCTGAAGTAAATATAACATTGCGGAGTCGTTACAAATAACCCGAGTGCTGTTATAGAATCACTAGTTTTGGAACAGATAAATTTTAATACAAAATTGGTATTCAATATTTTAGTTTGCAATGTTAACTTTTTGCAATTTAAAAAATATAGAATTCGATGGAAATGGGATTATTACATTTTTACCGTTCTTTCACACATACAAGGAGAAAATTTGAGGGAAAAATTTGGAGCTCTTTTTTTAGAAAATAATGGTTTAAAAAATTCTTACATTCAACGAATTATGCGAAGATGTCTCATATTTTCGAAAATTGTCCATGGCATTATTTCAAGATATGTCTTTAAAGAACAGATTGTATTAAGGGAAAAATATTTATCCTCAAGGATGTATTACAATCTTTATAATCTTGTAGGTGTATGCCGAAATTTTGTTTTGCAATTTTGCACGTCTCGGGAATTAGAAGTTTTCAACGAAAAGGAAACCACCATTGTTTTAAGAGTCTTTTACACTATCCGAAGGCAAAGTGTGATTCAAAAGTTTGGAGCCATTTGTGAGAAAAAATGAAAATGCTTTTGAGGCATCATGTAAATTACAAAATCAAAATATCCGTTTCCAACTCGTAGAGCCTACAATTCCTTTAAATCGATAGGGGAATACAACTTTTGGAGAAAATCGTCTGAACGGTTTACCGGCTAGCGTTGTTCACAGACTGGTGGTCACACGGATGAACAGACAGAGACAGACTTTTTGCCATCAATCGATATTTCGGTTCAAAACATGGATATTGACTGCATAATTTTCTATATGCTACATTAAATAGCATACACTTCCCTCTTAAAGTCGTGGTAACTAGATATATTCTAGGCATTGTCGGATCCCCTGGGTTCCCTAGACTTCCCCACGGGATCAAGAAGTTCATTTTCTGCATTTTCTCCCAGCAATGCTAAATTGCTCCATCGTAATTAACAAATTGTGTGTAGAGCTTAACAGAGTTTCTGAGAGCAATTAACGAGATAGTCAGTAAATCGCCAGGAGACATGACCCCCAACGTTTTTAGGGCACTGACTGTTGATCGAGCCGTAGCTCCAGAGGTTCCAACCACCACAGGCAGGATTCTGGCGTTGGGCACTCCATGAAGTTGGGCTACCAGGGGAATGACTGGTTGGTACTTTACCACTTTTCCTCCTCTGCTTTTAGAAGGTTAACCCATCCTCGTGGCGGACAGTCACATCGACCTCGTGGACCCCCTCCCGGCTATTTATTGCCAGGTCAGATTTGAGTCTAACCCCTTCGGCAACGGAGAAAGAGGCTTCCGTGGACACCACAGTGTCTGATTTCCGGAGCATCTTCCCCTCTATAAAGTTCTTTATCTCGTCATAACGCTTTATTCTGGCTGGTTTTGTAAAAATGCACCGACTGAGGAAGTGACTCATAGTTTCTACCGCTGTATACATCCTGCAGTATACATCCTCTCTGCCTTCCTCTACTAAGAGTAGTTTTATTGGCAGCGGTATTTGATCTCCATTGGAGTACAGTGATAAAAAGACCACGTTTCAGAAGATTATAGTCTTTCAAAAAGGCATTTCCAATCGGATCGCGCCTTTATATGCGCCTTAACCGCTCCCAGGAGGCTACCTCGTCATCGGCGCATTTCTTCTTATAAGCTCTTAAATCTGGTTCAGTATAGGGCCAGTTGAGTCTCAATGCTTTGGCGGTTTTAAATGTCCGTTGGTAGAAACTTGGACAGGAGCTCAGCCATCTGCAAATGGGATCTGCATATTTTTCTAGTCGTAACCCTAGGTTCAGCGAAATTAGAGGAAATAATGTACTACAAATAGGAATAACAAACCGAAGACAGCTAATTCAGCGGCATGATCTTCACGGATCAAATCACAATGGAATCTTGAAATATGAGGACCATATTTAACCAATATAACGCTTGGAGCTCTGCGGCAAGGCCGTTTGACACTCTATGTATCACTAACTCGTTGGGGCCTTCCAATCCGTCATGCACCAAATTTTAAAATATCCCTTCCTTCCTGGATCACCCTGGAGGCGTAGAGAATACGACTGAAGCATCTGCGCCCTGTCCTCGGGCGATGCCCATTCCTAAGTCTTCTCCTCTCTTTCCGCATTAGATGGCCTGGCTGCTACGAGGGGCGCGCAGAATGGGGTGAAGTGAGCAGTGCTGTGCTCTGGACGCGATCCGATTCCCGCCCACTTACTCGTGGCTAGCACGATGGGCTAGCTGATGTGGCGAGGCAGACGTGACAGCCTCTCCGTAAATTGGGACCAGTAGACTGCATCGGGATGAGGCTTGGGTATCAGGCAAGCGTAGGGAAGGTCGCACATGGGACCAGATGCAGTTTGCATCAGATTCAGCTCGAAAGGGGACGTTTGTGTGGAGACGAAGTAGAAGAGGGATACTGATACCGTAAGGAAAAATGTAGGAGAACGAAAGACTAAATTTAAAAAAAGTTGAGAGCTATTCAAATTTCCACGGAACGTTTGCTACTGACATTGATTAAGCATACTGTGAAAAGGGGGACGGATCAAAGATTTTTCTGCATATATTTCTGCATGTTCTCTTTTTTGTGATGAACATTTTGTCCAAAACAAAGGGCAAAACTGTAAAGATTGACGGAACGCTTCCATTGACATTTTCATGTGGTTTGTGGAATATGAAGTTTTATAGAAAGTAAAGAGAAATAGAGATTAACAGATCATTCGGAATGTAGAACCTGGCTGTAATCTGCATCCGATGAGTGTGGTGGCAACGACGTTCTCTGGAGGGACGCGAGCGGTGTGATAAGGCAGAGCGGGACGTGTCGCGGTGCGTGCGGAGCGTGAGGGCGGCGGGGTGAGAGTGGGGCTGTCTGGAGGGAGAGCGGGGCTGTCTGGAGGAAGAGCGGGGCTGTCTGGAGGGAGAGCGGGGCTGTCTGGAGGAGAGCGGGCTGTCTGGAGAGAGCAGGGCTGTCTGGAGGAGAGCAGGTGCTGTTGGAGGGAGGCAGGGCTGTCTGGAGAGAGGAGGGAGGGTCTGTCTGGAGGGAGGCTGTCGAGGGGCTGTCTGGAGGAGGGCGAGGGGGCGAGTCTGGAGAGAGAGGGGCTGTCTGGAGAGAGGGGGCGCTGGGCATGGAGAGGGTGTCTGGAGGAGAGGGGCAGCTGGAGGAGGGGCGAGTGAGGCGAGGGCAAGGTGGAGGAGATATGAAGGGAGCGGGGCGGTGAGAGCGTCGCCCCCTCTCTCCGTCTTTGCTTTGGGCGGCGCGGGAGGCGCAGCTCCACCGCCGCGCGGGCAGCACGGACTTTCGTCACATTCACCGCTTCGGCGCGCTTCCAATATTGGACGCCTATCGGCGCGCGCAAGCCCCGTCGCCTGCCCCTGCCGCCCCCCTCCCTTTCGCCTCCCCCTCACGCCCTCGTCGCGCGCCTCGGGGTCGCCGCCCGCCCCCTCCACCACTTACACCACGCACTTGCGGCGACCCGGGGGAAACTGCGAACCGGGGAGTCGTACACGAGGCTTTAAGAAGAGAGGGTAGGATGGAGCGATGGGATAAAAAGAAGATCAAGGAACTCAGAGGAAAAGGCAAATACCAGAAGATAAGAAACGAGGTAATAAAAGTGAAAGTGAGATGACAGAACGAGAAAAAGTTTAAAAATACAAGAGACAGAAACTCGAAATATGAACAAATGTATGAATTGAAAAGAGGATAAGAAGAGAAAAAATAATATGGGGAAAGGAGTTTGAGCCAAAAACATGAAGATAATATAACCCACATCTATAAACCAATTAATAAAAAGAAAATAAATAAATTGGAAATATGAGGCGATGCCTGTAGAACCTGAAGCATGGCGCTTTAAAAGGTCCGAGGGAGCCTGGACTGGAAGGGAAAATCGGTGCTAAGCGGAGGCGCGAGGGCAAAGTGCCAGCGGTGATTAACGCCTCAATGGGTGGCAGGAATCATCCGTTTAAGGGCACGTCCGGTTGTCTCGGACGCACGGAAGCGAAAGGTGCTGTCTTCATCATCGAAAAACGGTTGTTCACTCAGTCGATGACAGCGCACATGCTGCAGAGAGCACGTGTGTAGGACAAGAATTGCAGCTGGCTGGGGGAGTCTGCGATAATCGTAATATATGAATCGCACTCGACAACCTGGTCCAATACAAGGTCGAGGGTGAATATTTCAAGACAAATGGAAATTTTTCCACTAACATAAAAGTTGGACGTCATCGTATGCTGTAGTTCTCCGTAGAGTTGGGAATGAGCCTTTTGGTGGGTTTATCTTGAATCCTAGTAAACCATGGAATTACAAATATTTGGATATTTGTTATAATTAATTTGGATTTTTAAATAAAGTGAAGAAAAAGTTGAAAAATTGTTTGTTGGTTGCATGTCATTGCTGGTTGATGTTGAGATTTAAAGGTTTTCCTTCGGGGTTTCATAATATACCTTTTTATTAATGATTAATCAATGCAAATTTAAAAATTAACTTAATCCAGTAAACACTCTCCCAGTTTTGTTTTATTTCTTATTACGTAATGCTGCATGAACCAAACTAATAGACTGATATTAATGTCTCGTAAAGTCACGAACGCGCTGTGTGCTAATTTTAACGGCATAACAGTTTTTCCGCAGCAGATGTGTTTCATGATTCACGCGCGACGATGTGTGTAGACGCCGCGTCGCAGGCATCAGTCGCTGCGACCTTCCTCCGCTCCGATTCCACAGTTTCATCTGCCGCCGCCGCCGCCCAAATATTTACGACGAGCGGCGGAATCGCTTGAGGCGCGACTCGGAAGCGGGCCGGGGAGGGGGAAGAAGAAAGGGGGTGAGGAGAGGAAGGGGAAGGGAAAGGTTAGATTGGGGCTGCGGTTGGGCGGGAGCGACGGAAGCGACGAAGCGACTGCTGTTCGACTGTTGCGGCTTTCCAAGACAAACAGATCATTGATTTAGGAGAGAGAAAGGTGAATTCAAAGAGGATGAAAGCGAAGCGAAATTAGTGTAGTAAAAACAGGGGTAGGGATTCCGGAGCTAAAGAAAACATACACAGATTACCTTTCCCCGATGTCACATTTGACTTTTTAATCTGTTTTTGATGTGAAATTAATAAGTAGATGCGATTGATGTGGAGTACACATTTTTGATTAACAAAAGCAGGTAGATTATGAGTCGATTTTGGTGTAAACAGTTGAAGTATGGCGAAATATGCAGCTTCTCCTTAAACAGAAGTTAGAACACGTTTAATTTTAAGCAATTTTCGTAATATACTCATAATCTTATCAACTTCCATCGCTTGTTACTCAAATGGTAATTTAAATATTGTTTACCTCATATCAATTATGTAGGCGAAGAGGTACACACAAAATCTACAGAACAGTATCTTGTAGAACACAGCTTATAGGTAGGTACTGAATTGTAGCTTCAACTGTTCGTTTGTTAGAATTTACCAGTTTGTCTTGGAGGAAGGTTGCTAGGAACGAGATAGAAGGTTCCAGAGTTTAAGTGTACAACAGTGACTCGATTGCAGATTATACTACTGTTGGACCTTCAATGCCTTAGGTCCAATCCTCATTCCATTCCACCAATATATGAGGTTCCAGGATTATAAATAGAAAGGTACAACTGGACGAGTATGAAAGAACGGTGTTCACTCTACCGTGTGGCCCACCTAAAATGCAAGGGGCACATATTGCCATGCATAATATTATTCTATTACATTTTTTATTGCAGAGACCCAACTTCGATTTTTTAAGTGGAACCCTATAGTTATTTTTTGCTCATCATAACAAGCGTGACGAGACGAGTTCATAAATATGCATATCGCCATATGTTACATAATAAAATTGTCGAAAAATTAAGAGCTTTAAAGACGCACGCCGACTGCTGGTTTCCGTAATCTGAACGAGAAATTTCGGGTGATATGCTGCGAGGCCATTCCCTTCCGTTGCGTCGACTCTGCGGAAAATGTAGTGGTGCAATGTGCAAAGGAGCTCACGAAAACCCGCGATTTGCTCTTTAAGACTACACCTCTCAGTCCTGGAGGTAATGTTCTGAGCCATGTTCGTAGCAAATCTGTACGCCACAAGGTACTATTTTTTAATTAATGAAATACTACAAGATTTGTGAAAATATTTGAATTATTAACGTAGAGAAAGCAAAGGAAGATTGGAGAGTGAACATGTTCTGAATTAATAAATGCGTGTGCTGTCAGAAACAAAACGTTTACTCTTTAAAAGCCTGAAAAACTCAGCTGGTACAAAAATATCGTGTAAATAAAAGTAGCTTCTCCTCGTTCGTATACATCTTCCCGTATATTTCTGCACTATTTCACTGAGTTTACAAATTTATTCTAAATCTGGAGAGTTGCCGTTTAATTCTGACTGCATTTCCTTTCTCCACCGCCCTTTTATTCTACCTACCCTTCTTATGTCACTTCGAGGCATCGCCAGTTTTCCCACTTTACTCGGCCGACGCAATGGAAGGGAATGGCCTCGCCGAATATCACCCCGAATTTCTCGTTCAGATTACGGAAAACCAGCAGTCAGCGCGCGTCTTAATTTCTCGAAAATTTTGTTATGTAACATGTGACGATATGCATATTTGTGAACTCGACTCTTCACGCTTGTTATGATGAGCTAAAAAAAATCTATAGGGTACTATTTAAAAAATCGAAGTTGGGTCAATATATCTGCAATAAAAAATGCAATAGAATAATATTATGGATGTCCATATTTGCCTCTTGCATATAGTAGTTTTAGTGAAAACCGCATCTCAGTATCTGCAACGGTTCAGGGGAAAATTGAAGGGAACATCTTAGGTGGGCCACCCGGTATATTCCCGAAGACAAGATGTGTCTTAGATTTCTGCTTTCATTTTTATTCAAAACCTATATCCGACAACTCTATCTTTTTAAATCTGACTGTTTAATATAACTGTGTGATATAACTATGTGAAATTCAAGGCTAACTCTTATGTGATTTTTTATATCGTGTATCGTAAAGATATACTAATATACAAGTATATCGGGGAGACATATGATTCACAAAGGTAAATTTAAAACTATTACAAATACTGATTACGTATTCACTCACAGGTTAATTGCATTGAACCAGTTCCAAATTTCATTAGTGAATATTACTCTCAAAAAATTTATATAAAATTTTCACGCCTGCAAGTTGAAAGTTGGCTTGTATAAAAGACGGAGGAAGAAGGAAAGAGTTTTTTGTCTGCAGTTAAGAAAATTTTATAAGGTTATACTCTGAAAATATTTTCACGTTGTGAAAAATTATAATTGTGTATAAGGCAGGAAAAACATTTTGTTTGGGTTTTGGAGTTCAGAAATGAAGATTCCTGCGCATGACTAAAAGATAGTTGAGACCAGGGGCTTTCTTTCACAATCGTTATTCCCGCCGCTACTATGCAATACTCCTTTATAAGGAGTTGTTGGCAGCTTCATTGTAAATTAGAAAGTTTTTGAAACTTAAGGGTGTTCTGGCGCCAACAGATTAACGTAATTTGAAGGTAGTGAGGCAAAAAATAAGGTAATAAAAATATTACAGAATATATACCGAAGGGAAGTCCTAGGGAATCTGTCAGTTCGTCTGGAAGCTCAGCAATGACAAATAAGTCTCAAAATGTGTATTGCAAACCTAAGATTGGAAGAACTCACGAGGATCATGAAGCACAGTTGAAAGTTGTTTTCCCCAGTAGAAATGAAATACTAAGTTTCTTCTGGTGAAAGGGCGTAGAATTTACGAGCGTTATAAAACTTTCGAGTATTTGCCACTTAGAAAGTGCTTTACTGTCTTGAAAGTCAACAAACACTACCTTCGTGAAGTAAATATTTCTCTTTAAAGATCGATAGAATTGTATTCGTCGAAGAAGTTAACATTTCTGAATGAAGTTGAAATTATACCCTATTATATCTTGGTTATCGGTATTTCACCTACTAGAAAGGAATTTTATGCACTTAACTGGATAATATCAGCATTCCTGGCAATAACTGACAAGGAGCTTACTAAAAGTTAATGGTATTTCATAGTATTTCGTGAGAATTAAAATTTTATGGTTTCGAGTTTTTTTCGTGGTATAATTTAATTATTAAATTATAATTATAATTATTATGCATCTTACCTAGTGTTTTAGTTTAGTTGACGATTCAGTAAAGAAGAATTTTAGATATTGTCAATACTTTCCAAACGTAAAGTGAAATATTTCACTTCTTTCAACAGTAATGTCCTAAACTCGTAAACGAAATTGTAAGAAAAAAATACATCATAATTTTTAGTTGGAAATCTATGTAAATTTCTTTAAGTCACAATTTCAATGAATAGTGATATTAATACTTGTATATTACTTGTACCCTAAAGGAATTTTCCCTGGAAATGTGTATATTAATACCGAAAATGTCCCTACAAAGATTTATTGAATAGCAGATTTGTCCGTTATCCGTACCTGGTTAAGATATTTCATTAAATTTCACCCACTTCGCAGAAAGGTAATTTTGATAGAATTATTTTTAAATATAGCCAATTTTGTGTCATTTATAACTCATAACAATAAGAACTGAATGTCTCTAATACCCAGTGCCAAAAGATTCATGCCTTCACCGTCTAATATCTGTCATATTTGTCATCTTTTGCATGCAATTTTCATCTTCGGAACACTTTCACTCCATTGCTCACGTGTAACCTCCATCACTCCGTGTAATTTGCCGGAATATTTACGATAAACGTGGCATTATATTGCATATTTTTCAGCTTCAGTGCTGTTTTGTAAGAAAAAATTGTGTCATGAGGCGCGCATCATTCAAAATAATATTACCCAAGTAAACATTAATAGTTTTCAATTTGTTTTGAGGAGAGAAATTCTGGATATGAAGAAGGGTAAAGTTTTCATCTTAGGATTAGAATGTTTTTTTGTGAAATTACTGCTTAGGTATTTGTGGAAAATTTTCACGGTTCGACCAACAATTACTCGAATCCTACTCATATTTTGAACAACGCAAAATTTGCAATTTTTTAATTTTGGGAATAATCAGATGTTTTAATGGTAACCGAATCTACACCATAAGCTAACTTTGTCCTGTTAAATTTTTTTGAAAAAGTAATTTTTGTAAAAAAAGTGCCCTAAGGGCTTTTATTGAAGTACCTCCAAAATTACAAGATCAGTTTTAAATCCTCTAGTTCGTTTAAGACAATATCCAATGTACGCTATAAGTTCTAGTGTTGTTCACAAAAAGACGGATAGACAGACGAAGAAACGACCTGAAGTTAGTGATGAATGAACTTTCGCGAATTTTCTCGAAGGCTGCACTATATTTTGCTCGCTCACTCAGCCGACTGTCATCAGCCCCAAATCCCCGCGATAACGTTTTCGTTTGCTGCCGCCGCGCCGTGCTGCGGACTGCGCGTGCACAGGGTTTGCACGGCGCGGCGCGTGGGGCGGGCTGGTCGCGGCGTGGCAGAGCAAACGTTTGTGTCGGGCGATATCCGGAATCGATGGCTCGCTGCGTCCGGAGACCAGGCCACCCGGACGAGGAGGAGGCGGGAGAGGTTGGAGTGTGAGCGGGGCACAGCGGGCGCGGGTGCGTGAGGAAGGTGGGGACGAGAGCAGAACGTTAGCGGAGCGTGGGTGCGGAGCGTCGGTGCAAAAAGTGTGTGTAGAGCGTGGGTGCGGAGTTTAGGTGCGGCGAGTGGGTGCGGCGTGAGGGCGTGGAGCGGGGGGTGAGCGGGTTTGCCGAGCGGGTTTGCCGAGCGTGGTTGCCGAGCGTGGTTTGCAGAGCATGGGTGCGGAATGCGGAATGTGGGTTGGGTCATGGGCAGGGTGTGAGTGGGGAGGTGGGCGTGGTGGTCGAGTGCGAGGGAGGAAGGTTGCAATCTCGCTCGGCAGAACATCGGATAAAAAAGAATATCAACAATAAACGCCTATAAAATGCAAAGACATTACTATCGTGTTGTCATGAACTACCCTAAAAAACTACTCTAAAATAAATAACTATGACACCGTTGCCTCTCACATAATAAACCATCAATGATATTGTTGTTCGTGGCAATACGAGTAATAACAGTTCTCCATTTCCTTCTGAATTAACAAAACAATCCACGTCTGAAAATTCAGTTTCTAATCTACAAAATGTATGTAAATAGCAATAGATCAATTTGTTTAGAATAAACAAGGTTTTTTGAAACAATGAAAAACATGTTTGAACCTTCGTGTAATGTTTAATCTGGTATCGGCTTTGAACTTCGTTTTCGGCGTACTTGTCTCTCACTCGTAATTCTCAACTCCTAATTGTCTCTCACGTCGGTAGTATTTACATTAGAGGCGATTTCTTCACATAATTTTATTCATGAGTACATGTGCTTAAAATAATGCCATATGATTTTTCTAGAAAACTAAACAGTTCTCTGTTAAAATTATCTCAAAATCCCCGCATTTTCAAAAACACTCAAACGCCATTTTCTCAAAAATAACTCCAAATTTTTCCAACGGATAGTGCTAATTGCACTGTTTGATACGGTCTAAACTGTTTAATATGACGTAAAGTTCATTGTTAATTTTGGTGTATTCTTTTGTTTTTTTCAAAAATTACACAAATGTAATCTTTTAAAATATTTCTCATGCCGTTAATATGCACATTTCCATCTATTTGTATGCATGATTGCATTTGTGGAAGGAAGTGCTTCAAATGACTTTTGATGAAGTTTTTCGAAAACTCAATAGATTTCTGTGAAAAATAGCTTCAAATTTCGCATTTCCAGGTTTTTGTTGATCTTTAATATTCTTAAATAATATTTCGGTTCCATTATGAGGAAACCGAAAAGTAGAGAAAATGTACTTAGGATGACGATAAATGGCAGCTGGCAAGAGGATGGGGCAAGACCATAAAGCCAGTCCACACCAAGGAAATTAGAAAACTTTACTACGAGAATGTCTGTGCCATTCTGTAGTGCCACTAGTAGAATTTGCAGGCCACTAGTATTTATTGGTTTGCATGAACTTTACTGTGTTTTTAATGTTATCGTTTCTTTTTGGCTCACACAAAAATGTTATTTATATCTTAACTAATGCTCTCAATGTATTGCAGTACTTTACCTCGTTTGTGTCCACCATATTAATATTTATGCTTGTTATACAGATTATCTCGTTTGCACGACATGCGTTGAATAAAACCACACGGTTCGACCCGGTTTTCTGACTGTTGTTTGGGCACCTTTGTGTTAATGAAATTTAACTAATCCATACAAAACATTTTATAGTTATGTGTGTCGCTAATTGGTGACTCTGGTTCATTTTTTATTCATCCCTTACTAGTATTTCTGATCTTTATGATGTAAGTTTCTTGAGATACTTACGATTCTTACGTTGTGTCGGCCCTTGTTGAGTGACAATACATACTATACGTCACTACACATTCTGGTGCCTTTAAAACACCCAATCTATTTATAGAGACAGTTTCGTGTTCCTTACACATGTAAAGTAAAAATATTTTCCTATTCATTTTTTAATTTTTTATCTCAATTAATATTCGACAACTTGGTACATAAATTATTCAAATACATAATTTTTGATCAGATTTGTTTCTCATGTCACCAAAATAGCGTAACGTATGGTTTAAAATAACTCCATCATGAAATTAATACTAGAAATTTTTGTTTAAAACCCATTTCAAATTGAGTTTAAAATGTAATAAAGCAGACATCTTTGTTTATAGATATAGTTTTGTTGGAGTGTTCTTTATGCACTGCGTATTTTTATGCTATTTTATTGAACGTATTGCTTGAAATTGCGAGGATGTGTGCACAGTGGCCTTAGTTCTGTAGCCACATGAATCTCATCGTCCCGTCACGTTAATGTTTCCTCGGTTTGGCATGCTCTTTACGTTATGTTGATGTTGGTGAAATGAAGTTGTGACAGATGTTGAGCAATCAACACCAAGCTGTAGTAGGTGATGAAGTGATGTAGGAGAAACGAGAGAATTCAATAAAAACGTGACGCAGATTCGCTTTGTTAATTGAAAATTTACCTACTGCGATGTCGGGGTGGCCTCATCCGTTGCCTACGCAACATTGTGTTCCCGAAGGTTCTGGAACTTGAGTGTCGACTAGGTCGGATTTTCTCCGCCAACTTCTTAGCTGGGCTTGTCTTGAAGAGAATTATAGTGGTCGGCTGAACTTCCGGAACCTTTTCTTGCGGTTTCTCCGATCAGTAGATAACTACCTGGCCAATGTCGGAGCGGTATCTGAACAAATGGGCCACGGTCAGTCGGCGATCTGTTTTTTCTCATGTTTGTTCCCTTCTCCGTACAACCCCCCTCCACACACTTACATGGAATGCATTACTTCACATATCGGAAGACCGATCGGAAGTTGGAGTTTTCCCTTGGGCGGTACTTCGCTGGGAGAGATATCTGGAGCTGAGGAAACACGCAATACAAAGAGCAAGACGGCGTCAGTCATCACTTTCCAGCTGCGAAGAAACGCTTTTCTCGGCCATGTAACATGCAGTACACGGGACTAATGACCATTAGTTGACGCGCCCGGACACTCATTCACTTCAAATTCCACATGGAGTAAGCGATATTTAGGCACCTCGTCGTGAAAAGCTAGCTACACTTCGATTTAAACGTAGTGGCACTTCAAGGTCATGAGCTGGACGGTGAGGGGGGACACTGTCTTCCAATTGGGAGCTCCGTTAGGATTTAAATTCTTGGTATTGGAGTTCCCGGTTGGATGAAAATGATCCCCCCTCCTTTCAGCTCCTGACTTAGGAGTGCAACTATGTTTAAATCGGAATATAGTTTTCGAATAGGAATAACGAGTTTGAAGAGGTAAAATATTCTTCAGTTCGTGTTCCTCTTCTCCAGTCTCCCTTACTTTTTCATTGTTCTCAGCTGTTCTTGAATAATTCTGATCATAACTTAGGTTTTATAAGAATATTAGGGTATTGCTTTATGAATACGGAGCACTACATGTTTTGAATATCAAACATCTTATGATAGAACGATAAGAAGCACATTAAGATAATATTCTATAAAGGAAGCGAACCCATAAAGTGACATTGATCGCTCTTCGAGATTTATATTCCCTAAATCACCAAGAAGCATCTTGCGGAACCTTATTACCTTCGGAAAGTGCCTCAGGAGGAATGCAGATCTTATTTTAGTGTTTCTTCGCTCGCAAAAGGTAATGTGAGGTAATTTAGACGGATACTTGCAGTGTTGCTCTGTAATTTTACGCAATCAAAATAGATTAAAACGATCCCTGATTAATGATTTAAAGGTGCTCTACGTGTTATTTTTATTAAAATTAAATAATGAACATAATATTTTTTATAATAAATCACTTTCCGCGCGTATAAAAGATTTGAATTTTTCATGACAATAAATCTACATCTTCATATGACAAATTAATTATTCAGTAGCAGGAGAAGTTCTTGGAAATGCTACGAGTATATTTTCAATTAATGAATCTTTTCTAGATTATTTATAAAGTAATAGAAAACTTTCCTTTTCATTATCATAGGAAAGTAAATTGAGACATTTCATTGGTTGTTTTGACAATATATTGCCAACCGCTTTCATTTAATTTCTTGAAGGTTTCAATATATTATTAGGAAAAATTAATTGAAGTATTATTTGTAGAAAGAAGGAAGAAAATGTAATTGCAAATAATTTGAAGATTCCTGCTCTAACCCCTGATTTCATTCAACCCGCGTAAGGTCCTAGGAAATGTAAATGATTAATGAGAAATGAAAGATTTGCGTAGCGGTGCATGTGATGTTTGGGTGATTGGAATGTGTTAGAGTTCTTTCAGCCATGGCCTCTAAAATGGAGGCGGCCGTGTTTCAACATAGCCAATGAATGACAAAAGAAGCTAATAGCGAGGAGATTGCGGGATTTATTATTTTTTTCTCTTTATATAAGTGTGCAGTAAACCAGCATGTTGGAGCTCATTAAATTATCACTCAGTGGTAAGCAAACTCTTTTTTAAATGTATCTGAATTTAACCTATTATATTTGTAATTTTATATCATAACACAACAAATATACTTATTGTTTCAGGTGTACTTAAAAGCAGTGTTTTTTTGCACAAACTCTGGAGTCTCCAAATCGAGACATTCAAACGTTTGGAGTTTGTATACGTTGACCACATTATAAATATGCACGAGTTAATATCTCCCGTTAGTTATTCTACTCATGAGTTATTAGTTTCAATCCGGCCAAAGGCGTTTTATAAGAAGGTGATTATAAACCAATCGCGGGTGCCTAAAATCAAAAAGTTTACATGTGTCCTTACGATTACGCCGATAACGTTTAGCTGTTTTTGAAAAAAAATCCTTCCTTGAAGAAAATGTAGTAAACAATAAAGCGTCGATAACAACCCACCAAGAAATATTTCTCTCTATTTTTCACATCATTTTTCCACTATTTAATCGATTTACGATTATAGTGAAATAGTCTAACAGAATTCCACATGTGGTTTGAAACTTCTCATATACGTCCGCTCGTCGCTACGCGACTTGCAAGCTTATCAGTAAGTTTCAAACCACTTGTGAAATTACTTATAAAAAGAGTAACATGATGTATCATATTCCGAAAATGTGCGTAGATTTCAAATAAAAACATTTTTATATCAATGCAATATGTTATTTTATTCTCAATTATTTACATATTATTACGGATAATATGGTTTTGGTAAAAAGTATTTGACATTATTTAGTATCGGGTTATGGTCTTTAGACAATGGGACTCGAAAAGAGTGAATTTCTTCCGAATTTTTGAAAGAAATATGTCACCTATTTCGAATAAAAACGAATCAACTCCTGTCAACGACGGGCGCATTAGCTAATATTACGTTATAAAGAAGAAAATGGAGACTTACTGCATAAAATAAAACTTCTTATGGCTCAAGGACTGAGTTTTACGACTCGCCCGTCTCCTACGTCGTGGCTGCTAGTAATTCATTCATACATCTCAACGCGTATTGTAACCTTTTACGTCTATGTAATGAACACTACCATTTCTGCACAAATTAGGTACTAGTACTGAGATTCCAGTGTGTAAAAAACGTCTTTCCACATTATAATCACACTAACAATTGGATAGAAAACAAGAGCAAAATTTTGTGTACTTCAGCTTCTGTTATTTCGCAAACAAGATTTCAGAAACAAGGCAGCTTTAGCATCTACTGGTGAACAAAGCCATGGAAACACCGGGAGATGTCATAGTTGTATATTTATTTAGTAAAAATGTGTTGGATCGTATCTTGCTTTTAATCCAGTTCTAATTTGCCTTGAACGTCGTATACTTTTTGAATAGTAGCAAGCAGAATATTGTTCCTTCTACATAGCATCGTAGGCTTTAACGACCGGAGTCAATTTAAGAGAAATTATCCGGGCTGGTAGGTCGTGGTCCAGTTGGCATTGAAGAGCCAACTGGACCACGGGCTTCCAGCCCAGAAAATTTCTCTTATATTGATCCTTCTGTTTGATTGACATCACTGTTTCTGCAATGAAAAATGTGGAGAAAATATTCTTGTCCTCGCCTTTAAGCAAACAACAGTGGGTCACTAAGGTCGAGGTCGAATGTTTGAGATAGCTGTGGGAGTCTTTGACCGGGAGGTCCGAGGTTCGAGTCCGGACTGCGGCAGAATTTTCGACACTAGCTTTTCAGCTAGGTCGAATTCAGACGCTGTCTGGAGGAGAATTATAGCGCCCGGCTGCTCCGATCGGTAGTTTTCCGTGGTTTCTCCGATCAACACCAGGCGAATGCCGGAGTACCCTACCAAACGGACTACGGACCGCGCGCGATCTGTCCTTCCTCTTCCTTGTCCTATCCTTTCCCCTTACACACACACTTACAGTAACATGCACTGTACTACCACATACTACGCATTCCGTGTTCATGAGGAACGTCCATAAAATACGGATCTATAAGAGTGTCCAGTTCTCTTAAGCAATAACTTATTTACTGCACTGGCCTCTTAGTCATTAAGGGTCGACTAAGATTTGGGCCCTTTGGCCATGCCTTTCTCATGGCGGAGTGCCAGTTCTTTTAAGTAGTAACTTATTTGTTGTACGGGTCTCTTATTCATTAGGGGTCGACTAGGATTTGGCCCTTAATTTTTGTTCATGGCAATCTCAAGCGGCGTGGAGTGACCATTTCTTTTAAGAAATTACATATTTGTTGTAGAAGTCTCTTATTTATTAAGTATTTTAGACCTTAAGTTTTGTCCATGCTAATCTCGCGCGGCGTGGAGTGACAAGTTTTTTAAAGTCGCTAAATATTTGTTGCAGGAGTCTCTTATTCATTAAGAGTCGACTAGGATTTGGGCCCTTGATTTTTGTGCATGCCACTCTCGCATGGCGGCGGTGACTATGGGAGGGTGGGAGCAGTAGCGGGTGAAGCGCGGGAGGCGGTGTTTATTGTCGGCGTCCGAGTTATGAGTAACGGCTCCACGTGCCGCTTGGGCTTCGCGTGCCGCACGCTCCGCTGGGAGAGGGGGGAGTGTCTTGCTTAATAGCGCTCAGCCCTGTCGAGTTCCTCCGCCGAATCCGCCGGATGGGCGCAATCCGCCTCGTCCACCGCGCACAGGTGTTGGGGAACTGGGACAGGACCTCGTCGTGGTACACGCGATATTTCACGCCCCCCTCCGTCCTTCTCTAATGGATACACCGACTGGAGGAGCTGTTGAGGTTAGCCCAGCGCGGTCGGAATGGAAGTTTCTCTACGATCTGGATAAGCCATGGTCGACGCGAGCGATACTGGAAAGTTTGTAAATAGAGAATTTCCTTTTGCTTCCTAATCCTAGCGTGCAGCTATATGTATCTTACACGTGAAGAAAACTCAATTCCAAATTTTTACTTTCTTGATACGGACTAGAGAGAATGTTATGTAATGCTGCGTTAAAAATCGGCGAATTTTCGGCAAAAATCTCTTATTGTCGAGCCCTGGAAACGAAAAAGTGGATAAGTCCAGTTGTTAAATTTAGGGGAAAAACAGTAACACGTGATGCAGCCAAAATCATTGTTTTGTGAGTCCTTGATTGCGAAAAATTGATTGACGGCAAAACGTCTGTCCGTCTGTGAACAACGCTAGTGACTAAACCGTTCAGCCAATTTTCTCCAAAATTAATATTTCCCAATCGATTTGGCTGACGTCGCGGTCTCCTGAATTTGAAATCGATATTTTAATTTCGGGGGATACTGTACATGACACGACTGGGACATTTTCGAAATAAAAAAAAGGTTCCATAGTTTCTTTTAAGTTCGTTGTACGATAGTGTGAAGGACGTTTTGTTGTTGAATAGCGTGAAGGACGTTTAAGAGATTGGTGCAGTTCTCATGTTCGTTGAAAACCCTGACTTTTTGAAAATTGCAAAAGTTCTAAATTTTTCGGCGTCTTCTTACAACTACAATTATGAAGATACAGTTTTTTACCCTTCCTGAAATCTGTTTCTTAAAGATACATTTTGAAATAAGATCATGTACAGCTATTCGAAAATTTGATTACGTTTCCTGTAATTTTGCGTGAAAATATGGGTGACAATATTTGTAGCGTCTGTAATGATATGATAAAGACTTTGATCCAGATTCGGTAATAGGAACCACAAAAATAATGTAATTATCTCGCACATTTTTTATTTAACACAGAAATTAAACTTAATAGTACGTATTAAAAGATCTTCAAAAGTCAGTAACAAGAAGGAAGATGAACAAAATGATGTCTGTAACGGGCTAAAAATTAGATAGATTAGATTTGTCACACAAGTTTTTTATAATTATGTACAAGTAAACCTTAAATCAAGACATTGGTTTCTACATAGAGAACTTCACTACATACAAACCACAAGAGGATGAGAAAGAACTAAGGTTATAAAAAAACTTAATTATCCTACTTCTACATCCACAGCAAAGGAATGTTAGTGAGGAAAAAACAGGATACACTTGATTTGTTTCCATTCATATCAAGGATTAATCACGCTTATTTTACTTATATGCTGGCAGGAACCGGACGATTTTATGAAGATGAAGAAAACTGAATATGCCTCAACAGTAACATTAAATTAATATTTAATCTGTTTTAATAAATCGATATTGCCTTCATTTCCAACTTTTCTTAGAATGACATCTACCGAGTTAGCCCACCAACCTCATTTTTATGGTAGTATAACTCTTTTACACCCCCCAATATTCCGCGAAGCATACAGTATGGTTATTAATATCATCTTCAAACGAACAAGTAAATATCTTATAAGAGAAAAACACACAAAGAAAAAAAGGAGATGGAGCTAGAGCTCCATCCCCTATTTTTTATTATCATAAAGATTTATAATCATAGAGCTCAATATCTCGAAATGAGCGTCAATGGAGTTGTACCACTATTAAAATAACGCCTCCATATAATAAGCAATACATATGTGTTTATGTTTAAGATGTTGAGTTAGAAATGAAATGCAGTTCATTTCAGTAGTAAAATTTATCATATTTATTTTTAAAGATCATCTGATTTGGAATAAACCTGAAAAAACTCGGAAGAAGTGCAATTTTGTGGACAGATAAATTTCATTAAACGAATTAATTATTCTGAAATGTTTCAATAACGTCATGTACCTTCAGTTACATTAATAACGGAAATTAATCAAGAAGTGATTAAAATGATATAGTAGACATTTAAAACATTTATTTTGGTTGGAATTTCACAAAAATATAGAAAAAATTGGCTAAGTTAACTCATTTTTGCAAATAAACATTTACTGATGTTCCTTTGATTTTTATACTGTTTGCTCTCTAAAATCACAATACTGCTTATACATGGGTTTGAAAGAGAGTGTCTCCCCACCCCTATCCGTCAATCTAACATAGATTGAACCCATTCGCTATTCATCGCTATTTTCTGGCGTTCTTTGTTGGAGAAAAATGCTAAATAGATTTAACCGGACGATGTTATCGAAGCCGAAGGCACTTTTGGCAGGAGTTATAAAAACAACGTCGCATAGTAGGATCTTGGGCCAAGACAGAATAAACTACATCCATACCGGATTTCATTTCAGTTTGCCGCCAGCGAAGCGAAATCCCGTACTTTATGAATGAATGATTCAAGCGATGCTAGGTTGTGCGAGGAACTTGGTTGAACATCGCTGCAGGTGTTCCTGCCACTAATAAAGGCGGAGCTCGTGCCAGCGAGTTGGCGAACGAGAAATAACTTCCTATAAACCGGTCTTAATGGCGTGTACTGTCCAGGAGAGTTGAGAGTTATGTTAATGAAAATGCCTCAAGCCAGAAATACTTACGGGAATAACAGAAGTAACGAGATTTGACAGTATGAGGGCTTTAAAGTTATCGTAAAATTTTCTTGCGTTCAATGAAAAACCCGAAGGTTTGTTCGTTTTAATGCAGTCTTCCTGGTGTTAAAAAACGCACAATTTTATTTTACACGTAGAAAGAACGTCCGCATTTTAACTGAGAAACTGGCAAGAGTTGGGTTTTTAATATATCATGTGAGTGATGAGCTCCTGATTTGATTTGTGCTCCTTATACAATGGTCTAACCAGAAATTGTTTGCTATATCTTTATTAATGCAATAGACAGCTCTTGTAGTGCATGGGAACTAAAAATAAATTTAAATGGGAACTAAAAATATTACTAAGGCAATTTGAATAAATAAATTTCTAAATCGGAAAATGTATTATTGGGGTTCTGAACTAAAGGTATTAAAGGTTCTGAACTAAATTAGTTTTTTTAAAGTGGAACAGTATTCTTTTTTACACGATTAGATAATCTTGAGAAGACAATTTCATCAATGATTGATTAGTGATTCCGCGCGTGCCAACTGCTTAAGTCATTAGTCCCGTAAGTGCAGTGCATGCTTTTTGCTCGAGAGGTGGTTGTGATCTTCCTCCGCGGGATTTTCTGGCTTGCGGGGGAGGGCTTGCGGGCTCATATGCTAGCGGGGTTCTCCCCAACCAGATATATCCATCAGCGGGACATCGCCCCAGACGAGACAAGCTCTAAGCTCTCGACCGGTCTCCCGGCATGTGTGGTAGTGTGGTGTAGTGCAAGTGTTTGTGTTATAGTAGGGTCGGAAAGTCGAAGTGCGGTTGGATTTCTATCGTTCTACGGCGGGTATCGGTCACCGTTTCAAAACTCAAAGGATTAAGATGTCTACATAAATATAAGTGGGACAATCTAGATATCGCTAAAAAGATGTCTGTCCCAGGCGGAGAGTCAATAATGTACGGTGCCGAGCAGAGATTTACGTCTCCTTGGCGAGTTGTTCCTGCGGCCAGCTGACTTTAAACTGTTTTTGCAACACATTTATGTTATCAACGTGTAACTTCAGTGAAATTTATTCACTGAACATCATCCCTTCACATTCAGCAAACTCACGAGGACGTATTGAGAAAATACGATAGTTACATTAAAAAAAGGTCACTATCTCTACTGCTGAAGAAGTTGCAGCCCAGCTGAGTAAGCCCTTGATCGGGAATAGCGCATTTTCGTGGTAAAGCAGAGAAACGTTTCTGGATTTTTCTGCCTTTCTGAAATCTACCGAAGCCATTTTATCTATCGGAATCAGAGAGAACGGGCTCGCGTGCGAATTGATGCACAATGATTTCAAAAACCAGCGACGTAATGCTTACTCTGGAATACATTTCCCAAGATAACACATCATATGACCCTTTTAAAAATCGAAGATGTTTAAATCGGCGTGATGTGCGATGCTACTAATGATAATATACCGTTTGTATTTATCTGTTACTTCGAGTGATTATTTTGGACGAAATGTGAACTCGTCTCGTATGATCGTAACATACGAGGGATTCTCCGGGTCGCAGCTTGCAAGGGAAATTTGACCGGTGAGGTCGTTAAAGTGCCTTGTGCCTTGCGGCTTGCAGTCAGCTGAGGTAAGCGGTGTCGGGCGTTTACGTGTTTTTGCACGATTTCGCCACTGCTTAATTTTTAAGGTCGCTTTTTAACAACTTGGTTAGAAAGCGATCACTGTGATTGTTATAATTGTAGTAAGAACACACAAGAACAATACGAACACACACAAACATACATGCTCGAGGCGGAATTCGAACTCGCGCCCCTACGAGCCGAGGCAGCATCGGCCCTTCAGCCTTAGCGACCTTGACTATTCAGGCCGGCAAGCTTACTCTTTTGTACGGTTAAAAATACCAACATAAGTGGTGTTAATGAATTTGTCTTCAAGGCCTTTCTGATCGTCTAATAATATAGTGTTCTATTTAAAAAATGAAGTTAGTCCAATATCACTAAAACCGAAAAAAGGTATCAAAAGATAACTACAACTAATGAGTTCCTCTGACGTGAATCGCTTGGTGAAAATTTCTACTCAATGTCTTGAATCATTTAGAAAATATTCGAGGAGGACAATGTTTTTGACTTACCTTGTATATTTTGATTTTTGGGGATATTGTGTATAAAGTCTCAACATTTTCAAAATTTTCTAAAAAATCGCTCCAATTTTTTTGATTAAAGTTTGTTCTCGGATAGCGTCAAGGGCGCATAAAAGAATGCAGACGGTCATATTTGCGTTGAAATGACTGATTATTACGACAAATGGAAAGGTTAAAAATGGTTTTCGGCGCCTTCCTACAACTCTACTATTAAAGATAATTTTTCTTAATGAAATCTGTTCAAGTCCAGATCTTGAAATAAGATCGAATAAATTTATGACTAATTTTTGCGTAAATTTGCGTTAAAAGTAAGCAATTTTTAAACAATAATTTTTTCAAAATTTCAAAAGTTTCTTTAAACATTCTTCTGGTATATATCAAATAACGTTAAAAATATTGGTGCTAGTTCCATACCCGGCGATCTGTCAATATTGAAAATAGAGACATGTCTTAAATGAAATCGGTTCTAAAACATTAGATTTAATGTCCAAGTTACTGATCTAAAATTGGATCTAAAGGTCATATTTTATTTCATGAAAAAGACGGGGCAGCTTTCGAGTAATTTCTGCTTGAAGTTAAAACGGTTTATAAAAAAAAAGTTTTGTCAAAAATCGCACCAACTTAAAAAAATTACAAGTATAGAATATGGGACGCTTAAAAATATGGTAGAGATCCCATTTTAGTGGAACTTCGTGAATTTTAGAAAATTGCACATGTTAGAAATATTGCGAGAAAGTATGTGTTATTGTAACATACTATTTTCGAGGTGTAAGAAGTTCTCGTGATCCGTTAGGCTCCTTCGGGCGAAGGTGTGTCATTGGTGCTGAGGTGCGGATCCCTTCGGGATCTCGGGTAGGCCGTCGCGGGCGAGGGTTCAGAAGCGGCTCAACGTATGCTCCCGGCGCGGGTCGTCTTTCTTCCTCCCTTCCTCCTTACATCCCTCCTCCGACCTCCAGCGCCCTCCCACTCACTCCCTTATACACACACACACTTCTCTACCACGCACGTCGGGAGAGAAGTTGGTGCTTGGAGCTTGTCCCGCCTGGGGCGGTGCCCTAATCGAGGGAGAACCCCCGCGTTCTGACGTGTAGTTTGGCGCTGGATCTCACGTTCCAACGGGAAGGAACACCGCCAGGAATATAACATACACTGCTACACCTAGGGGACTATGACCATCGTATTTGATGCGACCGCTAACAGAAAACAATCGATCACAGGTTTCATCGCCTTTTCGACCTCGCCTTCGTCACCGCTGACGGTCCCCGTCCGCTCTCGCTGGCTCTTAGTCTACTCCGTCTCCGCCTTCGTCCTCCCTCCTCCCGCTTCTGTAAGTCCCCTCCCTCATCCGACCCTGACCTCCGCCCAGGACCTTACCCCACGCCTACCGTCTTCTCCATCGCAGTGTCCTTTCACTTACCGATAGCGTCTCTGGCGTAACTCATTTGTCGGTTCCCCTTTTATTTCGATTTCTCTTTTTGTTCCCCCCCTCTTCTCCTCGGTCATTTCTGCTGGTTACTCCGTCTCACGTTTCACCTTCGCGAGTGACCCGTCTCGGCTCACCGGAGTCCTCGTTTGGCGTCCTCGGGCGCTGTAATTCCCCGCCCGCCCCCTGCCGACCTACCCTGTCTTCGTGCGTGCCTGCCATTCATTTAGCTGGTAACCTTCGCCGGCTTATCAGTCCGTGCATTTAATTACGTGGTGACCCTGTCGCCACAGTCGTTCAACCATTCTGCCTGTTCTTACGTCTTGTCATCCTTCACCCTGTACACCGTTTAAATTACCTCTTAACTTCTTCGATCAGTGATAAAGATCTTAAAGATTAGTACAACCCACGTAGGTTTGATATTCACTTATTGAAACTTAATGTGAGCAAAATTAATTTTTATCTGACGTCTGAATGATAAAGTTGAAGTACCTCTGAATTAGAATGACTATTAATAATAAAAAAATAAAATTTTGAAGGCAATAGTAAACTAAGAAAAGGAATGAATAAATATAAATATAGCGAACCGAACATCTTCAAAACTTCAATGTTTAATGTAATAAATATTGCATTTTCATTCAATTCTTTAGGCGGAATTGTTTATTAGATTTGTGAGACTCGTAGGTTCCAAGTCTCGAAACAAACTGTTTTCCGATCGCCTTTATTGTATGCTGTTTAATTAGGTGTTGGGAGTAGATTAAGTGGCTCATTATTGTATCAAATTTAAAGCTTTCTGAAGTAAATCAAATGGCAATTTAACATATTAGATGCACTGAAGAACTTTACGGATTATGTAGGCTTACATTTGGAACTTTGCTTATGTTACCCATACGTAATGTCACGTCAAAGGGCGAACGGTTAAGATAAAATATATTTTACGTTCCTAAATGGTCATTACATCCTCATTTAATTACACTTTCGCTTCGCACTCAGAAATGGTCAACCAACTCGAAAATAATGGTCTCTTCTAGCCACTTAAATTACTATTTTTAATATTTTACATTTCACCACCAGGTCACCGTTGTACGTATTAACAATTACGTGGGAATATGTTTCCCGTTTCGTTATTGCCAACTATCGCTGAGGATCCATAGCTACTTAGCAAAAGGAAATTGAAAACAGTCCGTTGCTTGAACAATCAAACATCCCCTAAAAGACTGTTCAAAAAGGTGACTGTCTCGGTTGTTCAGTGGTTAGAGAAAAGTGGATATATACAGGTAGATTCAGGTTGGAGCAGTTAATTCTTTGAAGATTAAAACAATTTGTTTTGATATTATTATTATTATTATTATTATTATTATTATTATTATTATTATTATTATTATTATTATTATTATTATTATTTTGCTCGCGAATAGGCCATCTTGGACCACGCAGAACATGCACTTGCACGGGCTCAGTATCATTTTATCATTTGCAAGTCTTGCATGTAACTAATCAGGGGGATCAACATTAGGGTGAATCCGATTTTTATACCTCAGGGTTGTTAGTCCTGGGGGAATGGAAGATGGAATGGTGATGATGATGATGATGTTGATTATGATGATGATAACGAAGGATGAATGAACGACACGCAAAAACAGACATACACGAACACATACATGCCCGAGGTGGGACTCGACCCGCGATCCTTCTGTGCGAGATCGCCACTGCACTAATGCCTTAGCGATCTCAGCTATCCGGACTGGTATTATTATTATTATTACTATTACTATTATTATTACCATTATTATTATTATTATTATTTATTAATATCGATAGTTGACGATATAAAGTCTGAGAAAAAGATTTTGTTGATAAATATGGGAAATGAAACTTTTTGGAAGCAGTGTAGGATGTCGGAAGGCGTGCGGGGTCGGAGTGGGAGGGGCGCGTGAGCTTGGCGCCTTCGAGGGCCGCGTGCGCCGCCTGGGGCCCTCGGGTGGACGTCATCGATCGCTGACGGCGATTGCGTCCTCGGGGGACCCCGCGCCCTTGCGCCCTCGCCCTCGCCCTCGCCCTTGCCCTCGCCCTCGCACCACCTGCGGCCGCCGACGCCCCGCCTCGCCTCGCCGCGCCACGCCACCCTGCGCCACGCCACGCCACCCCGCGGGTTCTCCGCCGGAGGCGCGCAAGAGAGCAGAGGTCAAGGTCGGGTCTGAAGGTGGCAGGAGTCAACACTAGAGTTGTTGCACATCGTCTCGCACTAAATAGCATACGTTACCAAACTACTTTTGAGTCTCTGCGCATGTGAGAACTTCAGCCTTACAACAGAGTTATATTGGTAAACGATTCTTCACACACACACTCACACACAACAATTATTCTGGGTAATACGTGACTTATAGAGCAATCAATACAAATCACGTGATTCCGATAAAAGGAAAGTGTTCCCAATTGTGATGGTAGAATAGGCTTGTAACTGTATTCTCATCGTGCAACATCATGTTGGTGGGCAGTTCTAGTCGAACAAATGCAAATCAAGTGGCATTATGATAATTTTACTTTAATGGCAAATATTACAATCGTAGTTCGGTTCTACTAAGATTGTCGTATTAAAAAAATGTTATGCAAACGATTGTCGGAACTTTTAACGACCTTACAAAACTCGCCTTACAAACCTCTGCACCAAAACTCTGTTCTCAACAAAATATTGTCTAAATCTAAGGGAATTATATCAGAGATGAAATATTGTATACAGGATGAGTCATTTTAAATGGTAAAATACGCCATCGTATTATTCTCAATTAGAGGAACAAATGTGTCCTGTGGCATTTTTCTTCGAATGTGTTTCTGCACAGGAGATTCTTGATGGTTTCTTTTCTTCTACAACATCCACGAGGTTATGCTTATGAGTCGAAAGGCAAGTGGTATTTCTAAGTATTGTCAAAGAAAAAAAATGTACCTTTTAGATATACAAAATAAAAAAAACGCAAATATGTGAACTGATGGACTTAGGCTGCAAGACAAGACATTCCCATATCGAGCGCGGACCTGCCATCGGACCCGATTTTAAATAGAAAGTCAAACGTCAGAATTGCAGTGCACTACTCATAAATGACACTAATGACTTCTCGAAGGAACAGCAGCAGCATTTCGAGTCTCAGAAATGCAAATGAAGTTCCGCTGATTAACAGGCTGCGATGAAATTTAAAAATTACAACAAAAGTACCTTTGTGAATATATGCTTCTGAAGACAAACAGTAGAGAAATTATTTATCGCTAATATTACATGGAATATACTGGTGTTTTTTCGCCTAAAATTATTCATATATATATATATATATATATATATATATATATATATATATCCTCTATGATTATATAGATACGACAACTTTGCATGTCAATCCACAACCAAGGGATGAAAATATCCGTGTCTTGGATTCCAGAGTCCAGGGAGTCCCCGTCGTAACTACTGCATTATGGAAGGTGCAGCTGCAGGGACGTTTTCATTTGTTCAGACTTGTGAATCTGCTTCAGCTTTTTTGTAACAGCCGCCGTGTGAATTATATATTTGGCCGTGGTTCACGAAATTGTTGGCAGACGGTACAATGTTACGTTCGATTTTATTTATCTTAGGTAACTCCTGGTAATGTAAATGATTTTAGGATGATTGAATCAGTGACATTTGATGATTATTCCCATGGCATACTATTTTTCTTTTAATTCCATTTATCATCTGTAGAAATATTAACACTATTATCACAATTTCCTGAATTTGAAAAAGAAAAAAATTCGAAATTCCATGGGGCATTTTTTGGGCAACGGTCTTAAACAATTTGTCCTACATAATAAATATTCAGGGTCATTTGTCAATAACATTTACGTTATATATTATATAATCTTTTTCGATGTTTTTTAATATATTTATTTTTAGTCGCATCAACGATCAAGTTATTAGCGACTTCAGTAAGTTACAACAAAAGAGACAATAACAAAAAGGTATACAATTATTCTTTTTACATCAATTATTTAGATTGGGAACTTATATTCCTTGTTTAACTTTTTAGTTGTTCTTGGCAGAGTAAAACATATTCTCCGGAGTAATAAATTGCATCAAAGAATGAAGCTCTTTTCAATTCTGTATTATAAATAAAGCATTACTTGATTCACTTTTTTTTTTTAGCTGCAAATATAATTTCCAAACCAAAAAGGTATTCAAGTAAAACTGTTTTAATTGTTTCATGAACGTTTTGGATCCAACATGAGTTACGTAACAACACATCAGCTTCACGGGAGAAGTAATTTAAACTCGCTTGGCAATAAAGTGTCTTTCAGACAATAGGCAACAAACCCATAAAGATGCACTTTGAATGCGTGAAATAAATATTTTATTGCTCATAAATAAACACAATTAGACTCTTTGTTTCCACTCCTTGTTTATGTCTCTATAACCGCAATGTAGGAGAACAATGAAGGGACATCTTCCATATGAGTAAAGAAAATCCGTATTTAGAAATATATCATTAAAAATTTGACCTTGCAGTTTACATACTGTAGTTCTTTGGTTCTTTATTATTGTTGTATTTTTCTACCGGTTTTGCGTTCTGGGTGCTCTATGTTGTATTCTTTAAATAACTTCCCTACATAGTTACTAAGCTGCATTTCCACGGTTGTTAATGGCCACAACAAACAATCTTTACTAATTATTATGATTCCACTGTGATAATCTGTTAAGAAAGTGGAATCAATGGTGGAATAGTTGGCCGAGAAGAAGAGAAAAAATCTAGAAAATCTGCCGCGTATTCCGTTTTGTCCACGAGAAATACCTGGTGTTAGATCCATCGCCTTTTGATTTTCTGTATTCGGAAATGAAATTAGCGCACCTGTGGTCTAGCGGACCACTGCCTTGCGGTTATATGAGGAGCGTGATGTGGCGTAAAGGGATCAAAGAATTTGGGACGGGGCAATACGGGGTGGTGGAGAAGATGCAAGGCGGAGTGGGGGGATTCGGGTCGTGGCTGAGCGATGCGGGAGGGGGTGGAGTGATGCGGGGCGATAAGGGAAGAGCCGGGTTGACGTGGGAGGGGATGGCTTATGGAGATATGGTACGGCGCGTTGTGGGAGAAGGTGAGGGGACGGGGTGAGGAGTTGCAGGACGGAACGGGGCGTGACGATGCGAAGCGGGGTCATAAGGGACGATGAGAGACGTGGACGGGGTCCCACCCCGCCTAGCAGACTCCGAGCGTGCCCAGCTGCGCGTCTCGCTGCTCGGAGCTCCGCGCCCTCATCGATCATTGATGGGACGCCGCGATTCCTCCACCGGCCCGCATTCCCTCGCTCCGCCAATTCCTCCCGCGCCTCTGCAAACGACCTCTGGCGACAAATTGCGCCGATGCCGGCACGCGGACGCAGACCCCGGCGCCGGCACGACGCCGGGAAGCAAAGAAAGGCGGGACGGGAACGAGGGCGAAGGGGACGGCCAGCGGCAACACAGGCGTGGGGACGGTGACGGAGCCCTCAGAGGAGGAGGATGTCGGCGGGGCGGAGTCGACGGAGGGGATGAGAAGAGCGAAGGCAATGAGCATGGCACAGTCCACGTGGGCTGCGTCTGGGACGGGGACGAAAGTGCAGAAAGCTGGAAGATGAAGTCCAGTCGCGATGAGACACGGCAGGTGACGTGACAGGGATAAAATAATTTTAAAAAATTACGCAGTAAATTTGCTGAACGGAAAAAATAACTAGATAGGAAACGTGCAAGGAGTTGATTTCAATGCGTCAATTATTTACTGATTATTCTATTTAATTAATCTTTTAGAGATCTATTAATAAGTGTGTACTTTATTTTGAAGTAATTTATGTTGTGTGGAGTATACTTCATGTTGGGTAGTGTGAAGTTATTTAAATGACTTTGTTTTATGCTCCATAAAAATAAATATCACTTTCAAAAGGCATTCACAGAAACTAGATTTAATTATTTATTACGTTTTTTCTAGCTCTTTTACTGCTGCGGTCATCTACACCCATGCGTAGATCTAGATCTAATGAGTAGATGGTACTGAAATTATGAAGAAATAGTGGAATGAGAGGCAAGAAAAACGGTAGATCCCTGAGAAAACATGCGGAGAGGTCGCTTCGTTCACCACGTGGAAATGAAAACCATGCTCCATCGGTGGAAAGTGTTTACACTAACACTTACACCATGATAACTCCTCTAAACACCCTTATTAAGGACACAGAGACCCTACAGTTTTTCTAATTACACGGTCTCACATATAAAATTTGTTTTTTACATTGGGTTTATTATCCAGTGTTCATAAACACCAACGTGTGTAATGAACAATGCATGCAGTTCTTGAGCAGATGGATGACACCTGTTCCACAGAATATCACGCTCCAGAATAGCCGAGGTATTCGCGACGAAGGCAAATGTTTGTGCACTTCCACCTGCGCGCAGACCGTTATGAGACGCGGGGACCCGGAGGAATTCGCAGGCAGCGAGGGCAACGGCGGCGGAGGTGGCCCAAAAGAAGACAGACGACGCACGGCGCGGCGCCGGGGGCGCACGGTTTGCGAATTCCGCCGCAAATTGCCGCCAGAGGCGCAGGAACAAGGCAGCGAGCGCTCGGCAGCCGTGCGGAGGGCGGGCGGCAAAGAAACCAACGCAACGTGATGGTGGGATGGTTGAGGCGGGGTCTGTGAGAGGGGACGTTGGCGGCAGAGGTGGGATCGGTGGCGCCGGGGTGGGGCGGCGGCGGCGTCGGTGGTGGTGGCAGCGTCGGTGGTGGTGGTGGCTGCGTCCGTGGTGGTGGTGGTGGTGGTGGTGGCGGCGGCGTCGGGGGTGGTGGCGGCGTCGGTGGTGGAGGCGGCGAGGAGGGGGCGGTGGCGTCGATGGTGGCGGCTTTGGTGGTGGCGGCGGCGGTGGTAGCGATGGCGGTGGAGTGGGCGGTGGAGTGGGCGGTGGAGTGGGCGGTGGAGTGGGCGGTGGAGTGGGCGGTGGAGTGGGCGGTGGAGTGGGCGGTGGAGGGGCGGTGGAGGGGTGGTGGAGGGGCGGCAGAGGCGGAGGCAGAGGCGGGGACGGAGGGCGAAAAGGAAAAATATCCTGTGCGACGGCGGAGTCGCAGACCCCGCGTGAATAACACATGTCGCGAGGACATCGCTGCGACTCCGACGCTGTTGCGAGTGGCCGCAAGGCACAGAGGCGGAGGCCGGTGGAACAGCTTCCTACAGTATGCGCTGGTGACTCTTCGCTCTCTTTGTGACCGCGCAGCCTCCTGCACTGATACCGTAGCTTTCCACGAGAGATAGAGAATATCGCTGAAAGGAGAAAATTCCTTCTTTCTCTTCTTTCTCTGGCTCTGTATCTCTTTATGGGTATGGCAAGGCATCCGCGTTTTGCAGAACGACCAGCATTCATCTCTAGATCATGAGGAACAAGAGGGCTTGTGGTGTCATGTTTGGCGTTGCGCCTTGCACCGCTGGTTACGGATAAGATCACCGGCAACTGGAATATGGAATTTCTAGTGGATAAAGCGATCTCTTTTCAGTTTTTTAGGGATTCTCCCGTTTCCCCTACCTCATTCCACATTTGCTCTCCTCTTTCCCCTACTCATCGCTATGACCTACTCATTGTATCCTATCTCATTGGCCTTTATCACATCATCCGCTGCTAATGGGTCCATAAATCTAAACAAATACGATACATGTGAATCAGGCGAACATATAATGGCGAATTTTTACGCTGTTTCAATGGAATAAGGTTTTGATGAAAAAGTGAGACCGAGTTCTAGATTTCTCAATCTCTAATTAACCCAGATAATTAGCTTATTTCTCAATCTCTCATTAACCCAGCTAATTAGCTAATGTCGTGATTTCGCGTGACGTTAACACATGCGTACATCTCCCGATTTATGAAGCTGAAGTTGGATGCGCAACCACAATAAAAGAAAAAAATAATTGGTAAGTCCGTTTATATTTATTTATTGGGCGTTTATTTATGTGAATTGAAAGAAATGTCAGTTGTTGATCGAATATGGTTGGTAAAAATAAGAGGTACTTTATTACAGTTATTATTGTATGACAATGAAGAAATAATATATAATGAGAAGGGTCCAATGCAATTATATTTGAAAGACACAAAACAAATAATTATTTAAATCGAAAACGAGGGGAGTTATATTTATTTAATAAATTCTTATCAACAAAAAGTTCTGAAATGTGACTATTTTTCGTAAATATCGTCGGGCTTGAATAAAACAAATTGGGCAAGTAATCGGATCTGATGAAGTAAAGTTACTAAAATTAATTTTATATTGCTAATTGAAGATATGAGATATTTGAAGAATTTGGTACGTACCATGTATTCACTATGTAGTGGGTGATGTTTCGTTTTTTTCTACTTTCACGTAAAAAAATCAACAATTGCAAGATTTTACTTGGAACAAAGCATCTTTAATCATTAATATGTATTATTAGACATTTAGGAAATCACAGTATGTTCTCTTAGTGTCTTCTCAATCTCTTAGCCATCTTCGTGATGATTACGGAATGACGAAATGAGATTATTACAAAATGTGTGATAAGAATTGTATCTGAACTGCAGACTCTGCAGTAGCAGACCCAAGAAATCACAATAAATCATTTTCAATCCGAATAAAAAATCCGAGTAATGAGATTGACTTGAAATAGGAAAGATGAACCGTACCTTGCGTCCGACGAAGTCTTCTCTTAAGAACTTGATTTAAATCTAGGCAACTCCCCCCAAACAAGCAGCTGATATTGATGTGTGCGTATGTACTTTGTTGTGGGGAAAGCGTTTTTTATTGCCCGTGCATGAAATCCCCACTTCGAAGTAAGACACAGATACTCGCAAAAACGAGCACGGAACATCTGCGACCTGGGCGCCTGGGCAGTCAACTTCGGGTATTGTGAATTCGGATACAGTGAACCGTCGGTTATAGTGAACTTATGTCACTGATCCCGTTTCACTGACACTACAAAATGCGTAAGTGGATTCGGTTATAGTGAACCTGAACCTCGGCTATAGCGAAGGTAGGAAATGCAACGTCCTGGAAAAGAATATATCGCCTCAGTGCCACAAATTCTAACACCAAGTAGCTTAAAAAAGTATCGTCGGTCAAAGGTCATAATCGAAGAAGTGTCCCCTGAAGTGGAGATAACCCGGAATGTTTCATTCAGCGATCTGTTTCATTAGCCGTTTTCGCCGAGCCTCTACCGAAGGATCTCAATGTAGTAATCAGTGAGTAAAAGGGCCTTCAGAGAGTAAGGTGGTGTTCCAACAGTGGCAGAGGCATTGAAGAGTGTCAAGACCGCAATATGGTAGTTGTAGGGAGTAGACAATACAGAATGAAGTACGGAGAGAGTACGAACTCTGGAGAAGAATTTAGAGAAATTTCTAATTACAAATGTACGAAGCAAACAATTGAAAATAATTGATTTTTTAAGGACAAGAAAAGATATTGAAATTTAACTCTATATAAATAAAATCAATAATTTCTGGAGATTCCTATTCAATTTTGTTATCAACGGATACAGTGAATCTTTGATAAAGTGAACCAAAAATGTTAGTCCCTAGAAGTTCACTATAACCAGAGTCGACTGTAGTTGCTAGTTTCCGGACGCGGGGCTGGGTAGCGGCCACGCCGAGTCGTGGGCTCTGCTGCCGCGGGCACCTGCCCTCCTCCCCTCCCCCCCCCGCCCCCTGCCCCGCCCACCCGGCTACACAGGCGCTCGATATAGCCTAGCTCCGGGAGCGATTTACGGTCCCGCGAGCGGGCGGACGCATAATGAAGACGCCCGGGAGGGCGCCAAGAGAACGACGAGGGCGGGGCGGGCGATGCGGAGCGGGGCAGAAAGAGACGCGGTGGGCGCGGAGGGGCGGAGCGATTTAGATTCGGGTGGTGGGAACCCGGGTGTGGCGGGATGGAGCGTCCTGGTGATGAAGCAGGTGGAGCGAGACTTGGAAGTAAGTGAAGATTGTTTCCGGTAGGGATTGAACATCGATATCGATATTCGTATCAATATAGATGTTTTTTTTTATAGGAATATTGATGGTTTTTAACATATATTTATTAAAACTGATGTTTTTAACATCGAAAATTTGTGTTCGATGTTTTATGTTTTCGATGTTTTGTTTACGAGTGAGAAAAGTTCCACAATCATATTTTGTGAAAGATAAAACATGAAATAAAAATTGATGATCCCATTGGCCCTCATGTATTTATATTACCTTCAGTGGGTGGACTACATCTCCTCCAAAAGAACACTCCGATGCTATGGTATTTCCTAGGTCTTTCCTTGTTCTTTTGCTCACGGAAAGGCGGTCAACTAGTGTGCACTAACGTAAAAACTTCCCCCTTCTTCTCACTTTCATCCTTCTAAGACGACCTCGACCCCTTGAGATAACCGTGAGCGCTCAGGCATTCAGACTCAGTTTTGTACGTCGATATTACTTTTGGCTTTGTTTTGTCAGTAAAATTTTATTTAAAAAATAATAAACAAGAAATTAAAATCGACTACTGAGAAACATCGATGTAATTTTGGTGAATATTTTGGTGTCAGTAACATCGATGTTGTAATTGCAACGAGCGCAACAGCCTATCTGCCTTCTACGTCAAGAGAAAAGGCTCTAATTGTTATCTCACATTCATGGGTTAAGCCACTGAGGCGGTAGAAAAAATTTGGGACCACTGTTGCACTCGTTGCCTCAATTTTGAACATCGATCTTTCATTCTTGAGGTCGTATTCCTAGTTTTCGTGTACGTCAATTACTTAAGTCATTAGGCCAGTAAATGTAGAGGATGTTATATGTCCCGGGACGTGGCAGTTTTCCTCCTCTGCTGGAATGCGAGATTCTCCTTCGTCCTACACTTCAATATGCAAAATAATCCCTATCCATTTATTTACCCCAGCGGGGTATCGCCCCCAGTCAGGATAAGCTCTATGTTCATGACTGGTGTCCGGACATGTGTGGTATTGTAGTGCATCTAGATGTAAATGTGTAAAGGGAGAGGATGGGATAAGGATGTGGAAGAAAAGATCTCACGCGGTCCGTGGCTCTTTGGTTCGGGTTCTCCCCGGCATTCGTGTGGTATTGATAGGAGAAACAACGAAAAGCTGTCGGTCAGACAAGGTGGACGCTAGAGTTGTTCTCCAGACAGTGCATTAATCCGACCCAGCTCTGTAGATTTGAGCTATGAAAATTTGTTCCGTTAGTTTTATACCAGGAGGCGGGATATCTCTCCCGTTGGATGGCGAAACCGCTGTCGACATACATGTGTAAGAGATTCTCCGTCCTGGAATCTTTCCCAGTGGGTCCGTCCCCAACAGAACACCGTCCCAGTTGGGACAAGAGTTCCTGACTGGCTTCCCGAGGTGTGGATAGTGTAGTGCTAGTAAGTGTGTGTGTAAGGGGAAGGGATAGGAGAAGGAAGAAGAAGAAGAAGAAGAAGAAGAAGAAAAAGAAGAAAAGAAGATCGTGGGCGGTCCGCGACCCGTTTGTTAGGTTACTGCTTCGGTATTCCCGTGGTATTGATCGGAGAAACCACGGAAAACTACCGATCAGAGTAGCCGTTCGGTAGAATTTTCTTTCAGACAGGGACTGATTTCGACAAAGCTGTCTAACTTGTGTCAACAATCCTCCACCGACGGGACTCGATATCGGGAGAGGTGGCTCAGTGCATCAACTGATGTCACTGTAGTCTCTCTGACCGGAAAGCCCTAGATTCGAGTCTTGACAACTAGGTCGAATTCAGCCGCTGTCTGGAGGAGAATTCTAGCGACCGGCTGCTCTGGTCGGTATTTTTCCGTGGTTTCTCCGATTAACACCAGGTGAATGCCGGAACAGTACCCGAACAAACGGGCCACGGACCGCGCGCGATCTTTCCTTCCTCTTCCTTGTCCTATCCTCACTCCTAACACACACACACATTTACAATAACATGCGCTACACTGCCACACATGCCGGGAGCCCGGTCGGGGACTTAGAACTTGTCCCGGCTGGAGCAGTGCCCGGCTGGTGGAGGTACCTGGCTGGTGAAAAGCCCGCTACTCGACTGAAGGTCGGCGGGGGGAGAACACCGCCACCTACCAGTGAAAAAACATTCACTACACTTACGATACAAACGATCTCATTTGTTGACGCACCCGGAATCACTAACAACCAACCAACCGACGGGACTCGAACTCTAGGACCTCCCAGTGAATGTCGCTCCAGAGACTGTGCAAATGATGGCTTTAAGCTAATTCAACCGATGGGAGTGATAGGAAGATATTAGTGCTTCGAAAAAGGAATTTGTGACTTGTGTTGTGTCTACCATTGACCACATATTATTTTTTTTCATAGGCAAATGAGTTGACTGAAATAATTCAGATATTCAGAACAGTGTATTGAAAAGACTGTTACATTTAATGAGTTACAAATCAACGTTCAAGGATTTTGAAATTGAAAAATAGTGGATATTTATTTTTATACACCGAAAGGGAAATACTAAGCATATCATTTTATGTGAAAAAGTATTATAAACAAAATAATTGGGGATATGAAGTTCCATACGTCAGAGTAATTGCGTCATATCTTACAAGCCCGACATTTTATGGGGTGAATCTCATACTTGTTTCTACGCACTGGAAAGTAACAGATATGAAAAGACATCAACGACCTCAGCCTATTCCCATACAATTCTTGACTGTGGACGATGATTCCAGTTCGTTACAGCGTTGGTAAGGTGTAAGTGTGATTCGCTAGTTGCCAAAGTCGAATGAGGTGGATTGCATTTCGGGCAGGACGGACGCGCATGCGAACGAAGACGTGATGAGAAATGCTAACGCGCTGTGGCTCTATCAGGGGTCGGTGGGAATCTGCTGGATTAGCATGCAAAGGGAGCGGGGATGGAGGCGGGCTTAGACATCGTTTATGCACGTTGCGGTCGGGAGGGTTGGGGCCGAAGGGAGATACGCTCGAATAACAGAGGGATGGCATTTGGATTCTACTGATACAGTATCATAAATTGCAAACAACCTTCAAAAACGGGAAGTATTGCAAAACACATTTTTAAGAAATGTTTTAAAAGCTCCATGGTATATCAGAAATGATCAAATTTTAAAAGTACTATCTATAGAACCTCTGAAAACTTGGATTTTAAAACTTTCTGCTAATTTCTACTCTTCTCTTTCATCTTGCCCAGCCACTCCTTTGTACACTCTAGGTAAATCAGCCAATCTTTTTCCACGAATAAAATCAAGATATTCTAAAGACCTACTACATCCTCCTTAATTAGCTGTAAAGTAGGTTCCAACAGTTATAAATTAAATACTTATGTTTTAATTAAAATTGTATGCATTTTTTCTGAAGGACCCTTCCTGGGTATCCTTAGCAGTTATTGTGTTATTGTAAATATTAGTCTTCTACCATTGTTCATACAAGACGAAATGTAATTACAACAAAATTGTATATTATGTATCATCAAACCCTTGAAAGACATAATAACGTCGAACAAGGAAATAAAAACTTAAATAAAAAAATAAATTGCAAAAACACTCTCGGATAGTTTTTAGTAATAGTGTGGATAGTCAGAAAGAAAACATGTCTAGAAAGATCAGAGGAAACTGATATGACTACAGAAGAGGATAGTACCACCAAGCAACTCAGTCTTCGCGGTATGAAGTGAGAGAACGAATGCGGAAAAAATGCATGAGAAAATGCGTGTAAGATATTTATTGTAAAATGGAAAAATGAAGTGGAAAGAAAATGTCATGTTTTAGAACGTGGGACTGATTCATTCATTTGTATGAACAAGTTTGAAAGTGCTACTTTACGATCTCCTTAAACAATGACTCATGCTTCAATCGCGGCCAGATGATTAATCTCTAAAAACATTCCCTCTTCCATTTCCAAATGCTTTCATTAGAGTTTTTATTGATTCATTGATTTTTTCGTGTTTCCGGGCGCGTCAACAGCTTTGGTCATTCATTCCGTTAGTGTAGTGCATGTTATTTTCTCGGGAGATGGCGGTGATCTTCCCCAGTTGGATGGCGAGATCTGGCGCCGACCTACCGCCGGCTAGTGGGGTTTCCCCCTAACAAGGACTCTCCCACCAGCGGGGCACCACCCCAGCCGGGACAAGCTCTACACTCCCGACCGGTCTCCAGGAATATGTGGTAGTGTAGGGCATGTTAGTGGAAGTGTGTGTGTAAGGGGAGAGGATAGGACAAGGAAGTGGAAGGAAAGATCGCGCGCGGTCCGTGGCCCGTTTGGTAGGGTACTGCTCCGGCATTCGCCTGGTGTTGATAGGAGAAACCACGGAAAACTACCGATCAGAGCAACCGGCCTCTCGAATTCTCATTCAGACAGCGACTGAATTCGACCTAGCTGAAAAGCTAAAGTCGAAAATCCTGCCGCCGTGAAGACTCGAACCTAGGACCTCCCGGTCAGAGTCGCTGCAGTGACATCAGTTGATGCACGGAGCTACCGCTCCCGGTAGAATTTTTATTAAACTATCACGTTTTAGACAAAAGGAACCCAAGCAATTTTCAGAAGCATTCGACCAAAAATGTGTACTTACGAGCGTAGAAGTAAATGTGAGAGTACAAAGGGACGTGTAGCATATACGAGAGTAAAAAGATGGTTGCGATCAAGCATCTGCTTTAGAGTACGTTTTTCACACCTCGGGATGAGCTAAGTTGACAGCGATGTGGGGTTGGAGACAAGGAACATAAAAAGTGCTCCCTATCCTGCCGCACTTGAGCAGCAGTAACGTGAAGCGGGTGGGAGTGAGCGAGAGTGGATGGCGTGATATGAGGGTAGAAGTGGGAAGTGAAGCAGACTCAGGGCAATGAGAGAGGAAGAAGGGTGCGGGAGAGGCGGGGCGTTGGAGAGGGAGAGAACGGGGCGTAGGAGGGCAGTAAAGAATAAGGTAAAAATATGAGGTTTATAAAAAGTTGAAAGGAAGTTTATAAATGGAAAGAGCATGTGAAAGTTAAAACTTGTATATTAATTAATCTAAAATATATATAATGTGAATATATAAATATATATTTATATTATTGGAAATCAGAGCCACACATATGAAAGTGCTATATATATTTGTATGTATTGTGATATACCAAACTTTTTACCTATTTTATAATGGAAATGTCATTTTATATGACATAGAATATAGGGTTGTCAATACGCGGTCGCGAGGGGGTCGCTATGTGACAAATAATCATCCAGCGTTAAGGATAATTTTTGTTAGGTTGAAATGAGGCGGAATAAGCATTGTTTTAAGAGACGAAAAGAAAAAGAAATAGGATTCGGATGCTTCCGAGTTTTTAGAAGAACATTCATTCGCTAGAGCAACGCGGTGATGAGCGGGTCGTCTCTTGATATATTTTACTAGATCGAGGAAACACTGTAATTGACAGATGTTTAAATTAACTATCGTTTTTTATATTAGGATAGAGCGTTTTGTAGGAAGTAAAATTCGTGTCTAGGCGTCCACCCGAGACGCAAGTGAGGGAAGTCACGGGTTATAATAGTATCGCCGAGAATTTGGAACCAGATCATGGACATTAGGTGAGGACTTTATGAAGAAGGAAGATGCTGCTGCGACGACGGAGAAGATTCTACGGGGCGCCATCGAACGAAGAAGTGAAGAGCGCGCGAAGACCCACGAATGAATAAAAAGGTTTTATAACTATTGTAATATAGAGAAAACTGGTCATGACCGAAGATGAATTCATTTTGATTATCAATATAATAAATTCCAATTTCTTAAGTTCAAAGAAAGCTGATTATCATTGTTCGTTACGTGCAATCCAGAATTTTAATAAGATTTCGAGATTCCACGCCACTCCGTATGGATGGCAGATTGAATAATTGGTTGCAGAGTAAATAGCAACAATTATGAACTTCGAACCCCAATTAATTCAGCTAGCACAGCATAATTTTGGATGGAGAGATTTTTAATTACGTAGAAATCATTAAGTTTCAAGTGTAACCTTTTCCTGGCGCCCAAATTACATTTATCAGTAATAATTATGTTTCAAAATGTCCCTCCAAGTGGGACTTGATTTTAAATAGAAAGACGGGGCTTGTTTCAAGTTGGCAACAGTCACCAGTCAACGTCGGGCATGTTTCAGTATATATATATATATATATATATATATATATATATATATATATATATATATATAGAGAGAGAGAGAGAGAGAGAGAGAGAGAGAGAATGATATACCAAAATGAGGAACCATTTTTGGTAACGAAAATGTCATTGATATGAAATAGAATATAGGGATGTCAATAGACGATCGCGGGGGGGGGGTCGCTATGTGTCAAGTAAAGAACCGGCGTTAAAGGTGATTTTCGCTAGGTGAACAGGATGTGGAATAGTAATGGTTCTGTTAGACAAAAGAGGATGACCTAGAATTCTGATGCTTCGGGTTTTATGAAGAACAGTGACAGTCTCTCTAGCAATGCGGATGAGCGGGTCGGCTCCTGACATTTTACCAGATCGAGGAAAGACTGTTGATTGACAATCAAATCCGATGCAATAACTTGTATTTTAATCAAGTCTATCGTTTCTTATATTAGGATAACACGTCTTGTGGGAAGAGACAGGGAAGTAATAGTCAATACGCGCATAGACTTCCACCCATGACGGGAGTAAGGGAAGTAATGTGTAATAATAGTATCGCTGGGAGAATTTGAATTTGTTAGCGAACATTAGGCGCAGGACTTTATGAAGAAGGAAGATGCTGCTGCGACGACGGAGAAGATTCTACGGGGCGCAATTGAATGAAGAAGTGAAGAGCGCGCGAAGATCTGGGAATATAACAAGGTTGTTTTATAATGATAGAGAAAAAACTGGTCATGACCAAAGATAATTTCATTTTGATTAACGGCGTAACAATTCTTGTTTAACGTTTATCAGAATTATAATATTTCAAATTATAATAAATTCCAATTTGTTACTTTAAAAGAAAGCCGATTACCATTATTCGTTACGTGCAATCCTGTAGTAGATTATTTGATATGATTTTCAGATTCCTCGCCACTCCGTATGGATGGCAGATTGAGTAATTGGTTGCAAAGTAGCAACAATTATGAACTTCGAACCCAATTAACTGAGATAGCACGACATAATTTTGGATAAGAATTATTAAAATTACATAGGAAACATCCGGGTTACAGTCGTAATTATTTTATGGCGTTCAAATCAATAACTAAATTATTCGGAAAATAGTTATGAGTGTCATTCAAACGAAACGAGTTATGAATCTAACGTAAATAATAATTCGTAAAATTACGAATTTTGCTGGTAGGAAGAAGGGCTTGTTCCAATATATCTTATCATAAAACCATCTGGAGGTTTGTAATTCATTAATATTTCAATACATATTAATAACTAGTAGTAGATTTTCGGTTCTCACGGTAGCTGGAGGGATTGGACAATGGAGGGGGAAGAGTGAGAGCGGCGGATGCCCTGAGAGCGATGGGTGAATGATTGATTGATTTTTTCGTGTTTCCGGGCGCGTCAACTGCTTCGGTCATTACTCCCGTTAGTGTAGTGCATGTTTTTTTCTCGGGAGATGGCGGTGATCTTCCCCCGCTGGATGGCGAGATCCGGCGCCGACCTACCGTCGGCTAGTGGGGTTTCCCCCTAACCAGAACTCTCCCATCAGCGGAGCACCGCCCCAGCCGAGACAAGCTCTAAGCTCCCGACCGGTCTCCCGGAATATGTGGTTGTGTAGTGCATGTTAGTGTAAGTGTGTGTGTAAGGGGAGAGGATAGGACAAGGAAGAAGAAGGAAAGATCGCGCGCGGTTCGTGGCCCGTTTGGTAGGGTATTGCTCCGGCATTCGTCTGATGTTGATCGGAGAAACCACGGAAAACTACCGATCAGAGCAGCCGGCCGCTAGAATTCTCCTCCAGACAGCGTCTGAATTCGATCTAGCTGAAAAGCTAGTGTCGAAAATCCTGCCACCGTCGGGAGTAGGAACATAGGACCTCCCGGTCAGAGGCACTGCAGTGACATCAGTTGATGCACTGAACTACCGCTCCCGGTGCGATGGGTGAAGTGAAGCGAGCGAGCGAGAGGGCGGGGCGGTGGCGGAGCAGAATGGACTCGGCGGCAGGGGACAGCGCAGACTCTGCGAGGGACGTGGCGGCGGGGGGGGCGTGGCGGGGCGCGTGCGTGGGCGTGCGCGCGGGGGCGGGGCGGCGTGCGTGGGCGTGGGTGCAGCTAATCCCGCGCACGCAACTCGCCCGCAACCCAGGGGCTCCGCCGGCCTTTCGAGTTGGTTGGGTTATGGCGAGCGGAATTATAAGCGGGCCTCCCAGCGCATCAAGGTAACTGCCCGCCCGCCGCTGGGATGACGGTGAGTAATTAGGGAACTCGGCAAAGTGAATTGGCAGCGGGAGTTGCCGGAAGGAGTTCACGGTTCGTTCATCAGTCACAACGAAACTTTGATCTTCCCCTTTCATCACCGACTCTTCCGCCTCATAATTTCTTCAATTTTGTGACTTCAAGAAATAATGCTGAAATTTATTACGATTTTTTTTACTTAAAGGACATAAGATTACCTTCTTCGTGGGGGATACGTTATCTTTACTCTAGAATTCACGTGGAATTAGTACATTGGTCAACGTTTGGATATTGGGAATGAAAAATGTCTCTGAAAACACGTCATTATGTAAAAATGACTGGTTGATAATTTTATCGTGAGTTCTTAATTTAGAAGTTAAGTCAGTTAGAAAAAACTCAACTATGTTCATTGTTGCATATTTTGTAGCGTTCTGGTATTTTCATCGCTTTTCCTCTTCGGAATTTATGTGAATGTTTTAAAACGTGAAAAATATTTTTAAATTATCTTGAAAAAACAAGTTCAAAAACAGGAATCACTCACCAAATTTCACAGGCCATGCGCAAGGTGCGGATTTTGATACTCACCTATAAAAGAAAACATTGCTATTAATTTTATATAAATACAATTTTTCGCAAACAATACATGCCATAAATGTGATGTTATCTGACACTCAATTTTTTCAATTTTTAATTATATTAAATATATTAAACTTGCTGTCGTTTTTAATTATTTGTATGTTGTAAACAATTTTTAACATACAAACTTTTTGTTAGAGTTACTGACTATTTCAGTGTTTCGATTCTTAAAATGTATTAGCATACGTATTCCGTAAACGAGTTATATGGTCAATGAAACTCGATTCAATGTAGATAGTTTTCATAATGCGTTGGCATTACCAGAAGACATTTGTACGAATCGAATATCAACAACTATTGAAGAAAAATATTGGTTATTCATGTGGTCATTAAAGGTACTCAGCGGTAGTAATCAATAGCAGTTTTTAAAGAGAAAACATCGAAAAAATGCACGCTTTCGTCTTTAACTCCGAATAATTATGAGTAGCATTATCGCTGAGCTATACTCTTTAATAGCTACCGCCTACCATTCCCGGCGCCTTTTTGGGACAAGCGTTATCGTCTTTAAAAGGATCTACTTTGGTGTATGTTTGTTTCATGGTCGCGCATATCCTTTCACACATTTTACCTGTACTAGACATTGGTGCAAGCAAGTCCGACGAGAGAAGAGCGCAGCCGTTTTATCGACCCGCGTCCTATGATTTCAATGGAGGCTCATGAGACTCAAGTGTTAGAAGCAGGACGATAAGCGCGGAATCAGTTCTAGTTTGGAAACAATGAATTAAGAAAATGGAAGTAGATTACTTCTAATTTTTAGGATAAATCGATGTTTTTAGACTTATCACCATATTTTTTGCAATAATGTTTTTGGCGATCAGTCTAGATAATAAAACAGGGGCAAAACAATATTGATGCATTGAAGATTAAAATCGCTTTACCTGATTACAATTTAAGGCCCACCAGCTCCAGCAATCCGTGTATTATTGTACATATCTCAATATTTGTAGTGCACGTCATTCATAAATATCAACAAGACATGAAGAAATAAGATAAGCCACACTTTTACCAAAATCGAGATTTCAACATTTACGAATAGGATTGTTTTGGCTTGTGGAGCTTATCTTATTACAACCAAGTCCTTCAATTGATTAGAATAATTTAATTGCGTGAACGATTATGAAGATTTACCGTTAGCAAAAGATTATAACGAACTAGGAAATACGAGAATACGAGATTCCTGGAAGCAGTGCAAGATGGCACGTCAGCAAAGACGTCTCTTCTACTGGTTGTTGCAAATTAAAATTCATTACGCAGAGAAATTCAATTTGAGCCATGCCTGAGCCACAGAACTTTAAAATTCATCAGGAAGCGGCGAACCTTTTCTTATACATTTTAACATTTCCTTTGTTTATTTTTTCAGAGTAGTCCCAGGAAGTCGAATGAAGCGATTTGTCGAGATTTATGATTATGAACATTGTTCTAGCTTGAGTTTTTGACCCAACTCGCGATAAGTAAATTTAAAGAAAATGAATTAATTTGTTTCGTAGGCTTTTTGCAATGTGAAAGCGAAATTTTCGTGATATTGTGTCTGTGGATTGTTGAAGTATTGTCAACAAAAATTAACTAATTAACTCTTGTAAAAATTGCACTTCCTTTTCTGTCTTTCTTCAACAAACGTATGCAAATATTGCGTACAATTACTACGTGTATTATGTGTAAGGTCGTAAAATAAATAATAGATACATTGCGGTTACTTCGTTTTCTGTTTGTTCTATTGTACTATGTAACGTATTTTTTTCTGGTCATTTTCCCCCGTATTCGTTTTTATTCAACATAAAACAATGTTTTAAAAACTTAGTACTTTAAATAGCCACTCAATGTACTACTTAAAATGTAAATGTAAATAAAGGGATAAAACTCGTATAAATGTTTTCGAGAACAAAACGTAGTTTCACCCAAAGATTTTACTTACATGACCAAGCGCAGGGTGAATTCTGCTCACACAATGCAGTATTTAAAAGGCTGAAGATAAAAAATGAATTCCTATATCTTTAAACGATATCAAAATAACGCTGCAGACCCGGGGATACAATGATAAAAATATACAGTATGTCGCCTTTTACTTTATCTTTTAATTAGCTAATTATTTTTTTTAATCACCACTCTGTCACCCTAGAGGAAGCGAATCTTCAACTAGATTACATTTGTAATATAATCGCTTTCAATTATTCCATTCTCTTTATGTAATGTTCTTACTCTCTATAAAAGTAACTCCATTCTCAAGTAATGTATAACTCTCTTCATTACGTGATCTTATTTTCACTTACACGAATATTTTCATAATGTTTCCATTCTTTTGAAAGAGAATTGTAATTTCCTTGCAACAAGAAAAGCACAAAAAATCTGTAAATAAATGCTCCACAATATTGGTTTTCTTAATATTGCCCTGAATTGGAAAGAAAATTTACGATTTTTTTTCTCATACGGTCGTTCTGGAGTTACGGCATTCTTGTCAATAGCGCCTTTATATATTTTGTTTGCCTGTCGTTGATCGGATATTTATTCCAATTTTTCTGTTTTGAATGGCGGAGAGGCCGTAAAAGGACGTACTCGGACCTCTTCTACCAATAGCTTCTTTGGGCCTCGCTCGCTTTTAAAGACTGCCCTCTAACAGACCGGCAAGTTTTTTAGTGGAAATTGAGAGTCGTGCAAAGGTCAGCCGCGAAAACTGCGAGAGAGAATTGGAACTGTAGAATAACACAGAATTATTAGAGAAGCAATGTGTAAATAAGCAAGAAGTGGAATTAATTTAAAGAACACATACATACACAATAATATAGACAAAATTGCATCGCAATAGTAAAAAGTGCGTGAATCACCTCGTGCACATATTGCCTACACTATATATATATATATATATATATATATATATATATAGGCAGTATGCGCCTACACTGTATAACCGCACTTCTATAACCGAATCCACTACGTAAAAATCTCACCAGGTCTTAGTAAACGAAGAAATATCACTAGAAAAACTAGATGTTCAACGTATCAGGCGATTGTTAGTATAAAATTAAACGCTTATAAATAGAAATAAACACCGAAACACAGCATAACCAACATTTTTTAATTTTTTCCAATTGACCTATTGTTAAGGCATTCTCAAACTATCTAGAATGAAGTCAAGAAATGAAGTAATTGAAGAAGATATACTAAGGACGTGACATTTTTTAGTGTTTTATTCCACAGTCGTTGGCGGTATTTGCATATTTTATTGTAGACTACCGCATATTTTTGTTTCGAATTTAATAGACAGTCATACATTTAAGAAGGAAGCAATAATTACTCTACATTTCTGCCACAGATTTAACAGGCGCGGTTTCGTTACCGTGGCTGCAGAGGGTCAAGAAAGGTCATCGACACTTGCGAAATCGTGATGATTGTACGCCGTGTTCTGGGGCATACGACGGCAAGGGGATGTTGTGGATACTGTCGAGGAAGCAAGGCGGATCTGAGCGGTTAAGCAAATTGCCGCGGTATCTCCGTCGCGGAAATGTCTCCGCTCGAGGCGCCTGCGCCTTACAAAACTTTCTAATTATCCCGGGGGTTAGCCCGGGCGCCTGCCATTGATGCCATCCTTCGCGCGGCCGCGCTGTGGAGGGGTACCGACAAAAGGGCCGAAATGTGAAAACGGTATGTGATTTGTACGAAATGTAATCGAGCGTTTTGAAGATGACAACGGATTTCTTGAAAATAAGTAGTAATAAATTCAGTGGTAATATCAAAGATCTTGTGGTACTCCATGATATGAATTAAAAAGAATCTAGTCGCAACAATTCAAAATTTTAATATTGATTAAAACATTTAGTATTAAAGCCAACTGTCGGGACATTTTTTCCATCTTCAGTTGTTTTTCCAAGCAACGTAGATCACATTAAAACAACCACTAGCCAGCTAGGTATTGTGCTGGAAACAGCTGGGAGGCTTTGAATGGTTCCTTTACAAAAACGTCTCCGTAAATTTGTTAAATATGTACCAGCGCATCTGGAGGCACTTCATTTGTTATGTAACGTATGTGAATTTCATACTGGTAGTATTTAGTATAAATATTCCAAAGATAGTTTTTAGTGATCTATGTTAATATTATGATGCGTTTTCTTGAGTTGTTTTTCTAAAAGTACTAGAGAGGTCTGCAAATCATCAAAACATTCGAAGTCATTCTCCCGCATTTTTGTTAAAACATTGAACATAGTAAATATTCTTTAGTTTATACTGTTCGGTTAGAGGTTTTTTCGTTACTAAGCAACAAACGCAACAGTTTCAACTAATGCTTGCCAAATTCATGTAACCCGTCGATCGAACATACCTATGCCGGAAGTGTACTGACACTTAGACTTGAGGATGATTCTGCCCGTAAAGTAATAAAAACCTTGTATGAACACCTTTAAAATACGGACCTGCCGAGCAAAAAGAAATAAAATTAAAAACAACAAATACTAAGTAACAATGTGAAAGTGAGCCGGCCCGGTGGCCGAGATCGCTAAGGCAGTAGTGTCGTAGTGATCTCGGACCGAAGGGTCGCGGGTTCGAGTCCCGCCTCGGGCATGGTTGTAATTGTGTTCGTCCTTTCACCCCTTATTATCAATCACCATATCGTTTCCTCCACATAGTTACCATACCGTTAACAGCAATAGTGGTCGCTAATGACCTTAGATGTTGAAGCGACCTTAAATAAACCAATTTAAAAAAAGTGTAAGTGAATGATTTGGCTGAATGGATGATTGTATGGGATCCACGGTAAATTGGCGTTTCCTTCCCCGCCAATACAATATGTACCCAGGATTGGACAACCTTCCTTTCTCATAGAGAGCAAATGAAGCCGTCTTCTTAACGTAGCTAGAGGATATTGAATCTACTTCATTATGTGGGTATATTAAGACTCTAATATGTTGCCATTGACGAATGTACTATTCATAAGTAGTCACTAATACGCATACATATTTGTACGTTGGAACCGTTTTTAAAAATTGCGTCATTCCATTCAAAACTTGATTACTGTTACGACTTTATTTGGAAGACCTCCATTAAAAACGCGGTCTCCTGATGCCTGCTGATTTTCTTTCTTTTATTCCACAGTATTATCAATTGCCTTTGACTACAAATTTCATTGCCAAATAAAGCAGAATTAATATCTTTTGTCTTAAAAATGTGTGACCAGCGTAAAATTTTTCATTTATAATTTCTCCGTACAGTAAGCCGCCTCGGTGAGTGAGGGGTCGAAGTGCGCGGTTTGGTTTGGTTTGGTTTTTTCGTGTTTTCGGGCACGTCAACTGCTTTGGTCATTAGTCCCGTTAGTGTAGTGCATGTTTGTTCCTCGGGAGATGGCGGTGGTCTTCCCCAGCTGGATGGCGAGATCCGGCGCCGACCTACCGTCGGCTAGTGGGGTTTCTTCATAACCAGGACTCTCCCACCAGCGGGGCACCGCCCCAGCCGGGACAAGCTCTAAGCTCCCGACCGGTCTCCCGGAATATGTGGTAGTGTAGTGCATGTTAGTGTAAGTGTGCAAGGGGAGAGGATAGGACAGGGAAGAGGATAGGACAGATCGCGCACGGTCCGTGGCCCGTTTCGTAGGGTACTGCTCCGGCATTCGCCTGGTGTTGATCGGAGAAACCACGGAAATCTACCGATCAGAGCAGCCGGCCGCTAGAATTCTCCTCCAAGCAGCGACTGAATTCGACCTCGCTGAAAAGCTAGTGTCGAAAATCCCGCCACCATCAGGACTCGAACCTAGGACCTCCCGGTCACAGGCGCTGTAGTGACATCAGTTGATGCACTGAGCTACCGCTCCCGGTCCGAAGTGCGCGGATTTTCGAAAGGCGGAAAATCTACAGTAGCCATGTCACTCGAGTGGCATGTAAAAGAACCCTGGCAAATGCCCTCCGACAAAATACCGCTCTAACGAGATATCACTTCTCCCAAACAGACAGTTCGGATATTGTTAATTGAGGCCGAAATCTAGTTTATAAAATGTAGTGCAGAATCAAATCCCAGACGTATTTAGGGGACCGCCCGCATGGTGCTCCTGCTCGACAAAGGTCCCCAGACCCGCATCGGAGGTAGGCTCCCAAGGAAGCCAGGGTCAAAATCTCGGGTACGGAACATTGCTTTAGAGCAAACTCCCCGCTAATCCCAGTCGAGAAACAAATATCCGTACAACACTGGAATGAAGAATTAATATTCTATTTGCATTCATAAGAAAAATACATATATTTGAATTACATAAGCAGTATGAATTTTCACGCATTTTTGAAAATTGATATGCTTTTGGTGTTCAGACTACATCTTTCACTATAGCGAATATAATTATTGAAATTAAAGCCTAATGGAAATGCAGATTTAACAATTTTAGTTTCACCACGATTAGAACGTGACTCTATCTAATAGTGTAAGAATATACCCAAACCTAAAAGTTTTTGTTTTTTGGCCTCCTCTTTTAGACCTTAGCCCATTGAGAACTCAGATACCGAGTTACGCGGGGGAAGGAGGTTTGCGACGAGAAATACTACATTCGAGACGCCGTAGTATGTTGAGATGTAGATGAAATCGGGAAAAATGTTAATTTTGTGACACACCATATCTTGTAATACAGTTTAACAATTTGATCCCATTCTTAGTGTGTAATATTTGTTAATGATTTAGTCTCCAAGGAACTGACAATTTTAGTCTTTTATTTCCTGTATACATTTTCTTCGATATTTACTGAAAATTTAGGGGAACAATTTATTACTTTTCATGGATTGACAATTATTATTCTAAATAGTTCCAATAATTTATTAATGAAAATGATAAAACTACTATATATTACAAGAGAGAAATCATTATGTGAAATTAAATATATTATTTACATTATCTGGACTAGGATGGAGGAGGTGGAGGAGTCGGCGATAGTAATCGAAGTCCGGCAATTTGAAATGAGGACACTTTAGTACGAGTTACGTACGTTTTTTAGTACGAGTTCATGGAAACTTATAAGTACCATTAGAATCATTCGCAATACGCGAGGCGGCAATCATGTTAGTGTATGTCGACACAGTTTTATTTTGCGGTATCCAGTTGTTTTATATGTCTGTGTCTGCTTTGGGGCTCGCGTACGCCAAAGTAACACTTATGAATGAATAAATAGTGGAGATGGGAACTGGTTTCCATACATGGGTGCTGAAAAGGATATTTTCAAAGTTTATAACTTGATTATTACGAACGCGTATTATCAATTTTAAAAAAAGTGTCTTGTCGGTTTGTATCGTCTCGTTTGTTTGTGTTTTGAAAAATAAGTAGTTTTATCTTACTTCAAATTTTGCTCTTATACAAACGTAAGTTATCAGGTGATGGCCTTCCTTGCAATATGCAATTAATGTAGCTAAAATTCTGTTATTTCGACGATCGAGAATTTTGAAATGTTATGCTGTAAAATAATGGTATTACAAACTTGAGTGAAGAATTTACGAAAAGAAATCCTGGAGTTATCTGTTTTTCCTAGATGCTGTCCCATTCACAATGTACTACGTTAATTGTTTCTACTCTAAATTCATGTTTTGTGCATACCAAGTAGTTGGGTTCTGTTAAAAAAAACTAGATTCCATGATGCGGAAGCTCCGTGATAGCCATTGCATGTATGCAAACAGGCACCCACGTTTCTCCCTCCTGGCATCCAATACTGCTAATTGCAAACTGCATCCCCCGCTGCTGCTGCTGCTACTGCTACTACCGCTACGGATGCATCATTACCGGCATTTTAGTGGTACTACCTGTGTGCATATTAAAGATGAGAAAAACCATTTCCGTAAAACAATCTGCGAGGATATTACTTAGTTACTTTACATTGTTGGTTGTTCAAGATTTTCGACATTTCACAAAAAATGTGATGCTAGAAAAAACCTTTCAAGCCTTGCGATGCTAGAAAGGATTTTTCAAAAACATTTATTCCAGGAAAAATAAATTAATGACAATAATATGCAAAATTATATTGTACAAGCTATGATGACATTTTGGGTAGAAAAATTAAGTCTAAAAATATGAATCTCAAAAAGGAAGGAACGTTTGAATGCATGTATGCACTTGACATTTTAATTAGTTAATGATTATCCGACTGTTCCGAGAATGCGGTTTTTTGGGTCCTGTTTTTATTTATTATCGGCACCTGGGGCTAAGGAGACATGTGTCAAGCTTGACGTATTGCCATCACCGTACCTTCCTTACTTGGCCTGTTCGAGCTTTTTTGTTTGTCACACACGGGAATCACAGAGAGCTAGACGCTCTCATCAACTACCAAAGGGCCAATTACAGTTTAATTTCAAGCTTTAATTTTCTCTAGTTTTTATATCTCACAAATTTCGATCGATTTTGTAATGTAGTAGTCAGTTTTAATCTTGACAGCAACAAAATGGTTTTGTTACATTACGGTATAATTCTTCAAGTAATGAGAAGAACTTTTAAATTTGGATTAATGAGTCGGAATTATTGAATTGATTTCGATTAATTTATTTTCGTAATACTGTACTGTTATGCAAACATAACGCTCCCACAAGAGTAAAAAAACTACTCTTAGCGTTTAAAAGTCTGTCGTCTCTCAAAGTGAAGAGAAACAAATGAGTAAAAGATGGCATATGTAATAAAAGATTGCAATGCAGTAAAAGATGATGAGAAGATTATATGAGTACCAGCTACTCAAAGAAAAGAGATTTCTTATTTATATAGCATTTTGTTGCAAGAAGCTAGTTTTACGAAGTAATTGAACGACACAGGACCAATGTCACAAATAATGACTGTAACCTCGGCTATCGCTTAACCGTTTCAAAGTCGCTTCGTTGTTTCCTCTCCAGCATCCAAAAGACGTTACCAACGGCAACTAAAATTCTATTACATGAAGGAGGACAACGTGAATATTAAAAAAATATCCAAGCACAGATTCTTGCAAGTAGTGTAGGAACCTGCCTTACCACGCGCGCTATTAACTTCTTCTACCGCAACCCACACGATCTGAGACTGCCGCAACCCGCGTCGCCTAGCAGGGAGCGTGGCTGAGAAATTTAATTTTCTCCGGGGCCACATGCGCTTCGCGGCCTAATTCGCCGAAGGCTCTATCGCGGACGTTATGGCGTCGCGCGCGCCGCCGCAGCAAGCAGTAAGAGCGCGCGGCCGGAGGTGGGGTGGGGGGCGGGGGGGCCGGGAGAGGATGGGGATGAGGATGAGGATCCGGGGGAGAAGCGGGACGCGGGGTCATGGGTCGGGACGGGTAGTGGTGGTGTTGGGAAGGAAAGGGAGTTGGGAGACCGGTTAGGAGTTTTCCAGAGGTTGAGATGGTGGGGCACAGGATGAGGAGGGGGCGGGCCAGGGGAGAAGCCGAGTGACGCAAGGTGCGACGTGGAGCCAGGCGGGAGAGGGGGTTGGAAACGGATCGGAGGTGCGAACGGAAAGGAGCAGGGCCGGATAGTGGTGGTGTTGGGCATGAAAGGAGCTGGGAGACCGGTTAGGGATCTGCCGGGGAAGGGCATGACGGTAGGTGGGGGGGGGGTTGGGGGAAAGGGTGAGGGACCCGCTAGGACGGGATGTACGAGTCGAACTGGAGAGGTAATGAGTGAGGGAGCCATTAGGGCGGGGGAAGTATCGGGGGGGAAGGGGTGGGAAGAAAAGAAGCTGGAAGACCTGTTAGGGTCAGTGGTTGAGATGGTGGGGCAGAGGGGAGTGTAGTAGTCGAGCTGGAGTGGTAAAGGCTGAGGGACCCGTAGGCGGGGGAAGAATCAGGGTGGGTTTAGGGGCTTGAGCGTAGAGGGTGTGTAGGGGCAGGGCAATGGGTGTGACCTGATTTGAGGAACGTTTGGGAGGTGGTAGCGGAAGGGGGCAGGCAGACAGTGACGGTAGCTGAGTTGCCAACAGTGGAGAGGGATGTTCTGGAAAGGGAGAGGCAAGAGGGAAAGGAATGAAACGGAATGAGAGCAGTAAGGGCGAGGGGTGGGTGCAAGGGGGTGGGGGGAAGCAGGGTCTCGGAGCAATGGGTGGGGACGTAATCAGGACGGGGCATGTGGGTCACTGTGGGGAAGGCGTCGAGAGCGGTGGGGGGGGGGGGGGAGCTGTGGGCGACGCCTGAGAAAGCGAACTGGGCGGCGCTGATCGCGGCGTTTACGACGCCTCGGAGAGCCCTTCGCCGCCCCGAGGCGGTTTTTAATTTAGGCGTAAAAGACGACGAGGGTTACTGCCGCCTGCGCTTCCGCCCCGCCCCCCATCGTCCCACGCGCAGGCTCCGATCGTCCATTGCTTTGCGGACTTTATGTACACTCGTACAGTCTGCGTGCGTGCGGTGCTAAAAAGCAAATGTAAAGCCGTGGGTGCGGCATTAAGGAAAAGGTTCAGCTGAGTGTGCTGTTTCTGTTCAGCGGTGTTTTGCTGCAAGGAGAAGACAAGATCGTATTTTTTGACGTCGGTAAAAAAGTGTGGCGAGAAAGGTGGGTGAATTCTCATTGTGGATGCGCAATGCAAAGTCATGTAGAATGGTACGTTTGAGAATGTTTCAATTTTTTTCGATTTTCGTTTATTTGCTTTGAATTATTTAGAACATAACTTGCTTAATTTATCTGTAAATATTCTATTATTTTTGACTCAAAGTGTTTTAAACTGAATTTACAGGTTTTAATCGCCATGAATACTTCCGGTATCAAGGTCATTTATCGTATAAATTGGTTTATATCTCAAACTACTCGCCCTTTTATAATGTTTATCAGAGTTATTAAATTAACGTTATGGACTAAACACGATGCAACGATATGAAGTATCAAAATAATGTGATCATCTTTGATATTAAAGATTTTAAGACTGCTGCTCATTATGGTCTTTCTAATTAGACACTTTGATAACGATCCTGATAATCACGAGCTAGACATTTACGTACAAAGATAACGAGAACCAAGAGTTCACGAACCGCAAATGGAAGAGTTTGCTTTTGATACCCTTCAACCACATCGTAAACCTTCTTTGCTGCTCTCTCGCCTTCTCCTCAAAGCTCATAAACATCACTACCTCTTTTTATTAAAATTAAGGGAACTCACAATCGCCCTCCCATTCAACCTTCTCGAGTTCACTTGAGCCACGCCAAAGCCCCCTGCCACCAAAGGAAGAGCTGAAAGTGCCTATGGGCGGATAATTTTTTGATGCGGCACTGCTAAAAGAGAGAAACTACTCAATCCAACCATAAAGGAACCAGATTTTCTACAATACTAGTCCGTCAGAGCATCTCCTTAACAGTTTCTTATATTACGAAAGGAAACGATGCCTTGATTCTTTTTGCATTGACATTCTAGTCAAAGATCTTATTCTCTCATATCAGTCTGTCAGTTCTGTTTTGCTAGACTAAGCATTTTTCGTCTTGCTGATCAGCTCAATTTACTACCTGTAGTACACCACTCGCCACCGATGATGCATTATTTTTCTATTACTCCTGGCATAACACGTGATATTTAGTGCATGAATGTGCTTCTGGAGTAATTTTCAATTTCTGTAACGACTGTTTTAAGAAAGCTCAGAGCGGATTGAAAGGGGGCAATGGATATCCGAGTGGCAGTAAATAAAAGTGCGGTATATCACGCTTGTTGCGTTTATAAAAACTGTGCCTACGTATGTTGAAAACCGTTATACTAGGGGAATTTCAGTCATTGTCAGATTCAACAATTCAACAATTGGGGACGAAGAGAGTAGCTGATAATAATGACTGAGATAGTTGGGTAGATATCGGGAGGCGAATACACGAGTCGAAATCAAGTGGTATGTTCATGTGACGCCAAATTGGAAATGCCCAGCAATATCCATGTCGGTAATGGTTTAATGAACACATATTCCTGAATCAGGACGTAATAAAGATTGTTTAAGAGTAAATTTTCAAACTTCTGAGATATTTAGGGCCTAGGACGATCATTTTTGCCAATAAATACAAAGCGGTAAATCTCATATAAAGACAGGCGACATTTGCTCCTGATTGGTCGGCATTCTTAGGGCAGTGGCCTTTATATTTAATGACCTGAATCAACTGAATTTGAGGACCTGTCAGACGCCAGCACAACTCGAGTTGCTAGACGATCAGGAGAAAGGTAGCATCTGTAATATCGTTTTATGGGATTTCCGACCACATGTTCATTGGCGGATAGTGATCAGATCGTATTCGACCTTTCTTAAATATCTAGAAATTAGTCACACTTATTCTGATACTCTATGTGCATGACAACAAAAACGATAAGTGAGATACAAACGAATAATTGTAATAATGAATAGACCTATTCCAACCTACAAGCTTTCAATCGGAAAGGTACTGTGTAAGGTGGATCAGGGCATCAAATCATGTAACTACAGTGCCTCGGACTGGGTGGTCCTAGAGTTTGCGTCCCGACGTTCTCAGGTTTTCGACCCTAGCTACATATCCGGATCGAATCCTGTCGCTGTGTGGAGGAGAATTCTAGCGGTCTGCTGCTGAGCTTGGTAGTTTTTCATGGTTTCTTCCATCGTCACCCAGTGAATACCGGAGCTGTACCGTAACGGGCCACGGTCCGCGCGCGACCTCTATTTTCTCTTTATCCTATCCTCACCCTTTACTTGTACACACATTTACACGCACAACACTACCTCACATGTTGAAAAACCAGCTGGGAGCTTATACCTTGCTCGACTAGGGCTAGTTTTCAGCTAGGTCGAATTCAGTCGCTGTCTGGATGAGAATTCTAGCGGCCGGCTGCTCTGATCAGTAGTTTTCCGTGGTTTCTCCGATCAACACCAGGTGAATGCCGGAGCAGTACCCTACCAAACGGGTCACGAACCGCGCGCGATCTTTCCTTCCTCTTCCTTGTCCTATCTTCTCCCCCTTACACACACACACTTTCACAAACATGCACTATACTACCACATATTCCGGGAGACCGATCAGGAGCTTAGAGCTTGTCCCGGCTGGAGCGGTGCCCCGCTGGTGGGAGAGTCCTGGTTAGGGGGAAACCCCACTAGTCGACGGTAGGTCGGCGCCGGATCTCGTTATCCAGCGGAGGAAGACCACCGCCATCTCCCGAGGAACAAACATGCACTACTCTAACGGGATTAATGACCAAAGCAGTTGGCGCGCCCGGAAACACGAAAAAAACAAACCAAACCAATTGACTAGGGCAATGGAAATTAGGAAATCCCCGCAAGCCGACGTGTATGCCGGCACCGGATCTCACCATTCAGCGAGGGAAATTACTGCTATATCTCATGATAGGCCATGTATTATACTTACAGGACTAATGATTTTAGTAGTTAAACATTCGGACTCGTTAATTAATCAATCTGGATGGTGTTTCTGTCCAAGCACCTCAGATGTATCCTTTCCATTTATTCTGCACATCAAAGAGCCGCTGCCTACAAACGGGTCCCGGCACCACAAACTGCCACTCGCTGCAGCGCCAGCCCGCAGACCCTTCGACGCTAACCTGCCCCCGAAAAAGAACTTTCGCTTTATTGCGATGGGTGCGCGGCGATGCGACCGATTAGATAACTAGCTAGCGCTGCCTGTGCGGGCGTTAAAAAGGTGCGCACCGCAGCGCGACGGCGGCGCGGTCGGCTGGCGCGGTCCCCGTGGAAATCGTCACCGCGATCTTTACGGGCCATTCCGCGGGACAGGGACCCTCCCTCCCGCCTCGCCCCGGCCCCGCGCCGGCTCCGCCCCGCCCCGCCCCGCCCCACCCGCCCGCCCCGCCCCGCCCGCCCCGGCCCGCCCCGGCCCCGCCCCGGCCCCGCCCGGCCCCGCCCCGGCCCGCCCGGCCCGCCCGGCCCGCCCGCGCCCGCCCGGCCCGCCCGCCCGCCCGCCCCGCCCCGGCTCCGCCCGGCTCCGCCCGGCCCGCCCGGCCCGCCCCGGCTCCGCCCGCTCCGCCCGGCCCGCCCGACCCGCCCGGCCCGCCGGCCCGTCACCTGCCCGGCCCTGCCCGCCCGCGCTCCGCTCGACGCAAGCAAGATTGTGTCACTGTTGCCGTGAGCAATGGCGTATTCAAGCGTTTTCTCTACGGTCGCAGGGAAACCATTTTAAACCAAATGTGTACAAATAATAGTGTACCTTTTAGTTATGAATGGAAGTCTAATATTGTGTCTGATGAATGAGATTTTAAAGCTTGAAACCTCATCTGTTTGAATTCACACTGTTAGAATGGTTACTGATGGTTTGATCTTTACCTTCATGGACAGATAGGGAAATCTTATTTCATTTTTCAGCTAGCAGTGAATGATCCCCTTCATTTTTTTGTTCCAGACATTTTTTCGTGCAGAGTAATTTTTTCAAGATATTTCGGTATCACAGCTTTGATATTGATTTAATTTTTGCAATGTGGACATTTTTGAGTTCTATAGTTGGACTCCTCTCTGAAGCCAATGTATTTAGAGAATACGTTGCTAGCATGGTGATGTCTAATGGCCCGTAGGATCTTCCTTCCTCGTGGAGAAGCTTTCATTTCTTGGTCTCTTCGTCAGCAAAAATTCTTCTGCCTGATCAAGTCTGTTGTTGGTCATGAATTCGATCAATTGGAAATTTCTGACACGTGATCTAAAAGTATTTGACAAAATCTATAAACCGAAACAAATATGTAGATTACGCTGACCTCTTCATCAAATTCTTAGTTATGTAATCTGTTTATCACGAATTAATTATCTTTTATCTCTCAGTTTTTATGCTCTTGTCCTAAACGAAAGAGACAATGCACACTAATTGTTGTAGGTACTAATGAAGCATTTTGATAATGAACTCTCCATAAGTATAATCTAAATTAATCTGTTGCAATGTATGAATGCTTATGGACTCAATTCAAGTTAATTACGGAATTTCCAGTTACCATTCTCATTAGAGTTAATAGTAAGCCAAAGAGAACATTACTACCCCAAGACATTAAAGTTGCAGCATCACATGAATACAAAGTGACTTTTCATTTTGTGAGTTGCATGGACGAGTTTCGTCTTCATTATTTTTGCGAGATCTCATTTGAGCAGAGAGAGCAGTGAGATAAAATTTCACATGAATATCAATTAAATATTTTTATAGTACTCCTCTTACAGTATAAATATGATCATCCTCAATATAGGATAACCTAAAATTAGTAAATGTGCCATTCCCACATGTCAAAAAATTTCAGTCTGTTCTCTGTAAGGATTGATTGTTTTGCTTCTTTTGTTTCCGGGCGTGTCACCGGCAGTAGTCATTGGTGCTAAATGAGAGCCCTCTCCAAGAATCTCCGTCAGCTGGCAGAATTACACATGCTCTAATCTCTCATTTGGAGTAGGGTAGTAGCTGTAAATGTGTGTATGTAATGCGAGAGGAGGTAACATGGATGAGGGAAGGAAATATCGCGCGCGTTCTGTGGCCCGTTTGTTGAAGAAATAATGGAAAACTGCCTATCAAGAGCATCCAAATGCTGGAATTCTTCTCCACAGAGCGAGTAAATTCGACTTAGCTCTGGAGGCTTTGACGAAAATCCGACATTGTCGGGACTCGCACTCTAGGACCTCCGGGCCAGAAACAGTTCAACAGTTGTTGTTCTGAGCCATTTCAGCCAGTGTTGATTTATGGAGATCAATATTTTATTTCCATACCGATTCATTTAAGTTAGGAAAAGCTTGTTGCACGCAAAGACTACTCTAGTTCTGAAGGTGTAAGTACTTATTGGAATAAGTACTTATGAAAGGAAAAATGACTATCGAGTTGTTAAAAAATTATATGAATTCTTGTCGGTTGTGTTCTCCCGAAATTCGTTCAAAACATGGCCACTTTTTATAAGCTCTGTAGCATTTGGTCACCGCCCAGTTGTGTTACAGCCATAGAGAATATCATGACCTGTCCCCGAGCAACGCTAATATATTTTAATGCCCTCTGCGAGCGTCAACGGGCGCGCTGGCTATCGCGTTTAATACATTTAATTTGGCGCCATGTTCCCGAATGTAACATTTCAGGCTTTCTAACGGCCTCGGGAAGCTTATTTTCGTGGCGTATTTGAAGTGACAAACGAGACGGAAAACCCTAAAACCACGAATTTTAGCGGAAAAAATAGAGTTTGAAGAGAAAAACACGCGTGAAATCGTATACAATTCTCTCGAGAACCGGGCCGCAGGGTAATCTGATTTGAGCCCAGGCGTATCATTAGATTTCGTATACGCACTTAACATCGTACTAATTATTTCATTCGTGGAATGTAACGAAAATTGTTTTCTTTACGAAGGCGAGGAAAACAGTGATAACCCGTCGAAAGAGCCTCATTTTGAAGGATTCGGTGTTCGCATTATTTTCACATTGACTTAAGTGAGATCCAACCAAATCCGCTTCGAAAGATTTAATGCTGTTTAAAGTTTTGAGTGAGATTACGACATTAAATACTCTCCGATTCTCTTCAAATTTGAAATGAAGGAATAAATGATTTAGCGTATATTGTTAATACACAAACTTCAAATCTTAGGAGTTTAATATGATAATAAATGAAGGTCTGGGGACAGTAAGAAGCCATACGGGACACAGTAAGCCTTCCACTTTTAGTAAATATTAATAAATCAATTTTGCAAAATGTGTGCTTTATCTTGTTTATATGTGTGAAGGACTAATGTAAGTTACGAGACGAGACAGTTATGGAAGGTTTGCTATGACAGTTCTGGCTTACCTTTTTGCTAATCTAAGTTCTTCAAATATAATCATTCAAAACTGAATTAGTATATTACAGTTCAAGGCATTTTCTAGAAATGAGGTAAATGTTGAAATTCGTATTCAGTATGGAATATCTTTAAATTCGTAAATTCCGTAAGTAGTGGATACAATTTTGATTATGATTTTCTTACGGTTAGTTCTTCAGAAATCCTTAAAACACTCATGAGATAATCATCTTCATTGCTTCTGGCAATAATCTTCAATCAAATGTATATTTATGCTTTTATTTCACAGAAAGTTGAAACTGTTAAATTACAAAAGTTAATTATTGTTCCAGTTGATACAATTGCATTGTCTATCTTTTGAAATGTGCATAATCATCTACATATATTTCAACTTCACCTGCGGACCTCTCTCGTCCCAAAACAGGCAGTTGCGCTGGAAAAGGGCTAGAAATTTGTACAATCGTGATTACGAGATGATGCTACAGCGAGTGGCTTGTATTGCTTATCTTGTTAGATCCCTAAGCCCTTCATTAAATTGATTTTTGTCATTCACAGCTGCTATTAAATATCACGCCTTATTTAGCAATCACATAAATTTCCAATTAAACAAGTGCAAAATTCATCTTAAAATTGGATATACACAAAAAAAAGGAGCAGTTGTTTCGTTTCGGCCATGTGGTTGTGGCCTTCATCAACAGTAGATGTATAGTAAAAGTAAGCGTCAGCTATGCACAAGCGCTTATTTTTTGCTCTTCTTCTATAGTTAAGGTACAAAAAGGCCACAATCACATGGCCGAAACATAGACAACTGATATTTTTTCTATATATTTCCAATTTTAAAATATAAATAGTTTGAAGTTAATTAATTTGAACTTTATATGCCTACGAATGGAAGACGAACTGTTAATGTATATTAGTAAACCAAAGAGCAGATGTGCAAAAACTTATTAAGAAGGATTCGGGTTCAAGAACATCAGGAATAGCGCTGTATAGAAAATAGTAGTTGTGACTGGAGTGTGAATCTTGTTTCTCAGGCGCATATCACTTATAGCGAGGAGTCACGTGGCAGACCTCCCACGCTGAAGACCCGCGGACCGCGTCACCTCATTACAGAGTTTTGGGCCGGGCGCACACCGGGGGCCCGCCGACCAGCTGCAGACGATCTGTCCTCACATCATTCTGCGCTAGCTGACCGCCGGATGTGCCTAGACACGCCCCCGCCGGCTTGCCCCCTCGAAGCGACCGCTCCGATTGCACCGCCAGCCCGACGCCTGGACCACCCCCTCCCACGCCCCGGCCCGCGCCTTGTGCGGTCCGACGACTAGTAAAATGCTATGACGTTACACTCAATAACGGCAGCCCAGTAGCCTGACACACCTTGTGAGGGCGGGGCAGAGATGAGCGCGGCGCTGCTGCTGCGATCGAGTTCCAGCTCATCCACGCCGTGCGTTGGTCACTTTCGAGGCTGCCGACGGCGCGAGGGGCGATATTAATAGAGCGGGCGACGGACCCCTAATGGGCTCTTTCTGCCGAGAACCACCCTCTCCTCGGCGGGGGCGATGGGATACGTTTTCATTCGCCCGTCGCCTTCCCCTCGCGCGTCGCCGACACCTCCTCATTTCCGCGCCCTTTCTGCGAAGAGGTGGCGCTGCCAACGCTGCGGCGTGCGAAATACGTTCAGGCACTTTTGATAGAGTCATCAGGTAGCCATCAACATTCGCTTTCATTGGAAGGCAAAGAAGCGACTCGCAGTTTGATTATAAAGTACAGAGGAATAATGTGACTTTATTTATGAAATATTGCTACAAATATTCAATACATTTGATAAGAATTTGAAGAAAGCATGTTGTGTTTTGGTAAGAAAAAAACATTAAATTATCCGCGCGTGTAATTAATAAAAAAATACTCAAGTATTGACCTCTAAGAAGTTGCGACAATTCTTGAAGTTCGCGCGTATATTTTTAAACGTTAAACTTCAAAGTTGAACTTAACTATAGAATTAAGTCACATTTCAATTAAGAGTGCAACAAAGAGAGAAACATTTTAATTATTTTCAAACTATTGTCCTGAAATTACTTATGAACTGTAGTCAAATAAAATAATACACATTTCATCTTTTGTGAATGGACGTATTAGGGGAAAATAGGAAACGTGCTCCTTCCCTTATTGCAACTTTAATTTATGTACTACAAATACGAACCAGATTCCAGATCTGGCGTATTTATTACTCCTTCATCTTCACTAGAAACACTCCCTCTTCTCTCACAACACCCAAGTGGAAACGCCGCAGGAATGCAGGTTTTGATTTACGTGCCCCGGGAATCGCAGCGGAGCGCGGGTCAAAGTTTCAAGATAATCCCGGGCCCTGGCAGCCGTCGAGTTCGCCGCCATGTTTGCGTGGGCGGCGCCGGCGCGGCGGAAGGGGGAGATTTATGCAATTTTCATACAGAAATACCACGAAATCCGCACATTAAAAGAGCAATGAATGGTCGCGGGGCTCGTATCTCAACGCGACCGCTGGGGTGGGGGATGGGGGGTGGGGTGTTGGGGTGGGCGACGCGCGCGTGCCCCCAATGTATCGCCCTGCGATAACTCGCATTTGCTTTTATCTTGTTCTTTATGTTCTTTGGGGGCGAGTTGGTCGCGAGTGTTCGATTTATGGCGAAGCTGACACCCTCGGAAGTGAGCGCGCCAGTCTTTTGAGTTCAATTAGAAATGAGTCCGCTGCGCGTCCTACAGTTACCGGTGCCTTTCACCTTATATTTGCATGAATAACGTAACGTGCGCTAGGTAAGTTCCTCCTCACCCAGACGAATCAGGAGCTCTTATTAAATATTGCTGTTCACTGGGAAACAAATGATGGGAACAACGCTTTCAACATCTGTTTTGATTGTGCTGAGTATGCAATTCGCGTTTTCATTTGTTAAAGCTGCAATTCCTGCTACCAATATAATTTCAGTTACTAGCACTCTCACCAGCCACTGATTCCACTGGAGAGAGACTTTCCTGGCGCTCTAGTAACCATACAATGCACTGTAAGTTTAATTGTTAGTATTTGAAGCTTGAGTACTCTATTGCCATATTAGACTGCAAGCCTATTCCTTAGAGTTCTTTTAAACTCACGTTGGTCGTTGATTGACATCATTAATCTGGTTTCGTATTCAATGAGTGTGGGACAGGAGGCAGAAATATGTCGTCAATCTCGCCACCAACGAAGGGTATTGCATACCGGAAGACCGATTGAAATGTTGTGTAGAAGCGTCGTTTGGGTTCGAGGTTCTTTTTCTATCACATACTTATTAAATTGTATTTTGCTAAAAACTCAAAACATTTACTTTTCATTTTAGAAAATTGTAAATATTCAAAGAAATATCTTAAGGAATATCACTTTGTTTCGTTTGATTCTTATGATTTCAAAATCGCAAAACAGTAGACTTGGATATGTCAACTTCTGTCTTGTTGAATTCCACATAATCTAAAAACAATTTAGTAGCTCATGAAACTTTGTCTTAAGAGTTAATGGAGATTAATAAAATACTTTGGTCTTTTGAATGCTGGGTAGTGGTCTTACCTATTTCCTAAATTGTAATTAATTGGTTCATGTACTACTTTATGTATAACAATAATGGTGAGGTTTTTATGAACTGTAATAATTTGATAGCGTCTACAAAATATATCACTACGATGAAATTAATACAAATTGACTGTATAAATTTTCAGAAAATGTAAACAAGGAATAAAGACATTTTAATTCTTTTTAGTTTCGTGTTACTTTCCTACAGACACATTTCGTTTCCTTTAAATATTATTCCTTATGGGGTATGCAAAATATGTTCATTCTACTTCCAGGTTAGTACATTTTGTTGAGATGAAGTATATTTTTCTAAGTGGCGAATCGTCAGTCATCTTTGTCAAGTTGTGGCAATATTTTAATTCTTGATTTTTTGATTAAGTCATGCGGTTAACCACGTAATGAGAAATAATGTAACTGAATAAATTATTTTCATCACAATTTAATACAAAAATGAACTGACAAATATTATTGCAGCATAATATATTTTCTAGAAAATTTATCCCTGGTATAATCCGAAAGTAGGACCCGGCCCTCACCGACTTCTCGCAGATGCATCAGGTTCCTAATATGGTTTAATACTGCCTTCTTTAGATCGTACTATCATTCATTATCTTCCTTGAGTTCTAACTGCTCTCCAATTATCTGAGTGTCTAATCTTGTACAGCGTCCTTTGACTGTGGGAATGAGAGAAGAAAAAATAAGAACAAAGGAAAAATTAAAAATACCAAATCATCTAATATATTAGTTGTTCATTTAAGTAATACCAAAGAAAATAAAAATAGTTGGACATAAATAAATTAATCCTATTGTTAAATTCTACCAAAAGTCTTCTTGTTTACAAACGATTTCTACAAATTAATTTAAGAGATAACATAGCATCTATTTTTAGGGTTTGACATTTACATAAAATTCAAATAATTAAATTATTACATTGCTCCAGTAATGTTGGAGATGTCCCTCAAAATGTACTACTTTTTTAGAAGATAGTTAAAGCATGTTTGTATTCTACGGGGATACGGTTCTAACCCTAAAATATTTATAGTTACAAGACGGCTAGTTTTTATGAGGAAAAGTTACGAAATAAATTTTAAGTCTCCTGTAATTTACGAGAGCATTGGAACACGGCAATTTGCCGACGCAGAAAATGACTCAAGACATTCCTTCCAGATGTGTTTGCGTTAGAAGGGGAAACGAAGTCCAACTGAATGAATAGACGCATTGTATATTTAAAAATATAAAGAAACGTAAATAGGAATGTTAATACACTTTTTTCGTAGGAGAAAAAAAGATGGTCTTTAGATATGTTTCTGAATTGCATTGAAAACAAAGACTCTTGACAGTAGATTTGTGATAATAAAACAAAGATTTAGATTATTATTTGTAAAAAAATAACTTAATAGTAAATTATCAAAAAAATTAAAAAATAAAAATTATTTAAATAAATAAATAAATAAATAAATAAATAATAGTAAATTAAATCTCTTGTGATTGTAAAAATTGCAATGATAAATGTATTGTACCGTGTTTGGAACGAAAGATTCTCTATTGATCTCTTAATTAAGGGCTTATTGAACTACTGTATACTTGTGTTGTGATGCACAAATAGAATGACATGAGACTAGAAATTTATTCTCACTTATAGAATAAACGTTTGAAGTTGAAAAAGAAAAATAATTATTCCTTACCTCCTTATTTCTAAGCGCTTCGACAGACTTGGTCTCTGTAATGATGGGAGTTTTTGAGTGCGTAGCAACAGTTAATCTTCCCAACACAAGAGCCAGAAGCGAAATTGCTACTATTGGGCCTAAATAGCATGCGAAATCTGACCATGGAGTTGAGGTTTCTTCTGGCTTTGTGGAGGTAAATAACGAGAAGTAAGACACTGGTTCCGCTTGTTTTCTGGCGTCTTTGTCTAAGGAGATCCCATACAACTTAAGAATTTGTTGTTTATACTGATATAAAATTAAGGCAAATCCTGAGACTAAAACTGCGACGAAAGCCATGGTGGTGGGCGCGGGTCATTCCATTGTGGAAAGTGTTTACTGCGTTGCTTAGAAATGAACAACTGACTGAAATATTTCATGATTGTCCAATAACTGATGCAACAAAAACATTAACGTTGTAAATCAATTCATATTATTTCTGCCCCGTACATGTAGGACATACATAAATACGAATGTAAATAATAATAATAATAATAATAATAATAATAATAATAATAATAATAATAATAATAATAATGTCTATTACTGGCCAGGCACAGGCTGTAAGGCCTGCTCTTCTGCCTAACCACTTTAATATTTACATTTACATAATTACGATTGAGGCGTTCGGTAATGTAAGTAGTGTAGTGAAAGTAATGTGATGTTGCGGCAAAAAAGGGCTGTTTCTCAAGAGAAAACTCGAATAATGGTACCCTCACACCGCAAAATAGAATAAGTCGTGTTCCAATGTAGTAAAATACTTCTTCTAACATGTTGTATAGTCAGAATTCACGATTTGTGTGTCTTTTATACCTAAAAATTGTTTTACGGCAAAATATCCAACTGTCCCTTTGCCATGTGTTGACAACACAGGCCTGAACTTTTCATAGGAATTTTTCGTTCATTCTTCAAATGAAATTCGTTTCCCAAAGTAATTCTGTAATAAATGCCACGTACATTTTTTCGAAAATGTTTGTGGTTTTTCTGCAATTTTGAGTGAAACATTGGTACTATTATAAAATATTAAAAATAATAGTTTTTTAAAATACACAAAAATTTTTCTTCAATTTTTTGAACGAGTAGTTTTTGAATACTATTTGATGTATTATTTTGATTCAAAAATTTACACATACGTCCTTTTTTGACACCTTACTGCATTAATACTTGTATTACGAACGTCGTTTACACATTATTGCATTTGAGAGTAGAAATGCTTCAAATAATGTCTTAGGATGTTTCTCGAAAACTCAAAACTTTTCTGTGACAATGCTCTCAAAATTGCGCATTTTTAGAAACGCTGCAAAAGATATTTTGTCAAATACTTCTTCAAAATTTGCAATGAAAATTTGCATGCATATCAAGGATTTCTTTTTTATTTAAAAATTATGAAAATGGGGGGAAATGTCTTTTAGGCACCAGGAGGTGCCCGCTGGGAAGAGGGTGGGGCAAATCCGAAAAACTAGCTCAAACGAAAGAGAATATGCAACTAGTAAGAGAAAGATTGTGCCATCATACATCAGTCTTTATTCACTGTAAAAGGAAAGCGTATTAAGATTATAAGTTTTTGGCACCTTTTGTTGAAGTTTGGTACATGTTGGTTGTACTGTGCTTTTCATGTTTTGAAGAATAATTCATTCTTGAAAGAAATAGTACATTTCAAAGAGCACATACTACAGAAAATAATAAGAATAATGAAATATAATTCATCGCCAATTCCAAGTTTGATAATGCTGTTAATAATACATGCAATAATTTAAGGAAAACCTCTCTTTAGGTACTTTTAGGTACTACATTAAAAGTAAAAGATCGTGTTCATACACACAGTTTAAGTAACAGAATATTCATAACTCCTATTACGCAGGACATTTAAATTAACGGATTCACATTATGATATTGCATAGTTTCAAATAAACATTGTTCATATATAACACTCTTAATCAAGATTCTGGTTTTATTCGATGAGTGAGATGCCATCGACTCAAAACTTCAAGAATATGCGTCTGGTGGATAGGAAATTTAAACAGATTTAAGGCGAAGAATGTAGACTTTTGTAGATCATGCCTCAAATGAAGGAGGAGAAAGTGTCTTGCAATACCTTCTTCCATCTTGCATAATTTGAATAAAACATGCACTACACTTACGAGGTCTAATGACTGTAGCAGTAGCCAGGCCCGGAATCATCATCAGTTTATTTATAATGCCGGACGGGACCTGTGAGTCCTGGGAAAGTGCCTCCATCCCTGGTAGATGCATGAGCCTCTGGGCGGCCCGGCGGTGTTCGCTGGTGCCGGCCCGAAATGGCGCGGGGGGGGCCGGCGGTGGTGATGGCAGTGATGGTAGTGATGGTGGCGGTGGCGGTGGCGGTGGCGGTGGCGGGGGCGTGGGCGGTGGCGGTGGCGGGGTCGGTGGCGGGGTCGGTGGCGGGGTCGGCGGCGGGGTCGGCGGCGGGGGCGGGGCGTTGGCGGGGCGGTGGCGTTGGCGGGGCGGGGCGGTGGCAGGGTTGGCGGTGGGGCGGGGCGGGGTGGGGCGGGGTGGGGTCGGCGGTGGGGGCGGGGGTGTTGGCGGGGGCGGGGGCGTTGGCGGGGGCGGTGGCGTTGGCGGGGGCAGGGGCGGTGGCAGGGTTGGCGGTGGGGCGGGGCGGGGTGGGGCAGGGGTGGGGTCGGCGGCGGGGTCGGCGGTGGGGGCAGGGGTGTTGGCGGGGCGGGGCGTTGGCGGGGCGGTGGCGTTGGCGGGGCAGGGGCGGTGGCAGGGTTGGCGGCGGGGTCAGGGGCGGCGTGGGGGCAGGGGCGGGGTGGGGGCGGGGTGGGGTCGGCGGCGGGGTCGGCGGTGGGGCGGGGTGTTGGCGGGGCGGGGCGTTGGCGGGGCGTGGCGTTGGCGGCGGCGGTGGCAGGGTTGGCGGCGGGGTTGGGGGCGGATGTGGGGGCAGGGGCGGGGCGGGGGTGGGGCGGGGTGGGGTCGGCGGCGGGTCGGCGGTGGGGCGGGGTGTTGGCGGGGGCGGGGCGTTGGCGGGGCAGGGGCGGTGGCAGGGTTGGCGGCGGGGTCGGGGCGGCGGTGGGGCAGGGGCAGGGGCGGGGTGGGGGCGGGGTGGGGTCGGCGGCGGGTCGGCGGTGGGGCAGGGGTGTTGGCGGGGCAGGGGCGTTGGCGGGGGCGGGGGCGTTGGCGGGGGCGGTGCCAGGGTTGGCGGCGGGGTCGGGGGCGGCGGTGGGGGCAGGGGCGGGGGCGGGGGTGGGGGCGGGGGTGGGTTCGGCGGCGGGGGCGGGGGCGGGGGCGGGGGCGACGGCGACGGCGGAGGAAGCCCGCAAGGCGTGCACAAACGCCTGTAATGAGCTGCGTTTGAGGCGGCACCGCCGGCACCGCGTTCGCCGAGACGCCTCTATGATCCTGAAGGCCCAGTCTCTGCCTCAACCCCTTCCCTCATCGTTCACTTCCCGTGCCTATCACTTGGCCTTCAGAGCAGGCGGGGCTTATTAACAATAGTGTGCTTAGGAATCGACAGTAGAATTATTACTCGGAAAGTTACCAGATTTTGTGTGCATCCACCGATGGCTCAGTGACAACGTACGTTACCATAGAAGCGTTGCTGGCTTGGATGTCGTAGGGTACTGCTCCCCAAGGTAGCAGATTTTCTACACAGCCTATAAATCGAATTCGAATTCAGTCACTGTTGGCATGAGAATTCTAGTATCCGACTACTCTGATCGATAATTTTCCGTAGATTCTCTGATGAATAGGAGAGTGCCGTTGTAATTCCCTAACGTACCGCGCGATATTTCCTGTCTTATTCTTGTTCCCTCTTCCTCAAGTTTAACGGTACATGACTGTATATCGATGTACGGTTATCTTTTAGCGAATCACCAAATATTTGACAATTGAAGAGTCTTCAATTTCGGAGACCAAGTTGTGGATTGATTTGTGCAGGTGTTCCAGAAAAATTGTTACAAATTTCTAGGGCCTGGATAGGGGTTGAAGATGATACCGTTTAGCAAATGCACAAGTGGTGGACAATGTCATGTAACGAGGTTATATATATATATATATATATATATATATATATATATATATATATGTGTGTGTGTGTGTGTGTGTGTGTATAATTTGTTTGATTGTTAGGCAACCCATCACGCGAAAATGTTTGGCAGGGAAACGAATTCACTTTGACTCCGTCAGAAGGTGCATACTGAGTTGCCTAGAGAGAGAAAAATTAAAAGTAAAGAAATGAAATGTAGAGGACTCAGACTACACAATGAACGTTATAAGAATATTAAAACAGACAACAGATAATACACATTCCAAATTTCCTAGTCATAAGAGAAATTGATTAAGGATTGTTTCTTTTACCTGAATTTTGATTTCTCGAATTCTTTATTAAAGACTTGTCTGTGTGTGCATACCATATTCCACCCTAGTGAAATTCAGGAGTAAAATTTTATTTCATTTCAAGTATAACATTTTGAATGAACTAAGAAAAGTAACTGTTTTAACATGCTATACAAATTTGCTGGAATTAAGAGAGCTGGAAGGGCTTGTTGAATTATTGAAATACCCATGCAACCAAGGCGATGGCACATAATCAGAAGTATAGTTTTCACTAACTTTCTGTAGTACGAAAGACACTGTCTCAAATGCAAACGCTATAATAACTATAAATCTACAATAAATACAAATGTTTAATTCGTCATAAATGAAATATTACATATAAGAAACAACAAATCAGCTGGACCCTACACCTTGAGCACCCTCCAGAAAGAAAATCGGATTGCGGTACTAAGGAAGATAATAGGTTTCCCCTTCGGCTAAAAACTACAACACCAAAACACATGGCAGGAGAACAATCTCCCGCTTTGGCTCAGAATTGCAGACATTTACCTCTAACGTTTAAATCTCTCCGTTGTAATGTTCATTACTCATTTTCATCGTTTCGTCAGCCAAAGTAGTGCGAGCATTTTACGTCCTTGCGAAAATGTAAAGTGCATACGAGACGGTGTACGCGGTGGAGAAAAGCGGGAGCAGAGCGGAGGGATCTGGCAAAATGTGCGCCCTGTCACAGTTACAACTCCGTTGAAGCTGCCTTCCCGCCCATGCTGCGAATGCGCTACGTGGGCGCTTGTAAAGAAATGATACCGCTTGCTATTCTCATGAGATCTTGCTGATAGTTCTGTAGCTTTCATTACAAAAGGACCTAAAACTTTTGCATCGTAACACAATGTGTCGTATTTATCGTTGTTAATAATGACATTAATGCTGATGATGCTAGAAAAAATTACAATAATGTTTTTTGTTATGTCAAAATTAAGCCAGAAATTTGCTCCCACATTTAATTTTTTGTTTTAAGCTCTCAGTTCACGTTCGAGTACAAAGATAAATCGTTGGGTAACGCTGTGGGTTGTATGATTTAAACTCAAACCGGAAAATGGAAATTTAATGCAGTCAATCGAATGGGGTTTATTTTGTGTCATTTATGAATTGTCTCTGTCTCTTCTATGTTGACCAAAAAAATTAAAATAACATGTAACTTATGAAAACTAGTATAGTAACTTCATGAAAACTTTCTGGAGGAACAGAAAATATGAATAAAAGCAATATTGCACTTAAATGTTTAATCATTTAATCCTTGCTAAGTTCACTGTTTACAGGATATATTATTTTAACACAATTAAGAGCATTTTCAACCTGAAGAAAAAATAAATTCATTGAATAAACTATTTTTAAACGATCGGTCCTGTACACATTTTTTACTACAATGCCTGCCTACTACGTTCCTACGTACTAAATCTAAAATTTTGTAATATTGCGTATAAGTGGTGATTTTTCGTCAGTAAAACCCGTAATGTAGAGCTCTGACAAAACAAATAGTATACCTGTATGTAGTAAATTACTTCCTCTCACCCGTTTCGCGTCAGAATACAAGGGAATACAAGGGTTCGTGGGTCGTTGATACCGAAAAATTATTTTACGACAAATCTTCTGGGCATTTCTCTGACCGTATATGGTCAACGCTATCGTCTAAATCTTTTAGACCATTTTCTCAAATTTGATATTCTACGATCGATCTGGCCGAACTCAGCATTCAGAGACTTTCAAAATGATATTTTTATTTTGGAATGTAAAAGTTCAAAATTCTTTTGCCAACTCCTTGAATTATAATATTGAAGGTAGAGAGACCTTTACGCGTATCTGCTGTTTGAATATAATATTGTACATCTAAAAAAATAGAGTAGTTTTCGCCTACTTTGTGCGTGAAGTAAGGACAATTTATATTTTCTTCTCAAAACGGCTCTAATTTTTTTCTTTATTTTTTCTTCTGATAGAGCAAAACTTGTTTAATAAAATGCGCAGGTTTCATTTTCGTTGAACTTTGAATTTCTGAAAATTGTATAAGTTACGAACAAGGGAAGAAATTACGTGATATTGTAGCACCACGAGTTTTAATTTATCGAAGTATAATTGTCTTAGTTGTAGGAGACGCTAGGTGCAATGCGGGATGTCGAATTAATCCATGCCTTCCATGCCCGCTGTTGCCCCGGTTATTCCGAGTGGAGCGTTGAACGTTTTCGCAATAACGTCGCTGTATTTTCGTACTGTGAAGGGGACACCTGTAGTTGCTACGCACGCCACTGTGCGGACGCAAACATGACAGCATGGAAGATAAATGGAGGTCGTACAGCGTCGTTTCCCTCATCGTATGAGGAACGTGACATGTCCGCGATACGGAGAAAGTGCACAAATTGTCGGAACGTGGAAACGTCGGGACGTTTTTTAGCCTCCGGGTATGTGAACACGTTTCCTACGGAAGGGAACGGTGGATTACATTACGGGTAATGCTATTACATTCTGGTGCGTATTCTTCAAAATGTGTTACAGTCAATAAAATTACAACTTTGCAGATGTTGCTTTACACCTTCAGCCATTTGCAACAATCGGAACCGCAGTACCCTTGAAAGAAATTATAAACGTCTGTGAAGATGTCAAATGATTTTTTGCCGAAAATAATTTTGATTTCTACGTTCTCTGTTAACCTTCAGTCGAGCACAATTGTTATAAGAGACAACGGTGAACTTTTATTTCGTATTTCCCGTTCTAGATGGCACACTACTTGTTTAATTGGAGTACCCGTCTCTTTTAGATAATGCTTGTGTACTGAAACGGTCTCAGTTTCTGTTAAATTATTTTTGCAACAGGTTTCCGAATTTATATCATTTTTGGGCGCCAGGAAAGGGTTGCGATTTTAAATTTCCCGCAAACACATCTGAAGGGAAATAATTATCCTACTAGCTCTGCCGGTTGGGTTCTTACCAAAATAATCGTCGCCGGTACTTACTTTCTTCCTAGCAAACGATCATTCTATCCGCTCTCCATACGGAAGAAGCGAGGAATCTGAACTTTGTTTCTGGAAATAAATTATTAAACTATGGATTGCACAACATGCTAAAGAAATGATAATCAGCTTTTCTTTTTCAGAATGAGAACGTTATAAGTTTATTCCTCAATTAATTCTTTTGACATGAAATGTCACCTTGGTAAATAGCGCTATCATTCTTACTTTATATATATATATATATATATATATATATATATATATATATATATATATCCATATCCATGCGCTCTTGGACGATGAGGCCAAGAAGAATCCACCGCTCCAACCAATCTTCTCTCTTGTATCTTGTTCTCGGTCCGCTGCCGGATCAATGTCCTCCTCAACTTATTAATTGTTTCACTTACTACTCCCGGTGCCAGAATTATTCAAAGTTCCAAATAGAATTACGCACACAAAATGTAAGTCCTCACTGCTCAATTATTTTCCGCAAAATTCCACCAAGTCCCGCATCTATCATTTACAATGTTCTCTACCATGTGCACGGTACGCGGTCTAAATTTCCTCTCCTCAAATATTACAAAAAGTTCAACCCTCGATAACTTTCATACCTTCCTGTCTCTTGTTTTGCCAAAACAATCTCCAGTTTCCTTCTACGTCATACCCCATTACTAGTTTACCACCAATCCTACATGCCCTTCTATCACAATCTTCTGTCCGTTACTTGCCACACTATGTTTGTTTACTTCCGCTTCCCTGGTTGCTAAGGAACGCCCTGCCTGCGTGCCTATGCCCTCAACATTTACACCTTTTACGAAGAATTTAATAAAGTTTTGTCCCCAATTCCCATCAAAATATTATGTGACAGTCTGGTATGTCACAATACGTATCAGTAAATTTGCTTCAAATCTTTCCTGAGAGATACCTGAACAGTCAGGTACATTGCGTCTGCTTATACAACATTCTGTAAGATACATATTTGTGAAATGTATCCAGTTCAGAGGCGCACCCAAGGAAGGGGGAGAGAACTCATGGGGTTTCAACCCCGCGGAAGTCGATGATACATAATTAAAAATATAGCTTTTACTAATTTTGTGCACGAACAAAAGTCATTCAGTGCACCAATTGATTACGTTAAAATATTAACTATAACTGAAATAATGTATACTTTTTATTCTGAGTAAATGCATAATTCGTAAATGCGTAATTGTTTGTAAGAAACCATCAAGTCATCTTGGTACCTATATCTGTAGCCCCTCCCCCCTCCCCGAGAAAAATCCCAAGTGTGTCTCTGATCTGCTTAAATAAATTAAATTATTAATTGCAGGAGAAAATAATTACTAAATGTATGCAAAGTAGGCTACTTCTTAATCAACTGTTGTACGAGCTAGTGATTAGGAAACAAAAGAACGGAGTAGCAAGAAAACTATTCGTAAACCTCTGGATCTTCAACAAAGAATGACAAGTTTTTGTCTTTTCTCAAATGAATTCACTACCATACCCATTGACAAGGCGATGTGCTATATGCACTACTAAAAGAAGTACCAGATGAATCAGAAATGTACAAATTTATGTTTCGTTCAAACATTTCTGACGATTTATTCTTAGTTACCGTCTAATTTTTGGCGGATTTCCACTAAATGACTATAATTGTACTAAACTCAACTTGTTTTCGTAAAGTATACTTCGAGGTTTTGAATATAATTTTACAACATTACTAATTCATTAAATAATATCATGTAATTTAAAATCAATTTTAGAAAATGGTGTGATATTGGGAGTAACAATAACGCTGCAAGAGAGTTTGGGTAGTTCACCAAATTTTATTACATTACTTACGAGGTATGAAACCATTACACTTTATCGTTTTTATAACAGATCAATCAAGAATATCCGTTGAAAAACACATAAGTTTTCTTTAATATCCTACCACCCTTCTGTATTCTCCATTTCTAATGTATACAAGGGATTCTGAAAGGAGCGTTCAAAAGAAAAGAAAATTCGATGAAATACTTCTTACGCTCCAGTGCTCCTCTGCTAAGACACATCACATTTACATCCTCTTCTTTTCTTAAACCGAGCGCCACGTTCACATGCGGGGTTTGGGAGCGAGCTCAGCTTATATTTGAGGAATTGGGGAGTTGAAGGCGGAGGCACCGCCCGGACGGTTCTCTTGAGAGCAGTTCCATCGCGAGACGGCGGAGCGAATGGTGTTTTTATCAATTTAACATTTCCAATTTCGGCGTCCACCCCGTCCCGCCTTCCTGCCTTGCTCCGCATCGCCTGCCTCGTCCTCTACAAAGCTCCCCCCACCCCTTCCGCCCGTCTCCTCTCAGCCAGCCACGCCCGATTCACCCAACCCAACCTGCTCCACGACCTACCCCAACAGACCCGATCCATACACACCACCTGCTCTACAACCTCCCCCCGCCCCGCTTGCCCCGCCTGCTCCTCCCCACCTGCTCCACCCGCCCCTCTCGTGCACACAGAGAACAAGCGGCTCAGGAGGCAGCAGGGCAGTGGAAAGGGAGCGGGAAGTGCTAGGGCGACAACGGAAAATGAGTCTTGAGGGAGCGCAAAGAAAGGGGAGGGGAGTAAATGGTGGAAAGAAGATAATAGGGGTTGAAAGGGCAACAGAATGTTGAAGGGAAAACACAAACATATGAACGGGTTATAAGCGGTATACCGAGAACTAATTAAGGAGAGCAAAATGGAGTAGTGTGAATGAGAAAGCGGCGAGCCGGCGGCAGATGTGTAAGCTGAAAGATATAGGAGAAAGTGAAAGTGAAAATAATGAAAATTAATAATATCAAACTAAAGAAAAAAGAAAATGATGAATATGGAGTACATATTTTTCAACTCACTGCCGCTTTTGTTAGAACCAAGCAAGGTTATGCACACTCGCCATTTCAGAATTCTCATTGCTCTAATGAATTTGAGATGTAAAAGTAGTTTTCTAAGAAATATTATCGTAAGATTTCTTACGATATCTTCAGACGAGAATAGAGAACACGCGTGTAGCGTAACAAAATCAAATGAGTAGACAATATCACCAAGGACAGACATTTTTCGAAGTAATATTCAAGCCTAGTTATCTTCATAGTCGTAACTTAGGTGGTTCTTCCTCCGATTTTAATAATAATAATAATAATAATAATAATAACAACAACAATAAATTTATAATGATGCAGTATAGTTAATAATAAATATTACGACCTTTGAATTATTTCTAATAACACTTTTAGGATTGAATGCATCTTAATGGATTCTGAAGGAAGCCGTGGTGAAACATACTTGAGTAAGCTTTTACAAAGAATTTAAAATATAATTGTTCTAACATTTTGCAGTAAAACTTTCTCTTTACCATTGAAGTTTTGTGATGATTACTGTGTTAATAATTTATAAAGTGAGTAAATTTAGTTTTTAATATTTTGGAAATATGGAAGTTTATTTAATATATCGCTCCTCCTGTTAATTAATAAATTAATAATAATTTTTCTCTTTTCACTCTCTCCCTCTCTAAACGAGATTGAATCACGCACGAAACAAAAGACGCACAGCAACACTTAGCACAAATACGTTCTGAAATGCATCCGAGCAAGAATAGACATGTCTGTTAACGTGGTCGAGGTCATGTGCTCTAACGCTCATAAGGAGGTCTTTTGCTTTTATTAATTCAGCAGCTGCAATGCAAGGGCGCGTATTCCTTTGCGCCCGTAAGAAGGTGACTCCTTGTATTTTTCTCATTCCGTGTCTGCGATGCTCGCACAGATTCCCCGTATTGAAAATTGATCCTGCGAAGACAAATCGGGAATTGTCTATCATCAGGCGCTCCCGCTAGACGCTGCCTTGAGAAACTAGGATTTCTCTTCTTTTCTGGCATGGCGCGGACTCACTGTGCGAGCTTCAGCCTTTCTCCCTCCAACGAGAATTAGATTGAACAACATTATATTTTTGGAAATTATTATTATTATTATTACTATTATTATTATTATTATTATTAACACAGTTTTGCTATGGATAAATACATAATTCTGTTTCCATAATTTTTACAAGATACAATGTAATGCATTCTTATCTCCTTTCTCCATCTGTCTCCGTTTCATTAATCTTCCTAATATTTTTTTAAATTTTAAAATGTCTTCATTTTATACAAACCATGTGGTTTTGGATCTTCTTATTGTTCTCACTGTAAGAAACCATTTGGAAACAATCTGAAGTAATATATTTTCTTCCATTCTTTTCATATGACCATTTTCAGCATTTACAAAACACCAGTGACCGATCACACACAATGCCTGCAATCAGAGATAAAAGTGTGTATCATTGGTTAATTTTAAAGGACATGAAGTTTTAATATTTCATTATTAATAGTTCATTACAAAAGTGTACCCATGTTGGGGAATCTTTAACGGCATTTTGTTGTTGCTGTTGTTGTTGTTATCCGATCCAAGTTTATAATGTACGTAAAATGCCCGACGAATTACAATTGGTAAGAAAGAGAGACCCAAGTTATCAGTTGTAATTCATGTAGAGGTCTTGTCAAATTTTTCTGCAATGTAGTGCTTTTAGGGGTATCGTCGAGACTCACAACAAAATTTGAAGTTCTACAAGTTTAAAGCTCTGAATAAATGTTTACATTAAAATTAGTGATTTGCACCAAAACGTTTGTTTTAAATCAATATTTAATATGTTGCATCTTCCTTTACTTAGAAATATATTTAATCAAAAGAAAGACTAAATATTTTCTCTTTTCGTATCTGAAATGACATTTAGAAAATCTTAAAAGTCTCCGACTGAGGCATCCTCATCACAAACTCATTAAAAACAAGAGTGTATTTGTTAGTCGCGAGTGGATCCGGAAGTTTCATAACGTGATTCTCACCCAAAGGTCGACTTGTGCAAGTCTCAACTTGCGAAATAGACCAGAAGAGGGGGGCGGGTCCGAGACCGGACAGAGGCTGCGGAAGTGTCGGCGGAAATGGCCCGGGAGCGCGCCGCAGGTGCTGCATATTGCATAAGGGCGGAGACTCGATGGGCGACGCAGCTTGTTTTCTTTCCTCAGCGCTCAGAGACTCGCGTGACCCTTGGCCATCTGCTCCGAAGCCCGGCCGCCCCCTCCGCTCCCCGCCCCGCCCCCGTCCATTCCAGTCCCGCGACCTGCAGAGGAGGCTATCGGCGGTCTTCGCTTCCGCCAGTAGACCTCGGAACGGGACTGCTCCGATTTCTCACAGTTATTGACTCTCTCGCAAATAGTAGCTATAGAGGTTTTGGAGGGTCAATTTCCGTAGATTTTGGAGAGAGGATAGGCGTGGAGGTTTTGAAGATCGGATAGACGTGGAGTTTTTGGAGAGCGAATTGGCGTGGAGATTTTCGAGAGTGGATTCGCGAGGTTTTGGAGAGGCGATTGGCGTGGAGGTTTTGGAGAGGTGATTCCATGGATTTACTGAAGTTACGTTCCGGTAGATTTCTTGTAAAATCTATGGATGGTGTTCTATGACTTTTTACACTATTCTCTTCTTCTTCTTTCTAGTGTTTTTATCCAGCCGACAGCCGGTTTCCCTTTACGTCCCGATGGGACGCATATTCTACCATACACTAGACACCAACACGCTTGCGGGCTCCTCTGATCTGGGGTCAGCAGAACGCAAGGCCCTCCGCGACAACACATACATACAAAGACAAGGGACAAACAACCATGCCCAAGGCGGGACTCGAACCCGCGACCCTTCGGACCGAAGCGCTGAGTCGGTACTCGCTCTTAGCCACTTCGGCCTCCAGGTTGGTACACTATTCTCAAATTCGCAAATAATAAATGCAAGTGTCATTCAAATGTTTATTCTATTTAGATTTATTAAACGTCATCAATGAATGCTTCATATCTAGTTTGTCAAGCGGACAGTTATATTTTAAATATTCAATCATACATATAATATAAAATTCAAATTGGTAACATTCTTTTGAATTCAGAGCTCTTTTGTGGAGATTGTTATCACTTTAGCTGAAAAAAAAGCGATAAATATTGTTTGAAATTATTTTTAATAAATACGTGCTAATATTAAAGCAGACGCTTTTACGCATTATTCAAAATGTATAAATGTCATCAAAAATTTCTTTCTATTTTGCTTTTTTTAAATAATTTGCTTGAGTTGAATTTGTGTGTTTCAGAAATTATGTACCAGTGCAGGGGAATGCGACATAATACAAAATGTTTGAAGATCATTTCTCTAGCGTTATTAATCTCTGAAGTCGCTTCGTCCTGTTGGTGTTCATTTTCCCTTCCAAGGTTTCGTACAAATACTAGGTGAGTTGTGAGTTATGTCTTCAGACTTCACTTTCTACTGTCGTATCCAATTTTTCTGACCGATAAGGCATGGGGAGTAGTAGCGTTTCCTCGCGCAGAAAGAATGCATATCTCACGCAAATCAGGCAGAATGAAGAGGGACAAGCTAGTAATACTGTCAGAGGCCAAGCTCACCTTTAATACGAGTGATGTTCAGACGAATGTGGTGTCGGCACAGGAGGAAACTAAGGCGAGGTTTGCGCGGTGCAGAATGCGCTGATGATAATAAAAGTTATTATTCCATTTTCTTTACTTAAAGGTAATTATTTTTCCGAACCAATAAGACGCCCATTCGAGGATGGAGTGACCGGCTTTTCTCTCTGCCAAAGAATAATAATGAAGGCGGTTTAAAGATGGATCATACTCGTTCCGTGGTCCGTGCACTGGGGTGCGTCCGGGAAGTGACTCAAAGAAATATTGAAAACCACTGTTTAAAACAGTTTGTCCACGAATTCGATTTTTGCTTTGGCTTGCCCTACTCACTCAGTGAAGCTAGATACATCACGAAATTTCTGGCGTCTCGACGGGGTCGAACGCATGGATCCCAATCACTGGATTCGCTCGAGTCGTCTGGAATTGCTTTTCACTTCGCCGCTACCAGTTGTCTGTTGATGGTAAAAGCGATAGTTAAAGCCGTGATAGAGCGGAAGTGGTGACGTGATGGGAACAGAACGACCGTGGGGCGCCGGAGGAAGGGTGTCCGTCGATGTCGGGGCAGCTGTCGTTGGGACGAAGCACAGAACGACGAGGGCATGTCGGCCGGGAGGACGGCCGGACGGCCGGAGGTCTGCACAGTCGGCGGTTAGGGTTAAATGTCGGCGGTTACACAGGGTTAGCCACATTTGGCGAAATCGGCCCAAAAGGCGTGTATAAAGAGGACCCTGAGAACAAAGTCGGAAATACCATACATTAAGACTAAATTATTGCATTTTCAAAGTTTTTTTTCAAATCGTGCAGATACTGCATTAAAAATATCGGTGTTTCGCCAAATTATCCTATCTACCTTCTATTTGGACGACTTGATATATTTTATGAATATTGTAATTCAAGAATTAAACAATAATTTGATTTGACACATTGATTTCAATTCCTATTGTAAGTCGTTAGATACATCATTTTGATTTGTAATTAACTCAATACCGCTTATGATATTTCCAAGCTGAACATGGATTGTTCGATTCTTCAAACATGACAATAATTAATTGATTCAAACATGATACTAGTGGGAGGGGAGTTTCAAAATCTACATTGAAAATATTACTCTGTTTCCTTCATGCTTCGCTTCACGGAATACGCAAAAATCCAATCTACAGAAGAAGAGTCTATAGGCAAAAACTGCTTTAAAATACTCGCAAATGTACAAAATATTTATTTTAAGAACCTAATATGATTCCTGCAAAGGGCGTGGGGCGCAGATCTAAGTATACTTCTTTCGCTGTATTTGTATAATAGGCCAGGTCAATATCTTTTTACTGAGTAATGTATAACCAATACATATGTATATATTTGGCATTTTGGGCCGACTGTCCAAACTTTGCGGGCTAGGTAATGGTGTCGTCCATGCCTGGGCCTAGTTAGTTTCCATGCTTGGGTGTAAGAGAGACATGTGGATAACATGACATATTCCCTTCACCGTAGGTCGCAAAATCGGCTGGCGAGGCGGGGACGAGACACAAGCGAGGCGGGTAGGGGCGCGGCGGGTGGGGGCGAGAGGGGTAGGAGCGCGGCGGGTGGGGCGGAGGGGGGGAGGAGCGCGGCGGGTGGGGGCGAGGGGTAGGAGCGCGGCGGGTGGGGACGAGGCGAGTAGGGGCGCGGCGGGTACGAGCGCGGCAGGGGGGGCGAGGCGGGTGGGAGCGAGAGGGATAGGGGCGAGGCGGGTCGGGTCGCGGTGGGTAGAGACGGGCGTGGGCGGGTGGAAGGGGCGGGCGGGTAGGGGCGAAGTGGGTGGGGCGCGGCGGGTGGAGACGTGGCGAGTAGGGGCGTGGGGGAGGGAGCGAGGCGGGTAGGGGCGAGGCAGGTGGGGACGAGGCGAGTAGTGGCGGGCGGGTGTGGGCGAGAGGGACGGGGGCGCGGTGCTCCGACGGTGCTCCGGCGCCTCTTGAATATTCCAGGAGGAATGATGCCGGCGGGGCTGAGTGAGCGCGCTCCGCCGGGCGAGACGGTCGCGCCGCTTGGAAAACGTCGCGAAAGCCGATCTGCCGGCCGCCCAGGCAAGTGGAGGCGCTGCGCATTCGCGATGGGGCTATGCATTATTGAAGATGACATTCGAAAAGGGAAAGGACATCTTTTTGTAGAAAGAGGTTCGGAAATAATTTGAATATTATATTTGTTAAAATACAGCTAAATATAAAATTGCGTAGCTTTATTTCCATTTCAAATGATACACAATTTCATTACACTCTCCAATTTTATAATTTCAATGGTTCGGGTGAGCACATGAATTACAAAAGCATATGTCAGGTATGTGGACGCACCGTGAAAAGCGCCGTGAAATTGTAGATTGTAAATTGGAGAGGTTTTTTTTTTTTTTTTTGCGATTTGGAAAAATGGAAGGTGGTGGTGCAATTGTGGCTCCAGATTCGAATTCAGCCCGTCAAAATTCGTAAATAATCATGTATCAAGTTCTTAGGTCTGACAACAACCCCGAAAAAAAATTCACGGTGGGTTTTAGATACTTAAAAAAATTGGAGAGGGTGGCTCAATTCTTGCTTCAGATTTGGATTCATTAAAATAGAGATACAGGTGTCAAGTCGTCGAGTCCGACAACCTCCGTCCAAAAAAATTCACCGCGATTTTTCGCGGTAAAAAAAAAGGAGGGAGATGGCGCAATTCTGGTTTCAGATTTGGATTCTGCGCGTGGAAATACATAGGGAAATATATGTCAAGCCAATGGGCCTAGCAGCTTTTGTGTTGTGCCTGTGTTATTAAAGATGAGAATCGAAGAAGGAAAATTCTTCTTTTTTTGAAGCGAGGTTGGAAAATAATTTGAAGATTATACTATATTTCATAGAATGTAATTTCATACATAATTGTGAAGCAGAAATTTTATTTTTAGTGATAGATTTGCATTTTACTATATATCCACCATTTTCTAATTTCAAATACAAAAGCTTACAAGTGCTAATAATTTGGAAGAAGTATAATTTAAAATAATAATAATAATAATAATAATAATAATAATAATATAATAATATAATATAGTAATATAATAATAATATAATATAGTAATATAATAATAATATAATAATAATAATACTATAATAATAATGATGATGATTATGATGTGTTCAATCTACAAGTTGCATACATTTAAACTATATAGTGTGAGTAACGATTACCAATAATATATTCGGGTTTTGTGAGAGGAATAGAAGTCACAATTATAAATACGGGTAAATACATAAACCAAATATGGCGTACTTGCAACACTATTCCAGAGAATTGAACAGTTAAGGTAACATGTTCCACAGCCTCTCAAGGAGCTTTGTCTGTTCACTATGCGGATTTTTGTTTTGTGTTCATTGTACATGCGTCGGATTACTTGATCTTTTCTTTGCGGTGCCCCCTCCCCCCGATAAGCTTTAAAGAAGTAGCATAATATGACCGTCTTTCTACGAGACCTTGATGGTTCCTAACGTTTCTAACTACTATGTTGTAATTTGATGGCTCTTATGTTTTCTAATTTTTGCCCATGCTAATTTTATGCAGGTCCCACCTATGCCGTCACGTTTTGCAGAATTGACCTGATCGGAGATGTGAACGCCAACTTCCTGCTCTCCATGTTACCGTTCGTTAAGCTCCTCATTACGATGTAAAGAGATTCCCTTGCCTTACACGCTACATAATGTAATTTACTCGGTCTCTCCATCCTAAGTTTCCTTGAGAGATGGCATGTACATGGCTGAAGCGGCCGCTACTCGGCATGCGGCGATGTAGTGCAAAGCGCGAACACTTCCAGAGTGGGACCGGGAGCGGTGGCTCAGTGCATCAACTGATGTTACTGCAGGGCCTCTGACTGGCAGGTCCTAGGTTCCAGTCCCAACGGAGGCGGGATTTTCAACACTAGCTTTTCAGGTAGGTCGAATTCAGTCGCTGTCTGGAGGAGAATTCTAGCGGCCGGCTGATCGGTAGTTTTCCGTGGTTTCTCCGATCAACACTAGGCGAATACCGGAGCAGTACCCTAACAAACGGGCCACGGACTAGGCGCGCACTTTCCTTCCTCTTCCTTGTCCTATCCTCACTCCTTACACACACACTTACGCTAAAATGCACTACACTACCACACATGCCGGGAGACCGGTCGGGGACTTAGAACTTGTCCTGGCTGGGACAGTGCCCAGCTGGTGGAAGGTATCTGGTTGGTGAAAACCCCGCTAGTTGACGGAAGGTCGGCGGCGGATTTCAACATCTAGTGTGGGAATATCTCAGCTACCTCCAAAAACATGCACTATACTTACGGGACTAATGACCTCAATAGTTGACGCGCCCGGAATCACCAACAATCAACCAATCAATCAATACAGAGTGGATACGTGTAGGCAGGCGAGAATGGGCGGGCCCAGCCCATGGGTGCAGGCTGTGAGGGCAGGTGCAATGCAGGCGCCTGAAGTTTTGCATGTCCACGTAGTTGCGACCGGGGCTGGTGAGGTGGTCAGAGCGAGCCTATAAGGGCGGGTGGTCCCTTCGAAAGGGGAGCATTGTTCCACAATCCTCTGTCAAGAGGCTGTTGCGAGAGCGCAGTGTGCATGGGAGGTCTACAAGCATGCGGATAAGAGCGGCAGGCTCATGTCGAACAGTGCGAACGTTGTTAGCAGGTGCTAACAGGAAACAAATGCTCCGGAAGTAAATGGTACGACACACGTATATATAAATTAATAAACTGTATACATACCTAAGCCATTCTGTCTGTGATTTATGCTAACCATTACGTCACACAAGTATCAAAAAGTTATTAAATTGAGAATTACGTTGATCACCCCACGTTGATGTCCCAAAAACTACACTTTTTCACACCATTTGAAAATTTTCTTAACTTGTTAAAAATGGACATTCTGTTTTAAGTTCTTTTTTTTCAGAAAATGCATTTAACATCTTAATTTATAAGAAGAAATGGAACATGGTTTCGGTAGGTCCATTCATTTGCGATGTTGGAAGTACAATTGCACAATCCGATATGTTTTATTGAATTGGGTAAAATGTGATTTTAGAAAGTTTGCTCACATGAAAATTGGAGTAAAACAACAACAACAAAGTAATAAGAACCCGAAACATAGCAAAGATGCTCTTGAAAGATGTCGCAAGGTACTTTGAAAGAGGAATGAATTTTATATAGTCTGATGCCGATCATTGAATGTTTTACGAAGTCGTTGCTGCAATTAACTGTACTTTAAAATAAAGTATCGTTAATCTCTTTTAAAGACACTTGTTGTTTCAATTCGAAGTTGTTCGCTCGAAGCTCATGGACGGACTTAAGGTTAAAGGTTCGTTCGACCGTTTATCGCACGCGTCTTACTGCCGGGGTAAGGACTCGCTTCGAACAATGTGACGAGAGCACTCCTGCTCCTAAGCCATCGCAGGGTCTCTAGGAATGAGCTCCTGGAGTGGCGCTTGCTCTTTTAAGGGCTCCAGCGACCGTATAGCCAACAGCCGCCAGGCAGCCAACGGGCTTGGAATGGCGCGACCGTGCGGCCGCCTCGTCACACATCTCGCAGTGTGTTGCGCGTCTGCGATAAGCCATAATGACCCTAATGAACATGCTCCCGGCGACCACGTAACCCCCCGGGGGGGAGGGAGGCGCTGGCGACTGCGGTGGAAGCAAGGGAGGAGAGGAATCGGCGGTGCGTGAAGACTGATAGCTGTTGGCACGCGGGGAGTGCGGGGCGCGAAGCAGAGAGAGAGAGAGAGAGAGAGAGAGAGAGAGAGAGGAATGTGTGAGAGAGAAAGAGCGACTGGGGGCGATTGAAGACTACGATTGCGCGGTGATGAGTGGCTAGGAACGAGGGAGAGAAGAGAGAGGAGCGAGGGAGAGAGATTTTTCAGGACCTAAATTTAGTTTGTGGATATTCTTATGGGCTTCTCCAGCAATGAATCTTGGGGGGGGGGAGGAGTTATGGCGTAATGGTTAGTACGACATCATCAACAAAGCACAGATGTTTCTAAACACTGTTCAAAATTAAATTATCGATGTTAATAAAACATCGCCTCAAAACCATTCGTGTTTTTAAACATCGATGTTTGATAAAATTACATTTGTGTCATTTATGTTCACGAAGAGGATGTGTTATGTTCACGAACGGAGGTTGCGATTATTGAAATATAACTGACAAAACACAGCCACAATATGATCAAAACATTGAACAAACAGTTTTATGCGAGTGGATAAACCAAAAATCGTTACTTCATTTATTGTTGAACTTCATTTTTTGAAAACCTTTTGATTTTAGTTATTTTTCATCCTTCGACGCTTAGGTCTGTATGGATATCTGAAAACTACTACATGTTTTTGTTATGATGGTCCTTTTTTCATTCAAAAATTAAATATTAATCACGTAAAAACATCGCACTCAAAACAAAAATTTAAAAAAATATTGGCTTTAAATAATCGAAATTAAATCCATCGACGATTTTATAAAAACATCCACATCGATGTTACATCCCTACTGGCTAGCACATATTCCCGCGCACAAGCCGGGGACCTAACCTGCTCGGGCCGTGGTTTGATCCCCGACCAATCTGTTATAGAATTTGTGGAGGAAAAAGTAAGATATCCACATGTTTTATCGAAGATCTTCCGTTTTCTCCGCCTCCCTCCCTATCCACCATTTATCAATAGTTATTCCTCTCATAATCTTCATTGCTATCACTTATTTTTTAAACCATCACTCATGAACCTCAAAGGCCTTAGCTTGGCAGGCTTTTAATCCTAAATGAAACATCCCTTTCCAGCTGTTTCCATATTTCATTAAGTTCCATAATAGATTTTTGCGGACCTACGTAGCGCAAAGCGCTGCAGCGGCATCTGCTCCACGCGGAACGAAAGGTTATGGGTCGAATTCCGCGTGAAGCATGAGCTATTTCACCTTTTGATTGCGCCATGAGAGGTCATTGCAGACCCTCATCTATGCCATAATATCATTCGTGTAGCATTTATTTACTCATAATTGCTTATTTCTGTCAGTTTTCAATACAGCTGGAAAACTGAGAATATTTTTAATAATACTAAAATAATAATAACAATAATATTAATAATAATAGCAATAATAATATAATAATAATATAATAATAATAATAATAATAATTATACAACATTAATAACTGTTTTTTATTTGCAATTATCATTGCAATATTTCGTAACAAATAATATGGATAAATAACAACAGAATCTGATTAACTGCGAAGCATTTTCGTATATTTTTCTAAACGATATGAGATTCATTACTATAACTGCCATTACATTTTCATGTATTCCTGCCAAAAGTACTCTTTGTCAAATAACATATTTATTCTCTTTGACTTGTTCACTTTAATGCCTTCTTCCTTTGAGTTCCACTTTTCTGTATTTAATTTCTACGTTTCGAAATAAAAACAGGACTATTTGAATGGAGCTGCACGAAGAAGTGTACTCGTAAGAATAACATACAACTACTTATATGTCGCTAGTCGTGTGGAAATGAGTAGCTGGCGATGTCATATGGGTGACGAGCGTCAGCTAAGAGAGGAAGCGGGAGATACGTTTAATATCGAGATGTTGAATAATACGAAGATGGGGAGAGTTTGCTCAGAGCCAGAATTGCTGCGGTCCCTGCGGCGACTCTGACCGGTTCCTATTGTGACGTGCCAACCGACACTAGTCGGGACTCTGACCGGGTGCCTGAAAGAGAATTATAGCCGCCGGATGCGCTGATGGGTATTCCGTGATTCTCCGATCAATATCTGGCGAGTGCTGGAGCAGTATTTTAACAAAGGAGTCGCGGACCGCGCGAGATCTTTCCTTCCTCTTCCTTGTCTTATCCTCTCCCCTTTCTCTCACTCGTCCACTTGCATGCACAACACTATCACACGTTTCGGGAGTCCAGTCGGGAGATTAGAGCTTGTCCCTGTTGGGGAGGTGGTTTCCTGGGGGGGGAGGGAATCCTTCGGAAGTCGACGTGTAGGATAGCGCTGGATCTCGCCATCTGTCGGGGAAGGAATTTCCGCCACCTCCCGGGATAACGAACATTTAGTATACAATCGGGACTTATGACTCTAGCAGTAGACGTACCCGGAAATATCAAAGATTGGAAAGTATTGCAACTGGTGGATATTTTTTTGAATGACCGGCGCAGGGCTAGTACAACAGCTATAAGATTTAAATGGCTTGTTACTAATGCAAACAGATTAATGAATACTTTGGTGAGTGAAATTGTCTAAGACGGAGATTAACGATGAAAATAAGAAACCACGATGTTTCGTAAGAAATCATATTAAGCCTTTTCAAGTTAGTAATTATTAATATCCTTCTGCGTGATTCTGAATGAGAAATACTTCTTAACGTACTACGTCTACGTTTCGACGTTTAGGCCCACTGTAAGTAGAAAATAGTACACAAACGAGTACTCTTCGGGTGCATATTACGCAGAGTAAATATTTCCGACGAAAAGAAAATGATTCACAGTGATTATTTTGCATCATATATTTTTGCATGCGGAAAATAAAACCCCACATTTCAAATAATATTTCAAAATGCTTTCCTCCAAGTGACAACTATGGCTAATTCGAAATCTTTCTTTCACAACCTTTAAAATTCCTTCTCACTCAGTGCGCATGATGTGATGCACGAGTGCCGGCTGCTCGTCGATGACATGGGCAATGCCATACCTTCTCCTGGATCGACGGCGTGTGGCGGGGGACGGGGTGTATGCGGCGGAATGACGCAAGCATCATCGGGGGCGGGGTGAGCGAGGAAATACGGGCCTGCAAGAGGGGCTGAAGGGAGGAATTTAGGGGCTGGTTGATGTGGAAGCAAAGTGGACGCGGTGGCGTAGTTGACGTGTGTGTGTGGGGGGGCGGATGCGGTTTGGTGGGGATGCGTAATGGTCAGATCGGGAAGAGCCCGATGTCAACGCATGTTGCAGTTCCTGTTACGTTTTAGAGCCACAACGATGGACCCCGCTGTCCACCATTTGTCGATTAAATTGTTCACATGGATACTGCGGTTGCTAAGTAGACTCGATATTGGACTCGCTCGAGCTTGGTCATAGTGCTCGGTAGTTCGAATTATCGAATGGGTGTATTGCGGAATACGGCGTGAATTTGTTCAGAGTTTTCGCATATAAAATTGATGCGAACACTAATATTGATTACTCTAAGAGTAGATGACGTTTATATCAATGGTTCCTTTTAAAGAGAAAGTATTTGTTTACATTAACATTTTGGATAAAAATAAATTTACGACAAAATGGTAAAGTTGATGTTCAATTCCTCCATATATGCAATATTGCAGCTTGTATTGCCTTAAATAAACTAATTTGAGAAAACTAAATATATCAAAGATGGTTGAGAGATGATTCAATATCCATAATTTTGTAAAACAGAAAATACATGTCTCTTACTTTAATAAAATAATTTTTTGATTTAGAAGATAATTTTTAACTTGAGACGGATGAAAACGTATTATATTTTCTTTCTAATCCTGATACTTTTTAATCGTTTCAACATTCCATCAGTTATTACTGCCAAAAACAAAAACGTTCGAGGTCGTTACCCAATGACGCTATTTTGCAACGTCTTCTTGACCTCCTTCGTCACCCATTGAAATGAATATTGCCTTTCGTATTGTAAATATAATCTCGCTGCTCGTAGTCGCGGAGCAGAGTGGAGTCGGGGCTCAGAGGGAGCCGGCTGGCGCTTTAATTACTCGACGGCGAGTAGCCGGCGGCATCCACTAAAGGTGTCAGTGGAGGTGGTACTGGTGGCGGTGGAGGTGGTTGCAACACAGATGAACGGCGCAGCGGCGATGGAGCCATGGGGCAAATGTAGATGAAGCTGTCACAGAGGTTGCAGCAAAGAAGGTACCGTACGAAAATAGAAGCTGTGGAGTGTTATTTGGGTGAAGTTGAGGTTGCAGAATCAGCGGGTGTTGATGATGATTTATTATTTTGGTTACAGGAAGTGTTTTACGTCTAATAACCTTAAGTGAAAATTTCTGACTCGTGGCACACTCCTTCGTTATGGGATCATGGAGAACAGTGCTACACCCGAAGTGTGAAAGAAAAGCAAATGAGTGAAGTCAAAATATTAAAATTGCTTGGATCTACACTACTTCAGTTTTCAACAAAGCGCCTACGCAAAGAAAAATGTTTAGCATTGGTTCACATTAAAAACGTGAGCGACTTGGTTCTTTGGTTAAAGAATAACGATGCGAATGCATTTTCTCCTCTTATTGTACTATTCTTCAAACGTAAATAATATAAATTTCTCTTTAAAATATAAGAATATTATAATTATTGGCATCATTTTTAACGTTCAGTTTGTAATACAAATGTGTGGTGTTGGTTTCAAAAGTGTTAATATTTTCCTTTTTAATTTATTTTTTTGCGGCATATCCAGGTAATTTCACGTCATAATGCTGTGACATGGCATATTGTTTCAGAGAACTACTGCTCTCTTTCAAAAATAATAATTTTATGTGAACATTGAAAAATATTTGTTACATTACGGACTATGGGATCAACAGTTGACCAACTCGTTTTATGAAGATTATCGCTTAAAATTGTGGGTGGAAAAGAAATAATTTCACCATTATCAGAAAAGAGTGGGAAGATGTTGAAAAAAGTGACACGGGTATTTTCAAGCGTGGAAAATCATAAGATTGGTACAGCCAGAGACAATTAAAATCTGTGAAGTGATGGCTGAACAATGACTGAAAGGATCATAATGGCGGAGGATCCTGGAGACGGCGGTGAAGCCGAAGGCAGCAGCAGTGATGGAAAAGGCGTGGGCGTGGGCGAAGGCTCCTTGGGGCGGGGGCAGGAGGAAGCGAAGGCGAAGGCAGGGGCCGAGGCAGGTCCCAAGTTACGCTCCTCGTCTCCGCTTCGCCTTCGGCGCAACTAATTTTCCGCTTCCCTCGGGCGGCGGGGCTGCCTCCCCCCCCCCCCCGCCCCCGCCCGTGTCCTATCTCGACGGCCGACGGCCCTCGCTGTTGCCGTCGCTGGCGCTGCCGCTGGCACCACAAACCCTGACGTCCCGCTCCGGCTCAACTTTGTCAGGCCGCCCCGCGAGACAGCGGCCAGGCCAGTGTCCAGCACTCCCACCCCTCCTCTCCCCACCCCACCCCCTCCCCGGGGCCTTTACTGTCGCGCGCATCATCCCCGGCCCTTCTTCTCTGGTTTGGGTTGGGGCCCCCGTGGGGGGTGGCATTCTCCCTGCCTCAATTTCGCCGCGCCCCGCCCCGCTCCTCTCCTCTCCTCCGACCTCCCATCAATTTTTCTAACTTAATCAGTGTTCCAAAAGAGCTGGGAGCTTGGGCCCTTCATGGACTTTGCGCATTGTGAGAAATTCACATTCATGTCGGAATAAGTTTTTTACTCTTTGGAGGGCGTGAGGATTTTTGAATGAAGGTTAGAATTTAATTATTTTTCCTTTTTTCTCGAAAGTTGATTTGCAATATGAGTATTTGATCTTTTGTCTAGGAAGTGCGGAGTGATCATCAGCCGAAAAATTTTTACTTAAAATAGATTTGGGAAAATATTTCTGGAAAGAGTGCTCTGAAGTTATCTCTTTGAAGTATGCCATGGAGTTTTCATAATTTTTATTGTATGATTTTAAATATATAACTTTCCTGTTTTCCTCTGAGACGATTCGTTATGAAATACATTCGTTTTCCCTCGATTTTAACTTGAAAATGTCAACATTTCTTTTTAAGTTGTTGACGAAATTTCGATTCTTTATAGAATTTAGCATTAATTTATAATTCTCTGGGAATTCATTACTATAGTGAGCTTGGTTTTAGTTATTTTGAAACATAAATCAGGGGGCGCGGGAGGATCACTATTCAGACAGAAACTTGCAACAATTTCATTATGCATGTGAATTTGCATAATTTGCATACATTCAGGAAGTTTGAGGGGTCCGTGTAGTTCTAGGAAGCCTGCAACTAGCTGATAAGCGCAATTCACTAAGTCCAACTGTTAGTGAAACTATATCAATTCAAAGGTCGACTATGTAGGACTGTTTTCTATCTAGAGTCGAGATTTCAGATGACCAATTGACGTATTCTAGTTATTAGGTCTTGAGATTGCTTTCATAACACTCGTTGTAAAACAAACATAATGTTCATAAACCAATCTATGAAGCTATTTGTGATTTGATACTGTTAGTAATCTTTGTCTACAATGTTATATCAGTTATCTTTACATATAAAAAGACATATTAAACCAATTTAATTCTTCACTGCTCATACCATAGCGTTGCTTATGCAATTTATTCATGATAAAGATGAAATCAGGCGAATTTTATAATGCTTTGTCACGGAATTCAACTGCATTGACACATTGCATTCATTGACTTCATATTATCTTTATCATGGAGTATTCTAATATTTTTTTAAAATTAAACATGCAAACGTTATTCTGCAATTTCAAGATTATAGAAGAAAACTAGAAGAAAACTCGAAGAAAACTAAATTGTGGTACCTCATCAAAAGGAAAGCATGTTGTCAGCAACTTGCAGTACAGCATTGATCCCTTAGTAGCAACCAAATAATAAATAAAATTGTTGGGTAGCAACATCCCTCTGGCAGCGGAAGCCCCTGCGACAGGAATAGTCACGAGTAATTCTTATATATTAAACGAGTAACGTGCATGCGTCCGTCCGTTCGTCCCTTATGATTGGACCACTTACCGTCTGTCCCTTACGATTAGAGCACTTCCGGTCCACCAATAGAGTTGAATGGATTTTCATTCGATTCAGACTCTTGATGCGGAACTGATCATTTTTTACGGTTACAACCAGAAAATTCAAAAGAAATTCTCTAAAAAAGAATTATCTGTAACTTAAACGCGTGGTCACTTATGGCACCTAGAGAGATGATCAAAAGCTCCTTCGATTACTCGTGATAAACCAAATTGATTTGCGCAATTGTTATCGGTCCCTTATAGGATATTCTGAAAAATTCTTTACTTTTATAGCGTATTCTGAAAACACATGTATTTTGGGTGGTACTAATGCATCTCCGAGTACGCTGATGAAACGCTGAGAATTACTACACTCTCTTTCCGACATTTAGTACAGGGAGTCGATTCATGAAAATGTCAAAAATGAAAACTAATTTTGCAATTTATTAAAAATGTATGCAAGTATATTTTAATCAATTCTTTTTCACGAAATTTTGCCCGGAAATGGAGCCAGACAACTGTAGTGTATTTAAAATTTATGTTTATTGTGAACCTGCAAACCACACACACACGCGCGCGCACGCACACACACACACACACACAAATTTAAACATAAAAACACCCACTGGAAGTGCCATTCTAATCTAGTGAAATAAATAAACGAGTACATGAACAAGGAAGAATTTCGAAAGATTTCCAAAGTTCTTCCACGTTGGCAAACCTAGTGGGAAAAGGCACGCGCGTTCCGGAGTCTTCCTCGTCCAGCGGCAGCAAAGGGCGCGTCCCCTTTAAGTCGGCGGGGGCGGGGAGGGTCAAGACGCGGCCACCTGTCGCGGCGCCTGCTGCGCCCTCGCGCCCACCCACGCACTCAGGCGGCCCGCGCCCTCGACTGCGCCCCGCTGCGCCGCAAATAGCCGTCGCGCAGGGACACGCGCGGCAGCCCCCCCCCCCTCCGCCCCCCCGCCCTGCCCCCCCCCCCCCCCCCCCCTGTCCCCCTCGCTCCGCCCCCTCGGATCTCACCCTTCCTACCCGCCCTGCCTCGCCGTGTTCCTCCTCTCGTCTCTATCTGCCCGATTGCATCCCACACCTCCCCACTCTGCTCCATACCGCTCCTCATCCCTCCCTTTCCCTCTCAGCTCCGCCCCCTCGGATCTCACCCTTCCTACCCGCCCTGCCTCCGCACCGGTCCGTGTTCCTCCTTCTTTCTCCAACAGCATCTTTCTTCGCTCCCGTGCACTCCCCCCGCTATCACCGCCCCTCGATCCCGTTCCGTTCCTTTTCTTCGTCTTCGCTTGTCTTATTCGCATTAATGCGCTTCTCTCACACGCCGTTCGCTCCACTACGACCGGCCTTTTCCCCGCCTTTTTGGTTGTCCGTTTGCCAAGGAATTCCTCCGTCCTTGCACCGTCTCCCCATTCCATCCGCTTCATTCCTCATTCGTCTTTCACTCTGCTCCATCCATCCCGTCCTACCCGCTCCGATACGTTCCATCTCGATCCGTCCAGCTGGGTTCCGTTCCACTCGGACACACTCCCCCCGCTCCGTCCCGCTCGGTGCCGCTCCGTGCCGCTCCGTGCCGCTCCGTGCCGCTCCGTCCCGCTCCGTCCCGCTCCGTCTCGCTCCGTCCCGCTCTCCCGTCCGCACTCGCCTCACTTCGACCCTCCTGACAACTCCAATTTTTCTCACACTGCTCCTCCCCGTTCGATTCGCCGTGATTCCCCAGTCCGCCCCTATTTGCTTGTCCCCATCTCATCTTCCTCTCCATACTCCTGCCTTCCACCCCCCTCCCTACCCCATACACCGCGGTGGTCTGTTTACATCCCACACTCAAGGAGCCGATTACAAGCAACGTTACACAGGGGCTCCGACAGTTCCGAGCTATCGGATTTTCAAAGTTTCCGAGGCAACTTCTGGACGACGTTTTCCTGTCAAAGTAAGAATAGGATTTCGTCGTATGTTTTTTTTATAAAAGTTGTGACGGAAGTAACATTTCGACAGTACGAGACTTAATTTGTTATATTATATTTGATTACGATGTAGTGTGTACTATCTTCTCGAGAAAAATATCTCAGAATTATATGTGATTTATATTAATGTAAGTGAAGGTAGTAAAACATAAGTTGGAAATACGTTTCCGGCTTAGTGGGTGAAAAAAATTCAAACTTGAATCGATTTAGGTTTTACCGGTAACCATAACAGTACCATTAAACACTTTTAAAGTTCTGTCCAAAATTAGGTCTTCCTTCTCAGACAGTTATTCCTAAAGGAAACAAGTCAGATCCTTTTATTTGATCGTTCACGATGAACCGATTTATTCACATTGAATGAACTCTAAGGCGGAAATTCGGTAAGCCTGCAAGCCCTTCAAGACCTGATAGTCAGATGAGAAAACATCTGAAAAAATAAGATTCAAAAATTATAATTAGTATTTTACTGCTAAGTTGCCTTTAAATCACAAAACTTAAAAAAAAAACATTTTTTCTCTTCCTGCATTTGTTAAAACATGTAATGTGGCGTTCCCCACACCTATTTCGCAGAGCCGCTTTGGGGGCTGTGGCAGCGCGTTGCAGCGCCGGCGCGCTCTTCTGCCCGCGGCGGGTTTACGTGCAATCTCATCCCGCTCCCGCCGGGAGTGGCCCGGCCACACACTGCTCCGCTCCACTCCCGCGCGCACTTCTCGCCGGCTTCCAGTTCCCCACGTGACCCTGCCCAGCTTTGATAACTTTGCTCTCTGTCTCCCGTACCCTCCTCGCCTCCGCGTTCCTCGTCTCTCGCTCTCACTCTCCTCGCTCCCACGTTCCTCGTTCTCTCGCTCCTCGCTCTCACCCCTCGCTCTCGCTCCTCGCACTCTCGCTCCTCGCTTTCGCACTCGCTCTCCTCGCTCTCCCTCTCGCTCCTCGCTCTCCTCGCTCTCGCTCTGCACTCTCGCTCCTCGCTTTCGTTCCTCGCTCCTCGTTCCTCGCTCTCTCGTTCCTCGCTCTCTCGTTCCTCGCTCTCTCGTTCCTCGCTCTCACGCTCCTCGCTCTCACACTCCTTGCTCTCGCTCCTCTCCAAATCTAGTTCTTTTTCCTTCCACCTAATGCAACCCCGCCCGCTCCACATTCCCGTCCCTATTCCATTCCTACAGTACAGTTTGTTACCAGAATATGCAATTCCTAAATGCCTCGCCTCGCAACCCCAATGCAACCCGCTCCGCCCTGCTCTGCCCATCCGTGTCTTCCTGCGCTCCACTTCGCCTTGAGCCACTTCTGTTTGCCCATATCTGCTCTGACAAAATCCTGCTGGCTTCGCTGTCTCGTTCTATGTCTCGATCTCGTCACGCATCGCGCCGCCCTATCCCGCCTCTCTCCATTTTCGTCGCATTTCGATCTTTCTCGCACCCCTGCGTTTCTTTCCACTCCTCCTATACCGCCCCTTTCCCCCCCTCGCCTCACCGCTCTTCCCCTCACACCGCCTCGGCATTGATCCAACGGCCCACGCGAATGGCACGCCGCTGTTGCTTGTCTGTTGCTCTCCCGTCAACCAGGTCCTTTGTAGAAACTTAATTAGAAGGACATAAATCTATCTCAAAGCAATCGTGAGTGTTTAAGAGATCATTTTTGTAGTATTAAAATTGTGAGACTCTAAGGTGAGGCCTAATAACTACATTATTAGTTAGAATGTGAATGACATTTAAATTTAATGCCACAAATAAATCAGTAAATGTTAATATAAGTAAAAGTAAGCCCTAAAAATTCATTTAATTCGAATAGTTAATATTAACGCCACAACAGAAAATGGGTCTTTAGTGAGAGTATTAAATATTGACAGACGTTAGCAGACGATACGTTAGCAGACGAGTCCGGCATTTCGACACGAAAAGTGTCGTTTTTTGACACCAATTCTTGGTTTGTGGGTCGCCGATACCGTAAAAATGGACTTTCTCGCTCCTATATGTAGTAAGTAAATTTCTGTAATAGGTAGTATAGTCAGAATCTGCAATTTGTGACACTAGAAAAAATATTTTAGAGAAAAGTCTCTCTCTGTATCTCTCTCTTTCCGTCCGCTGCCGTGTCTGTGGATTGCCTGTGAACACCAATAGTGCACAAACCATCCATGGGATTTTTTCCCGAAATGAATATTCGTGAATCAATGTGTCAAAAAGTTAGGCACTACGAATTAGAAACGACTTCATTAAAGTTTGGAAGTTCTTCATGTGAAATCCCTGGGACGTTTTCAATATTAACTGAAAAAATTACTCCCAATTTTTACTTTAAACATTTTATATTGTTGAACAAGATGCTCTTAATTATACGACGTAAGCGCGATTTTGATAAGTTTTAAATTTTTTCAAAAAGTACACATATGCATGATTTTGTAAATGTCTCTCACATCGATAATATTTACTTTATGAATGCATTTAAAAAGTGTATGAGCATGAGATAACTAAAAATGGCGCTTTCTTAAAAGCTACAACATTTTGTCAACAAGTACAAAGTACAACATTTTGTCAAAAATGGTTGCATTTTCTCTTTAAGGCATCTTTACATTGCCAAATAGCTCAATTCTCTATAGATATGTCTCATTTTAATAAAGCCATTAGATGGTCAGAACAAAATTATGTGATGCACAGTTTTTAAGGTATGAGTAGTTAATAAGTTTGAAGGATATCGGAGAAAAAATTACAAAAGTAAGAAAACAATCTTTTCTAAACAACGTTATACTTGCTCATATTTTTTTGCTCATATTCAGCATAAAACTCAGACTTACCTAAGAAGGGTATAGGCACGGAGATGGGGTCATGGACAACAAATAGCATACATGTTACTACACTAAAGCGATTGGAGGCTAAGAGTTATCAGAACTACTGATCAACTTCCTAGATTTTCACCACTTGTTTGACTTGTGTTCCCTTCTTTCATTTTCTAACAAAATAGTAATGTTTGATAAGAGTGATAAAAGTGGCTTTTATTTTCCGAGTAGTGAATATTGCGACACGAGGCCAGTAGGCCGAGTAGCGCAATCCTACGAACTAAATAAAATCACTTTTACCACGTGTGGCATGCACTATTTTGAGAAGCCTTATTGGCTTTCATTTATTTTCAATTTACGTAAACAAATCATTCAATTGGGTACCATGTTACATCAAGATCAGTTGAAGTTGATCAGACAAAACTATTTTTTTTGCACTCACAGTTTTATTTGAACTTTTGAGCATCGTCTTACTTTTATCACTTGTGCTAAAAATTGAACTGTTACCAAGGTGCCCATGAGCTAAATGTAATGGCTTTTACTAGTGAATTTCTGAAAATTGTATTTCTGCAAAGCAAGTAAATCTAAGTTTTGTGGTAGTATTTAATCTTCTTTGACCATCGCCTTATACACAAACTACATTTTGGTTTTTAATGTATATTTCGTATTGTGTACAATTTAATTATTATTACGGTAAAAGACTTCATTAATCGATACCAAATGGAATAAAGATTTTTAGTATTGAATTAGAATTGTTTAGTACGTTTTTGCTTTCCTTGAATCCGTGGTACAGCTAATTACAGGTTTCGCATTCTACTGCAAAACGCAGAACTCCTGTACAATTACCAAGTTTCCGAGTACATTATTCGCTAATGCAAAACGTGGAGACGCATACCTCGCTAGCAAAACCTACACGTGGGCTCTAAAAGTGCTTCGTGCGGCAGGGTACAGTTGGGCGGAAGTTCATCAAAAACTTTTGGTGCGGGGCGCGCTCTGGTGGACTGGAACCGCGCGGCGGGCGGCTGCGATGTCGCCTCCGACGCTGGTGATAAAAGCGTTGATGTTAGTGGTGATGGAGGTGGAGGTTGTGGTGGTGGCGATAGACGTGACGGTGTTGATAGAGGCGGTGATAGATTGATTTTTTCGTGTTTCCGGGCGCGTCAACGTCTTCGGTCATTAGTCCTGTGAGTGTAGTTCATGTTTTTTCTCGGGAGATGACAGTGATTTTCCCCTCGCTCGATGGCGAGATCTGGCACCGACCTACCGTCGGCTAGTGGGGTTTACCCCTAACCAGGACTCTCCCACCAGCAGGGCACCGCTCCAGTCGGGACAAGCTGTAAGCTCCCGACCGGTCTACCGGAATATCTGAATATCTAGTGTAGTGCATGTTAGTGTGTATGTGTAAGGGGAAGAGGATAGGACAAGGAAGAGGAAGGGCAGATCGCGCGCGGTCCGTGGCCCGTTTGGTAGGGTACTGCTCCGGCATTCGCCTGGTGTTGATCGGAGAAACCACGGAAAACTACCGATCAGAGCAGCCGGCCGCTAGAATTCTGCTCCAGACAGCGACTGAATTCGACCTAGCTGAAAAGCTAGTGTAGAAAATCCTGCCGCCGTCAGGACTCGAACCTACGACCTCCCGGTCAGAGGAGCTGCAGTGGCATCAGTCGATGCACTGAACTACCGCTCCCGGTGTGGTGACGATAGAGGCCATGATGGTGGTGATGTTGGAGACGGTGATGGTGGCGTTGATAGAGGCGTGATGGTGGGGGGGAAATGGATTGGTAGTTGATGGAAATTGTGTTGGAGACAGAGGCGGTGAAGGAATGATGGTAAAGGCGGTGATAGTGATATTAGCGGTGATGGTGGGGGAAATCTTGTAGCGGCAGCAGCACCAGGCAGGGCGACGCAAAGGCGGGCTCTGCGGCGAATTTCGGGGTAATTGAGCGGCGCCAAAGCCATAAAAACGACGTGGCTCGCGACGCGAGGCGGTCCGATTCGGAATGCCGCGCCAGTGGACTCTTGAGGTTCAGGGGGGTGCCTTCGGTTACCGTAATTGTGGGAAAGTTGAAATGGTTTTTTTTTTCACGAAATTTGTTATGAGAAAATGCAGATCAAATAATGTGTGAGCAAAAGTTTAGAAAGTGATATTAACAGAATTCATCGTTGAATGCATTGTGTAGGTTGAACTTTTAAGATGACATATACTTCTTTGTATGTTGAACTGTTATGCCTTACAAAATACGACCAAAATAACGCACAGGTTTTTCCTTGATGAGCTATTACCAAGAAACGTAAACTAGTATCCTCACTATGAATTAAAATTTTCGCGAGAATATATTTAAAATTGAGAGAATCGAGTGTCAATATTGAGTTGAATTTTCAAAAAGGAAACAGATATATAATAGAAAGTGTAGCATCCAATAGGTAAATTTTTGTTCCTGAGCTGACCGTCGAACTCGGTGAGGTGTGGAGTTTCTATAATACGACGCCCATGGCAGCGGGACGATACGTAAATGATGCCCAACAAGATTAATGTAATTTGATGTCGGATAATTCGAGTGGTTGGTCAAAGTGGATGTCATTCTAAAACAAGCAAACTACACTGTAATTAATCAACGAACTAGTGACGATGTTACTTTTAGCAAACGTGGTCTCAACTTCCACAAAATTAAAAATGTCATTTTTTGTTGAAATGTAATGGTTTTCCTGAACTTCTGTTTAGATACGTATATAATGTAGTACATTATAAATTATAACATTATCATGTACGATACACATTTGAATGCGTGCAATTATTTGTCAACATAATCTTTTGCTTGAAACGAATAATTGGTTTTAATAATTAAAAACCGAATATAGCAGTTGAACGACTGTTGAAGAATTGTGACAGTTTTGTTCACATGATCGTCACGTCATCAATGCAGCAAGCTAAGTGAAACGTGAGATAAATTCTATCTAAATGTGTAATCTGAATTTGATTTTAGTTGATTTACTTGTAATAGTTTTAGTTCTGAGTGAACCTATAATTTGATTTTAGTTGATTCGTCTCTGTTGATCAATGCCACAGAACACGTTTTATCAAACTCACTTTTTATATCGCCCTGATAATCTATGTAACGGATCTGGTGAACAAGTGATTAAATTTATTACTGTATTTATTGTCAACTACTGTATTGAGGGTACGTATTTCTTTTTCACTCAAATTGACACGAGTTTATTCGTTTAGAAAGATACAAAATTGATGGTGGATACGTTTCATCATTAACTGAAATTGCATCAGATTTGCATGCATAGAGATTTTGATCTTAATGTCGACAATCCAGATTAGTTTGAAACAGACCCCTTTCAGATTACCAAATTGACGGAAATTTTAAATGAACTCATAAAAAAAAATAGGTAGTTGAATTTAACGTAAAATAAAAATCAGTATAATCGTTCATACTTCACTCTAAGAGTTACAGAATTGGGTAAAAGACATTAATATAGTAAAATGTGTAAGCTTTTAATTAAAAAAAACACACTGTTCTGTCTGTGCAGTATTGCACGCGTAGATAGTCTTTTTAATATACAGTACATTCAGCCAACAAAGTACAGAATGAACAGTAAAGTATAGTAATAAAAAGCATTTTTCGCCAGAAACTAATTTGGAAAACCGACTGGTCCTATTTTTGAATAATTTTTAAATGAAAGTTATTTACACTCTATTGTACTTACGTTTTGTGATGGTTGGCTTGATTTTGGTTGATTAACTGATTCTGATTTCCACGTTTCAAAATGTTTCTGAGAGGCATAAATTATTACCCTAAACCAATTATCAGAATTAGACATAACTCACTTCATCACTTCTCCAATCTTCACATCGTCTTTTTTCTAATGACTTACATTTATATTACTTTGATTGTTTAGGGCGCCTTTGGAAGACATATGAAGGTCATGATCTCTCCTTTTTTATCCTAAATTTTGAGAAATCAATAAATCTCTTACGATAGAGATGCTAATTGCTTATTCTATTAGAAAATTCTGATATCACCAATTCAATATATCCTGCTCATCCCTGAACCCCTGATCGTTTGGGTCAAATACAATTAGCAAATGGAGTTCAATCGTACTGAAACTCGAGTTGCAACCAATAACGGTTGGTGAATGCTTATCCCGAGAGGTAGATGCTATTCCTTCCCCGATGAAAGGTGAGAACCGCCGCCGACCTACAAGTCGACTTGGGGGAGTTTCCTTTCTGAGGTATCTCCTACCAGCGGGGCACCGGTCCAACTGAGAGAAGCTCTAAGCTCCCGAGTGCTCTCTCGACATGTCTGGTAGCAGTGTGCATGTAAGCGAGTGTGTAAGGGAAGAGACAGGGAAGTGAGGGGACAGACCCGTTTGTTAGAGTACTGCTCCAGCATTCGCCTGGTACTGTTTGGAGAAGCCACGGAAAAATACCGTTCAGAGCAACCGATCTCTAGGATTCTCTCCCAGACAGCGGCTGAATTCGATCTAGACCTATAGCTAATAACGAAAATCCGCGTTAATCCACAGCGGTAATCCTGGATCTGAGATAAACTCTACCAGTTTAAGTAGAGTATAGAATAGAATAAACTCAACAAACATTAGTAATATTTTCGTCAGTTACTTATGTACTTCATTGAACTACATAAACCATAAACCAGATGGAAGATGCAGTATTCAATTCAAATCATTTTCAAAACTAACGAAAAGTATTTAAAACGCAAATTGGAAGCTTCGTATTTCAATTCAAAGATATTTTGTTCTAAAAGTCAGGATGGTCAAGAGTACCCCTTTAACAATTTTTTCCTTCCGTTTGCGTGGTATACTTGTCTGCGTGGTATATGAGACCGCGATAACAAAGGTTAAGAGCATTATCTTTCCGCATGTAAGATATCCGCTTGTAGAATTTACCGCCTGTGGTAGACATAATAGTGAGTATAGAGTTTTTCTCCAAAAGTCAAAGTCAAAAATCGAAACGACAAATATTTCACGCTGGAGCAGGTGATTCATTTGATTTAGTCTCAACCTACTTCGGCAAAAAATCTTATCTCAAGGTATTCCCGTCCGCGGATACACCTTTCCTGAAATAACTCATATCATGGATGAACAGAAATCATTTCTCACTTTCCTTGAGTATTGTTTTGTAGAAGATGCTAATTAATAAACGCAAGGCCTCCTTTCAGTGATCCAACCTGCTAAAGTCCAGATTGCATTCAGGCGAGCGCGAGATATTTACCAAATCGAAGACTCGACAAAGTGTACTTCGTATTGAGCTTTTCGCAATCTATGGAATATTGGTACTTATCGTCTGGTAAACTGTAATTCGTTGGCTTGAATGTATTAGTTTTCATGTATGACCTCTGAATATGCAGAAACTATTTTTCGAAAGTTCAAATTGTGATAACTTTGAAGAGAAAGTTAGGGTCAATATGGAAAGTACTACTTGAGATCATACACCAATAAGAAAGAATGAAAATTTTAGGTGATATAACGTATTAATTCCATTACCATATGTTTTCATTCTGAACAAAAATCTATGTCTCCAGATATAACAGGGTTCTATTGGAGACTACTGTTAACTTGTAATCGCTTACAACCTAGTTTGAAGAAGTGCAGAAAGTTTGTTCAGAGAAGAATATGACGTATCACGTATGAATTGTTTCTTTTTCACATCTCAAGTAATCGTACTTTACTTAGTATACTTTCACTCATCCATTCAAAACAATTAAAAGTTTTACAAGTTCTTGCTAAATTCAGTTTTTTCACTATTATTTGAAAGGAGCTATTGAATAATTATTTCTCAGTTTCTAAAGAATGATTACCATGATGTTGATTCACTTCTTAGATACATCGATTATACGTCTCTTACGAAAGACACAAGACAAAGAAACTTCATCTCTCGAAATCTCTTTCTTGTCTCGGTGGATATCGAACTTTGACGCAATTTACTGATTCAATACCATTTAACTGAAGTTTTTGTTTACTTGTCCTCCTTTTCAAGTTAGGCTGCTGGCGCTTTATACTTTTTCCGTTATCTCAATTCTCTCAGGAATAACTAATATGTAAAATAAGTAATCAATATTATGCCAGAACGCATATCGGTTTTGATCACTGTAAAATGAATGTATGCTGTCCATCACAAAGTATGTAGAGCTCCTCAACTTGAACTCTACTTCACTTTCCTTTTCTTTCACATCTGTAGAATATTGCTTTCCGACAGTGTCTCTTACTTAGCTAAAAGGCCTAATTTTATAAAAAAGTTATAAGAACAAAGAGTTTGTTCTCAATGGTCTGTAGCATTTGTTAATAGCAGTTTGAGTAACAAAAAGTGCACAAATTAAATTTTCCATTTTTTCTTCTGAGTTAAAATTCTTTAGGTAAGTTACGCAACTTTTTGATTATTTCCAGCAAAAGATATTTTTAGATTTTAGTTGTTGCAGTAATTCAGAAGGGATATGCCAGAAGTCTTTGCCTCCTCTAATATGACTGATTAACCAACCCATCAAAAAACCCGTTTTCTGGTTTAACGCTGATACTACCATCGCTTACGCAAATGCAAGGAGATCCCGTGCAGAGGATAAAGCCCGCTCACAATGACCTACCTCATCACTCAACGCCCCTTTTCAATCTTCCCGAGCTCTAATTGGGTCACCGCCATTGAATCATCTCCTTGTCCTGCCAAATCCAGGACCATGGGCTGTTCGACCAGCCCAGAGCTGCGCGACGCGATCTCAAAAGCTCAATAAAAAAGCACCCACACAGAGCGTGTGATAACAGGCGACGTCATCGTTTGCGTCCGTTGTGCGATGAAACGAGGGCCCTATTAGCACCGTTTATCTGGTTCGAAACTGAATCTGTGCAAATGGAATCGGATTTTCATGGGGCGACCCCCCGACGGGAGGGTGGACGGGCAGCAGAGAGGGAAGAGGGCCGGCAGGCAGGTTGACGGTCAGGGAGGTAGGTAGGCGGTCATTTAGTAGGTGAGTGAAAGGGTCTTTATGTTCGGGAAGCGGTGAGATTGGTGGATTGGTGAACAGTGAGGCTGATGGGTGGGTGACTGGCAGACGGATGAGTCTGATGTCTGGGGATTCTAGAATGTAGGTGAGCGGTGAGTCTGGTGGGTGGGTGAGTCTGGTGGGGTGGGTGAGCTGGTGGTGGGTGAGTCTGTGGTGGGTGAGTCTGGTGGGTGGGTGAGTCTGGTTAGTGGGTGAGTCTGGTGAGTGGGTGAGAGGGGAGACTGGAGGAATACATATCGGGCGAACATTTAGACTAGTGGGTGGCTGAAAGGGGGCTGTGAAGGTGAAGGTGAAGGTGGTGGGGGGGGGTTGGGTAGGTGGGGGGGTGAATGGTGAGGCTAATGGAAGGGTGAGCGATGAGACTAGGTGAGTGAACGGTGACGTTGATGAGTGAGAGAACGGCCAGACTGATGGGTGAGTAAAAGGTGATGGTGGTGAGCTGGTGAGCAGGAGAATGAGTGGTCGCCTGGCGCTGGCGAGTGAGCGAGTGAGCTCGGGCGTTCGATGCCTATTGTGACCAAACAATGCGGGTGCCTGGACGCCGGACGGAGTGTGCGTGCGTCGTTGCGTTGCTGTCGGATTTGGCGTCGTCACGCGATGGAGCCGGTGTGCTCGGTGTTTTCGCCTGGCAGGCAGACGTGATATCAGCACATGCAGTCAACTTTCTTTTACATAGCGTTTCTTTCAACTTAGCTTCCGCTTTTGTAACAACTAGTTCTTCTTAAGTCTTGTTAACTTCTCGTACGAGTGTAGGATGACTTCAAACATTTCATGACTGTTTCTTGCTAGATTTCCGTTAATTCTAATAATCCTTTGTATTATATGGAATTCTAAATTATATTATTTTAAGTCATCTAAAAGTGTGTAAGTCTACAGCATAACAGATTCTCTTAGATGTCTCAAAACAAATGTTACAAACATCTAGGACATATGGGGGTCTTGGATGATTACTTTTTTCAATGTTCGTTTGGTGGACATCTGATGTGTAAACTACACTTTTGCATCTGATTGATAGGTAGCTTATTGGGCATTGATGTTTGGCAAGAACACGTTCTGACGCAGACAAAAAACTCGTGTGGTTTTCTCTTACATGCGCCAGTCGTGTGTAGTATTTATTCACATCTTGTACACACCTTACATGTGATATGCTTAAAAATAATTATACTGATCTCAATCTACAATTCTATATTTAAATTTTAGCATCAACAGTTTTCTTTGATATTTGCCTAATTTTTTTTTAGTTACCTATTATTGATCTACATTCTGTGTCTCTCTCTGTCTCTCTGTATGTTCCTCTGTGTGTCTCTGTCTCTCTCTCTTTCTGCGTCTCTCTCTGCGTGTCTCTGAGTGTGTGTGTGTGTCTCTCTCTTTCTCTCTCTCTCTATCTCTCTCTGTGTGTCTCTCTCTATGTCTCTTTTTTTCTAGCACACACGCACAGACTGAACATACACACTGAACACACTCACAAAATGGCGGCGTCTCAACCCTCGACGGCTGTTCGGAACTAAAAAAACAAAACTAGCCCCTTGTAATAATCTTGTATTAGTTTAGCATGCGATTAGACATTTTCTCTCCGAGGAATCAGTGATCACCATTGAAGACCGTTTGTTCCCAATGACATTTGAACTCTTCGTTTTAAAATAGATCATCTGATAATTCGGTGTTTTTTTCCTGCTTTGCTCTGAATCAGGTGACGCGAACGATAGCAATATTCTCGGCCGACGGCCCCGTCAAACTCTCACAATGGATGCCCTTCATTGTAGGTGCTATTCTCTCGGGGACGAGTTTTATCTGCGTGCGCCACAGGAGACGGTGCGGTCATTGCGGGTAATTGGAAGCGGTAATTGCGGTGGAAACAATTGAAGCCCGCGGCCGCGGTCGAAGCGTCCTTCGCACTCGACGCCGCCAGCAGGATTTTCTAAAGGAAGCGCGCGCTTTCCATGACAGATGATTTCGAACCTTTTTTATTTTTTTATTTTAGAGCCGTATTTCTAACGGGACGTTGGGGAATCAAGTACAGACAAATGACATTCGCTTTACTGGCCAGTAATCGAGTGATGAAATATAATTTATAGTACGTGTTCTTAGAGTTTCTGAGATCTGATTTTTACACTTAAGGTTAATGTATTTATTCGATAAAATAAAATTAAATAACGAGTTTAAAATGAGTTATCTGTCTTAAATTTAAATAACTCCAATATTTATCGCCTTGCTAAAATATTATGGCATGTTTGAGTTTATTGATAAAATTATTTTGAATTTCCGAAGTAAATGATTACAAAATGTGGGAAAATGAAACCTTTATACCCCAAAAAACAATATAACAATGGCCTCGTGTTTGTGGTTTGTTAATACAGCAGGTATACAAACTGTCCTGATTGTATGACACAACCACACATGTAGGTCAGCCGCGAACTTTGAGTTGGTTCCAGTTGGCACGAGGTCCGAATGAGGGAGATAATATAAGGGAGAAATCCCTCGCAAGGCGATGTGTATGTCTGCTTCGGTTCTTACTCTCCAGAATCGAGGAACACCGCCACATCCCGTGATAATGATACTCACTACACTAACGTAACTAATGAGCATAGCAGTTGGTGTGCCAGAAACCTTCACAAACTAATCTATCAATTATTTTTGTAAAAATGTTTACATAACAGAATTTTTGGCCTAATTTTAAATAACAGGTGAATATATTTTGACTTGTGAAATTTTTTCATCACAATTTCTTACAAAACTGAAACACCTGCGTTCAAAACCCTACAATCTCACCTCATACCCCTGGATGTACACTCGTAATACAGTTTGAGAATCCCTGATTTAAAAGATACGTTGAGAGTGATTTGCATTTGTTTATCCCACCACAACCGTCATGTGAAAACCGTAATAAACTGGAACAGAACCATTGCAAAAAGAGTTCGCCTTCACAGCTAACTGAACAAATGAGATCCGCAATTTGAAAACATGTTGGTTGTGATGAGAAGGGACAAATGCTGTGTCGAACATATATTTAGGAGCAACACCGACAAACTATCTTGAGAGAAAATTTTCGTAAAACGTGGTCTCAGTCTAACGTATAAAATAGTTTTCGCCAATGAAAGCTTTCCACATATGGATGGTGAGCTTCAACACGTGGCCATCTCTTGTGAAGTACCGTAGACAAATCGGGTGAGGGGAAGGACTTCTCGGAATTCTCCCGATTCTCCTGTCTCTAATTCACCATTCAGCCCATGTTTATCAGTCGTTCTTCACCAATCCGGATAAATGCTTCTGGTACAGTGAATCTAAAATTACTGTAAATAACGTCTTCTATATACAATAACGAAAGGTTTCTTTTCTTTTCGTGCGCTGAGTAATTTAAGTTCAACTCTCGGAACGATTGCAGAACAAGAATAGAACGCACATTGAGCAAGATGAGCAAACATGCATGTATAAGCGTATTTTAGTTTATAGTTTCTTGCTGACCTTTTAAAATAAAACTAAAAAAATAAATAAATTGCGAATTCATTTAAAAACATGTGCTAAGATTATCGTAGCCTTGGTTGTATTTGGTTGTATTGGAACAAAAAACAAGTGTAAATAGCTCGTAAATTAATACATTTAGAATATGGATAGTCAAAGAATTCACGTTGTCAGGGTGACTGGTAAACAAGACAATATGTTCTATAGTCGCAAACATGAAGCATTCATTTGTGAAGACTTTATATAGTGTATATAAAGAATGTATAGAGTAGGCGGTGCAAGTCGTAATTTTGTAAACAATTAGTAATATTCATGCTATCCTACGATACCGGCCAGAGCGGACGCATTCACGGCGACAGAAGTTTTGGAAATGTTAAATAAATGTATTTTATACTCGTTGGATGTGTTTTATTCTGCCTTTCATCTTCGCAGACAAGAGAAATGTATGTTTTATGATCTAAAATGTTCTGTTCTTTAAATGTCCGATATTTTGTGAGTTAGTAGTATATTGTATGCCTAGTTTATTGTGGCAATTAAATACAAAAGGTTATATTGTGTATATATATACATATATAATACTTTTGTTAAAATGGAAGAAGATAAATAATCTGCTTTAATTTTTTAATGTTTTGTTAGAATCGGCGTTTCCTATGAAACTGTGTTCTACGATGATTACTTAATGAATTCATAATAATAATAATAATAATAATAATAATAATAATAATAATAATAAAAAAAAAAAAAAAATTTATTTATGGCGAGGCTCAGGCCATAGGGCCTGACCTTCCGCCTAATCACTGAGTCTACACTAATACAGGGTAGTAACATACAAGAGGGGAGTGAATATTTACGTCTGGGAATGCAAGGCTAGGGACCATCTTGGCATACACTTTAAACGATTGAGTAAACCCAGAAAACCTCAATCAGGATGGCGGCTTAGGGCCGAACAGCATCAATGTATAGAAATTGAAGAGATGAGAAAACGAGAGAAGGGAATCATAAATGAAAATGAAGTAGAAAATACGAACGAGAAAGAAGAAAGGAGAGAGACTAAAGGGGGGACAAGCTGTACATTTATAATGTGCAAAGTGCAAAGCAAGGGACCATCTCGGCGTACGCCTTAAGCAATTGAGTAAACCCAGAAAAACCTCAATCAGGATGACGGCTTATGGCCGAACATTAACATAGAAGAATATGGTATGCATGGTAGTGAAGGTGAAGAGAAGAGGCGTTTAGGGGAAAGGGTCGTAAAGACAAAAATGGGGAAGTCTGTGAAGGAAAGGGAAGGGGGAAAAGTGAAGAAAAGGAGGAAGAAGAAGTAGGTGGAAAAGTAAATTTATTCCAGAAGCGGTACAGAAATGCTACGTTGCCTATACATTAGCACTTTACATAAATATAGAGACATTTTTAACACCAGAGAAGCACAAGGTCTAAGTTAAAGTACCAGTAATTTAAAATATAATATTGACAGTATTACGAAACAATGTAAACAATACGATATAAACATCAATTGTAATTATACTCAAGGCCAATAAATTGTAGTTAAGATAACAATGATGACAGTACAAAGATAGCTGTAAGTATTTTAGCATTTTATTTGAAGCGTGGCTAATCCCTATTAAATATTTTATTTGAACAATTTTATTAGGTTACACAGAAAAATATGTGGTTGTTAATAATTTAGATGGTGTGAGTGGGAATGGAAAATGGAAATGAGTAATGAGGAATGGGGTGGAATTATGAATTTAAAGTGAGGAAAGTGCGGCGTTTATTGGGTGGTGACCGGGTGCTTGGAAGTGGGAAAAGTCTGGAGAATGAAGAGGACATTAATGCCATTTTATATGTCGTTATACCTTACCCAAGTATTTAATTCGTTTTTGAATTTACGGAAAATATTCGAATGTTTTAGACTCGCTGGTAGTTTATTTCAGGCTCGGATAGCTGTAATGGTGAAAGATTTACTGAAAGAAGTGCTGTGACGTGTTACACAGAGCAGAGCTGAACTAGCTCGGTTTAATTTCAGAGGATTGAAATTACTTATTAGACGTGTTACACGAGACCCGTGTAAACTTTTATAAAGAAGAAGTAGAGAGTGAAGTAACCGTCTTTTGTCTAGAGTAAGCATATGAAGTGAATCAAAAGAGTGCGATACATGGTCGTATTTTCTTAGATCAAAAATAAACCGTACGGATGCGTTCTGTGCTACTTGAAATTTACATTGTAATTTAGATGTCATGTTTGTCAGAAGAAAGTCGCAATAGTCAAAATGTGGCATAATAAGTGATTTAATGAGTGGCTCACGTGTACTAATTGGTAAAAGCGTTCGCAGGCATTTCAGAGAATACATTGCGGCAAAACTTTACGGAAGGTTGAATCTGCTTGCGAGTTCCAGCTAAGGGTGTTGTCAACAAACACACCTAGGTTCTTGACTTAGGAACACCAAGGTAGAACGGTGTCATCTATATAAATTTGAGGCAGAGTAGAAGATAATATTTTATTCACAGTGCTTTTTGAACTGATCATGCACTGTGATTTATTTGGGTTTAATTGTAGGCCTAATAACGCTGTCCATTTGTTTAAGGTTATCAAATCTTCGTTAATTTTATGTGCGAGTGAGTAGAGTTTGGCCGAGTGGCCACTTACGTATATTTGAAGATCCGCGTGCATTTGATGACTCCAATATTTAAGTGCATTTCCCACATCGTTTACATAGATTAAGAAGGCTAGTGGCTCTAATACAGTGCCTTGAGCAACTCCACTGTTAAGTTTAACGGCTCTTGAGCTGCGACTACTGGCCACTACTCTTTGGGTTCTGGAAGTGAAATAGTTAAGAAACCATGTACGCGTAGGCTGTGCAAATCCCATGATTTTTAGTTTTGCGAGAAAGATGTGATATACTGAGTCAAACGCTTTGCTGAAATCCAGAAGAATTAAGATAGTTATATTTCTGTGATCTATAGCTGTTCTCGCATCTTCAATAACATTCAGTAGCGCAGTACCAGTATTCCTGCCGGAAAGGAAACCTGATTGCTGATCGTTTAAAAGTGATTTTTTTTATACAGTTCAGTTTGCTTACGGACGACTTTTTCGAGTACTTTAGAAATAGTCGGGAGGATGCTAATTGGGCGGTATTTAATAGTGTTTCTGCTTGATGCTGTCTTGGGAATAGGATGCACAAACGCACTTTTCCAAGATAAAGGATATTGTCCGCTCATTAGAGAGAAATTTACTATTTCGGTAATGATTGGAGATGTCACATCTAGGCTATTTTTTAGCAGTTTGGCATTTAACCATCGGTACCTTTAGCAATAGATTTGAGACTTTGAACTATTTTTATTATATCCTAATGTTCCACGGATGAAAATAAAAATTCGTCGTTGAATTTTGTTTCTGAGTATTGGAGAAACGCGAGGGATTGACTTTTCAAGTTACTGTCAAATGAAGGAACATTACTTACGAAACTATGATTTAGAGATTCTAGGGAGATATTCGTTTCAATTTGGGGAGGAGCTTTGCCTATTCCTAGATTTTTCAGATTTTTCCAAATTGTTTTCGAGTCGCGAATTCTGCCGAAGGTGGTGTGGTAATATTTTATTTTAGCGTTGCGGCATTTCTGCGTAACTAAATTTCTGACCATTTTGTACTGTTTTTTAAGTAGTTCATCTTTAGTTTTCCGGAAAATAGAATGCACTGAATCTCGGTCTTTCATTAAATTCCGAATTTCATCAGTTAACCATGGTGCAGGAGGACGAGTTACGCGTGATATTTTTAAAGGCGAGTGCCGGTCATAGAGTTGTATTATTAAGTTAGTGAAAATCGCCACTTTAGCGTCCAGCGATTATTCTTCGTGGGCAAAGTGCCATGGAAGTGTCAATCCATCTACATTAAATGCTTCCTACTATGTGATATTTTAATTATGTATTCCTTAATATTTTAAGATTTGTGTTGTTATTGTCAATCTATTACGTTTTCGTTTCCTTTCATTTTATTGGAACCAGTAAATGCCTATCAATCTTTACTCCAAGTAAATCCGACTTATTTTTTCATGCAATTTTTCCACTGAAAATATTTGAGGAATTAATTCGACAAATTCGCCATCCAATACACGTAATATATTTGCTGATGAATCTGATCAAATGCCTGTCTGGTCTGTTTAATGACTCAAACAAAGATAAAAAGGAAATGACGTCTCTTGACAGTTTCAATTAAAAGACTTCTCGAACACGCTTTTATTCGCCGTAAAAAGGACTGGTTATATCTGGGACAAGCAATAATGCAAACCGTTAAAGATAATAAAAATCTCCCTAAAGCAAAACATTGAGCTGGTTAATTTTTGAGTTATCTAAATACATTACTGTGAGTAGACAGAATGCAAACTCATGATCTGTGTTTGAAATATTTTATTTCTATTTAGTGTTTTTAGTAATCTTGGAAGGAACTTGAAGCAAACATTTCAGTATAAGTATTTTGTGAACCCCCAAGTATTCCGTCTGATCGTCCGTCTGATGATTCAATGCTACTTAGCGGGTTTTCTGGCAACTGGTGAGGCAAACTTGAGTTGAAATAGATATGATGTTGCCTACGAGAACGCGACGATAGAGCATTTATCTAGAGAATTTAGTCAGTTTGCGAATATAAATCTATTTTCTAGATACCCAGCTTCCTGATGTTTTCCCCACATTGATGATGTAAGAGTTTCAATGATGCAATTGTTGAACACACACAATGCTATCGTGGTAGTTTCATATATACTCGAGGGTATTGTAATGCCTTCTAGGAAAGCGAAAAATAATTAGCATTGAACTTCCTCTTTGACAAGGGAAATATTAGTCAATACTTTCGTAATTAAGAGAGAAATTAATGAGTGGAAATGAATGGACAAAATAAGCCATACATTTGTGGTGTGTGTAGTAAAATCATACATTTCTGATTCACACCCATTTTTTTACACCCTATATAACGTTTTCTGTTAAGCACATCCAATATGTTTGATATGCTGGGAGAGACCATCAAGCTTAGCGAAATGTATGAGAAGTTGAGTGAGTAACAAATAACCTGTCGCGCAAAGAGAGCGGTAATAGCAACTTCTTTCATGGTTTTCCTAATGATTTCCGGGATATTCTAACTGTACAGTTTGAAAAGAATTTAATATGTAACAACATTAGGAAGTTAATATGTAACAATATGAGCACGATGCCATGCAATACCATCGCTATCATATTCGCATCGCATTCATACAATTGCACATGCAACTGCACCACTGAATACGTCCATAATGATACGAAACAATTTTATACAATCCTTGCATCCAACGCGAGTGTGACAAAATTGAATTTTTCTTTACAGTTTTCAGGATTTTTTAAAATTAATTACTTAAATGTTCATAGAATAGTGTCAGTGCTATATTAATTAATTTGAGAGTGTATAATTACAAAAGAAATACAATTGAACAATTTAAAAGTATTCAATTAATGATGGAACATCCACATATTAAACAAAATACCGTATTTATGAATTTAGGAGCGAAACAAAGAATTCGGCAGTTCAAAATCGCCTACGGGACACTTCCGAAGAACCCAAAAACAAAATGAACGAAAATCAACAGGAAATTCTAGAGAAAGGAGGTCGTCGGCGAGTTCCCGGAGTTCCGAGGCATCGGAGGTCTGTGGCCACGCCCACCCCCTCTTCCTTCCCCTTCCTTTCCCCCTCCCACGTCTTCTGGTTCATCTGTCGCCAAACGCTCCGTTCAGCAGCTGAATGGAGGACTAGTCGCCGCGGGAGGGCCGGAACAAGAAGTGCCTTGAGTGAGCGTCGTGCTCGCCTCTTCTTTCGGTCCTCCTCCCGGAAACTCCCTTGATTCGCGCCCGAAAGAGATTGTAACGAAGCTGGAGGACGTGAAACGAGCGTTTCGTGCCGCACCTCCGAAAGAAGAGTTTGGCCCCGCTAAATATTTCAGAGAAAGGGAAAGAGAAGTTTGGCACGCCCTTGCTAGTGGGTGAATCTAGAAGAAGAGGCAGCATTGAACGCTCTTGTTTAGAGGGTCTCTAGAAATGGAAGTCAGGTATGGTAAATTTTGTATTAAAATGAAAAATGTGAATTGAAAAAAATGCGCTAAGTAATGCGAGAAGTGAATTGCTTTAATCCATTTTAATCGTGTCAACGGATAACGGTTATATTTTGTGTGTCGTATTTGCATTTCGAATTACAGTGAACTTGTCTACATGCCAACTTGTTCATCTATAAGTTCTCAACAGGAAAACAATAATCATGAAAGCTTTTTGAATATATCTGGAGACATTTTTAATGTTTATCATATCTGACCGTTAGCATTTCATATGCCAAAGTTATAAGGTGGGAAAAATGGAAGAAAATGTAATAAAACCTGACATGCAGCGTAAGAGTAACATATAGTATAGTAGTGATATCTGAGGCACAATTTTTCGTATTGATGATTCTTTGGATATAATAATCAAAAGAACAAGATTTTACTGTATACTCAACTTTCAAACGATACTATTCCTTCATGTGAACGAATACACAAGGTAACAATGAGGAAAATGAGGGAATGTAGAGTTACCATAGGTTTATTAGTAATTGATAGAACGATATGACCTTTTTTAAAACTTTGAATTTTCTAGAAAAGAACGAAGCTTTTAAACTTATTTTTTCAGCATTCAAATGAAAAGAGTGCATAATTAATATAATTCACTTTGCCACAATGTTCCCCACAAATGCAATTTTTCTTTCGGTTAATGAATCCTCTGTTATTGTATTATCGTCTATTTTGACTACCTACCGTCTAAAACGTTTTCCCTGCAGCTGTCAAAACACAGTCTATTCTCTCTGGCGCTTGTAAAAGGTTTTGATTCATCCGCAGCTCCGGTGATTCCCACAGGCGGCACGAGGGAGCCTAAGAGCCTTACAAAGCAGCTCCGGAGCGAGATACCCGGTGCTTGCTTCCGTCCCCGACCGCCTGGCTCGTTGGGATCGAGCGCGAAACGAGCGTCGTTTGTTCCAGCTCCCGAGAAATATGTCGACCTTTCGCGCCCTCCCTCGCCTCCCTCCACCTTTTGCCCCTGCTCCCGCCCCGCCCCCTCCCCCCGGCGCGGGTGGTCGCCTGCAGAGGCGAAGCATTAGCGGAATGAACGAGTGTGCGAACAAATCGCCGGATCGCATGCGTTGGAGGGGGAAGTCTTCGTGTAAACGTCGCGGGGCTCCGCCTTTTCTTTGTGCGATATCGTAACAGGCGTCTACTGCAGCTGAACGACGTGGAAATAAAAGAAACTTGCTACTGCTCAAAAATTATTAATGACAGCTGAACTCCTAGCATGTCTACCAGATGTTTTCCCCTTTGTTGTTCAACATGATGTCGCCTCTCCGTGTTCGATGTCAAGGATAGTAGATAATTTTATTATTTATTTATATTATATGCATATTTATTAAATCACTGGTGTCGCGCAGAGAGACCAATAGGAAGGGGAACTTCGTGTGCGACTTGTGATACAAAATTGATTCTTTTAGTTTTCTTGACGGCGACCTTCGTTATTTTTTTTACGTAAAAAAAAACAGTTAGAACTGTGTATGACGTGCTATGGGGAGAAGTGAATTCGTATAAAGCGATAAATGCAAGGGATACATTCAGTTCTGTACACCATTATTGATTGAGTTCTGGAAATTCATTTACCTATCTAGATGCAATTCAGAGCGACAGCTTTATTATTCAAAGATGTGAAATGGTACCTCATTAATCCTGCTTGCCAACAGTCCACAATGACTATATTTCAGTCATTCCAAAATATGGTGGTCTCGCAAGCATTATTTGCGATAAAATTATGTATTGTCGATTAGAAGAACTTAACCTCTGCACCTTGGTAATAGCAAAAACCAAATCGATAGAAATATACTTGTACAATGTACAGAACATAAAATCGGTAAACTAGTTTATATTTAAGTAGACGAGTTGATATTACTCTGTCCAGAAAGTTATTTTCAGAAATATCTCCAATAATTATATTTTTATGACATTTCCTTACCATGCATTATCTATTACTTCGTTATTATTTTAAAAATATTATCAAACATCTATAATTTGAATGTTTTAATAAATGCAACGAAACTGTCATTAATTGAAGCGTTGTCTGAATTTATTCGTTGGTGTAAGTATGGACATCATCCATTTATTACATTCGTTAGACAAAGTATTTCTGCTTCTTTTTTATGTAACTCATTAAAAAACAGGAATTTGTCCTGTCACTTTTTAATGATGCTTAACTGCACATGGCATTGGCAAACAAGTTTCTGCATAATGGATTTGAAATAACGCTTATAAAACAAAATTTTTCCATTTTCTTGTTATTTACTGCGTTGAATTCATTGCATACCTTTGTTGTTCGTGAAACAAAAACAGAAAAGAAAACTGAATACTTGTTTCCCAAATGAAATCCGACTGCATAATGCTTTCCACATGATAGACTAAAATTAATTTTTTAGATTAAGATTCGAAAAGCTTCTTTCACTGAATCCGCAATTACAGAAGTACTCGTTTGGGAGTAGGCTGCAATAGCAATAATAAAAAGGTTTTTCTAATATGTATGAACTAATTCATTCCAAACTGCTGAGAGGTATTTTTGTCACTTAGATCCCTCAATTAATCAAACAAACGTGCATTCTAAAAAAGAAGTTATAGTTATAGATCAATATATGTCGAATTAGCTATCAGTGGAAACGAACATTTTCTCTCACGTCAAATTTGAACAAACAGAAAATTCCGTATTTGTACTCTGGGGGCGTCGGGTAAAAGATTCTAGAGCCCCGATAAAATCCACACGAAGCCCCGCGTGTGGTTGGATCACTCCCTCCCCTTTCTTCCTCTTCCTATTTATCTTTCCTTTTCACTCCTCTCGTCCCCCCTCGCCCTCCCGTGCAATCGCTGCTTCCTCGCCTGCTCATCAGGCGTGCGTTCGCCCCCGAGTGACGTGGCCCCGAAAGCTCTTCGGGGATGCAATAGCCGCGTCCATCGCCACCCACCAGCCCCCCCCTACTGCCCTTCCCCTCACCCCTGTCACCTCAACCATCTCTGTCTCCTCAACCGCCCTTGCTTCCTCCACTGCATCTTCGCCTGAACAGCCCATGTCTCCTCAACCGCACATGATCCCTCAACCGCCCCGCCACTTCAACCGCTTCTTCCGCCTCAACCGCCGCCGCCGCCCAACCCCCCCCCCAACCCCCCGCCGCCCACGCTCCCCCACCCCCGGCCTCAACCCCCCGCGCCTCAACCGCCTCCGCGCCTCAACCGCTTCGCTGCCTAACCGCCCCACCGCTCAACCGCCCCCGCTGCCTCAACCGCCCCGCCGCCTCAACCGCCCCGCCGCCTCAACCGCCCCCGCCGCCTCAACCGCCCCCGCCGCCTCAACCGCCCCCCTCACGTCCTGCCGCCCACTTCTCGGCCTCTACTCCGGCCCTACAACACCTCCCACTGTGTTGGTGTCGGGCGCGCCGTCGCTCATCCACTCCCCACCCCCGCGCAAACGTCAGCGCTCAACAGCGCCCGCCCGGCGCTGCGCCCGCGGAAACCGCCAACGGCCGGCGGAAACGAACCTCACGACGCCAGGAAGGGAACCCATGGCCCCGAAGCGATACCGGAAACCGCGCGGAGGGTCGGAACCCAAGGCAGTCATTCAATTTACTCGCGGCAAATATTTTGTATCTGTTGTGACACGATATGTGCGGTTTTTACGTTTGCATCGTTGCTTCTATATTATTTATTTTATGAACATATTATCAGTGATCATAGTAGTTGACTTCAATGATTGTAGTAGTAGCAGACGTTCGATTACTTTTTTGTGGGGAGAAACTTAAACTTCGACAAGTAGATAAATATAAATTATTATGTAGATAAAAATAATTAAATAAAAGGTTATTTATATTCTTAACTGTCGAAAAGTAGTGTTGAAATGTTGCTTCTTTCTAGTGATCAGAATACTTTACTCACTTTCTAAGTTACAATTTGAACAAGGAAAAAGTTGGAAATTGGACAATTGGTAATTACAATATCGCTAAACAACTTTATTAAATGACTCAGAAATTGAAAGTTGAAACAAAGTTTACATCGCTTAACAACTTTATTAAGGGCAAGCGTTGGTGTATCGCTAGACCGTGGCTCCTTAGTATAATAAAAGGATGTAAACTTTACTCACTTTACTCAATGCATTTATTTCGCTGCTTCGTCAACTGCTCACCCAACAAAGGCGGAGTTAACGAGCGTATTTACGTCCAAAGAATATCACATTTCGCTAGGAGCAGGAGGTATATTGGCACACCAGGACAATAATGTCGATTTCGAATGATTTCAGTGAATACATCGCTAGTATTTTAGGGTTAAATTTGAGGTCGCAAGGTTACTCATTAGAGCTGATTTAATGGTCTTCCTTCCCCCTGAGAACAAGAAAATGATTGGAAAGTATATCTTTTTATTAGTGAGCCCCAAAGTTTCACTTGCTTCATTTTTTATTTTCTTACGATATTATGATCAACGTCCGTGGCATAAACATTCCAAACGACGAACAAATCTAGTGTGTTTTAGAATTAGAAAATTTTTCTCGTCAGGAATAAATTTACAAAAAGACAATTTGGAAATAACCCAAATTACAATATTAGGCACGAAGTAGAATTCGTAAATACTTGTTTTTGTGAGGCAATGATTTTAAAGTAAAAGAAAATGCAGATTATGTCCTACATGAATTTTTCTGGAAGGTGTATTTTAATTGAAGGAGGAAGGAATCATAATTAGTTTCTTTGTTGAATTTACATACACTGGGAAGACTCACAAACTTTTAAACTAATGTTCATCTGAATTTTGAAACGTCTTAGTTTAAAGAAACTTTTTATCGGTACATACACTTCTACTTTAAAAATTCTTGAAAAGTAATGATCACAAAACATGAATCTTCACGGAGAATTCGCGTGGAAAAATACCGCAAATAAAAAATGTGTCGAAAATTTTACAAATCTTGACATAAGGCATAATTCCAGAATTTATTTTATCCATTTATTATAATTATTTCTTAGTATTATTTTAATTTGTGTTACAAAAATGTGTTCTCATTATTTGTAATGTTCTGTTATTGTTTGTAATGTGGCGTGCCCGACTGAAATTTCCGGTTAAGCACGTTGGACTCCAGTCGCTGGTATGACAGTTCTATCGGCCACGCATTCGTAACCTCCATTTACTACATTACATCCTATGATCACTATGGATATTTTCCTCCTGAATGTTCCTATTCCCATTTCTCTCTCTGCACGTGATCCTGCCATCCCTCGCCCCACCCCCACCCCCATATGATACATTACGCGCCCGCTGCGAACGCACTTAATCTACATCGCTTAAAGCGAAGTCCACCCATCAGCCTGCCCGTCGCCCACCCGACTCTACACCGGCGCCCGATGAAATTTCCTGCGGGGCAAGGGGCGGAGCTGGGGATGGATGCGGGGGAACCGTGGCGTGGCCTGGAGACGACGTGGGAAAGCATGGCTGGGAAACGATTGATTGATTGATTGATTGATTGTGTGTTAATTATTCCGGGCGCGTCAACTACCGAGGTCATTAGGCCTGTATATGTAGTGCCTGGTTTTCATCGGGAGGTTGCTGTGAACTTTCCGCACTGGATGGCGAGATCCGGCGCCGACCTACTATCGACTAGCGGGGTTTTCCCTAACCAGGAATCTACCACCAGCGAAGCACCGCCCCAGCCGGGGCAAGTTCTAAGTCCCCGACCGCTCTTCCGGGATGTGTGGGATAGGACAAACAAGAGGAAGGAAAGATCGTGCGCAGTCCGTGGCCTGTTTGATAGGGTACTGTCGAAATCCTGTGCGATCGGAACTTGAACCTTACGATCCGGCAGAACTCTGGAATTCATCCGACAGCGACAATCTCTGGTGAGAACGTAATCTGTGCGTCGGACTGAATTGACCTAGCTGGAGAAGCATGCGTCGGAAAGAGTTGTCGGTGCGGAGTTGCGAGTAGAGTTGCTAGGAGTTGCGTAGAGTTGCGTGGAGTTGCGTGAGTTGCTGGAGTTGCGGGAGTTGCGGAGTTGCGTGGAGTTGCGTGGAGTTGCGTGGAGTTGCGTGGAGTTGCGTGGAGTTGCGTGGAGTTGCGGAGTTGGGGAGTTGCGTGGAGTTGCGGAGTTGCGTGGAGTTGCGTGGAGTTGCGGGAGTTGCGGGAGTTGCGTGAGTTGCGAGGGGTGGGAGTTGCGCGGAGTTGCGCGGAGTTGCGCGGAGTTGCGCGGAGTTGCGCGGAGCTGCGCGGAGTTGCGCGGAGTTGCGCGGAGTTGCGCGGAGTTGCGCGGAGTGCGCGGAATTGCGCGGAGTTGTGCGAATTGCGCGGAGTTGCGCGGAGTTGCGCGGAGTTGCGCGGAGTTGCGCGGAGTTGCGCGGAGTTGCGCGGAGTTGCGCGGAGTTGCGCGGAGTTGCGCGGAGGTGCGCGGAGGTGCGCGGAGGTGCGCGGAGGTGCGCGGAGGTGCGCGGAGGTGGCGCGGAGGTGCGCGGAGGTGCGCGGAGGTGACGGGAAAGCGCGGCGTGGTTTGGAGGCTAGGTGTGGCGAGGAGGGTGAGGCGTGGCATTGAAGCGTTCTTGAAGGGAATGAGAGGTGCGGAGTGGTAGAGGCGTGGCGGGGAGGTGTGACATGTGTGCGTGGCAGGGAGGCGGGCGTGGCGGGGAAGCAAGGGATTGCGGATCTGTGTGAGGGGTTTGGGGATATCGAAAGGGCTGCAATATAGGTCATTATGGTATTGCGACTAGTGGGTATTATTACTGCATTGGGAAAGTGAAAATCCTGGGGATACAGGGACTCTTGTAATGAATAGATTCGGTTAATGAACTATAGTGTCCGGCTGTACTTCAAAAAGGAAGTTAATTTACTTCATTTGGGGAACTTGGAATTGTCACTAGATAATGCAGTAATAGTGTACGTCGTATCGCTTTAATGAGAATAAATCCAAAACTTTTTATAGTAATTCCTTTTCTGTGTGAATATTATTTCTCTTATATTTGCATGGCCTTTCTTAGATACAACAAATTTTCATTAAAAAATTGAAAATTGCAATTAAGGCTCACAGATGGGCCCACTAAAATTCTTAAAGTAATTTTGTGGGTTTTGTGCTCATAAAGTGAACAATGAAATTTACGATTAAATATGCGCCTAATATACTTCAGCATTTTATCTTCGAACATTATCCGCAGGCAAAATCTGTTTACTCTTTACAAAACAATTTCGTCTCTCTCAAATGTTTTCTAGAAGAATCTTTATTGTTTTCTCAATCACTTTTGTGTTGCTTTTTGTTACTCCTTTGGTGATGTGTCTAGTTTTGCTAGTAATATTTGCCAGATATAATATTCAAATATTTTTGTAACAAATTGATTAAATATTTTATTAATGAAATTATTCATCGATTTGTTGTAATAAACACATTTTGACCCGCACCAATACCCTCAGAGGCTGAGTAACTTCAGTTGCGCATTTCCAAAGGCTGAAAGCCGTCTGTCTCGCAAAGTAAATTCAAAGATACACTTCTCCTAATTACGCGCTCCACTTTTCCTAATTAACTTAATTTCGCGACCAGGAATAATTAACTTATCACCGCCTTTCCACTTTATACGGAGTACGGGTCAAGTTGTTAGCGTTCGGAAGTCCATCAGACGAAGCAATTCTCAGAAGCATACTTTGATTTCAAGGCCAGTTTCAGATTCGTTGTGAATGGATTTTCGTTTAATTCGCTGTTTTCTTGTTTTCTTACTAACCACATTTCTTTTGTTATTCTGTGGCAAACAATATTGTTGCTTAACTTACCCTAACAAGTTGGTATGCGTGCAACCAGCTTAATTATACCGCGCAAAAAGCTAACTTATACCACGATGGCGATTATATGGCATTTCTCTTCTGTTGGAAATATAATACATTTGTGGGAGAATCGCTTATAATTTAAATCATTGTTTTATAACATCAGATAATGAATCATGATTTTTCATATTACACTACATGACCTAAAACCATCTTGCAATTCAGAAGGCAAAGACTTCACGATCGTTGCGAGTCAGTTATCACATGAAGGAAAGGCGACAGTTCCCTCCCTGATTTTATTTTTAATTTTTAACTTCTTTCAAAATTAAACCACCTACATTACACACATGACACATTATTTTATATTGATATACACTTTAACGTACATTGAATTTTTAATTTCCATTTATTTAATGTTTAGACAATACACACTTTTAATTTACATTTTCATCCTCGTTTATTATGAAGATAATTGAAAATTAATTCAGTACTGCATTCAATTAGATTGTTATTAGCCAAATTGTATAATTTATTACAAAGTCTCTCAATATTTAGATGAGCGTTTAAAAATAAAAATCTTAATAAGAGGACTGATATGTGTAATTTAAGATTATTTTTCAATGAAAATTACAGGAAAGTAGTCTCTTTATCTAAAGTAACTAACAAAACATTTACCAATAAAAGTATTTGCTTTCGTTAATATGACATTAAATTAATAAAGTAAAATCCGCTTTCAAGTGTATTCTCGGCATTAAACTGTTAGAGAAATAATAATTATATCTTATGTAATTATAATTATTTTTCATGAACTTTTTTCAAATGCAAAGAAATCCTATTCTAAGTTTAAGTATAATAACGTTCCAGTTTTGTTGATTCTTTAATTGCTATTGATAAAATGAAGAGCATCAAAGAACGACAGTCATTTTTCATTATGAAGACCCTCAAAGAGAAAAATATGACTTCACAGAAGATAAACAATGTCTGGGTATTTACTAATTATATTGGTCTTGTCTCCCTTTTCTCGGTTCTTAAAATAACTGGATATCATTTTTAAAATCTACTTACCGCATGAAAAGGATTATTCTGCTGAGAGGCCCAGAATAACAAATAGGATGTATACTACATTTCAAATTATTTTATCTTAGTTTCTCAATGATTGGTAAAAATATTCTTCAATTCTTGCATTGAACAAAAGAAAGATGTTGACTCATTAACAATTGAAGAATTATTACAAGTATTAAAAGAAAAGAAAAGCGACTGATATAGATTATGTAGAATTACCAAAAATGGAAGCACTTTTCTTCATTTCAGACTACCACATCTATACAATCAATTTTGGCTAAGAAGTGCAATACCAGAAGAATGAGAAACAGTCCTAATAATATATATGTTTAAAAAAGGGTATCGACGAAACTGTGAAAATTGTAGTTGTAGAGGTATTGGCCTTTTAAACTCACAAAATGTACAGTAAAATGACTCCAAAAAGGATGAAGGCGACGACTGAAATTATATTATTAGAAGAATAAAATGGCGTCGTAAAGGGAAGATCTTGCACTGATAATGTTTTATATTGAACCAAATAATAAAAAAAGAAGACAGTTTAAATTATTTACGCTCATTGTATTCATTTATTTTCAAAAAGTCTTTGACCGAGTAAACGGAGAAGATATGGGTCATAATGTACAGAAGAGACTTTACAAAACATTTAATAAACGTAGCTAAAAATCTGTTTAAAAATACAAAAATCCGAGTAAAAATAAACTCACATCAATCACAAACATTAAAAACCAACGAAGGATTGCAGACTTTTCACGATGTTATTTTACATCTTTACAGACGAAATTCTTAGATAATGGAAATTAAAAGTAAAACAAGGGATGAGAATGAATAGAAATAATTATGTCATTACTTTGCTATTTGCTGATGATCAAGTCATTATATATTTATATAAAAAGGACGATGGTCTCCAAATGACACTCCATTAGTTAAGATTGGCGTTAGATGCACTGATAGGTGGTTTTAACATTGTTCCAAACGGGCTAAAATCGTGTGAGTCAAGCTGAAATATTTTTTCGCTTGATGCCAGCACAATGCAAAAGTAGCCGGCAATCGCTCCTACCACTGCATTCAGTTGTGGTGTAGTAAGTCACAAGTGGGACGAAATAACAGCGTCCACGAGCTCTCAAGAAACATCTTTTTGTTGAACACCCAACACAGAAGTGTTGGGTGTTGTTAACCCAACACAGAAGAAGCATTTCGAAAAAAACATTTAGTCACTTTTAATGATACGTGCACTGGTTAAAATCGCAATTTCGAAATTGCTCTCACTTTATTGTAAAAACCGATTAAAGTGACCGAGAAAGCCAATAATTTAAACTTGATTGACCACATATTTATTGTATCAGGGCACTGATATATGAAAAATGACTCCAAATTTGGAAACAGAGCAAGCTGGCTAAAATGAAATTCATTATGTTCCCTCTGACTGGTGTAATACCATCCGTTCAGATCGAAAGAACAGTACGTGAAATGGCCCAAGCAGATTTTGAATCTACTTTGCTGATTGAAAATCTACGAAATTGTAAGAAAGATTAATAACGCAGAAACCAAAGTAAATTGTCTGCAAATACAATGGATGTGTTTTGTTAGAGAAGAACCGAACTGTATCCTGTAACTGTAGGAAAAGAGACATGATTGAACTTTTGCAATACACCAGTACAAGCGATTTCCGTTCAGCAGTTCAGCAATTTCCAGTACACCACAATTATTTTAACTCACTAAAAACATTCCTAGTTGAGGAAGGTATGGGACCATTAGAACAATTTCAAGGAGCCTACTGCCATAAGTAACTTATCAACCAAATGAGCACCATTAACTTACCTTTCACCAAAATACTTATTCTCTGTGGCTTAATGTAAAACTTGTAACAACAGTAAACAAACTTCTATTTGATTTTTTTGCGATATTAACTCTTTATGACTTATTTTGTATAAAACATCAAAACGTAGTGTATAAATACATTGTGTACATTGTTCTTTTATATTTTACATTATTTTCACTCTACTTCCTGATTTTTACATTACATTACTATTGCAAACGAAAATTATGCATGCCGATTATGTGAATGGAAGTCATACTTGAAATGGTGTGTGCAAAAGTGGTGTAAGTCAACAAAATAGTTAATTTCTTAATTAATAAGCAATATTTCAGTCCATAATATCTATAGAAAGTTAAAAGAATATCTCCTTCACACTTTTATAACACTTTAGGTCATTTATTTCTAAGCATGATAGTTTTACAGCTTTTTTCGTTTATACGTAATTTTCCGGAAAGTATGTATTTTGACTTTCACCACTTTTGCTCTCAACGTCTCATATATGCGGCACGTTATACAGAACATTGAGAAATAAGACTATAGAAAAGATACAATATTGAAATTTTATAAGACAAAGACGAAACCAGTAGTCCTATATAAGAGTGAAAATTGGATTCTCTCTCAAAAAGAAAAATCATATTATCAAGCTATAGAGATGAAATTAAGAGAGTCTGCCTGTGAAAACAAATTCTACAATGTTGGGTCTATTTTTTCCCTTTATTTACGCTTTTAGAGATACAATGTTTCAAACAATTTTAATTTGTTTATAAATAAATGGTATAAATGTAGGTTTTTACTTCAAACATCATAACTCTTCAACAAATTGATATATTTTGATAATCACAATTGAATAATCTAGTAAATGAACTAAATGGTAAAGATACTGCGAAAACTAGAGTCAGGACTTTGTTATTTGAAAAAAAAATTGTTTACAAATTTCTTATAGACATTTATGTTCATAAAACTGAAACTTTTAGTGACAGATTAACTATTCTAGTTCGTGCACTAGAGCAAATCATTGGTTACAACGCTTCAAAAAGAATTATATTATCTTTAATTGTTTTTGATTTGTGATGTTTGAAGTGCATGAATATGCTGAAAACGTTCCATTTCGGGAAAATTCATCTCAAGTTCCCTCACTAAGGACTTGACAGTTGACAATCGCGTCGAAAGAAATTATTTTTTCAAAAACTAAGAATTGTAGCAAGATACTGTTTAAAGCATTTAAAAAAGAATAAAAAGGAGCATACGACCGAATAAAAATTGAAAAATACGAAATTTCACAATTTTTTATCACTCTTGGGTAGATAGCTACCTTTAGGAGAGTGAAAGGTTATACTTTGGTAGATGAACAAAGATGTGAAGATGTAAGAAAATAATTAAATATGTTTAGCTTAAATGATTCAATTCAACTATATTAACAAAAATGGAAAAATATTTAGAAAAAATGGAGAAAAATAGGCTACCTAAACAAGTGCTACAGTACAACCCAACAGGAAGAAGGTATGAAGGGAGACCACGTAGAAGACGGACCAGGCAGCCGCCTAGTCCTTGAAGTGCAGAAGAAGATGAAGAATTCTCGCGATAATTAAAATATAACGTTTGTTATATTGAATTGAATTGTATAGTATCCTTCATTCAGTAATCTGCTAACTTACATCCGTTCGTTACACTTTATTCGTTCAATGTTGCGTGAAACTTGAAAAGGAAAGGAATTAGATGAAGATATCGTACAAAAGTTACAAACTCTGATAATAATAACTGCAAAACGTTTCTACAAATTTTGCCTTAAGTGCGTCGTTTCTTGTTCAGGACAGTTGAATGTAATCGAAAACTACCCCGGCAGCAACGTGACAATGGGATATATTTTATTGAAGCATGGTGTACGGGAAAACACAGATAAATTACTGTGTTGGTGCACTTTTAAGTTAGAGCTCTCTCAGACCTCTCAGCCCCAGTTTGGTTTCTTGGCCGCTAGCGCAAAAACAAGAGCTTGGAGAGAGTCTGCAGTCTCATGGCCAGAAATATTTAAAGAAACTGTTTTCACTGCTGATATTTACTCCTCGACAATTTTTATGTATTATTTTCAAGAGGAACATAGTCGAGACATATCAACTGCAGTATATTTTAATTTTACTTTCTCGCTATCGCTGTTGCCGTAAAGAGAAAGTATTGCAATGCTGGGTAAAAAGACGGCGAATTTTCCCCGTCTTTTACAGGGCTCTTATTACAGGGCCCTGGTAACGAAAAAATGTATAAATACAGTTGATAAATTTACAAAATATCCTCTAACACGTGGTGTAGCTAGAATCCATGTTTTGTGTTCTTGATACTAAAAAATCGATTGACGGCAAATGTCTGTTCGTCCATCTACCGACTGTTCGTCGTCTGTCTGTGAACAATGCTAGCAGCTAAACCGTTCAGCCGATTTCTCCAAAATTGATATTTCCCAAATGATCTGGCTGATGTTGCGGCCCCTTTTAATTTGAAACCGATATTTTTATTTTGGGTGTTACTTTACTTGAAGCCTCTTGAACATGTTCCAAATTTTCAAAAAATTGGGTCCATCGTTTTCGATGAAATGTAGTTGTTGTTAGTATAAAGGACGTTTAAGAGAATGTGCAGGTGCAGGTTTCATGTTCGTTGAAAACCCTGATTTTACAAAAATTTTAAAAGTTAAATTTTTTTTGGCGCCTTCCTACAATTACAATTATAAAGACATTTTTCTTAATGAAATATGTTCATAAAAAACAGATCTAAAAATAATATCATGAACAATTGTTAAAAAACATGAGTATTTTTAGGAAATTTTGAGTCAAACATGGCAAATTTTATTTTTTTAAAACCATTTTTGCGTAAGAAATTACACAAATTTGTTTGATTAATATTAGACCTTAGACATCATAAAGAATGCTTAAGAAAAGTCTCATGTTTGTAGAAATGCTGATTTTTCGAAAATTTAAAAATTAAAAATTGTGATGATTATTTTTTTTAAATGAAAGTGTTCATGAAAAACAGATTTTCAAGTAATGTCATGTCGAATTTTTGGAAAATATGAGTATTTTTTCTATAATTTGGCGTCAAACTGTCTCCCGCTCCGAAAATCCTGCGCTTCATTTACGTAATTTTAGAGATGTTTTCAGGCGGTTGGATACTAAGTAAGTTATAATGTGTATATTATTTCATATTTCATTGTTCGTTTCTTACATTCCAGCTTTTGTTATACGTTTACAAATTAATCTTTAAGAAATTATTTTAAACCTAATTGAAATATATGAAATAAAAATTGCTAGTCTTTAGGGAATATCAGATTGTTTGAATGAAACAATTGCATTGCGCGTTGCGACTCGGAATTTCTGTGAAATAGTCTCATTGTTGTGACATAATTTAGCTGCATAAAAATGAAGTTATAATTGACAAACTTGTGTTGATATTTGTTTGAAAATATGTAGTTTTCGCACCAAAGTTCCACCATTTTTAAATGGAGTTTTACAAAATATGACGACTGAGATGAGTTAATTCGGAGAGAAATTAAGGTATAAATAGTATTACATAACCATTACTAAAGGTAAGAGAGTATGTGCTGTTTTAGCACTACTAATTCTTTATGATGAACTTGTATTGAACAAATGGACAACACTACCAACAACAAAAATACGCAACAACAAAAATATTAAAAACGAGGTTTTTTCAAAAACTGCTCCAAAGACTTAAATTTTTTTGACCTTTAGTATTAAATGCACGTGGCATTATCTTCATTTTGATGGATTTTCTTAAAAGTTAGACAACTGATTTTTTAAATATCCATCATGTTCTTAAAATGTATACTGTAGATATATTTCATTCTTTAAATGGTTTGATAACACAGAAACATTTTTTGTAGGTAATCCTTAAATTATGAAATGATTTTTTCGAAATTCTGTGTTGTGACAATTGATGGAGACTTACGAGAAAGAACACTGGTCTAAAATGTTAGCGCAATACTTCTTTTGTATGTGGCGAAGCTGTACTTCAAATATTACAAAAATAGTATTAAGAATTTATTTCAATTTTTACGTATTTTGGCCGATACATGGTAATATTTACAGTGTTGAGGAAGCTCAAACAGACACGTTTTGCACATTCGATTTTCGGAGAAAGCTTTAAACATTTACTTTTTGCAAAATTGTCTCCGGTGTGGGGTGGGAAAATAAAAAAAGAATTAGGAAGCTCTTCTCTTGATTTCTTGGGAAACCGTTGAAAATGGCTCGGCCGTGTTCTTCTACCGGATAAGTGCCGAAGGAGGAACGTTTGTAATGACTGTGGTGGCAACTCATTAAAACACCGCGTCGACGGGGACCCCGGGAGAAGGCGGGTCGCTGGGACGGGGTTACTGGGCGGGTGAGGGGCGGGGTCGAGCGCCGGAGATGGGACCGGGGCCGGCTAGCGGACGCAGTAGAGGCGACGACGAGAATGAATACAGGCAAAGGCGTAATGGGCGGGGAAAGGACAAAATAATGCAGCGGGTCGAGGTCGGCTCTGGTAAAGGCAGGTTTGTGGCGGGTACAATTGGAGGGGGCGGCGCTGGGTGGGATGGGGTGAAGTTGGGCGGGCGGGTCATGGTGGTGGCGTGGCCAGATGACTGAGATAAGGACGAATCTGTGACGGGTTGGACGAGACAGGGTGGAGGGGGAAGTGAGCACGGGTAGTATAGCGGAAGGCGGGGGGAGGCGAGGGCGCAACGGGGTTAGAACGTGAAGGACTTGAGTGGGGTCAAGACGAAAGACTTGGGTAGGGTACGATGAGCAAGAGCAAATGTGGAAGACAATTCCGTGACGAGGAAGAGGAGCCGAGAGCAGGGGCGAGAGATGAGGCAAAGGCCAACCTGGTGACAGAGCGGGATCGGGAATGGAAGTGACAGCGGGGACGGGCGAGGACCTTCTGTTTCGGCGCAAAGCGGTGCTCCCTCCCCGTATTAACTGCGACCACTGCTGCCGCCAGAAATTACGAAGGCGGCACGAGGAAACAAATGCGCAGAGAGACGAAGGGCACGCGAGAGGATGACGCCATTATCCAAGAGGGGGTCGGAGAGAAAAGGTGGGGAATGTTGAACAAGGAAGAAGTTAGAGAACTTAAGACAAGAGAAACTCTGGGAAGAAGTTAAATGTCACCCGAACAAGAAGAAATAGGGTAGAGTGGCCAAAAGTGAAAATTCAGAGAAAGGAAATGTTACTTTTCATTGCACGGCAAGTTGAAAGATGAAAATGGAAGACCACTATCGGTGTTTTTCATTGGGTTGCTTCCACCGACCGTCTCTGCTAACCGTTAAGCCAGAGCGTTTCCCCAACTGGCATTCCTGTTTCGGGGAGCCTCTGAAAGATGTAAAACGGCGTCTTTGCCCGGGAGCGGAGATAAAGAGGCTGCGGCGGGCGCAGGAAGTGCGGGAGAGGGACGGATCGGGGACAGACCGCGAGGGGGCGTGGCCAATAATTAACGCGAGGCGTCGGGCGCAGTAATGAAACGGAAGCGCGAAGGCGACGGAGGGCGGCTGGTGCGCCCTCGATCCTTTCGGTGGTGTGCAGCGGACGTCCCACCGTCTCTGTCCTTGTTTCGTCTGCCCGCCCACTGCCCTTCTACATACCCGCCGGTGGCTGACTGCTGTTAGTCCCAGAGCGTTTCTCCAAACCGCGTTCCCGCTTTGAACCCTTACAATTTTCTCTCTTTTTGGTGTTGTTTTGACCAATTTCAACCATCTTACCTCCTTTTTAGATCAAAAGATCCTGCCTTTTTGATATTTCATTTCTTATTTTAAAAGCAGTCTTAAGTTTCTGTGTTGGGATTGTGTGATTATTGTCATTTACTTTCTATACATGTTTTCTTTCGTATTAAGCACGGAAGTTTTGCATAAGCTTTTTTTAAAAACATGTTCTTTGCAACTTCCATCTCTGTTTAGTACCCTCACATCTGATTACCTCACGCATCTCTTGTATAATAAGATGAGAATTCGAAGTTGGTAGCTACTAGATATATTAATAAATACAAAAAGAGAAACTCAAAGTAATTTTAACATATTAAGGGGAGAAGGACTTACCTATCTTGCCCATGTTATTTTTTTCATTTTTAGGTACACATATCTCAAAAACTATTTTACTTACAGGGTAATTTTTTAATATTTAACATTTAATCCTTCGTTAATGTAAATCAGCTCAAAAGTCTGATATACAATTATTCGTTATTTAACAGGAATTTTTATTTCATTATGAAAAAATACACATTTTTTAAAATATATAATGTTTTTTACGTTTAAATGACCATTTTTTGGTAATTTTGTTCCTTATTATGACTTTACAAACAATGTAGATAGTGCTATAAAAATTAACCGTGTACTACTATTTTTCCCGGAGATAAATTTCCTAAAGTTAAAAAACAATTTGAGTAAATTGACTTCAAAGTTTCGGTGTAAAATTTTGCATGTACTCAATCACTCAGTGCATTCCTGATCCATATTGTGGGTCATCTGGAACCTCCTAATTGTTTCGTTTCCTGTTAGCTTAATGATTATTTTTCTGTTTCTGTTTTAGGAGATTATTTATTTATTTTTTCGTATTTGCACGTTGTTTAGCAATGAAGAACTACTTTGGCATTTCTTTCAATAGACATTCCCTTTTTTTTAATTTGTTGCGTCCTTAATTTTATCATCAACGATGCAACGCGTCTCATTATTGCTTCGTGTGGAGCGTGGAGTAATCCTCCATTAATCTCTCTCCTATGTAAGCAGAGAGTATATATTTATGTAAGTCTCGTCTCGTATGTCGCTTGTCAAGAGGACTGCCAGGTAGAATCTATTTCATTATTACAATTGGGTTTTGTTTACCCAACAATACTTCACTTCTTTTCGTATTTACTTCTATATTCGCAATTACTTCTACATTCGTACAGCTATTTACAACAATACAACTACAACAAAGTAATTATTTATATTCTTATTGACCACAATAGGCGTTTTATTTAGAAGAAACAAAGGGAACGCGCCAATTTTTTTTTTTCATTTATTTCTGCTTGGCCCGAAGGCCCTCAGCATCCGCGTACGATACAGTGATGTTACATGAATTAAATTAACATTGATTGACAAAACTTAGACTTGAATACATTGAGTACATGTGAATTAAATGTGAGAAGCCACATCGGGGGCATGAGAATCAAGGAGGGTCGAAGAACTGTCGCGGTAGTTTTTGCTTTAGTCTATTGTGGTGAGGATTTTGTATTCAGATTTTGAAATGTACGGCTGAGGGAATCTGGGGAATTTTAGGATAGAAGCGAGAGGATAGGAGGGAGAAATGTGAAATAACAGTTCAGCCACGAACTGCAAACAATATCTCAAACTTCGCAAATATCTAAAAAATATTTTTCCCATTCTACATTCCTCCAAGAGTTACGCCCACTCTTTAAATGCCCTGGCTACTGCATAGTTCCATTAAATATTATTTTTAGGGACTACAACGAAGTAAAACAAGTATAAACTATATATCAGTTCATTGTGCATGTTTCCATGAGGAGCAGCTCTAATACATTTGTTACTCTTCTTCTTGGATATAATTAAACATCATTAAGTGTAGTAGATATTATTGCATATTCTCTCTAAATTTGTGTCCCCTTGAAATACTAGGTTGTTGATAACTGAATCCCCATTGAACATTCTGCTGCAGAAAGCTTTCCCGTTCTCGCTTTTCCTTTACCGCGGGTATCGACTGCTTCAAAGTTGCCGCTTTCGCCAGTCTCGCATCATTTTCAAAAGACATTCCAAAACTCTTCGCCCTCGCAAGTTGGCGACCGCCTCTCATACTTCTCTCCCAGTCGACCCACTCTCTCACCCGGCCTTACATTAACCTTCCTCTTCCTTCCTGAGCTTCCTCCCCAGCGGTTTCAAAGCCTCCCTCCTCCCCTCCGCCCCCGCGGCGCACGCCCTCCGCTGTGCGCCTAATTGCGGGCGGCAGAAAGGCCTTCTCAGCCGCTAATTCTGCGGGAAATGCGCGGTTCGACGCGCAAAGTTAGCGCTCGGTCGCCGGCTGCCAATGGGTGATGGATGGTTAGGGTCGGCGCCGCACGACGCAGCACCCCGTGGTGTCGACGCTCAGGCACCAGCTTAGTGGCTGGACCGGCTTAGGTGGCTCAGGGCATCAAGTGATGTCACCGCAGTGCCTTTGACAGGGAGGTTCTTGGTTCGAGTCCCGACTGAGGCAGGATTTTTGACTGAGGCAGTTATTTTTCCGATCAATACCAGGCGAATGCCGAAACAGTTCCCTAGCAAAGGGGCCAAGGACTGCACGCGATCTTTTCTTTCTCTTCCTTAGCAGTCGTCAATTCTTACTTACACGCAATTACACTCACATGCACTACTCTACCACAAATGCCAGGAGAACAGTCGGGAGCTTAGAGCTTGTTCCGGGTGGAGAAGTATCTCCCTGGTGGAAGATACCTTGAGCAGGGAGAGATGATCGCCAGGAAGAATCCTGAGGAACATCCACAACGAAACATGCACTACACTTCCGGGAATAATTACCTCCGCAGTGGATGCGTCCGGAAACACCAATTAATAAATCGATCATTGAGGTCGGGCGAGATGGCTCATTCACAACATCCGTTACATCCTGCAGCATCGCTGACTGTAAGTTCTAGGATTCGACTTCACACGGTAGGGCATTTGCAAAGCTGGACGTAATTTAGCAGCTGCCTAGAGAATTGTAACAGCCGGCTGCTCTGGTCTATTGTTGCAACCTTGGTTTCACCGATCAACATCAGACGAATGCCGGAACTGTTCCTTTAAAACGAACCATGGACTGCGCACGATATTTCCTTCATTCTTTACTACTACATGCTTCGCATGTCGGGAACTCAGTGCGAGTCTTGACTGGGCGGTGACACTCTGAGGGAGAAGTCTGGATGGTGTCAAAACCCGCAAGTGGACATGTTGATATATGCCGGATATTCCATCCCTGCTGGAGTGGAACATCGTGATTTAATATACACTCCACTTTCGGGAATAATTACTATAGGAGTTGACGCGCTCGGGAATACTAAATCGTATGTTTCACCACGTCGGCAGGGAACGCCATGCGTGGCGCTTCCTTCAGCGCTGAGAAATGAAGGGAGGGATTGATTTTCATTGATGTTACAGGCACGTCCACTGGGAGATCAATAGTTCCGCAAATATAGAGCAGAAGGGTGGGGTTCTTCCTCTACTGGATACTTCCTCCTAGGGGAATAATGGGTTCTTCCTCTACTGGATGGTGAGAAACTGCCCCGACCTACAGGTCGGCTTGCTGGGTTTTCCCCATCCAGGTGTATCCCACCAGCTGGGCCCGGACAAGCTCTAAGCTCACGAATGGTCTCCCAACATGTGTAGTAGTGTACTGCTTGTGAATGTAAGTGTGCGTAAATACAGGATGAGGATAAGACAAATAAGAGGAAGGAAATATCGAGCGCGACCCGTGCCCCGTTCGTTAGGGTACTGCTCTGACATTCGCGTGGTCTTAATCGAAGAAACCTGGGCAATCTACGTAGCAGAGCAGCCGACATCTAGAATTCTCCTCCTGGCAGCGGCAGAATTCGACATACGTATCTAGTGTCGAAAGTCAACCATCTTCGGGATTCGAATCCTAGGACCTCTCGGTCAGAAACACTGCGGAGACAGTGGCGATGCTGGATAAACTGGCTAAACTCAGCCAGTCCTAAAAGATTGGAAAGAAGAAGGGAAGTATTCGTACGTAAGGTGTTTGTTGCGACAGTTAAATAACCTCTACTATGAGTAATATTTTATACGACGCCGATGTATGTAGGCGGGAGTCAGGGTTAAGGCTTGAACGGTGTAACTGACTTGCTACCAAGGATCGTGGGTTATTATGCGGCAACTTTTTGCGACGTTATTGCCATTTCTATTCGTCATAAATACAGTTGTTACGACCAGTAGCAAAAGCATCACTGACAAACTGGCCCGGAATATTTTCAAGATAATTTTCTTACATGATTAGCTTTTTATTGTACGATCAATAGCATCGGAATTTTATATCACAGCATGAACAATAAATCATAGGAGAAAAACGAGCAACAGTGATGATTATCTGCTGCTGAGGTGTATAAAAGGCATTTCACGAGCAATAAACCTTCGAATGGGGAAGCTCTCATCAACCTGAAAGCTTAAACAAATGTGGTTGCGATTGAGGAGATCCTATGAAGAGCTTCTTCAGAGGAAGAATGAGCATTTGTCGGGAAACGAGGAATAAAAAAGAAAAATTCACGAAATCAATCGTAAAACTTGTTTTTTTGTTTGGTGATTGTTGGGAATAGCTTGTCTACAATAAATATTCTGATTTTTATATCCTACTTGTTATTTGTTAAGATGTTTTCCAAACAAGACCTTATGAAAGGAGAGAACACGTTGATCTCAAAAATGTTTGTCCATTATAACTGTTGTTTGTCAGATGAATCGCGGCTTCAATACCTTCATATTGAAATTATGTAATTATATTCATTGACTATTAATTAATGCACTTAGCCAATATGTTCGAGAATCTGAAAATGTTTCGTTCATTTTGAGCTAATTGATCTTTCGTTACCCGTTTCTGCAATTGTAATTTTCAAAATCATTAGAGAGAGTAGAATACCGATCCACTTGATTGCATCGATTGCATTGATTAATTTCAGTAAGCTATGTATATTTTCTTGGCTCTTTGAAACTATAGATCTGAGAAGTTTTCCTTTGAGTAAAAGTCAATTTGTAAAAGTCTGATATTTGAGTTTGGAGAAATATCGTTTGTGGAGGACGTATTGATCCCAGCTCAAGCACATAAACAAACGTGTAGAATGGTATTTGAAGGTCACATTAAAATCAGTTTGTCATTTCTGATATTAGACCACACAAACAGGTGGACAGGCAAACTTGTTTGGAGAATAACAATTATACTGTTTTACTATGAAATAAATAATAATAATAATAATAATAATAATAATAATAATAATAATAATAATAGCATCAGTTTCGTGTCACAGACCCTTGAAATTTATTATATAAAACCCGGTAAATCACAGACCCTTGAAATTTATTAATAAACAATAGTAAAATTCGGTTGTCAAAACATTAGATGAGTAAACCGTATCAATCACGGCAGGCATGATAAAAAAATAAATTGAGGAAAAATTTGTTTTATGTTTTCTTTAATACTTTTTCAGACGCAGGAAAATCATGATCCAACTTAGAATCGTTGCGTATTACTTTTATGATAGAAAATCAATGTGCGTTGATATTTCAATTATAATTTTGGTTGCTGGAATTTTACCGCGATTGTGCAACATCTATTGTTTACAACTAACCGTAGTTCCGAAGGTGATATCAACATCGATCATAACAAGCATGGCAGGGTGGGACGGAGCAGAGCGGAGTGAGAATATCTTGAAGATGGAATTCATTCCATTTCCGTCTAACAGACGATTAGATAAATAAATAACCTGAGTTACTTCAGCTAGTGCAAACTAACGTTGCCTGACACTAAATATGAAATAGCTTGTTGATTAGCACACTTTCTCTCTAATGTTGGAGAACATCTTTAGAATTCTCTAGCCCAGAGCTCGAGCCTTGTGGGATTGACAGTGTACGCGGGTGTGTCTCGAGACAAGGTAAGCGTATTTGGAGGCGTGTGGCGCCGGCGGCGATTATTTCGTGAATATTCTCGCTCAGGGGAGGAGGGCGCTGCCGAGGGCAGATAAGCCTGGCTCTTAATTGGCGCCCCGCCCCTCCCCTCCCCTCCCCGCTCCACCCGCCCCGTCCCGCTCCGCCGCGTGGTGCCCGGCTTGTAATGGAAGCGCGGGCGGCGGCACTGGGAAGATGGGGACCTGTGGGAGGGCGACGAGGGTGGAGGGGTGACGGTGACAGTGCACGAGTTACGGGGCGATGGCCGGTCGGGCATGAGCACGGCCGGAGGGGGATGAAAAAGACAAAAAAATTCATTTCAAACGTCGTGAATACCATGTCGTTACCTAATGAACTCAGTTGAAAGTAATCGTAGGTGTTTGGGGTGGGAAGGAAACCGTATTGATAGTGATTGTTATTGCGATCTTAACATAAATTAATATTGTATTCATCAGAAATGTAACATTTTTATCTTTTACACACCTTAACATTTTTTTCGAAAAAGTATTACAAGTGAGTGGAAAATAAAATTAGTAGCCCGTTACATACGAATTACAATAGGCAAATGAAGACTATTTTTACCGATGTATTTAAAATCGATGATTATTGTTTCAAGTTAAATTCTCTGTTAATTTGTTTTCAACGTACTACTGTGATCGATTTTAAAAATTGATACAGTATTATGATATATTTTGTTTAAGAAAACTGGACAACCTTTCTTTTAGTTCTCGTTTCTAGGCTTGTGTGGAAAGGAAGGACTGACTCAGGGGAAGACTGTGCTTTATGACTCTTCGAGATAACCTGGTTTGCGATTTCGGTGACAGCACTGAAGTAATTTCACTCGCAAAATGCAAGGAGGCTGTAACACTTCTCGATTAAAGTGGCCTGTATTGGAGATCTCGGTTTCAATAAAGGGCGAAGGGGTTACATCGCATCCCTAAAAGAGCTCTGTTCCCTCTCAGTATTTATTACTTCCGGGAATCGTCGCGCCGTTTTATGAGCTACAGACCCGCGAAAAGAAGGAAATAATTATACTTTTGAGATCGGCCTCAGGTTTCTCTGTTAAAGACTGCCGCGAAAGAAAATGACAATTCTAGGTATCAGAAATTAGAATAGAGAGAACAAATATGAAAAAGGACGTTTTAGATGTTATTTTTGATTGCTTACTAGATAAATATTATTTCTAAATGTCACCCTAGATACTTACTTTTGTAGTATCTCAACAGTAAAATATGGTCGTCATAAAAGCTCGCGTATGGTAATTGTGTTTTTCTGATAGTCATCATTAAGCAGCAACAAAACATACCGCACGCAAGTGCTTATTTAAACATTTCGCATTAACTAAATCCTTTTAACTTCGTAGATAAAGTGTAATGCATGTACTCTGATAAATGCATGCGTAAATTGACTCAAATTATTTTTAGAGAACAGTAATGCTTTTCTTCCTAATCTTTCTCTTAACGACAACATACATTCAAATAGCATTATATAGATTTGAGAAAGCACCTCAATGTGCTGTAGGAGAATTGTGACCTACAAAGCAACCATTCTTGGAATTATGTGTAGAATTTCTTTTATATATACTAATTAATTTCTTGAACGGTTCGCATTTTTATCAGTTCGGCGAACAGTGTAAACAGCGACGGACAAGGGAATTGTTTCTTTGTTTCTGTATAGATTGACAAATGGTGAACTCTGACATTTCATTTGAACGTTGAAGAGATGGCATTCGAACTTTTTTGCTCTTCAACTTTTAGCATTAAACGTCCTCATTAATCATGGCTGTTATCTTATTGACCGTAGTAAGCTCGCTGCTTTATTGAGCGACTTGAGGTTCAATAGACTATTTCTTTGGAACCTTAATTTCTCTTGTGATTTTAAAAAAGAGCATTTCCTCGAAATACATCAAAAGTTACAATCTCTTCAAAGATATTGCGGTAAATTCATTTTAAAGGAAGGCAATTATTGATGTTATCACCGATGACAGTTTGTCAAGCCAGACAAATTTTAACAGATAAAAGATGTCAGTAATTATATTAAATGCTCCCAAATAGAATTAACATTTCCTTGAATATCTTTAATGCCACTTTTCCTTGTTTCCACTTGTGCCTTAGGACTCATGACAGAAACCAGACAAGAAGTCGCCTCTGTTAATCGACCTTTGTAACCAACTATGTAGCGCTTCTGACCGGGAGGTCCTAGGTTCGAGTCCTGACGGCGGCAGGATTTTCGACACTAGCTTTTCAGCTAGGTCGAATTCAGTCGCTGCCTGGAGGAGAATTCTAGCGGCCGGCTGCTCTGATCGGTAGTTTTCTCGGTGGTTTCTCCGATCAACACCAGGCGAATGCCGGAGCAGTACGGGCTACGGACCGCGCGCGATCTTTCCTTCCTCTTCCTTGTCCTATCCTCACCCCTTACACACACACTTACACTCACATGCACTACACTACCACATATTCCGGGAGACCGGTCGGGAGCTTAGAGCTTGTCCCGGCTGGTGCGGTGCCCCGCTGGTGAGAGATACCTGGTTGAGGAAAACACCCTCTAGACGACGGTAGGTCGGCGCCGGATCTCGCCATCCAGCGGGGTATGATCACCGCCACCTTTCGATAAAAAACGCACTACACTTACGGGTATAATGAGCATAGTAGTTGACGCGCCTGCAATCAACACTCAATCAATGATCGAACGCGGTGGTGGATGGTGCAGAGGCTACACGATGGTGCTGGTGGTGGCGGTGACTATGGAGGTGACAGTGACGCACACAACGGCAGGGTGAAAGGGTGGCAGAAGGGGTGGCGAATGTGAGAAAGGGATTGGCGAGCACGATGGAGAAGGTATTCGGTGCAGGAGGTGTGGAGTCGGGGTAGTGGGGGCGGGTGTGGGAAGTGAAGGTGACGGCGGTGGAAGAGACAATGACATGGGTGGCGAAGGGGGTGTCGGTTAAGGCAGTGGTGGCTGTGGGCGGTGGGCGAGTGGGAAAGTCCGTTGAGCAATGCTCGACCGCCGTGGCAGGGATCAGTAGTGGGAAGTGGCGTCCGCATGTAAAGGCTGCTCTCGACGGCTGCGCGCTGAGTGGCCTCCCGCGCCGTGAAGCGCTGGCAGGAACAGAGTCCGACTGCGCCGGTCGAGAATAATACGAGAGTATGTCGGAGCGAGGCTTCAGTTTTCAAACTGAATAGAAAATGTGGACGGACTCTGTCGGAAGGGTTGTTTCAAGTGCCACTCGGCAGCTATCATTCTCGTGTTCTCACATACCCCTAAAATAGAACTGTGTGACGAACATATATTTTAATCGCCGTCTCCGCACTACCACGATCAATTAACTGATATGTGCAGGCAAAGGGTGGATGCAGATCACTCTTGCCCCGTGGGACACGAATTACATTTCTTAGGCCGTAATCTACGAAATGAGTCCTGTTTGGGTGACAAATCAATGTGACAAATCAAATTTAAAAGATATATTGTTTTAATACTCATATTGAAATTTCATTTTAATTAATATATTGTTACGATGTGGAATCGCACACTGAAAACACAAATTATTTAGAAGGTAGCTGAAAAAATGCAGTGCAGAGAAGTAAACATGTTTTAAGAAAAACTAGATTTATATACTAGTTCACTTTCTATAAAGTATTTTTGAATCCTGGCGTTTTATTAAGATGTATTAAGAACTTTGCGACTTACCAACTGAATGAATTTCTCTGTATATTTTATTGGTACTCACCTGAAAAAAGAAAGAAATACTCGATTATTAATTACACAGTTTCACATCGTGAGTGATAATAACAACAACAACAATAATAATAATAATAATAATAATAATAATAATAATAAATGCAGTGAAAGGTTTACGCTCTTGTGTTATGAGTAAACTTGCTCACTTTATCAACACTGGCATGATCACATACAATTTTACATGAATTTCTTACTATTTTGTTCTTAACTTTTCCGAACCTTACATTGAATAAGTCTGTTTCGTTAATCACGTTATTTTATGTTCTAGAGTGTAGAATATTTTCTAACTCGAAACAGGAAAACTCTCATAAGTCGTATGTGAAGATGAGTGTGTCTGTGTGTGTATTTGTAAATGGGCGTGGGTGTGTTTGTAGGTAAATTTGATGTGTAAAGTACGTGGGGTCTGTGATGATATTAACAGGAAATGAGCTACCCTTGCGTAAAGACGAGAGATGCTCAAACCAACATTATGTCGTAACGTGATGACTGCATTGTCATTGAATCGCAACTGTAAGGCCCAATCTACAACGAAACTATTCTTTATTATCTGCGTTAACGGGAAACTCGTAATAATTTTTAACTCTTCACCAGACGCACTATAATTCAAAATACAACTAATTTAATTCTTAACTTATTCAAAACGATCTCTCCTCAATGATATTGTATGCTTGTCCTGCGGGTACGCTCAATGTTACACTTTAGTATGAAGTATTGCGCGATTGAACCTTACATTCGTTGGTGAACTAGTGTATTTAGGCTTACTTTCGACACATTCTTGCTGTGGAGTAATGAAAATAGGAGAGGGAAACTGAGAGCGTTTAGTCGCAACTCTGTTAATTGCGAGTAAATAATGAGACTGCTGAACTAGAAAAATTAGAACTTGTATTAGAACTATTGCTCTACCACTCTCAAAAAAACCTTCCACTGCACATGCCCGAACGTAGCCTCTCCTTCCAAAGCTCCTAATGTTTCCCCGCCTGCCTGTGCTCTTTGTCACAACATAGCTCTCGCTCTCCCCCCCCCCCTCTCTCTCTCTCTCTCTCTCTCTCTCGTGGGTCGTGTGGTAATTCAACACTGCGAGTTTGGTGATAACAAACTGATGAGTGAGAAGGATCAGACGAAAGGCAGCTTACATGTTTCTACAGTAGGGGTTGTCCAAATGATCAACAGAAAATAAGCCGTGTCTTGAAGAAGAGTTTCGGTCTCCAGTCCGTTTTACCGTGGCTAGTGAGCAGTGACTGTGTGTTTTACATAGTAGCTGCTGTTATTGCCAAATTTTGTTCGCGATTGTGCAATTTATAATGGCATATTCTTCATTATCCACTAGTGTGTCGGGGAGGCCCCTGAGAGGACAAGCGCGTGAAATCGTTTATCGAGTGGTTCAGTACTTTGACCAGCTGAAAATTAATTTGCGCGATGGAAATGTAGTGCAGATGGCGAGTGATGCGACAGGTATTTCGGAATCCACAGTGAAGACGTAATTAGGGAAGGGCGTGAAAGTGAGGCGAAGTGTCAGCTCATATTTTCAACTCCCAAAGGAAAGAAAATGGAGAGAACAAAACTGATCGGAGTGGATTCATTCACAGATTTCTCTATTAGGCAGAAAATTCATAATTTTTACACTGTAAGAAAAGAATGTCCTACTCTTGGAAAGCTACTAACAGCACTGAAGGAAGACGAAGTTATCGACTGTGGCAGAGAATTCCTCAGAATGCGTTTACGGAAGCTTGGCTTCAAGTGGAAAAGATGCAGTCCAATAGAAAAGTCCTTATCGAACGCCCCGATAGTGTGATATGGCGTATGCGTTACTTACAAGAAATCCGTAAGAACAGGGAAGAAGGGTTTTATATAGAGCATATCGACAAAAAATACATTCAGGCACCACATAGTGTAACATCGTGTTGGCTGTCTGAGAACGAAATTGAAGTTACAACAAGAATAAGGAAAGGACAAAGATTAATTATTGTTCATGGGGGAGGTGAAAACGGGTTTGTCGATGATGCTTTGTTGATAGTCTCTTCGGAACAAAAAACAGGAGATTATCACGCGTCAAAAAAATCTATTGTAGAATCGCTAAATAATCATGGAGTTGCTTTTGATCCATTATTCACCAAAGCTCAGTTATTACAAATAATTCAAAGTATACCCACTGAAAAACGATACGTCGTTGATCAAACAATCATTGAACATAGCCACATTCCTCTCTGTCTTCCACCGTACCATCCAGATCTACATTCAATAGAACTTGTTTGTGGAGGGCGCGTGGCAGCATAAACAATTGGTGCATCCTTAAAAGAAAAGGAAACGCAGAGAAGCGTTTGCACAATACAGTGCTGAACAATGGACGAAATGCTGCGAGCATGTGCAGGGAATAGAAGCTACCTACATATAATAATTCAATGTGATGGACCAACACATTGATGAATTTGTCATTTCTTCGGACACTCCTGGCAGTGCGAGTTCTTCTTCTGAGGACGAGGGCAGTGATGATGAGTGACGGTCAGTGCGATCGCTGCGTCTCGCAGTCGCCTGTCCTTGTCGCCTACGCGCTTCCTTATCGCCAAGAGGGGAAATTTCAGTTGCCGCAGGGTGGGGGCAGCCTCTGAGACTTCACCAAAGGTACGTCCGCCATGATGGTCTTTTTGCGAGCGGTTCGGCTATAGTAATACAAACGGTATGCGTGTCAAAGGGGAATTCAAGATATATCAATCAATTCAATTCCCAACGAACAAAGGAGGTTATTGCCTATATAAGAAAAAAAACCTTATTGTTTACAGGAAGTTGACAGAAAACAAAATATTAAATCAAGTAAAATCAAAATACGAAATCAATCTTGAATACTTTATATTGTTTCTTGCGTGTTCATATTATAAAGTAAATTACACTCCCGCTATAAATTGATTTGGTTCGTCGCCCATCAGAATTCGTTCAAATCCCAATGATTAGAAATTGTTTAGAACGGCAAGAAAACAAGGCCCACGGACAAAATCATAAACCTTCTCCTTTTGCGCCATCAGGGCAACGTTTGTTTGATTACTCCCTGCGTTCAGAAGGAAGTGCTTCGTATAGGTTTCGTCCAAGTCTGCACGATTCACACACATGCGAAGTTACCGATTCGCTAGGCGTGAGCACGGGACTTGCGGTAATTGCTCGCGGGCGTGGTGGTGGGGAAAGTGGGAGGCGTGGCGACGATAACGAGGGCTCTCCATCGCCGGACCGCGGGCACCTGCAACCCACCCACCACCACCATCGCCTCCGCCCTCCCCACCACCACATCACTACTTTTAATCTTCTGTCTATCCACCGCCCCCGCCCCTGCCGTTACTGACCTCGTCTTCCCTATCGTTCTTGTAGCCCCCGCCGCCCCCATAGCCCCCCGCCGCCCCCATAGCTCCCCGTCGCCCCCCGCCGCCCCCGCCGCCCCGCCGCCCCGCCGCCCCGCCGCCCCGCCGCCCCGCCGCCCCGCCGCCCCTGCCGCCCCGCCGCCCCCGCCGCCCCGCCGCCCCGCCGCCCCGCCGCCCCGCCGCCCCCGCCGCCCCGCCGCCCCTGCTGCCCTCGACGCCCCGCGCCCCGCGCCCCGACGCCCCGCCGCCCCGCGCCCCGCGCCCCGCCGCCCCGCTGCCCCGACGCCCCGCCGCCCCCGCCGCCCCGCCGCCCGCCGCCCCCGCGCCTCGACGCCCCGCCCCCCGCGCCCCGCCGCCTCCGCCGGCCCGCCGCCCGCCACCCCCCGACCCCCGCCGACCTTGCGCCCCGCCTCCCCCCGCCCGTCACCCGCCACCCGCCCTACGGCCCCCCCGCCACCCCTACACCATTGAATCATCCCTGCCACCACTCCTCCCCACCGTCCCCCGCCACCATTCTCACAGCTCCTACTGCCAGCTTTCCCATTCGTCGTCGCTCCTGCCGCCCGCCCCCGTCGGTGCTGCCAGCGAGCCGTAACGAAGCCACTTAACGCTGGAGCGGTCGCGACGGGCATCCCAGGGTTACTCGATCGCGCGCCCTTGACCGCCGTTAACAACGCAGGATTTAGGATTCAGGGTTTTAAGAGTGGGTTTGTAGTGGGTAGTCTGCGGAGGTGTTGATTGTTCCATTTAATTCAATTATTCATCCCTTCGCTATATTAACGATTGTCCTCAATGGTAATGACGGAAGTAATAGAAATGTTATGAATATTATTTATTTCCTTGCAAATGACTATGACAAATGTATTCCCAGGCGGTAAACAAAATATCAAAAAATACATAAGAATAATTCGATGCAACCTTGGCCTCACAGCTTTTATGCGGTTACGTGCACACAGAATACTAGGCGGAATACTTAATTACATAAGTTATAAACAGACACTAGATTTAAATGTATGTGCTTTTAATTCACTTTTAAAACAAGTTTTTTAATATCAAGAATAATCAAATATAAGCCGATCATTAACATTTGTATTTATACGCAATTTATTTTACTTCACATCTCATTAGCATTCATAGATTCACATCACACACAGCATTCCGTTTTTCTTTATGATACTATCCTGCACATTGTACATATCCGAATTGTTATTATACCGATAAACTAATTAACTTTAAAAATATAATGAGTACACTAAAAAAGTAGCTAGCAATGTAAGATTGGGAATGGGAAGCATCTTTATGAGATTCTATAAACGCATTTACGGGCTAAGAAAGCATCCAAAGTGTGGGTTATCACAATAAACCTGTTTGGAGAAATGAAGTTCACGACGTATCTAGTAAAAGTGCTTATCTTCGATTTTGTAATAATTCAAACCAAACATTATTCAGTCAACGAAATATGAATTGAAATGCTCATGGGAAAGCAATGAATCGTATCTGTTTTGTTTTGATATTTGAGTAACTGGAGTAATTATTAAGATAAAGATAAAATTAAAAGTCCTGTTTACACAGAGATACATGCATTATTATTGCATAACCCACTGAAAAAATACAATAGTATCCGGTATAGAGTATACTATTATAATTTTTGTTTCGCTATTTCCGATGTGCCGAAATAAAATACTTTCTCCACGATGGCTGATTTTGTTATTTTAGTGGTTCAGTAAAATATCACAATACAAACGAATTCAGTATATCAGTACGTTATCTAGCCTTAAAGTAATAGTTTTTTATCACTGTTTGCTGTGTACAGTATTTTATTAGTTCTTGAATATTCTTCTCCAGAGTCCGCTATTTCCTCACATTTGATTCTGTTATGTCCACAACTTCAATACATTTTAATATATAGTATTTGTACTCTTGTTTGACTTTCGCACTGTTGCAACTCTTTTCTTTATTTTTATACTTTGACATCACACCTATTCTTCCGTTCTGAAATACCCTTCAAAGCATTTATGATGTTTTAGCCAGAAGAGATTTTACTAGTTTTCATCTCGCACTCCACAATTAGTAATTTGGTAAGGTTCGACAGAATTCCTCTAAACGAACTGAAACTATTTCCTCAGGGGTAATTTTCCTTAGCCCCTTACACTCGCCGTAAGTGATACAAAAATAACATGCGAGAAATGCAAACTTTTAATCTTACAGGAATTTGCTCTCCTGATACAACATATTTTTTCCTGGAAATAATGTTACATAATCGTATATTCTCTATAACCGATGTGGATAGTTCAATATAACAGAGTCATTTAATGTTTACTTTATGTGGGGTTGAATCAATGTATGTGAACTTTAGTTCACTATAGTCGAAAGCTCACTAAATCAGAGTTCTTTCCTCCCAGAGTCGCCTATATTTATTTTACAATGCATATTAACATTAACTTAGTGCAGGAAAAGTTGAGAACGTATATTTTTATTTAGTTTAAGTTCATTTTATTCGAAACAGGTAAGCAGTCATTCTATATTCATATAGATACAAATGTAGAAAACGACAATAACACAATTGTCAACAAACATAAAATTTTATTTCAAAACCAAACGGCAAGATTAGATTTGTAAATGAATATGAACGATGTAATTTTCAATCCTACCATTAATCAGTACCTGTACACAGGTAATATTAGTGTTTTGCTTTTTCGCAACGTTTTTGCTGCTATCACCTTCCCGTTTCCCCACCAACACTTCGCTTAAATTTAAAAACCTAAAATTTTCAATTGAAACAAAAAAGACTCTTTATATTTTTCATCATGTTGAAAAGCTGAATGGTAAATAGCCAGAGGGGAAACGAATTGCAGGCAAAGCCTGCGCCCCATCTGTCACTTTGAATGTGGACACCTTCAGTTCTCCGAATGCGAAAGAGCAAACGCTGAAAAGGCACTTAATCTTCGCTCCTCATAGCAACGCACCGCACGCTGGCAGGTCGGTCAACAGCAGCAAATGATGTGCCAACCGCACGCTGATGAGATGCGACTGACGGATAAACAGAGGAGGAAAAATGAGAAAAAGGTACAAACTGAAAAAGCGTTTGAAAGGCTGCATTTTTTGTTTTGAGTATTATATTTTTTGTGTTTATTACGTACTGAATATATACTCATCAAACGATTTTTCTATAATTCAAAAGAGCTTGCATGTTGTTACACGTTGCATATCAATGTTTACACTGATGAGATTTCAAATGTTATTTCTTGACGCACTTTCTTTCTCTCTGAATTTATTAACAGACATGAAAAGAAACGTGTTATTTTAGAACTATTGATACATTGACCCTATTAAAACTATTTTATTGAGAGGCAGAAAATCTATTGGATTGATTGATTGATTAGTGGTTCTGGGATCGTCAACAGCTAAAGTCATTATTACCTTAATTGTCCTGCGGTTTATGCTCAGTGATCCTTGCCCCGTTGGATGGCCAGATCCGGCGTCGACCTATCCGTTTGCTTGCGGGGTTGTCGTCTACCAGGTATCTCCTACCAGCGGTGTATCGCGCCTGCCAGGACAAGCTCTAAGCTCCCGACCAGTGCCCCAGCATGGATGGAAGTGTAGTGAATGTAAGTGTACGTGTATGTAAGTAAATGATGCAGATAAGACAAGGACGAAGAAGGAGAGATCCGTGACAAATTTGTTATGGTACTGCTCCGCCATTCGCCTGGTATTCATAGGAGATATTCATATTCGGGGAGACCGGTCGAGAGCTTAGAGCTTGTCCCGACTGGGGCGGTGCCCCGCTGGTGTGAGAGTCCTGGTCAGGGGGAAACCCCAGTAGCCGACGTTAGGTCGGCGCCGGATCTCGCCATCCAGCGTTGGAAGATCACCGCCATCTCCCGAGAAAAAAACATATACTTCACTAACGGGACTAATGACCAAAGCAGTTGACGCGCCCGGAAACACGAAAAAAACAAACCAAACCATAGGAGAAACCACAGAAAACTTTCGATGAGAACAGCCAGCCGCTAGAATTCGCCTCCAGACAGCGACTGAATTCGATCGAGCTATTTGGCTGGCGTAGAAAATCCTTCCACCATCGTGACTCGAATCTAGGACCTCTCAGTCAGAGACGTGGCTGGCACATCAGTTGATGCCCTAAACCACCTCTCCCTGTTGGAATTGACGAACAAAGTTTAGATAACGTTTAGTAAAATTTAGAGGAATCTATTCTTTGTTACTTGTTGATTGCTGTAAAAGAACATCCAATATAGTATCTGCTGCAGCTCTAGAGAAACTGTACATCCATAAAGTTTCTTTAAAAAGGTGTTTGTTTAGAGTTAGTACTGAATATGGAAGTAAATAATTACATGTGATTTTCTAAATAATAGGGATATTTCTTTTCAAAATAGATCTATTCAACGTTGCTTGACAGTCTCATACGAATTGAGGGGCCAACGACGTATCCCAGTGAATTTTCCCCTTTATCTTCTCTGTAGGTAAAGAGTTACTGGATGGTATGAATAAAAATGTGCATATGCTATTTTCTCGCGTTTTATGACTATGTACTCAGAATCGTATGAATAATTATTTCAGAAAATTCTAAAAATAAATAAATTTTCAAACCTTAGAAAGTACTTAACTGGACTTATTAGAGCATTTGCTTACATCTACGCGAATAAAAAATGAGCATTTACTCTTTCTGTGAACATAGGCTGAGATTCTTGTGAGTCTGTTTTGAGGTACCTTAGTGTTGAGATCAATGTTATCATACGTTTGTCGTAAGTGGAAGGCTGTCAAGAAATGGATATGTTCATGAATGTGTTAAACAAAAAGATGTACGGTAAGACGTAAAACAGTGAGAAGAAACAGACAGTTTATTCTGATTTTCATAGAGAAATGTTAAATACTTATCAACACTTTTTTCGGTTAAGGAAAGGTGAAAATAAAGGTGGAACTCGCCAATATAAAAAGAAAAGAATGTATTTTTTGTGTGTGTGTGTGTATGTGTGTGTGTGTGTGTGTGTGTGTGTGTGTGTGTGTAGGTGCGTGCGTACGTGTGTGCGTGAGTGTATTAAGTATATGGTTTTAGTTTTCAGTGAGGTGTTGGTGAATATTTACTCATAAATTATAATTTCATTTTTCAATGCTTATCGTTTACAGAACAATTGGAAACTGTCGGCATGCATAATATCTTCGTGAAAAGTGAACCTTCTCTTACAACCAAGCCTGCCCATTAACGTGGTGCAATCTTGTTTTAGTATCTGTCGATATAGATGATAGCTATACAATTGGAACAACGTAGTGAATGTTGAAATCTTCTTCAAAAAGTGCCCACCTGTGTCCCTGCAGAAACGACAAGTACAGAAACAATCAAAATATAAAATATGAACTTCCCGTATCCCATTGATTGAAAATATTATATATCACAAACTGTGATGTATAATGATTGATTGTAATATTTGGCCAAATACATGTAGCACTACTTCCTATATACCAGTGGCAACTGGTGCCCCAACAGACTGGAGGTTGCATCTCCATCGAATATATAGATAAAATTGTACGCAATTCAAATCAATTCAAACTAAGTGAAATGAAAGTCTATATTGAGACACTACTTACATTATGTTTTGCTTAGGTTCCGTGTAAGGCATATACTACTCCCGCGCACGTGGTTCAGGCTTTGATTTCCACTGGACACTTAAATTGGACTCCAGTACATCGCAACAAGCACTATTGCTTTGACAACTGTCACACAAATAAAATTATTTTATTTCGAAAACTTCACTACCCTGGTATATTTGGCGATAATGAAAAATCTTCGACTCACATTCGTATTTACAAGAACGTTCGCAAACGTTGGCCGGCCAGCTGCAGCCACGGGGCAGCTGCAGCTAAGGAATTTCCATCCAGAACGGCCACCTTTACATAAAGAACTCATCAAATGTACGTTTTGAGTCAACAAACCTAATATCAAATGTAAACAAATTTTCCAAATATCATGAACAATGCATTGAATATCGCCAATACTGAACTTGTGTACTTTCAATAGCAAGCGAAAATCATAGAACTACGTTACAGTGAGTTAGACGAAGACAGAATATGGATAATCCCCTGACATCCTCTCCGTCGCCGCGCAGCGCGGTAGCGCCAGCTGTCTGGTTGTCCAATCAAAAGGCCGTATATTTCCTGTGTTAAATCGAAGGGTCGAGGAGTAAAACAGTAAATTCATTAATACAGCCAAGAGCGTAGTGCAATTCCCGGCAAGGCACCAGACACCGGAAAGAGCGCCAATTGGACGCTCTTTGGTTTCAAAATGTTTTCGTAGACATCGATATTGCTGGAATATCTTGAATAATGGACGTTTTAAAAGGAAAAATTATATTCCTTCGATATTAAGAGATATTTTTCATTTTCTGGGGGTTGTGCAACCTAAGAACAACCTGCCACTGCTAAATACATACATTTGTCTTTCAGTTATAGTGCAATATATTTTGCGGTCCCCCGTTGGCATCCCCTTCCCAACTGGTCTTCTTTGGAGACCGGAATGGTTCTGCTACGCGGTAAGAGAAACTGATAAGCATTTCTATTGGTTTTTGTGTGATATGAAATGTAATGGTTTTAATTTTTTGTCTTCCCCCAAAAAGAGAAAGCTGTCGCGAGTGTTGCCCTTTCACAGTAGGTAAACCTTAGCTGGACGGATGAATATTTAAGGGAACGGCCCCGACTGGTAAACAGTGTCCGAGAGGGACGAGGGGCGAGAGACTGAAATCAATCGCGATATCTTGTATATTTATCGGAAAACACTGGACATCTCAACCAACGAGATTCTTCATTTTACGAATGTCTAAATTGAAGTTCAACGTGACATCCCAACAGTGACACCGCATAATAGCTTTCTCAAGATGCAGAGGAAAGTGACTGTTCGACTCATACCGCTTGATACATTTCTTGATGATAGAGTTGTCTGCGACTTACACAAAATGTGACTATGAAAGAAGGTAGACAATTTGTGTTTCCTCGGTTCTATGGATTTTTGTTGCATGACACAACCTCGATGAACGCATAGAAACATGATTTTCTCCCATATTGCGAAATAAAAGAATGAGTTTGCGTAACCCCTTGGTCCCAGCACGGCCCTTTTCTTTCGCCTTAACATGCGGGTAAATACGCAAGGAGCAGGCACTTAATCTTCGCCTGCCATAACCGCCCGACGCCAACGTCAACGCGCAAAACAAGCGAAGGTCCAATGAAGCGTCAGCCGCCAACGCGCCGGGTGGCGGTCTACGGCACTAACGGCCGGGCGGACGACGACGGGGTAAACAAGCGAGTAGCGGAGAGATCGTGCCCCGCCAATCGGCTGCGGCCGTCGCTGCGCTTTGCCGCGTCGCCGCCCGCGCTTGTTTTTCAGCTGCCAGGGAGCTGCTAAGAATAGTGAGGGAGGAGATTAAGTGCTCTGTCGACGCCGGTGCCCTTTTCCCTCCCCTCCCCGCGCTCCCCGAACTTCTCCTCCGACGCACTGTCGAAGTGTTGCGCTGTGCCGCAGGCATTTGCGAGCCCGCGTGCCCTGATGGATCGCAGATTGTCGAGTGGCGCGCTGCCACGTGGTGTGATGGAGGTGGGAGCTGATGTCGCAATTTCTAATGGATGCCACCCAGGGCCACTATCACTATATTTTCTTACTCTTCTTCTTCTTCGTCTTCCCCTTCAGCTTCTTACTCTCTTTAATCTTACTATATTTATTCTTATTCTTACACTTCTTCTGTTACACTTCTTATCCCTATTCTTATCATTTTTCTTCTTACCGCCTGCTTATCCATATTCTGCTTGTCCTCCCTGCTCTCATCTCTTTTCTGCTTATCCTTCTTTTTTTAACATTACCCTTATAATTTTTTTTTTTTTTTTTTTTTTCTCTTATCTTTTTTTTACCTCTCTCTTATACTTCTTCCCCTGGTACCGAGAGCTACCTTTGTAGTCAAACAGTTGACCTCCCTCCTCTGGGAATCGTTGTTCTAAGTCTGGTCAATTCAAGTGGAATTTGTGGTGGTCAAAGTGGGTTTGCGGAAGGTTTTTTTTAGGATTATCCCTTTTCCCTGCTTCTCAATCCACCATTCAAATCATAGCTTCATTGTCTACTCAACAAAACTATTCATAACAGTTATTGCTGAAAATAGTGATGATTGATTGATTGATTGATTACTAGTGATTCAGGGCGCGTCAATCTCTGAGGTAATTAGTCCCATAAGTGTAGTGTATGTTTTTCTCGGTAGGTAGGTAGGTAGGTAGGTAGCTGTGATAGTTCACCGCTGGATGGCTACATTCGGCGCTGACCTGCCATTGGTTAGCGAAGTTTTCCTCAACTAGGTATCTCTCACCTGCGGGACAATCTCCAAGATCCCGACCGTTCTTCCGGCATGTGTAGTAGGGTAGTGCATTAAGCGTAAGTGCGTGCAAGTAAGGGGTGAGGAGAGAACATGGAAGAGGCGGGAAACATCACGCGCGGTTTTTGGCCCGTTTGTTTGGTATTGCTCCATCATTCGCCTGGTATTGAACGGAGAGACCACAGAAAACTACTGATCAGAACAACCGGCCGCTGAATTCTCCTCCAGACAGCAATAGAACTCAACCAATCTATCTGGCTAGTGTTGATAATCCTCGAACCCAGGACCTCTCGGTCAAAGGCACTACAATGACAACAGTTGATGCTCTGAGCCACCTCTCCCGGTGAAAAGAGGGATGAATGAAGATCATAATAAAGACAAAACAAACTTCCTCTGCTCCTACAACGGTCCAGGAGTTATGAAGCAATCTCCGTAAGTTGACTATAAACAGCATACTGTGAAGTAGTTTTGTTTTTCACTACACTATTCATCTCATGTCATTTTCATCTCTGCAATACACATTCAAAGAGCCTTACTAAATATGAGAGTATTTACATCTGTTTCTCTAGATTTCTCTGTTCACAAACCCAGTTTTAAGGAGCTTTAGTATGATTTCCACAGATTGTAATACTGACTGAGACTGTCATAAGTGATGGACCAAATAGATAGAGTCGAAGAATAAGACCATTTCCCGAAGCCAAGAACATAAAAACGAACGAGAGGGCATGAAGAGAAGGAAAGAATGAACTTTTTTCGTTACTGATTGTTTAGGGCTACTCACGTAGGCGGCCGACGTTGCGTGCACTAACCTAGCGCTTAATAGAGGGCGACCGGTATGGACCACTGGTTGTCAAGTCAGGGCAGGGAGGTGCTCGACCGCGATCGCTCTAGTCTAGTGAAAGGAGAGTGGCTTGCGGACCACTGCAGCGGATCTCCGCTTTGCTTGCATTTGAGGAGCCCTGTCTGAACACATTGAAGCCCAAGTCTTACTTACACTCGGACTTTGCTTAAAGCTGGAGAGTCCCAAGCCCGAACAAAGCTCGGGCGCAAGTTTCGTCATCTTTCCGCGCACGTGCCCGAGTACACATAGGTTCTGGGCACTGAGGAGATGTCTCCATTGATGTGGCAGTATTGTACTGCTATCTTTTGAACTATTTGAAAATATTTTGCGAAATGCGAGCTAGTAATATCCCTTGCTCTTTGTAGAAGTTTGCAGTGGTAGATAGAGTTCTCTTCTGTGGTGCGTGCGTTGTTTTGACTTCAGATCGTTGAGTAACAACAAAATTATGATCATTAGGAAAACAATTTGGAAATTACCGCCGGAAAAATTCGGAAAGAAGGTTTGGATGAAATGTGTGAAAATTCTGATTCTGAAAAATATATATTGTTGCTGCACAGGATTTTATGCTTTATTTTTGTAATATATTCAAATACATCAATAAAGTATGAATGCACTTACATTTCATTTGTTTTCAATTAACAAAAATCTTTATAAAAATAGTAAGTATGTATGCTTGCATTTCACCAAAATAGTCACTGATGTCAATTAAAATAGGTTCTGTGACCCAACCGATCACCAAGCGCCTGACTCAGTATTGAGATCTCCTTCTGCCAGGAAATGAATTTTGGCACATTCACTTTAAAACAAATATATGTTAACTCTACTAACGCTTATTCGTATTACACTTAAGAATTTTAGTCAACTGCTTAAGCCTTTGAAAAAAATTAATTTTGTATTGCCTTTTAATTTTTTCTAATATTAACTGTAATTCCAATGAACACTTGTTGCGGTTGCACTACAGGATATGTGCTTATACTGCTATATCTGCTGGGGCAAATTTAATTATTTTTCAATTTATTACGACAAAATTTATTTATTTAAAATTTACGAGTTTGATATGCTAACTCAAGCACATGTCCAAAAAGATGAGACAGATTTTATTATTAGTTACAAAAAAATTAAAATAGTATTTGCTGTATGTCTTATGGTCACATTTACTATTTCTATTCAAAATTAATTTTCACAGACGTATGTAACATTTTAATCATTGTTTTGTTAAGATAAACTATCCTAGAATGTTCAATATTTTTTTAGAAAAATAACTTTTTGTTTTCTAACCGACACGCAATAACTGATCCTTTCTCTTTAATACGGAGACCCCTAATGCCCACCATCTTTTGTTTATGTTTCGATTTTTATGAAGCCGGGCGATGGAGAAATGCCCCCTTTTCGAACTGAAAATATTGAAAAATGTTACATAAGAAATGAAACTAAGCCGAAAACAAATAACATAAAAATATAGAAGGCGTTTAAGAGTAAAGACAAAAATAAGAAAACATATGGACATAGAAAAAAAACTCCGAAGTTTCTTGCACGTGAAAAAGTTTAATGTCAGTTTTACGAGAGTGTGCTTTTTAACTGACGTCAGCAAGCTAAAATATTTATGTTCTAGTACATACGATATTTCACGATAGCACGGTAATTCTCTCTCATAAACTAGATATTTGGTGTTAGTGCTTCAGCCAAAATTAGACATTTTGACAAATTACTTCGTTAAAAAAATTGGTTTCAAAAAATTCCGAACAAATGTTTTCTTTAACTTTCTGAAGAAACTAATTACAAATATACAAAAAAAACATGATACGTTTATGATTTGTTTCAAAAACCAGATCTAACCATCTGTTTTCATTGAAAATTAGAACTGAAACAAAATAGTAGTTCGAAAGTTGCGGAGTCACAGCTCGTTTCTTTTCCAATTGAAAATGTAATAATCTTCCAATATTAATTCTCAAAAATAATCTTTGTTTTCTTATTGATTTTTAAACACTTCACCCATTAAGCATATGAAAAGTGCAATAAAACATTATTTTAAAAATTAGCATGTTTGCGTAAAATACCTTAGCGTTTTGGTGGAATCTCACTGTGATTTTCAAAAACATTGCTCTGAAATATAACCTGTACGTATCATGCCCTTTGAATGCAATATGGGATGCGAGACCGCCTTTATTTCGCTGAGAGAGCGGAGGCAAAGCAACGCCGGCGGGCCGCCAGCAGCGCTCGCAGCGGAGCAGAGGAAGCGCCGCCTGAAGGTGCCCTGATTGCGCCTGCGAATTGACGAAAGGCTCTTCGCCTCGGGCTGCCAGAAAGAGTCGGTGGTGGACAAGAGGCGCGGGGAACGGCGGGGTACGATCCGCGTCGGAGGCGATGGAGGCAGAAGAGGTAGTGGTAATAATGGAAGCGGTTGTATTGGCGGCGAGGGTGTACGTAGAAGTGGTGTCGCCGGCGGCGTTCGCTTTAGCGATGGTGGTGACGGTGGCGATGACAATTTGTTGGTTCTGGGTGGGTTGATAGGGGCGGTAGCGATGGCAGGGGTTGGATGTTGATTGTTTGTGATGCTGGGCGTTTCTGCTACTGTGGTCATTTGTCCCGTAGTGTAGTGCATGTTTTTTCTTCGAGATGTGGCAGTTATCTTCCTCCGCTAGATGGAGAGATCCAGCGCCGACTTACCATCGACTATCGGGGTTTCCCTCAACCAGGTAACTCCCGCCAGCAGGTCACCACCATCGCCAGCCGCGACAAGCTCAAACCTCCCGCCCATTCTCCCGGCATTTGTGGTAGTGTAGTGTATTTTGTGTGTGTGTGTGTGTGTGTATGTGTGTGTGTGTGTGTGTCTGGTAAGGGGTGAGGACAGGACAAGGTAGAGGAAGGAAAGGTCGCGCGCGGTTCGTGACCCGTTTGTGAGGGTACTGCTCCGGCATTCACTGGGCGTTGATCGGAGAAATCACAGAAAACTACCGATCAGGGCAGCCGGCCTCTAGAATTCTCCTCCAGACAGCGTCTGAATTCAAACTAGCTAACAATATACTGTCGGTGGGCGTTGGAGATGATGGCGGTGGCAGTGACAATAACTGTAATGACGATTACGGCGCTGGCTATATCGATAATGGCTATATCGATGGTGGTGCCGGCGATGGCGTTGGCGAGCGGTTGATGTCATATTTGCGACGGCGGTGGCGATAGCAGGGACTCCAACGATGGTGGTGGTTTTCGCGGAGAATGAGTTAATGGACAAGTTGATGGTGAAGGCGAGGGTGGGGGACGCGATGGCAGTGATGTTATCAGTGTTGGTGATGGCAGTGGCTGCAGTGGTGGAAGCGGGGGTGGAGGAGGCGTCAGGGAGCATTTTTCGCGTGCCGCGGCCCTCACTGCGTGAAAGACGCCGGAAGGATGAAGAATGGGAACCGCTGGCGGAATACCTCAGCCGTCTATGGTCGCGGCTTCCGAGTGCTTGATGTCGCGCTCTGGGTCAATTGAAAGGACTTCGCAGAATTGAGGCTTTGGCCGCTGGCCCAATGCTACAAGTTAATATGAAGTACGCTCCAGTTATTGAAATAAAGAAAAAAATTTCATGTGATAGCACACTTTCTGGATGAAAATTAACTCTGTAGGCAAGGATTGCAATTTCCACTATGAAAAATACAAATTAATAATAGTTTTCTAAATAATGAAATAATTGTTTAAATCTTATTAATTAATACAGAATCAATTAAAAATCTATGAAAATAAACTGAAGAGAAAACAATTAACATTAAATGACTTGGTTTTTATTTCTTAAGATATTTTCTAAAATATATTTCATCGCGTTTTGGGATCCTTGGTAATTTTTTACACATTTCAATTACCGAATATTGAATTAAAATTAAAAGAAAGTCTTGTGAAAATAGCACAGTAACCCACACCAGCAACAACAAGTCTCTCGATATTAAAACGAATGTTAATATTTCGATTTTTAGTGGATGTGTCACTCACACTGTTAGCGGAAGGCTTGAGGTGGCAGGTGTGGCTTATCTAGCTGTTGCCTCAAGCCCTTTAAATACATATTCAAGGTTTCATTTCTTGTTTTCTATTTTTAATGAAAGATCGAACTTGCGACGTCACTTATATTTTATCTTCAACGATGTAAAATGGACCCCTACCTTTCATCAAAAGCCAGGTTCCCTGGTTATTCATATTGAGCTTTCCTTTGTGTTCAATGACCACGTCGATGCCAACCAATCGCGTCCCCAGGCGCAGCAAGGGCTCCGTCGCCACCCGACGCCACCGCCGACTGTTGCTGCTCTCCGTCAAAATGATAAAGAGGCCTTGGCGTGGGCGCGACGTTGATTACGGAAACAGCTCGCTTTAATTTTCCTGACACTCGGCATTCGAAGTTGCCTCTTGAATTCCCTTCTCTTCCTGCAACGCCAACGTTATGTCCCAACCGTTCTATTAAATCAACGTGTTGGGTGTACTCACGAATAAAAATCACATCATTTGTAAAACCCACCAATGTTTTAGAAAGTCTAAAATGTTATATTACTTAACAAGTTCGCGAAACACGCGTACGCCCAAGTGCACGCTCGAACGTGTTGCGTGTGCTGGTTTCTTTAAACAAACTGCGTACAATGATGTTTCGCGCACGCTTTGTTATGTTTCAAATGAAAAAGTAGCTGTTTTTCACCCCCCCAAAAAAACAAGAATATGAATCAGTATATCGCGCGTGGCGTGTTAATTAAAAAACGACTCATATACGTATTAGTTCTATGAGAATAAAAATAATATTTGCTTGAACTTCGTCGCTTAGTAATATTATTACCATAGTAATAATCAGTATTTCCCGGTCGAGGCAAAAATATAGTTGTAGCTTTCCTTTAAAATCCTCCCTGTTTCTGTAGCTGTGTGACGAAGAAAAGCTCAAGCAGGCGGATCTTGCTAGTTACGGCGAAGAGAATACGTCATGTTCGCCTCATGTCGCTCTTATCCCCAAGCATGGAAATTTAACTAAGCCCAGATATGGGGGATACCGGTAGCTAGCCGACAAAGTCGGACTATCGACCCAATTACGTCAAATACATACAAATAATCAGTATTTAGTTAAAAATATTGCTTTCACAGTCTGTTATAAACATGAAATAGATGCTAATGGGAAAATACTGCGGTGAAACCGCAAGCATTTAAATGAAAAAACTGGTTTATGAATTTCTTGCACTTGTTTTGAAAGCATTATGTGGAACAAAAAGCCGATGCTGATGCCATGTTTTAAGTACAATAAATACTTTATTTATTTGTTTACAGCTTCACAATGAACAACCACTTTATTTGCTTCCAACAGGATAACATTTTAGAAAAGAAATTAATTTAGATTATTACTAAATTAAAATGTGCCAATTACTGTAATTTTAATTTGTTTCGCTACATTTCTCAATCACCTTTCCTTTAAATTTATTTTCTTCCTGATATATGTTACTCCTCGTATTTATATTAAACTTGTTTTTTCATTCTTACATTTCTCTATTAGACATTCCAAAGGTTTTTTCCTAATTATTCAATCGCATATTCTTCGCGCATGTTCATACAACTCCTCTGTGGGTTTCTTTATAAAATATAATTACATGAGATTTAATTTTTATTATTTCTTTAATTGTCAAATTTCTTGTCACAAATAATTATGAAATTTGAGTCAAATTTGTGACTCTTCATACTCATAAAGCTTAATTTAATATAGTAACTTACAGTTCATTCTTTCTAAACTTTTCTTTTCTTGAGAGCCAGGTCTGAGAATTGTAACATTTAATACTATTTGTACTGAAAATTTAAAGACCATAGGTATATTAAACTTCGCTTATAGACATAATTGGAAAAACAGTTTACCTATATTATTTAACATATATTAGTGTTGAGATTTCAATTCAACTGATGCGTGAGTATTGATAGAGAATTTTCATCATTATCGATCAATAATTTTTAATTTTCTTGTTTTGGTCATCTTTATGACCGACTTCGGTGGCTCCTGGCATCAATTGCAGTGTCAATGACTGGGAGGTTCTAGGATTCGAGTCCCGGCGGTGGCAGGATTTTCGACACTAGCTAGGTAGGTAGGTAGGTCGAATTTAGCCGCCGTATGGAGGAGAAATCTATTGGCCGGCGGCTCTAATCGATAGTTTTCTGTGGTTTCTCCGATCATTACCAGCCAAATGTCGGAGCAGTACCCTAAAAAATGGGTCACTGGCCGTGCGCGATGTTTCCTTCCCCTTCTTTGTCCTATCCTCACACTTAACACTTACATGCCGGGATACCTGTCGAGAGCTTAGAGCGGTGCCATGCTGGTGCGAGATACCTGGCTGGGGAAAACCCCGCTAGCCGACCTCTATGTCGTCGCTGGATTTGACCATCCAGCTGGCTAAGATAACCGCCACAGCCCGAGGAATACACATGCACTACTCTTGCGGACCTTTAGAAGTTGACGCGCACGTAGTCACTAATCAATATTCTTTCTGCTTTTCTTCATATTGTATACGACGACCAAGGTTGAAGTGCGTGCGTTGAGATTAAACAATGCAGCCCGGAGGGCTCAAGTGTTAGAGTAGTTGCATATACTGCGACAGTCTAGGAGCAACGTTCACGCGTTGCTCTTACTCTTACTATACTCTTACTATATAGTTTTCTCGATGTAGCTGCCAGCGGTGACATTAGTTCATACGCTTTGGTTATTGATTTCACTTGCCAAAAATATTGAGTTTGGGTGGTTTTAAAAAAAGTTTACGAGCCGTTCTTGAAAAAATAATTTTTGTAATAATCTATTGATTTTGTATCATCAAGGACCCACAAAATATTAATTCTGGCTACACAATGTGTTAGACGAAGTAATTTGCTACTACAAAAACGCGATTTATTTACTATTTTTGTTACCAGGTTCCGGCAATAGGAACAATATCTTGACGAAAATCGCTGATATCCGGTTCACGATACTTTAGCTTCGTATGTAATAAAGCGAGAAAGAAAAAAAAATGACGGAAATCACATACATCGAGGACGAGTGTTGCGGGTTGCATTCGGCATGAATATTTAGATGTGTTTTGTAAACAAATCCTTCACGTTTTTAAGCTAAAGTGCAATTAGTCACGTCTCCGCGAAATTATCTTTCTTTAGAGACCTCATTGGTAAAGATTTGTACTGTGTGAGAGCCCCAAACGGTATGTATACTACTGAAATAATATAGAAGGCGATTAGTAATGTTTAATTTAAAGCTGAAATTTACTAATAGGTGTAATTTTCAATGAAATAGTGTAAAACGTAACATTTTGAATATTTTAATAATTAATTTGGAGTCTGTTAAATGAATTTACAGATACATTACTTATTACGAAATTTTAATCTTAATTTTTGTTTTATTTAATATAGATAATTATTTTTCATCGCAAGTATATGACCCTTTCAATTAGGTGAGCATATTTAATTTACTCTTGATTCTATTATTATTTGCTTCGTGATTATGTTACATACATCTAGACGTGTGACAGTTGAATATTTTTCTGTGTCCCAAATAATAAAATCAAACAAATGAAAATCTGTATTATATTTTGGGATTTTCGAATTAATGAACCTCTGATAAAGTGAACGAGAAATGTTTGTCCCCAGAGATTCACTACATTTCAAATATTTACAAATTGCAAATTGTTCGCACGGGTCCATTTCATTATTATACACATTACATTAAGAGCGAAGTCCCTCTGGTGGCCCATGGACAGCGTGCTAGCTTGCTGTGATACGATCCCAGCTTCGATTCCCGGTCAGGGAAAGAAAAGAGCTGAATCTTTTCATTACAATCGTCTCCGTATCTATAGCTGTGTGTCGAAAGAGAAGCTCAGGTAGCCCAAGTGTGCTTGATACAGGGAAAGGAATGCGTCATGCGCGCCACACCTCGCCCTTAACCACAGGTGTGAATTAAACAGGGTCCAGTCTCGGAACACTGCTGGCTGGCAAAACGTACATTAATCCGACACTTAAGTGCCAAACACACAGATGCGTAATAAATAGATGAACTACACATAATAATAATAATAATAATAATAATAATAATAATAATAATAATAATAATAATAATAATAATAATAATAATAATAATACCAACAACAACATTAATATTGGGAAATTGTAAACAACTTCATTCATCCACCGCGAACATGGACTATATTTCTCAGAATTTTATTAGCAGCACATAAATTAGACGGTCTTAGTCACATTTATGATGTCAAGAACAAGCAAAGCAACTGATCACGTCATATTTATTTACACATTACTTTTATAGATTGAAAAATTGAAGCTTTTTAGGATGAGATTTTTTAACTATTTAATTTTACCGACTGTTCATTAAAGATTTTATTTACACATATTATTACCAATGACATACGGAGACATATTAAAAGCGAGAAGAATGAAAGGCGAGAGGACGAAAATCCGCCCACTGGCCGTGCCCACGAACAGCGCTCGCCTACGGAGCAGGCGTGGCCGTCGCGGGCGTGGATGCGCGCGCGCGCATGCGCAGCGAGGGGCGTCGGAGCGGAGCGGCGCGTCGCGGAGCGGTGGCCCAGGCCCACAATGCAGCCGGCGCGTCCGCCGCCCGCCAGCACCTTTGTGCCGTGATGGATCACGCCACGGCCACCGCCCCCCGCACAATGCGCCCGCCGCGCCGCGCAGCGCCGCGCGCCCGACCGCTGTTTTTGCACCCAGGCGACACGACGGCTCGCCAATGATGCCACTCTCCGCGATGGCATATTTAACCTGCGTTTCCGTTAATGGCGAGGTCGAATTTCCAGTGATAATTCATTTTGTCAAAATATCATCTTGATATAAATTACGTGTCGAACGAAAATACAGTAGTGAACGTTATACGTAATTTTGCTAGGAACCATATTCATTCGTGGCTTCCCTTTCCTGACACTAACTCTACGAAATGAAATGAGTGCATGATTTATATGGAATTTAGAGAACATTAAATGAGTCCCAGGAGGCGTTTTGTAATGTATAAAAATAAAAAGTTTATCAGTTAAAATCAAGCCTCAAGCTTTCGCCTTGGCTCGAAATCAAATCGTAAAAGTGATAACGAAATTTGTATAATTTACAAAGAATTCATAAGGAAACCGCGTGTATGATGTAGTGAATATGAAACAATGTGATATAACTTGCATTGTCTTCATTGGCACTAAATATTTTTAAAAGATTGAGGAATATTAAAAAATCCAATGCATTATTGTTTCTCTTATTCTACTACTCCAGAAACACAGAAACAAGCGTTTCACTATGTAACGTCCTAATCAACAAATCGTCAGTTCATATACGTTTACCAAATGTATTTCTCTTCGTTCTTTCCCAGAAAATGTAATCATTCGTTGTGTGTTTTACCGTTCTCAGAATATGGCATTAACGGACTTCGTTGAATTAGGAGCATTGACAGCTAGGGTTTCTAAGAATGGAAATGTAGGAACAGAGACATTTCGGAAGAAATGAAATATGGCCTTGCAGTAATAAATGCGAGAGACAGAAAGAAAGAGGTCTATTCATTTCCAATTCTCGTAATACATCGTCGATCAGCTGTCTTGTATTATTGAAAAACGGAAAAATGAATTTAAAACTTGTTCGCAGAATTGAAATATAGTTCCTAAATTTGTGTAATATCTTTCTGATAACCTACTCACAAAATTAATACATACGTTCATCTGTTTATAATCGGGGACGAAATCGTGTATTGAAAACAGGATCATTGCAGTTTCCAAACAACGTTTTCTGTATGATTCTCTTATGGGATTTCTCGTCTGTTGAAATTAGGACACAGAAATTTCCAATACGCTATTCACAAGACATTACTGAGCGTCATTTATATCAAAAGATTATCATTTTTATGTAGTTTCAACTAGTCCGGAAAATGGAGCTAGAGAGGAGATGGAAAAAGCGACCGGAACAAACTTTGATTCGAAATCATTACAGTTCGTGCGTTGCATTAAAAAACCTTCAGCGTGACATACGATATCCCAGGAGACGCTTTGTTTTTGAACTCAAGCCAAGAGCGTTCTGTTTGTTTCCAATAAAACTTGATTATTATAATTACTTGCAAGAGAGAATTCGAAATTACCCTGAGGTCCATTATGAAAACGAATTTTTATTGCTAATTTCAGCTTATATTTTCTCTAAGAAAATGTTCTGGGAAGTAAATAACTAAAGACATTAAAAAATATGAGAGGGTTTAGTATCTACTTGTAATATACTATTATTTTTAATCTTGAGCAATTTGACTTATTGCAAGCTTTATTCTTCAGGCAATTTTCTGTAATAACGTAATAATATGCGAGCTACAGTGGTGGTTAGCATTTGGCTTACCTCAACAAATATTCTTAATGAAAAATATGATGGACCTGACATCAATGTTTTCTCACTTTCCATGCGTCTTTCCCCCCCTTTGTAGAGCTTTGTTCACAATGTTACGTCACCTTGCCGCCCTCTAGCCTCTTCTGTCCTCTTGATCACCATGCAGCCCTTCTGTAGGCCTTCCGATGGCCAACTAGTATGAAAACCCACAGAAACATATTCGTTTCATGTCTCTCAACGGATCTGTGTATTTTGCGAAATTCCCGCTATCGATTCCTTCATTTACTCCCCTTTTCTTTACACATACTCCTGTCAAAGTGTTAATTTTTTGCCATACTTTCTAACTCACCGACGTTTCTTACCCAACTACCCAGCCAATCACCACCGTTATTTTCAATCAAAATATTTTACATCTATCTTCACCTTCGACTAATTTTGTACCGATCAGACTGGCCGCCCTTCACCACCTAAGACCAGGGTTCAACTTCCGGTCGACCCATGTGGAATATCTGATGGACAAAGCAGGATCGCCGCGAGATTTTTCGAGGTTCTCCCGTTTCTTTTACTCTTTATTCCATCATCTCTCAAACTTCGTGTTTATTACTCTCATCGTAATAATTATATCTCAGCACAAACGCCTTACCTTGAAGGTCGACCGTCTACACCTCTTCTTCCTCTCCCTGGGCCGAACCCGTTCTCCTTCCACCGGCACGACTGGGGTTCAACATCCGATTGAACCATGTGCAAATTTTGATGCACAATGCAGGTTCGTAGCAAGTTTTCTCAGGATTCATTCACATATTTGATAAACACCTACCAATCAAAACCAATCCTCCGTTTCCAGATACGAGATAAAAGTTGTAACAACTACCTTTATCAACCATTCAATCTATCACCGTTCTCAACTCCAATCTTCCCTGGACTGTCCTAACCCAAGAACCCAGCCAATCACTCTCTTTGCCAATTAAAACACTTATACTAAGACCATCCTCAACAACACTATACTAACTAGCACCATTCCCGTATCGAACTGTCTGACTCTGCCTCTAACTACCTTCTCATTACCACCCTCCTGAAACACCGCCATTGCATCATTCCACCCACCGCCCTCACCTAACGGCCCATCCGCCGCGCCGTCGCTGCACCCTGAATCCTCCGCCATAAACGAGGTTCAACAATTTTTTATGAACAACGTGGGTTCGTAGCAAGTTTTTTCAGAGTTGATTCACATATTTGATAAACCCTACAAATCAAAAACAATCTTCCGTTTCCAGATACGAGATAAAAGTCACCTTCATCAACCATTCAATCTATCTCCGTTCTCAACTCCAATCTTCCCCGGACTGTCCTTACTCAGGAACCCAGCCAATAACCCTCTTTACCAATTAAACCACTTATCATAAGACCATCATCAACAACTACCATAACTACCACCGTTCCCGTTTTCAACCGTCTCACTCTGCCTCTAACTACCTTCTCATTACCACCCCCCTGAAACACCGCCATTGCATCACTCGACCCACCGCCCGCACCTAACTGCCCATCCGCCGCGCCGTCGCTGCGCCCTGAATCCGCCGCGCGTAGCGCAGGCAGCGCGTGGGCGTTCGCGACGGCAGCGTATTAGCCTAATGGACGCTCCGTCGCTCGCCGCGTGCCACGCTTAGTGCGAATCGCCTGAAAGGTAGCAGCGCGGGTGTGACGCACACAACGGAATGGCAACGCCCCAGGGCGAGGGGGAGAATATTGGGAGGGAAATGTAATGTAAAGGGGATGCTTGTTTTACCTGTATGTCAGTTCACGACTTATTCAATGACAGCAATCACCTTTGTGAATTAGAACTCGTTGTTTCGCGATTAATAGAAGTTAAATAGATGATAAAGAAAATTCAGAATGGGCAACTTCTACATATGCTTATCTCTGCCTACCATCATACAGACAATTCCCTGTCCTTCCGCTCTCATTCTTACATCCACTCGTAGGAAACCCTCGTTGTTATGACACTTTTCTACCTCCAGTTCTCATTCTGACCTGTTTGTGTTGGTATTTTTCATCTTTTTCCAAATCTGCCCGATATCTTCATTCCTTCTTTGTTTTGTTCTAAAACCTAACCACTCTCTTTCCCGCTTCTATTAATTTTATTCTAAACTGCTCTTTCCACGATAGATACCCAGGTTTACAATAATCTAGACCCAAACTTTGTATATTTAATTTTCCTGAATCCATTCAATGTTCAAAAATGGAAGTCCATAACGTTTATTTCAGAATCAAAACTCTTAACTCCAGGAATATGTGAACTACTATAAAATTATAGATAGTCAATTAATGTGTGGAAATAATGCGATTTTCACACGAAAGGATGAATGTAAATTTAGATGATTAAATGAAACGGAAAGTGGTTTGTATTTGCTTTTCAGGCAAAAACAGTCATATTTGAACAAGGGATTTAAAACACTTTAATCCCAGTTGATCCCTATTGAGCTATGCCGGTCGGATGATGTACATTATTGGTTGGATTTTTATAGCAAAAGCACATTGAAATATGCAAATGTAGATAGAATGGAGTTGGAATTTTTTCATGTAGATCTTAAGACAGCTTTCATTTGAGTGATAATTGACGCCGCATAAAGTAATAAAAAATATTTTAAAAATATAATTTCTCAATATTTAGCTCTTCATTGATATCGCATCACTATAAACATTTATTAATAAACTGGGAACATCAGCAACAAAGCATTGAAAATCCCATCGTAAAATAATGGCAACTAAAGTAAACCAATTTCCTTCACGAAACAAAAGTATATTTTTACCGACTGCACCAGTATTAATAATATCCATTACTGTTTCTAAACTCTATCTAAATAAACTTTAAAACAAAACTTAACGATTAAGTATAGCAAAACAATTACAGTATTTGTGCTGCATGAAAGTATGGTCTTGCCGTTTTTCCTCATAATTTCCATACCTTGCCTTCAATCTGAAGAGTCTTATGAGGCTGTAAAATATTAAGGAGAGACAAACTTCCTGACAGTGAAGCTAAGACAAAACGCGCAGCAACGACCGAGACGAAGTGAAATGACACGCTACCAATATGTCTACTGGCGTGAGGAGCACTTTGAGGTATTGAAATAATATGAAAATCTCCCGAGGAAATTTTCGAAAGCTTTCAAGAGAAAAAAGTGATCATATCTACTAAGCATTTTGTCGGCAACCTTATATACACAGCGGTAAATAGTGGTTGATGTTATTAGTTTGGAAGTACAGTGAAATAGTTAACCGCTGCGAATTGAAAATTCAATATCTTCTTGCTTTCTTCACACTCGATTCTATATTCTACACATACTCTAAAAAAGTCCAATCTTAACATGCTTCAAGATCTCTTGCACTTTTGGGGTACTTTCTCCTCATTTGTAAGATCATCACACTATTTTTTCTTCAGTTCTGAAAACCCCTTTTCCCATATTCACGATGTTCTTGTCACGTCGTATTTAACTTGTGGTTCTCGTCAACGAAGACTTAAGGCCGGACAGAACTACTGACATTGATGAACTAAAACAATTCCCTTAATGACACAGTTCTCTCAATCTCTTTCACTTGTCACAAATATTTCAAAAACAGTTCTCGAGACCCTTTACCTGAAAACCATTAGGTTTATATGTGTTTGTAATAAAATGTCTGTAATAAAATATTTTTGCTCTTTCATGTTCTTCTGTACGATTTTTTTCATTAATTTTTTATGGTTTATTATATTAAATTGTACTTGAAATCAGATTTCAAAGTTTGTTGCATTCTCATTATGTCATAATTTTTTTTTCATAAGAATTAGAAACTTTCTGAAGATGTTCATCATGAGAACAGAATTATGCCATTATTTTTATTGACATTGTCTACCAACCAGAAATATTTGCAAGAATTACTCTGTAAATGGCTGCACCTTCTGTCGGCAACTGTAAATGTATTTCTTCTCTGAAAATTCTCTTGACTTTACTCACCATAACGCATGTTGAGAGTTTGTTATAACCGGATATTTTGAGTGTTTATTTGTTATGTATGTGGATGGGGATCAAAGGGATCACTGATGGCAAACGATGTCACTGAATGTTCACTATATTTGAATTCACTGTATCCAGAGTGGTCTGTCAGTGTTTTAAAAGTGAAAATAATATCATAATAGTTTTAGCTCCAAACCGCAGCCTTTCAACTGTGCGGTACAGCTTTTAAACCTGGTAATGTTTGTGAGTAAATATTCTAACATTGCGAATCGCTGAGACTAAATTTAAAAGAAAATAAAAATCTTTGAAATATTATTTCTTCCTTCATTCCTTCACGTTAAATTTTCGTTGATTTCCCGTTACTTAGTTAATCTGATCACCCATTCTACGCTGTAAGGGTACCCGGAAGAGGTAAATCTCTAAAAATGTATAAGAGAAAGTGCAGAAATTTCAAAACAATAACAGAATATTCAACGATATATTTAGAGTTTTGAATTGTCAACTCGTCATAAAAGCGTGGTGCACATTATATTTTGTTACTACTTTATTTGAATATACATTCACGAAATTGCACAATTACCTTGCTTAAAGTATAGCTTTTCCCTTAAAAATCAATATATACTATGGAGAAATAAAGAGTTGATTTACTTTTTAAATAAAGTATAGGTTGAAGAATTTCAGCTTTATTATTTTTGAGTGATTTTCTTCGAAAAGAATGTGATGGAAGACGTTAAACATCGACCCACAGCGAGTACTAAGGATAAAAGGAGCATTTTCTGTACCAGGTTTTAACAAGACGTAAATTGTCTCTTGACGAGAGCTGTGGGATTGAAGATGTGATTAAACTTGATCCTGTGTGTCGTGCTTCTCATGATTCTTCTCCCGGGTAATCCCTAATACAATTTTGAGCCACTCTCGGAAGAATAGAGAAAACTCGGAGAGGATTTTTCAGGAAAATATCTCAAAATCCTTTGTATACATAAGCTTAGCAAACGAAGAGCTTCCAACCAATATTACACATTTCAGTGTAACAAAACTGTGCAATAGACTGGAAGAATACCTACTAGAAATGTAGAGTAATTTAATATTAAATATGAATATATAAAAATAAATTATACAAACAAGTGTTTAAAAAGGGAGTTTGCTCTGGGGTAAGTAATCACAAAACATGTGATTATTTATAAAGAAGTAAGTTAGAAATAGTAAGGAAAAATCCATTAAATTCACGATATGATGAATTCAAGGTCGGCTATAACTTTCAAATTCGCGTTATTTTCATACGACTGTTTAGGGACTTGTAAATTGTGAAAATGTATCTCCTTCCATTTCCTCTTAAGGCCGTTCTTACAAAGTTTTTAGAAGCAAAGCACGGGAAGGTACAATGTCCTGCGAAACTCAGAACACGATGAGGAAACTCGATAAAAAGTTCAGCTTCTTCTTGTGAATTAGGGGAATAAGACAAGTCTTCTGGAGAGCAACCGCCCTGCCGTTATTTTTTTCAGATTATGAATATAGGTACAGTAAAGTTGTAGAGTGATACTGTTGATGAATAGAATTGCAGTGAATTAAAAGAAATACTTAAATTATATTTTCAGCAGTTCATTCACACATTTTATCTATGCGTTGTAACTAAGATTCAGGCAGTTATCATTCAATACAAAAAATATTATAAAAATAATAATTAAAATAATAAATTGTTACCAACACTTGAAATACTTTTCTTTTGAATAATGAACTAATATTCTGTTCTATTGTGTATGTCTCCCGTATAGTTAAATATTGACGTCTTCATGTATGCATCGTTGATAAACTGTTAAAAAATTGAACATAATGTTAAAAATGATTCTGAAATAGTAGGTTCTACATGGTGTTACCATCAATAAAGTCCTTGAAAATGAGACAACAAAAATAACCAATGTATTAACTCCACCAATATATGTTCTTTTATAAATTCTTCCTTCTCGTAATTTTTTCCCATGGGTCTGAGATATGTTTGAATGACGAATTATATCCTTGACTTGGCATCTTGTTATGCTTTATTTAAACATTTTTATTTCTTCTGTACAGTAATTATGTGGAAGAAATTAAAATATTGATTTGATCTTTTCGTGTTTCCGGGCACTTCAACTGCTTTGGTCATTAGTCCCGTTAGTGTAGTGCATGTTTTTTTCTCGGGAGATGCGCGGGAGATCATCTTTTCCCGCTGGATGGTAAGATACGGCGCCTACCTACCGTCGGCTAGTGGGGTTTCCTCCTAACCAGGACTCTCCCACCAGCGGGGCACCGCCCCAGCCGGGACAAGCTCTAAGCTCCCGATCGGTCTCCCGGAATTTGTGGTAGGGTAGTGCATGTTAGTGTAAGTGTGTGTGTGTGTAAGGGGAGAGGATAGGACAAGGAAGAGGAAGGACAGACAGTGGCTCGTTTGGTAGGCACTGCTCCGGCATTCGTCTGGTGTTGATCGGAGAAACCACGGAAAACTACCGATCAGAGCAGCCGGCCGCTAGAATTGTCCTCCAGCCAGCGACTGAATTTGACCTAGCTGAAAAGCTAGTGTCGAAAATCCTGCCACCATCAGGACTCGAACCTAGGACCTCCCGGTCAGAGGCGCTGCAGTGACATCAGTTGATGCATTGAGCTACTGCTAACGGTGTTAAAATATTAAAATTCGCTTACGGTCGGACGGACTTTGACATGCTTGCACTCTACATAGGAGACAATTAACAGTTGACACACCCGGAAACAAAATACATAATCAATCAAGCGAATATAACCTGATTCCTACTTGGAGAACTAATTGAGAAAAAAATTGGTTTAAGCTGGGCTAACTCTCTGCGAGCGAGCTTTGAAGTAATCTTTCATTTCTCAGCATTCTAGGGTACGTGAGAGACCTGCATCTGACGTGAACCGACATATTCATCTCACAGAGCAAACATGTGTATTTAGAGACTTTAGAATTCCTTAACTTAATAAATTATGATGTTCCATAACTTATTAAATAACATTACCTACATCAACGTTTGGCTTCGAGTTAACGTTCATTTAATAACAGAAACTGGCAACTAGTAACATGTAGAGAGCAAATGAAAAGGGTAGTGTTAACATGAAAAGATAACTTGAAAGCCGTCAAAAGAGATGTGGAAGTGAGAGTTGAGGGATGTTGGATAAAACTAAATGAGGGGTGAAGCCAAATCATGTGCACGAAATAACTTAAAGAGAAAGTTGAGTTGATGAAAAGGCATATAAAACCGGAGAGACATAGAAAAAAGATAGAGAAGAATGAGAAAGAGGGGGAGAGCGAAACGGAGAGGAAGGAAGAGCGAAGCGGAGAAGGAGAGCAACAGGAAGAGGAGGGGGAGAGAGAGCGAAGGAGAGAGAGAAAAAGGCGCAAGGGAGAGACACAGCGAGCGAGGGAGATTGCGAACGAGAGAGCAACCGAACTAGAGAATGAGAGAGCAAGTGGGAGTAAGAGCATAGAAAGTCCCGTCTGGTAAGACGAAGGAAAGAAACTGGTATTAGCACGAAGAAATTTTTGTTACATTTAAATTTTTTCGCATTGCTTTGCGTTGTTCGTCGTAATTTTCTCACTTGCTGCCAGTTGCTTCTCAGTATTCTGGGATACTAGATTGGTTGAATGTGTGCCACATGACGCGATATTGTTGTTTATAGTTGTTTCTTAAAATAAAAATTAGGTTGCAAATATGAAGAAAGGAACAATGAATTCGATCTATCGTGTGTCAAAAATCCGCCACCCACGGAACGCGAGCCTTATACCTCTGACAATCGCTGCAGTGGCAACAATAGTTGCCGTGAACTACGTCAGCCAGTGCAGAGTGATGAAGGTGCCACATGAGTAAAACTGTTGTTATTAACCATATTCAATCCACTGTATGATGAGGCCCCTTCCTCGTCGGTGTACACCGGTTATGAGTGGCAACGTAGCTCGATACATAATGCCTTTCGGCACAGTTTTGCCAGCTCGGGCACTCCTGTCCTTACTCCGCGGGCTCGGCCATTCAAAGTTTCAGTTAAGGACGAAAAGACAAATACTTTGAGAACACAAAACTACAACATATTGAAACAAGCAAAAAAACAACAAAACAACAACAAACAAAAAAACAAGAAACAACAAAACAAAAAACAACAAAACAACAAAAAAAATGAATATGCGACTGAAACTTGAGTCGTAAGTACTAAGTCTTTTAGAGAACAAGGTTTATCTTTCGCAACTAAATTACAATTTCTGGAGGTTTAATACGTTTAATTAGTCCTAGAAAGGGTTTAAAGAGGGTAGCACTGGCGACAGGGACGTTTTAAATAATACGCTACACCGATCTTTTAAAAAATTTTAAATCGTTGAACATTAATAACATAGATTTTTAATTCAATTTACTTTCTAACACATAAAGGTCGCACTTTAATCCGAGAAAGTGTGTGCAATGTGGCGATTACGATTTATAAAAGCGCGCTCTAAAACCAACACGAGCGGCGGTGAATCGTGGGACGCTTGCGTTGCTGCACCCCATTAGTGAAGGGTCTCCTGGCAATATTTGCTCGCGAGTTAGGAATTCGTTTCCGCACTTTGTGCTTTGTGGGGGCCGCGCTAGCGAGAGCGTTAAATTCGTTTTTGCCGCCAATCGCAGCGCTAATCACGTTAATCGCTCGTCCACTGCCGGAGCTTTTGACAGCCCTCGCCGCCCCCTGGGGCCCTAGACCCACCCTGCATGCGCGACACATGGGCATGCCCTTCACGCCTTATGGCGGAAACACTATTTGGAAGAGCGCAATGCAGGAACCAATTAAAACTGGATTCTCATTAGGGTCTCTTAACTCACTTTGAATTTTACTTGAAAAATAATTGAGCGCTCTAAAATGAAGTTATTCGTGTTGAATATAATTAAATTCATTAAGTATGTAGTGTTTGTAGGTTTTGTCGTATATTAGTGGATTGCCAGCTAATTTGGGGTGGGCGGTCTCGATTCTCTGTTACTCATTATAGCGTAATTTGTGGCAATGTTCAAAATTGCTACAAGGGAGTCGTTAAAAATATTACAGCATGGATGCAGAATACAATTGGTATATTCTTATTAAAATTCAGCTTAAAATGTCGATTAACGCATGTTAACATACCTTTCTCCAAACCGGGAGTGGTAGCTCAGTGCATCAACTGATGTCACTGCAGCGCCTCTAACCGGGAGGTCCTAGGTTCGAGTCCTGATGGCGGCAGGATTTTCGACACTAGCTTTTCAGCTAGATCGAATTCAGTCGCTGACTGGAGGACAATTCTAGCGGCCGGCTGCTCTGATCGGTAGTTTTCCGTGGTTTCTTCGATCAACACCAGGCGAATGCCGGAGCAGTACCCTAACAAACGGATCACGGACCGCGCGTGATCTTTCCTTCCTCTTCCTTGTCCTATCCTCTCCCCTTACACACACTTACACTAACACGCACTACACTACCACATATTCCGGGAGACCGGTCGGGAGTTTAGAGCTTCTCCCGGTTGGGGCGGTGCCCCGCTGGTGGGAGAGTCCTGGTTAGGGGGAAACCCCACTAGCCGACGGTAGGTCGGTGCCGGATCTCGCCATCCAGCGAGGGGAAAATCACCGCCATTTCCCGAGAAAAAACATGCCCAACACTAACGGGACTAATGACCGAAGCAGTTGACGCGCCCGGAAACACGAAAAAATCAATCAATCAATCAATCAAACCTTTCTCCAATTATTGTACCTTGTCTACCGCAAGTACCCTCTCGAATCATATTCATGCTATGCTTGTTTCTGTTTCGTTCTGTTTCGTAAAACGCGAATTCGAGATGAATTGATTAAAAACAATAATAATAGGCCACAATTACCTATCAAATTATAGGGAAAATGCGCAGTAAACATTATTTCTCGTAATGGATTAGCATTTCCGCAGAACCAAGTCAATGAGCTAATTTCAAAATTATGATGGTACATTTTACATTTTAAAGCACTAAATTGGAACGTTTATTTAATAAGCATCAAATTATGATAAATGGAACTCACGATCACCCACATTCATCGAGGTGTCGATAATATGGATAAATTCGTCCTAATGCAATGCCATTTCAATATTTAATTTTTACAAAATGTATAATAGAATTTTGAGTCACATTCAGTTTACGTCTGTTTAAACATGACAAATGTTTAAATCTTTTCTTTTATAATTTGTTGCCTTATTTTTATAAAAACAAACATTTTGAATATTCAGCCAAGGTTTTTCACCATAAATTCTGACGTCAAATGGGAGAAAATTCTTCACTAAAATGAAATATTTGACATTAATATACATATTGAATTATTGTAATAATTACAGTAAAATTAATCTCTATAATAATTTAGATCTAATCGTAATAGATAGTAATTAATATTTCTTAGAATTGTGTCACGATTATTGAGATCAAACAATTTATCTTTGTTTGCAATTTTTCTCAATGGACAGTCAAATTGCATGTAACATTTTTGTTTATATTTCAAAGTCAGGTTTACTAGTTTTTCACCGAAATAGCAAGTCAGAAAAAACAATATAATTTGTGAAAAATCTCACCCTGAAGGTAAACTTAAGCCTTTGTCATTGACAGTCAATCTGATTTCGCAATACCTAGTCAAGGCAATATTCTTTAAATTTCAGTTGCGACCAGAAAGTATTGTTTCCATAACAAAAAGAGAGACATACATAATAGTTATTTATGATATGAGTGGTAAAAGTGGAATTTTATTTTTCAAATAGGGAGTATTGCGACGCAAAGCCGATAGACTGAGTGCCGCAACCCTGCGAGCAAAATGAAATAACTTTTATCACGTATGTCATACACTATTTTTTAGACAGCTTTGCGAAATTTCTTTTTATTTTAATCCAAGAATACAAATCACTTAATTGAATACCAACTTACATTAAGATTAGTACTAGCTGATGCGGTCAGATGAATGTATTTGTTTTCTTTATTTCGTTTACTCTCAGATGAACCTGAACATTTGACCATCCTCTCACTTTTAGCAGTAGTGCTTAAATTGAACTTTCCGCTCGCTGTCCATGACCTGGAAGTAACCACTCTTACTGACTGTCCAAAAATATCATTTTTCTTTTCAAAATCTGGTGTTTCGTGATATTAATATTTGTTTCTTATTTTCAAATTTATTTGATTAAAAGTTATATATTTTATAGATTTATCACAAAATCCTATATCTACAACAGAAACGGAAACGTACTTATCCAGATAGTTATCAAAGCTCTGAGACTTGTTCCGAAAAATTTGTGTAAGAACTTGATTAAATTTCTATGTTATTTAAAAGACTGGGTAGTGCAAGACATTGCTTTATAGGAAACAGCCTAATTAAAAAATCTAGAGTAGATTTTGTATTCAACCAATCCATAACATCTGTAGTTGTAAATTAGAGGAATAATAATACTAATAATAATATTACTATAATAATAATAATAATAATTGTTATTGTTATTATTATTATTATTATTATTATTATGATACAGAGATAGAGAAGTACACAGTATTCTTTGTATTGTCTTGTTTCGATAGAATTGTGCATGATTGAAATATTTGATGCACGCATTTTCAACGGAACGTGCTCTTTATATCTTATTTTATATTCCACAGAAGTTTCTACTGATATAACTGATGAAAGAAAATAAAAAAAAAACGGATGTGCGTGTTAAAAGTACGAATTGCTCCGAATTTTTATCACAAAAGAAATACAATTTCCCTCTTTCAGCTTTCCGGCTCTTTGTGTGGGCGAACAAATTTTGAAACGGCGAACAAGAAATACTCAATTTTTTCAGAACGTAAAATAACTTAAAGGAAAAAATCAATGAATTAAAAACGCGGCATGCGAGCTTTCTGACAAGCGGGAGTTCTGGCGATAATGGAGATTCATCGCCAAATATGGTGCCTTGAACAATAAATATCTCTGAAACAGTTTTTTCAAAGTCAATAAAAAACAACGAAAAGAGCCGATAAAAGAAAGATGTAGACGAACGTTAAATTGTACAACTCTTCGATTCATTATTTTGGGTCACAGCGACAGGAGCGTCAACAGTTTGGGGCATTAATACGGTAAGTGTAGTTTTTCCAGCAGTCATATATTAACAATGTGTTTGATACACCTGACAGCCTAGTTAGAAACGGTACATATTAGATCTTCACTAGTACCACGCTGCGTTGCTCAAGAAACTAAAAATAAAAGTATTAAAAGCGCTCCTATCGCCTGGTCTTCACACTATCCTGCGGGATCGTTGTGGCCGCTAGCTAAAGTTACGGTAGTCCAGGCAGAATGCATTGCTTTGTGGTCACTTCCGAGGAGGAGGCGATTCGCACTACCACTCCATGTTCGCGGCTATGGTGAAAGAAGCTTCGGTGGTTTTAGAGTGAAATGTATCGTTTACATTCACAAAAGACGCTCACAACTCGTAACGTGTGTTAAACGATTGATTATTAATAAATACTCGCGTGATATTCAACTGTAATGTGTGTCTTTAATGAGGGAATGCTTAGTTTTCACAACGGACTTTTCGTTCCGCACTCGACCGCGATGCAGTTCAGCGTGCAGCGCTGTGGTTGCTCGTATATTGAGTTCCAACTATTGTTTGTGCTACCAGTGAATTTTCCGGAGTGCAGATTCAACAGGTTTAGTGGTTTAAAACATCACGGGTGACTTTAGACTTTTCACGTTACCTAGCTAGTGATTGTGATGTGTTAACAACCAGAACCTCACTGACGGATATGGTATGGCTCCCCGGATCACCCGACCAACAGCACATCTTCCAACAACAGCCATCTTCAGCTCACCATCAGATTCTACATTTAAACCACCGGATATGGTAAGGACTACCGCAACAAGTTTTGACATCCGGCGAAAGTAAGTTTGCTCCTCAAACACACTTACGGCTGCACAACAAATCCACCAATACAATGATACCACCAGTGATATAAATTTCCCTACAAGAAAGCGTGTGCGGGATACGGTGCCGCTCCGGCATTCACCTAGTGTTGATCAGAGGAACCACTGAAAACTATTGATCAGAGTAGCTAGCCACTATAATTCTCCAGACAGCGGCTGAACCTAACGAAGCTATCTAGCTTGTGCTGAAAATTCTGCCTCCGTCGGGACTGTAACCCTAAGAACTTCCAGTCGGAGTGCACGCCTGAAGCAAGTACCGCAAAGAAAATACAGGCATCAAGTTTTAAGATTTGTACGGCGGATAAACAAAGAAAAAAAAAACTCAGTGAAACAAAACAAACGAGACGTGATTATTCGATAAGGTGTCGATTTACGTCACTGCATCGGAAACTGCGACATCTGGCTATCGGATACCGCGATATGTTACATTTTTTACGTCAATGAAAATAACAAGAAACATTAAGATAATTAGAGGAAACTTTCAGCAATATACTACAGAAACCATATTATCAAGAAAAAATCATTTGAATACATCGATAAATATTCCTCCAAAAATATAAAAGATAAATCAATAATGTATACCTAAGCCAGTCCGGATAGCCGAGATTGCCATGGCAGTAGTGCCGTGGCGATCTCGGACGGAAGGATCGCGGGTTTCAGTCCCGCCTCGGGCACGGGTGTGTTTGTGTATGTCTGTTTGTGTGTGCCGTCCATTCACCCTTCTTTATCACCATTCCATCTTCTATCCCCCAAGGACTATCTACCCTGGGGTATAAAAATCGGATACAGCCTAATGCTGATCCCCCTCATTAGTTACATGTAGGACTTGTAACGTGATAACGATATTGAGCCCGTCCAAGTGCATATCCTGCGTGGTCTAAGATGGCCTATTCGCGAAAAAAAAGAAGTAATACCTAAACTCGTAGTCAGCAGTAAAAAGACCTTGATATTAATTCAACTGAAAAATTAATTAAATAAGATGTCAATGAAAACTTTAAAGAAAAAAATGTCAAAAAAGGGGATCGCGGGCATCCCAATGAGCGAATGTCACGACGCCACTTCGTGGGATGCCTGCGCGTCGTGTCGGGGCGTCGTGTCGGGGCGTCGTGTCGTGGGCGTCGTGTCGGGGCGTCGTGTCGGGGGCGTCGTGTCGGGGGCGTCGTGTCGGGGGCGTCGTGTCGGGGGGTCGTGTCGGGGCGTCGTGTCGGGGGCGTCGTGTCGGGGCGTCGTGTCGGGGCGTCGTGTCGGGGGCGTCGTGTCGGGGGCGTCGTGACGGGGGCGTTTTGTCGGGGGCGTTTTGTCGGGGGCGTTTTGTCGGGGGCGTCGTGTCGGGGGCGTCGTGTCGGGGCGTCGTGTCGGGGGCGTCGTGTCGGGGGCGTCGCGGGCGGGTTTGTGGGTTGAGAGACGCGGCGCTAACGACGTCCCACAGCGACGCTTTGATCGGCGACGCGTGGGCGCCTCAAACGCACGCCTCTTGGCGGAGGAGCGCTCGCGGAACAGGTCATGCTCTCGCCCAGATAGGAAGATATCCCTCTTTTAGTGGATGCTACGTTTGCAGCGTAGCTCGCCCGGATATCATCAATTGTTAGTGGGGCTTGCAGTACCGGCAGCGTATAAACGACTCTGAAAGTTCGATGTTGCCACATTTACTACGCACATGCCAACATCTACATGACAGTTAAATGAAATCTCAAAACATTACCTGTTACCGACAGGCGATCACACGTCTTGATATGATGTTCATAACCTTTCCCTACAGCCAAACCTTATCCCCTTCCAGACTGCATGGGAATCAGCAGAGTCGCAAGGCTGAACTCTACCTGTCAGAAAGTAAACAAATCGCGCAATTTGATTGCTTCAGAGCAACTCACGAGGCATATCTCAGGACGTGGCGAGAGAACTGTCCGAGTCGCTTATACGTTGCCGGTACGGTAGTTACTATTTTGTCTGGGCAGATTACACAAATATTGAACGTAAAAGCTGGTTGAGGTGGTTCCATAACAATCGTTGCTTTGCTCTGATTGGGGGATATTAGGGTTCGGGTCCGTATGGTGACGGATTTCCGGCACCAGGTACATAGCTAGCTGATAGAATTCAACTACTACCGGCCGATTGTTCTGATGGGTTGTTTTCTATAGTTTATCCGAGAAATACCAGGCGAATGCTGAAGCTCTACTCCAACGAAAGGGCCATAGGTCACTCGTGATCTTCCCTGACTCATCCTTTTTCCCTCCTCTCCCCTTACAAACACGCATCCTTACGTGCAGTACACTACCACACATGTCGGAAGCTTAGAGCTTTTCCTTGCTGGACGAATGCTCCGCTGAAAGAACCTGGAGGGGAAAATCCGCAAACTGACGTGTAGATTGGCATCGGATCTCAGCATCCGACGAAGGAGGAATGCAGCCATTTTCCCGGAATAAAAAATATTAACTTCATTGTCGAGACTAATAACTAGGGAGCAGATTTTAATGAAATGTCATTTTTTTCTTTTCACTTTTATGCAATGCCGTTTAGTACACAACGTCATATTATGTTATGACAAAAGGAAATTACCCATTTTTATTGGTCATTATTTTGCATTTTTGTCGCTTTCGAGTAATAATTCATTTTTTACCCTTTTACATAATTTTTAATGCATTTTTTGCTGATTTCATCGATTTTAATGTCATTTTAAATGGTACTTGCCTCAAATTATATTTACGAGATGCAACAACTGTTCTTCACAGAATTACTGAGCAGCTTATTCAATTTGTTCGCTCAGAAATAGTTTTGATAGCCGTTGTAATTATTGTGACGTATATCGCGCCATTGCCGGTTCGGCTGATTTCGGGATAACTAAAGACTTTTCTGGTAAAGAACAGTCCAAACCAAACGTTTGTAAGCTGAGTTCTCTCGAGCGAATTGAAGAAGCCTCGATTACATCAGTAACGTATCCAACAGCTTGAGATGTTTATCCGAACTGGTTTTGATAACATTTTTTACGTCATTTTGTTTGTTTTAGGGCATTTTAAAACGTTTTAAGAGCATTTTATTGATCTTTTTTGTCGATGTTTTAGGTCATCCAAATTCGCCCCTACTAATAACCATAGTTGGCTCACTTGAAAACCCTGGAATGTCAATTAACAGAATAGTTTTACAGTGAAATATGTGTGATAGCCCATTTTTTCAGAAACTGTATGTTTAGTACAGCCGGAATATGCAGAACCCAGGATTCATCTCTTGTTAGTGGCGTTTAGTTATTACGGAAGAAGATTAAACCAATTACTAGATATCGTCATAGGGAGGATTTTATTATTTAGGAAACCAGCTGTCCTCCCAAATGATTCTCCTTTTGTCAGTTATTGGAAAATTTCTGCGCTGATCTACGGAGACTGCATCATACATCCCCTGCCGCGGAGGATCAGAAGAAAAAGACCGCAACAAGAGGCGGAGCGGACACTCGCAACTGAAATGGACTAACATTTGAGATGAAAATGCACCTCATGCCTCCTGAACGTAAGAACGTTGCTCCAGAATTCTGTGTATGCAGATTATCGAACACCTGGCAGGCCTTGCTCTGCATCAGAAAACAACCATCATTATTTCTGATTATGACAAGTATGATGTAAGTACCGTTTATATCGGGATGTAATATTACATTATACATATAAAAGAGAAGTTTGAACATTGATTAACTGTGCAGGACGTCATAATGATGTACGATTCGACGTCTTCATGCGATTTCACGCGAGATATCCTGATGCCATTATGATAAAAATGATGTTGCTGTCAATCTATGATGGGATTAGGGGTTAAGCATTAATAATAATCAATGTTATATTGATGTAGCGATGATACATTGACGAATTGAACTATTGGCGTGGAAGGGAATGTGTTTGAACAAACAGTAACCCGAGTGTATGATTGATTAGGATTCCGCACCAGTAAGTGGAGACTGGATATTGAATGTTAAGCGGAATAATGTTTTGAATTGTGATGCAAAAATGTTAAAATTTAATTATAAAACGGTACACTGTTGTGGTGCGAAATAAAAGTGACAATATATTGAAAATATCTAAAAACAGAAGGTGTTGTGTCATTAAATAATTAGATAAACCACATCTTACACATTAGTATGCACATATTCACTGATAAGGCTTTTTAAATAAAAACATCACCATTGAAGGGGAGTGGAATGAGCTCTGGAGGCTTTGATTCCTTTTGTGAACGGCTATTATTGATTATCTCGTTAAAGACACCGAAACAAAATTAAGAGTTGGTCATCTCTCGCAAACTCGAAAACGAATTGGTGGAGATGGTGTTAACGTCCAAGTTGTCCCATTAGGAGCAAAAGAGAGAAAGTTCTAGAAGCAACAGTCGGCCAGAGATTCCTGTTGCCGGAGACTCGAGAGGTTGCTACTAATTAGTGTTCACAGACATACTGAAAATATAGATTTATTGAAATGACGGAAAAATAATTACTGGAAGGACGTTAGTTGATGTCGTTATTTATAATTCAACCAAGTAGAGTACAAGTGGCTGAGATTCCGGAGCTCAAGAAATTCTGCCGACATTTTTCATCTCCTACATACGTAAGATACAATTTTTAAGTGTTTTTGACGTTAATCAAATAAATAAGTAAAAGAAAACTAAAAATTTTACAAAAGTCAATTGGTCTTCCTGTTTTTCCTTTTTAGAAATGAAGGCATAAAAATGAACATAAAGATTGGAAAACCTCTGAACCCTTCGATGTCTCTATGATTGTCTCAAAGCCACGAAGATATCGGTTGGCGTAGTCCAGAGAAGGAAGCGTCGCAGTGAGGAATGAGTGGGGAAGGGAGGGCGCAGTGGGCGTGGCAGACCCGTGAAGACAACGAAGCCATTGGCTACGTCCGAGACCGGGAGATTCTGGAGCCAGCGGATAGTATGAGGGTCCTGCGGTCTCCGTATCTCAGGCGATGCCTCTTCAATTCTTCTCCCTTGTGCCTAACTTCGCCCCGCTTCGTCAATCTTCTCTACGCGCCGCCCAGCCTTCTGCGCTGCTCTGCTCCGCTCCGCACCACCACTTCTCCCCCACCATAGTTTCACCCCACACCGTTCCTGACCGATCTTCACACTCCGCTCTGCCCCGCACCACTCTACCCCGTCCCGCTCCGCCTTGTTCCGCTACACCGTGCCCCGGTTCGTCGTGTCCCGCTAAGCCGTGTCCCAGTTCGTCGTGTCCCGGTTCGCTCCCTGTCCCCTCCGTGTCCCCTCTCCGTGTCCCGCTCTACCGTGTCCCGCTCTACCGTGTCCCGCTCTACATGTCCCGCTCCGGCGTGTCCCACTCCGCTGTGTTCCGCTGTACCCTGTTTCTCCGGCCCGCTCTTCACTGTTCCGCATCCCCTCCCGTCCTCTCATTTCCCGCTCCAATCCTTAAGCTTCCCTCGCTTAGCGCCGTTCCACTCCACTCTACCCCGCGCAGCTTCTCCCCGCTCTTCCTCGCTCCACTCCGTGGAGGGGCGACATTTCAGTCTCTATGAAGCCCAAAGCAGTAACGCGCGGTGTGAGAGTACATTTAATTACGTCCCGGAATTGAAATCTTGGGTAATTGGCTCGGAGGAAAAATCATGTGGTGAATTAGGGTTGGGGAACGCTTTCCAATGAATACGCTCTATTTGTATGAGTACCTTTGTAACTGTATAAGTACCTGAGTAACTTTGTGTTCTATTGTACATTTTTATGTTCTTAGCTAATCTTACGTTTGTCGCTGTTTTTCGTTTCTGATCTCAGGAAAACGTTTGTGAGTCTTCGGACGTTGGAAACATATTCCGTAATGTCGTTTGCCGAGCAATTCCTTAAAAGTAATTATCACACGAAATATAGTGTTACAAGTAAATGAATATGTTTCTTTTGATACTTCTCTTTTTTACTTGGTCAGATTCCCCTGCCGACTGATCGTGATAAACACATGAAAATATTGAAATGATCCTTTGTTTTTTACAAATTTGTTTGCGTAACAGTTGAGACATTTTAAAGTTTAATTGAAAATGACCGCAATTTTTGTTTGAGAATGAAATATTTACAATTCTGGCCTTCTTTGTCACTGTTCATGGATTGTTCATTCCAATTATTATGATCGTCATCGTCAAAATAAATAGATATACTTATTTACAAATTTATTTTCATTTATATCCACTTAATTACACATACCAAATATTTAGAGAAATTTGAAGGTGTATTGATTTCGGAATTTATAAAATTTCGTATTATCAGAATGTTGTACTTAGTTTCCCCATTTATGTAGTCTTGGTTCAGGGGATTTGTTGACAAGTGATGCATACAAACGGGGAAAATTCAAATTTTCTAAACTATCATCATTCTTAAATTTAGGAAGAAATAGGTATATATTTGCAAGATAAATGCGTGTTTTGTTACATAAAAATACTCCGTGTTTTCAATGACTAATTTAACAGTTCCTCTGAACTAACATGTTTGAATGGCTCGAAGACAGTTCGATCTAGTAAATGTATCTTATCCGTTTTCAATGATACTGCGAATGTTATGCATAAACGTCCTCTGACCGTTGGTGAAAGGCTACAGCGCCTTATCCGGTATATAAAGAAACATTTCCATTTCCTTTTTTCTTAGTTTCACATGTAGATACTCGAAAGAATGCAAGGACCTCTTCATTTTCTTGAGTCTCCTTTTGCATTATGCAGCGTTGTAGAATTGAAATGCAGTTGAGAACGATTACAGTTACACACAACTGTACACAATTGAAGAATCCCCTAAGTAATGTCCAGGAGTGCTCGAAGAAGCTGTGTGTTGGTCGACCTGACAAAGTAATGACAACTCTATGCAGAGACGAATGCGTTGGCATTCCAAAAGAAGAAGCGCGAAGAGTGGGGGAATAGGGGAAGGGAAAACGAGAAGCGGGAAGAGCAGGGTGAAGGGAAAGGAACGAAATAGAGGAAGTTGCACTGGTCCATGGGAAAAGAGAAATGTAAGAGAGGGCGGGTTACAGAAAAAGGATTGGGTAGAAATAGCGTGGTGGGTCGGAGGATGCAGATCTCAGTATTCAGAGGGTCGAAAGGTGCGGATCGTAGTGGTTCGAAGAGGGCAGAGCTTAGTGTCGGAGGGACGAAGCGTAATGGATCGGAGTGGGCGGAGCGTAGTGGGTCAGGAGAGACGGAGCGTAGTGTAGGGGTGCGGAGCGTAGTGGGTCAGAAGAGGCGCAGCGAAGTGGGTCAGAAAGTGCAGAGCGTAGTATGTGTGTGGGGGGGAGGGGAGGAGCGTAATAGGTCGAAGGGGGCGAAGCGTAGTGGGTTGAAGGGGGCGGAGCGTAGTGGATCGAAGAGTGTAGAGCTTAGTGGGTCGGCGCGGACGGAGCGTAATGGATCGGAGGGGGCGGAGCGTAGTGGATCGAAAAGTGCGGGGGGGGGCAGAACTTAGAGGGGTGGGGAGGTTGAGGTGGGAGGGGCGCGGGAGGAGGCGGGACAGAGGCCGCGTTTTGTATCGAGCAGCTGTTAGCTGTGGACAGTCGTTAACTCGCGGGCCTTTTATCTGCGCCCACAGCGGCCGCCCCCGCCACCGCGCCGTGTGTTCCACCGTTGGGGCCATCGCTCGCTTGCATATTTATAACGCCGATGTGCCTCCGTTATTTACATGTAGGAATTAGCGAGTGCGGGGTCGCGGGCGGCGCCTGCTGAATTATTCGCGGGAAGCGAGTTCGCAGACAGTGCGTCAGCCCGTACCCATCTGGACCCATCCTGTACCCCGTACCCCTCGGACTGGGCTAGTGGTGTGCCAGCGAACGCAAATAATGGTGACAGTTTCATCGCTGCAATTGTGCGAGGTATCGCTTCATTCTTGTAGTTGTTTTTATTCCATTATTCTCATTTCGTAAATTTGGGAAAGAATTATTAATTCCACATTTGATTTAAATATTCATTACATGTATTTATTTAAATGACAATGTGAGCTGTCAATTCGTCAATTTCATTGATATTCGAAGGTTGTATCTAATAATATTCGGTTTCGGTTTCAAGTAATAGCACTAACAATTCACACACAGCTTATAATACGCTTATAACACTAAACGAAGTATTGATTTTGGCAAAACTTCAGATCCTCTGGAAAGTTGGATACACTCTAATGAAGCATTTACTTACTTGTAGCAGTCACGGAATCTTTTTTGATTTGATCTTAGTTCTAATAAATTGCCTAAAAACGATAATTTCATGAATAATAAAAGTAATGATAAATAACATGTTAAAAATATGGGAATCTCTCAGATGCATTGTTGGTTTCTGATGTGTATATTCGTATTGATGACTTGTTCATATTAAAAAAAAGTTAAACGTTTTATAGAAAGGCCTAATATTTTTATTTTTACTTTGGTATTATCGAGCTTTAAAAGTTTTCAATTTTTATCTCCCATTTGTTGAACGAAATGTATTTTCATGACTAAAAACTACGCACAACAGAGATGAATAATTAGTTTATTTTGGCCAGAATAATGTCCCACACACAATATCCACTGTCACGCTAACATTAATTTTCAGTTGAAACAATCCAAAATGGTCCAATTATTCTCTCATTTGCCTGGAGGTAAAGTTTCATTGTTTATTTGAAATGGAAATCAATGCAACTAATGATTAATATGATGTAATTTTACAATTCAACTTTCTTAAAAGCATACCTACTTGCAACATAGTTGTTACTTACTTTATTATATTCGAAAGTAATAGAAGACAGGACATAATAATAGATAAAATATAACATGAAATTGTTAGAATAGCGTAGATACGCCTCTTGGCTTGGTGCCTTGGAAGTGACTGTTCATTATGTTTGAGTTTCGGCCTTGAGTGTTTCTTCTCAATGCTCTCCACGGGATTCCTGCTTCCCTGTTCTCTTATCTACATTCTCCTCAAATAGCGACTGCCTCAAGTGACTCGCCAACTGTCTCCACCGAGCGTTCTCTCTAGACTTTGCTCGAACCATCCCTTCAGTGATGTCCACACAGCCAACCTCCGAGGCAACAAGTGCTCGCCTGCCTTCATCTCTCTCGTTCTGTGACCTATCCTTTCCTCCAGGCACCTCGCTTGCCTCCAATTTTCTCTTCCCTCTACCAAATCTTTCTTCTCGCCTCCATTGCCCCCACCCATCCTCTGCCCTTCACCAACCCTCTCTACTCTGTATCATCCTTCCTCTCAGCTCCTCACCAGCGCTCTTTTGCGTTTTCCCCCATCCCTCCCTCTGTTCACCAATAACCATTCTCTTCGCTCCCCGACATCCCTCATCTCTACCCTCTCCCCGCCCTCCTGTTGTTCCCATGCCTCCCTTATACCCTTCTCTAACCTTTCTCTCAGCACTTCTCCAGCGCCCCTCTCCGTTCTCCGCCAACCCTGCGGTATGGCTTCCAACAACTCTCTCCGCGCAGTAACTACTCTCTTGTCTAGTTATTCCAATTCCTTCGACATTCATGACCAACCTTAACTTCCCCTCCCGTATCTTCTCGTCCACGCCCTCGGCCGTTCGCTGCCTTTGTTCCACCTCCACCTTCGCACGAGTTCTGCCACGAAACGCCCACGCGGCCTCGCCCCTCTCCCGCCTGCGCTGGCCCGCCTCGGCCTCACCGGGGCCCTGCCCCGCGCCGACTGTCTGCGCGGGCGAAGGCGCGTCCGGGAGGCGATAAGGCAAGGCGCAGCGGCCGCCAGAACTTGGGCCACTTGTCGGGGGGGGGGGGGCGGGGGCGGGGGGCGGGGGGGGGGGCGGGGCGGGGCGGGCGGCGGGGGGCGGGGGAGGGAGGGGCGGGGCGCTGCGGAGCGCGAGGGACGGGATGGGAGGGCGGCGGGCGCAGTTGGACGGGCGCCTATCCCGCGCCTGGGAACTTGGCGGTCGGTGGCTCGGAAAACGAGCGAAGCCGCCAGGCGGGGAGCCCGCCCAGCAGCGGCCGCTTCGCTCTCATCACTGTTGATGGTGCGTCGGAGTGGTCCGTTCCATCCGGCTGTGGATGAACAGCTGTGGCAAGGGTAAATGAAAGGAACGCAGTATATCCTATCCAGTATCCATGGAAAGTACTCAAGACTTTTTAATTAGAACTCCCATGGGTCTCGAAAAATCCAGTTTTAAAATATTGAAACGAATCTACATACATATTATCTAACATAACATTTATGTAATTCGCTTGGAAGAACATAGTCTTATACCACATTTTGGAAGACAGAAATATTCATCCATGTGAGCCTCAACCTTTCCTTGTGTATGCAGTTTTAAAATTTGAACATACGTGGCAAAATAATGCAGTAATCTTTGTTATAGGTTCTTTATGTAGTAACGATTTGTAATAGATTCTTTAGAGTAGGGCAATGCATTGCAATAATTATCTTTATATTTAAATTTTAATCTAAAATTACTCAGGACTATTGGAAACCAAGTTGTTGAATTATATATTTCTGTTCTTTATTCAGTAAACTAATCTTCCTTAGCATGCAGCGTTGGCCATTGCTTGGCATCAAGTGATTAGACGATATGTTCAACCATTCCGAAACATATATGACAATGTAACAATATTTATTCTGCATCCAATCAATTTCTAAGCTATTTTATGAGAATACTCCGACAAATGGTGATTTGTGTGTCATTTTTACACACGTTTCTAACGTTATTGATAAAATAACATGTTCTTCAGTGTTTTCTTGTTATTCGTTAATCCTCAATTTACTTTTGAAAGCATTTTGACTCATTTTTCTACGCTTACAGATGTGGCGGTGCACTTCAATCTGCTTCATTGTCATGGAAAGAAGTAAGTTCCCAACTACTTTAACGAATTAAGCAATGCAAAATTCTTTTATCTTAACCGCCATCTCCGTTTCTTCTTTCTGACACAGAATTGTCCTAGTTCAATTGTAGTTTGAAAATTTTATACTAGCGGAATGCTTACAATTACACCAAACAAAAGTAAGAACTCTAAAATTGTTGCAACATAACAGTACTACACACGTATTATATGGATACTCGAAAATCATAAAAATATTGTGTCATATCCTTTAGTACTTATTCTCTCATCTTGAAATTTACAAATACTGGATCAATACAATTACTACTCAGAGAGCTAAACATGTAATTGAAAAGTTGTATATTTGTCAAGATCTGTTCATGTCACTTGAAGTTAATTCTAGCAGGAACACCTGATATCCATCTTAATTTAAAAACTTAATGTATCATCGAAAATTATAATTACTCATTTCTTACATTCTCGCATTGACATACGTAGTATAGAGAAAGTTATGTAATACTGAAGCAAAAGGCGGCGATTTTTCGGAAGAAAACATCTTCTTTTAGGTCCCCATCACCGAAAAAGTTGATAATTATTATTTCTATATGTAATGAATTTCTTCTTCTAATACTATATATTGTCAGATTTCACGTTTTATTGATTCTTGATACCGTAAAATTGGTTTACGGTAAATGTCAGTCTGCCCGTGAGCAAACCTAGCAGCTAAATCGCACGTAGGTTTTTCGCCGAAATTCATTCTCCGGAATCAATCTGACTGATGCCATGGCCCCTTGAATTTGAAACGTATAATTTAATTTTTTAGAATAATTTATATGAAGCCTCAAGAACCTATTTTCTAAAATCTGGCACCAAATGTATGATTTTTTCAAGTTGAATTAAATATGCTTTTAAGATGGAACAAGTCCTATTTTCGTTGAATTCTATGAATTTTCGACAATTGAAAATTAAACTGTTTTTGGGTAGCTTCTTACAGCTACAATATTAGAGGTAGAGACATATATTCTTATTGAAATCTGTTCTTCAAAATTAGACATTTAAATGAGATCGCGTTCAATTTTTTCAAAATATGAATAGTTTTTGCGTAATTTGGCCTGAAATAAAGGCAATTTTAAAAGCAATGTCTCCTAAAACACTGCTTCACTTTCATTTCTATCGGATAGTGCAATGTATGTGCATTTAGCTCTCTCTCAATTTTAGAATGTTCAAAAGTAAACAAATATGCGAGAAAGTATGCGCCACATAGTCAGATATTTATCGTGCATTACCCTATCTCACTAAGCTTTACATTTAAAAACACTCAACCTTGGAACTAAAAAAAATGTTTAAAAAATCTCTAATTTCGATTTGCTAACTTCAATCGGCGTAATGTCCAAATGACTGCAGACTAACCTTCATACTATTATTTTTAAGTTGATATTAAAATTTACTGTTTATACTATAAAATCAGCCAGAAAAAGTTAACGGTAACACATTCGGAACACACTACCTTTCATTTAAAGCAAAATTAACAAAAATGTTATTGGGCAGAAAGCTCAAATTTCTTTCTAAACGAAAATCTTATTGTTTTAATTAGGCCTATAACGGTTTGAAATTATTCTTTTTTGAAAAGCATTAAGATCCGACTTGAATGCTTTAAAATTTCGAATAGTGTGCACTGATAAAAATAAGAATTTAAAGTGAAATGTCTTCTGATTATTCAATACTGAACGAATGAAACCTGTGATGTAAGATTGCAATATCATAAACAATATTAATCTGAAATGAATAACAGTTATTTAAGCAGTATATTGATACCTTTTAGCGAATCATACAACTACAAAAAATGCTTTAGATCGTTTGCCTCAAAAGTTGCCATGACTTAAGACTTAGAAGTTTTCAGAGTATGTGGGTACCAGAACTCGAGACAAAGTGGGGATTTAGCGGCATGTGCTATTTGATTTAGAATTTTTTCAATATAGAAAAAAAATCATTGTTTAAAATGTACTATATACAAATTATTCTGTAATGTTTTGATATTAAATGTAGTATATTGCTATAAATCATTTAAAATAATAACAAATTATACTTTTCGTTAAAAACAATTTAAGTTCCATTTGCACAATACTGTGTCTGGTGCAATCAATAAAACCAAGTAGGTATGTCTAACGTTACGATATGCCAATTTGTATGACTGGCACGTTCATACATACTACAAAAACATTTCCGTTTATTTATTTATTTTATTTATTTATTTTACGTCAAAAATGCAGTTAAAAACTGCGTATGACGTGCTATGGGGAAAAGTGAATTGTGTGCACATTTTCAAAATTCTGTGATCCCTACACTAAGTCATATACTACTTAAATTTTGGGAAAAAAGGTCCCATGTAATAAAATCTATTTTCAAGGATAAAAAGGCAATAAATTTTGGTTCTTATCCATGTTGTCCTTCGGAATAATACTTCCTGCCGCGACAACATGGAAACGATAATTTGAATAATTGTATTTCCCACTGAATTCTAGAAGACGTGCACAGAAAATGAAGTTACATTTATGTCCAGAAGCAAAACAAGGGACCATCTCAGCATATGCTCAATGGATCAGGGAAACTGGACGAAAAACAGGATCGAGATGGGGGTCATTGTTCCTTCACATCCATTCCTTCACAAATGCCTTGAAATGCGGTCAACTCTTCACCTTGCCACGCGTCCCGTCTCAGGGCCCTGAACGCGTCCCTGAACGCGGGCGGCGCGGCGTCTGGTCGCAGCAGCACTCACTGGGGGGTCGGGTTGCTTTGGCAACGCCCCCTCCGACCACTCTCTGCCATCTACTTTTTTGCGAGCGCGCGCATACGTGATGACTGCGCTTTTGTGCAACGGAAGACGTCAGCACTCAACGGAGACAGTCCCTCCGCCCACCCCCAGGAGCGTGAGTGGGGCGCGGGCCACTGCCTGAGTGTAGCTATTCTGTTACTCCCCGACATGCGCGTCATATCACGCTGGTCCGTTTTAGGATTGCGGCATCCACGTAGTTTATTATTACCGGGAGGTGTGGTTCGGTGTATCAACTTATATTACTGCAGCGCCTGTGACCGGGAGGTCCTAGGTTCGAGTCCCCGCGGCGGCAGGATTTTCGACATTAGTTTTTCAGCTAGGTCGAATTCAGTCGGTGTATGGAGGAGAATTCTAGCGGCCGGCTGCTCTGATCGGTCGTTTTCCGTGGTTTCTCCGATCAACACCAGGCGAATGCCGGAGCAGTACCCTACCAAACGGGCAACGGACCGCGCGCGATCTGTCCTTCCTCTTCCTTGTCCTCTCCTCTCCCCTTACACACACACACACACCTACACTAACATGCACTACACTACCACACACGCCGGGAGACCGGTCGGGAACTTAGAACTTGTTCCGGCTTGGGTGGTACCTTGCTGATAGGAGATAACTGGTTAGGGAAAACCCCGTGAGCTGACGGTAGGTCGGCGCCGGATCTGGCCATCCAGCGGGGGAAAACCACCGCCATCTCCCGAGAAAAAACACGCACAACACAAACGGGACTAATAACCATAGTAGTTGACGCTCCCGGAGTCACTATCAATCAATCGTTTATTATTATTATTATTATTATTATTATTATTATTTTGTTTATTCTCAAATATTTGGTCTCAAACAGATACCACACAGATATCATAGAGAGTATCAAAGCATGATAACAGTGATCAATTTGAAACTTACAAAACATATGAAGGTATTCTAGCATATTAACATTAAATAACAACACAGTTTCTACAATTAATAATGTTATTTCAAGAGTTAAGTTTCAAAATTCCACATGCCACTCCATTAGCCTCCTGACTAGATAGCACGAACAGATGAACGACTTCTGAAGTCCGATGATAGTACTCATCTCCTTACTAGGTCTTTGCACAAACTCCACATAATAATAATAATAATAATAATAATAATAATAATAATAATAATAATAATGATAATAATAATAATATTTTTATTATTATTTACTTCAGGGCACAGTAAAATTAAATTCTCCGACGCGCGAACATCAATGTTAGAACCTTTATTTAGTAGGTTTTGCATTTAACTATGAATTCATTACAGTTCCCTAACAAATGGGCCATAGACAACACCCAATCTTTCCTTCATCTTCCTTGTCCCCCTTACTCACACATACCCTTACATCCGTTACACAACCACATGTGGGAAGACCATTGCGGAGCTTAGAGCTCTTCCCCGCTAGGATGGTGCTCCGCTTGTCAAAGATACCTGGTTGAGGGAAAACACGCAAGCTGACGTGTAGGTCGGCTCCTGTTCTCACAGTCCAGTGGGGAACACCGCCACTCCCCATGATAAAACATTTATAAACTCAAGACGCTAATCGCCCTAGCAGTTGACTTGTCTGGTAACATCAATCAGTCAACATGAGCAAGAGGGAACGTGTGATATCAGATGTAGATTGAGATAGTTTGTGGATTGAATATTGTGCTCTCTAAGTAGTAACTTTCAATGGGCTTGCTGGTAAACGCCATTGCGTGTTTGTTTCTCAGCGCGCAAATAATGATGTTGGAGCAGCCTGAACGAAGTTAATGAGGTTTTAAAGCCATCAAAGATTGGCAGTGATTGATCTCTTTAATGTACTGAAAATAATATTTTAAAGCACTGTAGAAGTATATCGGTTTTTGTTTATAATATTTAAAAGAGAGATAATTTCCACATATATTGGTAAAGTTGTTTATCTCACAAATCTATCATAAGTAATAAAATCGCGAAAGTTGCCTCTCTACTAACATTATTTATTGAAGTGTCCTTTTATATATGGGAGCAATGAGATAAACACGAACTGGGTACGGAGTGAAAAATTTCGATTGTGTGGGAAGCGGTAAAAATATACAGGCCCGGTTGATGAATGGGAAAATCTCTCGTGACTGGTTATTTATTCAGAGAGTTTTGTTCCTGAATCGAGGCACCAGAGATTTCTCCCATCCATTTCTTCCGATCCTTTTTTCCTCCCCGCGTCCTTCTCCGATATGCAAATCCGACCGCCCCGTTGCCAGAGGTATCAATAGCGTTTCCGATAGTGGCGAAATCGCCCAGTGACCGTTGCGCCGTCGCACCTCTTTCCGGATTCATCGCTCAAAGGCACCGAAGCGCAGTCCGTTGCCGCCTGGAGTTGGATCGAGTCGGGTGAAACCGGGTCAGATCAGAACGGGTCGGGATTTCGCTCTCGAAATTGGCTACGCGAACACATGTGCGATTCGCCCCCGGGACTAGCCCGTCTGCGGAATCGTTTTCCCGCTGCGACTCACTTTGCTGGCCCGGGATTTGAAGGGTTCGCCCACGCGACCGTCCCGACGCGCACCGGTCTGGAATGAACCGATCGGCGAGCAAAGGAGATCAAGTTTGGGAGAAGAAAGTTATGAGACGCATTCGAGTTGCAGGTTTTTGATTCTCGAGCTACAAATCCCTAAGTAAAGACAGGAGTTTCATGCTCTATCAGGTGGTTAAATATACATGCAAACGAGGCTCTATCAATTAGCCTAATATGCCCGATTTTACATAGAAATGAATGAAATTTACACCATCAAATTTATGTATTTTACTTATTTTATGTTTTAGTGTCTTTTGTATTATTGCACAATTAAACTTTTTTTTCAGTTATATTTACTCACGTGCATGAATTGTGTGTCAAAAATAAGTTTAAAACCCCAACAAGATGAAGATCATACTTAAAGGACGAAATTTGCCATTCTTCCTCTATCAAATTCAAAACAATATTAACTCTTCTGCGTGGAATGTCTTTATTTTTCTTTCAGTACAATTTCCGTCCTTTCGTGAGTATCCTAGCGAGGAGTACTTTGTGTATAAGCTCAATAAGTACAATATCGGAGTACTTTGTGTATAAGCTCCCGCGGCAGCATGCATCATGTTCATAAATGTCGACCGGCCAGCCGACATGAAGACATCCGCTACGATTGGTTATCTACGTGCTGTAATGCAACCTCATATTTTTCAGTTATTATTGGTTATAAACTCGAAATAAATATTTGAACTTAAGTATTTCACTTAACCAAAAAAGTCAGTTCTTAGTTGTAGATTCAGTTTCAAACTTCCCAAAAGTTTTGAAATGTGCAGCTTAGCAATCAAAGAAGCGACAACGACATTTATGTATCAGTTGTCAGTTTGTGAAAATATGCTATAGATGCATTACATTCATTAATATTATTGTGAACCAGCTTTATATGCTTAAATCTTAATGAAATGTTCTTAATTCGCTAGAGGAACATTAGACGTAAAAAGTATAAACATGCATTATTCATGAATTTCTCCAAAAAGTATCAGAACATGAAAACTCCACGACAAAAGGATATTTTTTTAAAATGAGCATGCTATGAAACACGTAATTAGAGACGTTAAAAACTACAGTAAGCTTGCATGAAAATATGCGTTGTCATGGAAATCCCGTTTCTAATCCCAAGTCTTTCAACATTCCAAGTACTGCGGCGAGGAAAGTTTGTTTATATGAATGAAATACGTAGACAGTATTTTTGAACTCTTTTTTATATGGTGAGTTGAGATATTATTTTACAAAATATTGTGCTTAATCCTATAAGGGGGTCAGTGAAAGGTATCAGAAGCCACCCTTGCGAAGTTTTGTAATGTAATTTATTGGTTTGGCAGACAGTTGAAAATAATGGTTGATCAAAAAATCAACCAGGTGTTATCCTCCCGACAAAGTAAAATGTTACTTTTACCACTCGCATCATAATTTTTTGATAAAATAATAAATAAAAAAGATATAGTATTGTATGTAGTAATCTTAGGGAATCTCTGTTTTACTAGAGTATAATTTTCCTTCAACATTATATCTCTCTTTATATAATATTTATCAAAAATGGAAAAAATAAAAATATGATAGTTCTGTGTCTTTATAGTTATAGATTTATAGTATTTTTGACAGAAAAACTAGTATTGTGGAGTCCTGGTATCGAAAAAATGGGTAAACCTTGCTCCTACGTGTAGTAATTTACTTTATCTAATACATTGCATAGTGAGAATTCCCGTTTTGTGGATCCTTGATACCGAAAAATTGGTTGACGGTAAAACGTCTCTGCCCATCTGTGGGCAACGGTAGCGCCTAAAACCATCAGACGATTTCCTCTAAAATTGATATTCCCTAATCTATACGGAGAAATTCGAGAGCCTGTGAACTAGAAACGGATATTTTGATTTTTGGGAGTACTTTACAAGAAGCATGAACATTTTCAATTTTCCTTCATAATGATTCTATTTTTTTATTAAATGTTTTCCTGGGATAACGCACATTGCGCAAACAAAGTGCAGGGTTTTTGTTGAAATCTACTAATTTTCGAAAAGGGCAAAATTTTAAATTGTTTCCGCGTCTTCCTATGACTACAATATGGGAGATATATGTTTTTATAGTAATAAAATCTTTTTTGAAAGAGAGATATTTAAATAAGGCTATGTACAGTATTTTAAAAATATGTATATTTTTCGCGGAAGTTTGCGTTTGAGAATATTGCAAATGAAACATAATCTTCAAATGTTTTTTCATTCGTCGGAAAGTTTGAGTTTAGTGATCAGACTTATGGTGCAGAAGTAAAGAAGTGATGAGAATGGAGTGTCAACTCGAAGACATGAGTTCAAATATCTTTCAAAAAACATATTTGATGATTGAAAACACTTTTCAGATTCATCCTGTATTATAATATTGAGAAGTCGTTTGAAATAATGAGAGATAGAATGTGCTGTTGTAACACCCCTAGTTTGGTATTCTTGAAATGAAAGAACAGTCGCACACTATATATTACACTATGTTATTGCAGTATTCATGATTGTGTTTGTTAAAATATTTAATTGAAAGTAGTGTTATATTAGTATTTCTTGTATATTTGCATAGTATATTTGCATTTCTTGAGGAGAATAGGGGCTACATTTTGAAAAAAACATTTTAGGTGCTTTTGTTCCACAGCATTTTTGATGCTTCAGATCCCTAGTTTCACAACGTATTGATCGTTAATCACTCTGTTATCTGGTAATTTCCCGACAACCTAAGCTAGTGTAAATAATGCAAGCAACTAATTTTTCGATACATTACGTTAGAACAGTTTTAAAAATTGTTTTTTTCCACACTTCTTCCTCTCTCATTTAAAGCAAAGTCGATAACATAGAAATTCGCTTTCAAACATTTTCTTCTCATAATTCACAGTTTCCACCGACGTACTCCCTTTCTCCGTTTGTTATTATTCTGTACTGCCATCGAATATTGATTTTGTGCCACAGGCATCGGGGCGCCATCTGCGGTTTGTCCAGGGCGCTCCTTTGACCTCCCGATCTCCCTTTACTCACCATCTTTCGAGTATTCTGACGCCGTATCGTTCTCCTGTTCATTGCCCTAACGCGAATTTCTATAGCTCCAAATTATAAAAAAACTACCTAAAAGAAATGGTAAAATTCCGATAGAATTATGTAAAATCTTAACTTATGATGTCACAAAAGAGCAAATTATTTTTCGATCTCGTCCCTGTTACGTAACTTTATAATCTGTATGCAGGAAAAATAATGGATAATAATTAGTGTACAAAATTTGTTCCAACGCAGATGCTAGGTAAGGGAGGGGAGTCAAGAGAAGTAAAATTTTAGTTTTCGTCAAATAGCACTTCAGTCTAAGAGGGTAGAAAGTGTAGCTGGACTCTGTCAAAAACTGCCTGTGCCTCTGTAAGTATGACAAACCAACGTGCAATTGAGTTGTACGAGTGGCCATTATTGTAGGCTGAGAAGGGTAAGACAAAACGACTCAAGAGTAAAAACATGCATTGGGATTTGCCAACGAGCAACACAATTTAGGAGGAGAATAGCACTGAATGGATGAAAAATAAAGCATTATTTCTGTGTTACAATACACAATTCTTAATAAGAATAGTTGGAAAATTAATGAATTGAATAAAGTGTTGAGTTGCATTGAATAACGAAGAGTAATCCGCATTTAACTTCATTATTTTTAACAGGAATTACACTGACCTTCAAATTAAAATTTTTCGATCATTGAATAATTTTTCAGTAGTGATCTTTTATATTTCTATCATATGGATTCCGAAACTGAGGTCAGTTTTTCTCTATCCCATCAGATTTATTTGCAAAATCGAAATGAAAATGTGAGAAATATGAGATATTCTCGCATGCAAGATTACAATTCATTTATTATCATATGTAAATAATGCTTCTTTCTTATTATTTTACTCGTCTAAACGCTACTGTATACGCTACGTACTTATAAATATAACACAGAAATATGTAAAACATTGTGTATATAGATTTGAAGAAAAACACAGTCAAATGGACCCAATGCCTCTTGGAAAGGAACAAGCATTCTATCCATCATTTGTTTGTAGTCTGAGTCCTGCCTGTTTCCAAGAAAGGTTTTGATCACATCCCGAAATGATTTTCATGCCGAACGTTCTGCAACAAACTAAAATCTTCAACAATAGTATCAGATAAAAGATTCCTGATTTCTGGATCTGTGAAAATACCTTCTTTGATTTTTTTCATTACTGACGCCATAAAATTGATTACCCCATCGATTCGGTGCATCTTTATTGTTTAGGAATTCAACGAATTGCTTCATAAGCCCAAATTTGGGATGAAGCGGAGGTTACAGTTTGTCGAAATTGTCAACAGGAGATTTTTGGTTTATGTTTTTAGAACCTACAACCCACTGTCTATGTGTCCATTATTTTTTGGTTCAATGTGTAATCTTCTCGACTGCCCTACTCCCTCACTGACGCACATGTTGGGTCAATGGCTTGTCTTGGTCTCCCAGTTTGATGCCGAAATAGGTATAGTAGCCTTTATCCACGAACTCGGTTATTTTGCGCTGCTGTCTTATCTGCACTAAACTTCCTCACACATTGCAGAATGTATCTGCAGCCACGACGTAGGATGTTGATATAATTTCAATAAAAAGATAATTTGTTTATTGAAATACATGTTAAACATCGTATGTCACTCAATATAGAACACTTATGAAGACAAAAATCCCTTTTCACTAGCAAGCGGAACGCAACTCAGACTAGCAGACAAATAACAACAAATTTGCGCCACTCAGAAAAATTTGCTCGTTTGTACAGTGTTACCGGCTCTAGACTAAAGCGGATTATAGAGGGTTGCCAGATGGCTGCAGGATATTGAATTAATAAATTAATCTGGAAATCTTAATTAAAGTAACCCCTAAGACGTGCAACGTAAGAAGTGCATAAGTACATGAATGAAATAAAAATGTAATATTAGATTTTAAAACAACCTACGTGGTGTGGAAAAAATTAAGTCAGATCCTGACTCAGGGTGCAAAAGTAATTCTAAAAAGAAATACAATATGGCGGCAATGAAACCATCGCAGGCCAGTGTTATTGGATACTTAAATATCGAATTTAATTAAATAATAAAGTGTAACGCTGAATTCATGTTTTATTTCCAGCATTTATGCATCCATCTACTAAAATGAGAAGTTATTAGCACACTACTACTGAATTTGGGTGACTTTCAAGTTCTGTCTACTCTGTTAGCCTGAAAAAGTACCTCCCCACCGCAAAACTCGTCTGCACGTTGATTTTCCATATGCGCAGATTGACAGTGAGGCTTTTTGTCTATCTTGAGCTAAATCACAGCCCTTAGACCCAGGGTTCACTGAAACTCTTGGTTTTCCCTCTACCTACAGTATGTTTGTTCACTTTTTCTTGAACACCATCTTCGCAGAACAACAGGAAAATTGTTTATTACAGTAAACAACGCGACCGCTGAAAAATTAACAGTGTAATTTCGGTCAAAAATGTTTCTTGTTAGTATAAATTTTGCGGAACCCCAGACTGTGATACACTTATTTAAATGATTTTTTCACAGCCTCCTAACTATTTAAAAAATTCAATATATCAATTGTCTCCACGTGGACATCAATATCCCGGTAGATGTGTGGTGCAATATGAAGACGCTGAATTGTAGAAACTCGCGTGTAGGTGTGTGCATGATGTAAGATACAAAGTGAAGGACTACAAATCACGCTAACATGTTGAAACTATGAATCAATAGCGATTTGAGTCATAATCTCCACCAGAGTCAAATTATTTAACCATTTCACGCAAATACATATTTGGAAAAGTTGCTTAAAATAACTTAATGCCTTATTTGTAAATCATTTTCGATGTGATATAATATTACATCACAAACGTTTATTCATCCATGCTTGTACTGAACCTTCTGTATAAAATATCAAGGGCCACATTCATAGTCATGACTTGTAATAAGGAAAACCTTAAGGAGTTCCTTATAACGATTTCCAATTCATAGTTGCAACTTATCCATCCACATAAGAAAATCCTTATAACTATAAGGAAGATCCAACTTTCGCTTATATCTACAAGTAAAGCCCCTCTTGATGCGTTGAAAATTGTCGTAATTTGAAAGAAATGGAATGGACGACTATTTCAAAGGTTATAAGGATTTTGACAGGGGCATCTTTCTTTGTAGCAACAATATTTACATGACATGCAAAACCCGTTGAAAATGCACAACGATCAAGAATTTAAGAATAAATATCGTTTTACTAAGACTTTTGTTGTACACTTTTTGGTAACATTGGTGGCTAAAACCAGCTCTAACTAACTAGATATTTACTGATTTCACCACGTTTAAGTTTTTGTTTAAGATACTGGCACTATTTAAGAAACTGTGTAGGTTAAGTTACCTCACGGGCGCACGCATATGGTAGTTCACGGCAGGATTCAATTCATTTCTGGCAGGATTCAAGAGGCTGTGAAGCAGCCAATAAACTGTTGCCACACGAGACACTGCTAGCATCGTACTTATAATAAGGATCGTGTATGAATACCAAATGTGTATAAGCATTTCCTTATCGAAAGTAACTTCTTATAGCTTAAGTATTTTCTTATCCTACAAGTGACGACTATGAATATGGCCCCAAGTCATTTATCGTTAATTTAATGTATATAAAACTATTAATTAAAAAAAACTATTTATAAAAGGAGTTACAAAACTTTTAAACAACAGCTACTCAATCGCAAACTTACAACTACGTGCGTAGGTCATTTTGGCGTGTTATTTGGGTTCGCATTTGATTGCCCACCATCGGACATCTTCGGGAACGCTTCCCTGCGTGAAGGGCGCGTGCTTGGTACTTACGCGTGGGGTCGAAGCCGAGGATGAAGGAAGGGCAAGGCACGCGTGCCGCGTGACCAGCGGGCGTGTCCGGCCAGCACGACCAGTCATCGAACACGTGCTCGCAGTACAGGCCTGCAACAAACGCATGCACGCACGCTTAGGACAACTTGTTGGCGCACAGGGCACGCACGCTCAGTGCAAAAGGTGGGGGTGGAAATAATTGCAGTTGGCCAAGGGGATACCATCACGTGCGATGGATATATGCACGTTGTGGTAGCTGTATGAAACATGCACAGCTGTGGAAGCTGTATGAACCTGATGGAATTTCGAAAGTTCCAATACATATTTGTCTTACGCCTTTTCCCGTTCTGTAAAAAAATATTAAATTTATTGATAGCTACCTCAAAGTAACTTCACAAATTTTCAATTTTAGGAGGATTTGTTGGTGTATGGGTTCGTTGATCACTAGATGCATTATTTAATTCCCACTTGACAGTAGAAAATATTTTCATTATTTTACGTTCTTAAGCTATACTGTGAACAAACTGAAATAATATTTCCCATACATTTCTCCGTTTAATAAAGTGTGAATATATATATATATATATATATATATATTATATATAATAGATTAATTTTACATGCCGGTTATAAACAAATAAGACATTTCATGATTTAACTGCACATTTTGAGACATGTTTTCTTAGGTCACCTAAAGTAAGAGTAAATTTTAAACAAGCAGTAATATTACTTTTCATTTGTTAATTTGATTACATCCTATATTATAAAAAATTTTTGGAAAATTATGAATGTGCGTATACGTTTCGTGTCTATTTACAGCAACTTTAGCATATTTAGTCCACATATAAGAAATAGTGATTTTCCTGTGGTAGTGTGTAGCTCAAAAATTGTAATTCTATAAAACACTATAACGAAAAGTCACAAGATCAGAAATGGAGTAGAAAAAATCCTACAAATCTCATCCTCACAAAAAAATGCATAACAAGATTTCAGTACGAAAACATAATTTTGTGTGCATTTGAATACATTAGTAACTAATTCACTCTAATGCTTCATGCTGGGAGGCTGGGGAACGATGAGGTTCAGAAAAAACATGTTTACTCTCTCTTTATTAGTTATTTAATAACGGTGCCCATCGCTGGCTTAACATTGTGGAAAGCGCCATGTGAAAGTGAATCGTCAATATATAAGCAGCAAAGTTGGAGGGCCGCCAGCACCACGGCGGCTACGATACCAACGTTTGTTCCTCTTTTTCGCTCGCGCGGATCCCAGTGAGCTTAGCGCCGGATGCGGGCGCAGAACGGAGATTTTGATGTAGCTTCCGCTCGGAGTTGAGTGAACTCGAGTTGCTGTTGGCAGAGCTGCGGGGATGAACGTTTCTTTCGTGATATAAAAATGATGCTCCTGGTAGTGGTAATGGTAGAAGTAGCGAGGGTTGCAGTGATGGTGGTGATAGTAATAGTAATGGTAGTGATAATAATAATAGACGTAATAGTAGTGCCGACCTGGATGGCCGAGGTGGCTAAGAGCGAGTACCGACTCAGCGCTTCGGTCCGAAGGGTCGCGGGTTCGAGTCCCGCCTTGGGCATGGTTGTTTGTCCCTTGTCTTTGTATGTATGTGTTGTCGCGGAGGGCCTCGCGTTCTGCTGACCCCAGATCAAAGGAGCCCGTAAGTGTGTTGGTGTCTAGTGTATGGTCGAATATGCGTCCCATCGGGACGTAAAGGGTAACCGGCTGCCGGCTGAAAAAACCTAGAAAGTAGTAGTAGTGGTTGTAGTGGTGGTGGTGGTGGTGAAGGTGGTGGAGATAGCGGCAGCGGTAGTGGTAGTGGTAGTGATAGTGGTAGTAGTAGTGGTGGTGGTGAGGGTTGTGGAGGTAGCGGCAGTGGCGATTGTGATGTAGACGGAGCACTCGCGGGGGCGGCGGGGGTGATTAACAGTGCCATACTCATCGACATCAGAGCTTACCCACAGAGTTAGCGGAAAGCGCAAAGGCAACGCCTTACGTCTCGAGCACAAGTGAGTTTGATCCTGGCAAGGTGTCAGAAATTTGCTTGATGTGTTGGCCATCGATGAGTTTGAGGCGCCTGCCAGAATCGAATGCGTAGACAGACCGCTGGTTGGCTGGTCTGATTGGTTTGCGTGGTTTCCCTAAGCATTTTCAAGCGAATGCCAGAATATCTTGATACAACGGGTCACGCATCGCTCGCGATCTTTCATTCCTGTTACATGGTCGATCTTCGTTTCCCGTTCTCGTTATATTATCATAATGATCATCGTCATCATCGCATCCTCTCCCACAAAAACTGTGAGGGAGTAGGTTGCTTTGTGCGGCATCGTGAGGGAGTACGTAGGTCGCTTCGTAACCCTCTCTGTCTTAACCTGAATACACCGGCAAGGCCCTGCGGGCCCCTCAACAACGCAGGATCAAAGGAAAAAGCTGCTAGAAAAACGAAAATATCCGGCAAAGGTGGCTCAGACCATCAACTTTTGTCACTGAAATGACTCAGACCGGGAGGTCCTAGGGTTTCAGCCCCGACGGTGGCATGTCTTTCGGCACTAGCTAGAGGTCGAATTCAACCACTGTTTGGAGGAGAATTCTTGCGGCCGGCTGCTCTGATCGGTAGTTTTCTGTGGTTTCTCCGAGCAACACCAGGCGAATGCCAGAGCAGTACCTTCACAAACGAGCCACGGGCTGCGCTCAAACTTTCCTTCCTCTTCCGTGTTATTTTCTTCCCCTTACTTACATACACATTCACATGCACCGCACTACCACACATGTCGGGCGCTTAGAGCTTTTACAGGTGGGGCGGTGCCACACTGGTGAGATATCTGCTTGGGGACTATCCCCAGAAGACGACGTAGGACGGCAGCGATTCTCGCCAGCCAGCGGGGGAAGATAGCTGCCGCGATAAAAACGTGCATTACAATTGCGGAACTAATGACCTTTGCAGTTGACACTCCCGTAATTATTAACCAATCAATCGAAAAGAACATAACTCATTTGTGAGTTTACGAGTCTTTATGACTTTTTCCATCGCAGTGGACCACAGTAGTTGTTTGATGAATGATTATGAAAGTATTTAGAGGAAGCGAAATGGTATTAAAGAACATCTCCACAATGACACCGTAAAGACAATTTTATGCTGAAGCTCGGAGCTAAAACCACGTGCGGGCGCGGTTTGATTGATTGATTTTTTCGTGTTTCCGGGCGCGTCAACGGCTTTGGTCATTAATCCCGTTAGTGTAGTGCATGTTTTCCTCGGGAGATGGGGTGATCTTCCCCCGCTGGATGGCGAGATCCGGCGCCGACCTACCGTCGGCTAGTGGGGTTTCTCCCTAACCAGGACTCTCCCACCAGCGGGGCATCGCCCCAGCTGGGACAAGCTCTAAGCTCCCGACCGGTCTCCCGGTATGTGTGGTAGTGTAGTGCATGTCAGTGTAAGTGTGTGTGTAAGGGGAGAGGGTAGGGCAGGGAAGAGGAAGGACAGATCGCGCGCGGTCCGTGGCCCGTTTGGTAGGGTACTGCTCCGGCATTCGCCTGGTGTTGATCGGAGAAACCACGGAAAACCACCGATCAGAGCAGCCGGTCGCTAGAATTCTCCTTCAGACAGCAACGGAATTCGATCTAGCTGAATAGCTAGTGTCGAAAATGCTGCCGCCATCACGGCTCGAACCTAGGACCTCCCGGTCAGAGGCGCTGCAGTGACATCAGTTAATGCACTAAGCTACCGCTCCCGGTGGGCGCGGTTTGACATGCCTGGCTAATATGGACGATTATACGGACAATTGTGCTGGTTTGGTTTGCCTGTTGCTTTCCATCAATATTGCAGTAAGTGTATGATTGTTTGAAGAGTTCTGCCATCATAGACTTTGGACACTGCCACGTATCACGCAGTGGCCACATGTTTCTGAATACACATTGCACCAAAAATGTAGTAGATCTGAATTAGGCTCAACGCAAATTTAATTATGATTTGATTTAGGTTTCCCATAGTGTCTCGTTTTAAAGATACTTAAGAAACTTCAATATAATTCGAATTAGGCTTCGTTATGTAGTCATATTTAAATTCTATGCAATCTAAATAACTTGTCTAATTTTAGGAACCCAAATTTCCCCCAAGCATGTGGATTGTGCATTAACCCACAGAAAGGTAATTGTGTGCAGTGATTCGAAAATATCTTGCGGAAATTGAAATGAGTTTTAGCTTTATTGAACTATTTCGACTCAAGTACCCTTACACTGTATATATCATTCATTGTACCATTAAACTGTGGAAACAAGAAGTTTAACTGAATATGTTACATAAAACTTGTAACAGCCTGTTTGACAATAAACGCTTTATTAGAATTTTTATTAACGTATTTGTTAAACTTTAATGTTTTGCATAAGTCATCATTTATACTACGGAGGATCGTTCCAATTACATCCAGTGAAAGATATGTCGAAGAAAGATTTTGTGAAAAGACGAGCGTAATATCTTAGATAGATCTACAATAATCCTAAAGGAAGAAGAAATGTTGGCTGCCCCTTAATAAGATGGAAAGACTCACTCTCTTGATGTGAAAACAGGCCTTAAGGCCTAAATCCATGAAGCAGAAGAAGACGAGCGTAAGACAGGTGGTCAAGTAAGTCGTCTAGCTTAGTCAACGGGTACAATTAAGTAATTTAATATTCAGATTTATAGAGTTTTTCAGTGGCTAGCAATACTGCTTTACCAATATTTCTAGTGTGATTGGTGTGGAGAGCTTTAGACGTCATACGATGCAAAATTTACATTTTTTGCTTCTTTCAATACGGTCGGTCATCGGACAAAACAGTCATTTATGAGAGTCACTCTTGTGTACATTATTGAGTGTGTACACGTTGTTAATTTGTTTGGGTGTGGTAGCTGGTGGTTTACACATTAGCCGCCATAGTAACAGGCTTCGGGAGTTTACTGTGGCTCTACGCATAACCCTCTCGTGTAAACATATTCGAATGTTTACTCTGGTAATCCGGATCCCGTGTATGAGAGAGATTCAATAGTATTTTGAAGCTGCACATTCTATTTCGAGAGCATACAGGCTATTATAGTGCAGCTGTAAGAAGGGTCTAAATTATATTATACAATTTTTTTCTGTCAAACCGGTTGGAAATCAGGTATATCATTATGTCATTATAGAGTTCGATGATGCTGTCAGTTGGAAGAGCTGACTGCTTTGGCAGTTTATGCCAGGGGTATAATTTAATTTTTTTTGTGAAACGCTGGTGTTCAACTACATCATTGAGTATCATTCAAAAATTACCAATTCCATGAAAATTAGTCATTAATGAGTTTGCAAACACGTGTTCTTATAATTCAGTAGTTCCAAATTGAAATATGTGGGAAGTTTAATCAGATGAAGTCCATCGAGGACAAACGCTTCAAGAGATTTTTGCAAAGAGGAGAGTTTATCTACACCGAGGATATCATTGGGCATATTTTTTGGTGATAGGTTAGAAAGTAAAGTAAAGGAAGCCGATAAGATGACCCATTTTGAAAAAATCTTGTTATTAAACTTTATTGACAATTTATGTTACTCAATTATAAATCACTCCATTAATCTACGTTTCAAAATTCTTCTCGTAGTTGGAATACGCGTGACGCATCGGACCAAATTATTTCCCCGTCATTTGGGCATCGTTTGTGCTCAGAATTCGGTGAAACGACGATTTGATCATCAAAACCGTGGAGCCCTAATTTTGAATTCTGGTTTTTATTCAATATTATAACTTATGTGAAAATTGCAGTTCTTGGTGAGCTCTTTTGATACAAGAATTCACGATCACGAGTGGGTACCTATTTAGTTTTTTGTTTTACGTACGAAAAAACTAAAAACAAAAATACTGTAAAAATGCAAATGATCGGTTTAATGGCATTTAATCGCTCTGCAATTTGCACCCTTCAATGGTTTTCACAGTTTGAACATGAGAGGGAGATTAAAAAGCCAACTTTACAAAAATAAAGGAGCTCGTAGTAATCATGCAGGTGATGATGTCGGCTAGAAACAATTTACTTAAGCATTCTCCTCTAGCATGCGCAGAAGTAGGCACCATGAAGCACGAGTTAACTACGCTCAAAGATTGTCAATTGATGTGACTCGACTCACGTATGCAAATGGCAACCATCCCGTGACTTAGCCGCATCGACGGCGGCGGTTTATGTGTTTATGCGCTGAAACTATTTATAAGAAAGTTGTTCCTATCAAAGAGACCTTTGCGTCTCATATCCATGCTATGAAATATTTTACGTTACACGGATATGTATGATGGATGTAGCGCGTATGCTCTTCTCGGGGGACAGTTAATATTAAATGAGCTCGTAGAAGTGACGCCAATACCTGCTTTATTTCACACTCCTCAACTTAACACTTTACTACAAATGAAAATTTACATTTTTTACTACCCAATAGTTCACGATTTTACCAGAAACAACGCTACAAGAAAATGATAGTAGATTACTCTGTTTAAAAATTACCCCGTACATTCATTAAACAGAACAATAGGATATTTGTGAAAAAAATATTCCAGATGAGTACCGCTCAGAAGGAGAACGTTAGTGATTTTGCTTCTTGTGCTTTCTCGCCTCCGCAAATTAACTTATCCATTTTATCCAACATCAGTCCTAAACGTTTTATTATACAGCAAAAATAATTGCTTAGTATAACTTCTATGACTTATTTGAAATCATTCCAGAGGCAATGATATTAAGACATTTCATAATGAACTGGATGTTAAAAGTACAGTATCTACCTATTTCTCTTTTTGTCTTTTTATTTGAATTTATTAACGCGAAAATGTATTTATTGGCGAAATAGTCATACTGGACACCAGGAGTGTACTGGAAATTCTCCGTAAATCCACGAGACAATCTGAGACTGAAGGAGAGTTTGGAGGAGGTCGGAATGACAGGAACGGATGCTTGGCGCCCGACTCGAGTCGCTACCGTCTCGCATTAACAATACTCTTGCATCGCACGTCTGTGAGGTATGCTTGATGGGGAGCATTGAGAGGGAACTTTGCATGACAATCAATACGTTCATAAATCAAGTGAAAAATTCCTTTTTATAGTCCTAGCAATGACATGAATCAGAAGACAAAAATTACTCACAGAGTTGTTTCTTTCCGTGTTGGATCCAAAAGAAATAAAAGATGTAAATACAAAGAATCTGTATTTGCCATTACGAGAAAAAATTACAAAGGAAAACGGCCGATGATAAAATAAAAATGTTTTTATACAGTTATTGTGAAGACCGTAGCAGTATTAAATACCTGTATTGTACGTAAATAATGGTACTGATTGATACTGATGGCCACCAATATCAGTTGAATATTACGTCCAATGTTGACGACTTAGTAAAAGGCATTGCCTTGTAATTAGTTAAACAACACATTACAATTTCCCTAATGTGTGCTTACTTAATTAGATATCATAAATATTGATCTCCATATCGTAGCGGTGTGAATTCTAAAACGAAAAAACCTAGATTGTTAAATCGTGACCAATATTCAGTTGAGCAGAATAATTAGAAAACCGTCATTTCCTCAAACGATCTCTGTGAAAACGGCCGATTCTAGAGTGTAATTCTTGCGGCGTCGAAAAGGACCAGAATGAGCAAGCCGAAGGAAATATTGGCGACAGCTGCGCATTCTTCGTCGCGGGCCGCTGAGCCGACTGCCGGGCGCCAGACGCTCCCGCCCTCGCCCCCGCCCCCGCCCCCGCTCCCGCTCCCGCCCCCGCTCCCGCCCCCGTCCCCGCCCTCGCCCTCGCACTCGCCCTCAACCTCGCCCCCGCCGCCCCCAGTGCTGATGCACGTCGCCATCGCCGAAAGCCGTCTTCCACTTTCCCATCTTTACTTCTTATGCTTGGATTGTTGTTGTTTTTTTCGTTCTCTCGTGGTCGCTATTCTGTGATGATGGTTAGAGCGCACATCCTGTTTCCGAACTCCTTGCATTCCCTTCTCTTCATCCATTATTTTAAAATCCCGCTCACTTTTCATCCCTCTCTTCCCATCCCTTTCTCTTTCCATCCTTTTTTATTTCTATCTTTCTCTTTTGCACCCCCTCTTTCATTCACCTCTTTTTCCATCCTTCTCTTTTCCTCCCACTCTCTCTTTCCATTCCTCTCTCTCCTTCCATACCTCTCTCTCTTTCCATCCCTCTTTCTTTCCATCCCTCTCTTCCCATTTCTCTTGTTCCATCCTTTTTATTTCCCCCCTCTTTCGCTTTCCACTCCCTATCAGCGCGCACTTTTTTTCCTTTTCCTTTACCAATTCCCCTCCTTCCATACTCTTTCTCTGCATGACATCACCTGCTTCATCGTTTCTCCAGAGACACCACGTTGGCGTTCCTCTGTCTCCTCCCCAGATGTCTCCGTTCTCCCACCATTTCAAATCCAGATCCCATCTCTGCCGCCTCCTCCTCGGCCTTCGCGCTCTGAATAATGGATTATTGCCTCCTGTGGTGGCCGCCGCCGATGCCGCCTCCGCCAACACATCCGCCTTCGCTATCGCTCTTGCGTGAGTGAATATGGGCATTTCGTGTTTCCGGGCATGCCAGCTATTTTAGATATTATTCCCGTACGTGTAGTGCATGTTGTGGCTGGACGCTGGCGGTTTTACTCCCACACAGGAACGTGACGTCCGACGCCGGCCTACACGTTGCATTAGCTTGCGGGGACCTCCACCTCCAGGTATCTCCTCCAATGGGGCACCACCCCAGTTGAGATGACCTGAAACTTCCCAACTGATATAACTGTATGTGTGTCAGTATAGTGCATGTAAGTGTAAATGTGTCATTGTAAGTGTAAGTATATGAGTGAGCTAGAGGAGATCGCGAGGAAATAGGATGAAGAAGGAAGATCGCGCAAAGTTCGGGGCTTATTTCTAAAGGTATTGCTCTAGCATTCGCCTGGTATTGATCAGAGAAACAACAGTAAACAAGTGATCAGAGCATCCGACCACTGCAAGTCTCCTCAAGACAGAGGTTGAAAGCCACCGAGCTCCGTTGCTAGTGTCTGTCGAATCCTAGAAACTTGTGATCTGAGACGTTTTAGCGGCATCATTTGTTGCACCGAGACATTTCAATCGGCCCTTTACCTTCACCTTCACCTTCACCCACATCGCTTACTACCCATTCCCTACCTCCGCCACTATTCCTGTCTCCCTCTCCACCATCTGAATAATGGATAACTATTGTGACCCATGGACGATAACTACCTCCGTCGTTGCTCCTTATGCCGTTTCCGCCTGCACCTTAGACTCCGTCTCCTTATCTTTTGCCTTCGTTCAGCCTTCAGCTCCGCTTCCTCTTCCTCCGCTGTTGCTTCGCCTTCGGTTTCGCTTTCGCCTCCTCCCCCACTTCCATTCACGCCTTCATCCACTCCCTTTGAATAATGGATTGCTATCGTTGGTGGGTCGCCGTCACCACTACTAAATTCATCTCCTACTCAACCTCCCAGCACCTTCGACCCTGAACCTACCTCCATCTACGCCTCCTTATCCCTCGTCTTCATCCAGCCCCTGCTCCGCTTCCACCTCCTCCGATTTGGTTTTGTTTTGTTTTTCGTGTTTCCGAGCGCGTCAACCGCTTTGGTCATTAGTCCCGTTAGTGTAATGCATGTTTTTTTATCGGGAGATGGCGGTGATCTTCCCCCACTGGATGGCGAGATCCGGCGCCGACCTACCGCCGGCTAGCGGGGTTCCCCCCTAACCTGGACTCTCCCACCAGCGGGGCACCCCCCCAGCCGGGACAAGCTCTAAGCTCCCGACCGGTCTCCCGGAATATATGGTAGTGTAGAGCATGTTAGTGTAAGTGTGTGTGTAAGGGGAGAGGATAGGACGAGGAAGAGGAAGGAAAGATCGCGCGCGGTTCGTGACCGTTTGTCAGGGTACATCTACGGCATTCGCCTGATGTTGATCGGAGAAACCACGGAAAACTACCGATCAGAGCAGCCGGTCGCTAGAATTCTACTCCAGGCAGCGACTGAATTCGACCTAGCTGAAAAGCTAGTGTCGAAAATCCTGCCGCCGTGGGGAGTGGGAACCTAGGACCTCCCGGTCAGAGGCGCTACAGTGACATCAGTTGATGCACTGAGCTACCGCTCCCGGTGCCTCCTCCGACATTGCGTCGCCTCTAGCTTTATTTTCGCCTCCGTCCCCACTTCCATTCCCGCCTCCGCCTTCGCGCCTTGAATAATGGATGCCTGCCCTCTGGTGGCCGCTGTCGAGGCGACCGTTCAAAAGCGATTTCCGCACGAGCGTTAAATAATAGCACTGGACGATAATTAACTTTAATAATCTCAGATTTCTGTGCGTAGCCGCAGCTCTGCCTCCTGTGGAATCGTAATGAATTGTACTAAATTGCAACGTGCGGCGGCTTTATTTCGTTAAGCTCTTAAGAGGATGTGGTTGAGGAAATGTGGTCAGACCACGTGAAACTTTTACGAATGTTCAGCGTTCTACTAACTTCTCTAGAGCGCGGATCGTCGGAGTATGCTCGTGACTGTGTGTGTGACAGAGTTCGGCTCACTTTCGCGATTCATGGTACTCCAGTTTCGTTTAAGAGAAAAACGAAAATTGTACCGTTTGGGGTGTTGTACTCATTTACACATGATATAAATTGTGATCCTATTCAATACGAACACAGCTTGAAGACAGGTGTGAAAAACTGGTCATCGATTGGTCTATAATACTCAAGAGTAACAGTTAGCAGCTCATATTTGCAGTCGGTTTCCTTTAGATGACTGTACTATCGGTTTACTACACGCTACACTCAACACAATGTTTTGAAATTCCATTTTCAAACTGCAATCTGGCTTTAACCAATGGCCGGCCATGGTGTGAAAACACGAAAGCGAGAGAGCAGGTGTTAATCCGGTGGACGTACCACCAAGTCATTCAGTTTCCTTTCATAACAGCCAGGAGTATAGGGATGCACGGTATCTTTTGGTTTTAGTTTTTTTCCTGTTGTACTTCACACAATCGAATTTTCAGTCATGTTTTTTATGATCTGTCATCTGCTCTTGTGGATGAGATCAGATACTACTACATGCGAAGTGAAATGAGAAAAATAATGTTGAAGATTCGCAAAAAGTCTGTTTTGTATTTGTAAATGAATTTTGAAAAGAAAAAAATTTAATAAATTTTCTTCTGAGAGAGTAATTTTATTGAATTTCAGGGAAAGTTCTCCATGAATGAATAGTGGGCAAGTCGAAATTATATAACGAGTCATATTTGACCACAGTAATAAATCCTATATTGTATGCAAAGAAAAATGCAATAAATAACATTATTCACGAGTATTCTTATTAATAAGAAGAAAATCCTAAATATTCATCCCACGTCTTTTAACTAGTGCTGCTAAAACTTTCTCGTTCTCAAGTTCTCGCCCGTACGTGCTCGTAAAATTATGAGAAAAAATATAAGATTTGTTCATGAGCTTATTTCAAAATATATCTTTAACAAACAGATTTGATTATGGGAAAAACTCTATCTTTATCATTTTGGTTTATATGAATACTTCGACTTTGAAAATTTTCGAAAAATCGGGGTTTTGAACTTGAGATCAGCACCAGCAATTTTTTCTTGTCTTGAAATTTCGTTTTTTAATGTAATTTTTCTCTTTCTACAAACTACAATGTGCAACATTTTATTGAATAAATGGTACTTCTCAACCGATTCAATTATTATTACACTTCATTATCAATACAAATTAAATGCCGTATTCCTGGCAATGATTTCTTATTACCATACAATCTATTCCGAGCTCATAAAGATTATGCAATGAAGGATTATGTAGTACCCGATGTTCTCCCATTTTGATCGTTGATTTATTGATTTATTAGTCATTTCTGGCGCGTCTATTGATAATATTATATCTCCCGAAAGTTTATTGCATGTTTCTTATCACCCGAGGCGAGGGTGATCTATCCCGCAAGCTTACGAAATCCGGCGCCCACCTACGTCGGCTTGCAGGGATTCTCCCCAACCAGGTATCTCCCATCAGCCTTGCACTGCCCCAGCCGGTACAAGCTCTAAGCTCCTGACTGATCTCCTGGCATTCTTGGTAGTATAGTGCATGACTGTGTGTAAGCAAGGAGGTTACTGCACTGGCATTTGCCTGGTGTTGATTGGGGTAACCGCGGAAAACTAACGTTCAGAGCAGCCGGGCGCTAGACTCTCCTGCAGACAGCGGATGAATTCCACCTACTTGGCTGGCTAGTGTCGAAAATCCTGCCACCATCAGGACTCGAATCCTAGGATCTCCCGGTCAGAGGCAGTGCACCCATTGCGCTCGTAGAACGCATCCTCTGCGAGGCCATGCGTGCGGCTTCTCACTTTTTGCCACACGCACTCAGCTTCTCATCTGCGCATCTTAGCATCTAGTCTATTACATTAGGGGGCAAGCAAAAATACTTGACTAGCCACAATCTGCTATTTGTAGATTAAAAGTGAGGTACTAATATTTTTTTTATGTATGTACGGTATTTGGTATTTTAGGGTAGGATTCAACCCACGTTGACCAGATAGAGGTGTTCCAAGACATGCGGTCCGTTTTATTTTATTATCCACGTCTGCGGCTAAGAGACATGTGGCGAACAGCAAGACGAATGCTTTTATTTTCAAAATATCTTCAAAATTGGTTCCATTTTACTCCTTAGACTTTTGAGTTTCAAATGCCAGTACGCAGCAGGCAATTTCTCCATGCATGAGTGGTGTCCGTTCGACCCAGTGAGCGTCGCTCGCTCTAATAAAGCCCAGGAAATTAACGAGAGCGCCTCGCGGCCGGCGGCGGAGGGGGCGGTGGTGGCGGCGGGCGGTGGCGAGAGGCCTTTATCGCCAGTAAAAGCCCGGGCGAGCGCCGTGCGGGCGACGGGGGTGCGGGTGAGAGGACGGTTCGCGACCGGAAGGTGTGCGGGTATTCGGGGTGGAGAAAGGGCTGGATGCCGGGCGCGTTGGCGTATGCAGTTACGAGTCCGCAACCGAAGCATTGTAGACAGGAAGGTTCTAGTTCCTGGGTTCATAGCCCGCTAGTAGACTTTGCGCGAGGAATCTCTGCTCCCACCTGACGTCACAGAGGAGGAAGTTGGTTACACTGAATACCGGTTCAAAAACATTGACTTTCCTATTTTTCGACCAGTAGTTTCGGCAGAAAAAAAATATTTTAACACTTCATGTATACTACGTTTTAAACAAAGTGCCACTTCAAGGGTCACGAGCTGGACAGTGAGGGGAATACTGTCATCCAATCGGGAGCTTCGTTTTTCCACATCAAGTTTTGGTATTGGAGATCTCGCTTTTATTTTTTTAATTTTTATTTATTTTACGTAAAAAAACAGTTAAAAACTGCGTATGACGTATGCTATGGGGAAAAGTGAATTGTGTGCACATTTTCAAAATTCTGTGATCCCTACACTAAGTCATATACTACTTAAATTTTGGAAAAAAGGCTCCCATGTAATAAAATCTATTTTCAAGGATAAAAAGGCTATACATTTTGGCTCTTATCCATGTTGTCCTTCGGAATAATACTTCCTGCCGCGACAACATGGAAGCGATAATTTGAATAATTGTATTTCCCACAGAATTCTAGAAGACGTGCACAGAAAATGAAGTTACATTTATGTTTAGTTTTATGTTTAGTTTTATGTCCAGAAGCAAAACAAAGGGTCATCTCTGCATTTGCTCAATGGATCAGGGAATCTGGACGAAAAACCTGATCGAGATGGAGGTCATTGACCCGGAGGCTGATTAGATGACAATGTCACCCTCTCCTTCCAGCTTGTGACCTTGAAGTGGTACCATGTTTAAATCAGAGCATTAGAACGCACACAATAAAATTTATTTAACAAATTATCAAAGCAGCAAACACACATGTCTGGGAAATTAGAATCACTTTAGACTATGAGATGCTATCTGAACAGCGATAGCGTCTATTGCGTATGCGCTGTATGGCTCGCTCGCACTTTAGCGGTCGTCCAGTGCTCAGAAATCGGCACGAACTTCACATGCATAGAAGCCCCGGCGGTTAACCGATCCTTACGAGATCCGGTGAACAGGCAAAGTTTCACATTGCCGCCGTTAGAGGGCTGCTTACCGACCATTCGCACCGCCTTCTGGCCGTTTAACAAGTGGAGAAACGCTCGTGCATCCACCAGTTTTCATCATTTACAGCAAAATGGGTAACTGAAATTGCATGTTGATGGTCATACGAAGGAATATTACAATTAAATCTTTATGTAGCAATACATAAAGATACGTGGCTTATACAGAAGTTTATGTAGCAAATAAACTCCAAAATAGCATGAGGGGGTGACTACCTAGCACGTAAGACAGGTTTGTGTAATTTATTTTAACGTATAAATTATAAATTTTCTTTGAATTATCTCTAATTATTTCTATAAAAGAAAAAAATTCAAAATGCCAACTCTTTTCGAAGAAAGGTTTCAGTAAAAATCGTAAAGAAACTAAAAGGGATGTCGTACGCTGATGTAATACTACAGAAAATTCACTGATCAAACAGTACATTCTAAAAACATTTCAAAATTAGCGTTTTGTGGAATTTAAACACATAAAACGCGATTCTGAGAATATTTAAGGCACACACAGAGGTGATCAATAACTCTTTCAATTCTTTCCAAAGATACACCACTTGACCTTTTTGTAGCTGGATACTTAAAGAATATTCAAAAATAAATCCAGAAAAAGCGTGTTTTTGAATGTTTAAAGGCACCTTGGTGAAGCGATGCGAATTGCTATACTGCCTTCGTAACATGATTTGCAACAATTTAACTCATCAGGTTGTCAAAATTAATTCTAATTTCGTGATAAAAGATAAATATTTCTTATATTTACAGTATTTGCATTGATTCTTCTTACGCACCTTCGTTTATCTGTTGATGGGTGAGCAAGTTATCTGGATTAAGTTTTATTTCTATCATCAATTTTCATAGAACAAACGAAAACATTAAACGTGAAACGTCCTCTGAATCCACCACGTTACGCTAGTAAAGAATAATATGATCCTCAAACGAAGTCGCTCGCATGAGTCTTATTTCACTGACTGGAATTGTTTCACAAGGCAAATGCACTCGGTCCCAGGCTTCCTGTGCGACGTGTGACAAATCTGATTCCACGCAAAGCAGCCGCGCAAACGCTCTCGAGAGAAAGCGGCCTTGTGTTCGCTCGCCGAGCCTAAAAATACGGAAGCAGCGCAGGGGCTGCGTGGAAAGCGCGCGGTGGCGGAGCGGCCAAAGCGGGTGCCTGGGAGTACGCGTGTGGAACGGACAGTGGGCGGATGTGCGGCTGGCACGGCGAGGGGTTGGGGGGGGAGGGAGGGGGGGGAGGGGAGGAGGGTGAAGATGAGTGGTCGGAAAAGAGGGTGAGGGGGAAGGGAGAGGGGGTGGTGGGGGGGGGAGGGTGGGCGTGTGAGATTGTGGGAGAGCGGGATGGTGTTTGGGTGGCCGGATGGAGATGGGAGCGAGGGAGAGCGTGTGAGAGGGCGGGATTGGATGAAGGTTGTGGGATGGAGATGGGTGGTGTGAGAGGGTGGGAGAGCGGGATGGCGTGTGGGTGGGCGGTTGGAGATGGGAAGGCAGGTGAGCGTGTGGGAGGCCGGGCCGGCGAGCGGCGGTGGGCAGTGGGCGGGAGGCAGTGAGCGGCGGGCGCCTTACGCGCGTCGCGTATTTCCAGCGTGGGAGCGGGGGTGGGGGCGGGGCGGGCGGGCGCGTTCCGGGGCGCAACGCGGCGTGGCGGAGCGCTAATGGCGCCACATGAAAGCGCGGCGCGCGGCGCGGCCTCCGGTGTAATGACGCGTTCGCCCCCGCGCCCCACAGTGCCTGATTGGCCCCTGCACGCGGCCCAAAACTCACACCTTAAAGGACGTATTTCTTTCAACTGACGGAGCAATGTAAAAAATAATGCTTTACTGCTATGCATCCGAGTTCTTTTAATGGTGCCACAAGCCAATGCTTGAACCAGCCGCACATTTTCATACACCTACTACCTTCATACGCCCGTATTTACATACCACATTCATATACCTACATATAGAGACATTTGTCTGCACCGAACGCAAGCGAGAAATGATTTGCCTGTTTCTAGAATCATCCAAATAGAATGATCGTCCAAATCCAGTGTCTGGTTGATGTGACCCCGATTTAATGGAAATTCGCGTTTTCATGTTCTAATTCGCTGAATTAGAAATTATTGGCAAAGACAGCCTCTAGTTTTTTTTCAGTATATGCATCTTCGTCTAGAGTGTAGAGTCTCAAAATTACAACATAAAACAAAAAAAATGGATCAATAATTAATTCATCTAAAATACATTTTTGTTTCTTCGAATTTGGTCGTTATAATAATATTATTTGTTTTACATTTAAGCTAAATGAATTACACAGTATTGAATGTTGGGTCACATGTTACAATTTCCTCTTCGTTTTTCTATATTTTTCTAATTGATATTTTTTCAAATATATAAAATTGTTGCATTTATAAATATAACAGTAATAACTAATTCATCTAAAATACATTTCTTCGTTTCTTCGAATTTGGTCGTTAAAATAATATTATTTGTTTTACATTAAATTCAACGAGTTACACAGTATCGCATTTTGGGTATATGTTACAATTTCATCTTCATTTTTCTATAGTTTTCTAATTGATATTTTTGCAAATATTGTATAATTGCAAATATATTTTTATTTATACAATTTTTGCTAATATTGTATAAAAATTGTTGCATTTATAAATACAATAATAATAGTTACAAAGAAATATACTCATACCTTGAATGTAAATTTTGCGTGGAAGTGATGATTTTAAAGTTAGATCAATGCTTTTATCATTTATACTGCGAGGGTTTTAGATTTAAAATCTAGTCAATACACACCCAACCTTGAAGAAAGAGTTTGATTTTTGACCAATCCTAGTGCATTTGATGGTGGACATAGCAATTTCTCGTCAGGATTCGCTTGCTTCTCTTCCACCATTTCACCATCATTGACCGATTATTTCGTCTTTCCAGCCGCGTCAAATGCTGCAGACTAGTCCAGTAAGTGCAGTGCATGTTACATCTTAGGAGGTGGTGGTGTTTCTTCTGCGCTAGAAAGTGGAAACCTGTGCTCACTTTGGGGCGCAGAAAGAATCTCCCACCAGATATCTTTGACAGCAGGGCATCCCGCAGAAAGAAGATCTACGCTGTCTAGATATGTGTGGTAGTGTATATGAGTAGGTGTGTGTGTTGAAGTGGAGAGGAAGGAGTAAGGATAAGAAACGAAAGAACAAAGGCTGTTCATGGTTTAATTTTAATTTACTGCTTCAGCATTTATCTATCATTGATCGGTGAAATGAGGGTAAACTCCAATCAGAGCGACCGACCGTCAGGGCTCGATTCCGGATAGTGACTGCGTTCGACCTATATATCTGAATAATGCCGAAAATTTGCTAACAAGCTTCCATCATCATTCATCAAATATTTTTTGCGATAAACTTCTCATGAGATAATGATTAACAAGCATCAATATCCTTAAAAGATGAAAGAATTCTAAAACTAAATAAATAATACATACTTTATTTTCTCCAAAACAAGCTTCACCTTATATCAAAAAAAAATTGCAACATAAACTGGAGGCGTGTATTTACATATCTCAATATTAAGTGAAATAAAGTTTTCAAAAACTGGCTGTTATTTTTTAAAAATTGTTACAAATAGATATACATGCTTATTTCCGATATCCCACGTGCGATTTTCTTTAGGACCTGCTGACTGTGAAAATTGTAAGGAATTTGTAGTTTTCAAACAATATTATTGCAACGTATAACATACAAAACACACCAAAATTTTACGAAATTTTCATCCAAACACCTGAGAGAGGCTTATGCGAGAGGGGGTCCCATATCGAGCAAATGCTATTAATCATCTATATCATGTGAGATATTACGGAACGAAAGAGGAGATTTGGTCCACTGGACTTGCAACACGGCACACTTCGCTGCGCGTCGGAGATTTCGTCGCAACACCGCGGCTTGTTTGGCTCAGCGACTGGAAACGAGCTCCTCATTTTCTCGCTCTCCTTCTGGATCTAAAATATCTCTGGTATATAGAGGGAATTCTCGAAATTTCTTTGGACGTGGCCCTCTGTTTCAGTGTTGACCTTTCCGCAATTCCTACGATAAAATGTGTAGAATCTGGCCGCACATTAGCGAAACTGGCGAGCTTGAGGATACTTAAATCCATCTAAGCGAGCAAACCCGAAAATGTCAGAGTGGAAGAAGGAGAGAGCGACGAAGAATTACAGTGTTTGTGTGCTTGTATTGCAACGGAACACGTCGTCTCCCGCGACGCTCCGGTATTCATCAACTTCTGAGGGGTAAGGGCGGTTATACCCCACGAGAAAGATTCTAGCATGGGTGTCACCAGCAACGTGCGACGTCCTCTCCGCCGCTCCCGCTTGAGCCTACTGAATGTAATATTCACTGTTAGGGTCGGCCTTCGTGCGACTATTACAGTTCAACTCGTCGTAACGCACAAATATTTGACTGCACAGCTGTCGGAAAGACTAGTTATCTTCACGAAATGCAAACCTTCCACGATTTCTGTAGCACTGTCTGGCTAGACTTTCCTAATAGAAAATTCTTCTCTCATCTAGTGAAAAGAATTGGTCTTACATCAACGACTTTTGAAAGATAAGTATCTGTCTTACTTCGTCAACGTTTGAAGGTTCCTTTCGCGAACCTTCGACCGTTTTCAGCCACCTCGCTTGATTGATGTTGACCAATGGCAATTTAGGGTCTTATCGGCCTTTGCCTAATTGGCTAACATCATACTGATCACAGATTTGAAAACAACCGTCGCTCCGCGTCATCCCCTGACGTCATCCGCGCGCGGCCTTCAAATGTCATGATGGCTACACATATGATGTAGCCATCTCTCGGTTGACATATGGGGGAAATGGGCTACGTCTGTTTCGTCTCAGTATTAACGGAGCGCCTGACCTACAAAATTACTGGGAAAAATCCTAGAGACGAGAAGTGATATCGAGATGAAATTGAAGGGAATTGGTAGGTATATAAGACATTGAGTTTAATTAAAACACATGTTAAATGAAGTAGCAGATAAATTTCGCAAGCAGATGCTCACAACAGTGACTTTGAAAATTAAGAGACGTATTGTTCGTGAAGATGTTTGCACGTTTGAGGCAAAGATAAAGAAATTGCCGCGACAAACGTAGTTAGTAATTTGGCTGTCTTCAAGAATCATCAAACACGACAAAGAGGGAAAGAGTGAAGGACGGGGCACGCCTTGAATAGTTGGGATCCGAGTTATATCCCTGGCAAATGTACGTGCAATTTATGGAAACAAACAATATCTCGATAAGTTTTCTTAGCGTTCTCCCGTTTTTCGTGTCTCTTATTACCCGCTTTTTTCATCTCCATTCACCTCATAATCATTAATGCTATTATCTAGTAATATATTCATAACTCGTGAACTTCAATGACTTTAATAGTTGAAGTACCTACAACCTTAAGAAAATGTATCGAATGTAACAAAATGTTTAAACGAGTATGGGGTTGGAAGTTCTGTCGTAAGTCATAATTTCAAGTCGTGACAGTGGCTAGTTTGGACTTTAGCTACATAGCTGGGCGGGACGATGCGATTGATCCATAATTGCCTCCCATCAATACGAGGTAGATGAGAGAGCGGAACCTTAAAGTAAGCGATAGTACAGGGGTTCCCAACGGGGTCGGTATACACCTGGAGGTCAATGAAATTTGAAGCGGGTCAATGATGATTGAGGAGTCGATTGGGGGTCAACCAGAGTCTCATCAGGATAATCAAGATCCCATTGATTATGAACTTCATTAACTTTTCTGACGTAAAGCAACAAAACTAATATATAATAATAAATATGATATAGCACAGAATTAATAAGAATGACAATATGATAATAAATTACAAATTCGCTCCTTTCCTTAGAAATTTCTTAGAAATTAGGATGTTTAGAACATATCACTGAGAATACTGTAACGGCTACATTCACCAATGACACTTCCATAATGGCAACTGGCAACGAACCAGAAGAAGCATTATTACTACTGCAAGCTCATCTGGACAAACTACAACTACGGTTCAATACTTGGCGTATAAAAGTAAATGAAATTAAATCGAAACAAATCACATTCACTATGAATAAGAGAACTTGTCCTCCCGTACAACTTAATCATCATGGTCTACCACAAGAAACCACTGTTAAATACCTAGGCGTACACCTAGACAGAAAACTCACATGGAAAGCACATATTTTACACAAACGCAAGGAACTACTAATAAAATACAAACAACTATACTGGTTGCTAGGAAGAAAATCTGTGCTGGCTACAGACAATAAACTTTTAATATACAAGTTATTCTTGAAACCAATCTGGACATACTGCATATAGCTCTGGGGCTCAACCTGCAGGTCAAATATTCAAACCATACATAGATTCCAATCCAAGGTTCTGAGAGACATTGCTAGTGCTCCCTGGTAGTCCGAAACGATGTGTTACATAATGGTTTTAACATGCCAACAGTACAACAAGAAATTAAAAATTATAGCCATAAATATGTCAGTAAACTAATAAAATTATAAAAATGTACTAGCCATAAACTTACTATAACAAAAAACAAAACTATTCAATATACAAGTGTATAATACGATAAAGGAAGATCACTAGTGGGTGACCTTTCCATGCAAGTTTGTATTTTCTAACAGCATACTTACTTATTCTTCTTGTTTTGAACAGATTGTAAATTTGCAGATTTAAATATACAAAAAAAACTTTGCGTTAACAACAATGCTCTATCGAGCAAGAAAGTATACTTCGCAACACGCACTGGAGAAATGTAATGGACAGTTCTTAAAAAACACTCAACATTTTGTAACAATTCCATTTCATTGAAGATTTGAACATCAGCTACTCCAAAGCGAAAGTGCCTTCAATTAAAGAAAAAACGAGATATTTACAAGAATACTGATATAATAAATTGGTATCTTTACCGGGTTTGCATGCAATTGTGTTTGCCATGATTATGAATGCTATATATTATAAAGAAACGTAAGGAGCCAATGAGCAGGGAACCCGTGAGGTAGTACAACGGAGTGCGCGGGAGCCTTGCTTCCCAGCCTCGGTGCGGTCGATGGACTGACCCACTTGACCCCTCTTCCGCGATCACGACAGGCACCGGCATCACTGCGAACACGCGGGTGGCAGACCGGAGCTCTTCCCGGATTTTAGGGCTATCGGAGTGCCAGAGTGCGCGGGAGAGAGAAAAAGAGTGCAAGCGAGTGACAGTTCGCGCGAAAGAGAGAGAGAAAGCGACAGAGAGAAAGGGAGAGGGCGAAATAGAGAAAGTGCGAGAAAAGGGAAAAAAAAAAAAAGGGGAGATAGAGAGTGTTAAATGAGGAAGGGCGGAGAGAAGAGAAAGGATTGAGAGAGGGAAAGGGTAACTGAGAGAGAGGAAAAAATTGGCCAAACCCCCCCCCCCCCCCGGTTAGGCGAATACGAGACCTGGACTGCCAGCGGCGGCCACAATCACTCCGTGCGAACGGCGCCCGCGTACACCGCCGGACGGCCGGTGCCCTGTGAAATTACAACAAAACAACAACAAAAAAGGGAAAGAGAAAAGGCACGACGTCCATTTGCCGACCGATGTCGACCCTTCGGAACGTCCGCCGCTCCAAAGTTCAGACCGGGAGCGGTAGCTCGGTGCATCAACTGATGCCGCTGCAGCGCTTCTGATCGGGAGGTCCTAGATTCCCACTCCTCACGGCGGCAGGATTTTCGTCACTAGCTTTTCAGCTAGATTGAATTCAGCTGCTGTCTGGAGGAGAATTCTAGCGGCCGGCTGCTCTGATCGGTAGTTTTCCATGCTTTCTCCGATCAACAGCAGGTAAATGCCGGAGCAGTACCCTACAAAACGGGCGACGGACCGCGCGCGATCTTTCCTTTCTCTTCGTTGTCCTATCCTCTCCCTTACACACACACTTACACTAACATGCACTACACTACCACATATCCCGGGAGACTTTTCGGGAGCTTAGAACTTGTCCTGGCTGCGGCGGTGCCCCGCTGGTGGGAGAGTCCTGGTTAGGGGGAAACTCCACTAGCTGACGGTAGGTCGGCGCCGGATTTCGCCATCCAGCAGGGGAAGATCACCGCCATTTCCCGAGAAAAAAACATGCACTACACTAACGGGACTAATGACCAAAGCAGTTGACGCGCCCGGAAACACGAAAAAATCAAATCAAATCAATCCAAAGTTAAGAGGTAGCGTGGTGCGGCGGGCTGGCTCCAGCGATAACGTTTTGGCCGGCGCCTCTGCCCACGCCAGGTATTAGGCTGCTGTAAGTGGTAATGAAGTCTGTGTACTTGGGGCGCGTTGCCTCTTGTCGCAATGCGTGGCATGCAACAGCCGTTGCCTGAGGGCCCGCGGCTGCATTCGAATTAATGGCGGCGCTCGTTATCCTGGTATTCGCAAACGCCTCACGCGCCACTAAAACTTCCTGCGCGGGTATTAATAATTAATACTTGCCTTGTTATGCGTTCTTCAGGTACGGTGCAGACTGTTAATTTATGAATAAATTGTTACGCCTTCTTTTTTCTATTCCACATTACACTGCGGCTATCTGTTGAATATATTGTGTAGAAGTATGTACGAATATAGTTACAAACGTCATTAAGTAGATACATAGCAAATAATAGAGTGGTTGAAGATTGTAAACCGAGACGATACCCGAAGTTTATAACGAATCAAGCCCAATATTTTTGACATCGAACAAGAGTCGTTAAATACTTTTCATAATATACACGTTCTAAAAATATGTTAATTAAAAATACATTTTCTTGGGTTGAGGGCCATGAGGGTCGTTTTCCTCGGCTTGCTATTTTGAAAATGTGCACACTATTCACTTTTCCCCATAGCACGTCATACGCAGTTTTTAACTGTTTTTTGACGTAAAATAAAATACTTAATGGTCAGCGACCGTTAAGTATGTGATTTGTTGTTCCTCTGTTTGATTGCTTTAAGTCGATATTCACATTAAGAACACATACATATTACAACATTACGAAAAAATTAAATGGCAGTGGCGGTGAGCTTCTTTAAATACACGTGAAATGGGTTTCAATTATCGAACACTGCCTGGAGTTGTTTGAACAGAATATTCTGAAGATTTATTTTAATGGGCGTGTTTTGACGAAGTAATTAGCATTCCCTCAGGAAAACAAAATTGTTGCAAATTTATTATTTTCATGTTAATTAACCACGTTAATGGGAAGCTGGTTATTGTGTTTGATTTCACAATGAAAGCTTTAAAAGCTAACAAATAACACAAATTCATAACCGCGCACCTCGATATGTGAGTGATAAGCTTACTGACCTCTCAACCTCCATAGTGAGGTTTTGAAGGGAGGAAAAATATGTGCCATGGGAACACATAATGGTTGTCGTATGTAATAGAACATTGCGGAATGCGTGTCAAAATTAATTCCGACAATTTCCCTCTTCAGACCGGTAGCGGTAGCTCAGTGCATCAACTGATGTCGCTGCAACACCTCTGACCGGGAGGTCCTAGGTTCGGGTCCTGACGGTGTCAGGATTTTCGACTCTAGCTTATCAGCTAGGTCGGATTCAGTCGCTGTCTGGAGGAGAATTCTAGCGGCCGGCTGCTCTGATCGGTAGTTTTCAGTGGTTTCTTTGATGAACACCAGGCGAATGCCGGAGCAGTATCCTACCAAACGGGCCATGGACCGCGCGCGATCTGTCCTTCCTTGTTCTTGTTATTGGAAAATAACGGAAGATAACCGCAGGCTCGGAGCGGACAAAGTTATGCAATGAAAATAACTCTTGTGACTGAAATTGCAATGCAACTTCCCAGGTTCGCGATTGACCTCCCGAGTTTGACAGCTACGCAACACGTTTCTTATGTTGTTGTTATTATTATTATTATTATTATTATTATTATTATTATTTAGAATTTTTAATTGTAATAATAAAATTAAAAAGGACCTTAAATTATCAGTGATCACAGAAGAAGACATTCAAAATAGGAACACATTTAGATCTAAAGTGCAATTATGGCGAATTGATCTGGAAGAAGTACCAAAATGTAGAACAGTAAAGGCTTAGACCGGAGAGAGAAAGAAGGCGCACAGCAAAGGATGAAAGAAATATGGGCAGAAACAAAAGCTAAGAAACACATCTGAGTACTTTGCGTAGTCCCAATCGAGCTGATTTATAATCGAGCTTATTATTTATAATAATTATTTTAATAATATTAATAATAATAATAATAATAATAATAATAATAATAACAACAACAACAACAACAACTCCTACAACCGCAATTGAAGATGTCTAGTAATTGTGAGAGCCTCTGCAATACTTTGAGCAAAACTCTTGCACCTTCCGATTTTTTGACCGACCAAAAAATTTAGACAAGGTCTTACATACATTTTGCCGAACAAATCCCGAAGTTCCGGTAACTATCGGTTCGCATCCAATCGACCTCTGTTTTACGCCTTACATCCAGCGGATTTCCAAACTTGTATTTAAGACATTTGTCTGCTTCTCGGTTACGATGGCCGGCGTGGCAGAGCTGTATCTTAAGTAGACACGATTTTGTTCTCCAAATCCTGGGCAACATATGATACCAACAAAATTCCCAGATTTCGGTGTGTATTCGTATCTTTTGGAGGATGTGCTGAGAGCTTTGAGATCGTTACAGATCTTCTCAATGGAGATAACTACAGATTCTATGAGTCTTTTGATATATTCGTAATTCATTAATTAAACAAATGCTAGAATTTGACTACCTGAGACGATATTATTATTATTATTATTATTATTATTATTATTATTATTATTATTATTATTATTAGTTTCTAGAATGGCTTCCCGTGCTGTGGTTCCGAGTTCGATTCCCGGTCGAGGCAAAAATGGAGTTGTAGCTTTCCTTTAAAACTCATCCCAGTTCCTGTAGCTGTGTGACGAAGAAAAGCTCAATCTGGCGGATATTGCCAGTTACGGTGAAAAGAATACGTCATGTTTGCTTCATGTCGCTCTTACCCCCAAGCATGGGAATTTAACTAGCCCCAGGCATGGTGACACCGGTAGCTGGTCGGCGAAGTCCGGCTACCAACCTAGTAACGCCAAATACATTTATTATTATTATTATTATTATTATTATTATTATTATTATTATTATTATTATTATTTTTACTGCATTTTTGCAACAACTTGGTGTTTCGATCTGATATAGAGAGGGGCAGCATTCCAAAATATGTCAAATATATTTTACGCGTAAACCTACCTCTGAAACAACACTTAGAAAACCTACGTAGAAAAAACATTATTGATAATTAATAATAATTATTATTATAATTATAATTATAATAATAAAAGTCCTCTGGCGTACTTTTTACACCCGCAACGCCTCACCCTATATCCATCCTGTCTGTTGGAGCGCTCGAGTCGTAATTGCATCCGCTGGGCCGCGGCTGCCGCCGCCGGCGTCCAGGCGTCGAATGACCCCGACGCCCCACAAAAGGAGCGCGACGCCTCCCGGAAACAATTTGACGAGATGAATGCAAAAGGAAGCGTTCGCGAGCGGAGCGGGGCGCCTGCAAGAGCGCCCCGACCGCGCCTTTCTTTGCCCCCGAAGATTCATTAGCGCGGCGTGATAGGCGCGGCAACGAAATTCCGGCATTTTTCTTTCAGAGTATTTGGTTGTGGGTGTCGAATTTTTTCATGTGAAAGAGGAGTAATTTATGAGAAATAATTAATTTTTACGCTTTCTCTTATAATTTGTACTCCTGTCTCATAGCATTATCATTGCACTTTACGTCTTCACATAACTTTTCTTGCTTTTAAACATTTATTTGATGTACGTCACCATGTGATCCACTTTTCTTTATATCATTTTATTACAATGTTCCATTGTTTCTCTTCCTCCATCCACATATCGTCTCTTCTCCTACCAGTTTCTCACTATCTACCCTCCAACTTCTTCAATCCAAGCTGAAATGCATCAGTCCTGAATTCCCCCCTTTCTACATCCCGTATTCTGTCATCAACATTCCTTATAATGTTGTCCATTCATCTCTTTATTTCCCATTATGTCCTCTCCTATTTTTAGAAAACTTAACATCCACCTTATTTTTGTTCCTCTCTCATACAAAATTTATTTGACCTTATTCCCTACGTCATAATTCCTTTCTGTAACCCACATTATCTAATGAGTAACTCTAAGTTTCTACTTCCCCCTCGCATATCCTGTATCTTTTCTCCTATTTTTAAGGTAACATGTTTCTCCCAACATCTTGTTTCAGAGAATAAATCATTCTATCTTCCTGCTGTTTTCGTATTTTTAAGTTTTTTATTTATTACCCTAATACGGCAACTCGTCTATTGTTTGTAGGCTTTGAGCATATTATGTATCTAGACCAAACTCACTAAACCATCTTTAAGCCAATAAAGGCTACATGAAATTTCAAAAATTTTAACTCAGAGTATTGTCTCCATTGCATGAAAGTCTTGAAAAAGATACGTTATTGAACGGCGAGAGAGGAAAAAAAACTCTTAACAAGAAAAAACTTGTTTTCAAGAGACGCACTCAGTCTAATCTAAACTCTATTTAACTCTATCTAAAAAAAGGGAGCGAGGACGTTTTCCCTTTCCATGCTACGACAACCAGGACCAGAAAGGAAAAAAATCATATTTTATTTTAAGTTAATATATAAAATTAAAAAAAGCCAAACGTACTTCGAAATATAAAAACGTATTAAGGATAATTTCGAGAATATACGAAGTTTTTAGATTCGGTAAAGACATTATATAACAATTTTTCTGTTAAATAACTTCATTTCCGAATACGAAATAGTAAAGGTATTTTGGAAACCATCTGTAAGTTTTTGGTGGATTTTGAGGTCAGTTTGACATTTTATTCGTTTGATTTCTTACTATTTCAACGGATTTGGTGAAAAATATATTGTCCCCTTTTTAGTCTTTCTTTATCTCTGAGGAGAAAAAGAATTTCTTGAATTAAAGATCATCAAAGAATGTCACTTTTTTATTTTTGATAGTAATTGGAACGTTTAAATTAAAATATCGGTTGCGTCTTGTTCCAGGGTTTATTGTTTATGCATAAATAAGTTTAAAGAACAAATTGTATCAGTTTAGGACAATATCGTGACTTGATTTTGTAACCGAAGCTAATTTTGTGTAAAATCTTTGCATAAAAATAACTTGAAAACGACACATATTTTGAAATAAATATAGCCCATAATAAGTACAAATAATGACGAATAATTAGCGTTATGACAAAATAGTTTCAATAAAGGAGGTGTAGGAGATGTCCAAATTAAGTTGATCTTTCACAATTTGCGAAAACTCAGAGTTTTCAATGAAAGCGAAACTATTACTCTATTTATTACCGTACTTTGTTCTATTTGTGAAGTAACCTTAAAAAATAGGGATTGTTTTCAGAAACATTTAAAAACATGTGAACATAAGATAAAGTACTTCGCAGAATTAAAAGATCCCTTTCAAATTTGTAGAATCTAAATGTCAGATGTATTGGAGAATATCAATTTTGGAAAACATCCTGCATTTCATTTAAATCGGGAAATATATCTAAAAGTTGTGGCTGAAGAAACATAAAAAACTATCGATGGATTATTTAATACCTCCTCCTATCGAAGAAAACTCCTCCTTTCCAACTCGCAAATCTACCTAACCTAGATATCATCGTCCTCTCACACATTGCCAATTCAAGATGATGCGATTTTTCAAAATTTCATCATTTTTTCTATAAGAATTAAGGAAAAAGTTTTTCAGGAAAATGTTTTCTGCCTGAAGGAAATGCAATATTATAATCCCTCAAACCCCGTATATCCACAACGGGATGGCGAGACTTATTTTATGACGTCTAAGCTCGAAACAAAATAAAATAAAACTTTTAAATTTATGGGAGTTTTGTGAACATTTTAAGGAAAAAACTTACTCTTATTTTTCTTCTATACAGAACGGCGTTCCGTTTCCCTATCAGTCAACGCCCGCTAATTGCTTTTTGTGCCGGAGGGTGGTGCGGATGGAACTTGAAGCGACTTCCGTTAACACAAATTATAATTGTCTTGTTTTCCTTCATCAAAATTCAGAGTACGCGTATTATGGCACATGCCATTTGGCGGCATCTGATAGAATTATATTTTGACAAGCTCCATTAGCGTCGGGGGCTGCGCTGCGTTGCGAAGATAAACCTCGTGGCGGCTGAGACGCCATCACCTCCGCCATCTCTCTGCTTCCACTGCATCTCCTCCATCGCCCCGCCACCGCCGCCCCGCACAACCTCGTCTTTCCAGTCCACCCCGCTTGGCCCGCACACCCCGTCGAAATGCCCGGCCCCTCCCTATCCACCCGTTCTATTCACCACGCCCTACCGACTCTCTCGTGTCTAACCCACACCGATCTATCCCCCCCCCCCCCCCGCCAACCCCCCCTCATTCCGTCTCCCCCCCCCTTTCCGGGAGCGGTAGCTCAGTGCATCAACTGATGTCACTGCAGCGCCTCTCAGCGGGAGGTCGTAGATTCCAGTCCTGACGGCGGCAGGATTTTCGACACTAGCTTTTCAGCTAGGTCGAATTCAGTCGCTGTCTGGAGGAGAATTCTAGCGGCCGGCTGCTATGATCGGTAGTTTTCCGTGGTTTCTCCGATCAACACCAGGCGAATGACGGAGCAGTACCCTACCAAACGGGCCACAGACCGCGCGCGATCTTTCCTTCCTCTTCCTTTCCTATCCTCTCCTCTTACACACACACTTACACTAACATGTACTACACTACCACATACTCCGGGAGACCGGTCGGGAGATTAGAGCTTGTCCCGGCTCGGGCGGAGCCCCGCTGGTGGCAGAGTCCTTGTTAGGGGAAACCCCACAAGCCAACGGTAGGCCGGCGCCGGACCTCGCCATCCAGCGGGGGAAGGTCACCGCCCTCTCCCGAGAAAATAACATGCACTACACTAACGGGACTAATGACCGAAGCAGTTGACGCGCCCGGAAACACGAAAAAATCGATCAATCAATCACATCACCCTTTCCATCTGTCTCAACATTACACGCCTAACCACCACGAACTACCCACCCCGCTCTGCCTACCCTTCCCTGACCACCCCTCCCTTCCCCCTCGTCACCCGTCCATCCCGCCCCGTCCACACCATGCTCCTACCCGTTATGCCAACATCACCCGTTGCGTTCGTCCACTCGTTCCGACTTCACCGCCCTATTCACCCCGTCTAGTCTACCTAGTCTGCTCCACCAAGCGTTGTTCGCCCAACCTCATTCCGTCCGCATCGCTTCATCAACCCAACCCCGCGCAATGAAACACCATTACACTTGGTCTTTACACTTGGTTCCCCTGGCACCCTCTCTCCTGGCTGTAGTTAACATTACTTTCGCTTAATTTTGTGGCTTTTCGTCATTGTCCAATCTTGGCGCTTCTGCATCATCGCGCACATTCCGTCCCGCCGACCTCATCGTGTTCTCCTCGCCTTGCTGTTCCTCCCTTGCTGTCCGCGTTGCTTTCCGCTGTACAACATTACCGCACATGACGGGAGACCGGTCGGGAGCTTAGAGCTTGTCGAAGATAGGGTGGTGCACCGCTGGTGGGAGATACTTGGTTGGGGAAAAAGCTAGTCGATACCGGATCTCACCATCCCGCGGGGATCGCCATCTTCCGAGGAAAATGTACTACCCTTACGGGAATAACAGCAGTTGTCGCGCCCGGAATCACGAATCAATCATTGCCGTTCCCACCTTCCTGACCCCACTTTGTTGGCCCCTCCCCGCTCGATCCCACCACTCCACCAACGTGTCCATCTATTTTCCCCCGCTCCCCTCGCCACGCCCGCCTCACCGCGCGCCCGCCATTCCGCCTGCCCGCTCGCCTCTCCGCCGACTCCTAGCACTCCGCTAAGAGCTCCGCGCGATGCGATCGCCCTACAGCGCTAATTGCAGCGGGGCTGAGGCCGCGCCCAGGTTCTCGCGGCCACTGGTGCACTGCAATAATCCGGGTCTCCGCTCTGCAATCGGCCGCCGCACTTCGCGCGTCCATTAAAAACACCGTGCCAAGCATATGACGTCATAAATAACTTGTGATGTGGTTTTTGATCGTTGCCCCTTGATTCGGTTTGAGACATGGAGTTTTTCCTCGTGTTGCGAGAACATCATACGTGTACACTGTGTTGAACTCATGTAATACGTGTGAATAATAAGAACTTTGAATCCTTCTTATCTCAACTAAACGTGGAAACATTATTTACGTTGTTTAATCGCTAGTGTTTTATGCATATTCTCTTGCCTGGGTGTGCTCTTGAAATGTATACTTAGATAAATTAAAATAATACATTTGATTTATATATATTTGATACTATATAATAACTAAATATAATTAAAAACAACATATGAAGTAATATTTTATCTTATATTTACTATTTCGCTTGTAGGATTGTCTTAGTAAACATCGGTCTTATTTGATACATTTCTGGATTCTGCTGGTTCATGCTCATATCTTCAGTATATTCAATGTATTTTTCAGTAGTATTTAGTCAAAATCCAACGTCTTGGAGCTCACATACTTTCTTACACACCCCGTCCATCAGTTAACCAAGTTTAATAGATTGCGTGTCTTGTATGGCTGCTAGTCGAGCTATCAACTTGAACCTCGCGCTCTGCTCGCAGCCGCAACATGAGCGATGTCAGCGCTCAGCACCACATCCCTGTGAGACACCGCCGCTGCGGGGGTGCGGCCGCCATCAATAACGCCCAGCCCAAGACGCCACTGCGGTGTGAGGCGCTGACAAAACCGGTGGCCACGACAAGACGAAGCACGTAACGATGGCCGTGACAATGATAGGTTTTTTGCATAATATCATTATAAACGACCTTTTTCGAAGCATTAAATCGTTTACAAAAATGGCTGTTATTGATCCGATCCATTACAGCATCGAGTTTTTGGGTACTAAGTATGACGTCGCAAGAAGTGGTTTTGTCGTACAGGTTAGAGTATATTGTTGTTGTTAATAATTGTATTTGAGATACATTTTTTTCGTAAGACTTATGTTTTATGGGTAGTGATGGCTAAATTCTTTCAATGAATTTTTACTCTCTCGCCTTACGAATTCTTGGTAACAAGAGAAAGATATGTAATCATGCACCAGAAAACGGTGAATTTTCGCCAGAAAAACTCTTATTTCCGGGCTCTGGTAACGAAAAACTGGATAAATTTACGGAAAAAATCCTCTAACATGTGGGATAACCATAATTCATGTTTTGTCGGTTCTTAATACTGAAAAAACTATTGATGGCAAAACGTGTGTCCGTCCGTCCGTCTGTGGTCAACGCTAGAGCCTAAATCCCCATTTCCTTCAAAATTGAGATCCTCCAATCCATCTGAATAATCTCGTAGCTTTGGAATTTTCAAATGGTTATTTTGATTTTTGAGGATACTTCATATAAAGCCCCAAAAACGTTTTCAAAATTTTCTCAAAAACGGATCCAAATTTTTTTATGAAACTTTGTCCTTGGATAGTGTATAGAACGCTTAAGAGATTGGTGGTAGATTTTTCCAATCCAATCCAGATTTTACTGAAATACTCAAGAGTATTTATCAAGATGCGGTTTAGTGTGACTTGTGAACATTAATAACATATTCTTCTGCTTATATCTGACCATTGTTAAAATAATATATTTATATATTTCAATTAAGCTTTATGATGGAAACAACTGATTTCCGACGCGTATGTATTATGTAATAAATATTAATATGAAACATGTTCTCTCTTCAAAATTAAAAACCAAAAATACTCAAGTATATTTCTTTAAATTTTCTTCGCACGTATAATAAGGAACAGTAAAAAAATATGGTACAAGTCTCATTTTCGGAAATAGCTTAATTTTTACGATTTTTTTTTCGAAAGTGCCAAAAGAACGTGATCATTTCAACACTTCAAAATTGGAGTTTTTTAAAAAATTTTAAAAAAAAACAATTTTTTGAAAAATGTGAGCTCATTTCGCTTAATTAGTGTTAAAATTTTGCTTTTCTAAAAAGGTTGTTTTCTGAAAACGCGCTCCAAATATTTTCGTTAGTTTCTTCTCGTATGTAACAGCCTATGATAAATAAATTAAAAACTAGAGGTGCTACAGAATGGCACAGACTTTCTCATACCATTTTTTCTAATTTTCTTGGTGTGGTCTGGCTTTAAGATCATGCTCCATTCTCTGGCCAGCTGCCATCTATCGTCGCCCAAAGTACTTTTTTTGACAATTTCTCAACTTTTTGCTTTCCTAGTTGTTCAACTTAATCATTACTTCAAGAATATTAGAGAAAAGTAAAAAACTCGCCCTCAGTTCTAAAGGTCATTGCTAAAAGATGCCCCTCGCAGAAGATCTCTCAGGCGTGACTTGACCCTGCAGTCTGAGGTTGCAACCTTTTCTCAGAGCCCATCTGCTTTGAGAATCCCTCTAAGTTTGACGTTTCACGGCTACTCTATGATCTTCTGAGTATTGAAAAACGTATGACCCAGTCGTTTTGAATAGCATCACTGTTGGCGATACCCCAGACGTGAAGACATCGTCAAATGAACGACGTTGCTGGTAGCTGAGGGATTTGACGATTATCCATCAGTGTAAAAGAAAATTAGCTCATTGGAAGTGGAGCTTTGTCTCATTAAATTTCAACTCAGATAAGTTCACGCATTTTGATTACATAAGAATTGCCCACTCACACAAATATCTCCCATGAAATTCAATGGTTTGGTGGTAAAACCAGATAAGATCACTTTTGGTCAAAAATGAGAGAGAGAGAGAGAGAGAGGGAAGGAGAGGGAGAGAGAGAGAGAGGGAGAGAGTGTTTGTATAAAACATGTGCTAGGAAAGTCTCTCCGCACTGTGTCAAATCACAGGCTCTTACTAACAATCTATATATTTAAAAAAATAAAGTATTCCGCCATGGCTTCGTTTAGAGCTTCTATTGAACCGATTGTTGTATTTTTTCCTTTAAATGAAAGAATGTGATCCCTCGATGTGTTACCAGACATTGTTTGTGTTGATTCAAAAAAAATTACGATGTTCATTAATTAATTAAATCATTCTTTAATAGTTAGCTTATCAATAGTCAATTGTTTTCTTTCAAAGGGTAGCAGTTTCAAAATAGATATATATGAGTCCATAGATGTGAGTCCACGCTGCTTGATGTATTGTTGAGATTTGTTTACAACTCCTCAAGGTTTTGTTTCAGTGTAATAATTGCATTGTGGTGTTGACAGTTTGCATGTATTTGCTTCTAGGGTGTATTTTGTAGAGAACATTTGCAAAGTGGGTTTTGCTCGGTTGTACTTTAGTGAAGTTGTTTACAGGTTATATCGAATTCCGAATCGTTGTCCACGCGCCCCAAAAGATGCAAACGTACCTTAACTGGACGCAGGGAAAGAGAAAGTCAGCCTATGTGTCGTGATAGTGAGGTCATTTCCTTTTCTATTGGGTCATTGTCTATAAAATGTCAGTTTTGTTCTGCTTTGTACTTTCCACGTGAGAGAAATTCTGCAAACGATTTACTCTGTGTTGCTTAAATGGGAAAATAAGTATACCTTCGAGCAATATGCCAGAATAAATCAAACAGTTTTTATATGAGATGATGACACATCAAAAAACTTTAAAAATAATATCCTTCAGGTGCTATATCTTTTGTGCCGGTATTGCATTGCCACCTGGTCGCGGGCCTAACGTGTTCAAAATTTTGGGAACTCCTCACCACAGAATATCTTCGTTATAACCTGAAGATCCAAACAATCCAATATATTGTGAACATTAGTCTGGGTACAGTATTTTACATTTATCTCAGATCTCACCGTCAAATTTTGACGGGTTCTCACTAGTGACACTTTGAGTTTATTTTAATCAACTGCTCTGAAACATTTACATATATTTGGTTCTTCAAATAAAAATGAATTTGTTGCAACATACACAAAACGCATCTGGTACACCTTTTTGTATTTTTTAATTTTGCATGCACTACACAATGAATCTTAAGTGAATAAAAAAAACTATAATGAGACTAAAATTGTGACGAATAAAAAAGCTGTTGAACACTTATCTCTGATGAGAACTAAAACATTACAAAATTTCCAAAAGAATAGAAATATTTACCTACCTCGTCAAAAAGCAAATGAGAATATCATAGAATACAAATATGACGCTGAGCTTTCACGCTGCCAACATAGTTATTTTTAAAGTAACTCACTGATATAAATATCAAAGGTATTTGCTCACAAAAAGAACGGGTTTAAAATTACAACAAATAAAGAAAGAACATATTAATTTAATGTAGTACTCAGGCGAGCGTTCAATTTTCTTCAATGTTATGCACAAAGTCTCTTCAAAGAGACCGACTGAGGTGAATCAGGCATCTACAGCAGTACCTGTGACCAGGAGGTTCTAGTTACATTTACATTCGTAGCAATCAGATCAACAAGAAAAAAAGGAGATAACGCTTCCAACATCTGTTATGATTGTACGCAACTTAGGTTTTCATTTTTTACAAGCTTCAATTCGTGCTACTAACATAATTTATACTGCTAGCACTCTCACCACCCACTGGTTCCACTGTGGAGAGATTTTCCTAGTGCGCTGTATGTAATAGGGCAATGTGCATCTTTCGTTGCAAGAACAACAGTTTTGTGAACGTATCTGAGTGAGATACATTTAGTTGCCAACAGATAAAGATCGTGTTGAATCAGACTTGCTCTGATCATCACACAAGCCGTGTTCAAAAGCTTTGAGAAACCGATTCAAACCTTTGTTTAAAAGAAACACGAAAACAAGAAAGGGCTAGTCATTACGAATGCCTCAGTATAAATTATTCATTACGTTTCTCATCAGACATACATTATGCAAGGCATCAGAATCATCAGGTTAATTATCTAGTTAGTCTGTTAGTGAAGAGTTCAGCACTCTGAAGAAAAAAATCTATGAAAACCTTGAATTATCCTGATACATTATTGTACAGTGGGCTATTGTTTTCGAAAAAGACAAAATATGAAGATATAAACACTTACATAGTAAATCCAATGTTTCAGGACCATGGGGTTCTACTATTGTCAGGGTAACGTCAATGAAGTCAGTGAACATACCTCAGATGATTCCGAATAAAGTGGAGTAAAATGAAGAAGAGTAAAATGAAGCCCGTATACTTAACATACATAGTTCATAAACACTTGGTTATTAATCTGAACTTCTTGTAAATGTAAATATTTGCGTTTGCATATGAAAATCATACACATGCATGTGAAAAATACTGTAAGATAATTAATAGTAGCTGATAATATAATACAGCACTGTTTACATTTTATTTTGTCATAATGAGTTCCTAAGAAATGTGACGTTTCAAATGTTTAAACAAAAGCCAAGTATGTTCAAATCAATATATAATTATTGACTTTAAAACGTAAATTTAGAATTTTATCATTGATATTCATATACGACACTCATAAAACTTAGACGAATTGCTCACTTCAATCAGTTTATTTCGTTTTCCGAAAACAGACTCCTTATATGGATGCCAGACCTTCTTTTTGCATTTGCTCTAAAGTGGTTTTTCTTGATTTACCAAATAAACTACGGATTATGAGTTTTCGAACCCCAGGTAATCTCGGACCCCAATGACCACGGATACCTGCAAGTCTTTATACAAAATAATATTTGTAAAGGTCTAAAACGTTCCTAGTTTTTATCAAATAAAAATTTATCAAATACATATTGTCGATAAATGTTCAACAAAAATTAAATTACTTCCATGCACTGAACTTATCAAGAAATTACTTTTATAAGGGCGATAACTAGAGTGTTGTTGTAAACAGAAACAATAACTTTTCGAAACTATAACTGTAAAATGGTTAATTTTTCAACAAAACATTAAATAAATTTTTTCGTAGGACATTGTATTTACTTTAATATTGTATGAAACATAATTTTCTTTGGGATTGATAGTTATGGAGAAATATGCAAGAAAAAAAGTCAATAAAGCACCTTGAAATGGCCACTCCGCTCTCAGCTCACCCTCATATTTCAGGATTATTAGCATGTTATCAATAGGTACCAACAAAAAATAATGCCGTGTTTCAAAACTCCAGGACTTTTTTTCTCTCGATTTTTCTAATTTGACTGGGCTACAACCGAGACAAGCTTTGAGCTCCCGACTAGTCTCCCGTCATGAGTGGTACGAAGTGTAGTGTATGTGTCATTAAGGGGAGGGGATAGAACGAGAAAGGGAAAGGAAAATTCGAACGCGGTCCTGCTTGTTTGTTAGGGTACTAACATCATAGCTTGTAATCGAATGGAGAAACCACGATAAACTACCGTCTAGAACAGACGTTCACTACAATTCTCTTCCATGCAGCAGCCGAAATCGACCTAGCGCTATACTGCCAAAAATCTACTGCACTCGAACTCTAAGACCTCTCACCAGAGCCGCTACATAGTCAAGGGCAATGCTCGTCCTGAGCTAAACGCAACCCGTATGCATGCTGTGCAAAACTCTCTAACTGATACAAGCTTTCGTCCGCCGTTGCAACTGAGTCTGTGGCGTGGGTGGTGACCTTCACCGTCTATGGCGGTGGGGGGTGCAGGGGGGGCTGGCGGAGGGGAGGTCTTCTGATGACATGACTAACGAGCGCAACCAGACTCCCTCGCAACGCTGAGCTGGCTGCAGCTCCGCCCTGACGCGTGGTGGCGTTCATTGATATCTTCGCGCCGAGACCACGCCCGTTATCCGTAGTATTTGACGACAACATTTTTTGTCTCAGCAGGAATTTTTTCCAGTGATCCCACCAAACAGTAAAAATATTAGTTTTAAGAGTATCTACACTACAATATTAACACAACTACAATACAACACTTAACTAGAAAGCGAGAAAAATCATGTAGATTATTTTAATTATTTGAGGAAGTTTCGTGTAATCGGTTTCTCATCGATAAGTTTCAGTTTCGAGAAAACTCGTCTCCCTTGTTGCTTTGAGTATATGAGTACTAAATTTATAAACATGTACCTGTTAGTTCACATTTTCATGAATAATTTTATTGGATAATACGAGATTAGGGACGAAATATAGAAATAAATGTTGGGTGATCATTTAATAGAGAAATTAAGGAATAATCGCAAGAAATAATCTGGCTACTTTTCTGTAGGTCGACCAGCTGCTCACTTTTAGTAGCGTCTCTTTTACGACACAATATTCTGCTTCGCTTTGCTACATCGTAAAACAAAAGCCTAACTCACTATCCCTTCACAGAATGTGTCATAAAGCCAGGCTTAATTTGAGTTTAAAACTGGAAAGAGCCATTTAGCTAAACCTAAACAGTGTCAGAAAAATGATATGATTTGTTTAAAACAAATTTTAATTTGCAGATAAAATCAACTGCTAGTTAAATCTCGGATTATGAAAACTGTTTGTTTTTCTCGCTTGTGATCGCATCAACTCATCCTGCAGTTATTCATGAGTTTTAGATTAAATGTAAACTGACCTGAAGAAGTTGTATCAACTACCTCTCGGATGTGAAGTGCAATACGACAATTTGATGAAATAGGAAAAATATATTTTCAAATCATGTTCTTCGGGTAGGTTAGACTACCTTCATTAAAAATATTAATAAGTGGTTTATTTTTTGTTTTCTGCCAACGTTTCTGCCACTCGTTTTAAATCCAATAATTACTATTTGTCACATTATGTGATCTAAACTAATTTGAGTGCTGTGAAATTTACGGAGGATGAGCAAATTCAAACAGCAACTGTGCACTGAGTATCTTATAATATCAACATTCATTAATAGTATTGCGTTTGAGGTTGACACCTCGTTCTTTGAATCAACACTTACGTTGAAGATACAAATTAGAAGTATCCAATTGTGCACCGTCAAGATGAACTTTCATGTATTTATTTATTTATTTATTTATTTATTTATTTATTTATTTATTTATTTATATGAACTTTTATTTATTTATTTATTTATTTATTTATTTATTTATTTATTTATTTATTTATTTATTTATTTATTTATTTATTTATTTATTTATTTATTTATTTATTTATTTATTTATTTATTTATTTATTTATTTATTTATTTATTTATTTATTTATTTATTGACATTTACGGATACATGTTACATTTATTTCTCGTAAGGAAAACACGGAAGCATCCACCAACTCTACGACAACATTTCGGAAAGAGGAACATATTTTTGGCACTCCGCGTATATTAAAATTATACCGATCTTCTTTGGTCAATTGAAGCAATGTAATGTTATGTTCTCCCATTGTGAACGAAGTAGAAAAAATTCAGATTTTTGCTGCAGAGTCAGGTGAAAAGAGAAGAGAGATGTGTATTAATCGCTGTCGAACTTTTGCCGTGGACTTGGAAATGAGCGATCAAAATGTGTCCAAGGGGCCGTATTAAATTGCCGTTCTTGAAGCTATTATAACCTAAGCGATAGTTTTCATAACATTTACAGCTTCATGAATCACTGCCTATTATTGATCGCTTTCTACACTATCAGTTTGCTCAAGTATCTGTTGGCTGTTTGTCAAAAAATACTCGCGAACGGATCGGGCCGAACAGGATGGGGCAAAAGGCGGCGGCACCAAATGCGGCGGGGCGGGGCGGGGCGGGGCGGGGCGGGGCGAGGCGGGGCGGGGAGGGGCGGGGCGGGGCGGGGCGGGGTGGGGCGGGGCGGGGCGGGGAAGGGCGGTATAGGCAGGAGGGTGGGGTAGGACCAACGAAAGGGCCACCCTCTCTCCGATTCCATTAGGCCTCTGATTTCGTTTGGCCGCTGGCGCGCCGTAAAACCATGGGACAGACGCAATCGAGTTACGGAGCCGCTCGTCCTCGCCTACGCCTCTCCTTCGATCGCCGCCCATGCCCCGCCCGGCCGCGCACCCCCTCCCTCCCCTCGCGGCCTCAGCGTGCCACGAGACCGATGAACGATGACCCCGCGGAAGCACTTGCGTCGGCGCCCCCGGCAGCAAGAAGGGTCTCGTACGACGCTGGAGAAAGATGTCCTTCGGAATGGGAATGTAAGGTAGTATATAGGTAGAATGTAACTAGTACTACTAGTACTAGCTAGAAGTAGTAGTACTAGGCAGTAGACTCGTACTAGCAGTAATACTAGTAGTAGTCCTAGTACTACTAGTACTAGCTAGAAGTAGTAGTACTAGCAGTAGGACTCGTACTAGCAGTAATACTAGTAGAGTCTAGACTACTAGTACTAGCTAGTAGTACTAGTACTAGCAGTAGTACTGTACTAGCAGTAATACTAGTAGTAGTCCTAGTACTACTAGTACTAGCTAGTAGTACTAGTACTAGCAGGAGTACTCGTTCTAGCAGTAATACTAGTAGTAGTCCTAGTACTACTAGTAGTACTAGTACTAGTAGTATTAGTTGTAGTACTAGTAGTACATAGATCGCTTGCGATCCTTGGTGCTCCCCTTCAGAGGAAATTCAAAGCAGTTGAAAGTCAGCCTCTTTCTTGACCCAGGCTTCCTTGGAAGCCCACCTCCTTCGCGGGTCTGGGGATCTTTCGAGCAGGCGCGCCTGTGGGCTGTCCCATAATGTGCCTGGAGTGTGGCTCTCACTTTCTCTGCCAAATGTCCGTCTCGAGGCACAAGGTACCCCTCTGCTATTGCACACATGTCGGTCCGGACCAAGGAAGAGGTGAGACTCCACCACCCGCCATCGGAGGAATTTAATTATGCCAGGTATCCGCCAGGGTTCTTTTCATGCAACAAGAGTGACATTGCTCCTGTGACTTCGAAAATCCACGCACTTCGACCGTGATCGAACCCGCGCGCTGGGGATTCAGAGGCCAGTAAGCTAACCCTTCACCCAATGTGATGCACAAAGGTAAAGGTACCCCTAGGCTATTGCACACAGGCCAATGTGGCAATGAGGTGCAGGTAGCGCTCCACCTCCCGCCGTCGGCACAAGGAGGAAGTTGTGTGGCGAGCACAACGCTTCGTCTGCCTTTACCCCTAGGAAAGATACTCGTACTCGATTGATTGATTGATTGTGATTCCGGGTGCGTCAACTACAATGGTCATAGTTCTGTAAGTGTAGTGCGTGGTTTTGCTTGGGAGATGGCGCTGGTATTCCCTCGCCGGATGGTCAGATTCGGCGCCGACCTACCGTCGACTAACGAGGTTTTCTCCAACCAGGTATCTCTTTTCAGCAAGGTACCGTCCCAGCCGGGACAAGTTGTAAGTCCCCGACCGGTCTTTCGGCATGTGTGGTAGTGCAGTGCATGTTGGTGAAGCTCTGTGTGTAAGGGGTGAGGATAGGACTGGGAAGAGGAAGGAAAAATCGCGCACGGTCCGTGACCCGTTTGTTAGGGTACTGCTTTGGCATTCGCTTGGTGTTGATCGGAAAAATCTCGGAAAACCACCGATCAGAGCAGCCAGCCGCTGGAATTCTCCTCCAGACAGCCACTGAATTCGACCTAGCTGAAAAGCTTGTGTCGAAAATCCTGCCACCGTGGGGGTTCCAACCTAGGACCTCCCGGTCAGACGCGCTGCAGTGACATGAGTTGATGCACTGAGCCACCGCTCTGGTCGTACTCGCTTGGAAAGGAGGCTGAGTCAACCTCACAGCCGCCCTGAATGGCAATCACTAGATAAGAATCCCTGCCTATGTCGTGATCCGAATCAGAGCCTTTAGGGTCAGGAAGCCCTACCATTGAGCCATTGTGGCTCCCGGGATGGGAATGTGGTCATCTTAAATATAGTAATCGGGTAACCTGCACGTGGCTCTCCGACTGTTTCTTACTCTTAGACAGCTTCCTGTTTACCAAGCGGGTTATGTTTAGCGTATATTTCGGAATAATACTTGTGAGAAACAGCCTTTTGGTTGGATTCATACAGAATGTTCTAAATGAAATCTTTTTGAAGAGGGAGAAGAAATTTTAAACGCTTTTGGGGAAAGTTTTGAGGTACTTAAAGAGACTACAGCCATGTTTGTTTTACAAGATGCTATCGACACAAAACCCCATAAATGTGCTACTGCTGGCTCCAGAATAACCATTCCCTCCCCAGAGGTTTATCATGGAACGTATAGAATTTTATAGATTACCTTACCAATAAAGTGGTAACTGCACACGCAATCAATAACACATGACACTCGTTACCGTCATTCATACAACAAACTCTATGCGTCATAGGCTCTTAAAATCATAGGGAAACGACTTGGTTCTTGTTCCGCAATCTACAAAATGAGACGGGTAACCTACAAAATTCGACCTCTCATACGCGTGCCCAGCTTCAACCAACAAAATATATTTCCGGACACCCTTTCCGTTGAATGTTTTTTATTTCTATATATTACAGATTTTACTGGTAAATAAATAAAATATGCTACAAAGAGAATGAACGCACAACTTTCATGATTACTATCAATAAATATATAAATATATTAATTAATAACAGTTTCCTATTGAACTATTTGCAGGGATGTCAGAAATGAAGAGTCTCTTACTCAAATGTATAGTAAATTCCCTAATTTACTAGGTATGACAATTTAACTATTCCATGTTATAATTTTTAGGTGTTTATTTATGCATAAAATAATAATAAATGGTAACCTCAGCCGTTTCTAAAGCGACCTAAATTTAATATTTTTTAAAAGTAAAATCCTTAATTCTCAGGTTAAAAATGTGAAAGTCAGAAACTGAAAATATATATTGAAGTAAAATATTCCATCCCGTGACGGCCAGGGTGTCCCCTTCGAAAATCTTAAGGGGGGGCGGGCTCTTCACCCCCGTTTGCGCACGACTTTGGACCTTCTACTACATTTGTGGAAATTAAACTCTTCTGGGTACACCCACTTGAGAAAAGAAGTTGAGGAAAGAGAGTTGGAAAGAGGATTGAAATTTATTTAAAATTAAATATAGTATTTGATCTTCAGGATAATTTATTCGCTCTGGTTTGAGTTATTCTGTTTGTAGTTCTAGATGTAAGAAGTTATTATTCAACAGGCATCTCTTTTCACTTTTAATAATTTACCATGATCAGAACTGCACGATCCAAACTAATTATTATCTAAAACCACGCATTCATAAGCAAGTCTTGCTTGACAAGTCTCCTTGCGCCACCTGTAAATCTGTCTTCGCTGCTACCTGCTTGATTCTTCGCATAATGAACAAGCTGGCGAAGACAGATTTACAACCGGCACAATTCTGACTGCAAATGAGGATTGTTTGTGTATGAAGCTAGGAACCCACGGAAAAGCTTCAATTGACGAGTCTATCTCGCGCCGATTGTAAAGCTGTTGTCAGTACTACCTGGTTAATTGTTCGACTACGGGAAACAATGTGGCGATGACAGATTTACAATCGGCACAAGCGAGGCTTATGAATCGTGAATAGATGACTGTGTTAAGAGCCTTTATCACCGAGCCCACCTCATGCCTATTAAATAGACTACGCTGGCCCGGTTATTGGAATCATAACTACAGCAGCACTTGTGAAAGGAACGGCTTGTGAGTACTGGCCGGGCTGAAGATTCTACTGCTTGGAGTGAGCAGAAACTTCTGCCGATATTGCAGAACTTCGCCAATAAAATAAAGTAATAAGAACAAGTAAAGTCTCCGTGGGCGCCACGGTGATAGTTTTCTGGGCAAATTGTAAATTGCATGACTCATGAGTGTTCAGAAAGAGATAAAAATTAGTGGATGCGTATAATTGGGTATAGAAATCACTTATTGTAAAGATATGTACAGAACTGAAGCCTAGTGATCATTACAACTCGGGTTTTGAGTGATTGTGTGACGATCCATCCGAATACTCGACAGTTATTTAATAAATCCATATTTAATTTCGAAAGTAACATTATGGCGACAAAATAAGTGAAGGAGAGACGAAAAAAGACGTTCTAATAAATTTGACCCAGATCTAAGGAAAAGTGTTGAATAACAAATATGCCGGACACAGTTTCAGAAAGAGGAGCATGTGAATTACACAATCATTAGTTTAGATATTGGATTTTAAAAAACTAAAATCTAAAAATAATATGAAGTGCAATGCACTTTAAAGAGGAAAGTCGAAAGATTTATGGGATAATATTCAGTTGTAAAAGGTTTCAAGAAAAATAAAGCAAACAAATTTTGGATTTATTTATTTATTTATTTCACGTAAAAAAACAGTTAAAACTGCGTATGACGTGCTATGGGGATCGAATGGAATGGGGATGGAGATGGATGGAATAGTGTTACAAATATTGTGTTGACAGTAGAGATGAGTGACATAACATTATTAGTGAAATGAATAATAAAGAACGATATATTCTACACAAGTCGAGATACGAAAGCGAGAGGAGTTTTAGTCTTCATTGTAGGCAGCGAGGAAAAAAACAGCAGAATGATTTTAGATAGGGAGGAGGACAGTAGCGGAAGTCACTGTAAATAGATCGCCAAATCGCAGGTCGGGTGTTTCGTTTCCAAAATGTCGATTTGAATTGAAAGTTTATGAAATGAATGCATGGGTGATATAGTGAAGATGGAGATATGGGGTAATGGGGAAATGGAAAGACCTAACTGTCAGTGAAACGAGGGATGATGTGACGTAAGATTGGCATTGATGCAGTCAAAGAAAGTAAAAACTTTGAACTTATTTACTCGGAATTAATGTGAGAAGGCTAAGAATGTTTAACTATTAAAAAAAGAGTTAGCGTTTAGTGTTGTTTTATGTAATTTATGCATGTAATCTGTACGACTACGTCGATAGGTCGCGAATTGGATATCACCAAATAATGAAGTGACCTTATATCACTGCATGCTGGAGTGGTTTCATCAAAGGCAATTCAACATTTACAGGGAAAACGGATTCTCCAGTATTTCATTTTTATCTTTGTTATTACTGGTTACATACGTGGTTGGTACTTACAGGAAACAAATACTGAAGGAATATTAAATCAACTCAATACCCAATTATTTAAATTATATCAAGGTATTTTCTTTGTCTTTAAAAGTAGATCTTCACACGGGAGTATGCATTTTACATACTTTTGTCTAATAATATATGCTTTATATGTATGTGAGATTCAAATGCTATTTTGGTTGAATATTAAGTTTATTTTTGAAACATGTTGTTTGTTTATATCAACTTGCAGCATTTGAGAAAAAATTGTCGATTAAAAATGTAGAATTATTGTACTTTATTGCTTAAAGCTTTTATTCCTTGTTTATTGCCAAATAATGCACTATTCGCGCCCGTTTTTGAGCTCTCACTGAGCTTGATGGGAGAGATTGAGTTAGGGGTGGGGGTTAATTCTACAACAGTCAAATCGGTAGCTCGTTTTTCGATGCAAAATATTTTCTTATAGTTAATTGTACTGAAGCTAAAATTTCTGGATACCAAATTTTGTTAGTCGTATTCAAACTAAGCAGCCCCTTAGACGGCTCTGGCAACAAACTAGACGTCCAGCCATTAAAACTACACTAACAAAATATCTAGAATTATAAAATCTAAGCTGGAACACAACAAATTTAATGAATACAAAAACTTTAGCCAACAAATTTATCCTCAATCTAAGAAGCTGTGGTCAAATCTGAAAAAAATTTGTAAAGAAAAAAAAATATTTTCCAATCCTTGAACAACATGCTACTACAGCAGTAAATGACTACGATAAAACTCAATTACTAGTTCTTCATTTCCAAACAAACATTATCCTAATTCAACGCTGATACACAGTTTCACAATCTTAGTAATTTTCTCTCTCTCTCTCTCTTCCAAATTTTAGTGTTTCACAAAATATTGATTGTATTTCCCCTTTTGAAATTCATTCAGTTATTAAAAAACAAAAAAAAATTGCAAATCTTGAGGGATAAATACAATCAATACCCAAACACTAAAATCAGCCAGTAGAGGATCAATTGCTGCTTTTAATTCTATAATAAATTCCGCATTGAGATTACATCCCAACTACCTTGAAAAAAAGCAATCGTACTTTCCTTTTGCAAATCAAAAAACGATCCTAGGAACCCGTCGAACTATCATCCTATTAGAGTACTTTCCTCTTTCTCCAAGATATTTGAAACCTTTGTTCATCCCTTATACAGATTATTACACTTTACTACAGCTAAGAACATTATTCCTCCCTCTTGGCTTCACACATCAGCAATTCCTCATCTACTTTTAAGACTTACAGGAAAAACCGAAAACTCCTTTCATAAGAAACAACATACTATTGCATTATTACTGGACATTGAAAAATCCTTCGACAAAAGTTGGTATCACGAAATCTTTATAAAGCTATATCTTGGGTATCACTGAACGCACCTATCAAGTATCTTGGACTTCTATTAGTCACTAAACTTAAATGGAATGCCCATATTAAAAATATTATACATAAAGCTAACTCTAACATTCATAAATTACACTCCCTTATTAACTACAGATCTCCTGTATATCTTCACTCAGCAAAATTAATATACTTGTATACCATAATTATTTGTCCTACTCTTACTTATGCTTGCCTATGCTGCCAAAACAGATATTAACAAAATACAAATTCTCCCAAATAGATTCATCCGAAAAATATATCGTGCGCCCTCGTATATTCCCAACTATCAACTTCATATTGAACTGAAAACTAAATGTATCCACTCTCTAATACGTTCCCAAAGGCTTAAATGTTTTAGCTCCTTACACGATTACTACAGACCCGTGCTTTCAATTTAGGTCAACATATCATTTTCCACAACGCTTACTTCTAAACATGTATTTCATCCGCCTTAATTTATAAATTTACAGTATATTATCCATCTTCTCTACATTTTATTCAAAACATTATTTACATTTTGTTAATGATAATCTCCTTTCCAAATTTAAATCTTAATAATTCCTTCTTCAGGTTCCTGTGATAATCAAATCGCCTGTTATTTATTTGTAATGTCCAAACCCCTGAAGCAAATCTGTCGAACTGGTAGAAATAAATTAAAAAAACAATTGTGTTAAAACTGTTTGTTGCTATTAGTAATTGTTAATTCAATTAAGGTTAGTAAAGGACTACTGTCTAGGTATTGCGAGGCTCCAAAAAACATACTGTTCCGAACATATGTACGGAATAAATTTACTTGTCAGTAAATAACAAATGGATGTCGCTGTCAATGGACTGAAGGGAAAATTCCAAAATTTCAGATAGAATCTGGATTGTTTGAAGTTTAAATAAGTTTGGGCTTGGCGTTGGTCACTCATAACATGAATGAAATAGCCGATGTAATGATTTGGTGCACGACAAGATTCACAATGGAGAATGAATTAGATAACATGAGGAGAGCATTATGATCATATTTTCATCTCTGGAGAATAAATGTACTGTGTGGTGCATCCTCATTGTCACCTAAAAGCGGAAATTCAAAAACGACCATATTAAATTGCGATTCTTATCAATACGTCGCACGCAACATGTTCTGTTTCAAAGAGAACCTTTTGCATTGAAAGCGCAGAATTTCAATATCTGTATTGAATGTATGAGAATTCAGTTGTTTCTCTAAAGCCTTTATATCCAACGCCCATATGAATTGCAGAGACGAGACAGATGTTATTGAAATGGAGAGGGGAATCACATGCAACTCGAATTTCATTTTTTTTCTAGAAAGGAGTCATTTTCACGATCTACAAAGGCAACAGCAAACTCAATTCTACACGTTCTTTATTCTCTTTTTCTCCTGAAAAGATAAACATTAAAACAGATCCCGCATGTATTAGGAGTTTATTTCGAAAGGAAAATTGCTTCTGGCAATTACGACTTGACGAAAGAAGGATTTTGTGTCATTTTGTTTACAGAAACAAAACTAATTGTGGTGAGTACATTAGGTTCGTATAAATAGTAAGCGGCATTCAAATTTTGAAGTAGCAATTCTGGCAGGTTACGCTTCTGTGAGATGATCTTTAAAAATTGATCGTAAGAAGAAATATATAGTTAGAAAACATTGAGATCAACGGTATTATTTTTTAATGTACGGTGTTGATGAGTGGAGACATTCTGTAAAATACTTTATAAACGTTGGGAATGTGTATTCAGTGGCTTTGAAATGAATATCACAATTCGCTCAGAATTCATAATTCTTTGTCAGGTACTAATATTTAAATATAGTACTTTAAGGCTCACAAGCCATGAAGCGCTAGTAAAGCCACAGTCAATCATTCATAATAAAAAATAATTATTTTCTTCTTCATTTATTCTCGGTATATTATAAAACTATTATTAAAGTTGATTAATAAAAATCATTATATCCTGTTTCTTTTATTTATATTAGATGTTTGAAATGTCTAAGTTATTCTTGGTTTGAAATGTTCAAGTAAGATAATTATATCTGAGAATTTAGGAAATGGTAATATAATAATAATAATAATAATAATAATAACAACAACAACAACAGCAACAATAACAACAACCCCAATATATTCTCATTGTGACGTACTTTATGACGTGACATTGTAACACATTACCTCCTAGTTTTTTCACAGATACTCCCATGAGTGCTTTGAAAATTCTCGATATAAATTCATTCGCGAAATGAGGAATCACGAATGAAATGGTATTGGTCTATAATTCATTAGTGTAATAGTCATCAAATTTATATATACATCAAAACATTTCATCTACTCCAGGTATGACTATAAGACCTAGGTACAGGCGTCATAAAATAATAATAATAATAATAATAATAATAATAATAATAATAATAATAATAATAATAATAATAAGGGAGAAGTTGATATCTGTTGTACACGTGAGGTACTTATAAAAAGATAAACTACAAAGTACTAATAGTTTCAAGATGAACAGTAAAAATAAATTTTTGGAGAAGCCATAAAAATTTAAAAAATCAGTGGAACAAAAGACAACATTCGTGAGTTTGTGAAAAGATCGTTGGGGGAGGGGAAACGCGAAAGTCAACGCATTTCAGTGTTTGAATTATGGACTCCCAGTATAAGACGAATAATAATAGTAGTAATAATAATAATAATAATAATAATAATAATAATAATAAAAATAATAATAATAATAATAATAGTAATAATAATACAGAATATTAACGCACATGTTTAATTTAAATGACCAATAGAAACCGCAAATTGCCGCATAAAAGCGGAAGTAGAACCTTTTGCCGTCCTTTCCGGAACGACGCAAAAACGAGGGCTGCCCCAGCGGCGGGCGCTTTTTCGGGCAATGGGCCAGTGCGTGTGAGGTCGCGCCGTCGAGGGGCGACAGGCCGAGCGACCGCTCGCCCTCGCCCCCGCCCCCACCCCGCCCTTGCCCCGCGGCATCGCCTGCGGTCGCCATGGCAACCTGTTGCGGCCGGGCCGGAGCGCGCCGTCGCACGGCCCGCGCGTAATGAGCGCCCAGGCGGAGCGAGAGCCAGGGCAACGCACTCCGTGAGTTTGGGAAGAGGCCGAACCAGTGTTTGGTGATAGATTAGTTGATGTTTTCAGGTGCGTCAACTACTATGGTCATTAGTCCCGGTGGTGTAGAGAAATATTTTTGTTTGGGGTGGTGGTGTTCCTCCACGTCCGGTGGATGGTGAGATCCGGTGCGAACCAAGATGTCGGGGCGAACCAGTGTTTGGTGATACATTAGTTGATGTTTCCGGGCGCGTCCACTGCCATGGTCATTAGTCCCGTTAGTGTAGTAAAATATTTTTGCTTGGAGGTGGTGATGGTCCTCCACGTCCGGTGGATAGTGAGATCCGGTGCCGACCTTGTGTCGCCTTCCGGAGGATTCCTTGTTCAGGTACCTCCTCAGCGGGGTACCTCTAACCCGGGAGTACTAAACTCTTGACTGGTCTCCCAATATGTGTGGTAGTGTAGTGCATGTGTGTGTGTGTGTGTGTGTGTGTGTGTGTAAGTAACTAAGTAAGGGGTTATAGGATAAGGAAGCAGGGGGAATAGGTCAAGGATGATGATCACACACGTTCTGTGGCTTGCTTCTTAAGGTTCCGCTCTGGTATTCGTCTAGTAGTGATCGGAGACACAACGGAAAACTTCTGATAAGAGCAGCCGGCGGTTAGAATTCTCCTTCAGACGGTGGCTGAATTTTACCTAGCTTAGTTTAGTTTAGTTAATGCTTTGTTTTACGTGCCGAGACTCGTATATAGTAGCTATCTAGACTCGAGATAATAGCTATCTAGCTATTATCGAAATTTCGTCACCGTGGGGACTCGAACCCTAGATCTCCCAGTAACGGTCACTGCAGAGGCGGCGGTCGGTTTTTGTGGGAGGCAGCGAGGGTAAGACGCGATTGACAGACCGGGAGCGGTGCCTCAGTGCATCAACTGATCTCACTGCAGTGCCTCTGACCGGGAAGTCTTATGTTCGAGTCCCGACGGTGGCGGGATTTTTTAATTAGCTTTTCAGCTAGGCCTAATTCACTCACTGTCTGGAGGAGAATTCTAGCGGTCGGCTGCTCTGATCGGTAGTTTTCTGTGGTTCCTCCGATCAATACCAGGTGAATGCCGGAGAGGTATCCTAACAATAGGGCAACGACCCGCGCGCTTTCTTTCCTTCCCATTCCTTGTCCTATCCTCTTTCCTAACACACACACACACACACACACACACACATACTTACACTAGTATGCCCTACTACACATGTCGGGGGACCGGTCGGGGACATTGGAATATCGATTATTCCCTTTCACACTTGAAGAGCTTATTTTCAAAGGGACGTAATTTCATTTCCGTTTGTTTTCTATTACTTATCAGTATTTTATCGCTTTTCCCTATAATTCTGTCTAATATTGTGTTCAAATGTAGCATTTGCTTTGTATCAAACTGTTCGGAAACTCTGATAATTTCTTTATAAAATAGTTGTGCCACGTGGACATATAAGCACACCCCCCGAAGAAGTGTAAATAAATTCAAGTCTAGAGATCATAAATATGCATTTGTGAGGGAAAGTTGATATACAAATATCACTTTTGATGTGTATTACTCACAATTTCTCATTCACTTGTACGATCTACAATTTCAAAGTATCTTATCTTTCGCCCTTCACGATATCCTGCTTTGCCAGGCAGCTTCTCTTCATATTACTTTCAACCCATTTGGTAGAAATTATTCCCTGGCGCGGGCGTTAGTGATTCCCGGTCTCCTGTGTGCAAAGGCGCGCCGAGGTGGCGGGTTTCGCGTTCATCGAGTCTCACAAAGGGCGTATTCAACGCGACGTATTTCACGTGCGGCAAAAACCCTCTCGCTGCGGCGCCCGCGCGGCGCCTACGCCGAGGGAGGCGGGTTTCTCATCGGGTTGGCGCCGCCGCCCCCCCCCCCCCCCCCGCCCCGCCCCCCCGCCCCCCCCGGCCCCTCCCGGCCACGCTCCCGGCCCGCCCCCCCACGCTCCCGCCCACGCTCCCGCCCACGTTCCCGCCCACGCTCCCGCCCACGCTCCCGCCCACGCTCCCGCCCACGCTCCCGCCCACGCTCCGCCCACGCTCCCGCCCGCGCTCCCGCCCACGCTCCCGGCCACGCTCCCGCCCACGCTCCCGCCCACGCTCCCGCCCACGCTCCCGCCCACGCTCCCGCCCACGCTCCCGCCCACGCTCCCGCCCACGCTCCCGCCCACGCTCCCGCCCACGCTCCCGCCCACGCTCCCGCCCACGCTCCCGCCCACGCTCCCGCCCACGCTCCCGCCCACGCTCCCGCCCACGCTCCCGCCCACGCTCCCGCCCACGCTCCCGCCCACGCTCTGATCCTCGCCGCCTCCGCCCCCGGCCCCGCTCTCGCCCCGCCCTTGCTCCCGACTTTGAATCTTGTCTTACAGGGACGCTAACATAAATGTCAGGTGTTCTGCCATGTGTCGTGTGGCGTGGGTGCATCATATTCATGTATAGAAAGGAAATATGTTCACAAACGTGCCTTTTTTGTGTAGAATTACATGGATTTTATATTGATATTTTGTGTGTTTGAAAGCGCCATGTATTCATCGAAATGAATCTGTGTCGTAATTTATTCAAATCTTATCTTACAGTACGCGTTGGAAGTGCTTTGAGTTAAATGAAACTAGCGAGTGAGCTATTCGGAGTGAGTGGGAGCTACTGAGCTATTTGGTGTGAGTGGAGCATGTTCATGTAAAGAAAATACAGATGTGCAAATGGCGACCGTTTCATAAAGTTACATCCATGCGGGAATTCTATTGAGATTTAGAATGTTTGGAAATATCATGTAATCATTAGATCGCTAACCTAAATGTCAGATACTGAGTTGTTCTGCCAAGTGTCATTTGGTATGGGTGCGGGATATTCCTTTTTAGAATGGAAAGCCAGATATAAATACGCGATCCCAGTAATAAATTTACATACGATTCTGATATAAGTTAATACTTTGAATGTTTCAAAATGTCGTGTATTCATCGAAGTCGGTTTTCTTATTGCCATTTATGTAGTAGTAAATTTGTTATCTCTTATAAAAATTATCTTTGGAAAACTATATTTTTTTGTTTAAAAAATATCTGAAGACTATGTCAAGGAAGCATTAATTTAATGAATTCATCATTTTAGCCATATTACTCTGATTTGTATGGGTTGCTGGATTAAGAACCCACGGAACAAAATATCGGATTTCGTGTCTAATTCCTTTTCATAATCAATTCAAATAAGGATCTTTATTAGGTAATCTGAACGTGAGGAATAAAGCAAATTTCAATAAAAGTACAACACAAGTGATATTATGCCCGTTAAATACTTTCAAGTGTGAATTAATTATAAACTTCTCTAGAACACCTGTTTTTTAAGTAGTATACCAACTATTGCTGAGGTTAAAGAACCATTTGTGCTTTCACATATATATTTTCATGATGGAGATTGGAGTTAATGTTTCACATTTGGAACTGGAAAAAGTATGGTACGGAAGAATATTACCAGATCAACATTCCCAGCGACGAATTCACAAATAATAATTGTATTGACGATCTACTAATTTTCTATTTGTGTTTTTGTTCCACAAATTTAATTTCATTCAGTATATTAAGGAATAATTTTCAACACAGTACATTTGGATGAGAAAGAGAATGCAATGTTTCTGCCCCAGTAGTTATTGTTTTTGAGGTTACGTGAGAATTTCATCAGACGACTGTTGCGTGTGATGTATGCTGGATCAATGAATCCATTCAATCTGAAGGCACGTTCAGTGTTTTTACTCTGTTGGCCTTGATTGCCCCATTATCGAGTGCCAGAGGGCGTTTCCAGTAGTAGATGTAGCCAACATTGCGGATAATTGGCGATATTGCTGGTAATTGTATAGTCGCGACGCATAAAGCCATACGTGAGAGGCTGGGGAGACGCGAGTTACAAGATTGTGTACCTGAATGTTGTCTGCACCGTGGTTCTCAATTTGTATTGGAAGAATCATTAAATAGAAAGTTGGTATTTGTGCCTTCATTTTTTTTCTTTATTACCTAGGATCTTGTCTGTCAAAGAATTTCTATGGGAAGGTGCTCATTAACTGCAATATCACATAATAATTCAAATTATGCAATTGCTTTATGAACCCCAATACTATTCTGTTTTCTTCGTCCTCACTTCAGTAGTGAATCGGCGTATTCAGAGTGCTAAGTTAAGCAAACAGTGTGACTAGTGCTCGATTTGTCCTGTTTCAGGCCCTCTGTAGCACACTGTTTTCAGTGTATATTTATATTATATGTAATGAAAATATGAAACAAACATGTTTGATTATAACTTCGTTATTTCTATATATACTAGTTGATACACATGCAGATACGTATTATGAATTCGTAGACACGTATTCTGTTAGGATTGACTATTTTTGTGTTGGGATGGCAGATAGTTATATATTATTATTTTGAAAGTTTTATAGTAATGGTAAATCAAACTTTTGTGCTTGTCAAGAATTATTTAAAGTGTTTTTTTCGTCTTTTTAAAAGGTTCAGGCTTGCTACGAGTGAAGAACATACTTGAATTTCTTCATAGGACTGTCTTAATTTTGCTGAGCTGGTTGTCGACGTCCGTTTGCAGAAGATACCTTAATTTTTGTATTTATAACTTATGGAAATGTATTGTAAGTTAATAATTGCATAAATGGAAGAATTGAAGAGTTTCAAACGTATAACGTGAAAGTTGGGTATAAAAACCGGAAGGAGGGTAGTATTGAGAAAATTCTTTGTCAACAACTACCTTGTAAGCATTTTATTAAATCCATCGTATGAAATGACAAGACTGGCAATTTACGCTCATGTACACATATCTAAAAACAGCAAAAAGCATACTACTCTACATCCGTAAATGTCTGAGCTCTAATTCAACTTTTTAAAATATTTTCTTCAAGGCAAAGTTTAAAGAAAGCATTTTATGTGTAATGACAATATTTGAATATGGAAATTAATTTTTTTAAAAAATACAATGAAATAGAAATTTTCTTTCGTTGTTTACAAAAATAATGTACAGCGCTGAGAGGAATAAAATATATTTTACAAGTAAAGAACGATGATTCCAGTCAATTTAAATATATTTATAGCAGCCGTTTCGACCTAAATTGTAAGACCATCTTCAGTGTCTGAAAGGTCAACATCTACCAATCAGTTACAATCATTACATATTACATGAATATTATTAGTATAAAACAAAAACAGTGAGGCAAGGACGTGGTACCTGTAAATTTCTGAGGTGATGTTACACACAAGTGTGTTTAACATTATAAAGAATTCACAATAATTTTTGAATACATACTTTAGAAAGAATTGGAAATATCATGATACAATTGACTTTGATAGGGGGTATGATGTTGAAATTTGATGATTGAGGAAATAATTACACAGGAAAAGGATAAGTTTTACCAAGATTAAAAAAATGAGCGTGATGTAATGAAAGAAGAGTACTAAAAAGTTCGAGATGTTTAATCAAATCATGAATAATTGTAGGAAGGGTTAGTTCATTACGAATTTGTATATTACGGGTGTGTATGAGCAGGTGTAACTGCTAGAGAGCACAAGTGTTTCCACACGATTACGCACGACGAATTGAATTTGACGTTTTGAATTGTTTTGTAAACATCCAATAAGTGTTGATAGACAACATTATCAGTTACGATTAGGAAAGGTTCTAATAATAAAAGTCTTAAATGATGAAATAGTAACTCCTGACCTAAACAAATAGTGAATACAATTTACACTGGGATCCGTCGTTGACCACCTTCCCCTTGGAAAGGGGCTGTTAATGGAGTATTAAGATTAATATAATTTACAACAAATAGAAAGCTATATTTAAAATAAAATTCCAAAAGAGTAAAATTGAATACCATCTATAATCGCTTACAGGATTCTCACTTGAGAGCGTAGGCTTCCGAAGCCGGAGCCATGATTAACTTGGCTATTCGGGAGACGCCACGTCCAGGGCACAGGTGCCAACGTTTCGGTCGCCATTCTGCGACCTTCCTCAGGGCGTAGTACTGCCAAATTCTGTTTATTCTGCGACCTTCCTCAGGGCGCAGTACTACGCCCTGAGGAAGGTCGCAGAATGGCGACCGAAACGTTGGCATCTGTGCCCTGGACGCGGCGTCTCCCGGATAGCCAAGTTAATCAGGATTCTCACTGTCTTAGATCCCACACTACTTTGTGCTTTGTGGATGCTTATTGGGTTGACTGCTGTAGCCAAAGCTCTTAGAAAAACACCTTCTATCGCGCGTACGATAAAAGTTTTAGAGACAACAGTAACTCATTTATAAGAATCAGCTGCCATCGCTACTTCCCCATCGGCTACTTCCCCATCGTTCAACTATGTGTCACCATGCGACCGGTGTCTGTGACAGTTGAAGCTTTCCGACCTTTCTACGTGAAGCGAGACTAGCCGACCTTAAAGTTGATACATCTAGTATAGGAACAGGTTAGGATCAGATTATACATTCCTATACATCTAGTACAGGAATCCTATCTGTAACAGACCGGATTTGGACTGATATTTATTTATCAGGTACATCTATTAGATAGGTTAATTGATTGATGTTTCCGGGCACTCCACTACTGTGAGAAAGTGCAGGGTTTACGAGTGTGGCGATTGGTAGTCTCGTTGGTATATTAATCCCGTTGATGATTGATATACATCAGGAGTTTGCAGTGTTCCTCCTAACTTGATGGTAAGATCCATCGCCGACCTACACGTCATGCTAGTTAGGTACTTTAAGTATCTCCTCACAGTGGAACACCGCTCCATTCAGGATAAGCTCTAAGCTCCTGTCTGGTTTCCCGACTTGTAGCAGTGAAATACATGTATGTGTGTGTGTGTGTGTGTGCGTGAGAGAGAGAGAGAGAGAGAGAGAGTGAGAGAGAGAGAAAGAAAGTAAGGATAGAGAATAGGACAAGGAAGGAAGGAAGCCGACCGCTAGAATTCGCCTCCAGACAGGATTTGAATTCGTTCTAGCTATTTAGCTAGTAGCGAACATCCGACATCGTTGGGACACGAACTCTTGTACCTGGAATACTGGCTCTGAGCTAAACTCAACCGGTATAACATGAGAAGAAAAATGAATTTAACGTAATACCCGACACACTCCACCCGCTCTACTCCTCCCCCTACCACCTCTCTTACCACTCCTTACCACCCTCTACCCTTACCACTTACACCCCTCTCCCCATTGACCCCTGCCCTGATACACCCCGTTCCAGTACAGCGCTTTCTTGAAGTGTCGCGATTATGCCTCTTCCCAGAAACGTGGTCTACAATCTCTAAATCCATAAATGCAATGCGGGTTGCATTAAACAACATTAAGCCAGTTTTTTTTTATAACAACCATTTTGTGGTTAATTTTTTCAATAAGAAACTCCCTGAGTTTTCGTTGTCACCTAAAATTAATCGTTCAAAATTTGGTTGAAATTACTTCTCGTATTTCAGAGCCATGCTGGAAGAAGTACACATTAATTAACACAGACAGTTCCACTTTAATATTGTATGTAAATACTTTAGCATATTTTTAATTATTCCAACTCTACTTTTAAAGAAGGTAAGCTTCTGTTAACATATATTTATGTTAAAATGTATTAAAATACACAACTATAATTTGTTAAAATGTACAATTGCAAATCAGAGCTGAAGATGGCTATAAGGCGTAGCCGAAACGTCACCTCATCAACAACTACAATGTAATTACAAAATTCATTAATAAATTACGTCTGAATATCTAAAATGTAAAGAGGAACTATTTGTGTTAATTAATAATCTATAGAATTCATCGAAGAAGAAACAAAAAAGTACACATATTCAGTTGTAATATCTATTACACCCTTCTCCTCGCATCGCGATGTGTGGCAACTGTACTTCGCCTTCCCGACTTCGGGGAGGCTGCTGCTTTCTCCGCTGCCGTCACCGGCTGAAAGAGCGTCGCCCGCGAAGTTCAAGGGCAAATTAAGCCGCCTCGGGTGGCAACGAGCGCCGCTTATTGGCGTAATATGTAGGGCGCTGCACCCACCGCGGCGGCGGTGGCCTCGCCCTTCCCGCCTCGCAAAAGAATGCGATGGCCCTCGAAAGTTGCCTTATTGCGGATCCCGGGCGCCGCGCCGCACCGCGCGGGTGGGCACCGAGAAAGTGCGGGGTTTACGACGGTGGCGCCCAAGCGGGGTGATGGTGAATGGGAAGAGACGCTTGCAGGACTCGGGAATTAGTTACGAATTGAACACTCTACCGGTCGCAACACTTCTGTTCACTATGCGTTGCAACGTCAGTATAATACATTAGGAACTGTTTTGCGAAAGATATAGACAGTCGAATTTTGAAACTTTTTCCAGAAACATGTGAGAAGACTTCACTTAGGGCTCCAATGGAACAACTATATTGAAGTGTTATCATACTATATCGAGGATTATTTTTCAAGGGCTAATTATGCTTATTCGTAGAGGTATGAACTGGATCTAGAAAAGCGCAATGAAGTCAGCTCTCTTCGGTTTGCGTGTGGCCTCTTGAGCTCGACCGACACGCTTATCTCGAGGTGGAGGGTAGAAGGCTGAGGCCTGAAGACTGAGGGCGGCGTTGGTGGAGAGGGGCGGAGAAGTCGGGGTGTGCGCCGTAGGGACAAAGGGGGTGGGGGCAGTGGGCAAAGGGGGCGGAGGGTTGAAGAGAGGGTAGACCGGGCTGGCCGTGGGGCGAGGGGGGGGGGGGGGGGGGGGGGGGGGGGGAGGGGGCGGAGAGGTCTGAGAGGTCGGTGAAGGCACGAAGGGAGGGCGGGCAGAGAGCTGGCGTAGTGGCCGGGGCGTGTGCTACGCAGGCGGCAGAGCGGGAGGTTAAACTGCGCGCATCGCGAGTTCTCTAACTTCGGCGTAGAGCTTCATCACTCGTCCCTTCCTATCTCCCTCCCTCACTCCCTCGCCCGCTCTGTCCACGCTCCCTCAGTTTAGCGTGTGCCGCCTCCGCCTGCGACGCGCCTACTAAACGCTACTCCTTGCCTCCACGAGGCCGGAAATTTTAACTTCTGGCTACTGAAACTCGTCACGCCGGAATCGAGCTCCTCCTCGCCCACCGGCGAAAGGAAAATTAAAGTTGACGGAGGAATTCTTAATCCCCTTCTGCAGTAGATCTTGTACCAACTCTTGTTCGGCGATAAGGTTCTTGGCAGAAGTTGATTAGCTCAAGTGTCAACATGAGGGAAAACGTGTGGGAAGGAACAGTTACTCAAATTTGAAAAGTAAAGACTCATACATCTAAATCACGTTAACTAATTTTCGTACAAATGCAAGCACTCATTAGCAAAGAAAATGAATTATACTAACATGTCGTGAATATTTATATGCATTATTTTAAAATATGGTATATTATGTCTATAATATAAGTTGAGAAGTTGCATTTAATCTATCGATTATATCATGGATGGAACTCACTATAATTTGGCTGAATGAAAGTAATATTTCGAAAAAAAAAACCTTTTCATGAACAAAAACTTATATCATAGACATTCTTTTGGTGGAATCAAATTCCTCAGTTATTTACAATAAATCAATTATAAATCGAATCTCAATAACCTGCATCAATCCAAAAGATTCTCTCCGGAGAGCAATAAGCACATTATGTTAGACTGAAGATAATGGAAATATTTGCTTCAAAATACATATCGTTGTAAACGTAGATTCTCTTTGCTGACTTTAATGGTTAAGAACAAAATGATCGTTTCTTTTGAGGAGACTCATGCTTGTCCTCAACTAGCAGGGAAGATTCCAGGGACACGATTACTCGGGAATGCTGTCTTAAAGGATCAAGAGAATTTTCGGGTAGAACATACAGATCATCTAAGTTTTCGGAAAAAACTCTGAATTTAATAAAGGCACGCGCTGATGTAAATATAATATCTTCAAAGCACCGATTGTGTTTATTGATTGGAAAGTTCCATTTTGCAAAGCGCTTACGGCAAAATAGCGATTTGCGAGTGGCATACTGCGAAGTAAATAAAACACATGGTTCCACAAAACAATAAAACTCAGAACACAATCAACGTCATTAGTTTGCATATTGGCTATGATTTTAAAATTATATACTTGCAGAATTCCATGTATTATTACTAGAAACTTAATATACGCAAATAATTGCAGAAGTAGTTTGCGTAGTACTCGTTTCATACGTAGGGCAAAGGGTCACATCTATATTACTAATATGGAGTAAATTGACAAAAAAATACACAGTCTTTGGCTTTGTGAGAAGTGTGGTTTGTAAGACACCTAGGAAGACTCACTTAATACAAAAACAATGAAAAAATTTGGATTTTGCGAATATGCAAATGCGAATATTTGATTATATTATCCGCAGCTTTTTCCAATTTGCAAAAATTCAGAGAGTAAGCCCGAACCCACACCACTTTATTTACCGTTTTTTGGTACATTCGCGAAACAATTTAAGTTAAAAATTAGGATCTGCTTCTGAGAAATAAATGTTTAAAATTTACGAATTGCCAATGTTTGACCTCAGATTATTCACAATACTAATATTTTCGAAAAAATGAACATGATCTCATATGAAGATCGGCTCTTGATGAATATTTTTCATTAAGAAAAAAATTATCTTCAGAATTATAGTTGTAGGATATCTCTGAAAACGTTTCAAAATTTTTCAATTATCTAACAATCACGGATTTCAACGAATATGAGACTTTCACCATTCTCTTAAACTTTTTTAACACTATCTGAGGTATCAGCATTTTTGCCTTGCAGGCCACTAGTGATGTAAATATTCTTTGTATTCCTCTTTACATAAAATAGCAAGGAAAACTGACTGTTTTGTGTAATTTATAAAGCATCATCCAGATAAGGAATTGCACCCAAGGGTAAATCAAATATATTTACGACAAAACATTTAGAATTTCCCGAGTAAATTCCCAAGCCTCCGCCGGTAACTGAACTGTTTAACTAATTTCCGTGAAGCAAGGTGTCCAAGCAGCTCGAAACATCGCGGGTTTATGGATGGGTGACCGTCTGGGAAAAGCGGATTCAAAAGGCACTGAGTCGCTGACCGTTAAGGATAAAAGGCAATGACTAACGACTTGACGTATGACTAAGTTCAAGGAGAGTTTCTCCACGTTCAATGTCAAAAAGGTTTGCAAAGCTGTTATGTAACATAACTTATTGATATATGAAACAGGAAAGTGTTATGAATAGGGGGATTGCATGTCTCGAAAACAATGCGTTGTTGTCCCCAAATACATTACATTTTTGAATGGAATCCCAATCCCGTTCCACGAGTTGCTAGAAACGTTGAATTGGGTTTTACTAAATTAATTTTCCTTTAAAACTATTATTTTAAAAGTGGGGACGAAATTCTGAATTGCATTATTTATTTCTCAGTTCATGAATATTCAAATATTTTCACATGAAATGACAATAGGTACAACATGAGGAAAATATTGGTCTTCCGCGTCCGTTCGTACATCTTGGCAGAGCGTTTGGTGTTTGTACAAAGATTGCGATATACGTTATATTGTATATTCATAACACTTATAGTTACTATAATGGTGGTTATAAATCGATTTTGTAAAAAATCAATCGCAAAACGAAAATTTGAAGTTGTAGAATTGCATAAGGTTATAAACAGTCCCGCACAAAGTAACAATGTGTGTGTTGCTATTAAATGCAATTCTGTACCTAATATCTCATAAATATCATGGCAGAATATTAGTAACTCACTATCTTTTAATGTACTATGAATTATCAAAACCCAATGTTTCGCTGTCACGTGCGCTGTAATGCAATGTAAAATTTATTTGAGGAATGTGATTAGAAGATTGATTGATTGATTTTTTCGTGTTTCCGGGCGCGTCAACTGCTTCGGTCATTAGTCCCGTTAGTGAAGTGCATGTTTTTTCTCGGGAGATGGCAGTGATCTTCCCCCGCTGGATGGCGAGATCCGGCGCCGACCTACGGTCGGCTAGTGGGGTTTCCCCCTAACCAGGACTCTCCCACCAGCGGGACACCGCCCCAGCCGGGACAAGCTCTAAGCTCCCGACCGGCCTCCCGGAATATGTGGTAGGGTAGTGCATGTTAGTGTAAGTGTGTGTGTGTGTGTGTGTGTGTGTGTGTGTGTGTGTGTGTAAGAGGAGAGGATAGGAGAAGGATGAGGAAGGACAGATCGCGCGCCGACCGTGGCCCGTTTGGTAGGGTACTGCTCCGGCATTCGCGTGGTGTTGATCGGAGAAATCACGGAAAACTACCGATCAGAGCAGCCGGTCGCTAGAATTCTCCTCCAGACAGCGACTGAATTCGACCTAGCTGAATAGCTAGTGTCGAAAATCCTGCCGCCGCACAGTGGTCTATTTTCAATATTTAGGGGGACATTGCTCTTTTTGAACTGAAATCAACTGTATAATAGTTTTTTTGTTAATTGTATATAATTTTGAAATCTTTATCACTCTTAACTGCTGTTCTATAATATGCAAAATATATTCGAATCGTTTTTCTGCGTATTGTTGCGTACAAACAAGGGTATACATATATTCTATAATTAAACGAATTGTAAAGAGTAGAACCTGTATTTTACGAAAGAAAATAAGTGATAAATACATACCCAAACAATTTATATATCAAAATCACTGCCTGAAGAATCTTCCAAGTCTTCTTCATTCTGGCTTTGGAATGAATCATCTGAATGCTGGTGAACTCGTGACAATCCTGGTGAATGTGTAAGGAAATTTAAGAGATTGATGACGGGCTGTGGCAATTGATTTATTTTTCTTTTAGGTAAATTTCTGAGGCTAGATATCACTGGATCAGAAGATATCAAGAGAGCATGGAGAAGGTCTTCAATGTTTCGTTGCCTGTTATTTTTGCGAGTATTGTGCTCGCTGCTATGTCTTGTTTCTAATGCTTCCTCGCTTAATTGTCCTATAGGAAGCAAAAGTGTGTCCATGACGTCAGCACCGTGAATTAGAATTTTGTGGACACTCGCTGGCATTTTGAACCACCCATACTGTTTAGCAAATAGTTGGATGACAGGAACTTCCATCAAAACCCCATTTGTAAATAATTTCGAAAGAGGAAGTTTCATGCTTACTAACAACTCTGCTGAGAACTTCGTGTTGAGCTATGGATAAACGATGCTGTGTGGTCATGTAGGCTTTGCAATTTAACCTCGCCTTTTGTCTCGGAAATAACTATGTCTTTGGGGTAGCACTGCTCTTTAACTTTCAGTACTTTGTTGTAGGCCGAATATATATCACAATTTCTCTCTTTTGCACCTTTTCTTATCAGAATATATTGTGCTTTACTCAATTTGGCGTCTATAATCAGAGCCAGGGCTTCTTCTGGAGTGTAAGGGTCAAAATTTTTCTTTTGCATATTTATTTTTTTCATTGTCCTCAACGAACGAGGGCTTGAAATTGTAGCCTTTTTTATGACATGAGCAACATTTCGTTTGCCTTGTTTTCTGAAGACTGTGTCGCAAAAGCTAGTTCTTCAGGACTGTGGCCCTCAACTAATTTTCTTGTGCGCCTTCTCTTTGTTCTGGTGCTCAACGTATCAAATTCTCTTTGATGATGTGTCGTGGACATTCGTGGTCGTATATCAGGTCGAAGAAAGATCATTTCTTCTTCTAACCAGTCTTTATTTTCTTTCAAAAACGTTTCCTTCCGCTTTCCGCTTGCTTTCCAGCGATTTACAATTGAGATAGTAAAAAATCTAATTTTATTGATAATACCGTCTTCTGTAACATTCTGCACTCTCGACATTATCAAATCAACTACCTTCTTTCTCACATGAGTTTTATTTGCCTGAGACAGAAGACCTTCGTGCGAAAGATATCCAAACAGTTCCAGACGCGTCACTCCCAGTCGCGCACCTACCGACAAATAAAACTAAATAACACAATTTCCGCAAATCTCCGCACATTAAAATTAGTCTCGTTTTAAAGGTAGATAAATACTCTACATCATATAAAAAATTTGTCATGTTACAAAGTGGTCCTTTTTTGTTCTACTCCAATTAATTTCGACTATGAGTTATACACCTTCATTTTCCCCCCGTTTTTTAATAAAATACATTTTATACTTCTAAAACGACAAACACGTATTAAAATTAATATATAACGTATCTGAAGAACCAGATTCCATGATGGGATAAAAAGTTTCTCACAGGAATATAACACGCACGTACTAGAACACCTCGAACACAGCCTACCGAGCGACCTCCAAACAAGACTGAGCGCGATCTGTGTCTTTCGCTTCGTTTCATGAATCCTCATCGCTCTACGCTTCATAGAATATGGTCTATTCATACTTTTTCGAACAATTCAAGATTCTGTTCATATTCCTGAATCGATACATTGAGGCTTCAACAACTTTGGTTTTCCCCGTAAATGAGCAAAATAGACCACTGTGCGCCGTCAGGATTCGAACCTAGGACCTCTCGGCAGTGACACCAGTTGATGCACTGAGCTATCGCTCCCGGTGATTAGAAGATGATTTTAGTAAAATTGCTTTAGAATATGAATTACAACAATAACACGAATAACAGAAGTATTAATAATAATAATATTGAAAACATTTATCAATGTGTAACGAGAATTGCATCCCACATTGTATATTGGATCCCATATCCGCCTGAAGAGCGTGGCGGGCCTTAACCTCGGGTTCCGGAACGTTCACGGGCCACGGAGAAGAATGACGCAAGTTTCTGGAAGCTTCCACGGCAGCATCTGCCAGGTATAAATGAGCGGCCCGGCGGCCGGCAGCCCAGTCTGAGGCTGAGCAGTGAAATGTGTGGATGGTGGTGGTCAGCAGTGGTCCGCGCAAGAGATAATATAGCAGTGATGAGCAGTGGTCCTTGGCAGAGCTGAGCAGTGGTCAGTGCAAGGGATAAGATAGCAGTGCTAAAGAAGTGAGCCGCGTGAAAATGAATACGCAAGTGAACATAAATTCAAGAACTGTGATATAAACATTTCAGAATATCTGTATATAAACGAGTATTTTTAGTATAAGTCAACCTAGTGATTAATTTCAAATTAAGGATATGAACGATGTGTAAAGAGAAATATCGGAGACGGAAGCGAAGAAGAAACGACTAAGAAGGTAACGAAGAAAGAGACGGAGAAAGTGGCTCCACGCCTAAGTGAACTCTTTCCTGTCGAGATCACTTACGCGTGCTGTCACTTCTGCGTCTTCAGTTTCATTAATTCCTGCGTTCGGGACAGCCGGTTTCAACGAACCACCGATTACGCACTGGTGAATTCGTAGCGTGCGCAATATAATTAACATATAATTAATTTGTAATGATGGTCGAGGACAGTAACGGAGTCCATTTTTGTGAGTATATTTTGACAAAATGTGTATTTTTCTACTCTGTTGATTGATATGGAAAACTTCCCCACATACAAAATGTAATGTGTAAAAAAAGTAAATTAATTACACACAATTATTTGAACAGAGAAGTACATGACAACTTCAAACTTTAAATTAAATGTAAAGTGGACTGCATCATATGATGGAGAGAGTTTGCCCGAAGAGCGAGGTGGACCGTAAACCCGGTTTCCAGAACGTTCGCGTGTCGCGCAGAAGAATGACGCAAGTTTCTAGAAGCTTCCTCACTCGGCGACTGCCAGATGTAAATGTGCGACCAATCGACCGGCAGCCCAGTCTGAGGCTGATCTGTGAAGTATGTGCATCGGGATAAACAGCTACGCAGTGGTCAGTGCAAAGGATAAAGTAGCAGTAGCAAAGAAGTGAGATGTGTGAAAATAATGAAGTGAGCATAAATTTTAGAAATATCATACATATCAGAATATTTGTATATAAATCAGTATATTTAATACATGTCAATCTAGTGTGTAATTTCATTGTTAAAAGTAACATCGGAGGAGGAGGAGAAGAAGAAGAATAGAGGAGGGGGAAACGAAGAATGAGACGGAGAGGGGGCTCCACGAGTACGTGAACTCTTATTTGTTCAGTTCACATACTCGTGCGGTCTCTCCTCCGTCTTCGTTTTCATTACTTCCTGCGTATGAGCTGCCAGCCAGTTTGAACTGACGATCGATTACATATTGGTGAATGTGTAGGGTTATTATTAATTATTATTATTATTATTATTATTATTATTATTATTATTATTAATAAATTTGTATTTGAGATCGAGAACCGTCACGAGGTTCAATTTTGTGAACATATTTAAACGAAATGTGTATTTGTCTTACTCTGTTTATTTATAAGGGAAAATTCTCCACATACAAAGTGTAATGTGTGAAAAAGGAATTTATTTACGCACACTTGTTTGAAGAGAGAAGTACATGACAACTTCGAACTTTGATTAAATGTAATGCAGTTAGTTAATGCCTTATTTTGCGTGGCGAGACTCGGGCCATCAGGCCCGCTCTTCCGTCTGACCACGCAAATTTCGTTACGCTCCTTTCACCATGTAGCAGAAAAATGGGGTATTATCTTGGGAGACGAAACAGGCTATTTTAACTTAGATCAGAGACTTCTTTTAGGCAAGAGGATCTTTTACATGCTGTAACTCTAGTACCTGAGACAACCGGCTTTACTTCCCCTCTGAAGGAAGGCGTACGAAGGATTTTTTCGCCCTCAAAAAAAAACATCGTATGCACCCGCAAACTTGGGTACAAACAGCCCGGCACGCTAACCGGTTCGCTGAGCGATCGAATCCGCGAGGAATATAGATTACATCATAAGTTGGAGCCCGCAGCGTCTGCCTGAACTACGAGGTGTATACTATTCCCGGTTTCCAGAACGTTCGCGTATCGCGGAGAAGAATGTCACCAGTTTCTGGAAGCTTCCACGTTCGTCGACGGCCAGATGTAAATGTGCGACCCAGCGGCCGCATCACAGTGGCTCGGACTGAAGCTGAGCTGTGAAATGTGTGCATTGCGGTGAACAGCTCGGTAGTGCAGTAGATTTTGTAGCATTGCCATTGAAATGAACCATAAGCAAATAAATAACCAAATGAATATAAACTCAAGAAGTGTGAAATAAATCTAGAAGACTACCTGTATATGTATATCAGTATTGTTAGTATTAAGTCAGCATAGGGAGTAATTTCCGATTGAAAAAACAAACTATCTTATTAAAATAAATATCTTTGTTTTAATTTGTCACAATAACATTTACAAATGGTTAGATCTGAAATAGAAATGTAATATATTATCTCGGAACACCTCATCTATTAAATGTGGATGTAAAATGTGATTGCTTTCTAGTAAATTAGTTGCGAAATAAAGCTTTATTTCCAATGCTGTCTTCTTTTGGAAAGACAAGGCTAAGACCATTAGACTTGTACTTATCCAAAGGCTTAAAACAACAAGCGACTCGTCAACTCGCCCGAGGCTGTAGCTATGGGCGCGAGTGCGCGAGTCGGAGAGGGCAGACAGCGGTTGGTTTTGCAGGTGGATGCGTGGGGCGCGCTCTTTGACGGCGGCTAATCCCTCACACCTGATTGCCCCGCGCCCACTCTGCAAACAGCCCCACGCGCCGCGCGCCCAGCGCCCCGCCCCCCGGCCTCCGCCCCCACACCCACCGCCGTTAAATCGACGCGTCCTCCTCGCGCCACGCGAAATCCTGCGCCTGCTGCGTCCCGTTACAAGCTCTCCCCCCCCCACACACACATGCACGATCTCATTTCACAGCGTTCTCACTCTCTGTCTCTCTCTCTCTCTCTGACTCTGTCTCTCTCTCTCTCTCTCTCTCTGCGTTTCGCTCAACTTATTATATTTTTTCCTCTCGCTGACTTCTCTCATCAATTTCTCTTCCCGTCCTTACTTCCTTCTGTGTTCCATCCATTCCTACTCTCTCCCCCCAAATTTCTTTTTTTTTTTCTTATTCTCCCATTTCTGCTTTTCCTCCTCTTCTCTCAATTTTTCTCTCTCAATAGTTCGCTGCTCCAACACTCTCTCAATAGTTCGCGTCTCTGTCAGTCTGCCTTCCTTATATGCGCGTATGGGTGTGTGTGTGTAAATGCCTCTCGGGTGGCATGCTAGCTTTCCGTAGTGCGATGCCGGGTTCCATTGCCGGTCGGGACAAAAAGAGAGTGGTAGATTTCTATTACAATCGTCTCAGTTTCTATAACTGATACATGAAAGAAAAGCTCTGGCAGGCCATGTATGCTAGGTACTGTGATAGGAATACGCCATACTCTCCACACGTCTCTCTTACTCCCCAAGCATGGATGATGAATAAAAACAGGTCTTAGATGAGAGCAGAACATTAATCCGACCTTAAAATATCAAATACAAAATATCAATATATTACAAATTATCCTATTCCTTCCTGCTTGTTTCTCGTTCAGCGAGAGATGGCACTCACTGAGTGGTCCACTATATGTTACACGCTTTTGCGTTGTTCTCCTTTGCTACTCTAAACATTCTCAATTTTCCTCGAACCTTGTAATCATTACGCTACGCCGCCTACTCATGTTACTCTTTATTTGCGGACGGACGTCCTTCAGTTCACAAACATACCCCGCACACGTTGCTTCCATTTAATATTTGTGGTAATTCAATACTTGTGGTCTGCAGCAGCAGAAATGCTACTGAACAAAACCATACACAATACTTTTCTAAAAAGGAGCACACACACCGCACAGGAACAACAAATAAAATATTGACTTATAATACTGCAATAAATTAAATTAATATTTTAACAAACAGAACCATCACAAAAAGTGCAGTAACAGTACAGTAATTCTTTACATACCACGAATATAAAAAAGTTGTTGTTCTCTAACACATATTGCAAATATTTAATGGTGAGCAACCTCTTCCTTGGAGTCTCGCTGTCGGTTGCATGTCATCTGTTGTGTTATAAGCAATGATGCAATGTGCGAATAGAGAGTATAATACAATCAGATATTAGCATTTTTAGTAAAAATTTAAACTTTCATTGTTTTTGAATTTTTTTCTAGTTTCTAGTTATCTAAAGGAAACAAAGACACCTTTTCTGCGTGCGTTGGAAATGAATAAAGAAGGGTCTGGGGACCCAAAGAGGGGTTGCAGGAACCGCGCCGTCCCCGACTATTCATTTTTTTTTTTTTTTAAATTTGACTCAAATCACTGAAAGCGATTATCATACATTGATCGCTTCATTAAAAGAAGTTTATCATTATGAATATTTATTTTATTTAGAGTTATCAATTTTTAAATCGTGTTATTTTAATAGTTATTTAGTTATCTTAAAACATTTGATTACAAAACGAGTTTCTGAGGATTATCATACGAAGACGTTCGGAGGAGTTTGGTGATCTGTCAAATATTGTAATATGATGTTACTATATTAATAACATACGTTTAAATTCGATTTATAAAAATTACAGGGAACCATTCTTTTTGTTTGTTTTGCTATTCACCCAGTGAAAGGCGACAGACTGAAGTTGTCGGTAGTTAATAGAGGAACATGTATCGATAGAACGCTTGCGTTAAAATATTTTTTCATCACCCAACTGATAAGTTTCCTAAGGTTTCAATTTAGTTGATCATAATGGATAAATATATTTAGGGTGTCCAAACTAAATCCTTTTCTTTAATAATAATAATAATAATAATAATAATAATAATAATAATAATAATAATAATAATTTATTTCTTCAAATGAGTGTACGATCAGTAGGAGTCGAGCAAAAAAAGAAGTGCAAATATAAAAATTAAAAGAAACAATACAAGTATTTGAAAAAGAGATATATAATACAAATAAACAGGAATGAACACGTCACTTCACTTCACATCAATGCATGTTCCTTCGGGACCCAATAATGTATACTGCCACTACATATTTTCTGCCTTGTGCGTCCTAGAGCTCTTCTATCCTCCCCCGCTAGCTCTTGCGTGCACGCGGTCCGCCCTCCGCTCTCGCTGTCCTCTTCGCCGACGCTTGCCCGCCCTTCATTGTTTAGGGCAAACAGCGGCCTCGCGCGGCGCCGGGCGTGCGGACAGCGGCGGGAGGGTTTGCCCGCGATTCGACGTCCTCCCTTGTTTCCTCCCCCCCCCCACACACATTCACTTGTCAGTGGTGCAGATTAGGCTCGCCCGGATAGACGGCGAAGCGGACAGCGAAGGGGACCTTCGATGCTCAAATCCCGCGATAGCGGACATTCATGCTCCTAGTTACCGTGGAATTAAATCGGACGTGATTCATCAACAATAAAAAAAGTTATGTTCAGTTGTATAATAATGATAAATGTAGTTGAATGTGGCGTCGCCGACGCTGTAAACTGCTTTAAAAATATTTTCACCGATTTGAAAGTTTCTAAATGCCATGCATAGCTTTGTTCAAATAACTTCTTACGGTCTCTGGCATTGGATATACCAATGAGCTGATAATGTTATACTCCCGTTCAAAATTCATAACATCCTATGGCTTGTATGCTACCTCCAAATGGGATATGAACGAGTAATATTGCAATTAAGAAATATCATCGCCGTGAAAATACTTGCAGATATGAATGATGTGCTTAATTAGAATTTAGTACAGCTACATTTTGTATGCTTTTTTGCACATAAAGGATACACATCCACAAAAATGCACATAAAGGATAACCTGTAAGTGTTTCTTTATAGTTATTCTCTAATAAGATCATTCTCAATTAGTTTCGAAAAATCTTCCACAACTTCATTTGATTTTTCTCGGGATTTAATGAACACTTCCATTTTCTTGTCCTATAACTTTTGAAGATATTATAACACCACAAACACAGTCGAATTTATGTTCTCCTCTACTTCATAATTTCATTTGTTAATATCTTTGTAGGGAAATTTATATAAACATTAAAAGGCGACTATTTTGTATAGTTATGTGAATAAAGTGTTAGGTTTAATAAGAATAAGTTGTTAATCACAATCATTTGAAAATCAGTATTTGCACGCTTATGAACGTAAATGTGAGAAGGCGGACTTAAGAACGGAAATGTACTCTCATTCTTTAACTCACAGTTTGGTTTTCTCCATATTCACTTTAAGTTCGTGAAATTTTATGAGATCCAAGGCAACACCGTTCGTAGAATTTTGCAAATTTATTTAAAAAAATACGATAGCACGAATGAAAATGAAATGAAATCTTTCGCGCGATTCTTAGTTTGTCTTAGAAATGGTAACAATCTGTGTTGCCATCCACGTGAAAAAAATTATGGCTTCATGGAGTGAAATTGCCTCTGACTACAGAAGCTAAATCAACGCCACCTACAGGTGGCATTGATTTAATTCACAATCTATGCACTAAGATCGTAGTGCGAAAAGAAGCAAAAACATTTTTTGGAAATTTCTTGGAGTATTCTGACCGGATCCTAAAAGAAATTATCAGATCCCCATCAGTAGATCGAGACGCGTCGAATGGAATTTCAAATGTCTCGATTCGTTCACGAGAACCGTGAGTGACAGATCCCCACACTCATGCATACTTGTAGTCAACCACATACTATACAGGGATGTTAAGAATAGTATGAATAATAATAATAATAATAATAATAATAATAATAATAATAATAATAATAATAATAATAATTGTTAGGCCTATAAATTGTTTGCCAGTAATGTACAAAGTTATAACTGTCATGTCAGTCATAGCAAACAAAATGCACAGGCACCTAGAGAAGAACCATCTGTTGCCAGTTGAACAGATAGGATGTTGCAAAGGCTCCTATGACTATAAGAAATCTTGCTACTAAACAAAGTTATGTAGTATCTCTAGTTTCTTTAGATGTTTAGAATCTTTCATTTAAACATATCATTTATTATATTTTTTACACAACTTTCTTCCTGCTGTTTGCATTAAATTTAAATGTAAACATCACCTTCAATCTTCATATCTGCTATTAATCAACATCATTTATTCATTTTCATTGCGTCATTAAACATGTCATAGCAGTCGTTGATATCCACTGCACTCAAAATTGAGTGATAAAAATTCATAGCGGTATATTTAATATCTTCGAAATAAAATGTGATATATTTTGACGTATTTCACACGTAATCGTGTAAATTCTTTTTAAAATGCAAACATTTTTCCTTGATTTGCTGTGATTTATTTGTTCAAAACATAGTAAAAGTGTGTATATGTATATGTATATGTATGGGGGAGAAGAATATTTGCGTACGTTTTCTTAAGTGCCAGAATCTCATCCCAACATTTTAACGATAAATAGTTGAAAGTTGAAACAAAAACGACAATAATAATAATAATAATAATAATGTATTATTATTATTATTATTATTATTATTATTATTATTATTATTATTATTATTATTATTATGAATAATGATAAAATTAAAAAACGGGAGATTATTAACATGTCAAAAACTAGACATTTTCGTTCCCGAGTTGTAGAAAAATTATTTGCAGCGATAAATGAACTGCAGATTTGATGTTTCTACATTGTTAACAATATAGTAACTCACCCAGAGCTCTACTGCTACCAAGACACCTCAGAAAAACGAGCGCATAGTAAAACTACATTTACGTCTAGAAGGAAAACAAGGAGCCATTTCAGCATTTGCTCAATGGGTCAGGGAAACTGACAAAAACCTGATCAAGATGGGGGTCACCCAATTATTCCTTCTCGAATGAATAAGTTTGAATTATGAATGCAACTTCTGATTCGTAAATTACTGTATGCATTAAATATTTGCATTGTGTTAATGTATGTAGAAATTTAATTTTGTTGCGAATTCAGACTACTTATTAAAATAGGAACATTTCAAGAAAAAATCCCATACTTCCAATTTTGTGATCCATTGTTAAGCACATAAATTGTAAGAGTTAATAATTTAGAGGTAACGATTAAGATGAAAGTGTCGACAGCAAATTTAGATGATTTACGTTTAAAAGATTTTACAATAAAATCTCAAAAGTATATTAAAATGTTTGTAAATGACAACTTAACCAAAAGTAAATTCAGCGAAGATTACTATTTTGAGGATGTATTGCTTAATTCGTCTTTAAATGATGGGTAAGTGGTAAGACTGAAAGGGATAGGAAATGTCGAACGACTTCGTTGTTTTAGATCTCTACCAAGTGAGAATATTGTCAATTTGTGAAAGCAGGAAACGGTGAAATCGTTATAGTTCTCTCTTACAGGGGAAGATACTCGTAATTTTGTTTAATATTGTTGAGCAGTGTAATGCTGAAAATTATTTCATATTAACTTTTCAATAAATTTGTCGAATTTATTTTATACTTCAACAGTGAAATATATCAACTTGTGGTAATTGTTCTTTATATGATACTACATTTATCACAATAAAGTAATTTTACTATCATAAGACAAAACGTTAATCGTAAAATAGACACACAATTCTAATTAAAAATATGTACGTGTGTAAATAATGTAACAAAACAAATATAAATAAATATGGCACAAAATAAAAGTAAAAGCGAGCTCCCACAGAAGAATGTGTACATTCTAAAACCAAAAAGAAAACCAATAGGCATGTTAGAATGAGCGAAACTTTTCCAGTTCATTCTTTATATTTTGGCGATCCATCTGAGAATATCATATGGAAATAAAAACCCAGCCAGATGCCGTTGGTAATCGTCTTACAATTACGTTCTAAGTACTGAGGCATTCCCATCCACAGATAAATTTACTAAAATAAATCAAATTAGAAGGTACTAGTCATATTAGAGCACACCTGGACAAAAATAGTTAAATATAATTACTTAAAAAATATGGATCAACTTTGACCACAAAAATGGTTTTTCACGTTACCGTTATACTTATTCCAGTTACCAAGAGTGAATCATTTTAAAGAAGATGAAATTTTATATGGTGTTGATTAATACCTTTAAATAGTTTATTCTGCATTGAATGCATTTTATTTTTATATGTATACTTTCAACTACGACTATGCTCTTTCCATATTTCAGAGTATCTCGTAATAAAACATTAAATCTATATCACAGTTATATTTATAGCAAATTATCCAAATTAGCTTTATGACATAATTTTCTGATTCTATTTGAAAACTTTTATCAATTTATTTGAGAGACATTTACGCACGGGATATTTGTACATATTTGTAAATGTGTATTTCTCTAATGATTAAAATATTTACTATAGCTTTGACGTATACACTATATATATATATATATATATATATATATATATATATATGTGCAATTTATTTAATCACGTAAAACCAAATAATAAAATACACTTTTAGTATTATTGCCTTACCGATCCTGCACGTAAAATTACGACTTGCTCGTACATGCATCATTCTAATTTTAAACAATGTAAAACTCCAGATAAAACTATTGTAACTTGGAGGTAGAACCCATTACAACATTGAGCTATCTTTTGTTTAACCGGGGGATGATTTTATTAGCTTAATAACTGCATTATCTCTTACCTTGCTAGTCAATTTAATTATCTTTATGAGCCTTTTAAGATGCTCTGGAAAATACTAGGTGTAGGTCAGAAAATGCAGCTAGAGACAAAAAGAAATTGCAAAAGACAAGACACAATACTAAATGCACTTTTTGTCAATGTCTGTCAATATTTCTCTTTTCCAAACTTAATTAAAGGATAAACGGTATTTGCTAAGCAGAACTGAACGTAAAAAATAACAAACTGATCACCATCGTTTCAATGTACTGAGCCTCATTTCAGTTAACAATTGCAGCGGCTTGAAACAACATATATTGTGCTCTTGAACCGCTAGAGCTAATCCGGCTACTGAATGCAATTTTTATCATTTCTAAATAATCGAACATTTTTTTAATATTTTTCCTGTTGAAAAAGTTCACACAGAAAATGTCTGTCGCGATATTCTCATTCAATAACACGGTCAATGTGTTTTACTGCCCCATTAATTAAAAACAAAACTCTTTGATTTGCTATTTCTGTTGAGTAACGCTCTGTTGTTTTGAACGTCGATTTACTGGTTGAATTATATGTCCTCGCAATAGATAGAATTTCAATTTAAATACATTACATTGCAGTGATGTTTTTCAGTGCACGGAATTACCCAAGTCCATTCATTTCACTTAATTAAGAGGAAATTCGAACCAATCTGAAACTATAAACAATTACTTTAATATCACTATTTTTAGATATTTTTGCATGCATTTTTATCCATTTATCTCTCTTGTTATTGCCTGTATTACAAACTTACAATTCACGCAGAAATTGGAAGATAACTATGCAGCCTTTGGTCTTGTGAGAGGTGTGTATGGTTTTGTTACATATCGAGGAACTCGAAAAAATCCGAAAACAAAAAACAGTTTCCATTTTAACTGAAAAATGCAAATATTTGGTATTTGTCTCCCCTGTTTTCATAGTGCGGGTGCCGACAAAATTCTTATACTCAGCGTATCACTGCTTACAACAGAGATGATGTCATGTTACAGTAAGGTTCCAAGAAAGAGGTTGCCTGTCATTAGATATTGACTATTTACGAGTTGCGTTTTGAAACAGCGACTTTTCTTATGTCATTGATATGTAAAGAATATTAATATCATTGATATTGAACTCTTTATATAGTATACAATGTAATTGCAGTATTCGTGAGAACATTTGTTGAAGTATTTAATTTAGTCCGGGGATAAACGAGAGCAGCTTATTTATTGAACTTGAGCACTGTGCGTACTATTACCTTTTGGCGAAGCGTTTTATTGTTCAGAAGCGCTTTTTCTGCTGTTCGTCACTAGTTATTATTTGTATGCTTTATTTGTCTCACTTTGGCAATTAATATTATTTTATGGTAACATAACCGGTACTCTGTTTTCTTGACATTCAGGAATTTACATTATAGTTAAAGGTTTTGCACGTCATTAATATTCATAAAATGGAAGGTATGCTCTCTAGACTCACTTAAAGTATTTTAATCGTATTCATACGCTAAATGCAACCATCTAAGAATTTCGAAGTGAAAGAAAGCAGTTTTTAACACTTCAAAATCTGAAAGCTATGTTCACTCGCTCATGGTAGAACAAGAGCATATTGCACAGGTTCAGGCGAATTGTTACGCGCAGGCCACGAGATACATTTGGAAGAGCAGAGCTACCATTTTCAGTGAGAGATTGTGCCAAAGCATCGAGTTTTACAGAGACTTCGTAGGGATTCCAAGTATCTGTGATCAACGGGGGGTTGCCCCCGTCGGGACAAGCTCTAAGGTCCAGACTGGTCTCCCGACTGGGGTCCCGACTGGTGTCCCGGCTGAGGAACACCGTGCAGAGCCTCCGATTCCCGCACGTCGCACATTCATGACAAATCTCGATTTCGTGGCCAAAAAATCAACAATCAAAGTTTCAATTTAGAGAATTTTACGTGCCTGAATAATTAAGTGGGTACTTTAAGCGTTAGGAATGAGCTATTCGAGGACCGAGTAGCCAATGTTTCCCGAGTGAGTTGGAGTATACAGTAATTTACCTTCTTTAGACTTTTATTATTCTGCAGTTTGTGCATCAATATTTCCGAAAAATAATATCAAATTCCCGACCGGTTTTCCGGAATATGTGGTAGTGTAGTGCATGTTAGTGTAAATGTGTGTGTAAGGGGAGAGGATAGGACAAGGATGAGAAAGGACAGATCGCGCACGGTTCGTGGCCCGTTTGTTAGGGTACTGTTCCGGCATTCGCTAGGTGTTGATCGGAGAAACCACGGAAAACTACCGATCAGAGCAGCCGGCCGCTAGAATTATCCTCCAGGCAGCGACTGAATTCGACCTAGCTGAAAAGCTAGTGTCGAAAATTCTGCCACCATCGGAACTCGAACCTAGGCCCTCCCGGTCAGAGGCGCTGCAGCGACATCAGTTGATGCACTGAGCTACCGCTCCCTGTGTGTGCGTCGCAGGGCGGAGCGAGCGAGAGCGCAAGCTGGCGAAGGCGCAGGGCGCGCTGCAATGTGAGGCGCACGCGATTCGTCTCCGCACGAGGGCGGAGGGCGGCCCTTGACTCCAGCATCTGTCCTTGCCTCCGGCCGAGCGGCCCGCGCTCTAAAACACGGGCGCGGGCTGAGCAATACGGGCGCTTACTCTCAGTCGCTTCGCTTCGCTGCGTCGACTGGGACCACCCCGCCCCCATCCGCCGCGCCGCGCCGCGCCGCCTGTTGCGTGCGCTCTGGGCGAGATGCATTGCCGTCGGAATGAAGTCCAGTCACCGCTGCCGGGGTTCGAGTGGTGCCGCACTTGCGAAGTGCATCTCAAGCGGACTTTCTGTCAGAATTTCTCTTAGCCACGCTGGGTCAAGTGGAGGAGAAGGTATTCAAATGACAGAACTCAGCTTGGTGATAATTAGGGGGCGCATTTTAATGAATTTTTTTTCTTTTCACTTTAGAACAGTGCCGTTTAGTTCACAAATTCATTTTATGTTATGACAAAAGAAAATGATCAATTTTTATAGGTCATTATTGTGCATTTTATGTCGATATTGACTAATAAGTCATTTATTACCATTTTCCGTCATTTTAATGCATTTTTTGCTGATTTAATAGATTTCAATGTCATTTTTAATGGAACTTGCTTCAACAAATATTTTTCAAGATGCAACAAATGTTCTTCACCGAATTACTCAGAAGACTATTCGTTTTATTTGCAGAGATATTGTTTTCACAGATGTTGTGAGTACGTGATATTTGTGATGTATATCAACGCCATTGCCGGGTCGGCCGATTTCGGGATAACTAAAGATACAGATTTCCTGATAAAGAACAGTCCAATCCAAAAGTTTGCAATCTGAGTTCTCTCGAACGAATGGAATGAGCCTCCATTACATCATTAACCTATTCAACAGTTTGTGCTGTTCATCCGATCTGGTTTTGATACAATATTTACGTCACTTCTTTTTGTTTTATGGCATTTTTAAGCATTTTTAGAACATTTTATTGATTATTTTGGCGATTTTTTATGCCATCAAATAATACCGCCCCCTTGTGATAATAATACAAAATAAATATCTTAAACTATTCATCAAAACCCCGTGGGTCATTAGTAATGAACAATTATCTATAGAGCTAAAAATAAATCTCCACGTCTACATATTAAAAACGCCGTTGCAGAATAACTTACGATACCCTAATGATGTTTTCAAACTTCTCTAAAATCCACCTAGACAAATACTACAACTATTACAATCCTACAACACCTTGAATCAAATTTTAATCAAATTATCTCTTGAAATGAACATCGCCAAATGAAAGTGGATTGGTTTAGCCATGCGAATGATTTCCCTAAAGTGTAGGACACATGTATCAACAACCGTGAAAGGCAACAAAGCCGAGCAAGTAGCAATACAAAAAAGCATGATAGAAAACCATTTGTTCGTCATCTTTTAGTGAATGAAATCTCACTCCAGTAAATAATTGCTCCGATTGGAAACAATTGATTCGTGTTCGTACGATCGCGCGATCGCGCGTATGGACGCGCGATCTTTCCTTTCTCTTCCTTGTCCTCTCCTCTCCCCTTACACACACATTTACACTAATATGCACTACACTACCATATATTCCGGGAGACCGGTCGGGAGCTTAGAGCTTGTCCCGACTGGGGTGGTGCCCCGCTGGAGGGAGAGTCCTGGTTAGGAGGAAACCCCACTAGCCGACGGTAGGTCGGCGCCGGATCTCGCCATCCAGCGGGGGAAGACCACCGCCATCTCCCGAGAAAAAACATGCACCACACTAACTGGACTAATGACCGAAGCAGTTGACGCGCCCGGAAACACGAAAAAATCAATTAATCAATCTACCTATAACAGCAGAATGCAGTTTTCATGATTTCTAAATGAGAAAACATTTTTTATGTAATTATGTTGAAAAAGTTGACGGTAGAAAGTGTGTGCGTACTCTCGGTGTGAAAGTCATTACCATCAGAATGAAGTCAATTTACCACTGCCGGGTGTCTAGTGGTGCGTACTCGTCGTTGTCGCAAGGTCGAAACTACCCTTGAGTACTTTAAAGCAGAGTTCTTCAAACTCTTTCAGCCCGTGACACTTTAAAATGTGACTTCTCTCGTCTGTACGTGTGATAGACTAGATAGAGCATGCACATGACCTCGTCTGCGGAAACTTTCAACTTCATTCTGAAAGGGTGGATTAAAATTTCGTGACATACTCATATGATCTAGCACTTCATTTTATCAAAAGTTTGTTGTAATAGTTATTTAAGTGTTAAGTATTACAATTCATTTTATTACTAATCCCAATAAACTGTTGCAAAAAAATTTTATTTTCATCACTTTTATAAACATAGAAGTAATGAGAAAAAATATTTCCGTTATGTTTTGTATTTTCTTGCTGCACAATCCGGTTTACTGACGGCACGTCGACTGAAAACAACTCCATTAGTGCATGTAACTTTTGTTGCACATGGATCAAATAATAATTATATTGAATTATTTCATATAATATAGTTCAACATAAAAGTAAAAATAATAAAGTATTTCCTTCCACATACTGTTTATGGTGCGCTTCATTTACGCTGGTATCGTATAATGCAGCAAGCATTATTAAAATACTTATCAGTTAGTGTACCTGTTCTAACATTTTTGCTTATTTTTTATGAGACATCTTATCAGATATCTCAGTCATGAGATATCTTATGACTGTGATTAGAGATGTTTTCGTAATGAAAATCAAATTCTGCATATATTCACTTTTTTTGGGAGATTTTCTTTTATTACTTTTCACATCAAAATAATTGAAAGGAAACTAAAATAAGAGTAGAAAGTGATGTGTGATACATGATGTTCTCATCAATACTAAGCTCAGGCGTAGTCAAATCAGTTATTTTGATAGAATATAAAGCTTTTGTGGGTTATTGTGGACATCTTCAGCTCAATCTGTGGCGGTTGGGAGCCACGTATAGAAAAAGCCGAAAAAGTTTTATACTATTCTGTGAAAATAGAGATTCATTTGAAAATGAATGTATTTACTCACCCGTGTCATTTTGAATGAAAATATAAATGGAATTATTATTATTATTATTATTATTATTATTATTATTATTATTATATTTGTAGTTATGTGTTCTAAAATGTTAAATCTGAAATATGGTCAATGAAATTAGTTAGCAATTGGAATATTAGTAGCTGAAATATGAAAACATAAAGACTGTTGAGAACTGTATTGTAAATAACATTCCAGAGAAACATATCAAAGTATAAGAATTTTTAATAAGGTCGATCATTTATTATTTCTTTATAATGTAGTATGTTATTACACTTAAAATGATTGCAATAATGCTGCAGACTCGCAAACAATTTAAAAGTTTCACAAGAAACAAAAATGAATGTCTTTCAATTATCATCAACCAAGAATATTATTCACCTAACTATTCAGAAAAGAAATATAAAAAATAATAAGAAAAATGAAAAGAAAGAAAAAAGGAAAAAAAAAGTCAGCAGTCTCGTCAGAACTCCACGTCCTGCTAAATAAGTGATTTATTGTCAAACGAAAATATTATTCACCTAATAAATCAGAAAATATATTTTTCAAAAAGGGAAAAAAAGTCATCCATCTCGTAAGAATTCCGCTCGCTGCTAAGTAAGTGACCGAGTTCTTTTTCTCCTGCGCTTTCCTTTGCAACGGGGATCCGCGCGCCCTCTGGCGGCGCGTGCAGCAGATTTCCATGCGGACGAAACGCGATCGCGACGGCCCTCCGCCGCCCGCCGTCGCCGAGGAATGTTTTCATTCGGCCCCTGAGAGCGTTTGCTTTTGTCGTTCAATTTCCAACGACGACGGCGACGACGATGGAGCTAGCGGTGGCAGGGCAGCCTTTCAGACGGGAAGTGATGCGGGGCTGAGGAAAGAGGACCGTGCATGCAGTAGTTGGGGTGGTTGAGAGTGTTTTGCGGGATGGGTGACGGATGTTGAGAAGATGTTTGGAAGTGTAGAAGAGAGGATGCGGGTATGTGGTCGATAACGCAAACTGTTGAATGCGAGGGATCATGGAATGCTTCGTCGAGGTGGTTGAGCGACTTGACAGTTGAGAGTTGGATAAAATCGGTATATTTCTTAGAGGAAAAGACGAAGTGATAATATGTTTTGGTGGAAGGTTGAGTTTAAGGTGGTTAATACATGAAAAAAATGGTGTAGAAGTCTTGTGGACTATATGGTTTGATATTCGATTATGAATACGTATTGGGCGGTGGTTGATCAAATTATATGATGGCTTGACAAGCACTTGAGCGACCGAGTAATTGGGAGGAGGGTGATATACACGTGCCTAGAAATTTTATTGAACATCTTGGTTTGCGATTGTTTCGCGTGACTAAGAGTTATAAAGTTGAGCTAACGAAAATGTGGGCCTTGTTTAGATTAGACTAATGGGTTAAATAGTTGCTAGTCAAAACGTCGACCATCTGAGTGTTTGGTCTATTGAGGGTAGGCAGTTGAGCAGTTGGACGATTCGGCAGCTGGCGAACTTGGTTCCTTGAGCAGTCTGCACGTGTTTTAGCAGAGCGTACAGTTGCGCTGGCGAGGAGATGGAAAGGAGGGATAATAGGAAGGGGTTGGGAGGGCGTCTGAGGAAATATCCGCGGCGTCTGAGAGACGGACAGGTTTAATACCGCCGAGACGGCGCCCTCCACTCGACGCGGCTCGTCGCAGTGGCTCTCTACCACGCCCTCCTCAGCGCCTGCGCGATCGTCAGCTGCGGCACCGACTCCCTACGCCAACGCCTCCACCACCGCCTTCACTCACGGCCACGCCCACACCCTCGCCTCTAGGCACGGTCAAAAAGTATGCATACACCCCCCATCCACTGGCCCCACACCCTCACCTCTAGGCAGGTCAAAAAGTATGCATACACCCCCCATCCACTACCCACGCCTCCACACCGCCTCCACCCACCACCACGCCCCCCCTCACACTCCCGCTCTTGACACTGTCAAAAATTTGCATATGCCCACGCCCCATCATCTATACCCACGCCTCCACCACCGCCTCCATCCGCAGCCACGCTCCCCCTGGACACGGTCAAACAATTTGCATACGCCCACACCCCATCACCTACGCTCACACCTCGACCACCGCCTCCACCCACAGCCAAGACCTCACCCCTCCTCTGGACACGGTCAAAAACTTTTCATACACCCTTGCTCCATCCCCTATGCTCACGCCTCCATCACCGCCTCCACTTACAACCCGCTCCCGCCCAAACCTCGCTCCAAGAGCCACCCCAGTCAAAACCTCTGTCTACGCTCCCTGCAATTTGCTCAGCGTCCTCCCTTGTTCCTCGGCATTCGATCACGGTTCCAACTCTTGCCTATGCTTACGCTTCTCGCTTCCACCGATAACCCTAAGCTCCCCCAAATTCACCCCTCCTACTTCGCCCTTCGCCTTCCCCCCCCTTACACCTTTTGCCCTCCCCTTACTTACGCCCACAAGCGCAACCACCGCTTGCGCGCTCTCGTCCCCATCCATTTTCCTCCAACGTCCCATCCATGTCTCACCCGACGCTGCCTCCTCCATTTGCTTCCCACCCTCTCCTCCTACTGAGCCTTTGACTAAGATCACAGCCCCCGTTTACAGTCGATCTCTTCTGCATTGCCTGGTTCCGGATTCGCCTTCGCCCATATCTCCACCTACATCTTCGCCCAAGATAAAAACACCTTTCTCCGTCCACACCCTGGACTCCGCCACCTCGGCCTTGCCTCCACTTCCCACGCTCATGTCCTCAACCATGTTAAACCCCCTTCACCATCACCCATGCTCACGCTCACACCTCCGCCTCCACCCATAGTCACATTCCCGCGTACGCTCAGGCCCCCCTCCATTCACTTTGGATTCGCTCCCGCTTCAGCTTACGTTCCCTCCCAAGATCTCTCTCCACCCTCCGCCACACCCCACGCCCATGAGCACGCTTCTACCCCCTCTCCGCCCATCGTGCCTTCGCCCCCGGCCCCGGCGCGTCGCCATTCACGTCCCTGGCGACTTCGGGGGAGCGACCCTTGATGGAACGCGTCTTGATGGAACCCTCATACACAACGCTATCGTTATATCCGCACAGAGTGCCGCCTTTCAGGACTTACATGACGTGATATGAATGATGGCCACCATATTAGGAAATGGTATGATATTCATCTTTCACATATTATTTTGACATTTTTCTTGAAAAGAAAAAAACCAACAACAACTGTTTTTGTTATTTTTTGTTATATAGGTTGATTTATGTAAGGGATGATTTATTGATGTTTTGACAATTCGACCATTTAGAAAGATAGGGTTCCAACTGACGAAATCGAATGAAATTGTTAGTGTGACATTGTTCTGACTTGTGATACAAGTATGACATACTTCTCATATAATGCAAGCACAAAGCGACTCTCAAAAAATCGCTAGTGTAAATGGAGACCGAGTAACGAGTTAATAAACTCGTAAATACTTTTTTTCTAAATGACTAAAATCTTAGTTGAAACCTTGTTTATCAAAAAGTTAAATTGCTGATTCAATCCGTTTACATTTTTCATTCATGATGATTCTCTTCCAACAGAATTGAGATATTTTAGATCTTGGTGTTTATTTACTTGTTTTGAGGATTCCTTGCATATACCATAACAATGCGTTTTATTTTAAGTACTTTCTCACTGTTGCAATTTATTTTATGGGACACAACCCTTTTATTGCCCCATATATCTCTTTCATTACCCCAGTGCATAAGTGGTTAGCTCACGGGCACACCCAGGTCTCATCTGGTTTGAAACTAGTTCAGCTAGAGAATTTTCGAGTGATGATATTTGCCTCGACAATCTCGCGATACGCAGAATATCCGGGTAGATATATCACAAAATTATATTCTCAAAAAACTAATATTCAAGACAAAATTATGAACTATTTGCAAAAATATCGAACGGATGACACTAATTGAAACACATGAAGAAATGAATGAAACGAAATGCTGAAGATGGAGAACTGTGAGACACGATCCACAAAACTTGAGCTACCTAAAATCCTCACACCAAACAGAATACCTTGAGCTGGTGGACGTGCAGTGATTTATCTCCATGAAGCTATGCTCTTAAAATCCCTGGAACATCCCACATCGCGGATGGGTAAAATTTTCTGGGCCACGAACATAGAAACATTCCTTTTAAACATACTTCATGGAATTCTCCTTTTCAGTTTCACAAACTCGACTTTGAGAACATCTTTTCTATCTATTACAATTTCACAACAATTTGAGGAATAATTACAAATATTTTTAAAACCGACTAGTTGAACTCGAACAATTACATCGCGCAAAAGCGAGAGCTGTGAAAATGTTACAACAGAAATGTACAACTGTGTACGAAACTTGAAAACCTTAAAAATATTTTTTCATGTCGTTCAGTACTTATTCTTCAAAATTGATAAAATGAGAGGGTTAAAAATTCTGGAGCAAAATAATCACTATTCGTTTTGAACACACTGTTACACATGTTTCTGAAAATGTAATTGAAATATTTTATACTTACCAAAATCTGTTCATGTTGCAGTGGATTACGGCAAAAAATTCTGCCCTCCGTCTTAATTTAAAAACATAATGCATCACCTATAATTGTAATCATTGAAAGTGTTTGTGAAGGGATGCTTCCTGGACATTACGTTTATAACTGCAATCATTAAAATTTGCATTTAAATACTCAGAATTTGAACTTGAAAAATCTCGCTGCCTTCACTTCACACACTATACCGTCACATTCATACTTGCTTGCTCGCACTAGACCAAGAACGTTTGCCGTACATGCAGATAGTCTTGAAACCACGTATGAATAAATCACGGCATGCAAAAATTCATTCTATTATTTGTTCAGTTTTATTAAAATGAAGTGCGTTATACTATAAAAATGAGTGATAATAGCTAGCAATAACATACGCGAGGCCCACAATCTTGAGTTTAAAGGAAAAATTGCGAAATTCGGTTGAGTAAAAATCTCAAACTTCTTTGTAAACTGAAACATTTAATGTTTTAAACGTAAACATAAACAAAGATTTTGGAAGTCTATGTTACATAATGACAAATTCTCTTTACCCTTAGGAAGTCAAATGCAATGTTAATAATGGACAGACGTACTAAATAATAATAATTATTAATTATATTATTTATCCTATTTTTCTTATTTTTATAGTTTATTTTTTATTATTGTTATTATTATTGCTATTGTTATTATTACTAACATCAATAAATCGATCTGAAGGCATTGATACGTATTATTAAATTTCGGATACACTACCCTTATTCCGCGAGGCTCCCTAAGACTACCAGACCAGTGCTAGTTTAAGCACGTGCGCCGCGTGCATTTCAGTCCAGCAAACGGCAGCGCAGCTACTCGAAGATTTATCGATCCAGCCCGGCAGATATATCGACGGCGCCAGCAGAGGCAGAGATGAATGTGCTCCGGCTACCGGCAGCCGTCCGCCTCTCAGGGGCCAGCCCTTCGCTCCGCAGGGCGCGTGCCGCCGCCTCGCTCCCGGCCCTGCGCCCTTTCCTGCACCTGCGAGAGTTCTCGGAAGCCAGGATTGTTTCAGCTAACGGCTGAAGCGAAGGGGTAACGGGGACACGTGTTGAATCCGCTGTATAATGAGTGGAGATTATTCAAAATGTTTTTTTAAGGTAGTTATCCAGGTATCCTATTAAGGTAGTTATCCAGTTTTTTAAGGTAGTTATCCGGTTATCCAGCTTGAAAGGATATCTACATCCGATTGGGTAGACCTTCGTACTATTGTAGGGGGATCACAAGCACAAAATTCAGTTTAGGTCACAGAGAACAGATGTTGGAAATTTTTCATTTACAAATAGAACAATAACGGACTGGAATAAGTTACCTGCGACAGCCTTGGAACTCTTTCCTCTAGGTGTTCAAAGATTTAAAAATAAATTAACTAATGGTATTTGTAAACTTTATTAATATAGTGAGTTGGATTATTATATCAGTTATTATTTGGTTATTATTGATATTTTTATTGCTATTATTATTGTGTTAATTATTATTAAATGCGTTCCTGTTCTATATAATTATAATCAAATTAGTATTGTATTGAAGTGTGGTGACGTGTTGTGCAGTGTAGTGCAGTAAAGAAGTAGAAAGAGAAGTGAATTTCAAATGTTGTGAAGTGAAGTGAAAGTGAAGTGAAGTGTAATTAAAAAGTCGTGTAATCTTGTATTTAATAGTTTAAAATAACTGTGCAGGTCAACCATAAAATGTAGTTAATACTATTATTGTTAGCATATTATTATTATTATTGTTAGCATATTTTTATTATTATTATTATTATTATTATTATTATTATTATTATTATGTCTTTAAATAATTTAAAGTTACGTTGTTAAGTAATTTAAAGTTAATATTAGTAATATGTACATTGTAGAGTTCTGCCATCAGGTTGTATATACCTATCTGCAGAATAATAAATATTTATCTATCTAGTTGAGGTATGTTAGCTAGGCGAAGAAAATTTGCTTTGCCGTATTTGAATCGCTCTACTCTCGCCTTTCCAAGTTCTCGGCGAGGACCGCCCTCCGCAATCTACGTATTTAAAACACTAAGGATTTTTATTTAGAAAGGAATTAGAGGTTTATATTAAACCAGACTTGGTGATTTTTGCTTGAAATGAAAGGTTTTATCACTTGCTCTTATTACCCGTTTTATAATAAAAGTACTATATTTGTTAAATCATGAACTTAATTGATTGAATGCTTCTCACCGTCATGTGTTCATTACGTCGTTTTAAAGACCTACTACAGTGCATATAGTTTATTGTTTTCATGGTTTTGTTTCCGCTATTGCAATTTATATACCGAAGAAAGACAATGTCTCACACTTTTTTTAATTCAAAGATTAATGAATTTTTAAATGCTTAATAAATTTTATAACTTGTAGGTAGATATGACACTTTGTCTAGACACCCTTTTTTCACCTTATTACCACTAAATTAAATATGCGCGCTTCACATATATTTCATGTATCAATATGATTTTAATAGTTTGTCAAAAGAATATTCGATTCTTGAAATGCTGCTGACTATTGTTCCTTCGGTTTACTTCTTCCTGACAGTACTGACGTTATTGGTGCCCGTGGTGTAATTATCAGGTCTTTCGCCTTCCATCTCTCGGTACTGGTATTTCAAATCCTAATCGATCTCTTTGGCATTTGTGTTGGGTAAAGTGAGTTAGTGATAGGATTTTTAGGGGTTCTCCCGTTTTTCCTGCCACTCATTTTGCAATTTCATGCCATCTTTCATGACTTAATCACTATCACACATGCATCAAAAATATTCCTTGCATTTATGTACTAAAATGCTAGGTGCTGAGAATCACAATACAGACATGAAGTTTGCTGTTACTGCCGTTCGTCTAATTCTTTTAATTATGTTTCTTTGGAGATTTCATGGGCAAAATTCTTAGTATTGCGATTCTGTCAGTGTTTACTTACACTATTTTTAGTCTATTCACTACTTTAGATTGCCTAGTCATTGCCATATCTCGTACAAATAAAAAATATGTGTACTAGACATAATCTAAGCCATGGAAATGTGCTCAACAATTCGATAAAATCATAGGTAAATATTTCACAAGGATTATTTATACCGCCATCTCCCCAGCATTAGATTAATTTTTCAGTCAGACGTCGGTCTAATCATATTCACAGCATTCATACTGTGACCAGTCACATAATGCCGTTCACGCGAGGCTGGCACCATGGAATTCAAATGCCCGCGCGATTGCCGCCTAGACGCGAACAACGCCACCTGGGCTTATGGGTTCCGAACTCACACAGGCTACTGAGTTCAGAGAATAAACATTGACCGTCGGGTGGGGTGGCGAGTGCTTGCGAAGGTAGGCACCTCATTTTGCCATGGGACTAGATCGTGACGGATGTGTGTGACAGAATGAGGCGAGAAACGGACCCTGGCGGTTATCACACGGCCGTACCCAATCAGAACGGAGAGTGAGCGTTTGGAGAGCGGACTCGACTAATGGCTGGTGTGGTTATATTGCGCAACCCTCCTCGAGGAACTGAAGTGAGTGAGCAAATGAATTTTTATATAAATAACATTAAAAGTGATTCAAGTGACTAATAAGAACCTTTATTGAAACTTAATAGATGAAGATAGAGTATTTAATGTAGTCATCATCTTCAGCAAAGCAACATGATAAGATTTTTGTTTGTTACCATGGCTCAGACAGTCTGGTGGTTTTAACTTCCTATAATAGAAGTTTTGTTTTTGTTTTTTGTTTTTAATTTATAATATAAATTCTTCGTTATAGAGAAAACATCATTTGGAGGAAATATTATTTGTATTTTGTGTGTGAAAAACTGATAAGATATCTGATCACTTCACACCATTGTCTCACTTATATTATACAATTTATAGTTTTTTTTCATGTATGTGGGAAAAGCTTACCTGAATATAACCTGCCTATAAGTGAACCTGCCCATAAGTGAACCTGCTTATAAGTGAACCTGAATACCACTAATTTAGTTTGTTGCATGTGCCATTTTTTAAAATTATATTAAGTATTATGGGAGAGAACATGCATTTTCATTGTGTTCCCCAAAATTTCATTCAAGAAGCCCCGATTTCGCTTAATATCCCTCTTGATGGTCGCCTTCTTTGAAAAGTTTTTCATACCTTCTAGAAACATTATTCTAAAACTAGAGAATAGTATCAATACTTTAAAATTACATTATAGTTTCCTAATATAAGCATTTGTTATTCAGGTTTAGCTCAAGTAAATATTATATCTTTCTCCAAAGCTTGTACTGAAACCAAATTAATTGTTTAAATATTAAATGATTTGCATATCAGAAGGCAATGTAGAAGCATTCGTACGTAGAAGATAATTCAACTTCCATTTATAATGTCGTTATTTTTACTTCGACTTATTGCCTGACCATGACTTCAGTCACCTAGCTTATGTTTACCTTCTTTTCTGAGAACGTCATATATTTCAGTTGTTTCCAATATTTGGAGTAACTTTAAAGGCAGCGAAATTACTCCAAAGCAAATGAAATGCAGCGTAATTGAGTATTTTTACTCGAAATATTTAATTTTTGTGTCGTTTTCCTTTTGCTTTTATAGTTACCAGTTAAGTTAAAGAAGCAGATTGGTTCTGAGAAAGCAAATTGTCATTCAAACCATTTCATTGTATCTGCTCACAAGCTCAAGGGATGAATCTGTAAGCTATCTCCTCCTTGGCAGCACAGACTTCCGTGGCCGGAGTCAATGACTAATTTAATATTCAGGAGACGTCGCGTCTTACTCACAGACGCCAACGTTTCGGCCGCCATTGTACGACCTTCTTCAGGGCAATGTCCGGCGGCTTCTCCTGGACAGCCAACTAGTTACAATCTCCTTCATGTTTTATGACTATCCGTCTCATTAGATCATGACATCTGCAGATAATTATGGTTGATGACTTGCGACATATTTCGGGAAAGTTGCTACTCATAAATGTGTCATTTACTAAGATTCAACTACAACATTATTTAATTTCAGAACCAGATAGGAATGACCATAGCCTCACAGTTCCGTCACCTAATACCCCAGTTCAGCCGGTCTGGACCTCTCACGTCGTCGCTCCACCCGTCGCAGGGGATCTTCCCCGTCTGGTGGCACACCGCACCCGCTGTCCTCTAACGTCTGGCGACGCCCCCACCCGCCCCCTCCCGTGGGCGCGCGCAGAGTGGCTGCGGCGAGCAGCAAATATTTGCTGCGCCTCTTAGCACCGTCCGCGCCGCCTCCGCCACGGCGGCTCCCATTACTCCCTTGCGCCCCGCCCACCCTCCCGCCCTCGCCCACCCACGCCCACCCTCGCCCACCCTCGCCCATCCTCGCCCACCTCGCCCACCTCGCCCACCCTCGCCCACCCCTACACACCCTCGCCCACCGTCGCCCACCCCCGCCCACCCTCGCCCATCCTCGCCCATCCTCGCCCACCCTCGCCCACCCTCGCCCACCCTCGCCCACCCTCCACACCCTCGCCCACCGTCGCCCCCCTCGCCCACCCTCGCCCACCCTCGCCCACCCTCGCCCACCCTCGCCCACCCTCGCCCACCCTCGCCCACCCTCGCCCACCCTTGCCCTATCTCTGCACCAGCTCCCAGTACCCAGTACCCACGGTTCTCCTGCTTGCCTTCTCTGCTTCCAGCGCCCGCTTCTCGCTGCCTTTTCTGGTATTCCTGCCCCTCAGTTTTCGCTCGCCACTCTCTCCTCAACATCCCCCTCCTGCTGCTCGCTTCGCTTAACACCTTCGTTTTTAGACTACGGTATCTCCAAACGCTTCCCGTCTCAGCTCCCCGCTTCTACCCGCCTTCCCCGGCCGCACCTTTCTGCTCCCCCCTTTCCGCTCGCCCACGCCTCTCCTCGCCACCCCCTCCTGCTGCCCGCCCCCCTTACCCCCTCTGCTCTCAAACTCCGCTCTCACTAACTGCTTCCCGCGTCAGCTCCCCGCTTCCGCTCTCCGCCGACGAACCCCTTCATGCTCCACCACCCTGACTCCCATCACTCCCTTTGCTCCCCGCCCCCGCTCCGTGCTGACTTTCCATTTCTGCTATTTCTCTCTGCTCTCGTTCCTCGCTAATCCCGCGTCCCCGCCAGCACTTCCCTTCTGCTCTCCTGCCACCACATCCCTCATCACCTCCGCACAGTCTTTTTCCAACCCTTCTGCACTCCTTATCCTTCCCTCCCCTCCTCTTCGTTCTCCGCTCTCCGCCCTTAGCCTCCTATTCCCGGCCATCGCTCTCCTTTCGGCCTCCCTCCCCGCTCCTCGCCGTTGCTTTCCTTTTCTGGTTCTTGCCACCCTTCTCTTCTCCTTTCGTTCTCCCCCCCTCCGCTCTCCGTCGTCGCCTGCTGGTTCTTCTCGCCTCTGTTCGGCACAGGAATTCTGTGCCCACCGCGGCCTTGCCACCGCACCTCCCTTTCCCCTCTGCGGCCGCCATGTCCTCTCATGTCTCTCATGCGCTCGTTACCGCTTACAAAGGAGGCAAGCGTCTGTGAACGCGAATGCATTGCAATTGCTCGTGCAGTTAGCAGGTGAAATTACCATTTGAGGCAGTGGCGGAGCTCCTTAAAGCGCAAGCGCAACCCTGCACTGATAGGTACAACGAAACGCTTACGACGCTTATTATTCAAACTATCAGCGTAATACTGTACCATCAATACTATTATTTTTTTGGTTAGGAAGACACTGTTATTGTACACATTCATTTTCTTTGAAAATAAATATTTGGGGTCGATTTCAAGAAGATTTTCGATCGAAATCGGTTTTCTTTCTATCAAAGATTCGACATTTTTTGCCATAAATCTTCGTCTTTGTCTTTGTCTTAATCTCATAAATAATGTTTTTTCTATTTACTTTAGAGTATCTTATTTAAAAATAAAATAAAAGTAACGGGAATTCGGCGAAACACCGGGTTTAGCAGAAAAAAACTCTAGCTGTAGGAGTGGAAACGAAAAAAGCGAACACCTTAGTAAATTATATTAACGACCTTAACAATATTTGGCTCATTAATACAATCGAAGATAATGATATCATCTATTAGAACTAAAATCATTTATTAGTTCATTATCCAGTTGTATTCATAATTTAAGGGTATTATTCATAAACTAAGCTTGTTTGGTAAATCAAGAATAGTAAGATGTTCCTGTAACATCTTTGTGCTTCAATAATAGCGTATCATTGAAATGAAAAATTTAAAGTGAAGAAAGTTCATTCAAACTTATGACTGAGACTCCGTAAGTGATTTGGACATAAATCAAATTGCAAGCTTATGTTATTAGATTATGTGACAAAAAGTAGGCAAGATCAAGCTATTACCATCAGAGGCAGGCAGTCACAAATTAAAAATTTAAGGGTATGTAATGTCACAATTTGATCGGACAAGAGCATATGCTCTTGTTAGCCACGACATTGAAATATGTGTTGTATTGGACCTATTTTATAGATATTTTGCTTCTTCGCGTCACCAAAATCCCTCTTATCGACCTTGAATAGATCATTCTAATATCTCGCTTCGCAAGATGTACAATTTTACACGAGAATAGCTCGTACCACAGCTTTGTAGTAAGCGATTTTTATTTTAAGAGCATTTTCGTGTGGTTCATTCACCCTGATTATTCTTTAACTCATGATAAATTACATTGGTTTGAGCAAATTTTGTTATTTTTCTATTGCGTTTTTTGTAATGAATTGATAAACACTTTATTAATTTGATAGATATTAGATTCAGTGTCTGAATAAAATAATTTGAGTAATGAAAGATGAAAAAAATTCTCGAGAAAATACAAATGTTCGAGTCTTAATTGAAAAACAATCTCAGGATGTTAAGCTTCTTTCCAGTGACGCTACATTTTGGATAAGAAGCGCCTTTTTTCCTTAATTAAGATTAATGAAGACGAGAGACTCCTCCGTGTTGTCCCAAACAGAGCTACCTTCAGCCTGAACCGCCATTAATCCAGTCCACTGAACTTTCTTCCGCTGTGTTCACTTCCAACTTATCTGGCAGACACGGACGTCTTTCTTGCGGAAAAAGCGAAGATGCTTTTGCAGGGAGAATTCTCCGCAACAGGCGGTAGACCTTCATCCACGCAACAATTGTGGATTTGATAATATAACTCGTATTAAGAACTTGTCTTCCGCAAATAAACCACCGACAAAAATTCAGAAATTTTAGGAAATAATGGATTTTCTTGCTTATGAATTCTAATTATTGTTGAATGTGTGAAAACTGATGAAAACAGTCCCTTCTCTCTTTGTTTTATTATTTGTTTGCTGAGTTAGTTTTTGTTTGCTGCTTCTATTAGTTAAAGAAAGCAAGGAGCGGTTTTGGTAACATTTTAAAATAAGAAATATTTCATCTCATTCAATAGACGTTTACATTGGCAAACGAGCTATATATTTAATTTGATAGTAGTGATTGTATTTATACAATATTATATTATTTAGGGTAATATTTGGAATGAATTTTAGAGCCTAAAGAAATTTGCAACAACTAATTAAAATTTTTTTGGTATATCTGTCATACTTAATGAAATGCATGGCATTGAATTCGCAAAAATTACGAAATTTTCCCCTGAGACACCGAACGAAATTGTCATTTCTGACCCTAGGTTTCAGTGCACGTCGCTTCATCATTCGTTCTGTCATACGTACAGTGTTCCTTAAATAGTACCCCAGAAATGTGCGTAATTTGTTTCGGACAGGTCTGCCCCGCTTAAAAGCGACCGAGAAGAAACGTTTGTTGAGAACCGTAGGCAATAAAATCGACCATGTAACCTAGAATGTTGCAACACACGAAAGGGGTCTGTTTTGCGGTTGCACAGAAAGGGGGTAATTAAAGAGTAGAGCTCGCATAATTCTTTATGCAGCACTCAATATCTTCGGCATTAAAGGAGACAGCGAAATCATTTTTCGACGTTTTCTCTCTAAAACTTATTCTCAACTTCTATAATATTCATTTTTAAAGGGCGTTCAAACTGAAAGAACACTATATCCTCTCCGACCATGTGAGAGATGTCTATATTTTATTGATACCCAGAAATTTGTAAAAAATTGAAAAACAATGAAACATATTCGATTTGACGGAAAAACGAAAATCTTTTTTTGTGTTATTCGGTCTGGATTTTATGCTATATTTTCATGCTGTTTCTAGTCTATTAATTATTCTACGTATCTTATGGACTTGTTTTGAGGGTGCCTGTTAATTACTTTCTGATTTAATGTAAGTGGAGTAGGAGGGTTATATGGTCCCAGGGTATTTTTACAGCAGGTTTATTTCGGTTTAATTTGATATTTTGAAGTTACAGATGTTAAGTCAAGAAATATTTATATAAAAGGGACGAGTTACGAGTATTAGCATAGTTTAACCATGCAAAGCCTTTTTTAGATACCCAATAAAAATAGAGGTGGCATAGATAGTCTGGAGGAGACAAGAACAATTAGAAACAAGAAACCGAGAGTGGGGGATCCGGTGGAAAAACGTCAAGAATTATCTCTCTCTGGGTCTCTCTCTCACTGTCTCTCTCACTGTCTCTCTCACTGTCTCTCTCCTGTCTCTCTCACTGTCTCTCTCACTGTCTCTCTCACTGTCTCTCTCACTGTCTCTCTCACTGTCTCTCTCACTGTCTCTCTCACTGTCTCTCTCTCTCACCGTCTCTCTCATTGTCTCTCTCACTGCCTCACTGTCTCTCACTGCCTCTATGTGTGTCTCTCTCTCTGTCTCTCTAATCGAAAAGATTATTTCCTGGAGGAATTTGGTGATTATTTTGATAAGTTAGAAAGATGTGCATATTTATTTAAGTTTGAGGGTTAAAGCGTGTGAGCGAATCGGTCAAATGCTTGCTTGGAGAACATCTAGAAAGATGGGTATTGTATGATGTTTCCTCCGCAAGTCGGTGTAGACGTTTTCTGGCATGCGAAGTAATTGGTGATGCGCGATGCGTTCTGAAAAGTTCCAATTGTTCTAAGGGCATTGCGTTGGTGGCATATATATGCATTTTTAAACGTTTTAAGATAATTTTTCTAGAATTTTATAAAGTAAGATGAATAAACTTATTGGACCAACTAGACTTTCTCTTATTTGACTTGAGAATTAGGAAAATAATTGCATGTCTCCATGTGTGTGAAAAATATTCTGTACGTAAACACGAGTTGTAGATATTTTTAATACTCGTATATGCTTTGACTGTAACAGCGAAACAGTTTAAGATATTGTTATTAATGTCATTGTGGCCGGAGGCCTTTTTTATAAGTAATGCTTTTGTAATTGCTTTAATTTCTTTTGGGGATGCATATTCGATCCTGTGGAGGTCATACATTGGTGTGGTCTCCCTATGTGTGTGGGGTGCGGTATTGTTGAATTTGTTGTGAAATAATTCGAGAAAAATTTGATTAATTCTGTTCTGGTTTACACACTTTCCTTGCGTTTGTTTTTATCGTCGGGATGGTGGCTTTTTTCTAAGTATTTTCTCTGTGAAAAGCCGTAAGAATTTGTTGTCAGTTAAGGAATGAACAAACATGTCATACTGTTGGTCTTTGTGTTTTTTAGTATTTTTATAGTTATGTTAGATATAGTTCAGTTTTCACACCCGCCGTTCTTAGAGGGTCAAATGTCTTGTTTTATTTTTAGTGTATAATAATTCCTATTCTTACACTCAGCGACCCGACTGAATTCCTATCTTTGGTGAGTCATTGCTTATGACGCAACTGACGCCATGCAATAGCATGGCTCCAAGAAAGAGATCTCCCGATACTAAATATTTGTTATTCACGTGTTATATTATGCAACGATATTTTCTTATGTCCTTCTTAGTAAGCAAACTGTTGTACTTTCTGTACATGTACAATATTATTTCCGTATTCGTGAAGATACATTGTATTATTATTCAAAAGTATTTTGTTTGCGTTCTTGAGGAGTGTGCATGTTACTGCAGTTCACAGCACTGTGTGTTTTGTCCAACAGCATTTCTGCTGTTGGAGGCCGCTAGTTGGTGGTTAAAAACCTTTTAGAACCACACCGTACATTGGAGTTTTATTTGAAAGTGTAAATTGAATTTGCTATTCACCAGAAGAACTTGCTGCAGCACTGGTGCACAAGGGTGAAGGACGGGCAGTGTTCGCGCTTCGCACTTGGCCGCCAGGCGGCGTCCTAAGCAGTCCTCGTCCTCCGCAAGTCCTCGTTCCCTTCTCACTGTTCGCCGCAGCCCTTCCGAGCGGTGCGTCGCGTCCTTTCGTTGCTGTGTAACCGGTGTTTACGCAACTTTATCGTAGTCGGCATCAACACGACAAACTTGCGCCTCTGGACGTCGAGCCCTCAAGCCAGCGGCCGGTGACGGGCGAGGGGCGGGGGCGGGGACAGGGGGGTTGGGTGACACGCGCTTTGTGCTCCCGCCCCCGCCACAATGCGGTGAAACGGGGCACAGCGGGGACAGCTGCCCGAGGGGGGGACGAGAGACGTCTGCCGTCCGACAATGGGGGTCGCCTGGCGTCGCTCCCACAGCCATCCGCTCAATATACCACGGGGAACCTTTTGGGTTGAGACGTTGGAAATCAGTGAGACGCATAAAAATGGGCATTTCTAAACCATGCTTTTTTTTAAGAATCATAACTTATTTTATTCTTAAAATATTTAGATCATCCCCGGCAGCGGTGAGCGTAAAATCACTTCCTGACTCGAGCGTTCTAGTGATTGGGAGGTCGATTCCGGCAAGATGCCAGTGCGTGGAATTAGTACCGACAGGGTCAGTATAATGAATTGCAATTTAGAGGCAGAGGAAGACACTGGTAAGTTTACGGGCCTGTGAGAATCCAGTTCGTAGACCAGCTGCTCTGATAGTGATTTCCGAACTTTCCCTGATCCCTTCCAAAAGGATGCTGGCGCAGCACTCTAGGATCCTCTCTTTCGTATTTTGTCTTCATTTCCATTCTCGGAATATCGTGAAGTGTTCATCATCATCCTCGTACGACCTTTGCACAAAATCTTCGACAAGCTATGGACATCCGGAAGAGCAATAAGGAGCTGCGATTCCCTACAGATTCTAAAATGTGTCTGGAGATGAAAAAAGGCAAAATATAAATGAATAAAATAATTATTATGGACTTCTATTGGTGTAACGAAGAGCGTGTTAAACCGTCATTATGATGTTCTCATGTTCAAATTCATAGAATTTTTGAGAGCGAAAAATACTGGGCATATTACAAAAGGAAAGCTGTCTGAGCAATGTCATACATTTACAGCAAACGTAAATGATGACTCGCAATCGTGAACAGAGTGATCGTGATCCTGGCGTATCTGATAGTAAGGAATAAGCATAAAAAACAAATATATAAAACGGAGATCGTGAGATATGATCAGGACAGTCTTTTAATCCGTAAATTCGATGACGATAATTATTTGAAAGTTAATGTTATATTAAAGAAAAAATTATCAATCGAAAACGTCAACGCTTGTCATCTAGAACAAGGCTACTCAAATGGAAGAATATGGGATCAGACTTCCCGCGGTGGCCTACTACAATGGCCCGCCGCGTGCCACTCGCCTGTTATTAGACTAGAGCCGGTCGCATCTGAGCCCCACTCCACCCGTCAAACTTGCTAAACATGCCACAAACCTGCTCAAGTCATTCAGTAATTAAATAGACAAATTGACCTTGAGAAAAAACAGTAGGCCAAATTTGGTAATTTTTAGACTTTAAGTTGGCGTCACTAGGGTGAGCTCTGATCATCAGGGAGATCAATATTGTTGTATTCATAACCTCAAAATGAAGTTGAACGATGGCGAGTTCACTTGAAAATTCCACAGTGATTAAACAACGTTCTCTGATTCATTTTCTACTTGCTAAATGTGAAAAACAGCTAATGTATACTCTAAAATGATTAAAGTGTGTGATGAAAGTTGTATGAACTGCAAAAATTTTTAAAAGTGAGTAGAATAGTTCAAAAGTAGTCGATACTCAGTGAGTGACAAACCCGTTCTGGCCGCCTCAGGAGGAAAAGTCCTGTTGACGGTGTTTTGGGTAGCTGTAGGTGCGTTCTTTGTGATTATCTCAAAGAACAGCGTACAATAAACAGCCAATACTTCTCTGATATGCTTTTGAACAAGGAAGGTGAAGCCAGCCATGAGAGAGAGAAACCGAGGATCTCAAAGAAGAGATGCGATTCTTCAGCAAGACAACGCACGTCCTCACACTGCTCAACAAACCCGTAACACCAGCGACAAAATAGGTGGGGAGGTACTTCCTCATCCTCCTTACAGCTCAGATTTAGAACCATCTGATTTCCATTTGTTTGGTCAACTCAAGAAGGCCAGGGTAACGAGGATAAATGGGAAGAAGTTCCAGGATAACGAGGATGTCAAAAATGTGTGGAAAATTGGATCAAACACCAGGATAAAGAGTTATTTGCAGCGTGTATAAAAAAGCTGGTAATCCGCTGTGACAAGCACATAAGGGTTGGTGGGAATTATATTGAAAAGTAGGAAAAGTCATGTTTTGCGAAAATAAACCTTTATTTCCCAGACCAAATTGTAGCGTTAATTATTGAATGCCCCTCGTAGTTCACGGCATGGACTATTGGCTCTACATTGCCAAGGGATCGAGTTCGACGTTGGCAGGATTTTCGATACTTGCTACACAACTAATTTGAATTTCATCGTTCTCTGGAGGAGAAGGCCGGCTGCTCTGAGCGGTAGTTTTTCGTAGTTTCTCCAATCCAAATCTATATATTTTAAAAAAATAAGGTATTTTGCCATGGCTTCGTTTGGAGCTTCTACTGAACCGATTGTTATATTTTTTCCTTTAAATGAAAGAAAGTGATCCCTAGATGTGTTATAAGATATTGTTTGTGTTGATTCACCAACGTTTAGTTTGGTTTGGTTTTTTTTTTTCGTGTTTCCGGGCGCGTCAACTGCTTTGGTCATTAGTCTCGTTAGTATAGTGCATGTTTGTTTCTCGGGAGATAGCGGCGGTCTTCCCCAGCTGAATGGCGAGATCCGGCGCCGACCTACCGTCGGCTAGAGGGGTTTCCCCCTAACCAGGACTCTCCCACCAGCGGGGCACCGCCCCAGCCGGGACAAGCTCTAAGCTCCCGACCGGTCTCCCGGAATATGTGGTAGTGTAATGCATGTTAGTGTAAGTGTGTGTGTAAGAGGGAGAGGATAGGACAAGGAAGAGGAAGGAAAGATCGCACGCGGTCCGTGGCCCGATTGGTACGGTACTGCTCCGGCATTGACCTGGTGTTGATCGGAGAAACCACGGAAAATTACCGATCATAGCAGCCGGCCGCTAGAATTCTCCTCCAGGCAGCGACTGAATTGGACTGGAAACTAGTGTCGAAAATCCTGCCGCCGTCAGGACTCGAACCTAGGACCTCCCGGTCAGAGGCGCTGCAGTAACATCAGTTGATGCACTGAGCTACCGCTCCCGATACCATCGTTTATGGTGTAAATTAATTAATTAAATCATTGTTTAATAGTACGCTTATCAATAGTCAATTGTTTTCTTCCAAAGGGTGGCTGTTTCAAAATCGATTATGTGAAACGCTAATGTGAGTCCACGCTGCTTCAGGGTGGCACTGCTTTATGTTTTGTTTTGATTGTTGAAATTTGTTTACAATTCGTCAAGGTTTTGTTTCATTGTAATAATTGCATTGTGGCGTTGACAATTTGCATATGTTTGCTTTTGTGATGTAGTTTGTAGAGAACATTCGGACAATGGGTTTTGCTCGGTTGTACTGAAGTAGTGAAGTTGTTCACAGGTTATGTCGAATTCCGAATCGTTGCCCACGCGCCCCAAAAGACGCAAACGTACATTATCTGGACGCAGGGAAAGAGAAAGTGTTGTGGTAGTGAGGTCATTTCGTTTTCTATTTGGTAGTCGTCTATGAAATGTCAGTTTTGTTTTGCTTTGTACTTCCCATGCGAGAGAAATTCTTCAAACGAGTTTACTCTGTGTTGCTTAAATGGGAGAATAAGTTTACCTTCGAGCAATATGCCAGAAGTAATCAATTTTTTTGTATAGATGACGATACATCAAAAAACTATAGAAATAATATCCGTCAGTATAACAGTGGTCATTCTTTTGTGTCATTTGGTGTATTATTGGAATATGTGGGCCATATTGCATTGCCACCTGGTCATGGATCATACGTTTTGAAAATTTTGGGAACTCCACATCACAGAATATCTTCGTTATAACCTGAAGATCCAAACAATGCAACATATTGTGAACATTAATCAGGGTACAATATTTTACATTTATCTCAGATCTCACCGTCAAATTTTGACCGGTTCTCGCTAGTAGAAGCTGAATGCAGGAGCAGTATCCTAACCAACGGGCCATGTACCGCACGCGATGTTTCCTTCTCCTTCCTTGTCCTATCCTCACCCCTTACACACACTCACACACACACACACACGCACTAAACTACCACATTAGTCAGGAAACCAGTCGGAAGCTTAAAGTTTTATCGCGGCTGGGACGGTGCCCTGCTAATAGTATAAATACTTGAATGAGGAAAACACAGCTAACCGATGTGTAGGTCGGTGCCGGATCTCATCATCTACCTGTGGGAAGAACACAGCTGTCTCCTGGGAGAAAACGTGCACTGCACTTAAGGGACTAATGACCATAGCGGTTGTCACACCCGGAAACACTAAATAATCAATCAACAAGCAAGAACAAGGGCCACGTCGGTGGCTCACAGATAAGCCAGGGTCAGGGCATGTCGTAAGTTCCCTGATCTAGAGGGCTAATAGCATGGGCATCACAGCGGTTGGTGGGTGATAGCTGTCTCCGTAGTCGCCAGTTCCCCTCTGGTCCCGCCATCACAATGGGCAGGGGGGCACCGCCTCTCGCTTTCAGTCAGACGACAGAGCGCGCCCTACCGCCCTCCGGCGCGGTACGCTCCCTTCCCAGCCAGACGGTGCTCAGGGGAACAACACCAAGCAATGCGAGCGCGCAATACGAGCGGGAATGGCAACTTATTTCCTGGTCTTGACGTCTTCTCCGACAAAAACATCTTGTTTTTTTTTCACTGATATTTACCAGTTCCAAAGCAACAATGCCCTTCCAAGTGAAAGTGACATAAACATTGTCCTCAAAGCGTCTTTGTGTTTCTTTTTTCCACCATTTTTGTCCCGTTTTCTATCTTTGCAGAAATACCAGTTGGCAGTAAGGTTGCGACATCGCGAACAAAACATTGATGTTTCACAACGCCGATGCTCAAAATTAAAACATCAATATTAATAAAATATCTACCCAAAACCATCAATGATTCTAAAACTGAATTAGTAACCACTGAAGTTCTCGCGGGAGGATTTAATTTGAGCGTGGTCTCGTTTATTAATTTTCAATTGAGGTGTAACTGACTAAATCTGTCAAAAAATCGTCAGGACAATAATAAACAAAATTTGGATTATCTTATTTGACAATTCAAAAATAATGTGGGCTTCTTTGTTGACTTGGAATTTGAAGAATTGATTTTATTTATATTTTCCCTTGATCACTGGGATAACCAATAATATAACTTTGTTATGATGCTCATTTTTTATTAAAAAATATAGACCACTAAAAATATCGAATATAAAATATTGATAGTAAAAAACATTGGCTTCAAAAATGGATGATACATACATAAGTGATTTTATAAAAACTTCGATGTTTCGAAAACATAGATATCTGTATCGCATCCCTTGTAGACAGTGGACTGAAATCTACGTTTTATGTCTGTGATATTTTGTATATCGAAAATACAGAGTACCTCTAATTTGCAATGACGGAAATCTTCACACGTCTAGAGTTAAAATGTTTACAAATGAATATGAATCTTTATTAAGCTCCTGAAAGTCAAATTATGTAGCTGGATCTTTTGTAATCATATTGTACTGATATTGTAACAAGTGCTGCGTGGATATAAAAAATATTAACAGAGAATGAACCATAACGTGACTTGAATATTGAAACAAATGTGTGTTTACATGAAGTGATTGATGTGGAGTGGGCGAGGGCGCAACCACGGGTTATGTGTTGAGTTGTACAAACATGAATTAGCGAACAAAACAAACATATTGGGAAATTAATTTTAAAGAAGTGAGTTCTATGGTCACCAGAACACTATATGCATTCAACCGAGAGAGTATTCAAGCAAAGACTGACTTTAACGAGAGTAAATTTGTTTATTGTATAAATAATATTAACTCGTTCGGAGAATTTTATAATATATCACTGCAAGAGAGTCTACAAAAAAAATCTAGAAAACTGTTTGTGTCATGTTGTGTATTACAAAGTCTTTATGTGTTATCTAGAATAATTAATTTTTGGAAAATATCTCAGCTTACATAAAATTTAGTCTTTGTCACTCTGCCACCTTGGAGGGTCGAGGGCATAACAATCCAGAAATATTAGTATTACGAAGAAAATTAGTAGTAAATATAAACATTCGTACCGACGTCTAATGACTTGGTTTTCTTACTAATAACTCTATAAACAAAATAAAAATATGAAACCTTCTACCTCACCTTTTGCAAGGCAAAATGACCTATCGACTACACTATAGTGCTTTTCTTCTTTGGCAAATATTGATCCCGAAGAAGTGAATGTCGACCTAAAGGCCTTATTTGATCATTCTCAAAAATCGTATTGTCGTATCTTGCGATACTTATTTCGTAAATAACTATGAATTCACCAGACAGTGAAATCATTTTTTAAGTTACTGATAAGAACAAAATAACTTATTGCAATATTCGGCTAGCTCAAATACTCAAAGGTGTCGGAGGTGCCACGGACGAAGTAAATACCCGGGCGGTCATAAAGAAGCAGCTGCGACGACAGCCCAGCCTGCTTCGGGTGGCAAACAGTCCCTCTCAGCAAGAAGCCCCCCCCCCTCCTGCCGAACAGCCAGGGGCACAGGGGCTGCCCCCCCCCCCTTCGGGGGACACCTGACAAGGAGCCGTCACGACGCTGACAGCCAACTCGTTTTAAGGTAGATTTTGCAGAACGAAGCGTTATAGCAATCGACAACACTACCGATTTGTGCAGTTGTGCGTATGTGCAGTTCGAGTTTCGCATCACTTTTGTCCATCTACGCATGCGCGAAATCGGGATTGCAGTAGATTGCTGTACTCTATGGCGTGCGAAAACTCCCTATTTTGTATTCAGCCTGCGAAATTGCTTGATGCTTTGCAATACGCGGTTGGCGTAGATTCCTGGTTATTCTCATTCAGTTTGTGGATTACTGTATCATAAGAGAATCTGCTTGAATTTTGCTCTCTTGGTTATTGTTACGTTGGCTACGCACACGGCTTACTCTTTTGCATTAGTGGAAATAAAATTGTTTTGGAAATTTGTACCTGCTTTTATTTGTGTGTGCTTTTATTTACTAGTATACAACACTTATGGTGTGGTTGGTTGGTCAGTGATTCCAGGCAAGTCAACAGCTGAGGTCATTAGTCCCGTATGTGTAGTGCACGTTTTTTCCTCGGGAGATGGCGGTAATCTTACCCGCTGGATGAGGATATTCGGCGCCGACCTACCGTAGCTACCGGAGTTTGCCCTAACCAGAACTCTCCCACCAGGAGGACCGCCCCAATCGGGACAAGCTCTAAGCTCCCGACCGGCATGTGTGGTAGTGTAGTGCATGTTAGTGTAAGTATGTGTGTAAGAAGTGAATATAGAACAAAAAATAGGAAGGGAAGATCGCGTGCGGTCCGTGGTCCGTTTGTTAGGGTACTGCTCCGGCATCCGCCTGACGTTGATCGAATAAACCACTAAAAATCAGAGCAGCCGGCCGCTAGAATTCTCCTCTAGATAGCGACTGAATTCGATCTAGGTCACAAGATCGAGTTGTTCGTAGATGGTAGTGTCGAAAATCCTGCCGCCGTCGGGTCTCGAACCTAGGACCTCCCGGTAAGAGTCACCGCAGTGACATCAGTTGATGCACTGTGCCACCGTTCCCGATACTTTTACTCGCGTTTGCTTTTATTTACTATATAACACTTACGGTTTGCACAGAACAATCTAATGGATGAAGGACAATCGTCATGGAAGCGACTGGAAGGAGCAGCACTGTGCTCTAGGGCGGCGAGTGCGGAGTGTACTACAACGCGGGAGCGGGCGTCGGAGCGAGGCGTTGAAGCCACGCGCGCTGCTCCGCTGCAGGCGGGGCGAGCAGGAGAGGGGGGGGGAAGGGGCGGGGAGGGGGATAAGGGGCAGAGGGCGTAGGTGCACGCAAGCGCGCGAATAGCGTCATCGCCTCGCCGCAGTGCAAACACAATGGGGTTAATCTTCGGTTTAATAGCTTGATCGTAGGTACATAAACCCCCGAGAAGATCGGCTTCGGCATTGATTTGCGATGCGAAAACTTAAGTTGTAACTTATAGCTTTACAACGCTTCTGCGAGTAGGTGTTTAAGGCGTGTTGGAGTGTTCCGATATTAAAAGTGGAGCTCATTACAAAAGATGTATGTTTTCCGATATTCAAAGTGGACCTCATTACGAACATTAAAAAAAGATGTATCTATTCAGTGGCGTGGCCTAAATTTTCTATAGCAATTGTCATACATTGAGGTTAAAGATGCAATAATATAAAATACGCGAAGATTTGTTTCAAAATTATGCCATTTTGTTGATTTTTTTAATTCCACTTCAATTCAATTTTGATATTAGCTTCATTTTTTAAAATTTAATTCTATTTTAATTAATGAACTTGTGAAAAATTAATACTAGTTTTCAAGAGTGGTGTGATGTAAAGATTTTCACTCAACTACCTTCTATTATAATATTTTCAGTAATCAGGTTAACGTTATAAGTATACTTTCATATAATATTACTTAAATTAAAATTATTTTAATCTTATTTTATAGATATAGGGATAATCAAACCACAACAGTAAAAAAAATAGTATATATTTATATTTTGCCCAGAAGTACCTTTCGGGAACAATATTTTCCCATCCTCAGTGGGTCTTTAGCAAAGGGAAAATTGAATGATTAACATACATAGAAACAGTGGTGTAAAGAATAAAATATACAAAAGAAGTGAATGAATAATACAGTAATAGATTTTGAAAACTAATAAACAACATGAAATAACTTACTGCCGATGCAACGTGGATAACACCTAAACATTTAAAATGAAACTGGATAAGATCCAGCGATGAACCACTAGGGTGGCCGCCATCTTGTGGAGTGTTGGGAAGTGGAAGCCCACCCAATAGTGGTGGAGGGGAAGAGGGAATTTATTTTAACCATTTCAATCGTTAACCGTAATTCTCTTCTTGCAGTTGTTATACGATTTCCCTGTGTGCTCTGCTCTTGCACAGCGACGGCTCTGCAGGTGACACCGAGCACGTCAGGAGCGACGCCGTGCTCATAACTAGAGTGGTAGAGAATCGAATTTGCTTATCAATTCCCCAGAGGCACATCCAATCAAAGTGTCTCATCGACTACCGTTTACGAGCGCCCTCATCCGCGCATGCATTTCTATTCAGTGGCGCAGCTAGATTCTCGGAGACCCCGGGGGAGAATGTTGAAACGGGGACCCTAAATGCGACGGCAAAAATAAAATCAAAAATTTTAGATGTAATGTATATACTACGCATTCCATTATAAATTATATTTAATCAGCGAAGAAATCATTCTCGAATTTATGTAATATAGTATCTGATTCTTGGTCCCCATTCTGAAAACGAATTTATACAATATTTGTTTGCAAAATACATGAAATAGAACAGGTGGTAGAACAGATTAAACCTTGTAAAGCAAACAACGTAAGTTCCTCGAATGTTAGTTCTCTTCTGCTGCTAATTTTACATTGTATAGTTTACTAGCGAATATTTTATGAATTAATTTTCAGCAAACGATTTCGGAACGCGCAAGGTTTCCCACAAGTAACACAGTTGGTTACCAAGAACGTAAACACAAAGACGAAGTGACGGACACGCTATCATTTCCCCTCTTCTTCGAGCATAGTCCTTTTTGATTTTGTAAATATAAGTATCTCACATTATTTGAAATAATAATGTACTATACTCTTCATTATGTATTCTGGAGACGATTAATTTGTTACAAAATTATTTCTAAACGAGATAATTTCATAAAATGTTCCAACAAGAGACCCCCTATATTGAGTGTGTGCGAAGGTCCTCAAGCTAGAATTAAGTTAGTTAGTATTAGCTTTTTCTTTACCTCTCCCTTAGCTGCTTAAGCCGCAAGGCAGCAGCATAATTTGTACACCATTAACTAAATAAATTCCCGCCTCCTCAGGGTTATTGTGGAGGGGAAACATGTAAAGGTCCTCATTCCAGATCTCCAAAGCGCCGATGCGGTGCAGCGATTGCACTACCCTATCTCCATCTTCCTATCGACATGGAGAGTACTGTTGGGCGGAAAGCTTCTCCCCTTCCCCTCCTGATCGCTGCTTTGAGTCCTGTGGGGAACATACAAGCAATTTGAGAGCGGTGTTCCGCCCGCGGGAGTGTTGCTCCGCCTAAATCCGGGCGCCGTGGATCAGCGAGCTGAGCAGCCGCCATTGGCTGGCAAATGGGTCGCGGAATTGGGGCGCGGGGCAGCGATGGCCATTAAGGGAGCGGAAGCGCTGGGGATGCGAATAAAGGTCATTGATTGGACGACAACGAGCGTTGGCGAAGGAGGAACATGTGTGTGTGTGTATGAAGTGTACACGCGTGAATGTATGAAGATGTAGGTAAGTGTGTGTGTGTGTGTGTATGTGTGTGTGTGTGTGTGTGTGTGTGTGTGGATGTGGGTGGGCGCTTGCTCGCTCGCGCGCGTGTGTATGTATATGTGTGAATGAATATAAAGCAAAGGCATTGTCAGGTCTGAACATAGATACCCCTAAGCAGTTATAAGTATCCAGGGAGCACTTGGTATAATGGCTAGCGCACACACCTTTAACAGCTCGGGGGCAGGTTTGAATCGCGATCAATCCATATGGAATTTGTGGGGGTTAGGGTCAGACCCAAAGCTACTCCGTTCCAATCGTTCTTGGTGACGAGATCAGCTTATCGAGACCGCTTTGTCCGAGAATGCTAGTTCCATAGCTGAGAAAGCACATAACGATTTTAGGCCTGCAATCCGTGACGGCGGACGAAAAGGCAACTATGGAGGAGTCACCGGATCTCTCGACATCGTTCATTGCTCAAGCGTTTCTCGTAAATAGCATAAACGCCTTTTTTATTAACGTCATAAACACACTTTCGATGGAAGGGGGTAACCGAACTATACTTGGGTTTTTTAATGTGGCAGTTGAGAGTAGTATCTCCAAGATGGAATTCGGCACGAATTTTTTGCGTCATTCTCAGTCCTGCCGCTAGAGTCGCTTGAAAAAATCCTGCCGAATTCCATCTTGCAGATACTACCCACAGTTGTCACATCAAAAAAAAAAGTATGTGTGTACAAACTAACATGGCATGCTCTATTATGAAAACTGAATTAAAATTCTATCGTAAAAGGAACGTTGCGTACCTCAACCTGCAGTTGAAACTGTGCAAGTACGGAAGTGATGTTATTTAAAAAAGTTCAATGTTTTTCTTATTATTAAAAAAATATATTAAATCACTTTCTTCTTTGTAAGAGAGCTCATGATGATTTTCAATTACTAGAAACAGAATTTACCAGAAAACTGTGCACAGAGGGCGCTCTACCCATACTTCCTAGAACAACCGAGAATGAGTGGCACCAATAATTCCAATCATTGACAGAACCTACGTACAGTCGACTCCGGTTATAGTGAACTTCAGGGGCGTAACATTTTTGGTTCACTATATCCTAGGATGTTAAAATTAAATACAATTTTTCCATAACGATTAATTTTATTAATACAGTGATACAGCGAAATACATTAACAGCACGAACTGAAAATTTCTATACCTTCATTTGTCCTTAAAAAATCAATTATTTTCAATTGTTTGCTTCGTACACTTTCATTAGTAATTTCTCTACATTCTTCTCCAGAATTCTTGCTCTCTCAATACTTGAATCTGCACTGTCCTTTGTGCCTTAAGTATCGGAAAGCAGTCTTGACACCCTTCAATACTTTTTGCACTGTTGGAGTACCGTCTCACTTTCCGAAGGCTCGTGTACTCGCGTAATGACATACGAGATGCTTTCGGTAGCAGGATGGCGCAAGCGGCTAATAAAACATCGCTTTTCCGCGCGATATCGCCAGGCAGTGGCAGTCGCTTGCTTACAGCCACCTACGTAGAACTCAACGCGCTTTGTTCCGCGGAATATCAAGTAACACCAAGATTGAAACTGAAACAAGCAATCGCGCGTCGCCACCGCCTGTTGTAGCCCACGAGGGCATGGTCTTCGTTTCCGCCGTGAAACTGAGTGGTGTGAGGTCATCAATACGATGCCCATTCCCGGTCCCCTACCTTCACCTCAGAGGAGATTAGTATTATAACCACGACGATATTCTTTCAAGCTGCCTAGTGTTGGAATTTGTGGCACTGAGTCGATAAACGACTCGTATTCATTTCTAGGAGGGAATTAATTTCTAGAACTTATTTCCTACGTTCACTATAGCCGAGGTTGAGGTTCACAATAACCGAGGTTCAAGTTCACTATACCCGAATATTCTTATGCTTATTTGTAATGTAAGTGAAACAGAACCAGTAGCTTAAGTTCACTATAACCAAGGGTTCACAATATCCGAGTTCTCTATAACCGGAGTCTACTGTATATATTTGACAGGCAGATAAGGAGTGTGCTCACCCTCCGAGACTGCGAAGCAAGGAAACGAGAACGATCGTTAAAAGAATGCGTTTTGTCTGTCTCTAGAGGAAAGCGAAGCAAATTCTCGGCACGATTTCACGGGGTTCTCTCGTTTCATCATTTCACTCGGGGTTCTCCCGTTTCATCCACATCCATTCAACATTTCTCAATCTTTATTCGCTTTACCCTTGTCACGATCATCTACCATTATAATACTTGAGGACATGGAATTAATGAGGTCTCAATAACTGTAGAAATTGAAGATCCTACAAACTTTTTATCTGGTAAACACGTAAATGAATCAAATATAAATGAAGAAAACATGTTGCTATTTTTTAAATTTTTAATAGCAGTAATTGTGTATTGATTTTAAAACAACAAATTTTAAAAGTAGATTTGAAATAAAAATATTTAACTTAAAAAGTGTGCTAATGAGATTTATGTTCATGGGTGAGCACTGCACTCACCGTCAACCCACTGCGCCCATATTGGAGAGCTTGACCAATGTAGAATTAGTAAAGCCGAGCTCTCTTTTGTGAGGCTATTGAATCGGTTTAGAAGAAACCAGCATATTAATAAAAATACTATTTTGAGAAGATTTTCAAAGATATGATTGTTGAACAATTTGTTGAATATAGAAATATACTTTTAAATCCACTACCATCTTTGATATTTTTCAGGATCACCTCCCTCTACCATGGCCCCTTTCCGTGGCCAGAAAGTACCGTGGTGACAGACTGGTGTTTCTATCCATTGCGATGTTGCGGCGAGGTTGCATTGGTCATAAGTTTACATTTATATAGTACACATACATTTATATTTTTAATGGGTAATTATTACTTATATAAAAATCAATATTTGTTTGGACGTTTTTTATGGCTTTCGTGTCGTTCATCAATTGCGATAAAACTGTAAAATTATTGCTTGCTCTTGCGCGAAGAATACAAAAGATCTACGAAGCCCGCTGCACCCTCAATTATTAAACTGCATATTCTGCCCCTACGATTGTGAAATATCGGTCGGAATTATTACTTGAACGTTATCTAGGCAAGAAATTCAAATGAATCCAAGACATTGTCATGGCAAATGCATCCCCAAACTTGAGGGAGAACGTTTTAACAACAGGATACTTGGCAACTATGTCCAAACCAGAACGTAGAACAAACCCATACTCGCGAGAAAGCCTCTTCAATTAAAATTTTGCAGAGCGTAGCTTAAAACGTGATTAACAATCTCGTGAAAAGTAGTGTGAGACATGTAATAGATTGCAGCAATGAAGCATTGCCGGGTCCACTAGCTACATATAAAAATTACATTACCTGATATTTTGTGTCTAGACCGCTGCCTAACCCATTCCAAACGTACATCTTAAAAGAAGAAATACAGTACAGTACATCTTAAAGATTTTTGTCCTTTCGAATTCTGGTATTCACCCCAGAATGGTGAGTTCTTCGTATCAAAGCCGCAGAAAAGAGGCTATATTGTCGGGCTAAGGAAAAAAACCTAAAGAGGGAAAATCGGCCGTCAGAAAACAAGTACATCTACCAAACTCTATCTAAACTATTTAATTCCTGGCGTCATGTATTTGCCTTCAAGATTGACCACTCAACATCTGAAATGAAACAGCGCTACAAAAGATCGTTCGGCACCCTCACCTTTGCGTTTAATTCTCGTATACTTCCAAACTCATCCCCACATTCCACTTCTATTATTCTCGTACCAGCGCAGATCGAACCCATCGAAATTTAATTCAGTTTAGGGGAAAGAATGAGGACAAAACGCCATAGGAGGCGCTAGACGCTGTGACCCTTGGGGCCATTACGTCGTGCAACATTCATATCCTCAACATTCACACGATTTTACCGGGAACGGGAAAGGAAGTTGTAGTAGAACTCGGGTTCACGGGTTTTATATGGCGTTCTGGGCATTCTTATTATATTACAAAACTTCTGATAACATTCATTCCTTACGTGAGATTTGAACAAACGGCCTTGGAGTAACGTGTACTTGACTGCCTGTGTTCCAAGCCTCTGAGGTATCAGAACAACATTCATTGTTATTTAACCCACTTGACTGTAGAAAATAGATAAGGAGACTTCAAAAAGGAAACTACCATGTTTTTTACATGTTTGATCTAGTATTAAAACAAGATTACGTTGCCTCGGAACGACTTTTTTGCGCAATGGAAGGGATGCCATCACTAGAGTCCACAAACTTCATGTCAGACACAATGTACAGTGTTCAGACTGAATTAATGATCTGAGTGAGAGTTTTACCATCAATTGACATTATTTTCCGTGATTTTGTTGTCAGTGTGTGTCATTTCGCGGTTGAATCGTAGATTGCTTCCTAGTTGCCGAGGTAGAAGATTACTGCTGGCTAATTGGAAGAAAGGTGAATTAAAAGGATGATGGTTACTGAGGTGGCCATATTAATTCACATAAAATTGACTGTTAAAGAAACAAACGCGAAGGTTCAAGTGACATCCAAGCTAGAAACTTTCAAATTAATTTTACAAATTGTACCCTGCTGCAAAGATAAAACTAGACACTTAATACGAGTAAATTATACAGTTATTCTTCTCATTATACAAATTAAAACTCGAGGTAATACTTTAATAACTTTACACAAAGAAAATAATAAATAGAAGAGTTATTTCATTATTACCTGAAGTTTAATTTTGATTTGTTCGATTGGAGTTAATAAGAGAAGATTTAAGGAAGTGACTTTGAGCAGTATGTTTTATAATTGACAAGATCTATAAAATGCATAAAGGTATGAAAGTAAATGGAAATAAATTGTTAGAGAACACGTATATTGGTTTATTCCAGACCGCTAAAAATACTTTTTAGGAATGCTTGTTCAGAATATCTATTCAACTCTGCGCTAAGATATAAATTCCGTAGTAGTGTTTTTCGTTTTTTCATTTCTTGCCAAGCATTTAACTTTCCGTTCTTAAGTCTTTATGACAAGAGACGCTGGCAGCTTGTGGTCACACGCCGACCACAAAGCGAGGGTTAGTGTTCCATCCATGTTGGCAACAATGCACACGAAAGCAAAGAGTGGTACCGGGAGCGGTAGCTCAGTGCATCAACTGATTTCACTGCAGTGCCTCTGACCTGGAGGTCCTAGCTTCGAGTCCTGACGGCGGCAGGATTTTCGAAACTAGCTTTTCAGCTAGGTCGAATTCAGTCGCTGTCTGGTGGAGAATTCTAGCGGCCGGCTGCTCTGATCGGTGGTTTTCCGTGGTTTCTCCGATGAACACCAGGCGAATGCCGGAGCAGTACCCTAACAAACGGGCCACGGACCGCGCGCGATCTGTCCTTCCTCTTCCTTGTCCTATTCTCTCCCCTTACACACACACTAAAATGCACTACACTACAACATATTCCGAGAGATAGGTCGGGAGCTTGTCCCGGCTGGGGCGGTGTGCCGCTGGTGGGAGAGTCCTGGTTAGGGGGAAACCCCACTAGCCGACGGTAGGTCGGTGCCGGATCTCGCGATTCGGCGGGGGAAGATCACTGCCATCTCCCGAGAAAAAAAATGCACTACACTGTCGGGACTAATGACCAAAGCAGTTGACGTGCCCGGAAACACGAAAAAAACAATCAATCAATCAATCAATCAAAAGCAAAGGGTGGTGTGGCACGTCCGTATGGAGTAAGAGGGCTCAGCCGGCTCTACGAGAATTGCGCGAGGCAATGCACAGTGGTTTGAAATAGCAACAAAATGGCGGGCAACATACTTTCTGATTTTTAAGCAAATATTTTAGTGGAATATAATAATAATTAGTTAAAATAACTAGGAAAATAGAGCAATTGAAAGTAGTTACACCAGTACACCACTATATGTATTAAAACGTTTTTACCTAACCAAAAATAAACAATGGGACATATAGAAATTCTGGCTGTACTGCCAGCGCGCACGTGTCTTGCCTCAGCTGATCTGAAGTGAAAGACTGTCAGAGAGAGAGAGAGAGAGCAAGAGAAAATGTGACGGCAATAACACAAGTAAAAGACGAGCGAGTGCGAAGGAACAGAACAAAAAAAGAGGGGAGTAAAAAAAGAGCGAGTTCGAAAAAAATGAGGCAAGAAAAAAAAAAAAAAAAAATGAGAGCGGAAAACGAGAACGAATGCTAAAAAGCGAAAACGAGTGCGAAGAAACACAGAAATGCGAAACACCGAGCTGCGAAACAAATCGAGAGCGCGTGCGAAAAACGAGAGCGAGGACGTAAGAGCGCGATTAAATTACCGAGAATGAAAGTGAAAGCGAAGGAGGCAGAATCAAAGCGACAGCGAGGGAGGGAGATCAACAGCGAAATCACCGGCTAAGGTAGGTTAGAGCCAGCCTTAACGCTGTCCCTACAAGGACTGTGACCCGGAGGTCCTAGGTTTTGAGTCCCGATGGTGGAGGATTTTCGGCACTAGCTGTATCGCTCGGTCGAATTGTAGCTGGGGAATTCTAGCGGCAAGATGCTCTGATCGATAGTTTCCGTTGTTTCTCCCATCAATACCGCAAGAAGCTCAAAGAATTGCTGTACATGTTGGAAGTCAAGCCTCGAGCTAAGATCTTATGCCGGCTGGAGCGGAGCGCCGCTTGTGGGAGACACCTGGATAGGGAGATCCAGGCAAGCAGACTTTTAGGTACGCGCTAAATCTCACCATCCAGCGGGAGAAAAACATATCCCTCTCCCGTGATAAAACATGACAACACAACTATACTACTCTTGCAGAAATAATGACAGTAGCATATGACGTCACCGAAAATCTCAAGAGCGAAGGCAAAAGTGCGAGTGAGGATCATTCAAATAAAAACCACAACTTTGTTTGTCTCGCGTATTTACGTGATTAGCGTGGCGTTTCCGGGAATCTGCGACGGAAAAATAGAGAAGAGATAGCCATTCACACGGCCCTGATACTCACGTCTGCGATTGCATCACTGGAATAGACAGAAAGCATCAGTGTCTGTTGCGTAATGCGTAATTATTCTTTTTCTCACCAAGGTGTGAAATGGAATAAAAGTTTGAAAAGACTATGAGCACAGTTCGGTCATGTTTCTTTGAGTAAAAAACAACTATTCTATTGGACTAGAAGTGTGGAAATGGTCATGATAAAGTGGAAAATGAATGTCATAAACGGCGTCCGGCGACCAGCGTCAATGAAGGCAAATACTCAAGCAAATTCGTGAGCTTGTTGAAGGCGATCACCACATTGCTCATGTTCATGACGCATCACAGATGGTTTAAGTGTCCATACCATTGTATCGGACGGCGACTATCTGCGTCTGGCGGATCGGATAACAGCTACCGATTCACGATGTCATCCTGTATGACAACACACGGTCGCATACACGAGCTGTGACTCGTGATAAATTCACGAAATTGCACTCGCTACTTCTCGAACTCTCACTTTACTGCTCTTACTTGTTTCCACATTACTATATGTTTGGTCCACTAAAGGAAGCATAAGGCGGAGAACATTTGAAGACGACGCTACGGCCCTACAATACGTGCACAATCTACTACTGCGGTAGCCGTCTTCTTTTTTCCACGAGGGAATCAGAAAGATTCCTATGCAATGAGGAAAATTTATTCCTGTTGAAGGAAACTATTATGTAAAAAAAAAAACTTTTTCCGTACCAGGGGAACCCAAAACGTGTATTTCCGTTGAAATCTCTCAGGCGATTTTCCGCAGTAATACATAACTTTCTCTATTCTACGTATATCATGTACGTATATAGGCTACGTATAATTCGGACTGTTATATCCAAGTTTGCGGATTCAACCCCGCTCAAAACGGTGGATTTTTAAGGGCGAAAATATCCTTCGTACGCCTTCCTTCGAAGGGGAAGTAAAGACGGCTGTCCCATGTTAGTAGATTTACTGCATGTAAATGATCCTCAAGCCTAAATGATGCCTCTGAGCTAAATTCAAATTGCCAGTTTCGTCGCGCTAGTTATACCTTTTTTCTCTCATGGTTGGTGAATGGAGCGTAGCGAAATTTGCGTGGTCAGACGGAAGAGCATGCCTCATGGCGTGAGTCTCGCCACGTAAAATAAGGCATTCATTCATTCATTCTTTTATATTACTCCCGTAGATACATATGTATACGAGAAAGTAATAAGGATTTCCATTTTTTTTATGTGTCACCAATCACGCCGTGATACAAGATTCCTCTTCATATTTGAATGACCCAAGTAGCCGCTTCCACAACTCTTTCCCGCGCGCCTTTTGACCCATATTGCGCCCCGTGTGCGCGGGCGTGCCGGGGAGCGGGGCGCGGCGCGTTGGGGCCAAATCCGATTATTAGCCGGTCGATCCGCAAGGGGCGCGCGCGCGGCTGCGCACGGATCGGCGCAGTGGGCGGCGGACGCCACTCGGCCGCTCCGCTCCGCGCGCTGCGAGGATCCGCTTTGGCAGCCGCTGCGCGCGCTGTCGGCGGAGAAGCAGCGTGGACGCGCCGTGGGAGGGTGTTGTGGAGATTTCGCTGGCGGTGGGTGGGGCGCCGCGTTGGATTCTCTGTGAGCTTTGTGGGCGTTTCTCATCCTTGGCAGCATCTGAGATGCTAAATTAAGCGATATTGTTGATTTGAAAACGCATTGTAACTTTGTTTTCTCTGTCCGAGAGAACTAACTTTTAATTAATTGTAATAATAATAATAATAATAATAATAATAATAATAATAATAATAATAATAATAATTCCGCCGATCTGGATAGCCGAGATCACTAAGGCAGTAGTGCCTTCGAACGGAAGGATCGCAGGTTGGAGTCCCGCTTCGGGCATTGGTATGTTTGCGTATATCTGTATGTGTGTGTCGCCCTTTCATCCTTCATTATTATTATTATTATTATTATTATTATTATTATTATTATTATTATTATCATCATCATCATTGCATATTCATCCCCCCAGGACTATCAACCCTGAGAGATGAAAATGTAACTGAGCCTCGGTAAGTGCAAGTGTCTGTCCGTGTGGTCTTAGACGGCCAATACGTGACCAATAGTAATAATAATAATTCCATCACTTGGTCACAGGCGTAAGTTTTGACAATTAAGTGGGAATTTTTCCGTTTTGCAATTGCAATCCCATACCTATTTAGCAGTCGTAATGTGACAAATGATGTTTGAATGTTCAAAGAAATGACTGCCCTGCCTAGAATCAAAACCAGATTTCCCTATATACGATCACTTGCCCAGAGCTCGCGCTGCAATGTGTGTGACCGTCACTTGGACTCTTAACTCCTAAATGCTGTTAGAAGAGTTCACTGCCTCGGAAGCTGAAGACCAACCAACCAACCAACAGTGTATACCGGGAAATCAGAGTTCAATTTCCAGCTGGGGAATCGAACTCTTTGAACAGTCAACCATAATAATAATAATAATAATAATAATAATAATAATAATAATAATAATAATAATAATAATAATAATAATAATAATAATACTCAACTTACCACTCAACCTTAAACAAAAAAAAGGTATTACACGAACAATCAACACAAGCCGAGGACTTAGAACAATGGAATGGAAATAAAAAGCACTTCATGGTAGATATCCTACAGAAATAGCCAAATCAAATGTCGACGCCTGCTTGTCGTACAAGTGGCTCAAAATAGGATATCTCTACCCCGAGACTGAAGGATTCTTGATAGCAATCCAGGACCAGGTAATTGCAACACGAAATTATCTCAAGCACATTATTAAAGACCCCGAAGGCCTTCTGATATCTACCGGGCTTGTGGTGTAGGCCAAGAAACGATCCAGCACATTACTATGGGTTGCAATATGCTGGCCCCAAGGATTATAAACAGAGGCACGATATGGTAGCACGAATCATTCACGCCAAACTTGCAAGGAAATGTGGAATTGTTGGTGAATTTGATACACCCTACTACAAGTACCATCTACAAAATGTCATCGAGAACAACATCTATAAACTATACTGGGATCGAAGCGTATTGACTGACGGAACAGTCCATCATAACAGGCGGGATGTAATACTCTGGGATAAATCTAAAAGAAAAGTATGGCTGATAGACATAGCAGTTAACATACACAAGTTGTAAAGGAGCTGCGGCATGTATTGGAGGTGGAGATTGTACCGATCGTCCTCTCAGCAACAGGTGTGATACCTGCCGTCCTGAAGGACTCTCTGACTAAACTGGGGATCGAGACGAACATTATCATCAATCTACAGAAAGCCGTGATCCTGAGCACGTGTTCTTTAGTCAGAAGATTTATGGGTTCCTAAATAAATTTGTGTTAAAGAATTATTTAATTTTTAATTTATAAACTAAGTGTTTATATATTTAATTTTTGTTAAAAATAATGTACTACGGAAATCATGCTTTGATAGAAATATCGGTATGACTCCTCAAACATGTACCAGAAATCTGTGAAAAAGTAGTAATAATAATAATAATAATAATAATAATAATAATAATAATAATAATAATAATAATAATAAACGAAGTACGGTTTCAAAATTAAATCATCTAAAGGTTCCCATACAATAAGCCATTTACTCTATACAGATGATATGAAAATGTATCCCAACTCTCCCACACAATTGCACAAAATGCTGGATATAACAACAGAGTTCAGTAACGACATACCTATGTCATTTGGCCTTAGTAAGTGCAAATCACTACACTTACAAAAGGGAAAATAACCCAAACTAGTGGCTTTGACACAGGGAAAGGTGTCATCGAAGACCTGACAGCCGAAGAGCTGTACAAGTACCTGGGATTCCAACAATTGCGAGGTATCAATGACACTCTTATTAAAGAGAAAACTTCTACCGAAGTAATGAGAAGGGTAGAAACAGTTCTTAAAACGCATCTTCATAGGCGGAATAAAGTCAAAACAATCAATACATTCGCTATCCCTGTTTTGGGTTACACTTTTGAAGTGGTGAAATGGTCCAAGACAGATTTGGAAAATATTGAAAGACAAATCAGAGTTAAGATAACCAAGCACAGAATGAGGCATCCCAAATCATCAATTGAAAGGGTAACGCTACCTCCATGCAAGGGAGGAATGGGTATCACGAGTGTCCTTCAATTACACTGCAAGCAACACTGCACTTGCAAGGGAATACTTCCATTCTAAGCAGGATAAACACATGTATCAGATATTGTGCTCCGCAGACGTAAATATAACACCATTAAAACTGCAAAACCAAAACCAAGATCTGGAAAATACCTGGAAATCTATGGAAGAAAAAATACTGTCATGGAAGCAGAAATCTTTACACGGTTCGTATCCCCATCAGCTTGAGGATACAAATGTTGAAAGCACATTTTCGCATCTTTGGTTAACTGCAGGTAACTTGTATGGAGAAACCGCTGGATTCATGATGGCCATTCAGGACAGAGTCATTAGCACACGAAACTACAGAAAATATATATTGAAAGAAACACTGAACGATAAATGTAGGTTATGCTCAACGGACACGGAAACAATTGAGCACATAACTGGGGCATGTAAAATTCTTGCTGGAACGGAATACCTGCGACGACATAACAACTTTGCAAAAATCGTTCACCAATCTCTGGCTGTTAAAGAACATATTAGTGTGGAAAACGTACCATACTATCAGTACCAACCTCCCACCGTCTTGGAAAATGAATCCATGAAGATGTATTGGGATAGGGAGATTAGAACAGATAAGACCATCACTGCAAATAGACCAGACATTATAGTGCTAAATAAAACCAAGAAGGACGTCACCATCATCGATATTACGGTACCACTGTCACATAATCTCCACTCCGCATACACGAACAAAGTCAGAAAATACCAAGAGCTAGCAGATGAGATAAAGAAGATTTGGAAAGAAAAAAAGGTTCAGATCCGTCCCCAATTTCAGAAAAACTGTCACTGATGTGTCTGATATGTAGTGTTAGAGGTCCTGAAAATAAATGAAGATCTTGCTCGTTACTTGTTCTGAGCCGTACGAGTGAGCCTAGCCACAATGACATCTGTGGCAGGAGAATGTTTCCCCGCCGCGTGGGAGAAGTGCATAAGTCATAATAATAATAATAATAATAATAATAATAATAATAATAATAATAATAATATATGCTTCAAAAATCAAGTTACGTTGTAATTTCTAGTTCTCTACATTACATAAACAAAAGAAAAACATACATGGCATTTTATATAACAATTCCCAAGAACAATAACCCTGTCATTAGTTAATATTTCCCGTTACTCTTCCCTTACATGCATGGACTTTACCTATTATTATTTTTATTTAAAATTTATTTAAATATATTCCAAAACTTGGTCTTCTTACATTACTCAGATTTATATGTCCTATTTAATAACTTTCTGTTCCTCAGCACCTTTGGCCGTCGCTCTCGCGTCCATTCTAAATTTTCATTTCGAGCTTAGTCCAATCCTATCGTAGCATGTTCTTGTTTTCCACACCTGGTTTATCCGTTTTTTTGACAACATTTCTACCATCAACAATTTACATGATTGCTATATCGGAGAACCTTTCATCGCCATCCGTCGTCACTGACTCAGAATCTATTCTGTTTATAACACGCGCTATTCTGTTTCAGAGGATGCGCAGTACAGTACCTAATTCCGTTTTACTCAGTTGCTAATTTAGTTCTATAACGTAGATTCACCCCTTCCTCGCACGCATTCTCATTTCTAATTGGCTAATATCGCACAAGCATTTTATTTAGTTATTCCTTGTCTACCGATCCTTGGATTCTTTTCGTAAATCAACTACCCACGGAAAATACTCACGTGTACATAGTCTATTCACCACTAACTACACTATTTCCCCCTTGTATTCCTAATTTCCCCCAATGTATTGTTAAGTATACAGTTTTGACTCGGTGAAATTCGTAAAGTTAAACATAATTTTTAAAACTTTAAACAGCTGCCTGTGTTGTGAGAAAAATTCTGCTTTATGTTATGGTTACATTTCTAGTTTCAAAGATGTAACCGAAATTTCGGGAACGTAATGGGTAGTAAGATTTTTATGGAACAGAAGCAGCATACACGCACATGCAGTAGCACGCATACAGCTTTGTGATCTCAAACTTATGGGAGTGAATGACTTGTAGATTTTCAATCAAAAGTCTTTTTATTTGGTTAGAAATTTTTTATTATTTCTCCTAAGACTTTAATTAATAATATGTCAATTAAATTTTTTAACATCTGGAATATGAATAGAAACGGGCGCTGTAGGTCGTTTACAGGCTCCTTTTTTCCTATTTCATCAAAGAAAGTAATGAAACATTTCCAAATGCAGTTGGACAGATCCCGGGGTCATATCAACGTAAAACTTGGAGTCATCACTTTCTACAAAGTGATGACCCATATCCTCCTACACACTGCCAGAACGTCAACAATACAATGGGCCAGGCAAACGCATATACACAATTTTCTACTGCACAAATACATTCTCTTTATCGCCCCCACGAGCCGCGGAGCGAAACGAAATATCGCATTCGGGGATCGAACCAGTGGTTTCCGGAGCGGCGGGACACATGCGGCTTTGCACACAATGGCGCGCAAATTGAGCCAGTTTGCGCAAACAAACAGCGGTGGCAGTAAAACCGCCGGACTTAGACTCGCGGAGCCCCGCGCTCGCATCTTGCATTTGCGTGGCGCGGTGATAATTCAGTTCGCGCCGCGTTAATTAAATATGTGCGCCGGCGGAACATGGTTATTGGGCGGGGAGACGCCGCGCCGCGCCGCGCCGCGCCGCCCGGCTGGTTAAAGAGGAGCTGGTTTTCGAGCCATCTAAAGCTAGCAGCGTCCATCTCAACCAAACTATATCCAAACTTTAGGGTAATTAAATGCTCTATTCCCGAATTTTAGGCTCTTTTGGATCTCCCAAAATTTAAGGTTTGAAGGTTCTAAGGATTTTTTTTTAATTTTGATGTTTATTCGCCCGTAAGAACCAATGTAAATTGTTTCTCTCTGTACAGCCCAGAATTTCGAAACATAAATGCTAAAATATTTTTTTCTAGAGTCCAAAATTAGTCTTAAAGTTTGGGTATGATTTCAGATTTTTGAATTGATTTTCTGATGGATTTTCTGAATTTTAGGCTCTTTTGGATTTCCCAAAATCGTGGACGCTGCTAGCGTTAGACTAAAGCTACCAGCGCCCACGATTTTGGGAAATTCAGAGATTCTGGAAAAGAGCATTTAATTATCCGAAAATAAGCCTAAAGTGTTGGATGTAGTTTGGTTGTGATTAGTTTTTAGGCGCTGCTAGCTTTAGATGGCTTGCTTTTCGCATGAATGCCCTTCCTTCTCGCGCGCAGGATCTTAACGCGCGGGGCGCCTTGGAAACGTAAGGCTTCCTCCCTGCCGCAGCTCTGGATTGGTTTGGTTTGTTTTTTTCGCGTTTCCGGGCGCGTCAACTGCTTTGGTCATTACTCCCGTTAGTGTAGTGCATGTTCTTTTCTTGAGAGATGGCGGTGATCTTCCCCCGCTGGATGGCGAGATTCGGCGCCGACCTACCGTCGGCTAGTGGGGTTTCCCCCTAACCAGGACTCTCCCACCAGCGGGGCACCGCCCCAGCCGGGACAAGCTCTAAGCTCCCGATCACGGAGCTCTGAATTTCGCTCTTTCTCTCGCTGCGTAGCTTTCCTTTCGGTGTTTTGTTTGCTTCTATCGCTATTTTGTTTGCTTCTTCCGTCTCTCTCCCTGGTGGTCTTTTGCGCACTTTCTGTTCTCTCGCGCGCGCTTTTCTTCGCTTTATACGAGTAACTCTGTATTATTCTATTCTTTCTAGCTATTCCGACGCCTTCTTCATAAGGTACTGCTCCAGTTTTCCCGTGCTATTGATTGGATAAACCATGGAAAATTAGTGATCAGAGCAGCCGGTCGCTAGAACTCTCTTTCAGACATTTGCTGAATTCGATTTACCAATGAAGTTAGTGTCGAAAATTGCCACTTTCGGAACTGGAACCCCATGACATTCAAGCCAGAGACGTTGCACAGCCAACAGCTGGCCTGGATCATCTAAGCCTGTATCTGGAATGAAAATATCTACAACTTAAATATAATTTAGCAATGTAAACGTTGCAAATACTATATTAATAATTTAAAATGGCAGGGAAATGTGCTAAGTGCCAATAATACAGTCTGAGTGCTATTAATCGAGTTTTTCATATTATGCTTGCAATATGTTCTAAGGGGACGGATTGACAAAGAGCTATGAGAACTATGTCATTTTCTTTCTGTAGCAATATGCGTCAGTTCATGGTTCTTCCTCTGTGTCCAAAATTGTACTGACGGGAAGTTTTGATCATTTTATCGAAGAATATTATTTTCCATTTGCAATATCGCCAGTCTACAATTGCGTTCGTAAAAAAACAAAACTACAATGATTTTTAAATTACACGTGGTTCAGTCTGCAGGCAGTGAAGATACGCTGAGTACTTTCATGGAAAACCCTAGAGCTGAAGAAAAGATATATCTCAGTTTAGAGTCTCTTTCAAGAGATCAGTTTCCCCAGCAGTAAACGAAATGTAGGAGTGCTGATTCTTTAGCATGTTCTAGATGAAGACCGTGAGTTTTGCTTTTGAAGCTTTTCAACAACATTAAGAAAGACAATCAGTCGGAATGTCTCACTGCTTTAGTTGATGACTCAATTAAAACTCTTCATTCGTTTAATTAAATATTCAAAATATATTTGATTTCTGGCTGAAAGACTCCCAAAATATATTTTTGAGCAATTATATGGAATGTTGGTTGCAATTGATTGCGAGCTTAAATGGTTAATGTTGAAATTGCACCGTATATACTATATATTAAATGCATATTCTCAAATGGCTCAAATGCAATATTTCTTTCTACAAATTCGTGATTTTGAAATGTACAAATATAAAAAAGTCAATCAATACAAAAAAATATATTTCCCAAGATTTGTATATTTGTAAGTTTCTAATTGAAATTATTCAATTATTGATTTCACTCGTGAAAAGTTTTGTTACGTTTAAAAGGTGAAACTTAAGTCACATGAAAATTGCGGTCGCCGAATGAGCACCTCCCCTCGATTCCCCGTTACGGAGGTGGCAAGTGAGAGACTCGCCCCGGTGCCTCGGGGCATATATAAAGGCCCCGGGCCGGGGCGGTAGACAGTGGCTGTTTAGGAAGCTGATAGAGTGCCTAGTGGGAGTTGGAAGTTCTTGTTGACGTGTGCGTACCACGGTAGTGATTCTCCGGCGGACTGTAAATTTGCGTCGAATAGGTACATCTCCTGGAATTTTGTTTTTTGACCTGGCTGTATTTCTGGACTAGATTTTTGGATTGTGGTTTGGTTATAATAAAATTGTTTATGAATGAACTGTTGTCTTTCACCTTGATTTCCCTGTACACAACAATACACAACCATTTCGTTAAGACTATTTGCATTTTTTATTGGATATTTACGAAGAGTAAATATTGCGTTGTATTTATACTTTTATTCGATTTACGAATAACGATTAATTGAACATTTGTTTCTACGCTAACAGATGTAAGATGAACTGATTACACCATGAAGATTTACATCCATGGCAACATTCGCTAACTTCACTACTACATTGGTTTTTGCAATTTTCGAAATGATTAATGAAGCACAGAAAGCTGCGTTTATTGGAAATGCATTGACACTAACTCTTAGATTTACATTTACTCTCATAGAAAAATATTGTGCAATGAGTGATGTGCAGTAGTAATGACAAAGAATATACCAATAATACTATTTTCTTACATTATTTTCGAACGTTTACCTGACATGTTTCGAAATTGAAATTAATTCATTAAATGAACGTTTGGAAGAGGTAATTTTTTTGAGTTATTCTGTCTTCTAATCTTTTAATTATTTTATCATTAGTTGTGTTGTTATATTCAATAATACTGTATTTTTATTATTCTATCTTCCAATTGTGGCTTTTCGCAAATGTATCTTTGTGATATGTAGAATGAATTCAAAACTTGCAAGGTAACATGTTTGTCATCTACCAAAACGTTTCCATTGCCCTCATTAATTCCAAGCAATACTACGCCTCATTATGATTTCTTTAACAAATTATTGTTGTGCCGATCTTACAAGTATTAAATAAATTAGAAGACACTGAAATATTGTCTCCCTAGATAAGTTTACAAGGAATCATTTGCAGTTTAATTTAGTTTATAATCGTACGTTTTCGGTGAAGTTATAATATATTTTAGCATGGTAGTAAGCCAGTATTCTGATTAATATTTACGTATAAGAACCACTGAATTGACTACGCCGTATCTTATGCAGATAAAACTTTTTGAATATTTCTATATTTTTTATGCCTCGCGGTATATGGGGCTTATGGTAACAATGGTACTCTAAATAAAATTACGTGTTTAAGAATATTTCAAACAAATTTGTTACAAAAATACATTTTTTCACATTTGACAGTAGTATGAACAGTGTTTTACAATCCTCGTCACACTATTTTTTTCGAGTGTGCCAAATCCACATCATCCTCTTGAGTCATGCGTGTCAACCTGTAATACTGGAGAGTCAAATTCAATAATCCAGAAAGCAATGAGACTCATTGGCGTGGCAAACAGTGACCCTCATGTGTCAGACGCATGCCCGCGTGTGTTAAATATACATCTCTCAATTAAGCGGTAATTACAATATACAGCGCGTTGTTTTTAATCAACGTCTTCATAATGCGGGTACCTGACAAATGAATCACACAAATCCATCAGTTACGATCAGCAACGGGATGTCGGTAGCTGGACTGTTGGGAAGCAGATCAGAATAGGATGTTCTCAAGTACTAGATTCCTAGCCTCAGGAACGTATTGACTGTTGCTAAAACAAAACTACAAAAGGAATTAATTTATTTATTCCCCTAGTTTTTTTCAAGTACCTCTAGCTATTGTTTGACTCTTAAAGTGGAATATATCTCATATCGCGGATAAATTAATATTTTCTACATGCGCTCTATTATATAAGCGAATCTAAATGACACTTAAGGTAACGCTACTTTGAACTATGTTAAAAAAAGTAATTTCTACGAATTGAAGACTCCATTTATTTATTATTTAGAACGGAGAGCACGACTGTTAAAGCATTCCAGGACTTCAAAATTTGTTTAAGTAGTCTATTTGTTTGTTTCATCAGCCAAATCTAGCGAATTATAATATTATCTCGTCAAATCTGTTATTAATATACTAATCGATGTTTGTATCGTAGTTCATGTTTGAATGTGTATTTGTTTCACCAAGAGAGAGCTAAAGCACTTGCTATCAGCTGAATTGAAGTAGTAAAATATTCATTTGAATATTTTTATTCTCTTAAATGGACATATTTAATAATTCGTTTCCTTAAAATAAATAAAAATTTTTAGAATGACCTAACTACAGTTTAGAAACATGAGCATTCATGATTCTTTGCTGAAAATGTCTAAATATTTCATTGATTTCAGCATCAGTGAAAAATTCTGTTTAAGTACGGCAAAAAACAAAAAGAATCGCGAGTATAAACATACATGCTGGGGCGTTAAAATTAAATAATACTCTTAAAAATACTAAAATCTCCCGAGCAGGTCTCCCGTCAGGCTGGTTTGCCATTGCATGGGAATAGTCTGAAGATGCTGTGGGTACGTCTATACGTTAATAAATAATTTGGTTTATTTCTGCGCACTTGGAACAACATTGTTAAGATTGCTGTTCAACTTTCTTATATATGTGACGTCGTGAGCCGAAGCCTTGCGTGCAGTCTCCTCTGCCGAGGAAATCGAAAAAATGCGCAGCAAGAGGTCGGTTGGTCTTCAGGATATTGATATAAGAATAGAACAAGATTCGATATAACACACAAAAGGGCGAGGAAATGAAACTTTTTTCGGAGAATACCAATTCCAAGTGCACGACATATGCTATGATACTTCAGTGATTTTCTATTGTCTGTCATCCAGTCGTTTCCGGCAATTTCGCCAATATTTTTCATTTTTACGGAAATCATTAGCTATCTGTTTGAGTGCAAATATACCAGAGAACACTATTTTTACTTTCATGTTCCTGTTTAATTGTATTGTTTCTTTCCCGAACATGAAACGATTTGAACTCGAAACGTATTTTAAGCTATTTAAAACTGAAAATTCACTTTTTCTTTCGCAAAATTTTAGCAATATTGTATGAATTGCAATTATGAAAAATGGTAAATGTATTCTACAAAAATATTATTAACAATTGATAAACCCATTTTACATACTATTTTAATGTGTCACAGGGAGAAAGAGAGAACATTTAGGCAAGCCGTTAAAATAACAACAGAAAAATATTAGGAAATTAAATAGAATATAAGATAAGCAAAAAAATTAGAAATTAAGATATTCAGTGTAGGTAAAATGAAAGTGATGGATAAGATGGAATTCAATAAAAGATTATGCCAAATAAGTAGATTTAATATACTGCATTATCATTGATTTACGAGAACAGCTGATTTCCTCTAAACATACGGAATGTCTAATGAATTTAATTAGGGACATGATTCTTTCAAAACTATGTGATAAATAGCGGTATCTGTGGAAGATAAGAGTGCATGAAGTAGTCAAAAGGTAATGAAGACTAGTGCGAATAATTATTGATGATCTATGCAGCAGGAGCGTAAGAAGATGAATGTTGGAGGTCACTGATCTCTGTAAGTTTCCGAATAGCCGGTACAGTGACTTGCCAGAATCCCGCAGAATTGTGACGGTGAGGCTAAAGTGCTTCGAGAGCAAGAGAACTCTGAACTAGGAGAGAGGTCGTTGAGATCCGATTGTAAAATCCGTTTAAGAGTCACCGCAAAGCTTTAAAACTATGGGAATGGAAGCGACCTTCTATTTTCGAGAGTAAAGCAGACGCAAAAAAGGGAACAAAGCTAGGAGTATGAGTTGCCCCATGACAGGAAGTGTTGACGTCATGACAAATGCATAAAACGAAGACGTGTTTCAAGCATCAAACAGAGTGAAATGGCAAGAGAGACAGAGGTAGTGCAGTTTGGGATACTACCAGAAGCGAATGCCGGCGATGGATACGGAGTCAGTATTGGTGAGAATGACCACAAAAGGAACGAAACTTCTGAGTCGAGTATTGGCTGTAAAACCGAATCGGAAAAGCTCCAGCACTGGTAAAACGAAAACCCAAAACTTCTGAGAACAGCGGAGTTGCAAGAGACTCAAAACCACCGGGTATGTGGAAAGCGCAGATGGCCGTGAGAGAAAAAAAGAAAAGATAGCGAATATCTTAGGTGGCTTAGAGGCAGAAGAGCAAAGAGTGCCCTGGAGACCCTTTCGGCGTGAGCGCCCTCAAGTGATGTTCAACATCTGCAACAACCGCAAATCCCTTCCGCGAGTGACCCTGCATGCTCCTACTCGCTTTCCACGCGCGCAAATGAAACCAGCCGGCGGGGGCGGCGGCGTCCAAATTCCCTTCGCTCCGCGCACTCCGCAGCGCCGTCGAATTCTCGGCAGGCCACACAATGGTACGGATGAATGAAAAAACTGGTCAAAAGTTCAGTGTCTTATAAAAGGTGACACATTTCAAAACCCATCATTTTCTAGTTAACTCTGACCTTGTGAGGGACAAGATAAGTGGTTTTGTGTCCATAACTTTTATAAGTACAAATTTCTTTTCAAAAGGATCGGAAGAACGACATTTATTTTAGAGTCAATATTTCTCCATTTTTCTAAAATAAGTTTTACTAGCTCCACTTGTTTCCTTCACTAGCAGAATTCATAGCAGAATGATATGATGTTGTCGCTATTTCTACCGGTCTGAGGTAAATTGCACTTTTCAATCCAAAGTTTGTGTAATACTCCTTCTTTAGACGTTTCAATAATCTGTAATAATGTATTTTGCACTTGAAATTGTGGCGGGGTTATAATTGCGTCAGACACTCGGTTTCCATGCTGGGCTACCATCTAGCGAATTTTGTGTTAACGAACGTGACGCTAGAGCGATATCATCTCGTTCGGGAAACTATTATGAATGTATTCAGTTTAATTCGCTTATACTTATGGACACACCACTCCAGTTGCTTTCCTTCGTACTCACTATGACACTTAAAGAGAAAACTACGGTACCTACAAGAGTTGTTGCTATGCATCGAAGCTACAAAAAAAGTACTCGTTTCATCAGTGATCCAGTGTATTATCTCTACTTGTATGTGTGAGAGGGGCATTACTGGGTTGTCAACTGTTTCATTCGCCTTTATGTATGGTCAACATTGTCCCGTGAAAAATTATCCTATGTACTACTATAAATCCTCTACGATTTCGCCAACTGGCTCCTGTCGCTCCAAACAATATGTGACGGCCTCTGAGGTGGTCTGGTATCAATGGGAGGTGGTCAAATGTCGTGGATGGACGACATGTCGTTATTTTAGACCCCACTAACCGACGGCAGGTCGGCGTCGGATCTTGCCATCCAGCGGGGGAATATCACAGCCATCGCGCGAGAAAAAAACATGCACTACACTAACGGGACTAATGACCAAAGCAGTTGATGTGCCCGGAAACACTAAAAAATTAAATTAAAGCCGTTGTTTTCTTAGCACTGTTGTTTTGTTTTTTACGTTTTGGATTGCGATTGAAAAATTAACGTTAGAGTATGAAATAATAACTGATGGAACCACTGCCAGTTTGTGCTCAAACCATACGAACGCTGTTCGTACAACATTAAACAGAGGTAATTGGGGTAATTCGAGCGAGAGGTTATGTCCTCCTAGCATTTCCTACTTCTTTCCTTGTATTTCGCACACGCAGAGGCGGTCAACGCATGTGGCATGCGCTTAGGGACTCCACCGTTCTTCCCTTACCCTTCTGCGGCGAACTGAGGACTGACACTTTTGAGATAACCACAGGTGATGAGTCTAAGTTTATTTATTTATTTATTTTACGTCAAAAAAACAGTTAAAACTGCGTATGACGTGCTATGGGGAAAAGTGAATTCTGTGCACATTTTCAAACTTCTGTGATTCCTACACTAAGTCATTTACTACTTGAATTTTGAATAAAAAAAACAGCCTCCCATGGAATGCTCCCTCCCTCTTTTCAAGGTTAAATAAGCAATCAATTTTGAGCTCTTATCCATGATGTCCTTCGTCAAGGAATAATACTTCCTGCCGCGACAGCATGGAAACGATAATTTGAATAACTATATTTCCCACTGAATTCTAGAAGACTTGCACAGAAAATGAAGTTAATTTTATGTCCAGAAGCAAAACAAGGGGCCATCTCAGCATTTGCTCAATGGATCAGAGAAACTGGACGAAAAACCTGATCGAGATGGGGGTCATTGACCCAGAAGCTGCGATACAATACTTGTTACATATTGCTTAGAATTATAGAGTCCAATGGTAAATAATACATTAAGTATCACAGTTAAAATTAATGCTACTTTCCTTGTGATGCTCAGTATAGTCTCTAATTGTATAGAAACAGTTAGTTGTACTAACTAATAACTAATTGTAACTAGTCACTAATTGTATAGAAAAGTGTAGTTCCTTGTTCGTGTTATACTTTAACCTTCTTTGCAGTTGAACCTTGAGTAGAAATTAATAAACATTGCCAAACTAGAATTTTGTTGTGTGCATATTTAATGTTAGGTGTCTCTAAACCAGTTTTAAAAAATGAATGATTTTTGGTCGAAATATTATCAACATCAGTGTTTTAAGTTTGAACATCGATGTAGGTAACATAGATGTTTTGTTATCGATGTCCCATCACTACTTCTTATATTCTGATACCAGCGCCTGATATCAGCGCCAGGACTTATGGGGCTCTAAGCAGGACGAAACTAATGCCGCCGAATGTAAATGTAATGTAAACAAATACGAAATTGAACTGGAGTTATCAATATGCGAAAAGAAACTATAACCTATGAAATTTTTAACTTATTATTAAGGTGTTTTTAATATTATGAGCTGTAATCAAATTTACGTTTAGAACTCCTGAAGGTCCATATTCGTCGGAGAAATTAAGCAGTATCTTAGTCTTCTCGTGTATTACTCCATAAGTGGCTGGTGCCTCTATTACAGTCTGATAGATCGGTCGTTTCCCGTCTTGACGCCGCAAACATAACTTCGAGCGTGTGAGGTTGCCATTCACGTTATGCAATAGCAAGATTGCAAGAAAGAGGTACCGGGTACAGGGAGCAGTAGCTCAGTGCATCAACTGATGTCACTGCAGCGCCTCTGATCGGGAGGTCCTAGGTTCGAGTCCAGACGGCGGCTGTCTGGAGGAGAATTCTAGCGGCTTGCTACTCTGATCGGTAGTTTTCTGTGGTTTCTCCGATTAACACCATGTGAATGCCGGAGCAATACCCTACCAAACAGGCCACGAACCGCACGCGATCTTTCCTTCGCCTTCCTTGTCCTATCCTCTCCCCTTACACACACGTACACTAACATGCACTACACTACCACATATTCCGGGAGACCGGTCGGGAGCTTAGGGCTTGTCCCGGCTGGGGCGGTGCCCCGTTGGTGGGAGAGTCCTGGTTAGGGGAAACCCCACTCGCCCCGCCAGATCTCGCCGTCTAGCGGGGGAAGATCACCGCCATCTCCAGAGAAAAACATGCACAACACTTACGGGACTGATGACCAAAGCAGTTGACGCGCCCGGAAACACGAAAAAAAATCAATCACTCAAAGAAAGAGGCAGCCCACCATTCAATATTTTTTATTTACGTGTGGCGTTGTGGAACGACAACTTTGTTGATATTCTTTGCTCGTAAAGAACTGTTGAACAGCTTATACACTATTATATAAACTATTTTTCTGCAATATTCTTGAAAAGTATTTTTGTTAATTTTTCTGATTTATTGCAGTGTTTTACGAAAGTATTTAATTTGTCATTCTGGAGTAGTGTGCGTGCTACTTTTTAGAAAACTAGTCTGAGTGGTTTGTTCAGCAGTAACTCTGCTGCAGCAGGCCATTATTTTCCATAATATTTGCACCAAAATTATTAGATTAAATTACTTTTTTAATTCATATAAACACTTAGAAAATTCTCTTGCTTTATTTAATATGCATTTCAATGCATATATATTTAAAATTGGAAGGTAATTTCAATTCCTGATTTTTTCAATGTTTGAGAAACATTTTTACAATAATTGAGAAAATTTAAGAACTTATACTTGGGACGTGAGACACAAGATATTTGGCTTCATGTATACATAACTTGTGTATATAAGGCTGTTTTGAAAAAGAAATCCACCCTTTTCGTATCTTTCGGACAACTGTGCATCGCGACGCGGCACAGTATCACATGCAGTTGCCAGCGCGGGGGACGTCCTTTTGGTTCCTTGTATTCTATTTTTTCTCTTTCTCACCCTCTGCCGCTATTTCCTCCCTTTTCTTTGCGATTTCGATTTCCGCCTGCCGCAGCTGCCGGCCGCGGATGTGGTGGCCCTTGCGCTCGGCGTTCTTTTACTTTCAAATGTAATTCCGGCCGCCACCGCCGCCGGCGCCCTTGCGGGTCGCCCTCTCGGCATGTTTCGTCGCTGGTGGACGTCATGGCCGTTGGAAGCCACTGCCGCGCGATGCGGAAATGAGGTTCGTAATTAGTTGTGGAAATGCACGTCATGATGTGATTGCTCATACATATTAATTTCGAACGCATTATTACAAATGATATGGAATTCACTCCTTTAAAATTAATTAGTAAGATAATGGGTGAATTAAAAATATATTGAAGCGATTATGCGTAAGCAATAATTATGTTAAATAATTCAAATATCAGCACGTAAATAATGAATGGAATATTAATCCTTTAGTTAAAAAATAAATCTTGCAATATTATACTATATTTACTTAAAAAATGATATGATTTGCAATGAAACATGTCGAGTCATTACGTTCTTGTTTAGAAAAAGTTTGAATACCATTTTCAAATTTAATAATTTTTAACTTTCTTACTGCTAAAATATAAATTTATTTCGTTCATCAAACGAAATGTAGAGTAATGTCTTTTCGCCAAGTCAGTTTCACAATAATTACATTACATTTTTAGAACCTTACTCAATCATCTTTTTCAAATCATAATTATTCAGTTTTCTGTGTGATGTTGGGCTCCGTCTCGTCGGTGTAAGCTTGTTTTAAGGGAGAAGGGGTAAGAATAGATTCTACAACGGCAGTCCATTTCGAATTGGGAAAGAAAGTGGATGAGGGAGCTGCTCCAGGATTTGCCTGAAACTGAACCGGAAAACAATGGTATCAACAATCAGGACAGTCAACCTGCGAACTCCATGCCAATTTCCAAACACTTGAGTAGCGTTGTATATCAATGTACGTTTTAGTGTTTTGTCAACACATTAATAGTTAATTTTCATTTGTAATCCACACAAGCTCATTAGCATTTTCTCTCTACACCTTCACCAGATGTTGCTTAAAATACACATGCATATTTGCCATATTACTAATTGTATAGTATGTCCGTATATTCAGTTTAATAACTTCCTTAATTTGTTTAAAAAAAGTGAAATAAAAGTATTAAAAAATTAATCTCTTGATGGCGTCGAAAATAAATTTGAGGGACCCTACCGAAATTATGCTTGCCGAGGGGACGGCAATTGTTTCTGGCCAAGAATATAAAAGAAATTATCATTATTACAAAGATGACAAACAATTGAAAGTGACATCGAAAAAATCATTTCTTGTAAAATTTTAATAATAAGGGTAAAACAAACAATTACGAAAGCATTATCACAAATGATGTGGAATTAACTCCTTTAAAATTAATAATGTAAGATAACTGAAAAATATACAGAAGTGATTAAATAAACTCAATAATGTTGAATTATTTTTAAATGAAAATGTTTCATTTATCAAAAATAAAAGATTCTAAATAACAGAAAGGACATTAATTGGCTTTGGTCTTAAACCTCTCTAATTTACTAAATTTCCTTCATTTTTCTGCTGCAGTAGTTTTCTGTGGGTTGCGCCGGAAGTAAAAATTCGAGTGTTGGAAGGTCGCCAATTCTTCGACTTGGCAGAACCCTCCAACAGACTGCCTCAAGGCAAAACAAACTGAGGGATTCTATTGCAGTAGCTTGACGCTTTCGAGTGTCGCTGTGGTTGATGGGATCTTTTGTACTGCCTTTTTGTCTTTAGCGACATTCCATCTTCAGTTTTGAAATTCAAGCAAATCTGCCTCTTCAAATATTAATGTTGCAATGTTTTTATTCATATTTTATTTAACAATTGCTTTAAGATTTTGAAAAATAATGTAATGATCAATATAATATCAAAGCAATTTCATATTTATTTCAAAATTTATAATTGGTCGTTAAAATTTGATTAAACATAAAGTTCGAAATTCAGACTTTCTAAGTTCATTCTTAGTTGCATCAGATATTTTTGTTGTCTGTAGGACTGCAAAATCTTAAGACATACTTCGTATAGTATTCGAGTAACCTGTGTACCTGTGTTCGTCCGTCACTCACGTTTGTGCTATTCTGGTCTAATAATGAAAGTAAATGAGGGATAATTACACGCGTCTCGGGCTCCTGGTGATAATTCCACATCTTTTCACATCACTTCATATTCCACTACGTTTTTTGTGATTTGAGTAACCTTCGGAGTTAATCTAAGGCACTTTCGGTTCCTCTCAAAAAGGCAAATTAGTTGGCATTATTGTGAGTCAGATCTCTCTAGAATATGCCCAAACATGTCTTTTTGATAATTTCAATGCATCTATAAAGGTGAAATGCTATTAATTACTATACTACATTGCATTTCTTGAATAAATCATTATGAATTGATTCATCAGAATGATGATAAATTAATTAATATCATTTTGTAATGATAGAAAAATAAAATCGATACTTTATCATTTATATCTCTAAGAGAAATAAGTCGTTCAACTGTGTTATATCTACAATTCCTTTTATTACAAACATGCATAGCACAAATAAAAAAATTAACATTAGAATACTCGCCAGAGGTATCGCTGTATGGTAGTTGTTCGGTAATCGCCAGATTTCGGAAATGAAGATGGCAGTTATTTTCATCTACCTGACGTAATTCTTTGCCATGGATGATTAAGACGGTAACAACTGATTCGCAAACGTAAAGATAAGTTATTATTTATGAAGACTTCCGGTAAGCGATTACATATTTCTAGGGTCTATTTTCTGCAGTTCCAGAACCTTCGACGTACATGATTAAGTAAAGTAGTTTTATGAATAGTAAATTTATAATGCGGTGCTCAAAATACGTTAAAAAATAATTCTGGTTGGATCAAAACATTACTGAAAACTGCCTATATTTCATTATTGTGAGTTGGCGGTTCGTCATGAAATCTCAATTAATAAAGTTGTTTTCTCATTTAATTGAAAATACTCTTTGGACAGATCAGGACTTTGAACAGTTTCCAAAGAGTTCAAATATAATTTCGAGATTTCTTTTTAATTACCGTTTCAAAACTGTTATACTCAGGAAATATGAAATATAAAAAGTATTTAAAAAAAATGAATATTATGTATTATTATATATTTTAAACTTTGTATGTCCCAAGAAGAAACTTTATAATTTATTTAAAAAATCAACGAATCACGTGTAATGAAATTTGCAATAAGTCAAATTTTCACATACGTAAATATTTTTAGTTATATTTTAGAGGTAAATTGATACAGTGGATTAGTCGATTGCTATTCAATTACGTACCAATTCCTCTTTTTACTTTGAACGTAGCTCTATCAAAATTTTGCTGTAATGTTTTACACTTCAGCTAGTTTACCCATTACTTTCAGAAGCATCATCTCCTTCGTGAGAGTAGGTAATTTAGGCAATATAGTGTTATTTTCAACCTTCTGCTCAATAATGCGTAGAAATCGGAGAAAGTTGGAGAGATGAGGTTAGCAGAGGAGAAGATTGGATATCGGGAAGAACGAAACTTTGAGGTAGCTTCGAAAGTGAAAATGAATCTAAAATTACATTCTAATCGATACAGTTAGTGCGTGCTGTGATTATTCATCGATAAATATATATGTATTCTTAATTTTGTTGTGTAAACGTTTATAAATGTAGCTTTTCCATAATTTCATTTTCTTTTAAATTTTACTTTAGGCCTCTACTTAATATTTAATTCATTTAAGTAAGGTTTTAATATAGTGAACTAAATTTTATAATTATTCATACGTACTACGTGATTTAACAATTTGATTATTTTTTTTTGAAGATTCATTAGAAAAATAGAAAGATTCGTCAGAAATTAACTTTAAGAAGAGACACATTCATCTGAATAAATTTAAATGATGTTGTGAAAATGATCTTTTGAAATTATTTCTTACTCAAGGACTGTTTCTTATGTAATGATATTCTACGTAGTCTAATATTAACAAATTATGTTTTTCCCTTATGTATGTAAATTTGTATTAACAGAATTTAGGCTTACTTGTAAAACTTATGTCACTGAAACAAATTATGAAAACGTGAGAGCGGAATCCGTATTGATGATAAATCTTTCAGAAACAGTTTTGTTAGGACTGGTTTCTGAATAACATCATCAAGGTACTTTATGTACTAACATTAACTGGTATGGAATATAATACTACTTAAAATCTCGTAACGTCAAACAATTGAATCAATTGACTAATGTTGAGTGGGACGATGAGTGCCCAAAGTATAAAATTTATCTGAAATAGGCACGAAGATAATAAACAGGTGATATTTTTTATCAAGAAACTACACATTAATTTCCTTTTTTTTTTAGAAAATCAAATATCGATAAATGACGTACTGTTTGGGTGATGGGTACTTCACACACTTAGATCACGATTTCTTTGAATCTTAATTTCGGTTAATTATTGTAAGCAAACTCAAGTTCTGAATCAAAACACTTCCCCTGCTGCCTGGCGCAAGGATATTAAACTGTAAAAAATGGTAACGTGTTAAGTCATCACGCAGATTCAACAAAAAAATCTGCGTTACATGACCCGAAAACGAAGGTTTGATCTGCCTTGCCGAATGAATTTCTTGCGCAATTGAGGACGTGGCCATGGACACACTTTACTTTGTGGGAAATTGAAATAAATATCAACGTGCTTGAGGCATGATTACCCTAGAGCTTGCCGAAGCAACATATTATCATTCCGTTTTTCTCTGGGTGTATATCTCTTCGAAGAGCTATGTCGCTTACTCGGTCGATGGCCTCGGCCAACATCCTTCGAAATCGATGAGACGCGGCGAGCATTTCATGTTAGGACAACGCCTCTCAATCGTCGGTTGTCCAATACTTTCAACATTGACCGCACTCCTCTCCCCCTCCAGTCTCATTCGTTTGTTTCTTCTCGAGTCCCGAGGACATCAGACCTCGCTAGCGGATTTTGCGCCTCTTGAAATACCGACTTAACTTCTCTGGCCTTTTCCTATTTTCCTCGACGTTCTCGCATAGAGTTATATTTGCTGCCGGCCGATGGGCAAACTAAAATCTGAACGATAAATTCCAAATTCGAACAAAACAATGTTCGTGTTGTTGAGAAAGTCTCCTTTCCACAAGTATTCATTTGTTTTTATTTTATCGGAATCAGCAGTTCTCTTGAATTGGGATTCCCCAAAGATAGTAACATTTTCTTCAAAATTGTTTTCAAGAAACGATTTCTTAAATACTCTTGTATTCTTGATACGTTTGAAATTTTGTTAGACTCCCTTGTTTTCCCTGCTTCAGTACTGTGATATGCTAAAATTAATATCGAGCAAGTCTTTAATATTGAAAATTATTGTATTTTAATAAATTGTTTACTGTGTTTACTTACTTGTGTTCACATGTGACTTTCTTCGCAAAATAAGAAAATAAATTACGTAAGTGAAATAAAATAAATATAGTTTTGTTGAAACGGACGTAGGTAGCCGTGCCCTGCAGTTTCAATCACAAGCGTATACTCGGCAAGTAAATGCAATGACTTTTTGATTAGAGTGTACTGTGAACTCATGATTCCTATTAGTAGAAAACAATGGCCACATATCGCACGTGATCCCCCCTTCTTTACCCTGTCCCCACACTCGTGTTTCTTTTCTTGTCCATTTACTGACAGAAAATATCTGCTAATATATTCTATGCAAATATCTACAAATTATCATTATCGTTTAAGCTGATTAATTAAACAAAAGAATAAACGTTTATGTACCTCGCACAGCCTTGCAGGGACATTTTCAGTCTCCTATGTCAATTAGAAAAGATTGAGTGTTGCACATCAACGTCGGAGTTGGGAAAGTTCTTAGTGGACTTCTCGTTCCAACTTAAATCATTTTCAAAATTGGAGCATGTAAGCATTTCTTCTATATTTAGATTATATATTTAGATTTAGTAGTGATAATTATCTTGAGTATTTATTGAGTAATTATAATTACTCCTTCGTACTCCAGTAGTTGCTTGGAATTTTCTTAAGATATTAACTACAAGGTGAGATTCTTATAAAATGACGTTTTCCACTAGAAAATATGTATTGAAACTCCTAGAAACTTAATGGTCTTCAATGTTTTTCAAATTAAAAAACAACAACAGATATACAAAAAAATCAGGAGAAAAAAGGATATTCTCTGAGCCTCCTTTTATTTAATGTAAATGAATGAAACTTAGTTATAATGTTATTTACTTCTCTGTGCATTTTAACGATAAAATATTGTATTCGAATTAAACACCTCATTCAATCACATTGGCACAAGATATAAACTTGGAGAAATGGTGATCACGGTTATCACGCGATATTCGAAAGCATAGAAAATTTACCAAACAGAAAATCTTCAAGTTTCAAGAGAAAGTGAAGATTGGAATTGTTTTAGAAGTGTCTCTTTCTTTTTCTGTTTAGTTTCCTGAATTTGAGTTAAGCGACTGACGCTTGTCCCTCATCGGCGAAGGGCCCAGCCTTCTCGGAAGTACTCGCAGCACTTTTCAAGATTACTTGGATCGACAAAAACGCACGAGGCGGTTGACCCAGGCCTCTGTGGCTTTCGGGAAAGGGAAGGATCGAGCAGAAACGACTAGCCCCTCAGCCAAAACCCGTCTTTAAGTGAAGTATAAAAGGCGGGAAATGAATCTGAAGGCCGTCGGCTTGTACAAACAGATCTGGCTTAACCGTAGGATTCTTTTACGAACACAACGAAAACATGTATATTTCGTATTTTAAAGTTTTGGGCGAAATGGTATTTGTTGTCTTTGAATTAAAAATTCATAAAATCATTCTAGAGAAGTAGTCACATTATTTTCTAATAATTTTATAAACACCAGACTAAAATGTTTCATTTCTCTCTAATTCTCTTTAGAGCCCCAAGATAACGTTACTTATTTCTCTTCAGATAATTATTTTAAAGAATTTTGGAATTCTGTTCTTGGAAGGTAGTCTTCGAAATTGAATGTCTCATTTATACATGTACTGTATCTTTTGTTATAACTGTTATTCTACAAGAACATCACCGTTGGACTTGCTTATCCAAGCTCATCAAATTCATGCCATCATTATCCTTCCTTAATTATCCATGTATTTAACACTTTCTGGTCCTACCAAACTGCTGAACCTTCTCTTATACTCCCCAATCTACTCCATTATTTTCTCCTTATCTATCCATACATCTCTCCGACAAGTGTTCTCAATGTTCTTCCTTCACTCCATAATTCTACATAACTTATCTTCGCGAAGTTAGCCAACACGTATTCGCAATCCGTAGTCTATTTCTAGATACAGCTCTCCTACTCCCATCTCCTACACCTCCACCTCCTTTTTCGTAAACAATTATTGCTAATTCTAAATGCCTTTTTGCTTGTATTTTCATTTCTAAGTTAATAATGCAACTGTTTAATCGCAGCGTGAGGTTCTGCAGCACACGAGGATGACGCATAACATAACGATTTGAATTATGATATAAATCCAGGATTTCATGTATTTTTTTCTTTATTTATTAAAGCCGCATAAATTTATAGGTCATGAGCGACCAGAAAGTTTGTACATAAGATAAACAATATTTGAAAAACACACGATATAATTACGAATATTACGAAATGATACGAATATTCATTTACTAGTTCTTTGATTATAGGTTAATTTCTGTTATGTCTCAAGCATTCAATTACACTTTGTGAATCTGCATATATTATAAAATTATTGTTGAGTAATAATGATACATTCTTTAGAGCTTTTAGTATAGCAAATTATTCGCAGTAAAAAATAGAACATATATAGTTAGTTTGATATATGTAATTATATTATCAACCATTAAAGCACAACCTGATCCATGTTTTGTTCTTGAACCATCTGTGAAGACACATAGTTTTCGTGCTTGTTTTTAATTTCATTGTAGAGGGATTGGTATATTTGTGGATTTGTATCTTTCTTGGAGTATATGCATAAATCTTTATTAACTCTTATTTTTGGTATTATACAAGGGGGTCTTTTAAGGGTTATGTTTTGTTTAATTAATGGAAACTCTGTATTTCTTTAAGAAATTGGTTTAGTAGGTGGTAAACTGATTTAGGTGTTCTTGAGTTCTTGGAGTATTTTTCACTGTTCCTAGTGGAAAATACATTCTTGTATGTTGGGTTAAGTGGAAACTGTGATATTTTGCATGCGTATGTGTAGCAAACATTCCTTCTTCTGATGTGCAGTGGTTCTTCGTTTGTTTCTGCAAGAATACTTGAAATTGGATTGGTTCTATAAGTACCGATTGCCAGTCTTAAACAAGTCGATTGAATTGTATTGAGACTATTTAGTATTGTTGGGTTAGCAGATTGGTATACTGTAGACCCATAGTCAAGCTTGGACCGTATAAGAGCTTTATAGGAAAGGAGTATTATATTTTTGTCAGCACCCCAATTAGAGGCTGCAATACACTTTATTGTATTCAGTCTGTGAAAGCATTCCAATTTTTGTATGTGTGGTCTCCATGTTATTTTCCTCTCTTATAAATAATTCCGAAGACTTCTTCTGAGATAAAATGTGCTAACATGAATTCGAAGAGTTAATGGTAGTAGCGGTGATGGTGGTGGTAATATTGTTTGTCGAGCTAGTAGTACTATCTTCATAAAGTTGCTGATAGAAACGGTGAGGTTTTTTGAATTTGTAGCTGTGCTGATGAAGGAAGTAGTAGTTGCAGCGGTGGTATTAGTGGTGGTGACTGTATTGGTGGTAGTGACAGTGGTTTTGAGTGTGGTGGTGCCCATGACTAGTACTAGTGTCATTGGTGATGGTGCTGCTCAGAGAATTGATAGGGGTGTTGGTGATGGTACTGGCGTTGGCTTGGTTTGGTTTGGTTTTCTCGTGTTTCCGGGCGCGTCAACTGCTTTGGTCATTAGTCGCGTTAGTGTAGTAATGTTTGTTTCTCGGGAGATGGCGGTGATCTTCCCCCGCTGGATGGCGAGATCCGGCGCCGACCTACCGTCGGCTAGTGGGGTTTCCCCCTAACCAGGACTCTTCTACCAGCGGGGCACCGCCGCAGCCGCGACAAGCTCGAAGCTCCCGACCGGTCTCCCGGAATATGTGGTAGTGTAGTGCATGTTAGGTAAGTGTGTGTGTAAGGGGGAGAGGATAGGACAAGGAAGAGGAAGGAAAGATCGCAGGCGGTTCGTGGCCCGTTTGGTAGGGTACTGCTCCGGCATTCGCCTGGTGTTGACCGGAGAAACCACGGAAAACTACCGATCAGAGCAGCCGGCCGCTAGAATTCTCCTCCAGGCAGCGACTGAATTCGACCTAGCTGAAAAGCTAGTGTCGAAAATCCTGCCGCCGTCAGAACTCGAACCTAGGACCTCCCGGTCAGAGGCGCTGCAGTGACATGAGTTCTGGCGTTGGCGGTGGCCATGGTGATGGTGGTGGTGGTGACGGCCAAGTGCGCCAGCGAAGGTCGGGGGCGGGGCGGGGCTGGGCGTGGCGGGGCGGGGCGGGGCGGGAGGGGCGGGCGGGGCGGGGCGGGCGGGGCGGGGCGGGGCCTGGCGGGGCGGGGTGGGGCGTGGCGGGGAGGGGCGGGGCGGCGTGCGAATAGCGGAGCTGTCGCGCAGAGCGTAGCGGGTGTCGGCCGCAGGGGCGCGCTTGAATGCAGCCCCAAATTGGACTCCTCCGCCCGCCCGCCCTCCTCGGCTGGACGCCGTCCTCAAGAGGCCGCGCAGACAGCCCCGAGCCTCCCTGCTGTCTAATAAAGAGGTACTACCACTCTCTCCCTTGCGACATAGCATTAAAGTTTCTTTGTTGGGAGGTTTTTGTCGCAGTCTGCTACTCACGAGTGAGTTCATTATCACATTTTGGTTCAATATTAGTTAATTAAATTAGAATCACTAAATATACGTGGCTGTTGGGAACTAAATAGAGGCCAAACTTTCTTTGGCTTGATAACTATTGTTAACGTTACTTCTGTACGATGTTAATACTATATCTAAAATGTAACACAGAAATTTGTATGTTTTGCGTGTATTATTTCTCATTTAAGTTTTAAACAAATTTACTTTTATGTGCTTTATCTGTCACAATAAGTAAGAATTATCTCAAGAAACGTACAATTAAATTAAATTTTTAAACATATTTTCCTAAAAATTGTTATTAACAGTTCCTTTTTTAAGGTCCATTATTTAGGATAAGGGGTAAGATAAAAATGAATATTATGATATCGAAGTGATTTTAAGCAATTGGTGCATAATGTGATATTTTATGTTTTTTTTCTTTTCTTTTGCCCTTTTAATCTGGTATTAGTTTATTACGTCTTAAAGTGAACCAATTTTAAAAAAGGTCATTAATGGAACGATCTCGTTTCCAACTTTTGTTCTCCAAATTCCCATATTTTATGGTAGTAATGTTTGGCTTCTAGAAGGGAAACGAACTGGAAAAATTGTATAAATCCATATTCACAAGTGAAAATGTTGCCTATTAATGGAGAAGAATAAATTGGAAAATGATTAGTGCAGACCAGATTTCTCGTCATTCTAAGAATCTGATTGTTAGGTATGTTACTAGTCTTACGTTTAGCATTTTTTTACTTAACTTCCAGAAATTTGTATTCCATATGACAGCTGAGTTGTAGATACTCGTACATTTTTCTAAATATTTCTCTCGTCTCTGTTCGTCCATCATTCATTCTCTCTCTACCGCCAGTTTCTATCTTTACCTTTCCCCTCTATTCTTCACTTCTCCCTCCCCTTTCCTAACTGTCAACACCATCTCTCTCCTATCCCTCCTTTTAACTTTCCTCTCTTTTTCGTCCCTCTCTCTTTTCTCCTCTACTTCTCTCCTCTCTTCCTTCTCTATCTCTCTAATCCTCTTCTCTGCCTTCTCTAACCCTCTCCTTTGATCTCTCTAATCCTCTCCACTGCCCTTTCTAACCCTCTCCTCTGCCCTTTCTAACCCCCACCCTCTCCAACACTCTCTTCCACTCTCTCTAACCCTCTTCTCCGCACTAACCCTCTCTTCCGCTCTCTAACCCCCCCCCGCCTCTCTAACTCTCTCCTCTGCTCTCTCTAACCTCCTCCACCGCTCTCTCTAACCCTCTCCTCTCCCTTTCCCTCTCCTCTATGTATTCCTTTTCCTTTGCTTTCCTTCGGCCCTCGCGCTGGCGCTGGCGCTGGCGCTGCGCTCCCGCAGGCGGAAAGGCCGCGTGTCTCCGCAATCCCATTTGCCGCGCCGCCCAAATGAAGATCGCGCCCTCGCGCAATTGGGCGCACAGGCGCATGCAACCGCCGCCGCAAATGAATTGGACCAACAGCCGCTCCGTTGTGCAGCGCCGATCGGCTGCGCTGCCCACGCATGGATTTTCTCGTCGTTGGTTTTTTTCTCTGAACGCGTGGTAAAGCACTTGTGCGACCTAAAGGTCGTTATGTCACGTTTGACCTTTTACCTTGGAGCGCTAATGAATGATTTGCACCTGCATCTACGTGAATAATTACAGTAAATTGTCTGATTGAAAAACATGGCTCGGCTTATCAGAAAAAAGAAGATTGGAAATGAAGATAAAAGGGAGAAAATAAGACACGAAATTGATTTTTTTTATCTCTAAAATTAGTACGTTTGCATATATTAGCATTTATTACTGGCTACTCTGACAAAATATTTTCCGAAAACCGTTAATAGTTACCAACATTAATAAGTTCATAATTTTGCAATAATTTGAAAAGTGCAAACGTGTCCACTTTCTAAACTACTCTGTAGTCTTTTCAATTTAATATTATTTTTCTTGCCTCTTCTGTAGATTTACAATTAATTATTTCATTTAGAGATTTTTAGTATAAAATATAAATATGACAAATGCAGAAAGATAAGATTTTAGAACTTGCGAACTCAGGTGACCTTCCCCTCTCAGTTTTAATAGCAAAATTCCTTCTATTTTTGTATACTATTGGATTACAAGAGTGCTTTTTTAGCCTTTCTCGGAAGCGATAGTCGAGCATCGGTGCCAACAGCTTCGTATTTGGCAACAGATCACAGAAGATCTACCGCTACGGCTTGGCCCTTCAATGCGAGTCTTCTTAGTATACTTCGATTTATGTAAGTAGTGGCACTTAATGTAAGTCAGATGTTACGGTGTCATTCAATAGGGAGCTTGAACGTCACTACAGTGATGTCACTATGGTGAGGCTCAGGCTTCCAATTGGATGACGGCGTTACAGCAGATTAAACGTCAAGTGCCATTATAAGTAAATCGAAGTATAGTACAAGAGAATGTAATAGTGGTTTTTGTGAGCTTATCGCTCTCGCCAGTCACAAATCCTGTGCGACCGCGCTGGATTGCTCGGTGTGGCTCCGCGAGTTCTCACATTGGCAAATACGTTTGGTACGTATATTAGCGACGTGTTTAAGAACTTTTTTAATGCTTCTATGCGGAATCGTTTTTGTCATGTGTACAAATATTTGTAAATGTGTGTTAAGTTGAACATCAAACAAATATGAAGATCCTCAACCCATTTGAACATAAATGAAGTTAGATATTTACAAAACAGAAACGTGAATTATGAAGATTGAATATTAACAAAAAATTGGGACCACCTAGACCAGACTCGTGCATCAATTAATGGTTCAGTCGTAAAAATAGGTCGATCATTGTTTTATTGTGCCCTCCCTGGTCACGCTCTCTCGAGCTGTCACTTATTATCCCATTGATTGATTTATTTTTAAGAGCATTTACCTAAACTTTATCAATTAAAACAGGACATGCAGCAAAGAAGACAACACATTCAATTAATTTTTTTATTGTGTAATATAACCGCCTGCTTACTTTGTCAATGAATCAGTTTACAGTATTTTATGATACAATTCCGCGCACATTATTTGATCATTCCATAAAAGTTTTAATAAGCGCCAGTAGAAAAGAAGAGAGTTGTTTGAAATGTCCATTTATTGATCAGATAGGTTAAGTGGAAACGAGAGCTATCCCGAATGTTCTGGAACTTGCCTCATGCGACCACTGAAAAGGAAAGTTCTGCTCTTATGAATTGGAAATAACGATGGCGACGAGAAACCCGCGGTGAAGCAACGTACACAACAAACAACAAATATGACGTCTTGAAAAGCTTCAATAAGAGGTAAAGAAAAATGAAAAAAAAGTATATACTACAATATTAATCGATATGAACAGGCACGTTTGGAATGATAAGCTTTCGAACCGAAATAACTAACATTAAGTAGTTTCCTTTAAATTTAATCGTTTTTGAACAAATAACATTGTATAAATTTACCATTAGGATCAAATAAATTTGTTTTGAATCCCAAACTAGCCGAAGGAATTTCGTTTAGTGGAGACGTGAGGGGTGTGCACAAGAAGTACGAAGAATACTGAAGCCCCGAGGATCGAGTTAATGTTTACCCACCAACTTATCACCTCTTGACTTCCGTACGGCATCTATAAATTCATTGAAAGCCAATGTGAAACCAAGCCGACTTTTACTGTAATTTCGGTGGTCACTTGAGTCAATTGCGTATTAAAAAGACGGTGCTTGACTGCTTAGTTTATAGAAGTCGAGTTCCGAGATGCAGGGGAAAGAGAGAATAAACGATGCCAAGGTCACACAAACGGTGTCAAAGCCTGAAATAACGGATCTAGCAGAGAAAGGAGCTCTGTACAAATGTTTTGTAGGAAAATTATATCCTCAGGATATTTAAAGACAGTCGAATCACTCGCATAATTTAAATGATTGATTGATCTTTCCCCACTGAAAGGCGAGAACCGGCTCCGACCTTTCCTTCAAGTTGCCGGGATTTCCCCAAGGTATCTCCCACCTGTCGGGCACCGCCCGATCGGCCGCGACAGCTCTAAGCTCCCGCTCGGCCTCCCGGAACGTGTGGTAGTATAGTGCAGGGTAGTGTATGTGTAAGTAAGGGGTAAAAATATGACAAGGAAGAGGGAGGAAAGATCGCGCGCGGACCGTGGTTCGTTTGTTAGGATACTGCACCGGAATTCGCCTAGTCTTGGTAGTAGAAACCATGGAAAACAACCGATCAGAGCAGCCGACCACTATAATTCTCCTCCAGAGCGGCTGAATCCGACATTGCTAGCCACTGAAATCAAGCAGTTATAACATTTAAACCGTTTCTTTACTCATACAAATTTTTAAATTTCAGATATGAAATATAAAATAAAAATTAAAAAGAAAAGATTTAAAATTAAAAATTTACAGTCATAAAAAATGTAATGATAACTTGAAAACGATGTTAAATGTAAATCGGATTGAAATTAATAAGTGATGTCTATCAAATTAAAAAGTTACCATCTGGAAAACCGAAGGTCATCCGTGCAAACTGGCTGGCCCGTACAAAGAAAGTAATGGACATGAAGACGGAGATGAGACCCCACCCGCAAGTGAACTGAACAAAAGAGAGTTCACTTACGCGTGGAGTCCCTTCTCTGTCTCTCCCTTTGTTTTCCTCTCCGTCTCCATTTCAGATGTTTCTTTTAAGAAGATTGTTTATATCCTTAATTATGAAATTACTCACCAGATTGATATGTACTAAATATACTGTTTTACATACAGATATTCTGCAATGTTTATATCACGTTTCTTGAATTAGTTCACTTTATTTCGTTTCGCACGGCCCACTCCTCCAGTACAGCTACATTATCCATTAAACCGGAAACTAAACAGCTGTTCACCCCTATGCTCACATTTCACTGCTCAGTCTCAGACTGGGCTGCCGGCCACCGAGTAGCATATTAATTCCTGGCAGCCGCCGAGCGCGGAAGCTTCCAGAAACTTGCGTCATTCTTCTCCGCAACACGTGAACATTGCGAAAACTGGGGATAGGGTTCGCCTCGCTCTTCAGGCAGATGCTGCGGGCTCCAACATATGATGTAATCTACATTACATTTAAATTAAAGACTGAAGTTGTCACGTGCTTCCCTCTTGAAATAATTGTGAGTAAATAATTTAATTGTTTACATTACACTTAGTTCCCATATCAACATTTTTTCGACTAAATATGCTCATAAATATTAACTCCGTAACTGTCCTCGACCTCAATTACGAATTAATGATATAATAAATATTATAATATGAGCAATCGCGCTACACCCAGTATGTAATCGGAAGTCGGTTGAACTCTGCTGGCTCGTACGCAGGAAGTAATGAAAACGAAGACGGAGAAGAGACCGCACGAGTATGTGAACTGAACAAAACAGAGTTCACTTACTCGTGGAGCCTCTTCTCCGACTCTTTCTTTGTTTCCCTCTCCGTTTATTCTTCTCCGTCTCCACCTCTTTCTTGGTCTCCGTCTCCAACTCCGATGTTTCTCTTAACAAGACTTACATCTTTTACTCCTTCTTTAACACTTTCTACTTACTAGACTGACATATACTAAAATACTGATTTATACTTACAGATACAGATACTCAATATACTCACTTCTTTTAACAAGAATTACTCACTAGACTGACATGTACTTATAGTACTGTTTTACATAGAGATATTCTCTTATGTTTGTATGACATTTCTTCAATTTATGTTCACTTTAATATTTTCACACGGCTCATTTCTTGGTACTGCTACATTTGCCTTTGCACTGACCACTGCACAGCTGTTCACCCCGATGCACACATTGCACAGCCCAGCCTCGGACTGGACCGCCGGCCCTCAGGCCGCCCATTTATACTGGCAGGGGCTGGCGCGGAAGGTTCCAGAAACTTGCATCATCCTTCTCCGCGACACGCGAACGTTCCGGAAACCGGGGTTAGGGTCGGCCTAGCTCTACAGGCAGATGCTGCAGGTTTCAATATATGATGCAGTCCACGTCACATGTAAATCAGTGTTTGAATTAGCCATGTACTTCTCTGTTGAAATGTCTAACTAGTAAGTAAAAACTTACTAGTTCAAACATTAAACCTTGTAGGTGGATAATAATTTTAGCATATAAATAAAAAGAGTGGATAAATCCGCTTTTAATGTAAATATGCTTACAGAAACAAATACAAATAAATCTCAAATGCAAATTAATTATAGCAGGAATCACGTTAGACATACAATTATGTATAATTAGCGCACGTTTTCTTGAGCTTTCAATTCATTATATGTGTGAAAAGAGAGTATTTTGATGGCAGGACTATTATTTCAAATTGTAGCTCGTTCTTCAATTGAAATAGTTTTTACTATACAGGAACAAAGACTTCTTTTCAAGATGCCAGCATCGCTTGTTGCTGTCTTGTATTTATAATTCGACTAATGTCGGTAAAGGATTCCGGAAGTCAAGAAAACGTGCACGTTTAATAACTGCAATTTTTTTTGTTCCAAGTTTCGCCGTCTTTCGTTGAGAACGCTGCTCAGAGCCGCGCTGCTGTCGAATATTGTCAATTCTCGAACGTGCCCCGCTCCTCTGCTATCTCGCTTCGTTAGTAGTCAATCGAACGGTATCCTCATTGGGCCGCCATTCCGCTAATGTCACCAATTTGCGCATTCACTCCGCAATCTTGTGGTTACCTTATTAAAATCCAATACAGATACCCAAGCGACGGCACTCTAATGAAAATTCCGTTATCGAGATCGAATTTCTACGGCAGAGGGAATGGTGGAAGGCCTTTATATGAATCGTGCGAGTGCACGAAACAGAAAATTGCATGAGCCCGCAACTGTTGGTTCCGTTTATTGAGTATACTGCATAAGAAAATAATCATTCCCTCTACGTAGTAGCTAGTGGTACGGTTCTAAAAACTTTATGTATTAGTTATAATAAGATTTTATTTTAGTACATTATACCAATATACAATTCATCATTATGCAATACGTAGTAAACAATGGAGAGATAAGGTTAATATGTGCACTGCCTATGATCGTTCATCAAAAGTGACACGATTTTTAAATATCCAAATTCATGCAACTTTTATCTAAAGCAACAAAATCCAAATATTCATAAGTATTTTCACTAAGTATTTATTTTCTTTTTATTAAAATATGAAGCGTTTAATTGCAAGCATAAATAGCACATTCTTGGCATTTCAAAAATGTTCGTAATCGCTTGTATATTCTCTTGTCGCAAAGTGACGATAAATACACTTTCTTTTTGGAAACTAAAAAATATCGATTGCCCGAGGATTCCAGTCATTGAATGATTATTCCCCAGAGATTTGTTCTGAAATATATTAGTTCTTTCTTGCTTTCATTCTTTCTTTCCACATTATCTCCTATTCTTTTTCAGAAATACCGCCAATTTCAATACTGGATTAAATCCAAAAAGAATTTTACTATTTGTAGTTTTAATGATACAATACATCGGATGACTATGCAACCATCATATAAAATGGATACACAATACCATGTGTGCGTGAGTAGTTGGTTTCTGCGAACAAATTAATCTCCACTCTGTCCACTCTGTCCACTCTGTCACTCTGTCCACTCTGTCACTCTGTCCACTCTGTCCACTCTGTCCACTCTGTCCACTCTGTTGGTCATTGCTAACGTTTTTCGTTGTTGTTGTGTTTGCAATCAGCAATACATTTTGCTACTGTTCAATAGAGCTCATACTTACGAATAAGTTACAAAATCTAGAAGGATTTTCAGAAAAACGCCGAGAAGAAATGATGCCACGCAAATAAAATTAAAGCATTATCGAAGGAAATAATAAGGCCAGGAAATAATAAATAAACAATTGAAAGCGTTGTCCAATGACGCGAATAATGTTCAAAATGATGATGATGATTGACTACGACGTCGAAGAAGAAAAAGAAGAAAAAGAGAAGAAGTTCTAAGATGAAAAAGTTTAAACCATAGACCAGTTCAAGAAACTTCCCCTCCCAGCTAATAGTTTCCTAAAAGCAATTAATAAAATACAATGAAAATATTTCGTGACTATAAATATTAGTATCTCTTGAGTTATTCATTATAATTATGATTTATTTAATCGGTAGTTCTGTGTTGAATTTAATTTTGGACTGGAAACATCGCGACAAATGTCATCGTACGTATTCCACATATTCTGAAAACAATTCAATCTGGCGACTTCCTCGTGACGTCATGGACAATATTTCTAAGTAATAGACGTTGTAGAAAGTTCAAAGAAATATCTGAAACCATGTAAATCGTCTCCACGGTTTTGTGTCTTCAATCTTGTTTATAGGCCTCTCCTTTCTTAGTGAAGCTTTCTATAAGATGAATCGTACCGTGCTAATTGTGCTGTAGCACAGTGACACCTAGCAACACTAAACCCAAACTATTCATTAAAATTTGGTTGTTGTTTAATTGTTATTGAACTGATTTGTTCGTACAAAGTGAAAGAATATTGTGAAGTCCCTGCGGAAATTCTCTCAAAAGCTAACAAAACTACGGACAGTGGTTTTCAGTAAAATTTCGAAAAATATATGAAAATGTTTATGGTGTATTTCAGAGTTATATCACAGTGAGAAGAACAGTTTAAATTGCGTTCGCGAAACGCTACTTTTAAGTTATTTACTTCTATTGCCAAATTGGAGTTTAGAATATATTATAACACCAAAAAATAACATTTCGAGGATGTTAGTTGATGTGCCTTATACATCTTATTACTATGGATAGTACTGCTACTCAAGAAGCACATACTATGTCTTAAAAAAGATGTGATACGTAACAGTGAAATATGAGTGACTGGTGGCAATTGTATATTGCAAATTTCATATCAATGAAGCAAAATAAGGTTTATGAGTTTTTTTCTTGTTTGAACATTATGCCATTTATTTATTTCTTGTATTTGATTTCATCGTAAAAGAATTCATAAAAATGTTGAATGTGTTCTGTTGGTATTAGAGCGGGCCATAAAGTATTCGAAAGGCCCGAGGGCATAAAGAATCAGCAAGGCCCGCAAAGGTATTAGCAATACCGTTATGTGCTTTGTTTGAGGTTGTAAACACACAGAAATGAACTGGTAAACCATAAAATAAATAATATCCCGTGAAATGTACTCACCCTGCGCGAGCACCTCCTCCTGGCTGACGTTGCGGAAGTCGCCGTGCAGCAGGAAGCCGTGCGCGCCGCGGGCGGCCGGGCTCCCGGCGCAGTTGTCCTCCCACAGCTGCTCGGGAGTGCGGTTGTGCACCGCCATCTCCTCCGACGCCCCTTCCTGCGTACACACACACGCGCCCCCTCATTAAGACACCAGCAGCTAGGGTTGCCAACAATGTTCACGGAAAAGGGAGGACTCTCGATGAGCAAAAAACAAAACAAACAAAAAACGCTTTAACCCATTTCTTTTTATAAATATTTAATGAAGAATAACATCGGCTCTTTTCCTTCCTTCTCTCCTTTGCGATTCAAGTCAAAAGATTCGTTCACAAAATGGAGATGAAGATGGTCTGAGCGTCTCTTTTTTATTTTAGTCGCTAGACAGACACTATCATACACGCGTGTAACTCATGCGTGTCTCAGCGTATATTCATGTTTCTATTATAAATTAAACATTAAACGATACAGCGTAGCAAATGTCGGTCATGTGACAATATAAATGACAACAAATGTTAAAAATGTGCTCAAAGGAGGACATTTGACATGCAATGGAGGACGATATGACAATTGACAATGGAGGACTGTCCTTTCAAATGAAGAACGATTGGCAACCCTACCAGCAGCTGACATTCCCGAACGTCTCCGACATCTCCGAACAAAGTATGTGACATTGATGTAAAATATATTTATAGTTTTAATCGGTTCTGGTAGGTTTAACCCTACGTTGCCTGACACCATTCAATTCAATTATGCTTCATTTTACGTGGTGAGGCTCAGGTCATGCTCTTCCGTCTGACCACGCAAATTTCGCTACACTACACACTCTTCTCTCTCTCTTCTTCTCTTTCTCTCTTCTTTCTTTTCTCTCTCTCTTTCTCTCTCTCTCTCTCTCTTCTTTCTCTCTCTTCTTTCTCTTTCTCTCTCTGTCTTTCTCTTTCTCTCTCTCTCTCTCTCTCTCTCTCTCTATATATATATATATATATATATATATATATATATATATATATATATATTAAGGATTTTAAAATATATTTCTGGAAGTTCATGTATTTGTCCATCAAAATTTTATTCGTAGTTAGATAACACTTAGTGGTTTGTTTTTTACGTATTTTGTACCTGCTACGTAACTGTTGATTCTAATTATTTTAGCAAAAGATTAAATTGATTGTTGGCGAGGTTGAGTCATCACTCACGATATGTAAAATATATTTAATTGAAAACCCAAATTAGTTTACCCTCGGATAAGGACACCGAGTGTTATAATGGATCCTTATAAAGTAAAGAGAATGAAATTCAAAACTTGTAACACAAGGAACTAAATAGACAGCCATCATCATTTATATTTTTAAATTAAATTAAAAATTACCTTAATTACCTGCATATACCAACAACTATATCCTCAACCTTTATAAAACGTTCCCAGTCAGTAAAACTTGAAAAATATGTAGCTTAGGAATCGAAAGGTTAATATGTTTTGCTAGGTATAATCTGTGGTGGTAGATATAATCGTATCGGTAAGTTAGGTTTCTGTATGAAAAGACAAAATTTGTTTTGGAGAAATGAAATTTTACCTAAAGATTATTATTGCAAAGTTCTATTTAGGAAGAATATTCAGGTGCGTGTGATATGTTTCACTATTCTATTCTCAATTAATAACCTTAAATGCAATTTCATGATGCGACACTTAATATTGAAATACACTTTGTACGTTCTAATGCGATAAAGACTTTGTCAGTTATTGATTTAATTTTCCTTTCCTTAAAAAGTTTTCCTTTCACTAAAACAAACTAAAAAAAGGCGTTAGATTTGAATTGTTTTCCCAAACATTTGCCGTTTTTCAGCGCCCGATTACTTAACTTTCTCTTCTTTGCCCTTCAAGGCGTGAAAGTAAAAATAGGCTAGAGCAGTATACAGTACTCAAAGGAGTCCTGATTTTTTTAAATAAAACAGAAATCAGTCAACTAAATATTTGTTTGCTCATTGAATTATTACTTATTAGTGCCTTTACCTGCCTTTGAAATTCTGAATATGACATATTTGCAAAATTGCAATTACATACAATTTTGATTCTCAAACATGAATTCGCAAGAATAGCAAAATAGTTAGAATAAAAGTACTAGATGTAGTACGTGAACTTTTTGGGGAGACGTGTTCTCCCCGCGCCACTTTTAGCCTCAGACTTTGCACGTCACGAAACGCGTGCAGACAGAATCATGCGCAAGAATCTGCCACCACGCTAAACAATGGCACCATTCAACAGTGATTTACTTTGATGGAAATGTTTACGTGAACGTTAGACGTTAACTCGACAGTCTGCGTTTTTCAACATTTCATTCTCAGTTAACACGATTCGAAGAAAATACTATTTCAATGAACAAGGATACTCAAAAGACGACTTGAAATGGATTTTTTAAATTAACAACCAATCTTAATTTAAAAAATGCCTTTATTTCATTAGTGATCACACAAATAATGCTAAAATATATTCTCAAGTCGACACTGGAGTCCAAGGACTTACTACTGATTACTAAACTACTGAAATGAATTTCCAGTGACGAAGACACTTCCGGTATTTTTTGAGTTTCTGAAGTAAAAAGTCCTGATTATAACAGGGTAATACGGATTTGAGACAATAATCGCCGTGTACATTGCGCACTCTTATTCATCACACACCTATAAATCAACCTTAACCTTCGGGCGATCAGCAGATCCTGTTTCTCCGCAAGGCCCATTCCTACGGTGTGAAAAGAATCCGGAAGTGCACATGCCAACCCAAAGACCGTCCTGAACAGTTACCCCATCGGAGAGGCAGACAGACATAGTAAGGAATTCCTACTGTAAGGTGTACCACAATGATTCATAATGGCGAGCAGTACTCTAACAAACGGGCCAGGAACTGCGTGATATCTTTCGTTCCAAGTAATTGCTGTATCTTCTCCCTTAACATACACTTATACACACTATACTATTATACATGATGAGTCAGATTCTCAGGGCGGCGCGGCGCACCGCTGGGGAAAATGTTTGGAGAGGGAAATCTCCCGCAAATCGATGTGTAGGTCGGCGCCGGCAGCACCCATCGGGGATCGACACTCGCTTTCCAGCTAGGTCGAATTCAGTCGCTGTCTAGAGGAGAATTCTAGCGGCCGGCTGCTGTGATCGGTAGTTTTCCGTGGTTTCTCCGATCAACACCAGGCGATTGCTGGAGCAGTGCCCTACCAAACGGGCCACGGACCCCGCGCGATCTTTCCTTCCTCTTCCTTGTTCTATCATCTCCCGTTACACACACAGTTACACTAACATACACTACACTACCACATACTCCGGGAGACCGGTCGGGAGCTTAGAGCTTGTCCCGACTGGGGCGGTGCCCCGCTGATGGGAGAGTCCAGGTTAGGGGGAAACCACACTAGCCGACGGTAGGTCGGCGCCGGATCTCGCCATCCAGCAGGGGAAGATCATCGCTATCTTCCGAAAAACATGCACTACACTCACGGGACTAATGACCAAAGCAGTTGACGCGCCCGGAAACATGAAAAAATCAATCAATCGATCCATCTGGGAAGTATTATACGCGCACGTTTTCTCGAGCCCCGGAATACCTACCCCCCACTCCTTTATCAACATTAATTCAATTATAAATAAATGATAGAAACGAGCGTTGTTGGCAAAATCTGATTACCAGAAATGTTCGCTCCCGTGTAATGGAAACTATTTTGCATCGCAAACCGAGATTCAGATTTGATGTAATATTCCTGTCGTCAAAATAAATAAACCCCCACTCCTCTTGCATCTGGCGAAGAGAGGGCTCAAGAAAACGTGCGCGGATAATACACAGCCACCTCTCAGGATGAAACATTCACTATACTAAAAGAACTAATGACCGTAGCAGTTGGCCAGCGCGGACACATCAATCGATGTGGCGTAATGGCGAGCGCATACGCCCTTCTTGGTTCAAATGTGGAATTTATGATGGACAATACGATTCCCGTGGGGTTTAGTGGAGGTTCTACATTATCTCCTGCCTTTCATTCCACTATTTTTGGCATCATTATAATCATCATATACTCATTGGATCATGGGCCTGAATGCTCACAGCAGTTGAAGAACCTCTAAACCGCAATAAATCTTGATGGGCCACGAGAAGAAGAAATGTTCCCGGGTTGGGATTGAAGAGGACTGAGCGGTTTGCGAACCGGGGACCTCTCTCTTCCCGCTGCCGCCGCCCGCACAGTCGTTGTCCTGTTTACCGGGGACGCTTGATAGCCCATAAAGGCGGCGCCGGGGGCTATTCCGGGCACCCTAAAGCGGAGCGCGACCGACGCCCAATTTAGCGGCCGCCCTCGCCCTCGCGCCCGCTCTTCGCCGCCCCGCCTGCCACGCCCCCTCACCCCAGCCACCTGCTCTCTTCGTCGGCCCGGCCCGCCACCTCCGGGCGCCCACGCCCCGGGCCGCCCCATTCCGCCACATCGCGCTTCGCTTTACCACACCTCATTCCGTCGCATCCCGCAGCGGCCCACCACGCTCCGCCACGCCCCATCCCACTCAGCCGTGAAGCGCCGCGTCCTGCGACGCCTCCCCTTGCTCCACCATGCCACGCTCAGCTACGCCTTACCAAGCCTCGCTCGCCCCCTCTCCGCGACAGGCCCCGCCCCGCTCCTTCCCAGATGCTGGAAGACCATCTCCGATGAGATGATAATGGGGCCTGTGGCAACAGTAACGGTGGCGGTGATTGTGGCAGCTGTGACAATACTGGTAGTTGTGGCGCCGGGTGAAAAAATACCGGTGGTAGTGGCAGTAGTGGCGGTGACGGTGATGGTGACAGAGGCGGTGGTGGCGATGCCGCCGATAGTAGAAATGCCGATGCCGACGGCTGCAAGAGCAACGGCAGCACTAGCACAGGCAGTGGTGATGGCGGGAGCGGTGGTGGTGGCGGCGGTGCCTGTGATGTAGATGCCGAGGGGAGGTGGCAACGCTGACACCGGCGGTGGAGGGGACGGGAACGGTGGCGGCCATCTTCCTACACTTGACCCTCCTCGTCCCTGCTGCCTTTCGAACTGCTCGTCCGATAGCTATTGTCTCAGAAGCTGATGGCCACTTTCCTCTGAACCCCTGATTCCCTTTCTTGACGCTTACCCCAAAAGGGCTTCGCAGAAATTCTTATCGAGTAACATGCATTCTTCCGCCTGTTCGTCTTTCGCGGTTAGACCACCTACGAGCCACCAATCGAGACAAATGAGGTGTCATTTGACGCGTCGCGTCTCGGTCTCCAGGTGGGGAGCTTATCAGGTTTTCTAATACATTCAGTAGATGCTGAGATTTTTTCTAAAAACGTGTTTTTGATTTTTTAGGCAACTAAGAAGTCAAAAACATGTTTTGAGTGTTGCGTTTTGAGACTTACGGTGCCTTCAAACGTAATAAATAGCTCGCATCTCGACAAGAGAAATCGATTGGAACAATTGGTTTACTCTAAGGTATTCTGGAAAAATTCTTTTAAAACAACAGGTGTTTCTGTGGTTTCGTAGTGTGGAGTATTGTGTGCGCCACATGTTGTTATAGAATTGTAGAAATATGTTGTAAGGGAAGACCAACAAGTAAGAGACGTTTTTGCTATATGAATAAAATGATATTCATTATAAAGAAGACGAGTAAATTGTATGATTTAAATAAATATAATAAATAAGATGTTATAGTGCGGAAATAGGTATTAATTTATAAATTCATCAAAGTTTGCCAGGTACCAAAAGGATGCAAAAGAATACCGAAAAGAAGCAGCCAGCCTACTATAAGATGTCGAAAATTTATATTAAATTTTATTATAAACCTGCAAAGCACAAATAAAACTGTTGAACACGAAAATGACCGCCGGAGGCGCAACGCCAAGTTAATTTGGTAATATCTTGAATCACACGTTGTTTGCTTTATTCATTTTCTCAATATTATGAATGAATGCCTTATTTTGCGGGGCGAGACTCAGGCCATGAGGCCTGCCCTTCCGTCTGACCACGCACATTTCGTTACGCTCCTTTCACCAACTGGGGGAGAAAGATGGTATTTCATGGACGACAAAACAAGCTATTAGAATTTAGCTGAGAGGCTTCATTTAGGCTTAAGGATCTTTTACATGCAGTAAATTGACTAACATGGGACAGCCGACTTTACTTACCCTATAAAGGAACGCGTACGAAGAATTTTTTCGCCCTAAAATCAACGGCTTCGATCGGGTTTGAACCCGCGAACTTGAGTCCGATACGCTAACCGTTACTCCATCGCCGCCGCAATATTAGGAATTTTCGATAGTATTGATGAGTGGATTTTGGTGACTTGATTTTACAGCACATTCCATGTTATTCGCACTGTTCTTATTCCAAGGTTTTGCTTCTTATAAGCTGATAGCCAGTTGCCCTTTTCAATATCCGGAAACCGGGAGTGGTAGCTCAGTGCATCAACTGATGTCACTGCAGCGCCTCTGACCGGGAGGTCCTAGGTTCCCACTCCCCACGGCGCGGCAGGATTTTCGACACTAGCTTTTCAGCTAGGTCGAATTCAGTCGCTGTCTGGAGGAGAATTCTAGCGGCAGGCTGCTCTGATCGGTAGTTTTCCGTGGTTTCTCCGATCAACACCAGGCGAATTCCGGAGCAGTACCTTTTCAAACGGTCCACGGACCGCGCGCGATCTTTCCTTCCTCTTCCTCGTCCTATCTTCTCCCTTTACACACACATTTACACTAACATGCACTACCACATATTCCGGGAGACCGGTCGGGAGCTTAGAGCTTGTGCCGGCTGGGGCGGCGCCCCGCTGGTGGGAGAGTCCTGGTTAGGGGGAAACCCCACTAGCCGACGGTAGGTCGGCGTCGGATCTCGCCATCCAGCGGGGGAAAATCACCGCCATTTCCCGAGAAAAAACATGCACTACACTAACGGGACTAATGACCGAAGCCGTTGACGCGCCCGGAAACACGAAAAAATCAATATCCGGAAAGCTATCCTTTCGAATGCCGCGCGTTTTGAATAATCGTTGATCCTCGTGCAACACGTAGCACGTTCTAGAACTTGTTAGGTTTAATAAGCAGGTTTTGTAGATATTCAGAAGCATTTTTTAAAACCCACTCGAGTTGCTTAAGAATATTTAGAAATGCTACAGTTGTTATCTTCCATTTAGTGACAAACAGGTTTTAAAAATTGTTAAAAACTAGCACTGTTATTCCAATAACTTCAAAGAATATTAGCCGGATCAAAAGACCACCATTAGCTCACGCAATGCAGTATTCAACTACACTATGTGCTGTTCACGAGGGCGCTGTTCACTTAGGCGTATTACTCTCTGTTACATTGCGGAACCTTCTCAGAGTACTTGGCAGGGAACATCGAAGAGAACCATGGACTTCCAATCTCCATTAGACGGCGAATTGCTTCAAGTAGCAGCAGGGACTTTACAGTCTTCCGTGTGCCATTGTAGTACAGTAAAGCGCAGAAGTAGCACTTTGCACACCGACAGAATCGGATTGTTCTGCGAATCAACTTGTTTCAAAGCCAGAAAATGTGTTTGCTTTCTATAACCTGTTTTAACAAAATACAGTATTTTTCATTTAATTACTTTCTATAAATAAATAACTTAACGTAATAATTACTTTGTAATTATAATTTATACGAATTATAATAAATAAATGGAGATTTACAATTTTTTTGTATTTTTATCTTATAAATAGTACATTTTATTTTATAAACACTCCGTGCGAAGGGGAAAATGTTTATGCTCAATTGTCATCATTTAAAATATCCTGTGTTTCACAAGTGCACGAGAATGATTTTTTTAACTTTTACGAACGTTAAAATCTCCGTTGAAAATGATTATTTAGTCTTTTAACCCTATGTGGTAGTGGCCGAACATCCAGTGGTTAAGGCGTCAGTTTTGTCAGGCAGTCCTTTTGTCTCTGTCTCGAGCAATAGGCAGCAATAACGATTTCCGTCGCGCGATGATCCTTTGTCTCGGAAGAATCCTGCTTAAGGATCTTCTGAAGTTTCGTCCAATTGAAAAGAGCCAATTTACTTCTCAACAGGCTGATTTAATGATCCTTCGTAATAAGAAGCAATAAGGCCAATGAAGCAAATATTAGCTTCTACTGGAAATAGTATGGAGCGAGTGAGCAATGAATATGATCTGCTGAATTCATACCGTTGAAATTAACTTATGAGGGAAATTTAGAAGTTTATGGCTTTTTTGTTTACTTAGGCTTTACACTTTTCATCCATTACGTGCGAATCAGCATTTATTAATTTCGAACGCGTCAATATCTTAAGTTAATAAGCCTGTATGTGTGATGCATGTTATATTCCGGATTGTGGCAGTGTTCCTGCCACACTGGAACGTGAAATATGACGCCAACTTGTACGTTATCTTGCAGGTTTTTCCCCTTTAGGTACCTCTTCCAGCGAGACAACATTCGACAAATGCTCTAAGCTCCCGACTATTCTTCTGACGCACGTAGCAATGTAATATCAGTAAAAATGAATGTGAGTGTGAGAGGAGAGGAAAAGATATCTATCAGAGAAGGAAGATTGTGCTTGATCCGTTGCATGTGTGTTAAGGTTCTAGTGTCATTCCCCCTTGCTTTACGTCAACGGTCAGGACAACTTTAGGTCAACGGTAGGATCTCCCTAACGAGAAGGGACATCCCCACTTTCCATGAAAAATAACAAGCACAACTCTTACGGGACTAATGACTATTCATTGACGCGCCCGGGTACAAAAAATAATCAATTTAGAGAAACTGCGGTGTTTTCGTCTTTTTTTCGTTTAAAGTTATGCTTTTCTGTCAGTTATTTTGCGATATTTGCATTTACTTGTATTTCATTCATCTTCGTTCCTTCCACTTTCCAGTGCATTAACAATATTCGTCGCCCCTCATCCGTATGTGAGAGCAGGTGGCCAGGGCCTCACTCGCGGGCAGGCGCCTCGTCTCGGGCGGGAGGGCGCTTGGCGGCAGCGATTCCAGGCGCGCGAGGGCCATCCATCTCGCGAGGCCATTGCGATGCCCGCGGTGTTTCGCCGATTCCCCGACCGCCGCGCTGCCGCCGCCCGCGCGTGACGCCTCTCCAGGCGCCTTCCGCCAATCAACGTTCTCCCCCGTTTCTGCGCTTTCCTTGATTGCCGACTGGCTTCACGGAGTGTGACTTGTTCAATACGGCTGCGGGATAATGAAATGCAAAGATGTTCGGTTGGTTGGTTGGTTGGTTGGCTGATTAGTGATTACGAACGCGTCAACAGCTTAGGTCTTTAGTCCCGTAATTGTAGTGCATATTTTTTCCTCGGGAGACGGCGGTGATCGTCCTCCGCTGGATGGCGAGATCCGGCGCCAACCTACCGTCGGCTAGTGGGGTTTTCCCTAACCAGGATTCTCCCACCAGCGGGGCACCGCCCCAGCCGAGACAAGCTCTAAGCTCCGGACCGGTCTCCCGAAGTATCTGGTAGTGTAGTGCATGCAAAGATGTTCGGGTGAGTAAGTGGTTGTCGGTTGACAGTGACTTACACCTCTCGTTCGTAATGTGGCTCCTGCTCGTGAGCTATTCCGGATGTGAGTTATTATTAGTTCCTCTCGATCAATTGCTTCATTTGAGTCTAATTTCTTTGCTCCCAGCGATCGTTATTTTTTGCTAAATTATATTATGCGAATATAAATGCCATTCACCTCAGTTAAACGTCTAAACGTGATAATACATTAATAACTTCCCTTCAAATTATAGCTATTGAAATAAAAAATCATAAAGAGAAATAATATAAGTATCCCTTTAGTTTGAGTTGCAAAAATAATGTCTTCTTTTACTACGGCATTTTTCTCCAATTTATTCATTTGCAAATAATAATCGCATAAAAATTTAAATCGGGTAACGATGCTGATGGTGGTGGATTGTCACCACTAGATGAAAACTATTCAGATGATGCTTCTTACTTGATGAGAATTCTAGAGGACAATTTTTCAAATCGGTGGTTCCCGTGGCTTCATCCGATCGATTGCAGAGGAAGCTGGAAGCGGAACTTAGAAAATTATTTTATGGACTGCTCGCAATCCTTTGTAGTCCATTCTCTCCACAAATATCAGGTCAAAATTCGAGTAAAGCTTTAGGGCCGTGGGAAAAAGATGTGAACAATTATTACGTACAAACAGGCATCCTCATTTTGACCTCATTTTAAAGCCACGTTTGACACCGGATACATCTACTGTTCGTGCTAGTTTTCTTGACGCTTGAGCTCTCTAATCCTCAACCAGTACGACTCAGCACGGACAAGCCAAAAGCCCGATCTCAGTCGGGATAACACGGCCAGTTGGTGAGGGCTGTCTACCATTACTTTCGTATTAATGAAAATTCATTTTTCCGGTGTGCCGGTCCTCTGATTCTTTGTGTGCTATTTTAGTGTTTTCTTAACTATTTTATAGGACGGTATTGTGGTTGACTCTGAATTTTACGATTTATATTTTTTTATACATTTAATATTATTTGAAAGCTAATGGTAACACTTTAGTAAGCAAGTATGCAGCATCTGATTAAAAAAGCATGTGTTTGGATAATTTTAAGTTATATTGTTTGATTTTCGCAAGAAATGACTAAAATGTTACTAGGATAGGAGGTGCAATATTATAATATTATGTAACCGTTTCCAAAATCTAAGGGTGAGTCGTTGAAGCTGCACAATGTTAATGCAATCTTGAAATTAATAAAAATGTATATCAGCAATAGGAATCTACGTTTGAATGCGAAGAGTAACAACTGTTTCGAATAAATTGAGTAAAAACACAAAAGGAATGAGGGTGGTATCTGAGCTACCCGCAATTAACAGAAGACATCCTCCTCTCCATTTATTCTTATGCTGCGAGTCTGTCAATTGTGATTTAGTTGTCTCGTCATGGGGCAAATTGTCATGAAACTAAAAAAAATTCATAAATTGAAATATACATTTGAAGTGATGGGATCAATATGCTACTTTTAAATAAAATGAGTAAAAATTACAAAAAGCATTGGTTTCAAGATGTAGCATGCACCTAACATTGTTAAAGGGAGACATCATCCAGTCAGTGTACCAATGAGCTGTGAACCCGTCAACGTTGGTCGACATGTCCGCTTCTGTTGATTGATTGATTATTTGGTTTTCGGTCTCGTTAGCTGCGATACTATTAGTTCCGTAAGCGCAATGCGTTTTTATTATAGCAAATGGTGGTGTTCTTCGCCCACTGGATAGTGATATCCAGGGCAGACCTACCCATCGTCTTGCGGGGTTTTCCCAAGCTGGGTATATTTCAGCAGGAGGGCGCCGCCCCAGCCGGGCACGCTATGAACTCCCGACAAATCTCTTGACATGTGTGGTGGTATAGTGCGTGCAAGCATAAGTGTGTGTATAAGGTGTAAGAATAAGACAAGGAAGAGGAAAGAAATATCGCGCGCGGTACGCGGCATATTTGTAAGGATAGTGCTCTTGAATTCGCTTGGTACTGATGTGAGAAACCACGGAAAAAAACACCCATTAAAACAGCCGGCCGCAAGAATTCTACTATAGGCAAAGGCTAAATTTCACTTAACTATCTAGCTTTAATTAAATATTCTGCCACCAACGGCATTGAACCGTAGGAGGTCCGAATTGCTGTAGAGACAGCGAGTACGTCATGGCATTTACCTGGTATTAATAAGAGAAAATACGAAAATTTAGCAATCAGAGACAGCGGCCGTTTGAATTCTTCCAACAGCAGCTGAATTCGATCTAGCTATCTTGGTAAAGTCTAAAATCCTGCCACCATCGAGACTCAAACTCCAGAACCTCCCGCTCAGAAGCCCTGCAGTGATGTTAGTTGATGCCCAAAGCCACCTCAGCCGACAACATGCGATACATTTTTTTAAAAATAAAACAAGAAAAAATTGTGTCATGTCGCCTCGTCTGTCAAAAGAAGCCACCATTAAAACATTCTACCCATGTTCTGTGAGCCTGACAGTGTAGACTTGTCCTCTCCTGTGCTTCCAGGGACTCAACAGGCGGCGCACGTCCCTGTTGTTTGGCGGCGGCAGCTCCTCCGCCCTTTTTACGCCAATTGGCCCTTTTGTTGCCGCGGCGCCGCCTCCGCGCGGAGGGCGCTGCGGCCGGGCGCGATATAATTTACGGGAGCTTATACACAGAGGTCGCGCCTCGCCGTCTGCGGAAGATGGCGCGCGCGCCGCCTCCGGCCGTGAAAAGAGCGAAGCACTTGCGACGGGGAAATAGCCATCGCTTTATAAGTTTCTCTGATGCCTCCTAATTCAAGGATGTTTTAAGAATGAGGTAATAATAATATTAAATAATGAAAACTAAATCCAATCGTGCAAAAGTTCTGGATTTGGTTTGGATTGATTAGTGATTCCGGGCGCGTCAACAGGTTAGGTCATTAGTCCCGTAAGTGTAGCGCATGTTTATCGGTATGTGGCGGTGATCTTCCCGTACTGGATGGCAAGATCCGGCCTACCGTCGACTAGCCGGGTTTTACTCAACAGGTATCTCCCACCAGCGGGTTGTCGCCCAAGGCGGGACAAGTCTCCTGGCATGTGTGGTAGTGTAGTGCATGTTAGTGTAAGTGTGTGTAAGTAAGGGGTGAGGATATGACAAGGAAGAGGAAGGAAAGTTCGCGCGCTCCGTAGCCCGTTTGTTAGGGTACTGCTCCGACATTCCTGCCGAAAATCCTGCCGCCGTCGGGTTTCGAACCTAGGATATCCTGGTCAGAGGTCCTGCAGTGACATCAGTTGAAGCACTGGCTCACCGCACTCGGTTTCTGGATTCGGTAAATCGTTGTTTTGAAAAGGAAAATGGAGTCATACTGGATGGATCCCTACGTCGAAAGAATCATATTTAGGATCAGGTTCAACTGAGAGCGGTAGCTCAGTGCATGTCACTGCAGCGCCTTTGACCGGGAGGTCCTAGGTTCGAGTCCTCACCGTGGCAGGATTTTGGTACTAGCTTTTCAGCTAAGTTGAATTCAGTCGCTGTCTGAAGGAGAATTCTAGCGGCCGACTGCTCTGATCGGTCGTTTTCCGTGGTTTCTCCGGTCAACACCAGGCGAATGCCGGAGCAGTACCCTACCAAACAGGCTACGGACCGCACGCGATCTTTCCTTCCTCTTCCTCGTTCTATCCTCACCCCTTGCACACACACTTACACTAACATGCACTACACCACTACATATTTCGGAAGATCGGTCGGGAGCTTAGAGCTTGTCCCGGCTGGGGCGGTGCCCCGCTGGTGGGAGAGTCCTGGTTAGGGGGAAACCCCACTAGCCGACGGTAGGTCGGTGCTGGATCTCGCCATCCATCGGGGGAAAATCACCCCCATCTCCCGAGAAATAACATGCACTACACTAACGGGACTAATGACCAAAGCAGTTGACGTGTCCGGAAACACGAAAAAATCAATGTGGGGGTGGTCATGGGGGCGCGAGTGTGGAGGCGGCAGCGGGGCGTCAGTGGGGTAGGCGCGGGGGATGCGCCCAGACACGTTTCAGGGCGTAAACAAGACGAGATGAGGGCTCTGGGCGGAGAGGCGCAGCGCGGCGGAGGTCGGCTGCTCGCGCTACCGGCTGCTGAAGAGAAGAAGCTGCAACTCGAACAAAGGATACGTTAAAGCCACCGCGACACGAGCACCGGTCAGTTTTTGCCAACAAACAAAGCTTTTTTGCCAACAAAGACGCAGTATACATATTCATTTTCTGAAAATTGATTACACAAAAATTACACGGGTCTTTCGAGCTTTGAAATGAGATTTTAGCACCCTTTAAAATCTTCTAATTGATTACACAAAAATTACACGGGTCTTTCGAGCTTTGAAATGAGATTTTAGCACCCTTTAAAATATTCTCTCTCTCTTTCTTTTTCTCTCTCTCTTTCTTTCTCTCTCTTTCTTTCTCTCTCTTTCTCTCTTCTCTTCTCTTCTCTCTCTCTCTCTTTCTCTCTTTCTTTCTCTTTCTTTCTTCTTTTCTTTCTCTCTTTCTTTCTCTTCTTTCTTTCTTCTCTTTCTTTCTCTCTCTTTCTTTCTCTCTCTTTCTTTCTCTCTCTCTTTCTTTCTCTCTCTTTCTTTCTCCTCTTTCTTTCTCTCTTCTTTCTTTCTCTCTCTTTCTTTCTCTCTCTTTCTTTCTCTCTCTCTTTCTTTCTCTCTCTTTCTTTCTCTCTCTTTCTTCTTTCTCTCTCTTTCTTTCTTCCCCCTCATGGGTTGGTCATTTCAATTACTCAATGTTGGTACTAAATTACATAGTAAAAGTAAAAAACAGTGTTAAGAAAATAAGTGAGACTCGTGTTTTTCAAGAATAAACTTATTTCTTTCTCATATACTACTACTATACCCCGAATACATACTTAGAATAGAGAAATTTTAATGTCTCAAAAAATCGATGTCTAGTTTTAATAGGGACATTCTAAATTATATGACTCAAATGTCAGTCTCAACAATGATTTTGAAATTTCACTAATCAGCGCTTTTTAAAAAAAGGCCAATAAAAATAAATTTCTCTCAAATTAAGAACGCACGCTATAAGTGGTGTTTGGAGTCTCAGAATGACTCAGCAATTACTGAACTCGTAATATCATTCTGTTGATTTCATGAAGGTACCGGTACTGCAGCTTGCAATCATTCCCCGGACGGATAGAAGGCAAGTATGATTTGAATAGTGAAAGTAAAATCCAAAAACCCTATCGCCCACCCGGTTTGTCCACCACAAATTCCAGAAAACGACACCGGAATTCAACCTCACTATTATCCACGCACGTTTCCTTGAGCCCTCGCTTCGCCAGTTGAGAGAGGAGTGGGGAGTTTGGTTATTTTCACAAAAGGAATTTGATATTAATTTGTAGTTCGTTTTTCGATGCAAAATACTTTCTATTACAAGGGAGCGAACATTTTTTATTATCGTATTTTGTTCACAATGCTCGTTTTACTATTTACTCTTAATTCAAACCGGTAGCGGTAGCTCAGTGCACTGATGTCAATGCAGCGCCTCTGACCGGGAGGTCCTAGGTTCGAGTTCTGACGGCGGCAGGATTTTCGACACTAGCTTTTCAGCTAGGTCGAATTCGGTCGCTGTCTGGAGGAGAATTCCAGCGGCCGGCTGCTCTGATCGGTAGTTTTCCGTGGTTTCTACGCTCAACACCAGGCGAATGCCGGAGCAGTATCCTACAAAACGGGCCATGGACCGCTCGCGATCTGTCCTTCCTCTTCCTCGTCGTATCCTCTCCCCTTACACTAACATGCATTACACTACCAAATATTCCGGGAGACCGGTCGAGAGCTTAGAGCTGTCCCGGCTGGGGCGGTGCCCCGCAGGTGGGAGAGTCATAGTTAGGGAAAAACCCCACTAACCGACGGTAGGTCGGAGCCGGATCTCGCCATCCAGCGGGGGAAGATCACCGCCATCTCCCGAGAAAATAGCATGCACTACACTAACGGGACTAATGATCGAAGCAGTTGACCCGCCCGGAAACACAAAAAAAAATTTATCAATCTTAATTCAACTAATGGTGAGAAAGGAGTGGGGGTAGGTATTCCGGGGCTGAATAAAACGTGGGCGCATAATAAAAAGAAATGGTAATCTAGCTACTACGTTACCCATGGTCACAACACGCGTGAACAAGTCAATTAGCGAAATGAGGGACAGCTTCGTGGAATCTCCGATTCGTGTAAACGGGTCGACGAAAGGAGCAGACTTGAGGGCGCTGCAAAGCCAAGTGAGAGGCGGCTGATGGCGCCTTCTGGGCGGATTGCGCGGGCTTCGTCGACGGCCAGGCGCGCGGGGCCCGCGGACGCGAAGCACCCCGTTAAGTGGTTTACGGCGCGCGGAGGAACGCGCGTTTCTCTCCACCTTATCCGGAATTATTATCCGGCGACTCGCGTTACGTGTAGCGGAGCTTTGCGTACAGTGGCCGCTCTCTTAACCGGGATTAGGTTAACCGGACGCCTCTTTAACTGAACTCTTCAGAAAGGACAATGGTGAACAGTAAAGAGTGTGTGAATAATTAACGTGTGCACTGTTTGCGTTTTTAAATATTTTGTTTATTTTTTTACGTGATAACTTTGAATTTTGTTTGTATTACTGAATTATTCGAGTTAACATGGAACTTTTCATAAGTAATACCACGTGTGTATTTCAAATTTCCGATAAATTTCCAAGTCGCATAGTGACCAGCGATAGCGCTTCACATTATTCCACGTTATCCGGAATTATTATCCGGCGACTCGCGTAACGTGCAGCGGAGCTTTGCGTGTCTTTAAGTACAGTGGCCGCTCTCTTAACCGGGATTAGGTTAACCGGACGCCTCCTTAACTGAACTCATGTTTTCCCTTATTTCTTTTATTTTTTAAGAACTCTTCAGAAAGGACAATGGTGAACAGTAAAGAGTGTGTGAATAATTAACGTGTGCACTGTTTGCGTTTTTAAATATTTTGTTTATTTTTTTACGTGACAACTTTGAATTTTGTTTGTATTACTGAATTATTGGAGTTAACATTGAACTTTTCATAAGTAATACCACGTGTGCATTTGAAATTTCCGATAAATTTCCGATTTGCATAGTGACCAGCGATAGCTCTTCCCATGATTGATGTATCGCCCCTTTTAATTGGCCAGGAGGGAGGAGGTGGCATTAAAAAGCGGTAGTGTTTTTTTGGGGGGGGGTGTTTCACCGTCTTGATTGATGTGTTCCAGGTGTTCAGTTCAACGTCATAGGTGTTGATTTCACGGGTGGAATATACTGTATCATAGCATCTCCTGTTCATTAAACAGTATTTTGCTAGTGTTTTTTATTGCTAGCCCTTTAACAAGAGTTCTGGATTATAATTTACCTATTTTTGCAAATTTGTAACGTGTCTTTTCCGTCCTTGATAGGTATCGAGTTCCGGTGAGTACTATCCGTTTGCATAAAATCACAAAGGAATATGTCGCGAAATAGATATAGGTCAGGGCCCTTCTTTTAAGCTTCATCCCCTGAACACTGCTTCTGTGTTGAGATTAATTCTTGAAGACGATTAATTCATATAAAGTGTTAGATATTTCAATTAAATCAACTATCAAAATAGTCAATGTAAATTAGGTATTAATTTCTTAAACATTTATTTATGAAGTGTACTATTTTTTTTTAAAATTTTTTTTTTAAAAGATACAGAATGAATTTCTATTTCGCAAAAGGACGTCTTGGGAAACGCTGGGAAAGTGGTACGCCGTAAGAGCTAACCAGGAACAATACGCCACATCTTGCCGAGTCTTATAAACTACGAAGGGCCTTGCGGTTTTCTCATTCCCAATACTAAAGCTTGTGCTCATGATCTCGTTCACGATCGTTTGTTTATTCGCACCGAAGTCATAATTTTCTCAATTAGTAGTGCATTATTGGACTCCATTGTTCCACTGTTCTGGATGCGTTCCTTGATTTCTATACCTAAAGGTTTACGAGGGAATAAGAACTCTTTCACCCGAGACAAGCTTTGTCATTCCAAGTTTTGCTCGTCTTGCCTGGAATTACTTTGACCTATGCTTGCAAAGTTAACATCTTAGTTGAGTTTGATCTACCGCAAGTAACACATTAATCGCGTCCAGTAACGACCGTCGCGGTGGTGCTTCGTCTCAATTACCGGGCTTCCAACATTCAATGGGAGTTTGTCACGGGAATGGCTAATGTAGATTGCGAGCGCCTTGAGAATGTAAATTTCAAGAGCTTGAACGAGATGTTAGAGATCGCTAGGTTGTCTTGTTGCTAAGCATCGGCGTGGGGTGAAATTTTGAGAAGATAGTACATTGCTTGATTGAACATGTGAGAATAAGAAAAGGTTCAGCAGCCATAAATACCTGCGACTCTAACTAAAAAAAATAATGAATGATTCTCTCTAGAAGTAGATGAATACTTTATGATAATATAAGTTAATTTAGATGTCAAAGAGGGGATAGTGAAATGGAAATATGCGTCAGTCATTCTTAGAACTTTATACTTAATATAGAGTTATTTAATACCTCGTAATGGCAGTCCTTTAACATACTTCCATATAAGGCTTTACTGGAATTTAAACAAAAATGATAATTATGAATCGCCACATGTACTGATAGTTCGTCTCTCTTTGTTCCTTTTGTATAAGATATTACAAGTAGCTTCGGAAACCTAGAATTTCTTAGGGATTCCTCCACTTATCACATCTTGTATTATATTACTGGTGAACACCTCAGCCCCGCCGCGACCACAAATTCAGAGAAATCACTCGGTATTTGTGGTTAACTTTGGATTCACTCGATCAGCGCTTCTCTTAACATGGCGTTGCCCGGATTTGGCTTAAAGATGCTTCACACTAATTCCAATAACTGAACTTTCTTCGCTCGTTTAGGCGAAAAATGCAAAGTATAATCAAATTTACACTTCACTATTCACAATCTGTTAGAGTGGAACTCAATCTAATCCCGTCCTGCTCGCCCACTCCTACAATAGATATATCTATTGTAGGGCATCGCTACCCCACATACACCGCTTTGCCACGCGCCTTCTCCCGCCCTTCCCTGTCACCACTTCCAAACCTGCGGTCTACTTCGCTTTCTCGATAACTGCAGTAATTAAGAAATCTATACTCGAAGAAAAATAAAATACCTTAATTCATGTGTACGCTATTATAACAATGCAATATAGCACACTTCAATACATTTCCAACTTGTCGAAGTTTTAGCAACAACGTATTTTGTTGATCTTCTTTCATGACTGTTTCTCAATAATTTCATATCTCTTCTTCATTACATTCATTCTACTAAGTGCAATTAAAATCAATTTTCAACCTACTGTAATCATCATGTATGGGAAGAAACATCGGAAATGTTATTGGGTCTCAAATATAAACAGTTCACGTGACGCAACTGATTATAAATTTAAAAAAACATTCACAAGATGTAATATGCATTTTGAAGAATGGTTTATTCTTTCATTTATAGTCTTCTTAATTGAATTCTTCTAATAAGCGTCATACTTCTACTAAAAAGCCCAGAACAACTCGTAGACAGTTACAGTGCTCTGTTGTCCGTTCATTTGTTTCACACTTTGATTATAACAATGGGCATGCCACTATTGTTAGGCTTCGTATCCTCCAAAACAATTTTGTTCCTTCGTTTATTTCTATGAAAAAAAGTACATTTTGAGAAAAAGTATTTAAACGCAGCTAGGATATGTTTGATTCTTGATTGCTGAAAAATACCTGTGCCAATTTTGGGAGCAATTGCTTTAGTGGTACTAATTATTCTTTCCTGACACCATTGTAAACAACTTCACTTTTACATAATACAAGAAAAACTGGAATAAAAATAAGAAGACAAAAAGGAAGAAGAGGTGGTGAAGAAAAAAATACCGCTTCCTGTTACAGACATTTCCTGTTCCTTGAAGCTGATCCAAGTGTCTCTCCGCGCCCCTTTGTGCCGCCGGTGGCACCTCGGCGTCCTCCGCGTCCGGCGCATTCCGTAGGCGCCCTCCGCACAGGCTATCGCGCCCATCGCGGCCCCGGCGCGCGCCGCCGATAAACCCCGGACGCTACGGCCCGCGGGGCGCGCCCCGCCGCCCCGCCGCCCCGCCGCCACCGCCGCCCCGCCGCGCCCGCCGCCCCGCCGCCCCGCCGCCCCGCCACCCCGCCGCCCCCGCCGCCACCGCCGCCCCCGCCGCCACCGCCACCGCCCCCGCCACCACGCACAAGCTCAGGCCGCCCACACCTCGTCCTCGGATGCTCGGACACCGACCACGTGTCCGGGCGACCGACTGCTCTGATCCGTACTTTTCTGTGGTTTCTTTCATCAATACGACGAGAATGTCAAGTTATACTCTAGGAAAGAGGCCATGAACCGCGCGCGATCTTTCCTTCTCATTCCTTGTCATATCTTGCCCCTTACTTACACTCACAAATACTACACCACACATACCGGGAGACCGGTCGGAAGATCCGGTCGGGAGAGCTTGTCTCAGCTCGGGCGCTGAAGGGAGCATCAGCCCCCGCTGATGGGAGATATCTGGTTGGGGAAAACGCTGCAAGCCGAAATGTAGTTGGCGATTGATCTCACGGGGGAAGAACACCGGCACCTGCCTTGATAAAAAAAAGTTAACTACACTTACGCGGCTAATATTGATAGTCATTGACTCGCCTGGAAACAGGAAATAATCAATTAATCAATCGAAATATATGCCTGCCTTGGCATCTGCACCCACTCCACCCTTGCCACCATGTGTAACATCTCAGTCTTTTCAGTCTTCGTGCTGTCCACACTATCCACTTTATCCTACGGCCGACAGATTGGGTCACCCACATGACACAACGGGGGCTGATCGGCTAAGGCTCGTAGCGGGCGGTCGAGACAAAGGACAGGATTGCCCGATAAACTGACTCATCCATTCTTGACAAATAATTTTTTCTCAACAAATAACATCTACTGACTGCGTTTTGATTTATAAAAATACTGAGGCATTCCACGGCTCATAGAAATTTTAACATATTACATCCAATCCACTAGTCATGGATATGAAAACCTTTCTCGATCCAGTCTACTCGAACTCCCGAATCGTTCTGATTGTTTATTCAGAGACTTCTAGCAAATGTTTTATTTGCTAGGTAGGCGACAGATAACTCATTTACACATGTCTGTATCTGTTTCCGTCCTGATGCCCGCGTCCGTTTCCACTCCGGGATGCAGAACTGCCATCCGGATCCTCTCTTCTCCCAAGACGCAACCTCGGAACGCGTCAGTCTCCACCTCCGCCTACGCCTCCATCTCCGCGACCGCCCCGCACCGGAATCTACGTCCTTCGCCTCTAAGCCCATCGCCACCCATCTTGGTCCACCTCTGCCTCCGCAATCCAATCATCCCTGCCTTCGCCTTGCCATCCGGTCCCGCTCCATATAGTTTAGCAATGATGCAATTATACGCAGACGCGATGCGGCCACCGCCGTAGGAAAAGAGGTGGGGGAGAATTATGAGGAGGGTGAAGAGATTGAGGATGAGAAGGAGAAGGCGGGGGAGAAGAAGTAGGAGGATGCGATGGTGGAAGCGCAGGCAATGCCAATGGCAATGGACGTAGCGGAGTGGTGAGCAGACGCTTAGGAAAAGAAGAGAGGAGCGGGTGGATATAATGGAAGCAGAAACAGACAGAATTGAATGAAAAAAACGAAAGTGGAAGGAAAAACGGAAATGCACTCGGGAAAAATTATGAAGGTAAAAGAAGACAGAGACGCATGTGGAGTTAAAAGGCAAAACGAAGATGAAGGTGAAAATTAATCAGCGAAGATAAACTAACAGGGACAAGGTAAAGAAATATTGGAAGCATTGGAAACCGGGAAAACGTACCGCACACTCCCCCTTCACTCTGCCGCTGCCTCTATTCCTGCCTCCGCCTTCGTTTTCGTCTTTTGATCGGTCTCATTCTCCCCCTCCATCAACCTCTGATTGTAGAGGAAACATATTGCACATTCCATTACGCCATTCTTCGACTTTATTATTCTCCAACTATGACTTTCTCCCCTTCCAACCTGACTGCTTCATCTTCCCATTCACGTTACTCTCCTTGTTCCTTCTCTACCTTTCTTTCTCTCCATTCACTTTCATCTACCCTTGCACTTCCTTCGTCTGTTCCTCACTGAGTCTTTAGCCTTGTCTTTCACTTTCACAACTTTTTCTCCCTTCCCTTTTCTTTAGTTCTACGCCTTCAGTTTAGTTTTACCTTTTAACTCCGCGTGCGTCTCTATCTTCTTTTACCTTCATAATTTTTCCCGAGTGTATTTCCGTTTTTCCTTCCACTATTGTTTTTTCATTCAATTCTGTCTGTTTCTGCTTCCATTATATCCACCCTGACTCCTCTCTCCTTTTCCTAAGCGTCTGCTCACCACTCCGCTACGTCCATTGCCATTGGCATTGCCTGCGCTTCCACCATCGCATCCTCCTACTTCTTCTCCCCCGCCTTCTCCTTCTCATCCTCAATCTTTTCACCCTCCTCATCATTCTCCCCCACCTCTTTTCCTACGGCGATAGCTGCATCGTTGTTGTGTGTAGTTGCATCGTCGCTAAACTATACCGCTTTCAATCCGCCCGTCTATCCTGGCTTCCCGCTTTACTTTTTCCCTTTCTTGTCATTGAACTTTCTACAGTGCATTCTTGCTCAAGTTTCCAATCATATTTTAAGAAATCAGTTTTTGGTTTTTGAGACAGTAACATTAATTTTTTTTAAATATAAATTATTTTTCCGTGGAAAAATAATTACAATTTGTTTATACACAATCATAATTTCTTTAGTACAATTCCAATCCCCGTTCTTCTCTTGGTCATTGAACTGGCAACTTAACTTAAACCCTGCTAAATGCATCGCTAAACCTTCACCCTAAAACGCACCCCGCCTGCTTTCTCCCTCTACGTATCATCAACTCCCCTCAAAAGTGCAGAGCATAGCATCTATTCCCTACCTTGGAGTCTTTCGGGTCACACGTCTAACCTGAGAAACCCATATACTTGCCTGCTAATTTAGACTACGCCTAATTTTTTTTCCATTCGCCAAATATATCCTCTTATTAATAGAAAGCCAATCCCATAACTTAAGAACCTTACACCAATATAAATCGCTAGTCTTCCCTGCAATCACGTACGCAACCCCGATATGAGGAGTTAACAATAAAACCCATCTAAACTCTACAAAATAAAGTCCTCCGCCGTCCCTTAAACACCCCATGGTACATTTTACACAAAAACACAATGGCCTAAAATTCCCTCCAGCTGCCTTCACCCGCCTCTCCGAAAGATTCTTCATCAAGCATTACAATCTCCCTTTCCAACCGACATTCACACTAGGAAAAAACACCCATCCTCATCTAAACCGCATACCGTTCGGATTCCCCAAAGATAAATTTCGTCCTCCGTAACTCCTATTCTATCTCCACATCATAACACCATAAACCCACTTCATACACCACCAGCAATAACTCCTAAACTCCCCAACCTCATTTCCCATTGAGGATCCCAGAGAGGTCATCCTTCTTCTTATTTTTACTGCATATTATTGTGTACATATATACCGCATATGAAACAGTTATGTAAAGTGACTATGTACGCTGTATCAGGAAAGTATATAATAAAAAAAGCTTCAAGTGTCTTTCCGTCTATTCCACACTTGCACGCTTTCCACTCGCCCACGGTCACAGTTTTCGTTTCCTCGTCTGAGTTTAGCTCAGGGTAAGAAATGTCGCTGTCCCCGCAGCAACTCTGAGCAGAAAGTCCAACGGTTCAACTCTCGGTGATGGCATAATTTTGACACTACATACGCAGATGCATGTAGGAGAATTCTGGTAGCGAATGTCCGCGCTGAACCAACATAGACGGGACTTGTACCGCGAGCGAACTTTTCTCACTTTTCCTCAACTTATCTTTCTCCATTATACACACACTTACGTGAACTACACTATGTCGAGAAATCAGAGGAGGGCATTGAACTTGTCTCCGCCACGACGAGATATCCCCCTAAGAAAGTCGTTGCCAGTGACTTCAGAGGAACACCGCCTCTTCTCGCGATAGGCCCTTCTCTACACCAACGAGACTAATGACCATAGCAGTTGACGTGCCCGGAAACATCAATCAATTTCCATTACCCTCCTCCTCCCACTCGTGGGCTCACGCTCTCTGTGCCCACCGCCATCGCCCGCTCTCTACCCGCGTGCCCACCGCCATCGCCTCTGCCGCCCCCACCGCCGTCCCTGTGGCGCAGTGCGGCGGGCGCAATCGCTGGACGACTGCGTGCGATTGCGTCGTCGCTAAATCCGCGCCATTCTTATTCCCGGAGACCAGCCCCGCGGGTGTCTTGCGTGGTATCTTTAGCGCCGAACAGAATACGACTGAAATGAAGCACAGGACACGAAATCTCGAATCATCGGAAGAGGAGAAAAATATATAGTAAACTGTTATTATTTTGACATATAGAAACCCAAGAAATCGCTTATTATTTTGGAATAAGCTAAAGAAAATTAATACATCAATATAAAAAAAAATTCACATGGTGTACTTTTACAAGAAATATAATAGACCGTAAGAAATAAATTCAAATAAGGAAGAATTCCTGATGCAAAAATTTTTTAATGTCTAAAACTAGATGAAGATGAAATATCTTTATTACGAAACGTATACAGAGCAGACCTTCACTTATAAATGTAAATAACTAGTTTAAAATCATTCAGGTCAAATATTATAAATAATAAAACTCCGATACAAAATCCATCATGAATCATTGCATAGAAACAGTGGCCGAAACTTAATGAGGCCAAAACAGTTAAGAATTTGGGATTTATTTCTACTATGTTGATCCTGGAGAATTTGCCTATCTGTAGTTAAAGACACAACTCGAATTACTTTTCCGGCAACACCAAGCTTCATCCATCAATGTACTACCTTTCAGTTCCATTGGGTGTACTGTAATGTACTGCGCGTGGCCTGACATAATGATTGAAACTGAGTGCTGACAGTGTGAGCTGAGATTCCTTTGCGCCACACCTCTCCCCTCCCGTACTCACCCATCCTGTCCGTCGGCTTTTTCGTCTCTGAGGCGGCTTTCAACTCTCCCCCGCCCTTCCACTGCCCTGTCCCGTCCTGCCCAGCCCATCCCGTCCAGTTCAGAACATTCCGTCCCGTCCCGCCCTTGCGTCCCGTCCTGTCCCCCGCCCCCCCCGTCCCGTTCTCGTCCCGTCCCGTTGTCTCCGTCCTGTCCGTCCCGTCCTGTCCCTCCCTCCGTTCTCTCCCGTCCGTCCTGTCCCGTCCTGTTCCATCCTGTCCCGTCCTATTCCGCCAGGTCTCGACCTGCCCCCGTCTGTCCGTCCCGTTCTCCCGTCCCCCACCAGACGCCCGCACCGCACGTCCGCCCCCACTGTTCGCCGGTCCGCCTGCCTGCGCTGCCGCACCGACCATTCTGCCCGCCGAAACTGCTCGTCTGTATCCCCCTCCCGTACCTCGCAAGCCACATCGACAATTCCATCCATCCACACACACACACACGTACATCCACCCACCCGCCCGCCCCACCGCATAGCTCGGCACTCCGCCCGCCTACCCCGAGGCGGTGCGGCGGGCCGCATCGGTGTTCATTGACGAGGACCGGATCAGCTGGGCAGCCTGTGGTTTTCTGTGCGAGAGAGACAGAGGCAGCGTGGGCTCCACTCAGCGGGAGCATCAACCGTGTTACGTGGGGGTTAGCGATCTCGTTAACGCGTGATTCCCGAAGAGGGCGGCGTAAGGAGAGCGAGTTCAAGGGCCGAGCGGGCGGCCCTTTTCAGCGGGACCAATCCTATCATTCGTTGGGAATGCGATGGATTCCTCTCGAATTCGTCTCTGGGGATTCTACAGTGATGTGTATTACAGCGACGGTCATCGCCAACTGTTCATCTATTCACAATTTTTTATTTTCTACAACACTCCGTCAATCGCACCGTTGGATAGAGTCAAACAGAAGTTTCTTTCTAATTAGAAAAGGAATGTTAGAGGAATACACCGTTAGAGGAATACAATACTTCTATTTCTCTAACGGTGTCTGAGAAGGGTATCAATAAAAAGTTTATCTCTGTTATGCACTGTGCCGCCGCACACCGAATAAAATCGTTGTGTTTGTTTGACAGATTCCAACATGCGAATACTGGCGTATAAAACGGTGTTCTTGAATATTTGATCGAAATGATTTTGTTTCTTTAATTTGAAAGTATTTGATACTTTAAATGTGTTATTGCGTTTCTCTTCGTTACTGTAAAAAGACGTAAATATTAAAAGATGTAGAAATAATGCGGGCGTTGGGAGTAGTTCTACGTGTTACGACTCGCCGTGCGAGTGACTGAAATGTAATAGAAGCTTCAAATATGGTTTGTAATTATTTATTGCTTCTTTCCATAGTGTATTCAATTACAACATAAGCAAAGATAAATAAGAACAATGTATTAATGATGTTAATAAAGAAAATAAACTTCATAATGGGTGATGAGTTTGACGGAGTCCAACGCTCGAGTACTCGTGTTACGAATAGCCGTGCAAGTGACGGAATGATAAATTAAGATTAATGTTAAGTGCTGTGCAACTGATTATAGTGTACTATACTTTATTCTGGTCTATAGTGACCTATGGCATAATTGCGTGGGTGGAGCCTATGATAATAATATGAGACCAGTCTTTAATATTCAGAAAAGGCTTATTAAAATTATTTATCATAGAAACTTGTTTGACTCATCAGACATTTAATTGAAGGAAAAAATATGATTATTGTTAAAAAATTCTATTTAGAAACAGCTTTACTCCACAACTTTAACTTCTTACATGATGTGTACAAGCTAGTCTCAATAAAGAGGAACCCAACGTCATTCCAAATATAATTAATAAGGAAATTAGTACAAGATTCATTACCACATAAGCCTTAAAGTATTCAATTCATTGAATACTGAACTGAAGAGCTGTGATGTAACCAAACCAAAATATAGAAAGCATCTCACATATTAGATTATCCAACTAGATGAAGAAATTGTAAGGTCGTATTATGAACCAATACAGTGACCAAGCATGACATGGGTTAGTTTCATTTAATAAACATAAAATTAATACTCATAAAAATAAAAATATTATCATACTTTTTTCTTTCTTCTCTTTTTTCGTTAATTTTTGTAATAATGAACAGTAATTTTTATATCACCAAATCTATGTTTAGCCACTGCAGGTTCGCGCACAGGAATTTTTCCTCTGAAAAATAATGTTATTTTACATTATTTGTATTTGTACAACCTGTGAAGTTATTTTATTTTACATTTTACATTCATTTCTATTGCCACCAATCATGTGTTACATCCGTAAAATGAACCGATTAGCATATTGTCTCACAATTTGCCAAATAATGTATGATAGGTAAAAAACATAGATCAATATACTTTACTGATCGGTGGTACACCATCTGTGGGATGATATTATTTAAGAATAACAAATATCAATACACTATTACTTTTCGCTTGTTCAACTGTAAAATATCATTTTCAATATAACGAAATATAACGGAAAAAACCCAAATTGGTTTTAATATATTATATAAAAAAAGTTTGTGTGTTAAAATATTTTCTAGTAAATGACCTTCATTGAAAATGATACCCGAATTCAAGTATCGAATTTGCATCACTTATCTGCAACGAGATCCCTACTACTCGTTGCCATACCAGCGTGAATCGACTTCAAGCAAGAGGACTCACCTCCCAAATATTGAAATTTGCTTCGAGCGTAACCGAGAAGATAAGTTATCAGCTACATACGATTTTGTAGAGCTTACAGAGTGTGAGATTTATAAGTGCAATGAGAACTCTGTACTTCAATGATAACAAATTCTGTAATGAGAAGAAACTAAAAATTAGTAGTGTTAATGAGAGGCATACACAACTGTGCTCTCGCAGACGTCTGCCTCGCACAGCAAGTGCTCTAATGGTGCTTAGGTGTATTTATGTGCTTGGGGTGGGCGTGGAATGACGTATAACCTGCATGTGCAGTCAAGAAGAGGGGGAAATAATGAGGCTGCTTCATTAGTGGATGTGCTTGTTAGCTTATGGTGATGTAGACGCAATCAATGGGCGACAGAAACGTACTGCGTCTCAGTCGGTGACGAGAAGCCAAACGTACAAAAGTACCTATCTTTGAATCTGGCCTTCCCCATTTTAACGGAAAGGACCCATCTCAATGCCTCAGGCTCATAATACGCAAATGTCCAATTTGACACTGGAATTCTTTGAGGCTCAGAGGAAATTGGGCATTTAATGTTATCCCTACAACTCAGCGTTAAGAGAATGTTAGTTCAACATAATGTAACCGCTTGTCATCGGTTACATTCGTGACAAAAGAAATATTGAAGTGACAATACCTGACATCTTGCTCCTAGCAAATAGTTCCTAGAGTAGAAGGAAGAGATGGCGTTACCTAGAAACAAATTTCTGAACGTACTTCGCCCAGCCAATCAGAACTTTGTAGAAATGCGAATATGGCATGAGGTTGACTCGACGATTGTCTTCTTCCGATCGAGACGCTGAAGTGAGTAGTGGGTACTATTCCACCACACAACTGACGAGGGACACGTGGAAAATACCAGAAATGAAGCTTATTAAAGGAATTGTCTAAGCTATTTTCATGGATTAATTACTGTGATATGTGAAGATTACGTAAAATTGATAGGAACATTAACAAGCTAATGCAACGAATGTAAGAATAACAGTGTAGTGGACTAAAATGAATTATAAACCACGTTGCACATCTCGTTGCTGGAATATGAAGAGATTTTAACATAGACGTGTTCTGTTTCTTGTTACAGCTTTTACAGCTTTTTCAGTTCTTTTCAGCTTTTTCAGTTTTAGTTTTGAGCAGTTATTATTCATTTTATCTTATTTCATTTTATTTATGGATTTCATTTCGAAAATTCTATTGAGAATTTTGATAATCTGAAAAGCAAATTTATTCAACAACTGGCCAACTTCACTAAAAACAAAGTTATAATTTGAGTTTTGACTCGCATTCTAACGCGACCATCACCTTCGTGTATGCTGTGATTTAACTGCTGCAACGAGGAGAAGGCGTACGAAATACTCTGATTCCATCGCGTAGGCAGCGCACAACCGTCGCGGACAACGACGACCTTGGCGTGAACGTCGCCTCGACAGCCGTCTACGCAGCGCGGATCAGCTTGGAAATCGCCTGTCGAGTCACAGAAAAGCAGAAAGAATATTTACTAAATTGCAGCTTGGAAAACTTTCAAGATAGAATCATGATTGCACAAATTAAAACGTTGTGATATGAGCTTCTCAGTAACAAGACATTGATCGGACAAGTTTTACTTAATATAGTCTTGATAACCAGTAAATTTATTTTTGCAGTCAAGAGAAATCAGATCTAAATATTTTTATGTTTATTGATAAAAGTCGTCCTTGTGTATAATTCTTTATCTAAATTCATATATAATTGACTTGATGTTATTTGAAATCATTTAAGAGGAATTGTCTATGTAAAAAGGTTTTGAACATGAATCGAAAGTTGTTAAATTGTTTCTGTAAAACGTTATGTCATGAACAGTCAAGAGACTTTGTAAAAGAATTTTGCACTAAGGAGGTCACGTAGGCTGAATATTATGTAAATATTGAGTGTAGTATTATTTAAGATTGAAAAGGTATTAGTGAATTTTGGTATATTGTTTGTATGTATTTTTTTACAGGATGGTTATTTAAATTGTGAATTGTAGGTTTCATTAAGAGAAATTTGTTTGAGAAGTGTAATATGTATTTACTGTTTGTTTCTGTGTAAATGTAGATCAGAGTCACTATTATTCTACAGAAAACTGCAGTTTAGGTAGGAGTTAGCTACCATTGTGTAATCAAAAGGAAAAGTAATCACGTAGGAGAATATGTGAACTGAGTGATGAAGATCATATTGAAAGAATATGTTACTTGTTCTTTAAAACTATGAAATTGTGTTTGTTGTTAAATGAATATTAGTTAGCAAAGACGAACCCACCACTGATAGGGAATTATCCATATTGAGATTTCCAGGTTTGTGTGACGTGTAATCACATCGTCACAAAACAAGTAAATAACAGATTTACTTCTGTAATTCGGCGTACTACGAAATAGTTAGTAGATACGTGATGGTTACATTTTGGCGCCTAACTGGTTGGCCTGAAATTATTAGAATTTGTAGTAATATTATTAACGAAACCAAAATTTGTTAATGAATTTTTTAGTCTGAAACTTGAGTACAGAAGTTTAGTATTAGGTGAAGCATCAGTAGTTGTATTGTAAATCTGAATTTCACTTAGATCGTTAAAAATGGCAGATAAATTTGATAGAGCTAGGAATCTTGAACAGATCTCGTCAGGTGTGAGGAGGAAAGCGAAACTGTGGTTCAAACAACAGAACAACCAAGGGAGACTCTGAAGCGCAGTTAGAGAGGACGGTAATTTGCATTTAACACTGAAACTTCTTCCGACGGAATCAATCATCTACTAAGAGATGATGTCTGACGGAAGCAGATATTCTTAGAGCTAATGACATGATGAGCTAGGCTCATGGCAGTTCATGACTCAAATCGAACATAAATTTGATTTCGTTAACGCCCAATCGAGTCAACAAATGAACAACTTGCTGCACAACTAGATAAATTAGCTAAACAAATGAGCAACAGGAGGGCGCAAGTTGAACAAAACGGGCAAATTACAAAGAAACTAGAAGAACAGGAGGCGCGTATAGTTGAACAAAACGAGCAGATTACAAAGAAACTAGAAGAACAGGAGGCGCGTATAATTGAACAAAATGAGCAGATTACCAAGAAACTAGAAGAACAGGAGGCGCGCACAGTTGAACAAATTACAGCTAAAATTGAAGAACAAAACGAACGAATGTCAGCTAAGTTAGCGGAACAGGACGAGAAACTAACTCAATTTAATTGAAACTAAGGTTACCGCGTTGAGAATAAATAGACAAGACGGTCGAAGAGCAAAACAAGACCATCCAAATTATTTCAAATAAGCAAGTAACTATTAGCTACGATGGACACAGATTAAATCATGCGTACGAGAAAATAGTGAGAAAATCCAAATTAAACCAGACAAACAAGAAGTAGAAGGAAAGTTGCATATAAAGGAGAGAATAGAAAATTTACCATCTTCTTCTTGTTTCATCATTCGAGCACCATTATTATTCCTCCTGGTTTAACGTTTAGTGTTAGAAAAGAAAATCTGCATGTTCATAAAGTAGGTAAAAAATTTTTTTATGTTATACAATTTTCCTGAAAGCAAGAGTCAGAATTATCTACCAAATGTTCAATCTAGTGAAATTGTGGGCTGATACATTAGATCGTTACAGCTACTGTTTCAAGAATTTAAGAAAATTCTTCAATCGCTATTGGAATTATGAGACCCAAATTAACTTTAGGTTAAATTTGATGTATAGTATCATGAAAGGGACGGTTAGCATGCAAGATTATGCAACGGAGAAGTTAGCAGGTCTTAGTTTATGCACGCCACCCATTTCAGAGAATGAATAGTATGTTATTGATCAGACATTTCTGTGGTATCAAATTTGTTGAAGACAATACGATGTCTCGGAAAACTGATTTGCAACTTGATTAAATGATGCATCATATAAATGATTGAAAATTTTAAAGCGAGTCATACCCACTTAAGAGTATTGTAGTATCGCAAGAGGGACACGGTAACGCAATAAAGAAAAGGTGAAGAATAGCAGCAACAGAGAGGAAGAGAATAGTTCAACCTGACAGCTAGAGTAACAATCAGCGGAAACGGCAGTCAACCAACCAAAGTTTTCTCAACACGACTAATTCAAACAATGGCAGATATGAGTATGGACCATCGACGTCACGTGATTCTAACCATTGATCACGGAATTAAACAGTATAGGTTTTCTCGAATGGTCGCCCTGAAAACAAACCATTCTTCCATTGATGTCGAAGAGTGACTTCAGGTCATGAGTTATAATTCCGCTTTGGAAACGCAAAAGATTTATTTGCAAATGTAAAGATTACGAAACGCAAATGCCCATTGATAAAGTAGAATGCGAAGGAAAAGATCCTAGCATTAGTCGACACGGATGCATTTGCTCGGTAACAGTGGAAAGTTTATTAGATGAACTTTCAGGAGGGCAGAGGCAATACCGCAATTCCATGCGGAAGTCGATCTGATGGGAGCGAATAAGAAGAAGTCGCGCCATCTCATGACAAGTACTACTGCAGCTGACAAGGAGAAGGCTATACGAGACTGTCTGTATAGTAGCGAAGGAGTATTGTACCAACTGATCCTGGAGGGACTTTCTATAAATACAAGTAATCATGACATGAGAGAAATTGTTTGAAATTCCAAGGAACGGCATAATCACTATCATCCATTTGATGAAGATGAACATCTAATATACCATGCGAACTGTATCATGTCAATAACCTTCCACTTTGTTAGAAAATGTAAGAAATAATGGTAACTTAAACCGACAACAACAGGAAGAACTGTTAAATTAGTTATAAGATATCAACAAGTTTTTGAAAATGAAGAGCCTATTAAAGATTTTGAATTTTATATTGAGCTTACCTGATGAACGGCCATATGCATCACATAACTACCATACCAGTTGCATATCGAGAGAAGTGGATGAACTTATTCAGTCCATGTTAAACGATAAAACTCATTAAGAAAGAAAGGACTCATATTTAAATCCAATAGTCATTGTCAAAAGAAGAATGGAGTTTAGGCCTATGTTTGATGCTCGAAAATTGAATGCGAAAACGATCCGTACTGAGATAGACCTCCAAGATAGAGAGATGTTAGAAACTTCAGGTGTTAGGTGGATCAGCATACGATTTCACAGCATCTTACTGGCAGATTCCTATAGCTTATGATCTGCAGAAGTATACTGGCTCGTGTACAGGGGATGCTACGTATATCAGCGAGTTCAGTCTAGGTTTAAAATTCAGCTGCCGCATTAATCCAATGCTTAGATAATTATCAACAAGAAATTGTATCGCCTCATTAGTGTATGGGATGATGTTATTTGTTTACGATAACGTTCCAAGAGCATTTATGTCATTTAGAAAATTTATTAAATCTTGATTGATAACTCACCCAGTTAAACGTAGAAAATCTAGTTTTGTAGGAAACAAGTGGATTTTTAGGTTACCAATTAACTACCTAAGGTTTCAATGAAACCAGAAAAATATAGAAATTGACAAGATTCAGGCACTGAAGAACCGGAAGTTGAAAGGGTTTCTGGATGTGTTAATTACTATAGTCGGTTCATTCAAATTATTCAATGTCATTGTACAATTTCTACCATTGTTAAAGAAAACCAGCCATGGAGTGACTGAACTACACGAAAGCAATTCCAAGATTTAAAGGCTTGTTTATCATTCTGTGTAATTGCTCACCCTAATTTTGAGAAGAATTATACTACAAACAGACAGTAGCACCATGCAATGGAGCTGTTTATATCAGATCATTAGTGGTAAAGAGAAAGTTGTATCTTATAAGTAATTAGAGGACTCTGAACTGAATTTTTCAGCCAGAAAGGAGGCAATGTTATAGTGTGGGCCATCCATAAATTAGAGAATATCTCAAGTTGGAAGACATTTCACAATTAGGACGACCACAAGGCATTAATTTTTAAAACTGTGTCAGCCAAATAATGACCGATTATTACGTTGATATTGTACTTCAACAATATCTCTTACAGAGAACATTGTCCAGAGAGCTTAACCACTCCAGACATACTTAGCAGAAATACGCTTCGACCGAGGAATGGTAGAAGAGAGAAACGTATTCTTTGCATCGCCCATACAATTAAATTATAGAAATGCCACATTTAAACTGGCAGATGATAGCCATTCACCAACAGCAAGAAGAATTAACTAGGAAAGAGTTATTTTTGTGGGAACTTGACCGAAGATGTTGATGGAATCTGCTGACGAGAAGGCGATAGATGAAATTAGTAGAAGACGCATTCTGTCAAGACTGATTGAACCACCTACGTATAGGATCTGATGCCCAAAATCCTGACGTACGAATTATATGGCTATGTCTCACACGAAACTTGACATTTTGAGCGGATAAAATCGACAAGACTATTTCGGAAATCGCTCACTGGAAGGGACGCAAAAACAAATTAGAAGAACGATTGCGGTTTGCGTCACCTGTCACGCACCAAATATCCTAATCGCTATTTTGCCGGAGCTCGAGCGCAATTTACCATCTGAAACGAATGAACTAGTAGCACAGACCTTATGGACCTCTTCCTAAAACCATGGTTACAAATACATTTCGTATATTGACGTCTTTCTAAGTTTCACGTTTACGTGTCAACAAACCGAGGCAAAAAATTGTTTAGCATCAATTAGATAAATATTTTAGAACTGCGGATTTGAAAATTGTTGTCGGATCATGGACTGCAATTTACTAGCGATCATGATCCAGCCATGAAGAGAAGAATATTACCACATCTTATCTAGTATCGACATCCAGTCAAATCCATCCGAAAGGTAATGCAGAACTATCCAGGTTGTTTCGAGTGGATTGTCGTCAGCGAATATTGACTGGTATTTACTGGCCTATATCAACCAGTGGCCAATGCGGTACATCATGACACTCTACATGACCTCATGAGGCCCACTTCATGGAGAATGCCGTATGTATTAGAACATCTCATGAAGACCTGAGATCACCATTACCAAGTCATGGATGAAGAGATTGCGCGACAGTTACATCTAAAGCAAGAAAACGGTTAGACCAAACCAAATATGCGCCATACATGTTTACTGAAGGACAAAGAGCTATGCTACGTCTACCAAAACTGTCGGACGTACAGGCAAAACAAATTTCGAAATTCTTCGCATTGTATGAAGGACCATACAGGATATCGAGAGTTCGACTCGAATGTTGCGTGAACTAGTGGATGACAATGGACGGCATCGGAAGATTTAATTTTATAATTTAAAGCCATTTCAAGAATAAAGTAAAGAAGACTTAAGCAGCATAGAATGCAAGGTATGAGAAATCAATAACCTGTAAGAAGATTTTTCAATTTTCTATCGAGAGAAAATCTTTTAAAGGAGGGGCTTATGTAACTGCTTGTCATCGGTTCACTCGTGACAAAAGAAATATTGAAGTGACAATACCTGACATCTTGCCCTACAAATAGTTCCTAGAGTAGGAAGAGATGGCTACCTAGAAACAAATTTCTGAACGTACTTTCGCCCTAGCCAATCAGAACTTTGTAGAAATGCGAATATGGCATGAGGCTTGACTCGACGAGATTGTCTTCTTCCGATCGAGACGCTGAGTAGATGGGTACATTCCACACACAACCGACGAGGGACACGTGGAAAATACCAGAAATGAAGCTTTATTAAAAGGTAATTGTCTAAGTATTTTCATGGGATTAATTACTGTGATAGTGAAGATTACGTAAAATCTGATAGGAAACATTAAACAAGTAATGCAACGAATGTAAATATAGTGAGTGGACTAAATGAATTTATAAACCACGTTGCACATTCTCGTTGCTGGAATATAGAAGAGATTTTTGTAACATAGGACGTGTTCTGTTTCTTGTTACAGCTTTTACAGCTTTTCAGCTTTTTCAGTTTTTTCAGTTTTAGTTTTGAGAGTTACTTATTCTACTTTTTATTCTATTTCATTTTTTATTTATGGATTTCATTTGAAAATTCTATTGAGAATTTTGATAATTCCGAAAAGCATAATTTATTCAACAACTGGCTAACTTCACTAAAAACAGTTATAATTTGGAGTTTTTGACTCGCATTCTAACGCGACCATCACCTTCGTGTATGCTGTGATTTAACTGGGCTGTACAACGAGGAGAAGGCGTATGAAATACCGATTCCATCGCGGTAGGCAGCGCACAACCGTCGCAGGACAACGACGACCTTTGGGGTGAACGTCGCTCGACAGCCGTCTACGCAGCGGATCAGCTGAAAATCTCGCCTGTCGTGAGTCACAGAAAAGCAGAAAGAATATTTACTAAATTGCAGCTTGGAAAACTTTCAAGATAGAATCATGATTGCACAAATTAAAACGTTGTGATATGAGCTTCTCAGTAACAGAGACATTGATCGGACAAGTTTTACTAAAATTAGTCTTGATAACCAGTAAACTATTTTTGCAGTCGTAAGAGAAATCAGATCTAAATAATTTTTATGTTTATTGATAAAAGTCGTCCTGTGTATAATCTTATCTAAATTCATACAATTGATTGATGTTATTTGAAATCATTTAAGAGGAATTGTCATGTAAAAAGGTTTTGAACATGAATGAAAGTTAAATTGTTTCTGGTAAACGTTATGTCATGAACAGTCAAGAGACTTTGTAAAACAGAATTTTGCACGCATGAGGTCACGCAGAAGTGAATATTATGTAAATATTGAGTGTAGTATTATTTAAGATTGAAAGGTATTAGTGAATTTTGGTATATTGTTTGTATGTATTTTTTTACAGGATGGTTATTTAAATTGTGAATTGTAGGTTCATTAAGAGATAATTTGTTTTGAGAAGTGTACATATGTATTTACTGTTTGTTTCGTGTAAATGTAGATCAGAGTCACTATTATTCTAAGAAAACTGCAGTTTAGGTAGGAGTTAGCTACATTGTGTAATCAAAGGAAAAGTAATCACGTAGGAGAATATGTGAACTGTGAGTGCACGAAGGATCATATTGGAGAATATATGTTACTTGTCTCTTTAAAACTATGAAATTGTGTTTGTTTGTTAAATGAAATAGTTAGCAAAGACGAACCTCACCACTGATAGGAATTATCCATAATTTGAGATCTTCCAGGTTTGTGTGACGTGTAATCAACGTCACAAAACAAGTAAATAACAGATTTACTTGTAATTCTGTACTACGAAATAGTTAGGTAGATACGTGACGGTTACAATAAGGACAGTCATACCCAATGCTATACATTGTAAGTACACGTAAATAAATAGTTTATTTGACTTTCTTGAAAGTTTTCTTAACTTTAACATTACCAATGGCTAAAGGACCCAGCACTTTTTCTAGTTGCATTTTATAAAGTTAAATGTCATTTGTGATGTGTTTATGACACAATATAATGCTATTTTTACAAGTGATTGTTAGAATTTGAATCACTATTGGTCTTGGCTGTGGATAAAACATTCAGGATTATTCAATCAGAGACTGAACATTTAGGAATATTTTAGAAAAAATTTAGATAATTTAGTAAAATTTAGAAACGGAATTTACTTGGTATCATTTCATATATTTGATACACGATGTTTAGAAACATAATGTTCCAGAAAATGTTTCACTCCAAAAAATTAATATTTAAATACATTATACAACCTTCACCGATTTATGCATGCACAATATGGGGAAGTACTCCTAAAACTGTGTTTTTGGAGCCCTAAGAACGATAATTTGACGTCGTACATTTTGTAATTTATCTAGGGAACTCGAAACCGGATGATGACCACAAACACATATCTCTGGCCGAGAAAGAGGTCCGTGTCTGTGGGCAGGCAAATGTTGGGTGAACTATGCACAGTAATGCCTAGCACCTAGCTGTAATTCTTTAGAAAAGGAAATTAAGTATTAAAATAATAAAATATATTTGTGTAAATATCGGATATTTTGTTACAAGCTTTTATATTGTTTATTTAGTTCAGTTACTTTAAACGATAAATTTAGACTCTCACGATATGCTGATATAATATTTCACAAAAAATGGTTGGATTTTCGCACGCACCACTACGTCTCGTAGCATTTACTTCTCGTGTAAGCCCTGCTTATCTGCTAGGTCGTCCACCTTCGGAATAACTGTCATCGCTGGCTACATCGAGATTATTTCATTTACCGTGTATTTCGAACGTTGTAAAACTAGGAAATGTTAACATTTAAAGAAAACAATTCTAGGACTCCTTGTCGATGACGATTTTTCTCTCATATTAATAGGTCGTAAATATTACAATTAAATATTTTACATTATTTTTTCAACAAACTGAAGGTATACTATTGAAAATAAAATACACAGACGTCAATTATGCGCAGACTCTCAATTAACTCATATACTCTGGAAAACAATTTGAAATTGACATGCAGGTGGAAAATAATTATTATTAAAATAATGTAGAGCAGAGTCCTACAACTTACGCTAGCTGACATACAGCAGACAAATGTCGAAACCGTACCAAACATTAACAGAAGACTCGTGTACATTCACATCTTTGCCAATTAACAAAATATTAAGCACATCACTATCGTATCTACCTAGCAAAAGATAGATTTGCTAGAAAGCTACGACGTGGCAGTGTCTGTTGCACGATTATGTTTTTTTTTTTGTTTTCCAGAAAACTATCTAAAGCTGCACGCCTTCTCTGTCAACTGTACTTACGCCTTTCCACAAGCCCTCTCCTGGAGGTGTTTTTTCAGTACTCCAGGTATATTCACCCATCATTTACAAGAAAACTAATATATAATAATAATAATAATAATAATAATTTTTCTTGTTGTTACGCACATGATGTCAGCAAAATCTTTAAAAAACAATGGATGACAGAACAATTTTAATGATATCGTATGTAGAAAGATGAACAATTTTTTGGATCATTTTTGTAAAAAAAATATAAAATAGAATAAAATAACTATTATAGAATAATGTCAATTAAAAAACGACTAGTAGCAACATAAAAATGGAAATAACTGTATATAACTGTTAAAAAATGAAGTTATTTTATTATACATAAATATGAACATATTTTAATAATAAATAATTTCATCTGAATTTCCATCTGCCAACAACACTCCATCGGAATTTCTACTAATCATGCTAGTAAACCAAAATAAAACAATAACTAGGAACAAGCACGTTTTGAATGAAGCGAGGCATCGGCAGCGCGCGGCTGCTCATCCGTCGATGCTTCCGATTCGTCCTTGGGCGCAGGGATTTGCATAGGCGCGCGTGTGACGCCGCCGCGGCGGGCCTCCGGCGCCCCCGGGCCAGCGCGCACGTGGGGTCGTTAGTGCGGAAAGGAATCCCGCGACGCCCTCCGCACCCGGAGCCTCCGGGCGCGCGGTGGCAGTCGGCGGCCGCTAATCACGCCGCCGGAATTGGATTCGTTGAAGGCGTTCCGCGATCTTCGATTCCAGTCTCCAGGGGAGGTGGCTCAGGGCATCAACTGATGTCACAGCGGTGCCTCTGCTCCGGAGGTTCAAGGTTCGAGTCCCCTCTAGATAGTGTAGCGTCGTGTCGCTAAAACCAGCGTGGGCACGCGGCGCGGTGTGCACCGGAGGCGTAGACAAAGGCAGAAGCGATGACGCACGGGGTTTTTCTAACAGGGTGCATCGCTAGGTCGGAGGCAATGGAGGCGGCGGGTCGCGTGGCGAGGGCTATTTAAGGGCCGTGAGAACAATAGCTCTTCCTTCTTTGGGATCCTGAAGGAAGCAGCGTAGGTCGTTCGTGAGAGGTGCGAACGTGCAGGCGGCGCAAGGAGCCGGCAGTTATTGTCGTGACTAGTGAGACATGTAGTCGGTCTCAGGGCAGGCGGTACTACGCACGGCGAAACATTAGGTAGTATGTTGCGGTGTGGTAGCCGTGTTAAATATCTCTCCTAGCAGTGGGGTCTATTTAGTTAGTTAATTGTATAGAGTGCATTGGTTATTTGTGACTACGGTCTAAATTGTGAATATACGTGCTGTTATTACAACCCACTCTCGTCTGTGTACTGATTACACCCGTATGACGCCACAATAGATAGGTCGAATACAACCGCTGTCTGAAGAAGAATTGTAGCGGGCGACTGCTCTGATCGATAGTTTTACGAGGTTCATTCGATCTATAATCGATCGATAACATAGACACAGCAGTTGCGGTGGCGGCCAGCTCATTCCACCTAGATGTTCTAGCTGACATTGGGCCAGTACTTTATTCTCTTCCAATACACGAGACACTATTTGAATCGTGCGCGCGTAATTTAGAAATGTTTCCATTCTGAATACTAGCTATTCTGTGTCCAGAGTGAATCCTAGCATCTCGTATCGAAAGCCGAATTTGAAATCGCAAGACGGGAAAAGTAAACATTCTGCAGATTAAGTTAGCCGAAGAGTTATATCAACTATATGTTGATAAATAGGTGCTAATCGCAGTGTAAGCAAACAGGTCACCTTTTCATTCGACCTTTTTTGTCCCTTTTTTTCGCCTTTTTCTTATGTGTAACAACAATGATTAGTATTTAATAGTAAATATTGCATAATTTTCTTCCCATTCAAATGATTAGTCTCCGAGGTATGACCTCTGAAATAGTTATCATAATAATTCAAAAGATGCAAAGAGTCATATCAAGAAATACGGAGGAATGTCTGAAAGACAGTAACCATTGAATTAACAGAGAAATTCAATTATACCCAATCCCGTCAAAACATGTGGTTCGCCTTTAAAGGAATGTTGGAGGGGCGGCTTATCCATTAGCTTACATTTATATTTCGGAGATTAATTACAAATACTTGTTACTGAATAACTATCCCACTTTTACGATATAAATCTTAAGGTTTTCTAGCGGAAACTACTTGTATTGGGTACATGTTTAAAAAAATTGACATCATTTACCTGTAAATAAATTGATTATAATTTTATGAGGGTCATTGACTAAAAGAATTAGTAATTAATGATGATGGTTTAAATGCTGTTGCTATGTTGAAATAAAAGGTGAGAAAAATAGTGTCGAGAAATTTTCCGCAATTATGTCGTGTCCACCGTAAATTTATAGCTGATTTGACCAGGATTCCAACAGGGACTCTGCAGTTGAAAGCAACGTAACTCACTGGCGACACGTCGTGGCGTTAGAGTATGCACGGCATGTCAGGCACATACGAAATCGACCTTTTCTCTTTTTACTTTCTCGCTGCTGCTTACGCAGGAGAGAGAAAGTTGTGTAAAACTGCGCGAAAAAAAAGGCGGATTTTCGGATGAAAAACTCTCATTTCATGGCACTGGTAACGAAAAAGTGGATAAATCCAGTTGCTAATTTCAGAAAAAAATCCTCTAACACGTAGTGTAGCCAGAATTCATGTTTTGTGGGTCCTTTATACTGAAAACTTGATTGACGGCAGAACGTGTCTATCCGTGCGCTTGTGAACAACGCTAGCGGTTAAACCGTTCAACCGATTTTCTCCAAAATTGAATTTGCTCAATCGATCTGGCTGAAGACCCGGTCTCGTGAAATTGATTTATTTTCATTTTTGAGAGTACTTTACAAGAAGCCTCTGGGACATCTTACGCATTTTCAAAAAATTCGCTGCATTGCTTTTTATTAAATTTTCTCGTTCTGTAGTGTGAAGGACGTTTAAGAGAATTGTGCAGGTCTCATGTTCGTTAAAAAAACCAATTTTTCGAAAATTGCAAACATTCAAAATTTTCTTTAAAGACAGATATTGAAATAAGATAAATTTTCGAATACTTGAATACTTTTTGCGTAATTTTGTGCGAAAATACTTGCGAAAAACTACGTGCACCGCTAGTTATTGTGAAGTTTTCTCTCACAGACTGTTTACTCAAATGACGGTGTATTGTGAGGTCAAAAGAATAAAAAAAATCGTTAAAATTAGAATCATTGGAAAACTCTCTGAAACCTACATTTCTTGATTTTCCTTTAATTATATTTACAATGAAAACATTTCGTTATATTGCAGTTAGCTGTCAGATAGTCATGACAGACCGAGGCGGTGGAATCGTCTCATTTGCTACGGAACTCGGCGATTAATGTCCAAACGCAAGAATTTTAATTTCAAGGTAAAATGACGGGAACATGTGAATAAAAGTTATTTCTGTCGTTGTTTATATCCTACTTTTTTCATCTGAATATGAGATACTTGTATTTGAATCCCTTGTGAAAGCATTTCGTCGTTTTAAAATGAGTTTTGTATTGTAATTACAGTTAATTTATTTTTTCAAGAACGCCGTGAGCGATTTTGGAATGTTTATAATTAGATTCATTTTATCACAGAAGCACGCCCAGCAATATGATAATAATAGTAAAAAGGTTAATTGTAACAAAATTTGTAAGTCTTCATAATAAATATTAATTATGAAAATCATTATTACAGAAAATTACTTTAACACTCTTTGCTCTTTTATTAAAAAGTAACGTATGACGTGCTTTGTTATTGGCTAGCAAATAATTTAATCATTGAAAACTTGATTCATAGGTATAAAAACATTAATGAATTTTTAAAACTTAATGCTGATGAAAGCTTTCTGGATGTGTTTTTCATATTACTGATAAAAAAGAAGGGTTAAAACAACGAAAATATAAGTGTACAACAAAAGAAAATAAACTCACATACTTTTTATAAAATATAATTTGTTTACCACACGACTTATTTCTCTCTTATTCCTTGTATTCACAAAATTCAATTACAGTATTCGTATTGTTGAAAATCTCAAGCAGGAATTATTAGTGGTCTCATTGTTTAGACGAAATATTGAGTTAATGTTAATCATTATTTGCATCTCCTCTAAAGCCACTGTAATTTTTGTAACAAGCTACCCGAGATTACTCGTACCCTTATTCCACAGCGCATTTTCTTAATTAATTTCGCGGATGATTTATTTATTCAATTACTGCATATCATCGAAGGAAGATGGCTATCACTTCGGCGCGCGCCTCCGGATCGCCCAAAGCCGCGGCCCAGTGGTCGCCGCCTTTGATCTGCGTGTGGCGGGGCGCGGCTTCCGAGCGACACAATGCCCGGAAGGTCGTAAGTGTTGCCAATTATCCCGGAGCGCCCCGCACAATGGGCGGCTCCAGCGCGAGGTGACGGCGCGCTGGACAATAACAGGCGGGATAATGAGACAGCCAGCAAATTGCCACTGCTCCTCTGACATCCTGCGGCGCCCTTGGTAATTGGAAACGTATCCTCCCTTGCTTCTTGCTACTTTCAGAGCGTTCCTCGGCTGGTGTGAGATATTTGTCATATGGAAAGATCGGTCGCCTGATTATGTTAGGATGCTAAGTCTCTGTGTCTTGTCTACCTCTCTCTCTTTCTCTTTCCTCTTTTCTCCCCCTCTCCCTTTCTCTCTCACCCTCTCCCTTTCTCTCTCACCCTCTCCCTTTCTCTATCATCCTCTCCCTTTCTCTCTCACCCTCTTCCTTTCTCTCTCACCCTCTCCATTACTCTCTCACCCTTTCCTTTTGTGTGTGTGTGCGTGCGTGTGTGTGTGTGTGTGTGTGTGTGTGTGTGTGTGTGTGTGTGTGTTGTTGTTGTCTTGACCTACCCATACCAAAAGACACCTCATAATGACGAAAAATAATTTTTTAAATGTTTTTACAGGAGTAATAATAACACAGAGAATATGGTTTCTTCCATGAAATCTACACGATCTTTACCCAAAACTGCGCCGTTCTGCAGCGCAATCATGAATTTTCAGTAATCTGATTCATGGGCGGCATGACACCGGCTCCGGGGCGGTCGAAGAGATTTTTGAGAGCAAAAATGTCGCTGGCAGCTCGATGGCAACGACCAAGGACAGAAAAATAAATATTATATGATATTTTGAATTCAAATGGTTGAATTGAGTCTGAGAAAGGTAAAATTTCAATAAATATAAACAGAAAAGTTTCATATATATATATATATATATATATATATATATATATATAAGAGAGAGAGAGAGAGAGAGAGAGAGAGAGAGAGAATATAGAGAGAGAGATATATATAGAAGTGAAATTATAGAAATGGTCAAGCAATACACGTATTTAGGTATACAATTCACAATGTCAGTGTTATTCAACTACGCTGCTTAGAAAGGTGACTATTTGAATCTACAGAAACAGAGAAATATCTAACTTTAGCTTTCCTCACTTTCATTACTAGAGTAGTCGCGCAAATTAGGATGTCCAGTGTCAAAGAGATCATCATCAACAGTAGAAATATGTGGCACAACATACTTTCAAATTCAATCTGCTCGATATGTAATAAAAATACTGAAGAAAATCTTAATCATATTTTATGTGAGTGCCCAATCTATAAAGAACTTGGAGGACCATATCACTATGATTTATTTTCATTACCCAATTGTTTGATTAATCTAAACAATGAAATATTTTAAACCCTGTATTACCTTATTTCATCAGTTCTGAAATCACAGGCATTCGTTATAAATGAATAGTTCAAGCAAAATTCCACAACCACTAATGAATAACCTTATTATATCTGTAACGCTTCAATCCTCACTTGATACAGCTTGTTTTGTACTTATTTGTATGTTACGTTGTTTCAATTATTTTGTATCTTATGTTTTTGTGTTATATTGTTCTTGTGTGACTGTATAACTTATATTTGTTGTGGTATTTATATTGTATCTTATACTAACTACCTGTTCTATCTGAAGTTATTTGTTGTTATTTGTATGTTGTTTTATTTGTATGTTATTTATAAGATGTTATTTGCGCCGTGAATATTCTCGGCAATTTGTAATAGGATAATCCTGCAAGAAAATTACTAATAAAATTGAAAATTCAATTATTTATTATTATTATTATTATTATTTATTACTATTATTACTATTATTACTATTATTACTATTATTACTATTATTACTATTATTACTATTATTACTATTATTACTATTATTACTATTATTACTATTATTACTATTATTACTATTATTACTATTATTACTATTATTATTATTATTACTATTATTACTATTATTATTATTATTATTATTATTATTTAGAATCAGGCGGTAGGCTGATCTCAAATCTCCGAATACCCATCCCCCTTGATCCAGAAAAAGTCCTGCTGACGTGAAGGTTCGCAGATGTCAGCCCAAGACTTCAGTTGGGTGGGAACACTGTGATAAAAATATTCTCCTGAACGTCTTGCTACTTTCAGCGAATTATCCAGCTGGCTTAAAGTTTTTTGTTATCTAAAGATCGATAACAACCCGAACACTTCGATACCCACTTCTTTCGTAAGTATACTGCCTCTTAGAATCATGTGATCGTAGTAAATTAACTTTGGAATCGCGTTCCTAAAGGTGACTAGAAAAGGCCGAGAAAAGTGTTCGAACAGATAATAACATTATTATGTTTGATAAAATGCTTCACATTAATGGAAATCAAGGACACTAAAATATATATCCGAGATTTTTCGACATTCATTCAATTTGAATCCAGTCTTACACATCGACTCTGTAGTATTTAAAAAAATATACTATATTATTTAAAAATGTATGTATATTATGTTATATAAACAATTTAAAAATTTAAACAATCATTGATTTGCACAATAAATATATAGGAAAATGAAGAGAGTACGAAAGAAGTTTCACGACACAAATTATTGGTCATAAGCGCGCCCTAATAGAAAATAATTTGCCTATCAGTTTTTTGTGAAATCAGGAAGTGGGCAAAGTTTCCTGCAATAGCAGGGACCTAACTAAAGTTCATGTAATAATGATTCATCTTTGTCATATTTGTAATCATCATTCAGTGAATGTTAATTCGACTTAAAGTAAATTGTACAAGTAATTTTGTCATCATCTTTTGCACGAATTGAAGGAACCAAGTATTCTAGTCGTTTAATTAAATTTACCTTCCTAAATTCGAAGAGTCTTCTGGCACTTGTCTAAAACATCTCTTAGAGTGAGTTTTATATTATTCAAAATGCACATTGAATTTTGCACTGATATACCTTCTCACATATGATTGTTAACACATTTTGTGCTTTTAACAAGTGTGAAAGTGTATTTGATCGTAATCTAACATCTATTTAGAGTAACTATTGCATGTAATTACATGAATATTTATGGTGCTATTACAATTTAATTAACAGATCGAAATTTAAATTCATCGTTCTTTGATCATACTTCATACTTCAAATTTAAATACATCATTCTTCGAACGTACTAGTAATATGAATAATATTTCTTGATTAGGTAAATGAAAGAAAATGAAATTAGCGTAACTAATAACATAAGAGAGAGCACGAAGAACATTCTTGAAGTCGTTTTCATTTCCGAAATTTTGTCCGAGTTTCTTACTGCGCTCCCCGCGAAAAAACCTGTCTTCAACCAAAAAAGACTGGAATATTAAGAGAAGAATGAAGTTAATTTAAAAACAGGCATTTGGAATAGACATTTTTATGAACCTTCTGTAAATAGCAATAAATTATTTTCTATAAATATAATTTATAGTAACATAAATGTTTGTGTCAAGTAATACCAGGTTGCTCACATTCTCGACACCAAAAAAATCTCCAGCATTCCTGTAACCCTTTGGAAAAAATTCACTATACAACATGGTGAATATTGCTTTAAGAAAAAAGTGGCTTTAATTAGCCAGCTCTGATTACAGGATTATTTACGCTCTTGTTCCGCCTCCGGGAGTGCCGTGAGCAACTTTATTATTGCCGTTTAATTTCGCCATTTATTGCCTCGTTTCCGTAATAAGACTTGACTTTTATGACAAAGTTCTTTTCCATTTTCTTCCCTGTATCATGAGTTCACTATGCACAGTGTCAATTTAGTCTTTTCTACCAAAGATCCGAAAATTTTTTGTACTATTTTGTGATATATTAGAGAATATAATGTTATGAGTATTTGTTAGAGTAGGCGTGACCCCTTGACTGTATATTAAAATATATATTAATGTGAGCATGAATGTTTACGGTCCAAGTATGATTTTCGCCTGTCTACATTACAAAGATCTAACAATTTTTAAAGGTCAAGGTACGAGTATTAGTGTCTAATATCGTTCCGACCCACAATGCCTGGCGTTCTCGACATATTTAACAAATCTTTATCACTAGAGTTTATTTCTGTTGCTATTTTCAATAAGTTTGAAGTTCTATAAATTACGCTGTTAAAGACTCGGTGATGGTACTAACATGCCACGAGGGGGGCATAGCAGTAATTCGAATTATCGGACACATACTGTAAGGTATCATTCTCATCACATATACTGTGCATACCATCCACAAGTTGAAAAACTAGATTTAGTAATTCCGTTATCTTGCATCTTCTTCGATTTTCAACGTATATCGTTTTCTTGCATCTTAGGTTACTCCTGGAGGGAAGGAAATTCTTTAAATCTAAAAGTAGCCTTCTGTTCCTTTAGTTTCTTACTCTCAAATATCATCCAATAAAAACGTCTGATTCGCTTTTTCATTAAAGCATTGCAACATTCTATCAATGTACATAGGCACTACGTTACATGAATAATTTCTTCCGAATACTACTTTAAGAAATATGTGTTACAGACTTCATAATATTTTATCATAACGGAGTCAATGGCTACTTGAAAATTAAATGACACTGCAGGACAGGCTTCATGAGCCTACATAAGTGAGTATGTACCGACCCATTGTGCCAAAGGTAGTCAACTGATTTCAAATCTAAGTCAAAATCTCTAGAACGATTTTTGAACAATAACCTATTTTTTTATCCTTTACATAAACAAGAAGATAAAATTACGAATTGAATTAACATTATCCACCCAATTATTTGCCAGAATATTTTTAGACTTGTTTTTAACATCTCACGACTTTTTCCGATTTACAATAAACAACAATCTTTGACAAATCTGCTTTAGTTCACGAAATTGTATAAATAGCACAATCTCAGTATACTACCCTCAAATTCACTCCCATGTTACATCCTTTTGGTCTTCGGCTTATTCCAATTTTTATCCTCAGTCTTTTTGTTCATACCTGCGATTAATGATGGATGAGAGATGATGGTGATATGGTTTGAATGATGGAGTAATACTGGAATTAAAGGCACGGAAAACTGGAAAACCCCGAGAAAACCTGTCGTGAATCCGCTTTCCCACTACAATTTCCACAAGAATTTGCATCCTAGAGAGGTATACTCGCAAGGTGAGGGATCTAACCGCTACACAGCGAGCCATCCCCCTTTAAACGAACTTTGTTATAACGCCAGTACCTAAACCTAATAGGAAACGGGAGAACCCCGAGAAATCCACGAAACCACTTTTTGGCCAACAAATACCACACGGATCGTCCGGAGTTTAACCCTGGTCGTAAGGGTCGAAGGCAAGCGGCGTCGCCCCAGAGAGAGACGGCAAAGGTGCACACATCCGTCCGTCGAGGTAACACATTTGTGTTCAGATGTACTAACATTGAGAGTAATGAGAAATGATGGAACGAGGAACAAGTGCAACAGGAGAAAAAAAAGTAAGTTGTTTAATTGTTAGTATAAATATCAGTTGTAGTATTGTTATTATTATCTTTATTATTACTGTTTTCATTTTATTATTTTTCATGTAGTAGAGTGCAGTGCAGTGCAGTGCAGTGCAGTGCAGTGCAGTGCAGTGTAGTGCAGCGCAGTGTAGTGCAGCGCAGTGTGAGTTAATGAAGTGAAGGGAGGGAAGGGAATGCGAGAAGAAGAAGCGAGTGTGAAAGAAATGCGTCACAGTTAAGTGTTGTGCAGTGAAGTGAAGTGGAGTAAGGTTTGCGTGGTGATTTTATGTACTATTTATTATGATTTTTAATTAACTCCTTTTACGTAACTTTTTGTTAGTGAATGTAAGTTTAATGCATGTAGGTTAAGATATTCTGCACCAAGTTACTATACTTAATTGCAGAATGAACAATAAAATCTAATCTAATTCGCGAATATCTGCGCAAACCCACTTTCTCCCGACGAATTGACGTGGATGGACGGGGATTTGAACGGCGGACACGACGGTGGCAGGCGAGCGGTTTGCTCGGGCCGAGGAGAGAGCGCCCACTGTGCCGCGCCTGGCGACATTCCGGCGGCAGAGCAATCGCTATCATTATCAAATCGCCAACCGCCGCGCCCTCGCAGGCACGACGCCTGTGCCACAGCCCTCCTCTCACCCAACGACAGCCGCCGCCATCCGCCACAGCTGCGCCTCGGCAGCCACCGTCTCCTTGGTTGATTTGATTCGATTTTTCATGTTTCCGGCGCGTCAACTGCTGGTCATTAGCCCCGTTAGTGTAGTGCATGTTTTCTCGGGAGATGGCGGTGATCTTCCCCCGCTGGATGACGAGATCCGGAGCCTACCTACCGTCAGCTAGTGGGGTTTCACCCTAACCAGGACTCTCCCACCAGCGGGGCACCGCCCCAGTCGGGACAAGCTCTAAGCTCCGGAACGGTCTCCTGGAATATGTGGTAGTGTAGTGCATGCTAGTGTAAATGTGTGTGTAAGATGAGAGAATAGGACAAAGAAGAGGAAGGACAGATCGCGCGCGGTCCGTGGCGTGTTTGATAGGGTACTGCTCCGGCATTCGCCTGGTGTTGATCAGAGAAACCACGAAAAACTACCGAACAGGGACTGAATTCGACCTAGCTGAAGAGCTAGTGTCGAAAATCCTGCCGCCGTCAGGACTCGAACCTAGGACCTCGGTCAGAGGCGCGGTGAGAGGCGCTGCAGTGACATCAGTTGATGCACTGAGCCACTGCTCCCGGTTGGCTGGTGGAGATGCGCGGACATTACTCCTTGTATTCAATATCAGTGCTCCTGCTGTCGCCCCCAAGCTGGGGTCTGCCACATTGCCATTTATAGCACGATGTCCGTACCAATGATGTAACGTTGCCCAAATAACTAAAGCCAAAGTCTCCTCCTTCCATTGTTTCACAAATACTGACCTCTTCCCAACATCGTCACTGCCATTGTCAAAATCTGCTTCGCCTTTGCCGCCGCTTCATGTGTCAGTGAGAGCACCCCCGGACTCTCTTCCGATATCATTCCAAATGCCGCTATCACTCCTTGTAGTTTTTTCAGCGCCCTGTCCCTCCTCCACTACGTAATTAACCGCAATTAGCACTCCATTTCAACTGCCACCACTATTTCAATGACGTCACATGGTTATTGTTGTTATCTGGCGACATGAAACTTCCAGCGGCAGTATTGCATTCAGTCCTTGAGCGCATTTCTCTATCCAGCTCTTACTCACGTCACAAAATATAATAAATGACAGACGCAACTGCAAAAGGGCCGTCGTCTCCGGTGCCACTTTCATGGTCGACATTAACGCCGCTATCGACATCGCCTGATTTCTCGTCTGATTTACCAGTCTCCGATACCTTCTCCCACTCCATCAATGTCTCTCCATCACCTGCACCCTCTTCACCACGCAGCCGTTTCCTCTTCATCTCGCTCCCTCTCCGTCTTCATCGCCACTTTTTTCCTTGCCGTACTCACTTCCCCCTTCATCTTTCTCACTTTCCTTTACCGCCTCTTTTCATCACCGTGTCCCTCTCCATCTGCGTCATCTTCTTCTCCACCATCACCGCCTCCGCCCTCATCACTATACATCTCCAAGATCCCCTCCGCACCGGGAGCGGTAGCTCAGTGCAACAACTGATGTCACTGTAGCGCCTCTCACCGGGAGGTCCTAGGTTCGAGTCCTGACGGCGGCAGGATTTTCGACACTAGCTTTCCAGCTAGGTCTAATTCAGTCACTGTCTGGAGGAGAATTCTAGCGGCCGGCTGCTCTGATCGGTAGTTTTCCGTGGTTTCTTCGATCAACACCAGGCGAATGCCGGAACAGTATCCTAACAAACTGGCCACGGACCGCACGCGATCTTTCCTTCGTCTTTCTTGTCGTATCCTCTCCCCTTACACACACACACACACACACACACACACACACACACTAACATGTATTACACTACCACGTATTCCGGGAGATCGGTCGGAAACTTAGAGCTTGTCCCGGCTGGAGCGGTGCCCAGCTGGAGGGAGAGTCCTGGTTAGGGGGAAACCCCACGGTAGGTCGGCGCCGGATCTCGCCATTCGGCGGGGGAAGATCAGCGCCATCTCCTAAGAAAAACATGCACTACGCTAACGGAACTAATGACCAAAGCAGTTGACGCGCCCGGAAACACAAAAAAATCAATGAATCAACCAAAAAGATCCCCTCCGCTTTCATCCGAGTCTTTATCTCCATTGCCTCTTCTCCATCGAAGCCTCAGACGAGCCCGCGCCGCCTCCGCCGGCCGATCACCGTCGGCCCCGCCCCCCTGCGCCGGGGGGCCGGACGCAGTGCAGCCGATCGCTTCCTCGCCAGAGACGCCGGACTGGTTTCGACAGCGCCTGCCCCCGCGCCCCGCCGCCGCCTGCGCCCATTCGTACGCTAATAGCGGCCGCGTGGCCGCTTGAGGGGTTAGCAACCGCTCACCCGCTCCTCCCGCGCGCACTCGGCCGCCGCGACGAGGCCGCTTCTGATCCCGCGCCGCGCCGGCGTGCAACGTCCCTCCGCTATCACCGCCACACGCTTGCGTAATCGTTATTTTATAACATATTTCGGATTATTTATTTATACGTCCTTCTATATATCAATAAATCGGTATATAAAGATATTTATATATCTGTGAATAGATATATTTCGGGATAGAATATATCTGCCTACCTATAGAATTATGTCTACCTATCTATCTACCTATCTGTCTATCTATCCATCCGTAATTCAGATAAAATTCCCTTCGCTATCACAGCCACACGCTTGCGTCGACAGTTGCGCAATCGTTTTTTAATAACGTATTTCGTATTATTTATTTATCCATCCATCTAGCTATCAATAAATCTGTATATGTATTAGAGATTACTTTAGAGATTTATATATCTGTGTATAGATATATCTAGGGATAGAATCTATCTATCTACCTATAGAATTATCTATCTTCCTATATTTCTATCGACCTACCTATCTATCTACTAGAAATTCAGATAAAATTATTGGAGAATCATGGAACCAGCAACGCTGCAAAATGTCTCGTTCGGTTCGTTATTAACTCTAGATATCCTCACGATGCACTGTTATCTCTTACTCTAATGGAACTTCTATATCTAATATAAACAAATTAACCTTCGCATAGCTATCAGTGAAGTTAATTTCACGACGTAATTAAGCAATATTAATCCCGACCCAAACTGACGTGGTCGCTGAGTAGTTAGCGTGAGAAGCTAGGTCGCGAGTTGGACTCCCGTTGAGACGTGGGTATTAGCAGTGTGTTGTGGCATGGTTGGCTTTCTCACGTACCGTGTATTACTTTCTCAATAATATCCATTCATTGCGTGTCGGTTCAGTTGACACAGGTGCATACGTGTGAGGGATGTTCGAGTAAATCCTACTACACGTTGGGTATGGAGGGGGCGGTTCTTGATTCCCCTCGTGTTGTGGCTTGGTCAGACAAACCCCGAAGCTTGCACCTTCCCCTATTTACTTTTAGATGTAAGCTAATTTAGCTGAGATGGTCCCACGAGTAACTGGGCAGCAATCTTGAAATGAAAGATAGAGTTGACACTACGAGCTAACTCGCAAAACCAATGAAGGTGTGGATTCTTAATCGGAACTGAGTAAATAGGATAATTTAGAGAAGTAGGAAAGAGCCGTTGCCCTGGGAAACCGGTCCAAAAAATGCATATAGTCTATAGAATATTGATATTAATATTATGAGGATGTTGGAAGAATACCTTAAACAATGAGCGGGGCATGATCTCCTCCATCACCTGGACCCCACCAATACAACCCATAAAATACATAGGACTTTATCTGGACACAAAACTAACCTGGAAAACCCACATAGATATCAAAATTAAACAAGCAAAAAATAAAGTATTCCAACTCCGGCCACTAATCAAGAAACATAAATCCCTGACATACACAAACAGTACAACAATACAAAACAATAATCAGACCACTACTGCATATGCATGCCCCATATGGACGAACGCAGCCCCCACAAATGTCAATAAAAATTCAAGTAATGCAAAATAAATTTTTAAGATTAATCACAAATGCCCTCTGTTTCATGAGTAATAAACAACTTCATTCAGAATTAAACATCAATACAATAATAAACCAAATAGCACAAATATCGCCCAACTTTTACAAAACCTAACAGACTACCAGCAGCATCCCATTACAAACTACCGAAAAATCCAACCCACACTCGAATAAAAAAATTTCCTTTTGAAGCCTTCCTCAAAATTTTAGCCAACCATGATTCTTAACCCCGAGGTTCTCCCCTAGAGTATCCTCTTCAATGTATAATTAAGTTAGCTTAGATATTTTAACTAGAATAAGTCTGAAAAATACATCTGTAAAGTAATTGCACTGAACGATGTAAACCTTCCAATATTAATAAATGTGTAAATAAAAAAAGGGAGACGATCTTTCCTGCCCAAATTCTTTCCCACTCCCGTTTGAGTTTGAACCGTACGGAGCTTTTGTAGAGTATTTGTATTAATGACAGAAAGTTAGCGTTTAGGGTTTGAGTTCGAGTTTCGGAGTGGGAAATAATTTTTGCTGGTTGAAAACATTTTTGCAGGTTTAAGTAGTACTATAATATAGCGGAACATTGAACAATATTGCGAGACAGCGCCACTAGTTTTTTCTTTATATTCTTATTCTTCTTTTTATTCTCTTCTCTTTCTTCTTATTCCAGCTTCTTTTCTGCCTTACAAGACGATTGGGTGTAACGTAAAACGCAAAGCGGGTTGCCTAAATCAAGTCAGATAACATACTGGATTTGCAGAGCACAGCTACTATGATTAACCAATTTCCTTGTGAATCGAATACATTGCTATCAAAAACTATAATTGCTTTGTATTTACAGTTGAAAACAAACATCAAAATATCCTTCCATAGAATATACTAGTTAATAAAACTGTGTTTTGTTTTGAAATGCTGTTTTTAAATAATCACTCTAACGTGGAATATAATGATGTAATTTGTAATGATCGCTCATTCACTTTTTTTCATTTTAATACATTGAGGTTTATTGCAGTAAAAGGGAAAAACTCGTCCAAACTCTCATAGACGTATTTTATTCGTCGAAATTCATCGATGGACAAATGCATTCCATCTTTATCAATCATGTGGAAGGAAAATTATAGTTATAAATTTGATTCTGATCTACAACGACAAATTGTCGGTGTCGCTTATGATTATGTGTCACATCAAAATACGTTTAGTTTAAAAGTAGCAACAATTTCTTGGCAGGAGTTTATTCGTCCGCACGAAGCAATGCAATACTTCAAATATTCAGGACAGGCGCCAACTACAGATCATGTGCAGAATTTGTGTGACACTCCACTATGACGTCAGCGGCGCAGTTGCCAATAACTGTTACCGCAGACACCTTCACTCGTGGAGGAGAGAAATGACGCTCTTGGCTTCCTCAATCTCACTAAGTGATCCACACATCGAAATAAGGTAACATGAGACTTAAGTTTCTTCCATTTCTGTCACACCATGACAAAACACACTTGATCAATACCAGAGGCTTATGGTGCACCGTTTAAGAAACAAATTTGTAATATTTTGAAATATTTGAAATATTTGTAATATTTGAAATATTTTGTGTACCTTTTACTTTCAATATTCGTGTTTACATTTCATTAAGATAATTTTATTCACTTTTGTTTAATTGTTTTAACAATGTTTCTCAAAACCAATATTAGTATGATGAAGTTAACCCCATTTTTCTGTAATACTTTATTATGAAAAATAGCAGTGAAAGCCCTGCAACGACGCCAAACAATTGTACATAAAATATGTTGTACAATGTAAATGAAATCATAACTATGCTCGTTCTTTGCCAAAAGTTCATTCACCAATATTGTCACAGCGGTTTTTCTCCGCTGGATCTGGGAAACGTTTTTAAGAAAAAAATGTCCTTCAGTTATAACTAATGTATACTACATTTAAAAGTAGATTTACTGTTACCTTCAGCACTTTTATCACATTCGAATTTACGAAGAAAAATACTGCAATTAGTTAAGGCACGGACATAATTCGATTCTGACTTCTCTTAATATAAGCTTTGTGAAAAGAGGTTTTTGTGTCAAGAATATAACATTAACAGTATGAACATTTACGTCATACTATTAATTTTTTGAAAGAGAACTGTTAAATATTCAAAGCAATAATACAAATGGTTACGGGCAATATTTTTTGCACAAATTGAAAATTTGAAATCTGTTTTCCTTTCTTATGGGACATGACGATTAGTCTCACAGGGATGAGAATTCTTTATTGTGTTGTTATAAATAGCTCGGATTCTCAGTGACAAATTGGTAAACTTATTATGCATACCAACTGCCATTTTTAATTACTGATATAATAATTTTTAACTAAGGAAAACACTAAATTTCTTTTTCTGACAAATATAAGCACAATTTCCGCACTCAATGGGAAGCAGCTCATCGCTTGCATACTATTTTGTTTCAGTCAAAATCGCAGTGAACGACATAGCAATTGATCGCATAGCAATCGAATAGCAATTGATCGCAGTGAACGACAGTCATATTGCAGTGATACGATATGTGGGAGAACCTTAAAAAATAACTTTATAGGAGCATAGGTCAAGAATGTGATACCTAAAAACGTTAAGAGGAAATAGAACGTTTTTGCAGTCAAAACTTTATTTTATTTTATTTTTCATAAATGTCCATAATTTTCTCTTCATATTGGCTTTGATGTCAATATTACAAGTATTTATTTTTATTATTCATATGTGACGTTTCATTGGACTTAGGTAATGGCTCCAATAATTTTACTTTTACATAATGCAGCGCATGAACACTGAAAGACGTAGACATGCAGAACGTAATTTAAAAACTTTGTTGTGAAGTTTATCAACATAAAAAATATGTCAAAAGTAGTAGTTATTGGAAAATGATTATTTTGATGAGGCAAGTTATCGAGCAGGGTGTGTTCTGAGGGTTGTATCTTTGAAGCCCGTTTCTCGAAAGTTGACAGTTTTAATAATAAATGTACCTTTTTTCAAATTAAATTTATAATAGGAAGCTGAAAGAGTGTTTAATAAAGATCTGCTACACTTACTGACACATTTTTTCTGATTATCTTAGTATTATACATTTTAAGCATTGCCTTAGTATTTTAATTCTAGTATCATACTTAAAAAATGTAAAAAATTGCATTATGAGAGAATATTTGTATCTACAAAAACAGTAAACATTTAAACAATAGATTCTGAGAATTAGAATCAAGCATTTAACATTGCCCGGAGAGGGCATTCCATATCCCCTTAATCTTCACTTCACGAAGGCCACACCTGCCCGCAAACGCAACTAAACGGAATGACTACACTGAAGTAAATATTATCTATTGAATGAACACATTTTCATCCTAAGCTCTTGTGGAGTTAATTTTTGACGAGTCGCTTCACGTATATATCGTACAACAATTCTCTTATAATATTATGAAAGGAATGCGGTTTTCCGTCAAACATATCTTGGAACGACCGCACTCAATAAAAGGGGAGCACCATCCATCTCGTACGTGGAAGCATCCCGTCGCGCTAAGTGGCCGGCGCTGGGCACGGTGCCGGCGGCGGCGGCGGCGGCGCGCGCCTCACGCGCCGTAAACTCTCCTGGAATTGGCGGCGGCCGGCGCGCATGCCGAGCGGTGGCGGCGGGGGCGGCGGCGGCGGCGACCGCGAGGCGGAGGCCCCCATGCTAATGCGCGGCGCGCGCCGGCGACGCATACAGATGGCTCCATCGGACGCCGCCTCCTCTTAGCACCTCTCGCCGCAACCGCCTAGGCCCAACCGACGCCCAACCGATACCCAACCGACTTTGAATGGACGCTCAACCGACGGGGAAACAATTTTGGAGCGACGCTAATAGCGTCTGAATCAAGGCTCAACCGACGCCCAACCGATACTCAACAGACTTTGAATGGACGCTCCACCGACGGGGAAACAATTTTGGAGCGACGATAATAGCGTCTGCCAACCGATACTCAACAGACTTTGAATGGACGCTCCACCGACGGGGAAACAATTTTGGAGCGACGATAATAGCGTCTGAATCAAGGCTCAACCGACGACCAACCGATACTCAACCGACTTTGAATGGACGCTCAACCGACGGGGAAACAATTTTGGAGCGACGATAATAGTGTCTGAATCAAGGCTCAACCGACGCCCAACCGATACTCAACCGACTTTGAATGGACGCTCAACCGACGGGGAAACAATTTTGGAGCGACGCTAATAGCGTCTGAATCAAGGCTCAACCGAGTTTGAGGGGAAGCTCAATCAGTTCTAACCAATCCTCAACCTCCTTGGGCCTATAAACTATTTTTTTTGAATGATTTCACAACCGATATTCACAGCAACTCGTCTCTATCGACATTTCGGCAATACTGCAATACTCAACCGACTTTGAAGGGACGCTCAACCGACGGGCAGCCAACTCTGGAGCGACGCTCAATCGATTCAATCGATACTATACAAGTTACTAGTTACCAGTAACCAGTACCAGTATCAGTTACTAGTAATCGATACTATACCAGTTCAATCGATACTTTATCAGTTTATACATGAATCAAGGCTCGAACGACTTCGGGTGAAAGCTCATTCAATTCTGAATCAATTCTCAACCACCTCTGAACTGCCGATTTTCCAATATTGGTTTCTAAATCAATGTTTCGGCAACTCTTCTCAACCTATGCTTCAACGCTCAACCGACTATGAAAGGATGCTCAGCCGTTTCTGAACCAATGCTCAACCGAATCTCGACCAACGTCCATCCAATTTGAACCAACGCTCAATCTAATCTCCACCAACGCTCATCAAAATCTGAACCAAAATTCAACGAACTCTGTATCAACACTCAAATGTTACTGAACCATCTCGATCATCTGCTCATGGGCATTCAATCAACTTTCAAATGTTCCCGAATTTGTGCCCAACGAAATATCAAAGAATGACCAAGGAAAGCTCAACTGAACTTCACGTTGATGTAAAGAGTGAACTAGAATAATAGTATCTTGTTAAAGGTAGTCATAGCAATCTGCGATGTTTATTGGCAAAAAAACATAAAACGACTGAATATGCGCCTCGCCAAACCACACTATCAGTAGGATAGACGCATGATATTTATCTCCAGGTCCTTCGGTTGTGGAATTCATCTTTTTCTGGCCTCGAGAAGGAAAAGGGATATAAACACTAGCTCTCGAAAAACAAACAAATATTTTTAAGCAAATATGTTGACAATCGTATTGTATCATCTGTCGCTGACGAAATATTATAAAAAGATATTAATACGTGAAAATGTGAACAGTCCAAGCACACATGTGCAGAGAATCTCTCAACAAATGACGGAAAACTTGACAGTATCCCTTGTTTATTATTACGTAGAGTGCATAGTATTGAAAGTCTGGGTCTACTGCTTTTGCATGGGACTGTGAACTCCAACCCACATTCTTTGATTGAGAATACTCACTCTGCAGTACACGTGCACTTGTCCTCGCTTTTCGGCAAGAGTATCAGTGCCCGCCTCTCTCGCTCGGATAGGCCGCAATTATCGACAGCTAATGCCGACGTCACCTGCACTATTAAGGCCTTCACCTCTTCAACAAGAATCCGACTGTCTCAGTGAATCAACTAATGTCAATTTAGTGTCTCTATTCGGAAGGATCTACGGTTTGAGACCCAACAATGACAGGATTTTTGACACTAGCTGCAAAGGTAGGTAAATTTCAGCCGCTGTCTGGAGGCGTATTCTAGCGAAGGGCTATGATTTCTAATTTTCCGTGATTTCTCCGACCAATACCAAGTGGATGGTGGAGCAATACCCTAACAAACGAGCCAAGAAACGCCCCCATTCTTTCCTTTCTCATTGATTGATTGATTTTTTCGTGTTTCCGGGCGCGTCAACTGCTTCGATCATTAGTCCCGTTAGTGGAGTGCATGTTTTTTCGGGAGATGGTGGTGATCTTCCCCCGCTGGATGGCGAGATCCGGCGCCGACCTACCGTCGGCTAGTGGGGTTTCCCCCTAACGTGGACTCTCGCACCACCGAGGCACCGCCCCAGCCGGGGCAAGCTCTAAGCTCCTGACCGGTCTCCCGGAATATGTGGTAGTGTAGTGCATGTTAGTGTAAATGTGTGTGTAAGAGGAGAGGACAGGACAAGGAAGAGGAAGGACAGATCGCGCGCGGTCCATGGCCCGTTTGGTAGGGTACTGCTCCGTATTCGCCTGGTGTTGATCGGAGAAACCACGGAAAACTACCGATCAGAGCAGCCGGCTGCTAGAATTCTTCTCCAGACAGCGACTGAATTCGGCCTAGCTGAAAAGCTAGTGTCGAAAATCGTGCCGCTCTCAGGACTCGAACCTAGGACCTCCCGGTCAGAGGCGCTGCAGTGACATCAGTTGATGCACTGAGCTACCGCTACCAGTCCCTTTCTCATCCATCTCCCTTCATCTCACCTTACACACACTTTCACTTACATGGACTACAGTATCAGGTACGTCGGGAGACTAGTCGGGAGCTTTGAGCTTTCCCGGGCTGTAGCGATTCCCAGCAGGTTGAAATACCTGGTCAGGGATCCCCGCAAACCGACGTAGTTTGCGCCGGATCTGTCGTTCGGTAGAGAAGAAACACATCTTCCATAATAAAATATGTACTTAAGTCCGTAAGAGTTCTTGTGATGAGCTCGGAAATATAAAAGAATCAATCAATTTTAGCAATACCCGTCTCTCTTTGCTTTCCTCTCAACCGCTTCTGCATGCACCCGTCACTGTCGGCTTTCTCCAATGTTTTCGCAACTTCACCACAATCATATCGATCTCTGATCTCAACCTTCTCCGAAGTCAACCCATCCCCGTGATCACCATGACTTCAGAATGACGACATTTCGGCGAACCTTGTCGTGACGCATTGGTGCCCGCAATGTTTTATGAGAAACCCGCTATCGTCACACACGCGTTGTTCAGTTCAAATGAAATTGTTTTAATGCTTCAGATTAGAGTTTCTCAAAGAATATGAAATGTTACCACAAAAAATGTGGTTATAGGGATTAAATTATCATCGCATCATTTTCTTTGAAAAACACCCACTATTCGTCAAACTGAATTGCTCATTTCATCACAACTCAACTCAACAGAACGGGAGTAATGAGCAAAGCAGTTGACGCGCCCGGAAACACGAAAAAATCAATCAATCGAAAAACGAGAAAGTACGTGCTATTGTAGCTTTACTGCCGCGGTACTTGCAATACTTTCGCTCTCGCCGCGTGGTTGAATTCCATCGTGCCGCGCTTCCGTCGCCAGTCGCAGCCTCCGCCACCACAGCAGCATCGTTATTGCCGCAGACACCTCTCCCATCGGCGCCGCGGGCGCGGCGAACCCGTGCGGACCTTGTTTGGAGCCGCACAAGATCGCGGCGCCGATAGCACGAGATCGCAAACATTTTTTGATGTGTCTATACAGTGGCAAGACGTGAGACGAAATACGGACTTGACTGGAAAGCTAATGCTAACACAAGTCTTCTACTCTTTGCTTTATGAAGATTCTTTCCAGGACAACATAAACATATTTTTTCATTCTTGAAACATACAATGTTTGGTTAGAAATGTAAATATCACTCAGAAAGCAATATGTTTTATTCACGTGTAAAAGATATGCCAGGTGAAACAATTACTACAATATTAAAATATTGAAATACACATTCACGAAATCAATGTAGTTGATCAACATAAATGCATGTTGTTTGAGCGCCATTCTGTAAAATGGTTTTAATTCTATAAATAATTTAATTCTATCAATGAAATTCGAAAACCTATTGTCAGAAACGTTGTGGTTTTAAAGCAATAGTAATTCGCTTTTTAGTAGTTCCTGATTTTAATCATTGGATGAAGTTGTTGATTTGGGAAAAATTAATAATTGTATCGGAGAAAATAGATAATTTAATTTAATTAATTTTTTTCAATACATTTATTTCCTTGAGAAATTGTGTAAACGTCAAAAAATGCTTCCAAAAGACATTAGTATCTTCATATTAATATGCCGCTTGTACTAAATGCAGTACATACAGTAATATTCCTCAGAAAGCGGGGCTTTGTTCTCATTCAATTTATATGATGCCTTGTGGCCTTTTTAATTCAAAAAGAGCTTTGAGATGTCTGAAGGGTACGTTCTTCTTTATTAGAAGACAGCGTCAGTGAATTAATTCCTTTTTGGTACCATTCTTTTTATGTTTGAAATTATCTGTTTTTATTCTTCTTATTTCGTACATAAAATGCAATTATTTCACTTGATTGCTAATTTGAATACAGTTTTAAATCATAGTTTTGAATTATATCTATGAACTCAAACACTTCGATGGTAATAAATTCAGGTAATTGACAGCTTGTGTTTGAAATTAACAGCATGTATATATGCGTATGGCCTACAAGAAATGCTGCAATACTGCTTCGTTCCTTTCAACATTTTTTATAATTTCTTTGGAGAATATCCTATAAATTAGAATTCTCTCATTTCCATCTCTAAACTTGTCACATCTATTACAATCTGTTTGAAGAGAGAAAAATAAAATTAAAGTCGAGTAAATAACGTCCTGTAATTAAACATTTCGAATTATTTTCTTCTTTCAGTACGATTTATTCAAATCGAAATATTTATGAAAATGAGAAGATATTACAAATTCTCTTGAATTTCTTTGTTGTAATGTCAAACATTCTTTCAGCAATTATTTATATTTATTCTAATGGCTGTGTGCAAGATGTTACTGACAACGTACTATTAATATCAAGTCTTAAAACACTCAGCTACTTGGAAATAAATATTCCAGAAACTGTATTCTAAATTCGGTCAATATATTTCTGTCAAATATATTAGTCTTATTGGCTAACAGTAGCCTATTAGATGGTATATAACTCTTTAAAAGCATTAATATTGTGTCACTATAGAAACTTACCCGTGAATCAGGCACGCAATTGAAAGACCTCCAGCTCAAAGGACGCAACTCACCTGCAAAACAAAAGAGTAATATTTATTATAGTTTCTCCACGTCATATGTACTGGAAAATAAGTAGCATTATGACTATTAGCTTAAATTATAATAAAAATACATGGTCAAGTCCCTCACTACTGTCCGTAACAGTAGCTTTACCACTCCAATGCTTTCGCTCAACAAAAACATGAATCGCCTCCAACAACCACCGATCTCTTTCAACTCCATCGCTACGAGTCTTCCAGTTCCGTTTTGTTACTCAATACGACGGACTTCATCCATCCGTTTCTGACCTTTTCTATCTTCACCATTATGAGTCTTCCAACTCCGCCTCTATCGTTGTTCTTGATGCCCCTCAGAGAAGACGATTTTATCTTTCTTTCACTGATCTTTTCCGCTTCAATCGCAATGAGTTCTACCGCTCGACAGTTTTTTAATTAATTTATTATTTAAAGTTACATATTAAACATAGTTCAGTACTCTACTTTTCAATATGCTTACTTTGTTTGCCAATCTTAATTACATTCCCCATGATATAGGTAATTGCTAAATTTACTATTTAGCTTTTACTCTTTCAACTCCATCGCTACAAGTCTTCCAGTTCCGTTTTGTTACTCAATAGAGGATAAGACGGACTTCATCCATCCGCTTCTGACCTCTTCTATCTTCATCATTATGAGCCTTCCAACCCCACCTCTATGCCCCTTGATGCCCCTCGGAGAAGACGATTTTATCTTTCTTTCACTGATCTTTTCCGCTTCAATCGCTATGAGTTCTACCGCTCGACAGTTTTTTAATTAATTTATTATTAAAAGTTGTTCTATTTACGTTAAATTTAATATTAAACGTAGTTCAGTACTCTAATTTTCAATATGCTTACAATATACTTTGTTACACCAATCTTAACTACATTCCCCATGATATAGGTAACTGCTAAATTAACAATTTAGGTAACTACATCTATTTAGTAGGATAATCTATTTTTAATCCTTCTTAAAAAGTAATTTACAAAAGAAGGGTTGCAATACGGATTATTGTATTTAGGTTGGAATTATATTTATTGAAGAGGAAGAGATATTTTTGATAATAAATAATATCCATTTGACAAGATATGAGAATGTACATCTCTAGCTATTAAGCACCGACCGCTTCCAACTCCGCCACTACGAATCCTCCGACTCCAGCTTTACCATTCGACAAACATCAAGACGATTCCGCTGTATTCGTCTACCACTGACCTATCCACTTGCACCGCCACGAGTTCTCCAAGTGCAGTTCTGCAGCTGGGCACGAGACGCTTCGGCTGCAGCCATTCCCGCTGCCGTCCGACACTGCCACTACGGCAGCCACAGAGCCACCCGCGTTGAGGGCTGGTGCTCCATTGAGAGCTCTCTGTTTCGGCGAGGCGCGGCGCGGCGCGGTGCGAGGACCAGCCGGATTAATTAGCCAAGTGGCCCCCACGAGGACCGGACCTGCCGCCCGCCGCCCCGCCGCCCGCCGCCCCGCCGCCCCCGCCGCCCCCGCCGCCCCCGCCGCCCCCGCCGCCAGCCCCGGCTCCCGATGTCTGGTCGCGCCTTCCCCGTAAAGGGATTCCACCGCGTGTGTTTCGTGGGAGAACAATCCACTTCTGGATGAAAAAAAAAACGCAGAAGTTTTTTACGGGAAATAAACGAGTACCTAATGCATAGAGAGATGGATTCCTTAATTGATTTTTTAAATTAATTTTTGCTCCAATGGCACCTTTATCTAGAGCAGTTGTTTAACTCATTATTGCCCAAATTAATTTTGCCGCACGTTGTGCGCTCTAATTATGTGGAGCCCACGGAGCCATTGTTGGAGCTATCTGGTTGCATCTGTAAATTTTACCGCTTGCTTCCTTGATGATAAATTATATCACTAGAGCGCTTCAAATCACCAAAAGTCGTTATATGGGCATTCTCTCTATAAAAATTAGTAAAACCATTAGACCTTAGCCCCGTCAACTTTGTGTAGACCAGCCATCGTTTGCTTTCCACCAGCCTTCTCCTCCCACAGAAATTACACAGCAAGTAAGCACGGTTTTAGAAGAAGAGAAATAACAGAGAAAAAAACATGTATGCACAGTATAGAGAGAATAATTCCGTAATTGATTTGGCTCAAACGACTCCTTGAGCTAGAGTAGTTGTTTAAATGGACTCAATTCATTTTTATTACATACGTAAAAAAATTGCCGTTTCTACATAGTTCAGTGTGAGTAATATTCATCAACGGTATACCAGTCTCTAAACACTTCTCTCCCCAATACGGTTAATTGGTACCCAATATTATATTAAATATTTTAATTTTAATGGTAAAGTACAAACTTGTTCTAGGTAAATAAACTAGTGAATACTTCTTAAAAATGTATTTTATCCAAATATTTTTGTTTCAAATAATTGTCTATCTAACATTAGTGTTATCTGTGAGTTCTTGTTTAACATGTTATCTAAAATAATCTTGTTCTCACTACATTACATATTACTACAAATGTTCATTACATGAAATTCATAGTTTGTGATGTGCAATCCGTATATTCTTTGGGTCTCAGGGATGATACCAAGTTTTGATGAAACAAGTTGAAAATATTATTACCGTACCGTAATTCTCAATTTTCTGTTGAAATTGAAAGAAAATGGGATACGGTTTATAACAGTAACTGTGTATTCATCAGGAATGATAATATGATAATATTTTATTTGCATTGATTGCTGAGCAGCGCCGTTTCATTTCATAGAACTTGTTAGTTCATTCATTCAAAATTGATTCCCTAAATTAGCGTATCTTCCGCTAATCCAAATTTCTCTTTCATTCAATATATATTAGTATGTGTTATACTTTTTCATATATAGAATACGACCATTCAATTATTCAGAAGAAATAATACAAGAAATTGTAACTTTTTAACTCTGTCCTGTTATGAATAAAGCTCTTTTGAGGAGAGTAATGGAATTAAAATTAATCATTAGCAGATACTGTTCTCGATAATGTAATCTAATTTGTAAGGCTTCCCGGGAATCAGTGTCGGACATCAATCCCGTTTGACTGAATGCCCGCTGTGACCGAAGTATCTATAAAGATCCAATCTCTTTTGACCAACATACTTGTGTTAGACATATATTACACGTGCTATAAATATATTTTGTAAACTATCTGCATTTCCATAACTTAATGATAAAGCGAAAAAATATTTAATAAATTGGCAACGGAACCACTTTCATTTAGGTTAATTTATGATTCATTTAAATGGAATGAGGTTATCATATTTAATATATTTTTCAAAACAGTCAATCCGCTTACTTGTATAATACAAAAATTTTACAAAATACTTTAAAAAAATTATGTGTATAAAATTACGTTTTTTTTTTAAAATTTAGAGGCAAGAGTCTCTGCTGGGTCAGCGTGTCAAGGACCGTGGAGGTTTTCGGTGTCACAAGCACACTCATCGGCACTGGCAAGTCCCGCTTCGCTCTACCCTCTTCTTACCACTTCACTCCACCGAAAGTAGTTCTGAGCTCCACTCGCGCTGTGTTTGAGCGCCACAACGACATAGTTGTAGTGCTGCATGTGTCCTTCGTGCATACAATTACTTCCAGAAGTCCAGAGGCTTCGGTTTTCCAGAGTCCCTTCAACAATCTCTACGCTCCTATGCAAATTTACGGGGTGATGTGGCTCATGGCATTAATTGTCACTGCAGTGCTAACTGGGAGGTCTTGGGTTTGAGTCCCATCGCTGGCAAAAATTTCGACACTAGCTACGTAGCTAGATCGAGTTCAGCCGCTGTCTGGAGAAGAATTCTAGCGGTCGGCTGCTATGATCCGTAGTGTTTGAAGGTTTATCTGGTTAAGACCAGGCCAGATCAGTTCTCTAACAAGCGAGCCATGGACCCGCCCCCGATCTTTCTGATCTCTTTCTTGTCATATCCTCATCCCTTACTGTCACACACACACACACACACACACACACACACACACACACACACACACACACTTACACTTCTACACACGTCGGGAGACCAAGGACTGTCGCAACTGGGAAGCTGATGTGAGATACCTCGATGGAAAAACACAGCAAGCCTGCGTGTCAGTCGGCGCCGGATCTCACCATTCAACAAGGGAAGAACACCACCACCTCCTGTGAATGAAGAACGCATTACACTTACGGGACTAACGTGTGGAAATATGATTTGCTCTAGACCACGGCCGTCCAGTTAGGAAGATCATTCGAATTAAGAATCCAGGCGTCAAAGCCTACGTTGCTTTATTGTGCCGTCTTTTTCTTCTTCTTCTTCTTCTTCTTCTTCTTCTTCTTCTTCTTCGTCATCTTCACGATCTATAGTTGCGCCAGAAGTGGAATTTCAACTGGGCACAAAAAAAAGTTTGGATCATCGATAAATTACTGCGTGAAAATGCAGTTCACGGTGGCATGCCGCATACATTAATGCCTTTTTTTTTTTTTTTTATTAGAAATATATCCTTGTTCGACATTCTTATGTCTTTCAAGGGGTTGAAGATACATAATATACATTTTTGTTATAATTACATTTCGTCATGTTTGAACAATGTTAGAAGACTAATACTTACAATAATACAATAACAGCTAAGGATACCCAGGAAGGGTCCTTGAGAGAAAAATGCATACAATTTGAATTAGGACATGAGTATTTAATTTATAATTGTTGGAGCCTGCTTTACAGCTAATTACGGAGGATGTAGTAGGTCTTTAGAATATCTTGATTTTATTCGTGGAAAAGATTGGCTGATTTACCTAGAGTGTACAAAGGAGTGGCTGGGCAAGATGAAAGAAGAGTAGAAATTAGAAGAAAGTTTTAGGATCCAAGTTTTCAGAGGTTCTATAGATAGTTCTTTTAAGATTTGATCGTTTCGGATATACCATGGCGCTTTTAATACAGTTCTTAAAAATTTGTTTTGCAATACTTCCAGTTTTGAAGGTTACTTTGCTGCACCTCCCAGATTGGGCAGCGTAGGTCAGTGAAGGTCGTACAATGTATTTAAATATTATTAATGCTGAGTCTATTGATAATTTTGACTTTCTATTTATGAATGGATACAATTTTAATATTTTTATGTGCGTGTTATTAGCTATTGTTGTTATATGGTTTTCCAGGTTAATTTGGTATCTATTTGAAGTCAAGATATTTAACAGAGTGTCATTTGGGAGCCATTTAACTTCATGGTTATTAATTATTAAGGGATATGTGAGGCGAATCCGTTTTAAGGAGAAAATTTTGCTTGAGATTTTGGTGATTTATTTTATTTGCCAGTCATTGAACCAAGATATGAGGAGATTTAGGTCATCTTGAAGATTGTCTCTACCTAAAAGAAGATCACTATGAGTGGTAAATATTGCAGTGTCGTCCTAAATAAGGCAATATCTGAATGTAATAGGTAAGGCATATCAGAAATAAAAACATTGAAAAGCATAGGTGACAAGGGGGATCCTTGGGGAAGTCCAGCTTGTATATTATGATCAGTTGAGAGAGTGTTATTTATTTGAACTTTAAATTGTCGATTAACTAAAAAGGATTTTATTATATTTTGTAAATAATTTGGGAAAACCAATATTTCTCAATTTGAAAAGTAATCCATCATGCAGATTTTATCAAATGCTTTTTTACATCTAGAAATATAGCAAAGTATGACTGATTTTTGGAAATTGGTGGCAATATAGTCTGTTAAACTGGAGTTGGTGCGTAGTAGAATGGTTATTCTGAAACCAAATTGACTACTAGGAAGAACATTGTTTTGATTTAGAAATTTATTAATCCTGGTTAAAATTGCCTTTTCAAAAATTTTTGAAAATTTGGCAGCAAACTAATTGGTCTGAAATTTTCAGGTTTAGTTTGATCTGTGTTGGGTTTGGAATTGGCAGAATAAGTGCAGTTTTCCAGGAGTTTGGAAAGTAGTTGAGTCTGAAACATGCATTATAAATAGCTGTTAGTGAACTGAGGATGGGATATGGTAGATGTTTAATTACAATATTAGGAATTAAATCTAAGCCTGGTGATTTTTTGTTTTTAAGTTTGGAAGTTATGTATTTGACTTCAGATGGGGAAATAAATTTAATTCTTTCAGGAACTGTATGTAGTGGGTTGGCTAATGATTGGACTATGTTACAATATTAGGAATTAAATCTAAGCCTGGTGAGTAATTGTTTTTGTCATTTGTTATATTTTTAATTGCAGACCAGAGGAAGCAGAGTTAGGTTGAAACTGGGATATATAGTTTGTGAATTTAGAAAACCTGTATTGTTCTAGTTTATTTTTAACTTCATGAGTAAGGCGATTTAAGGTAGTTTTAATTTCAGGATCTCAGTGATTTGCCACTTTCTCGAGTTACATGCTTGAGAGCAATTAAATTTAATATTTCTTTTGTAGGACAGGTGAGACTGATTTGTTAGGGTTATTACTTGTCTTTGTTGATAATTTAATAGCTTCTAATATATTTCTTTGTATTTTTAAAATTTCAGCATCTACATCTAATGGAGTATGGAGAAGTAGGATAATCATTTGTTTGAAGTATATATGACTGGAAAAGTTTCAATTTATTTTTCCTTTAATTGGGATTATGGTTCTGCTGTGGAATAACATTATTAAAGTTAATTAATACAGGATTGTGATCTGAGTTTAATGCTGGTATGCAGTACGTGTGAGTGGGAAGTTTAAATTTTGTGAGACAATGTCCAGAATATCTGGAGAAATGGTATTATTATATGGATAATGTGTGGTTGAGAAGGGGCATGTATTGTCCAGTTATTCGTAGTTGCTAGATTGAATAATATTATACCTTGAGGGTAGTCGTTTTACATCCCCCTGCTTGGTGTTTTGCATTGAGATCTCAATTAATAATACTTTGTCATTATTATTGAAAGTAGTTCAGGTGTTTTAGGTATTTTTTATTAGGTTTGTAGCTACTATTATTTTTAGTTTTCCGACTGGTAAGTCTATTGTTAGCTGTTATTTCTAATTCCTTGGAGGTAGGTACAAATATTTGTGTGTGTTTGATTTTCCTTTTGATAAGTATTTCTCCCCACCACCATGTAAAGAAGCTCTATCTTCTCTGTATGTAATATAATTTGGTATATAACTCTTTGGCATTGTTTAGATGTGTTTCCAATACACGCTATATCAATTTTTGGTCATTTAGAAAATTTTAATTCATTTATTTGTGAAATAGTCCATTTGCATTCCAGTTTAATAATTTTATTTTATGGTGATCCATTATTTTAAGTTTGTGGTCCATTATTTATATAATTTGAAGAATTTGTTGTATTAAATTTTGAATATGGGGATTATAGCATTAATTATCTGTGTTGTTACAATAGGAATAATAGTGTGAGATTGTACCTGTTGTTTTCAGTATTGTATTGTTGTTGTAAAACATTTTGAGCTCTTTCAGAAGGAGTAGGTAAATGAGGGAAGTGATTTACACTTTGAGTGTTTGGTGCAGGTGTAGAGTAGTATGTGTTGTTAAATTCTTGAGTAGACCTTTATTTTGAAAATTATTTGTTTTCTTCTGGTTTGGATATATTTTTGATTGCTAGAACTTTGGTTATTTGTAGAATTATTAGTAAAAACTGGACAACCTCTGTAATTTGCTGTATGATTTTTTAAACAGTTACAACATTTTGGAGTTGCTGTTTTTGGTTTGTTACATTTTGAGTAATGGTGGTTGTCAGTACAACGAACACATCTAGGTTCCATTTTGCAGTTTGCCTGGGTGTGATTGAGCCTCTGACAATTTTACATTGTATAGGGCTTATCTTATTTTTAAATTTAATTTTTACAATACTATTGAATAATTTGTTTAATTTCACTATATCTCTTCCTTGGTCATTATCATAAAGTTCTAATGCACAGCTTTCTAATGATTCTCTATTTTTGCCAAACAGTCTATAGACAGATATTATTGGGTAATTTTTAAGTAACTCTGTTTTGATTTCATCATTTGAATATGATAATGGTACATCATATATTATTGCAGAGAGTGTTTTGTTAGTAGGATCTCTATATGAGAAGTAAGGTATTTCATTGGAGTCACAGTGGGTTCTATATTTTCTAAAATCTATTATAGTTTTAAAGAAAATTGAGATGTGGAGTTTTAACTTTTGTTTCGAAATCATTAGTAGCTATGGATTTTATATCTGTTATAAATCTAGAGAAATTACGTAATATGTTGGCAGATTTTGGGATATTGATAGGAGGAATGTTAAAACTCTCTAAGTTTGATGTGATATCACTTACGTCTCTATCTTCTGGGTCACTTGCTGCTGGAAGTCTGGTTTCAGAACTACCTATGTTATGCCTGGAGTTTGAACTAGCACTATTTTCACTACACTGATCGTCTGTTCTTTTACGCTTGGGGTTAGTATAATCGTTTTGGCTATTCTCCAAACTTGAATTAGGTAGAATACTATTATCACTTTGAGGGTTATAAGGAACACTTTGCTGGAAGGAATAAATTACCTCTTGTTGTGATTTTACAATTTCCCTTAGTTCTTGCGCTTGTTGCTGTAGGATTGCGATCTGCTGTTCTAAGAAGGCGATTTTTGGATCTTGGTAATTTGAGCCCGAACCATAAACCGTATTTTGCACTTCACCAAGGTTTTCATGTGGATTTGTTCCATTTACCGCAGCCATCGCTGCAGATATTATTTGGCCTGTTGAAGGGCAACTTGTGTTGTCCATTTTTTACCAGAACTTGCTACACGAAATTATAGTACAAGACGTTGTTTCGTAGCAATATGCCGCAATGCGGCATTTAGGCCGTGGCCCACACCGACTTGGTGTGGTTTAGTTCTCACTTCTTATTGTCGCACTGATAAGTAGTCACTTTCACTTGTTGAACGTCCGCTGATAGCGGTAGGCACGAGCGCTCGCGGGGAGGTCTTTCCTCTACGAGAGTTGAGCTCCGAATGTGGTACATTAATGCCTATCTTAATTAACCTCACAGAATTTGTTGAAAATCTTTACCAACTTATCTGATATTTCAGACATTTACCAGATTTAATTTTACTGGTATAAGAATGTCTAGTTTTGTTACGGCTGGCGCCTAATCTCTACATAATTTCCGTTTCTTTATTTCCTTCTGATCATCGTCAGCTGGCCCTGATTTATTCATTACATCGTCAATTTTGTCTTTATAGCTTTTGATCGGTTTTCTCTTTTCATTTTGTGTTGGAGTCAATTCCCAAACTCTTTTTCTCCAGGGGACTTCAGTTATCCTCAGCAGGTGTTTGCGCAATCTTGATTCTATTGATCCATTAAATCAGGACGAAAAAAACTGTTGTTGCCTTCATTCCCTTCTCTTTCTCAAATTGTGAATACAATACACCTAGGCTAGTATTCCATTTTCATTATTCAAATTCTTGAATCATTGATATCTCTTTTCCTAGAATTATACTCCACAAAAAACATAAATTGCATCACCAATTGTAAATTTGTAAATTAAAATTTTACATTCTGCAGTAACTTTTAGATTTTATATATTACTTTTGATATTTCTGGTAACAACTTGGTTCGTGTGATAACAACCTATACTCTTTATAACAAAACTCAAGTAACCGAGTATTTTTATTCAATAAGGGGAGTTTTCTTTACTGGAGAATGTATCAATAAATTGGCATGTGCAACCAAATTTAAGACCGCCAAAGATGGCTCAGGACATCAACTAACGTCACTGCAATGCCTCTGGTCGGGAGGTCCCAGGATTCAAATCCTGACGATGACAGGATTTTCGACACTAGCTAGATAGCTAGAACGTGTTCAGTCGCTGTCTAGAGAAGAATTCTGGCGGCCGTCTGCTCAGATCCGCAGTTTTCCGTTTAACACCAGGCGAATGTCGGAGCAGTACCGTAACAAACGGGCGCGATTTTTCCTTCCTCATCTTTGTTATATCCTTACCCATTATATACACACATTTACACTCAAATGCACTAGACCATCACACATGTCAGGGGACCGGCCGGGAACGTTGAAGACACTGGATTTAGCCATTCTGCGGGGGAAGATCACCGCAACCTCTCGTGATAAAGACATGCACTTCGCTTACAGAACTAATGACCTTACCAGTTGACGCGCCTGGATTAACTAATCAATCAATCAATAAAATTAAGGAAATGTCAACATTATAGAAAGTTTTTCTTTTTAAGTATTTTGTTTTAAACATATTACAATATATTTCTTTCTCTTCAACCGTGATCTTTGTAAAACTCCCGGTTGGAAATCTCTCCGTCTTAAAAATTGCCATTTATGATTCATTTGATGATGGAGAAAAGAAAATGACATTTAAAACTTGCATTTAGCTCTTGTTTCTTAGATATGGTTCATATAAGTTATGAGAAATTTTACACAAAATTTAACTCCCGGAGATTTTGTTGGCACATCTGAGAACAGCAGTGGTAGGTTTAGAATTATTTGTATTACTCTTTAAAGCTTTATGGATACATGGCATGTTCAGAAAAAGACCTGTCGGTCAGCCTGCACCAATTTCTCAGAAAAAGAACAGTCCACAGTCAGATGTAGACGAAGTTTGTGGAAGAGAGAAATGACCTCATCCCTCATCATCACAGAATCAACTTCATTTCGTTGATTCTCACCTGGATTCCTCCCCCGACAACTGTGGCGTTGTAAGTAATGAACATGGAGAGCGATTCCGATCAGTACATTTTGCAAATGGAACGAAGGTACGAGGATAACAGAAAATAAAACACTTGTATGTCTGCGGACTACTGTTGGACAGTGACAGAGCAAAGCGTATAAGCGACGAGCAAAGAAAAGACGTTCATGTGAATAAGTTACATTCTGCAGAAGAGTTAAGCTATACAAACAGAGTTGTGCGTGCTAAACAATATCTAATGTAACATTCATTATTTCCGACGTAAAATTGAGGTACTTTGGCTATTTTCTGAAAATAAGGAATTCTAAAATACATTTTTAGAATTTCTACTTGAAGTTTGTATATCTTAAAAAATAGAGCTGAAAAGGAAAATTATGGTCATATTCGTTTTTCTCGAACCCAAATTACGGCAGTTCTGCTATTTTGAGAACAGAAAGTTTTTCAAAGTGCATTTTTATTGCACAGAGTTTAACTCTACTCAATTTCTCTGCCTAGTCTCCACTTGGCCACTTGCTCACCACGGTCCCACCAACGGTCGATGCGCTGTCGCCGCGCCGTCCGCACCTCTTCCCCGCTTCCCCGCTTCCCCTCTCCCCACTTCACCAGCTCCTCCTCACCCCCTCGGGGATACGCCGGCTCCTTCCGGGGACGTGCCAAGTTTTCAGGAAACCCGAATCCCGGCCTAGGCCAACGCTCGCGCCTGCCGTGACATGAAGTCTCGAGTGAGTTCTTCGCCGTGGCCGATTCAACGTGCGCAGCGTGTAAGGGAACACGTTCTCCAAGTTTCACCAGCGCGTGCCTCCGTCACCTGCAGTTTCTGAAAGGGTGTAATTTCAGCAGTCAAACTCCCGGGGAAACAAATACAGGCAACTCGCACTTGAACAATGGCCTCTTATCGAGTGTTTCGTGAGTTCAAAAGATGTGTTGACATTTGAAATAATAGACATTCAGTAATTTAATGTGTTCTTTGCAACAGTTCAGTGAAAAGGCTGCCTTTAGATTTTAGATTTTATTGTTAATTCTGCAATTAAGTATAGTAACTAGGTGACGGAATACCTTATCCTTACATACATTAAACTTACATTCACTAACAAAAAGTTACAAAAAAGGAGTTAATTAAAAATAATAATAAATATTACATGAAATCACCACGCAAACCTTACTCCACTTCACTTCACTGCACAACACTTAACTGTGACGCATTTCTTTCATACTCGCTTCTTCTTCTGTCATTCCCTTCCCTCCACTTCACTTCACTTCATAACACTACACTGTGCTGCACTACACTGCACTGCACTGTACTACATGAATAATAATAAAATGATAACAATAATAATAAAGATAATAACAATACAACTACAACTGATATTTATACTAACAATTAAACAACTTTGTAGCATTGTCTGGGAGGTTAGGAGTTCAAGTCCATGAAGAGACAGAATTTTGACACCAGCTACATAGATACATCGATCGAACGATCGATCGATTAGTGTTTCCAGGCGCGTCAACTGCTAAGGTCATTATTCCCGTGAGTGTAGTTCATGCTTTTATCGCGTAAGGTGAGAGTGATCTTTCCTTGCAGTATAGTGAAATCTAGCGCCAAACTACATGTCGGCTAACAGGGTTTTTCCTAAGCCGGTTATAGCCGGTTATAGACGGATCGAATTCAATCATTGTCTGGAAGAGAATTGTAGCGACCGACAGCTCTGATCTACTTTTCTGTAGTTTCTCATATGAGGTGGATTATGGAGAAGTATCCTAACAAAGAAGTCACGAACAGCGCTCAATCTTTCCTTCTTCGTCCTTGCGTTACAAACTCTCATACTTCTTATTCTTTTACATATCAACACTTACATGAACTGCTGAACCTTACGTGTCGGGAGATCAGTCAGGAGCTTAGGGCTTGGTCCAACTTGGGCGTACTGGTGGACTCTGGATGGAATCTGGAGGGGAAAATCCCACGAGTTGGCGTGTAGGTCAGCACCGGATATCACGGTCCAGAGGGCAAAGAACACTGTAACCTCCCGTGAAAGGACAAATGCTGCACTAACGATCTTAGAACGTTCGATCTTATCTGATTTCGGAATAAATACTTACTTGAGGAAACAAATAATGAGAACTCATACAGTCGAATTCAGTCGCTCTCTGGAGGAGAATTCTAGCGGCCGGCTGCTCTGATCGGTAGGTAGTTGTCCGTGGTTTCTCCGATCAACACCAGACGAATGCCGGAGCAGTACCCTACCAAACGAGCCACGGACCGCGCGCGATCTGTCCTTCCCCTTCCTTTCCTATCCTCTCCCTTTACACACACACTTACACTAACATGCACTGCACTACCACAAATTCCGGGAGACCGGTCGTGACCTTAGAGCCTGTCCCGGCTAGGGCGGTGTCCCGCTGGTGGGAGAGTCCTGGTTAGGGGGAAACCCCACTAGCCGACGGTAGGTCGTCGCCGGACCTCGCCATCCAGCGGGGGAACATAACCGCCACTTCCCGAGAAAAATAAATTCACTAAACTAACGGGACTAATGACCATAGCAGTTGACGCGCCCGGAAACACGAAAAAATCAATCAATCAATCAATCAATCAAGAACTCATACTTAAACAATAAATTAAGCGGATATCTTACCGATTATTTCACATGTATTTATATGCGAAACGAGTTGTGTTGACATTTAATATTATAGACATCCATAAATTCTATATGTTCTTACGAGCTTTAGAAGCTTTTGAGACTTACGTTCCAGAAAATAATCGATTCTGTCAAGGAATCCTTGTTCCAAACTAGGAAATGGATTAGCCCAGTTAAGTGAATGAAGCTTATAAATATCATGTAATTGCTCTGTTGTCAACATCAGGGTTCAGAATGAGTTCCATCGTTTTCCTCATTTTCCAATAAAACGTCAATTAGTTTCTCACTTCCTTCCTGCTTTAGTTCTCTCATCTCGTGTACGTAATCAAGGAAAGATAAATATCAAATTTCATTTACTACTTTACCACTGTACCACCAGTTCATATCACTACACCATTCAAAGGAGTCCAGGCACCCTACGGCGTATAAACGTGAAATCGAGAAATGTACATAGAAAGGGAAAGTGAATTTTGAGGACTTCTGACTCCGCAGTTTCCTGAAAGAACGGCGCGTAAATCAAGCCCTCGTCTCCGCCGACGTCACAATTCTCTTTCCGCCCACACCTCAGCGTGTAAATCTGCCTTCCTGACATTTTTCCGCAGGCGTCCTCTGGAGCAGGCAGCCCACATAAAGCGGACGCGACGCGCGCGCTCTCCGAATGAAGCGCCTGGCTTCCTCCTTCCACCCACGCGCCGTCGCGCCTCCGCCGCCGCCCTCGGACTCCACTCTCCCTCCCTCTCTCTATTTGCCTTCGTCTCCGTTGGCCTCCTCACCGAACCCCTTCCCCCCCGCCGCCCCCCCCCCCCCCCCCCCCCCCCTCCCCCCCCGCCGCCCTCCGAGTACTACCCCTCTCACAACCACCGCAGTCATACTATTCTATGTTGGTTTCCGTCGTCGTCCCCCCCCCTCCGATCCCCATCACTTCTCAACACCTTCCACCTCGTCAGTCTCCCAGTCGTCCTCTGACAACCACCGCCAACCTCCGGCACTCTCTGTCTCTTCCCGCTTCCATCCACCGTTCTTCACCACCTCTGGCCTCTTTTCGTCACTTCCCTCTTCCCCCCCCCAAACCATTTCCTTCCCCCCTTTCCCCGGCCCTCCTCCCTCCCCCCCTTCCCCTCCCTCCCCTTCCCCGCTTGTCCTCACTCAAACCATCTTGTCTTCCCCGCCACCTTTCGTATCCTCCTCGGCGCCCTGTCCTCTCCTGTGCCTTTTACCCTCCCCCGTCACCTACCTCTTCCCATCGCTTGTCCTCACTCAAACCATCTTGTCTTCCCCGCCACCTTTCGTATCCTCCTCGGCGCCCTGTCCTCTCCTGTGCCTTTTACCCTCCCCCGTCACCTACCTCTTCCCATCGCTTGTCCTCACCCAAACCATCTTGCCTTCCCTGTCACCTTTCGTATCCTCCTCGGCGCCCTGTCCTCTCCTGTGCCTTTCACCCTCCCCCGTCACCTACCTCTTCTCACCGCTTGTCCTCACCCAAACCATCTTGCCTTCCCTTCACCTTTCGTATCCTCCTCGGCACCCTGTCCTCTCCTGTGCCTTTCACCCTCCCCCGTCACCTACCTCTTCTCACCGCTTGTCCTCACCCAAACCATCTTGCCTTCCCCTTCACCTTTCGTATCCTCCTCGGCGCCCTGTCCTCTCCTGTGCCTTTCATTTCGTATCCTCCTCGGCCCCTGTCCTCTCCTGTGCCTTTCACCCTCCCCCGTCACCTACCTCTTCCCACCGCTTGTCTCACCCAAACCATCTTGTTCCCCCACCTTTCGTATCCTCCTCAGCGCCCTGTCCTCTCCGGTGCCTTTCACCCTCCTCCGTCACCTACCTCTTCCCACCGCTTGTCCTCACCCAAACCATCTTGTCTTCCCCGCAACCTTTCGTATCCTCCTCGGCGCCCTGTCCTCTCCTGTGCCTTTCACCCTCCTCCGTCACCTACCTCTTCCCACCGCCTGTCCTCACCCCTTCACCTTTCGTATCCTCCTCGGCGCCCTGTCCTCTCCTGTGCCTTTCACCCTCCTCCGTCACCTACCTCTTCCCACCGCTTGTCCTCATCCAAACCATCTCGTCTTCCCCTTACCCTTTCGTATCCTCCTCGGCGCCCTGTCCTCTCCGGTGCCTTTCACCCTCCTCCGTCACCTACCTCTTCCCACCGCTTGTCCTCACCCCTTCACCTTTCGTATCCTCCTCGGCGCCCTGTCCTCTCCGGTGCCTTTCCCGTCCGCTCCGACTGCCCGTCTCCGCGCAGCGGAGGCCGGGCGCTCCCGCCGGCCGTGATTGACGCCTATTCAGCGCCGCGCGCTGCCCTTTTGTGCACCCGTCGACTTCCTTCTCCACCTGCGACTCGGCACTCACGCCTTCCTTTCTCTTTCGAATACGTCTTCTTTTCCTTCCTTCGCTTCCTCCCGCCTTTAGACAACCTGTCACTCTCTACTTTCGATTCTATCACTTTTGCGGTCGCGCCCGACATCTGAACAGATTGAACATCCTGTCAATTTCAATCTGTACTCTCGGCAATAACACGCAAAATTTGATAAACATCGTCTTCTATCCTGCCTTGATATGTCATTCTGTCGTATGATATATGTACTACATTCTGAAATGCATAATTCCAAATAACATCATTTTGAAGGAGATTTCGAGAGTCAGATAGTGCTTGCGAGAGTCAGATTGGGATGGTAAGATCAGAATATTATTGTGTGAGAATATATTAGATGAAGTTGATGGCTGTGAAAGCGTGGATGCTGTAAAAAAAACTTTTCTAAGGTATTTGATGTCGTTCCAAGCGATAAACTTGATTAGAAATTACTGCAATCGGGTATTGACAGCAGAGTGATGGTGTGGATTATCCATTTTTCGTCTGCTTATCGTTTGTTCGTCCATTAATGGAATACGGAACGATTTGCTGGGACCTTTACACAAATGTACAGCTGTAAAATATAAATAGAATGCAAAGAAATACATGTAAACTTACTTTCCAAGGAAATGGGAAGAAAGTAGAATGAGGGACATTAGAAATTTAGAGGGTTAACGCATGACTTTGTACCTTACAAAACGCACATGACGTTTATCCTGAGTGGAAAGATTGCTCTAGCTGACTCGGCAAACCCAAATATTTTAATAGAGGGGATCACACGCACAAAATACAGTTGAGAGTCCAGACAACAGGTGTTGGATTTTTATTACTAATAGAATTAATATCGACTGGAATTAGTTGTCTTTGAATCCTCTTTTCTTGGTGTTCAGTACTTCATAAATAAATGTTTAATAACAACACATTCAATGAATTCACTGATTAGACAATTATTAGAGCAGTTGCTATTTTATTTACTTTGGTTCACATTAATACACAATCTGATTATTGTGATTTGTTAATTATTCTGAATGTTATTAATCTGATTATAAAGGTTGTGCTTGTACTGCGGAGTTGTGTCGTGTTACGAAGTGAAGCAAGAAAATCACGTGATTAAAGCATTAAAAGATTTTTATATGGTAGACATAAACATTTGATTATAGTTGTGTCAACCACATCAGGGTTGACATAAACAAGTAGAAATATTGCTATTATTATTATTATTATTATTATTATTATTATTAATTATTATTAGTATTAGGTACTTCAAAACAATTTTAAATTTTTATATTAATATATAAATAGTTTGAACCTAATGTAAGTTATAGAGTTCTGCTATTAGGTTTGAAAACATTTGCTTTTTTTATTAAGTTGTTATCTATGTCATTCACCTGATCATGATTTTTTTGAATTTTATATACCTCAATCATTATTTTCACTTCTGCATACTACATTAGTAATAGTACTTATTTCATCTCTTTATCTCAAGCTTGGACGTTTTGTATTTGTTCAACGGCCATTTCAGTTTTCCTGTCTCAAACGTTTTACAGCCTTTCTTAAATCTCGTTGTTCTTGCAGCATAGAGAGGGTAGGCCATTTACTCCTGGCAGTTTTTTCAACGACTACTTTTTCCAACGTTTTCCCCCTTCTCACCTTACACCATCACCTTTCACAGGTCCATCAGGTTCCAAGCCCTCTCCTCTCAAGGATCTTGTTCGGGAATTGTGGTGGAGCTTTCAGGGCCATTTTCGTCTGTTGACTCGGTCTACTTTCTTCGCCGTGTTCGGCCCGTGTTTTCTATCTCCGGAGTTGAACTTTCATGGTCTCTTAGAAGCACAACTGAACACCATTACGTTTTGCAGTAATTGACATCCTACAAAAACGTACAATTGTTTAAGGGTATGGATTTAAAATATTTGTAGGTGTATTTCGTGTTTGCAGAAGAAAAATATTACGTTTTGAAATTAAATGATTTTATACACCTTTCTTCGACAAAATACTCGTACAAAATCTTACTACTTTCTGAAAGCTGTAAAATGTATGAAATTTATAAATTCAAAATGTTCCAGAAATATACTATGCATGCAGGAAAGTGTGATTTTTTTTCATTTAATTTTGTGTCTATCTTACGACCTGTATTTGAAGCATTCTCAAGAATTGCAGAGCTAGTAAAACATCATGAATTTAAGTCATTGGTGGTTAACACTTTAAGTGCCAACTCTGAAGGTTCTTTACTGTTGATCTCATAAATACACTCACATTAAACATTTTGATCCAAAATGTCACTCACCTTCAGGGCGAAAAAAAGTATTGTTTTGTTTCCCTCATCTTGCTTTGTTTCATGTAATTTATTTCCCTCGAAAGTTCTATGGCTAGAGAGAAAACTCATTATGTAGATAAGTGATGTACTTAATGAAATATTTTATTTATTGTTTTTCAAATTTGATGACAGTATTTCAAGAGAAAAAAATAACACTAGCGATAAATCTCTGGTATATAACGTTCAGATGCGTCGGTTGCCAGAGTATCTACTTCTTTCGTAAGTCGAGTGTCGAATTAATTCCCAAAGCTTTTAGGTTTTTTAATCCCCCGAGATTTCAACTTTGGTCGCACAAAAGGGATTCAAATGGTGGTGAATACCACTGTCGGTGATAGTGTTCTAGATTTGGCGGTATGCTAGATTTGGAGATATGTTGTAAAGTTTAATACACGATTTAGGAAACTGTACATATTCATTTCGCGGCACTTATTTAGAACCCAAAGGAATTTCTCTCAAATCAATCAACTCTCTAATGATAATAAAGATTTGATGAATGGAAAGAATCCCAATTCATTTAATTAGTTACGTCAGTTTCTTTCAAAGATTTCCATCCGGCACTTCAAATTAAAATCAATAATGTGTAGGCCAAGATTTCATTAATCTAAATTTAGGGACAAAATATATTCATATATTTTGTCCCTAATTCATATATTCATATATTCAGATGATAATGGAACATTTCACAGAGGAATGCGCCTTTTCAAATTCTTAATCTTATTACCGGTTATCTTTGACCTTAATTTAATTTGTATTCCCTTTCGTCAAAACAACACCGCTGACGTCTCCCTTCTGTCATGACATGAAATACCACCTTCCTGCACACGTCGTCCCCTTCCCGTCTGCATCTTTGTCTGCGTAATTAAGAAGGCGGGGCGACAGCGAGCCCTGTCGCCAACGCGGTCTCGGATTCAATTCGGGACCGCCTTCGGGGGCGGCGCGGCGCTCCTTTATTTCGTAGCGCGGTCGATCGCCTCCGGTCGCCCCGATTCAATCTCCTCTCACCCCCTCCCCCCCCCCCCGCCCCCTGCCCCGCCCCCTGCCCCTGCCCCCCCTGCCCCGCCCCTGCCCTGCCCCGCCCGCCCCCCTCCTCCCCTGCCCCCTGCCCCTGCCCCTGCCCCTGCCCTGCCCCTGCCCCTGCCCTGCCCCCGCCCCTGCCCTGCCCCGCCCCTGCCCTGCCCGCCCCGCCCTGCCCGCCCGCCCTGCCCCTGCCCCTGCCCGCCCCCCTGCCCCGCCCTGCCCCTGCCCTGCCCCGCTCCCCCCTGCCCTGCCCGCCTGCCCTCCGCCTCGCCCTGCCCTGCTCCATGTCCTCACCCCGGCTCCGGTTGGACGTCTCACCACTCGGGTCCTGCGGCCATCACTTCTTTCCGCTTTCCCCGGTTCCTTCCAGCACTTCCTACATTATTGCCGTTCACTAGCTGATTACCCGGCATTGCCCGGGTATTTATTTATTACAATTATTTATTAAGCAACTCCGCCCTCCTTCCCGCCGCGCTCACCCTTCCCCAATCGCTCCCTCCCACCCAACCCCTTTGTTTCGCTCGGCAACAATGTCGCATGAACGCATTGCTTCTTTTGAAAGTTATTTACGATACGAGTGGTAAAAGTTGCATTTCATTTTACGAAAGAGAGAACGATAGGCCGAATGGCGCAATACTACCAGCAGTAATAAAATCATTTTTACCGCGTGTGTCATACATTATTTGTGGACAGCGTTAATGACATTCATTTTATTCGAAAACTGTATTGAAGTGTTCCAGATCATGGATATAAATCACTTAATTATGTACTAAGTTACATTAAAGATCAGTAGTATCTGATACGCTTCAGACGAAAGTATTTTGTTTTCTTGTTTGAATTTAGAGTTTTATTTGAAAATTTAAACGTCGCCTCAGAGTTAACTTTAATGCTAACAGTATCCATTTAAAATTCGTAATCTGTTGGTTTGTCTTGGTTATAGCAAGAAAAGCAGTCGAAATTATATTTTCAGCTAACCTGCAACACGTAATGAAAGAACTTAAACACACAAGGTACAGTCAAATCGCTAAAAATAGTAGATGCATCACAAAATTTCAAGAGCACAGCCAGATACGTCCGTCTCATAAGATGGCGTCAACCAGTCAACAATTATTGAACTTTTAGCTCGCTATGCATCACCTAAAAGTATTACTAGTGGCTGTCTAAAAAACATTTATCCCGTTTGATAATCAAACGTAACGAAACTGACCTCGGTTTTGTAATAAGAATTATTTGACCACAAGTATTCTAATAATCCATGACCTACTATTATTAACAAATACTATAATCCTTTACTGGTGATCGGATAACCTATGTGTGACCTTCCGTCAGCGCTCACGGTTAGACCCCTTCCAGTCCTCCGTTCGGAGCACGTGGGGTGTCTTTCCTTGCGTTTGGGTCAATCCATTTTAAGTGGTCCAGAATTTAATAAATTGATCAGTTGACCATCGTGAAAAAATTCATATTTTGTACGTACATTTCCTTCACATTGAAAAGAGCAAATGTCTACAAACGCGAAAAATGGCGCACGGTGTAAAACAAAAATGGCCGCAATTTACGAACCAGATACTATAAAAATAAATTGAAGATGTTTTTGCAGGCAAAGCATAAGGAAATTTATGTACAGAACATAAATTTTCTTCGAGATGGTCGTGGGATCAGTGCTGGACCACTTAAAATGGATTGACCCGTCTGAGTCCTGATGGGGAGGTGGCAGAGTTTTTGAATAATTCTTAAATAATTAAATATGTTTAATTAATACATACGGAAATAAAATAATCTTCAATGAGTTAAATAACGATTGGAAAAGTTTTTTCAGGTGAATTACTAACAATCAATTACACTTTGTTTAACTTTCCATTTCTCGTCACATATTGAAATTACATCACAGTTTTGATTTTAATACACTTTGCATACTTGACAGAGATACATTTTAACCCAGGATTATCTCTGAAATTGTACAAATAAAAATATATGTTTCCAACAATTCAAATCTAGATTCATTTCAATATATTGTGACATACCGATATGTCACGTTAAAATAAATTAACATTTATTTGGAGACAATATGGTGGAACATGCATTACGAAATATCACGAGAGCTAGAGCATAGCAACGACCGTGAATAAACAATGTAGTTTTGTTTTTTCTAAATGCATTAAGAGATGGGTTGATGCCAAAGTAGAAACTTTGGGATTGGGCGAGAAGTTTAGACGGTCAAATGTTATGAAAAATGAAGGAGTTTAATACGAAGTCTTCGAGGGATGAATCATGCAGGAAGATTTCATTCTGCTCTGAAAGGCGCTTCTGAACTGATCGTAGATATTTTCATGTGGAAGCAATATTGAAGTATAAATAGGAACTTTGTCGGGAGTGGTAATCGAGTTCGGGACTATGTCATAGGACGTAATCGGACTGTAATTTTGATAGTTTGAGACCAGCTTGATAGGACAGAAGAGGATTTCGTTGGAACTTTGGACTACGGCAAGATCGCAAGATATTTCGACTGAGAAGTCTACGGGGGACATCAACGAAGAAAAGATAAGTTAACCGCGGTGTAAAATTGTAAATTGAAAGAGATCATGATCAAAGGCCTAACTTAAATTCATTAAATTGTTTGATAAAAAAGTAAAAATAAACTTTGTTAAATTTTGTTCTATAGAAAAGAAAGTGATTTTTCATTTAGTCAATCCAAACAGTAATGAACTAGGAATAGAATCATTCTATTTCAGATTCCCAGCTGCGCTGTATAGTTGGCAGGATCCTATAATCCTTTATAGAGGTAATAAGGATTATAATTATATCGTGACCCATTGACCCAGCAAGCCGGACGCTAAGATCTTTAGCAGATATAGATGTAGGGGAGAGGAAAATTTGGTATATCTCAAAATGGCGCTCAACGTGATGCATAATTTGTTATAATTTATAACAATTGGTGACACGGATAAAATTAGTCTTATAAATTATAATATAGTGATCCAAAGGGAATCTGAAATTTATGGATTGACATTTGAAATTAATTGTTAGTTATAAGAAAGGGCCAAGACCATTTCATTGGTGTGATTTTAAAATAATTTAACAGAGAGATGTTAATGTAGATGATATGGCGTCTGCTAATACTAACCCGAGGAGAAATTTCGTGAAATTATTGAGACTGAACCACAAGAAAAGGAAATAATGGCTGCACTGTTAGAAAATATGGACCCTAATAATTTAATTCTTAAGATGTTAGCAGAAATGAACGCAAAACTTGAGCATAATAATACTAAATTAGATGGAATCACTTAGATATGAATAATAAATTAGAGGATCACTTCAGATATGAATATTGAATTGAAAAATAACGCTAATTGAAGGAATGACATCGAAATGTCATTAGAATTGAAGAATGTTCGTCAGAAATACACGAGGAAATAGTGCAATTACGGGTGGATACATCGGCTGAATTTAACATTATTCATTGTAAAATTGAGTCTCTTAATAATCAAGTCGACCAAATGCAGAGGGAATTAAAAGAATCTGGCGACAAAATTAATTCCCAAGTTAATTATTTACAGGAAAACATTGTGACATCAGGACATTTACATGACCAACAATGCGAAAAGTTGACAATCGTCGAATCGCGTGTAGATAATTTAAATGCAATGACGCTTCAACATGGCGAAAAAGTAAAACATAGAATCTAAATTAGTTAATTCGGATTGTAAATTAGAAAAACGAAGACAGGAGGGACTTAGAAACGTTAAAATGGTGCAAGAATCTGAATCTGGGAAATATATGTCGGACATTAAGGACAAGATCGAACAGGTAGAAAATGAATTCATGATGCGTTCACAGGGAAATATACCAATGCATGCATCGGCGCTTGTAATACCAAGCCACCAAAATTTCATGATGATGAGAGATACGCGAATAATTTATGACAATTTGAGGAGGCAGCAAAAAGAAAGCTAAAACAGAAACAATGCTTTGAGGCGAGTATAAGGAGGGTGATGAAGTGTTAATTAGAGTACCTCAAGTGTCGTCAGTGGATAAGAAGCTATTTTATAAATTTTTCCTGTTGTATAAAGGACCGTACCGAATTTGTAAAGTATTAAGCAAGAATGCTGGATTTTGAATGATGAAATGGACGGCAAATGGGAACATATAACTACAGGAACATGAAGCGTATATGAGGGACGACACGCATGATTAAATATACTGGTCATAACGAGATTTGTAAATAGTTGTAAATATTAGGTGTAATAGTTTTCTTTTGTTATTGTTTTGTTATTAGTGTATTTTGTCAGTTTGTGTAGGAGTTTAATTTAATGTATGTGTATTCAATTGTTAATGGGAGCAAATATTAGGCAGATACGGCTATTAGAATACCTGATGAAATGGTTATTGTTGGACATTCCGAAAGGAAAATGTAAATAGTTTTAAGGCAGCAAGAAACAAGACCTAGTGCAGTGCAAAGTGTAAAGTGTTAATGTCGTTTAGTGTGAAGAAGCAAGAAGAAAGTGTTCAATTTAGTCTTGTCATTTAGTTAGGTTGTAGCAAACCAAATGACGCTTGGAGAGGGAAGCTGTGACATACTGATATGTCACGTTAAAATAAATTAACATTTATTTGGAGACAATATGGTGGAACATGCATTAGAAATATCACGAGAGCTAGAGCATAGCAACGACCGTGAATAAACAATGTAGTTTTTGTTTTTCTAAATGCATTAAGAGATGGGTTGATGCCGAAAGTAGAAACTTTGGGATTGGGCGAGAAGTTTAGACGGTCAAATGTTATGAAAAAAATGAAGGGAGTTTAATACGAAGTCTTCGAGGGATGAATCATGCAGGAAGATTTCATTCTGCTCTGAAAGGCGCTTCTGAACTGATCGTAGATATTTTCATGTGGAAGCAATATTGAAGTATAAATAGGAACTTTGTCGGGAGTGGTAATCGAGTTCGGGACTATGTCATAGGACGTAATCGGGACTGGTAATTTTGATAGTTTGAGACCAGCTTGGATAGGGCAGAAGAGGATTTCGTTGGAACTTTGACTACGGCAAGATCGCAAGATATTTCGACTGAGAAGTCTACGAGGACATCAACGAAGAAAAGATAAGTTAACCGCGGTGTAAAATTGTAAATTGAAAGAGATCATGATCAAAGGCCTAATTTAAATTCATTAAATTGTTTGATAAAAAAAGTAAAAATAAACTTTGTTAAATTTTGTTCTTTAGAAAAGAAAGTGATTTTTCATTTAGTCAATCCAAACAGTAATGAACTAGGAATAGAATCATTCTATTTCAGATTCCCAGCTGCGCTGTATAGTCGGCGGATCCTATAATCCTTTATAGAGGTAATAAGGATTATAATTATATCGTGACCCATTGACCCAGCAAGCCGGACGCTAAGATCTTTAGCAGATATAGATGTAGAGAGAGAGGAAAATTTTGGTATATCTCAATATAATACAATACTAACCACTGTAAAAGCCCCCTTTGTATACAATCTTACATATATTTATGAATTAATTTTTTAAAATTTATTTACTTTAACGAAATTTAGATTTCATGAAACTCGCCAGAATAGTTTTTTCTTTCATATTCTTCATTTATTTCTTCTCTTCGTTATTATTAAAATGATCCTATTAAATATAAAGAGAGTTATTTCTCAAAATTCATTTTATTTTCACTCGTACAAAGTTTCGACGTCATTTTCCATCTTTTTCAGGTACTGTAACATTTTTTTATAAAAACTTTTGCCAGGATAGGTTGAACATAATATTATTACTAAGTATGATTTGTTTCAATATTTGAAGTTTATATAGAGCAAATGTTGTATATCTTGAATCATAAGAAAGATCAGTGTCTTATTAAAAGATGTACATACATATTGAAATCAATCTAATAAAACGGTATACACATTAAAATTTATAATTATTTAAATTTTTTAATTTAAAAATTAAATTAAAATAGCAAAAATGTTATTGGGCAAGTATGCATTATAAGAACTTTAAGAGACCCACATCTTACTTCAATAAAAAGGTATTGGTGAAAGAGGTCATTAGTATATCGGTTAACTTGAAAAGAAAACATTATGATTCGAAGTGGTTGTCGTCGTAACTAGTAAGCAACTGAAGATTATTGAAAAGAGGTTAGAGCAAGTGAAGATGAAATTAATTTTGATAAATAACTAACTTTAAATCTAATGAGAGAATTTTAACAATAAACAAGATATTTCATTAGACAGTTACAGCCAACAACCTTCTTTTCTTTACTCGTCATCCTCCCCCCTCATCCCCTCCCTGCTCTCAAGAGTTTAAGCCTGCTCCTCTCCTCATCCCTTCTACCAACCAGTTGCTCTCACAGCAAGCAGTCACTACTACTTGGCAGGTTGACAGAGTAACAATGGTCTTTTAGACATGGGTGATCTTCAAAACAATAAGTGATTATTTTACATCAGTTCAACATTGTGTTCTTTATTAAATGTTACAATACGTGACGACATACATTTTACCATAAACCCATCCGTTGTCGATCTCATAGGTGAGTCTTGATGAATTTTTCTTTGTTTCTTTGCGCCTCGTGCTTCTAGCATATTTTATCAAACTGTATATCATTACACAAAATTATTTTTAAACTTCGTTTGATATTTTTGCTAGCTTCATTGTTATCAATGTTTTACATTATATACTCTAACTTGAAAAAGGAAGTTTGGTGATTTGTATTTTTAATTTTTCAGATACAAATTATTTTCCCACTGTTTGAAAATTAGAACTAAATTTTTTCATTGTTTGTGTTCCGAACACATAATTTAAAAAAATAGTGTAATAAACCCGTGGAAATACAATTTCAAGAACGTTGTAAATGAATAAGTGACCGTATCTTCACTACGAAACGCAATCAAAATTGAATAAATTCCTTTATAATAGAGATTTTTTAAACAAAATGTAATTGATTGTTTATAATTCACCAGGAAACTTCTATCCAATTCAAAATTAAAAGAATACTTTGAAAACTGTTCGTTACATGGGACACACCACATTGTGCTGAAAAGTAATATTAGAACACAAGTGTTATAAAAATCTATTGCCACCGATTAACTACTATCAATAAGAGTGTGCCACAATTCTAAGGTCAAATTTAAAAATTCTAAGAGTTAAAATTATAAAGTGCCAAACAAATGAGTGTGTTGGCATTTTTCAAACAAGTAATTTGTATTGGAAATCATTTTTAGCCGACCTGGATGGGCGAGGAGGCTAAGAGCGAGTACCGATTTAGCGCTTTGGTCCGAAGGGACGCGGGCTCGAGTCCCGCCTATGGCATGGTTGTTTGTCCCTTGTCTTTGTATGTATGTGTTGTTGCGGAGGGCCTCGCGTTCTGCTGACCCCAGATCAGAGGAACCTGCAAGTGTGTTGATCTAATGTATAGTCGAATGTGCGTCCCATCGGGACGTAAAGGCTAACCGGCTGTTGGCCGGATAAAATTCCCAGAAAAAATCTTTTGTAACACTGTTCTTGAATGTTTACCTAAATAATGTTTAGGTAGACAAGGTTAATATTCTGTTTGTGTTTACCTCGCAGGCAAATGTATTCAATACATTTCTAGTTATTCTTTCCAAAATAGAATATTACAGGAACCATAAATTTTGGCGGTATGCAGACAACGCATGCCAATGAACATTTACTGCACAGTTAAAAACAGAATTCTTTCAGAGGATGTAGGCCACGAAATCTCAAGTAATTTTTAGCTTTCGAGGAAAATAATATTTTCCTCAATTTGTTCATGATCAAATACATGAAATATATACCCTCCGAGGTCTATACGAAATCTGAAAGAAAGAATTGTATTTGATTTCCTCTATTCTGAGGAGCATTGTTTGCTGATTCAGAAATAGCTTCATGTTATGACTACAGTGATCTGCAACCTTGTCTCAGTTTTGTAAATGTTCAAGGAATTTCTATTTCGCTTTTCTATTTTCCTCGCTTATTAGTCCTTGAAGCATTTGCTTATAGAATTTTTAATGGTTTATCCTACTCTTGACAATTTTCCCCTCATAAGTGATAATTTATTGACATATGATGCTTTAATATTCTTCTACTAGTCTATAATTTATTTTGTACTGTCCGCATTATTACTCATAATTCCGACATTTAAGCGAGATATCCTTCTTGTATTTTACTGTTTAATGTTAACCTAAAGAATTACAAGATCATTTCATGTAATATCACTTACAAGGGATAATATCACACTTTCAGAACTTCACGCCCGCAAACTTAAAGTAAGGGCCGTTTAACAGAAATCAATGGTTCAAATCCTCTCTATGCAATGTGTGCTTGTTGTCTACTAGATAATTTCTAATATTTAATTTTAGATGGTAGCAGATTTGTATCTGACAAGTGCCGCTCTAATTGCCCGAATGGTGTAATAGCTGCCCATATAGTTGCGCCTCTTGAAGTATACGGTTGCTGGCTATTGTGAAAACAGCGTTTATTAGCATTAGGAATATTAACTTGATTAATTTTGTTGAAATATTAATTAGAACTTTAAAAAAAATGTTGAAAAAGAAAACACGATAGAAGGCGATGGAATGAAAGAAGATACATGAACGAGAGTGTAGATTTACTCCAAATCGGAGCCGGTGTGATGACTAAGGACATTCTCAAATACCGTAAAATATGGTAGGTGAGAGGTAAAATAACACAATTTTTATAGTTGCTCAAGTTTAAGACTTCCACGCAAACCGGTTCGCCAGAAGCAGACATCCACCTTTCTTTACGCCTTACTGAGCTTGAAAACTTGAGAAAGTTCAGAAATTAGAAAAAAAGTGTGTCGCGGACTGCACGTCCAGGAAATCGAAAAACACTATCAAATGCTGTACTTAATTTGTTTCACCATACCTTAAAGACGTTATGAACATTTCATAAATCTCCAACTAATTGAAAATCTAATTAATTTTATGTTTGTCCAAACCTATTATTTTAATTTGTGAATATCATTAACTCGTGGGTGATTTAATGCCCAGTTTCAAAGTTCTGATTACAAGATAAACTACCGATTCTCGCTCACCTATAAACGAGTTATCGTTTGAGAATGCTTCCTCAAACAGCTTCTCAAGAGAGGATGACCGCCCTGTTCCCAGCTTCCACGAATTAAACTTCGTAAAACCGGAGATAGAACCTCAGGAAACGGCTAGATATAAGACAGCAACCAGCGATTTTCTCTCCTGTTTTGAAGGAAGGAAACTGCCCTAACATCTTCAACGCACATTTAATAACCAGCGGTGTATGGATCACGTCGAGTTAGTGACGTCGAAAGAGCTCCGTGGATATATTTACGAGCACATTGTGAGTCGAGCAACATAGTAATTATTTTTGACAAATTGTTCTTCTTCGAGAAAATTATCATCCACGGAGCTGTCACTTGTAAAGCCCTATCATTTGGATGTTCTATTACCTCCATATTATTATCTTATTACAAAATAGCTACTTCATTTACGTGGTTGCGTAATAACCAATACGTTATTGACATACCACGAGGCAAATGGTATTTTAGTGGAAACATGATGAGAATGTGCCTGGGAAAACCGTGTCAAGGAGACTCCCATTCCCACCGAAAGAACGAAACATGTTTAAAGGTGTTTATTTTTGATACGGGGACTGTGTCTTGCTCACAACCGAGACAGCTGGTCATTTTGCCAAGAGAGTCCTGTCTCACCAAAGTATTCTAGGCACCTCGTCGTGTTAGATTCCTGTGGTCAGTACAAGCAGTCAGGGGTAGGGAAAACCTCAGGGCTCGCCTTGCTGTTCAAAAAGAGGAATTTAAATTTCTGAGGCCAGAGGTGGGAAGTTAGCAACTCACTTCTACGTTACGTACTCATATATTATGTCGCCCCAATGGCATGTATATTCCTGGCTTTAAATTCATATTTTATTCATAGCATTTTAAAAATAGTTTCTTAGCAGACAAAAAATCAAATTGTTTAAATGCCCAACCGAGACAAAACAATAACACAAAGCGCCGGCCCGGTAGCCGAGATCGCTAAGGCAGTAGTGTCGTAGTGATCTCGGACCGAAGGAGCGGGTTCGATTCCATGGCTGTTTTGTGTTCGTCCTTCACTTCTTATCATCACCATTTCGTTTCATCTTCACAGTTACCGCAACGTTTACTCCAATAGTGGTCACTAATGACCTATGTTGATGCGACCTTAAATAAAAAAATAAAAATACATAGCGCTTAAAAAATATTTCTCCACTCTTTACACCTCTTCCACAGCCCCATTTTCTGCGACCCAAGTGTTGTTGCGCAATTCATTCATTCGTATGGGGAATTGATTTGCGTCTGCAAGCCGTCTGGCGACCCCTTGCGTCCACTTCCTGGGCCGAGCGGCGTGTGCGCGCGGCGGAGGCGGCGGAGGCGGTGCGCTGCGGAGGCCAGGAACGGCGGCCGAAGTTCAGCGCCCCGCCCCGCCGCAATCCGCCTCGCCGCTCGCCCGCTCGCCCGCTCGCCCGCTCGCCCCGCCCTGGCGCCGCGCCCCGGCCTCGCGGTCGCCTCGCCGCGCACCCGCTTCTCCCCACGCACGTGGCGCGCAATGCTGCCCAGGGCCAAACAGCGGGTTTTCCGGCACACTTTTATATGTGAGAGTAGAAAGGGTAAGCATAAGGCAAAATAACGGGCTTTATACCATCTCTCAGAATAGGCACTTGAAGGGCTTTATATGTGAGAGTGGAAAGAGTAGGAATAGGCAAAATAACGGGTATATTGCCATATCTATTCTCACTATAGGTATGTGGAAGGACTTTGTAGGTGTTAGTAGAATAGCGGTATTTCTATCATCTCTAAGAGTTTGCCTTTCGAAGGCGAATCAACGAATTGCCTTCTGTCCCTTTGTGTAGGGATTCGGAAGGGTTTTGTTAGTGTAGCCATTTTGAAGGCAGAACAGCGAGAGACCCACTATCTCTTAGTCGTCCCTTTGAAATGACAAGGTTCCAATTTTCAGTCGTTTCAAATAAGTTGTTTTACTACTCATTATTCAGTCATCTCTCCACCTACATAAGTGAGTTTTACAGAAGTTATTTGTTTATAGATTGTATCACGAGTATGTTCTTCTTGAAGCAGAAGTCAGATAATGCTTTGTTACACTAACAATTTAGTTTCTTCTTTTCGTCAGAAAGAACCTATGAGTCATTTTTGCAGATTGAAGATGGGAGTGGGGGTGCTTTCAACACAGCGTCTCGTGGACAGCCCCTGGCTCAAAATTTGGATCAGCAGTAATGATTGTTTTTCTTACTTTTACTTTATCTTAATCCATCTTTGTTTATTTTACGTGTTTTTTTTTTATAAATTTTTATGAAAGTTGAGAATATTTGGGGGAAAAATAATCTGCCCCAAACATTTTGCACACTCAAGGCGTAACAAAAAAATTGCCCAAAGAATTAAAAATTATGAAGGGGCTTGTGAAGATAATCAAAACCCCTCCATTCGATTAAAAGCTTTTTAACATACGACGAGCAAAGCAAATTAATGGAAGCCCAAAAAAATGAAATATTATATGAAGGGTTTGGTAGAGATAATCAAAACCACATTCCTAGGGTTTTTGACTTAAAGCTCGTTTAACTTTGGAACACGTTCCCCTCGCTTGCAAAAATGGGCGATGTCTGGGCCAATTTTCCGGGTTTTCCCCCCCTGCCCCCCCTGCGAATCGGGCTACAATCCCTTTGCTTCATTTCGGGAAAAGGGGGTATTCATCTTAAACATTACAAAATGGCGGTGATGGCGAGTTATATTATATAAATATTTGAATATAAATATTAAATCAAAACATTTTACATAAATTTTTTATATACTTTTAATTACATAAATAAGGTCAATTTCCCAGTAAAAATTTTTTAAAACTTTAAAAAAAATATTTTCAAAACATAACTTTGGGACAACGACTAAAAGCTCCATGTCTACATTTCGTCGTTTATTATTGTAATATTTAAAAAAAATGCAAATAATTTGCATTGTAATTATCTAACCTAGTTTTTTTATTAGAAAAATTAAAAACAAAAAATACGTTTTGAGTAAGTTTCAAAAACCCGTCTCGGATAAGCTTTCATTTTGTGAAATACTTCATCATCAATTTCTCAGATACCCAATTTAAAAAAATACTATATGGTACGGATATTAATATTGTAATTAAATATTTTTGATATGAAAATACTAAATAAATTTGAAGTTTTTAAAAAAGTTCATTTAGTCACAATGAAGTTTTCTACTGCAGACATTATGTTTGGGTAAGTGCAGCTGTAAAAATGAATGTTTTTTGATCTTTTTTTTTGGGATCAAATTAATTCCTCTTGATCTAACGTTAGGGTGATTGCATTTTACATAGTTTTTTTCCCCAAATATTAAAAATCATATGTGATCCTAGTCTTTGAGGTTTTCGTGAAATCAAAACCGACTTGACTCTTATATAACTTTTTAATATCTTAATGTTTGAAGGTAAAACCCCCTTTTTTGTCTTTCTAACATTGGAGGAACCCCCCCCCCCCCCTCATTAAATATTTCCATTAATTTTGTATGTTTTCCCCAATAAATTTAAATTATTTTATTTTATAAAATATATTTTACAAATAATTTTACAGAACGAGCAATCAAAAAAAGTTTTTTCCCCTCATCAGATTTCCCCCACTTTTCTAGATAAGCAGACCTATAAACCTTTTTTCTAATCCTTAAAATCACTAGAAATTCCCCTTAAAAAAATTTTTCAAAATTTAATTGTTAATAATGTTTAAAAATTTTTCAAACCAAATCTTTTCACGATAATCTTGAAAATGAATAGGGACCTCTTCTGAAAATATTTTTGCAAAAAAAAATTTTCTCTTTTTTCATACTTTTTTACATTTCATAAAATTAATTTATTAAAATATGTTTCACTAACGCATCTTCAGTAATATTCCACCATATTTATAATTTTTAATGAATTGTTAATAAATATTGTAAAAAAAAAACAATTAATTTTTTATTTGGAAAAATTTATTTAAGTTAAAAATTTTTTATAAATAATTTAATTAAAAGTACTAAAATTTAAAATTTAAAGGTTGAATTTTAAACTATAACTACAATATTTATTATTTTAAAACCCATTTACTATATTACAATGTAACGTTTAAAATGTACTGCCCTTTGATTCATAGTTTGTGTTCGTAAAAGTATATCTCACGCAGAACGATTTTACAAAGAAAATCTAAATAATAACGAAATAACCTCAAATTTATAATTCATTGGCATTTGGTCCCCCCGCACCACTTTAAATCAAAGGTCGGAAAAAAGGGGGAAATCTTACTATCGCTGTGGGTTTCTAACCAAATTTTAAAAGGTCCCCATTGCTTCCCCTTTTAAAATTTTAAATTTCCCAAAAAAGTATACTAGATTTTTCCCTTAAAGAATCATGTTATACCATAAAATGATAAAAAAATGTCGGGTTTTAAAAATTCTGCCTTTGGAATACCATCAAAGCCCTCGGCTTTTGTTTTTCGTTTCTGTTTCGTCGTTTGGAAAACCTTTCCGTGAATTTGTTTCGAAAAGCGAAAGATTTAGGTTAAAAGGGACATTGTTTTTGGGGGATCAAAAATAGATTTTAATTGTGGAATTGATTTTACTCATTGGTCCTTTAAAGAAATGTAAATTTAAAATTTTGATAATTTTCTCTTTTACTTCCCCCCGTAAATTTTTTTAAAAACATAATTCAATCATCTTTTTACCTAAATCAATATTTACTTTTCGACTGTCAATTCGGAAAAATAGTTGTTCTCAATAAAAAAGCGATCATGCCGATAAATGGACAAATTTAAATATCATAAATCCAAATAGGTAATATCTGATATTTTTATCTAAAGGACCCCAACTCTAGAAAAAATAAAATTTTTTTTTTTTTCATTTAATCTTTTCAAAAAAAGAACGTTACTTTGTTTTTGGTTTGGTTTTCCCGGCAGATTTTAAACAGATCTTCCCCCTTCTGTGCCACCCAATAATTAACTTCTTCACCCGGTATTTTTCCACTTTTTTTAAAGGTAATTTTATTAATTCTTAAGCAGTATTTCAGTTCTAATGACGTTTTTCGAATTCTCACCCAATGTTTTTTTTTCCCGTCAGGCATCTTCCTCTATTCTTCTCCCCTTCATTGTCAAATCGATACAATTTCAAAATTTCTTGGCCTTCCTCTTTTCTTCTTTCAAGGATTCACTCAAATATAATTTTTATATTCTGTGCATCTTTTGCAACATACCAATGGGTTGTTTGGATTCATTTTTAATCCCCCTCTCAATTTTTTACTTCTAATCTCTTCTTTTAGTATTCTATAAACAGTATCCAACATCGTCTCCAAAATTCATTTCATAGATTCCGGGAGTTTTTGCATTTTTAATTCAAATTTTCCCATTCTACATCACAGCTCCCACCATTGTCGTATATTGTCTCTTAGTTTTCTTTCGAAAATGTTTGTTTTATAAAATATTATGAATCTACTAAAAATTGGCCTTACTTATTTTTAATAAAGTAAATATTATTAGATCCCCTGCTCTAATAATAACTCCGATATATTTAAATTCCTTTCCTACTGAAATATCCCTATTTCTGTTCTAGATCATATCGAATTTCCTACAACCATGTGTTTTTTTTACATTTTTTATTTTGAGCCTCCATTTTTATGTTTTATTAATTTCTGGATTAAATGTTACAGATACAAAAAAATATTTCTCAACCTATTTTTCAAGTGATGCTGACCCCAAAAAGGGGAAATCGCTTATGTATGAATTAAAAAGGTTTTGCACCGTTCTCAAAGTCTTAAACGATATCCCCCAATATTTTATTATTTGGATTATGCACTAATAAAACCCTTTTAAAACATTTTTTTTTACCAGTCTTGCAAAACTTTTGGTGTCCCCTAAAATAATGTAACAAGTTTTTCAACGTCAAGTTAAGGGTAAAGCTGTTTCTGATGAAAAAATTTATATAAATAAAGATTTTATCTTCATCTTCATTACTATTTTCCACTAGTTCATTGTGAAAATGAATATTTTCTAGGATGAAGAGAGGGCAGGGACCTGAGTCTTTTATTTTGGCCCAGTTGGATGGTTTAGTAAAAAAGTTGTAGCATACTCTTGAATGAATGATTGGAAGAATTTTAAAAATGGACTTGTTTATTAATCAGTATCATTCAAACAATGTAGCCTTTCAGAATGTTATCAAATGGGCGAAAAAATTTATTTACTTCACAATAATGAATATTTATGATATAAATCATTTTTTAAAACCAAAATTTATTTTTCGACTTCACCCTTCTTATTCCTTAAAATTTATCTGCGTACATGTTAACAAACACTTCACATATTACATTCTCGTATACTTCGTATATACAGGTAATATACGTAGTATAGAAAATTTTATATAATGCTGGGAAAAAACTGCCATTTCTGCAAAAAAATCTTTTTTAGCGCTCGGTGAAAAAAACGAAAAAATTCTAAATTAAAAAAAAAAGACCTCTCCGGGGTTGTGCCTAATTAGTTTTTTTGACCCGATCCCAAAAAAAATTTGGGAAAAACAAAACGCCCGTCCCCCTCTGATACAACTCGCGCCTAAACCATATACGTTTTTTTAAAATTAAAAACCCTTCTTTTCCCTGGGGACTATGCGTTTTTGAAAAACATTCATTAATTTTGGAGGACTATTTTAGCCTTCGGACATTTTTTTTTTAAAAACGGCTCCAAATTTTCTTAAATTTTCTTGAAAATACTTTTACTCTATAGTAAAATCGCTAATAAGGTAGAATATGTTTTCACAGTTAACCCCAATTTGAAAAATCGCAAAAAATTTGAATATTTTGGGCTTTTTCCCCAAACTTTAAAGAAAAAATTTTCTTCAAATGAAATTTTGCTTATAAGTAGATCAATAAGGCCCTTAAAATTTTTTTAAAATTTTTAGTTGTTTTCCCCAAAATTTGGCGTGCAATATTTCAATTTAAAAATTAATAAACAAGATTTTCTCAAAAACGGCCCCCAAATTTTTTTTCTTTAAATTTTTGTTGGGTAATCCCAAATCAGCCTATCCGATGACATAAACAAGATTTGCTCTATTCTATTGTTTTTAAAAATTAAAAAAGAAATTTTTTGAAATACCTCTCGGCTGTTAATATAGCATTTGAATGTTTTGTATAATTATTTAACTTGTATAGAATCTTCAAATGATTTTAGGGGAAGTTTTAAAAAACTCTGATTCCGGGAAAAAATTTTTTTAACCAAAGTTAAAAAAATTTAAAAATTATTTTTTGCGGCATAGATGTCAGCTGGAAGGCAAAAAACCCTTTTGTAGGCTGGCAAAAACCCTTTAAAAACCAGTCCAAAAAGGGGAAATTAAAAACATTTCAAGAAATCGTTTTTGTGCCCTCTGTTTTATTTTTGGTGTAAAAGTGTGCTTTCTTAATTTTAAACAAAAAAAAATTTCGTAAAAAATTTGACAAAGAACGTGGAAAAAAAAAAAAAATTAATTAAAAAAGGATATTTTTTGGGGGGGGAAAGGAAAGACTCCAAATTTAAAAACCAAAAACGGCCTTGAACGGGAAAATTTGGGTAGTGAATGATCTGGAAAACGACCAGTAATCAAAAAATTCATCAAATTCTTTCGCTTTTTGCGGTATCTTCTTGCAAAAAAAAGGAATTTAAAAATTCTCGACATCGTTATTGGGAATTTATTTTCATTGCTCGTCAAGAAAAAAACCGCTGATATTTGGGGGGGATTTGAACCGTTCCTCTTTGGGAAGCCACCCCCTGCGATTGCGCTCCACACAACGTCGTGCTTTCCGTAACGTACTCAATTAAAAATCTTACAAATTTTGTTTTCAAATCTTTGCCCCCCTTCTAAAAAAAATTTAAAATAAAATTCCTAAAAGGCTTGCAAAAATCTACCCCTTTTTTTTAAAAAAATTTAATTCTATTTAAAATTTTTCAGTTCATTTTTAAAATTTTTTTCTTGGCGCTTCCATTTACCTCACCATATCGCCTCTCCCCAAGGTAAGTTATTGCTGAAACGTTGGGCTGGGACAAGTTTCGACACGGCCCACATTCAGCCCAATTCTGCAATAAATACTATAATCAAAACATTTATTGACTTCAGAAAAACCCCAAATCATTCCCAGTTATTATCTTTTTTTCATCTCCATTTATATAAAAAAAAACTCTTATTTTCTCTGTTTGGTAAAGTTTTCTTAATAAAATAAATGTTCACTATTACCACTTCATTCTTTTTTAAAAACTCTCAAACGAAAAAATAAATATACCTTAAATTATTGAAAAGGAAAAGAAATTAAAATCCACATAGTAAAAAATAAAAGTTGCATGAACGGGCCCGGACGTAACTCGAGTTTTCCCAGTTCTTCAAACAACACCTGAACTCTGACTCCTCCCCGATCCTTATACTTTTTTACATATTGGATGTTTGGAGTGATACTTGTTGATTTTTTTCTAGCTGAAAAAGGAATGTTGCTTGAAACGAAAAACAGTAAAAGTACGTTTTCCCAAAATTGGTTTGAAACTTTTAATAGTAAGAAAATGGTTTCATTGCATTTTTGCATTTCCCATTCTTTAAAATTGTAAATATTGCTTGCACTTTTGCACAAAAAATGCTTTCTTTTCAAGCCAAAAGTTTTATAAAGGGAAGAAATATGGACAACAAATTTCATTTGAAAGACAAATCTGTTTTCAATTTTTAGTTGTAGGAAGACCCCCCAAAATTTCAAACTTTTAAAATTTTGAAAATTCAGAGTTAACCATGAAAATTGGAACTATGTCATCCTTCAAGTGTATTTTACTCTTTCTTACAGAAAATTGGGGCCCTTTTTGAAAAATTTTTGAAAATGCCCGAAGGCTTTTTAAAAAGTCCCCCAAATTTAAAAGTTTTTTCAAAATTTCAATTTAAACTACAGCCAGAAAAACGGGGTTTCTTAAATTTGGGAAAGGATCTCTTAGTTTAGGCGCTAGTAGTGATCCGACGGATGGACGGACTTTTGGGGATAAAACCCTTTCTCGACCCCAAAATTATTACCTTTTTAAAAATCGATTTTCCGCTGTATTACAAACTTTCTGTATCTACACCCCGGAATTCTACGTTTTAAAAATCACATACGAATATACTACTTATACTACGTATTTCGTGCTATAAATAAAAAAAAAGGAAATTTGTTTTGTGTGAGAAAACAATTATCATGCAAAATCCATCTAAACGTTTAAGCAGTTAAAAAGGTGAGATAAAAAAAACGTTAGAACTTTCTGCATTACTGATTGTCATTTAAAGGTGATTTATTTTTCATAAATGATTCATATTGAAAAATTTAAAATTATTTATCTAATCAAAAAAAAAAAAAAAGAGTAATTTGTCACAATCTGGGCAGGGGTTTGTAAAAGTCCCACTTTGATATAAATTTTTAAAAGGGCCCAAAACCCTTTCCCCTCATATTGTTACGTAAATGTGGGGTGACAAATATCAAATGCTAAAATACGACCCCGAACCAACGTCGCTTTTTTCAGGCTCAGTGGTCAGGCAACTGGTCGTAAATCGAACGATGCGGGTTTGATTCTGTCGAAGGAATTACATCTTTAGTACTCAATTAATCGGTTATCAGGTCACAAATGGATATACTAACGAACGGATAAACATTTCCCTCATTTTCATTTCCCATAAAAGTGAAAAAATTTGAAAACTTTTTTTTGGGAATGAACAAAAAGTATTAAAACTTCACTATCTTAATTCCAACGAGTTAAGTTAAATTCTTACTAACAAATATAAATAAAAACATTTGTATAAATATTTGTAATGGGGGTCAAACTAATTAAATTTTTAATATAAAAGTTCAAAAAATCTTTTAAAATAAATAAAACAAATATTTTCCCTAAACATTCTTATCTTTTAATTCTCAACTTGGGAAAACAGAACTGGAACAGAAGAAAAAGGCATCGCCAGAACTCGTCTCAAAACCTCCATTTAAACCCCGGTGTCAAAAGTTTCGGCTCAGAAAGGTTTTTGGGCTTTCGGGAAACTGCAAGAAAAATTTCTCAATCAAATATTTGTTCTTAATTTTTCCATTTTTTTCTGAGGTAACATTTGAAATTTTAAAAGAAATCATATTTTAAACTATTTTGTTCTCAAGCGTACAATTTCAAAAAAACAAAAAGGGCAAATGATGTTTTTTCAATCATGATAAAATTTTTTTTATCCTCCTTATCATATTTTAAATTTTATAATAAATTTAATTTTAGATTTAAAAAAAATTTTTCCAGACATTTTTAGATCAAATTCCCCTCCCTTTTTTCTATTTGGACTAAATGACGGTGATTTGTGCTTTTGGGTCACCTAAAGCATGGAATAATCATTGGGAAAAATAAAAAAAATTAAAAATTCCCTTATCTTTTAAAAAAAGGGGCATTGAAAATTCCCCCAAAACCATCTACCCCCCCCAAAAAAAAGGGCCATCAAAACATTCTTTATTTAAAAAAGGGGAAAGATAATAAAAAAAAATTTATTTTTTTCAGACCCGTCAAAAGCTTTATTTTTTTGGGTTCATACATTTTTAAATGTGGGTCCCCCTCCAACTTAAATTAAAAAAATTTTGAAGACCAAAAAAAATTTATCAATTTTACAAAAAATTAGGGTGCTTCTGTTGCATTTATCCAAAAACACAGCACAAAATGGGAATTTTTGAGTTCTAATAGTTTCTAAAAAACTTTTTTAAACGTGTAAAAGACATATTCCTTTCTCAATTAATAAAAAAACGAAAAAATTACCTTTTTAAAAATTTTATAATAAACCCACAGACTTTTAAAAGGGTTCTGATTATCTCTAGAACTGTTAAATATTAAATTACTAGTGATTATAAAATTGGGACAGACTTTTTTTATATTATTTCTAAGATTACATAAAAATATGATAATGATATTAATCGAGACACTTTAAAATTTTTACTATCTCTTCCAAAAATTTTTTGCCCTTCTTGAATAAAAATACCAGCACACAAAAAACTTTAAATATAATCAAATTATCTTTACAAAAACAAGTTTGTTCCTTTTGCAAAATTTTGGGAAAAAAAATTCTCTCGTGATGATATTTTTATTAATGTGTTCTGGCATCATAAAAAAAAAAATACATATTCCCAGGATTTATCTGGCGTCCATTCTTCTATCTACTCGCTTGTAATCAAAGGAGCTATCCCCGGGGGGCCCTTAAGCACCGATGGGGGTTTTTGGGAATTCTATCTTGAAATTTATTGTTCTTTTTTGATGACCCCAACATTTACTTCAGATTGTAAACTCCCCTTCTTGATAAGAATGTGGAATCACACGGATACTTTCATAGTTGATTCTGTTAGAAATATTTCATTCGATGTCTTTTGTGTGGGCTTGGGAAAGCTTCTACGGACGCTATCTTTTTCCCCCTCCCCTATCTTTAAAGGGGGATCTCCCATTACGCGATAAAACCCAACTGTAACTCGTCGTTTAAAAACCAGTCTGAAATGCAGAACCGCGTAGTATTAAAGGAAGCTTTTTGATTTTAAAACCAATTTTAAAAATAAGAATTTCCCGGGCAAATTTGCATTCGTTATTCGAAAACTTGTAACCTAAACTTTAATGATTAATCCAATTTTTAATTATCTGCAAATGTTTATTGTTTCTTCTTAAAAATTATAACTTTTGTCCAATGGTCCCAAAACCCTTTTCTTTTTTCTCAAACTCTCCCAATTTTACTATTACATGATTGGGGAAAAAGTTTTCAAAAGTAAAATCTCTTTTTCAATTTTGTAGGTTTGAAAAGTTAACTTTTTCCATTTTCAAAAAAATATAGAGTTCCTCGAAAATGGACGAACCCTCCGTAGATGTACAGAAGGAGGTTTCGGTCGTCGTCAAAAACTGGCCCCTTTTTTCGGGCCCTAAATCTTTTTAAAAAATTTAAATTTTAAATTACAAAAAATTTTGGGCATATTTCTACTGAAATCCACCATAACGAAGAAAAAAATTTTCTTCTGGTTCAACTCCCGTTAAAGGCTGACAGCGTACCTTTACGTTAACCATTCGCTAAAGGGGTTTTTTTTAGTTCCATAGAAAATATTAAACATAATAAAACCTATGCTAAATAGAAAATAATCGTTTAATATATTTTTCGTTTTCAGGTCAATCCTTTTTAAGTTTAAAAATACTGTGATATATAATATAATATAAAAATGTATAATATAGGGAAAATTAAATATATTAATATAATATTTATATTTTAATAGAATGCGAACTTTTTCTATAGAAAAAAATAAAAAATTTTTCTTTTCCCCATGGGCTTCAGTACCATTGTCATAATAAAACTGGAAAGGGGCTTAATTATTCAAAGACCTAATGTCAAAATAGGACAGTTTTAAAAAATACTAAAAGATTAAAACAGCTACTTTCTCCCCTTTTTCACGGGAAAAATCGAAAATCTAAAATTTTAAATTCCCTGATCTTTTTAAAAAACTTTTTCTTTAAAAAGGGAAAAATTTCTCAGGAAAAATCTCAAAATTTAATATTTTCTTGAGGGAAAACTTGAAAATCAGTTTTTAACGAACATGGATGCAATATTCTCTTAAATGCACTTCCCCCTTCCCAAACCCTAAAATGTAATAAAATTATGGAACCATTTGTTTGAACCTTGAAATAAATCCCAGGGCTTAGAAGTACCTTCCCCCAATTGAAAATCGGTTTCAAATTCAAGGCGCTGACATCAGCCAGATCGATTGGGGGAAAACAATTTTTGAAAAAACGGGTGAACGGGTTTGCCCTGCTTTTCGGGACGGACGGGAAGACTTTTCCGTATCGATTTTTTGCTATCAACCACCCCCTGTTCTACCCAATTTGGGGATTTTTTTTTAAAATTTTTAAAAGGATTTATCCATTTTTTTTCGGGCCGGTAATATGCGTTTTTTTGCAGACAATTCCCCGTTTTTCGTAATTCGTAACTTTTTCTCTCCTTAAGAAAGTGCAATTGATCAATATTGAAGAATTTAGTTATGCGTTCCCCTAAATTTTTATGCTTTCCTAAACAATTTTTTAAATTTTAAAACATTTATACAATTTTTTCTTCATTTGTAAATTAGTTATCCGGAAGAAAGTAAAAAGTTCATGGGGAAAATTTGAAACAGATTAGTAATTGGAAAATTAAAAATCCCAGAATTTAATCAAAGGGTTTCATTTTCTACAGTATTTTTTAACGGGATAGTGTATTCAATAAGAGTGTAAAGTAAAAAAAAAACTTGCAGAAAGTTTCAATAATGCAATATGGCATAATGTAACATACCCTCCAGAAATTTGGGTTCTCATTGGATTCAGAATCCCAATGAACTTGCTATTTTAATATCAATTTTTAAAAAAAATACATTGATTTAGAATCAGTAATGTTTTAATTTTTGGGGACCATGCGTACACAGGTCCTTTTCCTACAACGGTCTAAAAATAAATACATGTTCCCGAGTCTTTTGGGAAAAATTTTTGGGTTCGTGATTTCAAAGCCGAAATTTTCCCTTAAAACCCTAAATCCCTTTTTTGATATCATTTTTCTGTATGTCGCGCATTCGAGAATGTAAAATAAGTAAAAAATTTAATGAATCTTAACTCAATATTAGGAATTTTTTTCCTCCTGTTCCCCAGCAAAAACTATGGGAAAAATTGAATGAAAAAACATTTTAAATTCAGTGGTACTCAGTTTAATAAATATTTTATTTACCAACAAAAAGAAAGTGTAATAAAAATATGTTTTGGGTACAATGAATATCATTGCAATTGTAGAAATCTCTGAGAAGGAATATTAAGTTATAAATAATAATCTTAGCTGACCAAAATGAAATTTCATTTTGATTAAATAAATTTCCGTTTTATAATCTATTTTTCCCGGAAATAAAGTCCTTTGGTTTTTTTGGGAACGATTTTGAAAATGCAATTCAAATATGTAAATTTTTTTGACAATTGGAAGTTTTTTTTGTATATATTTTTTAAAGTCTTTTTTTAACTACTAGGTCATATAACGCCACTGTGATTTTTATGTTTGGGGTTTTTTGTAGGGGGAATCGTGGAAACCGAAAAAATCTATGTCGAGGCGCCCGGCCCTTCGACCCGGGAAGCTACGCCCTTTTCGTCCATTTCCTCTTTCTCTCCCTTAAAACCCCACATCCTTTCAACATCATCCCCTCAAAAAATTTCCAATTTTCCCTCAGGAATTTCTTTTCCTTTTCCCCCCAAAATGGGGGAAGTAAATAAACCTCACTAGGGATAAATTCCCCAGGAAGCCAGAAAAAATATTTTGTTATCTCTTACTCAGATTTTTTCAACGTTGCATTTTAGTGCAAACAGGTGCAGAACACTTTTAAAAACACGGATCATAAGACCCTTGTCTGGTCGTCCCCTGGCTCTAAGCCCGAGGCAAATTGTTTTTACCTTCGGATCAGGCACTGCCACTTCTCCTGGTTCGTGCGTTCCCCTATTTGAAATGAAGAACAGACCTTCCAAAGCTGCTCCTGTGCACTGCGATAAGAAAACCAAAAAGGGCACTTTTGACTATAGAGGAGAGTGGCTACTGTCCTCCGCAAATCTTTAAACTTTCTTTCTATGGTTTATAAATCTAATATGCGTGAAGGATGATTTTAACATGCCTTTTTTAACTAATTTTCGTTTTGGTAAACTTCTTAGTCATTTTTTTCATTTTAAAATTGTCATTTTTTCTTTTTTTTTCTTTTAATCTTTAATTAATAAAAAAAATTTTAACTGACTTTTATACAAATTTTCAGAAAATTTTTCGAATAATATTACTATTATTTAAAAGATTTTGACACAATACACAGTTTTTTATATTATTAAAAAGGTATGAATTTCATTTCTGAAAATAATAAAGACTTAGTTTTTTTTTAAATTTTAGAACTTGTGATCTCTTTAATCTCTTTGTTTTCCCTGGTCTAAAAAAAATGTGTTTTAGGTTCGTTGCTTCTTTGGGGTCTTATAGCCAAAAATTTTTTGTCATCGTTTTCTTACAATGGGTAAAATTATTTCACAATTAATCATTAGAAAACAAGGACGTTTTGTTTCCCGTGAATAAAAACAGTTTCTTACTTCAATATCGATAACCTGTCAAGGTTTTTCCCGGGTGTTTTTATTGAGATCTTCTTGAATCGAACTAAACACTCCAAAAAGTTTCTTCATAAAAACCCCATAAATTGGAAAATAATACGATTCGGGAAAAACTGTTTCCTTAAATATTTTAATTGGAAAATTGCGGAAATTAAATTTTTAATAAATATTCAATCTCTTGAAAGTTTATTCAAACAAGTTTTTTTCTTTCTTAACAAACTCGTTTAAAAACACATTGATTCGTAACATTTTAGTTTTCAAATTTATTATTTTTTTCTACGTGGTTATTCAAAAAAATTTAAAAATATTTAACTTCAGTGTAGATTTCCCGAAATTAAAAAAATTTAAAAAAATTTCTGTTTTATTTTTTAGCTATTTATTAAAAATATCAATTATTACAATTTTGCTTTTATATGCAATTGTATGTTGAAAATAATTAATTTATTGGCCCTTTTTCATATAATTTGACTTTCCTGTATATTACCTTAAATAAATAAATAAATAAATAAAAATATCACTGAAGGGATAGATATAATCCTCACAGTTCTTCTTTTAAAAAATTTGTAAACAATTTTTTTTAAATTTTCCAATAAGGGTTTAGTTCCTTTTACCATTTCCTATAAATTTCATCAATTTTAAAATAATCTAAAAAAATAACAATGAATTTTTCAATATAAACTTTTGGACCCCGGCGTGATTTTAATTGATTAACGAAATCCTGTTTTCATACACCTGCTCTATAGAAAAAAAAGGGCGATTACATTTTTTATAATGCGTAATAAAATGTGTATTGCTTGCATTTTTCCCTTTAAAAAAGGCGTAATAATGTCAAAATACAAGTTTTTTAAAAACGTAACATGAATTTCAATTTTTATGGATGTCTATTTATGTAAATGTTTATTTTGTGTTTCGAAAATGATTATGTAATAATTGGGGTTCCTTGCTTTGAACCATTAGCATTTTAAAATGTTTTTTAAACAAAACTTTCAATACTTTTAATTTTAATTTAAAAATTTTCAATTTTGATAAAAAATTAGGGTTAATTTATGGTAAAAATCGATAAAAATTCCCCGACCCCTATGCCCTGTTGCTGGTCCCGGGCAGAAAAAACCCGTGCAAGGGGGTGTCCTCGCGCCCCGTTAAATTTTTTTTTGGCCCCTTTTTACCTCCTCTTCTTCCTCTCACCCCCCCTCTCCTGTTACCCCTGCTCACGTTGCGAGGGGCGTCACACCTCAGTTCTCCGCCCCCTTTTGGATAACTAGGAAAAACTTGAGGGGGAAGGGGGACGGGCAAAACTTGGGGCAAAAAATGATAAAACGGATTACCCAGGTTAGTCGGTCCAGCGATGGGTTTTCCAAGCGTGGAAAAGCCAATTTTGGCCCACGGGGGTCCCCATATTCTGTGAGTGGTAACATCATTGGGACAGAGAATCAGACGGTTTTTTTACCATATGGCTGAAATTGGAAAAATCAATGTGAATGGAAAAAGGGCCTTAGAGATAACCACGGATTGGTCATCAAAATAAACTCAAATTTTGGGTAATAACTATCTATCATGGATCTGTTCAACAATGAAAAAAGTCTACACGGTTTTAGTCTAGTCAAAAAAGTATAAGGGGCGGATTTTAATGAAATGTTTTTTCCTTTAGAACAATGCCGTTTAGTATAGACATTCATTTCATGTTATGACAAAAGGAAATGACCCATTTTTATAGATCATTATTTTGTTTTTTGTCAATTTTGACTAATAAGTCTTTTTTATTCTTTTCGTCATTTTTAATGCATTTTTGCTGATTTCATGATTTTAATATCATTTTAAATGGTAGTTGCTTCAAATAATATTGACGAGATGGAATAAATATTCGTCACCGATTTCTCAGAAGCCTATTCAATTTGTTCGCTCAGAAATTGTTTTGACAGCCGTTGTATGTAGTTCTTGCGATGTATACCAGTGCCATTGCCGGTTCGCCCGATTTAGGGATACCTAAAGACAGATTTCTTGGTAAATAACAGGCCAAACCAAATGTTTTCTAGCTGAGTTCACTCGAACGAATGGAAGAAGCCTGGATTACATCAGTAATGTATCCAACAGCTTGAGCTGTTCAACCGAACTGGTATTGATTAAAAAATTTACGTCATTTTTCTTTGGTTTTAGTGCACTTTTAAAGCGTTTTAAAATCATTTCATTGATCATTTTTGGCGATGTTTTAGGTTATCAAAATCTGCCCCCTGGTTATAAAGTAAACGAATAAAAATAATGCCTACCATTTCATCTAATTTCTTACGAGAAAGTGTGTGCTATTTTAGCTATAGTGGTCTTTGAAATTCCTCGTGTTCGATTAGGTCGTATGCTCCGCGTCTTTCGGCCCGTTCGGGGCCGCGCGCGGCACGGCGCGGGGCGGGGCGGCGGGGCCCACCGACAGCCGAAGCGTGAGATACGGCGAGCGACGTCGCATTAGAGGCCGTTTGCGGCCCAAATTGGGCGCCGCTATTACCCCGTCCCGTCCCGTCGCGACGCGTCGGCTCCTTCCCAAATGTCACACCGCTCCATCTGGCCAGATGGCCGACGCGCCGCCGGAGACGTTGACCGCGCGAAGCGAGCGGGTGCGGGTGGGGTGGGGTGGGGGCGGCGCGGGCGAGCCAGCGGCGGCCGCGGCGTAGGGTGTGTAACATGCTCCCGGCCACGGCAGGCTGCAGCACTTGAGGCCCACTCACAATGCAAACACAAACATAAGCACAACAAACAGACGTTCACAATGTCGTATTCACAATGTCGAACATAAACGTAAGCAAATTAAGAGTTTCTATTGGCTGGGAAATATTCTAGTTTACTATTGGTTGGATGTGAGAATGGATTTCGAGATATCGACAGTGTCCATGATGGGACTCTTTGCCATGGATTGCGTTAGTTCGTCTATCGACTTATTTCGATACTCGGTTTTGAGTTAACGTACTGTGATTGGTTCATTTCTTATTTCTGACATAAGCATAAGCACAGAAGCTTGAAACTTGCCAGCTATTAAGTTAACGTCTTACGTGTTATGCTTAGGCGAACGTATTGTGAATGAATCCGCTTATGGACATTCCTAACTTTTATGTTAACTCCATGCTTACATTTATGTTCGCATTGTGAATAGGCCTGTAAAGTGGCTTTACATATTCGTTATTCGGCGAACAGGACCAACCACGGCATGTCATATACCTAGGAAAAAACTTGAAATTATAATGGTGATATTGACGATATGTTGACTTGAAAGAATGTCATCAGTAGCACCGATTATATATGCATCAAATACAGTCACCTAAACGGACGGACGACGCAACGTGGCGGGAAAATGTTGGAGTACCACTCCCAAACACAAGTAGGAGACAAAGTGCCTGTCAAGTCACATGTGGAAGCAAGGCATAGAATGATCGGTTGAGAGTGGTCTAAAGAAAGAGGGCGAGACTGAGGAACGTGGAGGTTTATACGCGAGGTGGAGATAATTCAAAGCCGTACGTGCATTAATAACGAAATAAACAGATATATTAAGAAATTATGTTAATCGCTACCATGTACGAAACTTCCAATGCAACCAGACAGAAACTAACACCACCACCATCGCCACCTTCACCTATAACGGCATGACCCATTGTTTCTCGTGCATCATTGACAGCTGCTGCCCCATAATCGTTACCGCCACTGCGGAAGCCGCCGCCTCAGCCAGCCCCGCAATAGCCGTCGACACGACGCCCTGCGCTGTGCAAACATGTACACGGCGCTGAAACGGCCGACCCTCCTCGTCCATGTTGACCGCGCGTTGAGGGTAACGGTGGCGATAGCAGTGGCGTTGACGATGGACGACAAGAAGGAGAGGGTACAAAGAAAACGAGGAGGAAAAAGGAGAGGAGGAAATAGAAAGTAGGTACAGAAGGAGGTGACAAAGGAAGAAGAGGTAGAACAGGAGACGTTGGAGGTAGAAGAGGTAGAACAAAAGACGTTGGAGGTAGAAGAGGTAGAACAGAAGACGTTAGAGGAAGAATAGCTAGAACAGGAGGAGATAGAGGAGGAAGAAGCGGTAGAGCAAGAGGAAAAGAGAGAGAGAGAGAGAGAGAGAGTAGGAAGAGTTACAGGAGGATATAGAGTTGGGTGAAGCAGAGGGGAAGAGGAAGAGGTAGAGAATTCGAGACAGCAGGAAGGTGTGGACAAAGGGGGAAAAGAGGTGGCAGGATAGGGGACAATAATAATAGCGAAGAAAGAGAAAATAGCGAGGGGAGGCAGAAGCTGTTAAGGCCATGTCCAAGTAGTCAGAGACGTTGGCGGGAAATATGGCGGCGGCGTCGGAAGCATTGAGAAAGCAGAATTGCAGCAACGAATAACGTTACATGGCCTCTGATTGCCCTTCTGCGAATTGGTACTTCAACAGCGTTTTCCCGACGAGAATTGTATTGTGGCGGACGAAGAGAATACAGTTGGCTTGGAAGCGGAATTACTGTGGTATCTCGCTCCAAGCTCACTTGCAGTTGTCTCTCGGCTTATTGCAAGAGACTGACTTGCATTAAAAGTTTTCTAAAAAGGATATAGCTGAATGTTGTGTTGCTTTGTAGTTACCAATCGACGTTCGTGGGTATTTACTGTAACTTTTTGCGCTTTAGCGTTCTCGAATTAAAGTATTTGGAGATGTCACTACTGATTGATTGATTTCCGCGCTCGTCAACAGCTTTTGTTATTAGTCACTCAAGCGAAGTGGATGTTTTTCCACGTGAGGTGGTAGCGATATTCACGGCTGGGTGGTGATATCCGGCGCCGTTCTAATCTTCGCCTTGCTGCCAATCAGGTATCTCTCACCATCGGACCGGGAGTGGTAGCTCAGGGAATCAACTGATGTCACTGCAGCGCGTCTGACTGGGAGGTCCTAGGTTCCCACTCCCCACGGCGGCAGGATTTTCGATACTAGCTTTTCAGCTAGGTCGAATTCAGTCGCTCTCTGGAGGAGAATCTTAGCAGTCGGCTGCTCTCATCGGTAGTTTTCCGTGGTTTCTCCGATCAACACCAGGCGAATGCCGGAATACCCTATCACACGGGCAAAGGACCGCGCGCAATCTGTCCTTCCCATTCTTTGTCCTATCCTCTCCCCTTACACACACACTAACATGCACTACACCACCACGTATTCCAGGAGACAGGTCGGGAGCTTAGAGCTTGTCCCGGCTGGGGCGGTGCCCCCACTGGTGGGAGAGTCCAGGTTAGGGGGTATCCCGACTAGCCGACGGTAGGTCGGCGCCGGATCTCGCCATCCAGCGGGGGAAGATCACCGCCATCTCCAGAGAAAAAACATGCACTACACTAACGGGACTAATGACCAGAGCAGATGACGCGCCCGGAAACATGAAAAAATCAATCAATAAATCGCACCATCGGGACACCGCGCCAGCAGGGACAAGCTCTAAGTTGCCGACTGGTCTCCCGAGACGTGTGCTAGTGTAGTGCGTCGTAAGTGTAAGAGCGAATAAGAGCAAGAGGTAAGGTTAGGACAAGGAAGATAAAGGAAAGATCGCAAGCGGTCTGTGGTCAATTTATTAGGGTAATAATTTGGAATTCGCTTGTTATTGATCGGAGAAACCACGCAAATCAAGAGATCAGAAATGCCGGGCATTAGTATTGTCCGGCTAACTTTGACCTAGCTATCTATCCCGTCAGAGGCACTGCAGTGACATAAGCAGATGCTCTGAGCTACCTCAGGCGGTAGATGTCAGATTTCGCACCTAAGATAAAACATGAGATTGTCATCGAAAAATTGCCAGAAACATAGGAAAACGTTAACTCTTAGTTAGAATTTCTATAAAAACATAAATGATGCAGCGTGTACTACGTCAAACGTGGTAATTTTACATCTTCACATTCACGGCATTTTTGTCATAAGTTTCAATTCAAATTGCTCTTTGGTGATATTTGATAACGAGTAAACAGGCAATAGCATCCTGATTCACACTAAACCACTTTCAACCTTAGTGCAATGCATGATAAGAAAATGCCTTGGCTACGTGAAGCCTTGTTTGCAAGTGTAAATGACTCAATTTGCAATAGAAATCTATAAATGATCATGTGGTGCTGTGTGTTTTCAATTCTAATCTTTATATTTTACTAATTAGAGTTTAAGTCCAAGACATGTAAAAGTCCTATTCGATGTTTACTCTTTCAGGAGATTTTGGCGTAATTGGACAATCACAAGTGATAGTAGGGATAGTACTTCCTAATCCAAAAATTTGGAAGTGCAGTTGTCAGCCACTAATACTATGCTAACGACATTCTTCGGTAGGTGGATAGTTCTACTGACATTGCAAGGAACTAGAATACCGTAGAAGGAAACTCTGTATAAGGCTATCAAAAACAAGCGATTGAGCTTACTGAGCATTCATACTTTTCCACGACAATGGGTCATTTCAGAGCCAACATGGTTGTTGATGCGGTACCGTAGAAGTAAACTATCATTGAATATTTTTTGTATAGGTCTGGCTTGACACCATACGACTTTCATCTTTTATGGTCAACGAAGAAATTCCTAATAAAATGCAGAATGCATGAGAAAAAATATTAAGGATGAAGCTAAAGACTGATTAAAACAACTTTTGGGAGTGGAAGTCGGTGCGTATCCATCCATAAAATGCTTATCAATCCCCATAGAAGAATTAGTTTCAAAGAAACCTAGCAAATAATCTCTAAGAAATCCTATTTCTGTTTGATTATACCTTGCCATCTCATCTATGTTATTTTAACATCTTAAAAAGTGAACAAACTTACATATGCACACATCGTTAGTAAGTTGTAACAAAAATCATTTGTGTTACTATTCGTGCTACAAATATATACTCTTTGTAAATTTAAATGTTCTTCACACAAAGTACTTTTTAACGAAATATTTTAACTCAAAGGCATCGGATTTTTTTCTTTTGAATCAACTATATACTATGTAATTACACTCACGAATGCAATTTTCACTCGTGTGTCATCATATAGTATTACATTAAATGTATAAATAGGTACATTGCATCAAGATTGTTTTTCTGTGGAACTTTCATCACATTTTTTTGAGGGTGTTCGCAGCAACTAGAATTGGGCGTTGATTAATAATAACAACAAACAAATATAGCGTATTTAGTGTTTCTGAACATTCCCGAATTCATATTGTTGTAATTCTCTTGTATTTCACCCCAAATTTGCTTTGATCGATTAATGTTCGCATTTTCCCAAATTAAAACATGTAAAGTTTAAAAAAATATATATTTGTAATTGTTTCGTATGTTCTCTATTGTTCTCTGTGGCCATTTTTATTATTATATAAGTAACTATTTCCAACGTTATCGATTTTTGAAATGTTATTGCACAAGTATCGTGGTAATCACTGGTGTAGCAATGGAGCCAAAAGAACAAAGCCGATTCTCAATCTCCCCAAGGGATTACGACTAGAAAGGCCCAGACAGAGCGTGGGTGTGGAAGACAATGTCCGGTGAGCTCCAAGAAGTCCTGAGGTTCGACCAAGGTCTGGATTTTCAATGTGCGCTGTAAACAACAGAAATGCAGCGCGCCACCTACGCTGCCAAGAAAGAAACAATAAACGTGCATCGGAGATATGGTGAAATTCTCGTCGAAGTGTAATTTCAACATAGAAAAGTCGAGTTGCGAATTGAATATATTCGTGTCGTTTGAATGTTCTGATATAAATTTAAACTTTCTGGAACCTCCTTTCAGCACGTCAAAAGGTGATGGAAGTTCAATCTGAGGAAAGAGAATGGCCGCATTTGAAAATTCTTGCCAACAGAGTGATATTATTGTTTTCCTTTTTGTCCTGTGAATGTTTCTGAACGAATTCACGACTCTCTTCTCAAAATGATAGTAGAGGAGAGAGAAGGCTGGGCAGTTATCAAGGTACAAGTAAAAGGATGTAGTACATCTTCTCAAACTGGAACCATTGAAAGAAACAAGTTCTTGGGCTATTGATTTGAAATGTCGTGTTTCCATTAGCTTCAGGAAGTATTTGAGATGTGAAATCTAAATGAAGGCAATTGGTTTAACCAGAAACTTGAAAATGAATATTACAACAAAGTACTATACTTATACATTCACAGATATTCCGCCAATCACTGTATAACCAATAATTCAATAAATATGATTTTAATTTATAATTATAAATTAAAATTCACTTTTTTAGTGGTAAATTAAATTCCATGTAATATTAAAAATGTCCCAACTGGGCGGTGAAACTTGGAAGGAAAATCCCATAATTCTTCGTGAAGGCGTCAGTTATCAAGTGCAAAGGAACGACACCACTATACCCAGAAATATAAAATGCCTCATATTTACTAGACTAATGTCCGTAGTAGCAGACGCGCCCGGAAACATGAACTACTACTCGTCTATCCTTCATTTCATCCGTAGGTTCTTCTCTGCCTATCCTCATATCTGTGAACACGTCAAGTCTGTCTTTGGACTGGCAGCTGTATAGGTAGGCCGATTTCAGCCATCGCCTGAAGGAGAATTCTAGCGGCCGGCTGCCCTGATCGGTATATTTCCGTGGACTTCGAACAAAACCAGATGAACGCAGGAGCAGTGCCCTAACAAATGGGCAACGGACCACGCGAAATCTGTTCTTCCTTTTCCTTGCCCTATACTCTCCTTACACGTACATTTACATTTACATTTACATGCACTACACTACCACACACGTCGGAATGCCAATCGGGTGTTGCTCCGGCTAGGGTGCGCCCCGCTGGTGGGAGATATCTTCGCCGGGCCTCGCCATCCAGCAGGGCAAGTTCACGGCCACCTCTGGCGATAAAAGCATGAGCTACACTTACAGGACTAATGACCTCAGCAGTTAACGCACTCGGAAACACTCATCAATCAATCAATCTGTGTCTTTTGCTACTCTCAGACCAACTATACCTCTGCTGCTACCAGAAAATCTGCAGAATATTTTAGTACGACTAATGTATTTCAATTCTTATTAGCAGCTGAGTTAAGCTCAAAAAAAAAAACAACATTGCCGCTTTCTCTGGAATTACTTTGATTGGATTTGAGTCCCATTGATGGCGAATTTTCGAAAGTAGTTACATAGCTAGGTCAAATTCAGCCGCTGTCTGGAGGAAAGTCCTAGCGGCCAGCCGCTCTAATCGGTAGTATTCCGTGGTTTCTCAGAACACCACCTTGCGAATGCCGGGGCAATTCCCTAAGAAACGGGCCACGGATCGTGCACTATCTATCCTGCCTCTTCCTTGCTTTATTCTCTCTTCTTACACACACACACACACACACACACTCACATGCACTGTACTTCCAGAAAGCGAGAGGCACCTGTCGGGAAGTACCTATAATAGGAATCTCTCCACCAGCCAATGAGCAGGTCGGCGGCAGATCTTACCATCCAGCGGGGAGGGGGAGTATGATTGCCTCCTCCCGTCACTAAACTAACGGGACTAATGGCCATAGAAATTGACCTGCCGGGAAACAACAATCAATCAATTGTTATTTTTAAAATATTTTTACTCTAACGTTGCGGGTAGGGCTATTCCAGATTAAATGCTTCTCTGTATGACTTTTTTGCGATTCCTCCAAGACGTGCAGGCGATTGACTCCGATTTCGGCCGCGTGGAGCGGCGACGCGAGGGACTGGCCGCCGAAGGGTCTCTCAGCCTGTGTGCTCGGCCAGAGGTTCAGCGCCGCGTCCAAGAGTGATGGGTCCCCGTCCGCGGAGACTACATCCCGCGCTACAAATGGTCCTTACGTGCTCGCGACGCCATGCCGCGCCGCGCCGCTCCCAGCCCAACCCCTCGGCCGCCCGAGCACCCTCGCCCTTTCTTCGCTTCGCCTCAGCAGCCGGGAAATTTCACTCAGTCTTCGGATTGCCTCCGGCTCCACGTTCTTCTTCTGTTTCCTTTTCCGAAGTTTCGGGATTTTGCTTCTGCAGGTTCTGAGTTCGTGCTTTCTGATGTATTCTTTTACAACTGTGGCCTCTTTTCTTGTTCTGTTTTTCATTCTTCGTATTGTTCTTTATACTTAAAAGAAAGAAGCACTGCCGGAATTATTTATTAGTTGTCTAAGATATATATTTACGTTGTTATTAATGCCTCTCTTAAATTAGTTTAAATAACACTTTATTTTTTGGGAAGTATACATTTTCAATTTTACTTTCTCGACCTTAAGAAGGAACTACTTAAGAAGAGAAAGTTATGTAATGCTGCGCAAAAAAAAAAAAAAAACAGCGAATTTTTGGCAGAAAAACTCATTATTACATTATATTCACTCTTAACAAAAAAAGTGAATATATCCAGTTGCTAAATTTAGAAAAAAAGATCGCTAACACGTGGTGTACCCAGAATTAAAGTTTTATGAATCATTGATACCGAAAAATTGATTGACAGCAAACCGTCTGTCCGTCTGTCCGTCCATCTGTGAACAACGGTAGCGGCTAAATCTTTCAGCCGATGTTTTCCAAAATTGATATTCCTCTGTCGATCTGGCTGGTGTCACTGACCCTTTAATTTGAAACCAATATTTCAATTTGGGGGGGAGACTTTACATGAAGCCCCTGGGACATTTTAAAATTTTTCAAAAAAATGGCGACATCAATTTTATTAACTTGTGTTGATAGATAGTCTAAAGGACATTTAAGAGAATAGAGCAGGTCTCATGTTGGTTAAAAACCCTGATTTTTCGAAAATTGAAAAAAAAACACAAATATTTTTCGGCGTCTTCCTACAACTAAAATTTAAAAGATAGATATTTTTTCCTTAATAAAATCTCTTCCTTAAAGATAGGTTTTGAAAAATGTCACGTACAATTTTTCGAACATTTGAGTATTGTCGCGTTATTTTGCTTGGAAATACGGGAGAGAAACTATGTGCAGTTTTAGCACCACTAGTTTTACTTGATTAGATTTCTGTAGTGCCAGTTCAGAATTCTGTTACTTGGGTTTGGATTGGGCGAAATAATTCTTTTTTACGGTCATCATCGTACGTACATGTTCTAGGCAATACACAGATATTAACATATAATTATTTAATAGCGATACCAAGTGAAGTGTCGCAGGGCGTAGCTCACTGACTTCGCATTCGGGAGGCTCGGGTTTAATCCCCGCGGCCGGCCAACCTGGCCGAGATTTTCGTGGTTTTCCTTGGTCACTCAGGTTTAATCTGGGATGGTTCTACTGAAAGGTCACGACCACTAAAACAGAATCGCTAGCCGAATTTGTTACCTACGTAACGACGCGTATTTGAGACATCGGGGTTTCATGGGGGTGTGACCAACTAGGAATCCCGGGATCTAACGGTGCTGAGGCCAATTGTCTTTTACCGAACATATAATGGCTAAATACAACCACAAATTTAAAAAAAAAACATACTATATGTAAAGTAATTCAAGGAATTACAGATAATATCATAATTTCTCAATATAGTTCAATACAGTTTATGTAGTTTGCAGTGTATTCGCAGATTTTTTTTATTATTTGGTCGAGCGAAACGAAAACGTAGCCAAGTTAGAAAATAAAACCAGAAATCCAAGGTCAGAATGGAATTACAAAATTTAAAATGAGTAAATACAGAAGTTATCTTTCGATTTCTGATATGACAGAGAAGATTCCAAAGAAGATACGACAGAACATCGATAAAGAGGGAAGAACAGCACGACCATAAAAGAGAGAAAGAAGAGAAAGCAAAGACAAGGGAAAAAAATAGAAAAGAAAAGAAGAAAAAAAGAAGAGGAGAATAACAACCGAAAAGAAAAAAAGAAAAGATGCTATGTTTTGTTAGCTCAAAATTTCCTAAGCCGTTTGCTCTTAAAGCTGAATTCATTTATAATTTCCGGCATTGTTGTAATTATAGGCGGCTTTAGCCCTTCGAACAAACACATCCCACAGCTCTCTCAGGACGATTCCGGCCCGTTGTACCTGCATGGTCCAGCGCAGGCAGTCGGGCGCTGCGAGCTGCGCGCCGATACAACAGCAGGCGCGACTTCGCGACGACGCGGCGTTGACGCCGCCGTTTGGGCGCCGCCCGCGCAACCGCGCAGCCCCGGCCGCCCCGCCGCCCGCCGCCCGCGCCCCGCCGCCCGCGCGCCCCGCCGCCCCGCCGCCCCGCCGCCGCCGCCGCCCCGCCGCCCCCGCCGCCCCCCCGCCCCGCCGCCCCGCCGCCCCGCCGCCCCCGCCGCCCCCGCCCCCGCCGCCCCGCCGCCCCGCCGCCCCGCCGCCCCCGCCGCCCCGCCGCCCCGCCGCCCCGCCCCGCCCCCGCCGCCCCGCCGCCCCGCCGCCCCCGCCGCCCCCGCCGCCCCGCCGCCCCCGCCGCCCCGCCGCCCCCGCCGCCCCGCCGCCCCCCCGCCGCCCCGCCGCCCCCGCCGCCCCGCCCCCGCCGCCCCGCCGCCCCGCCGCCCCGCCGCCCCGCCGCCCCGCCGCCCCGCCGCCCCCTGTTAAACTAAAGATTATGTAAAAATTATTTTATGAAATTATTCATGGAATCAAAATAAAAATAAAGGAGAATCAGGAAGGCCAAGACCCGAACATTACCAGGCAGAACTGTCGGAGTCGTTCTAAACCATAAGAATGCAATATATATATATATATATATATATATATATATATATATATATATATATATATATATATTATGACATCCGTTTGCCGAGGTCTCGGAAAACGGAGCACATCAATATTCAAGAATAAGATGAGCTGTTTGAACGCGCGCCAACGCGCATGAATACAATCCGAAAATGAAAACTACGAACTATATCCGTAAGGGAGCGTCTCGGTAGAGTATGCGACACCGAGAGTCGGGAGAAAGAAAGCTTTCTTTCTGAAGTAACAGCTGGAGAGTGAGGACCTACCGATCACGAGAAGGCGGCACCTCGTACTGCTACGGACTTCAGGACTGCATCTACGATAAAAACTCTTCAAGACATTCGAGGAGGTAATTATCATATTACAAGGCATTAAAACAATTCATCAGGAAAAGGATGAAAGTATAAGTGACGCATTTAAAATCTTTGTAAGAGAGAGGAGTGTGAATAGCATGAAACTAACGAGGCCATTCATTTCTTTTCTTTGCAGTTTCTTTTTTTTATTTTTATATTTATTCTTCTTATACGATAGACTCAGTTGTCGTATTGTAGATTCTTTTAAATATGGAATTAAAAGCTAGTTACATTCTATAAAAGAATACGAAAAGAGTATCAACGGAAAACGAGACGGAGGCCACATCGTGAGTTGAACAACGGTACTGGAAAGGGGCGACCGTGCGGTTCTGCAGAGGGCGGCTTTGCTCCCGACCGAGCTGCAAGGACAAGGACACCGAGCGACTGGAAGAGTCGACGCCGTAGATTTCTCTACGCCGTGAAAAGACACAGTAAGGTCGTGCCAACTTGAACAATTTGTAGATATTAGAAGGAATAATTTGTTTCGGAAAGAAAGTATTAGTACAGGTTCTTTATACCGATATTCTGTAAACAATAGAATCAATCTTTTCTTTCAAGAAAAACTTAGCTAATTGTAAAGTTGCAACTAGGGAATTTACGACTGGAATGATTAGGCAAAGTTTTAAGTATTCTTTGAAATTGATTTAAATGAGAGAAAGGAAACAGTGTAGTTAATTATTGAGAGTGTAAGTTGTTTTCTTTTTTTCAGCAAGACAAAATTCTTGTATATGTAAAGTGTTTTATGTTCATTGACTGTAACAGCAATTTAATTAGAATATACTTAAGTAAGTGGAAAGTGATTCGACTTGAGTTTCTGTGTAAATGCATTCAATCCACAACGGCCCACATGACCCTGATCCCCGCTATTCTAATTGTATTTTTTTATTTTGCGCCCACCTTGAAAACCCATTCTGAGCTAGCCGGCGGAGGGGTGGGTCGCAAAATATATATATATATATATATATATATATATATATATATATATATATATATATATATCGTTGAGAACAGTGGAAAGATAATGGCAAAAGGTTGCCAGTTGTTTAAGTTGTATTAATGGGAATAATATTAATATGGTCATAGAATCTCCATGGACTCATGAAAATGCTCGTTGCTTTGCGGCCTGTCTGTTCTTTACACGTATTACTTGTTTTATCTGTGTGTCTTGATGTACGAGTTATTAGATGAATAGCATTCAGTTATTCATTGAAACTTGAATAGTTATTTTACTTCAACTTTGCTAGCTATTTATGGGTAAAGGTAGCGCTTCGGTGTAGGTAAAAGTAGACACAAAGATGGACTAAATAAACTTCAGAGGATAGAAGTAATGGTTAAAATATCCGTAAACTATCCAAGGAGAAGTGCAGAAAATTCAGTTAATGAAAACGTTTTTCTTTAACTAATCCTGGGAAGGTGTTCCTATTCTTCTTTCTCTTGCTCTTCAACCCTTTATATGATCTGCCTTGACACCGCATACCCACAGTATAACCAAAATCTTTTCAGATCATGAGAGATGGGCCTTCTAGGGAAGAAAGGTCAGTCGTCGAGCACCGACCCTAAGCCTGTGAATTAGTAGGGATGAGGAAGGAAGGATTGCGTGCGGTCCGTGGGTCATTGGTTAATGCAGTCCTTCATGGACTGACCGAAGGAAACCTTGGGAAATGCGGATCTAAGGATTGTCACCCTAAAGAATTTTCACCCAGCAGTGTGGTCCAATCGATAGCAGGAAATTGGTTCAGCTTCCCGTATGAGTTCGGATATGTTCGAATTTGTAGTCATTATTTTGGTGAACAAGTAACTTAAATAGCCAAATATAAATGCATCAAACATAAGAAAATATTTGGTTTCAACTCATATAATAAGATAATAAACATAAGCAAAAAATGGAAACATAAATTTCATTAAGAATATAAACAAAATGGGGTCTAACATACTCAAAAGTACGATATTCCTCTGCAATGACAATAAGATCCACTGATGTCTCGATCATAAGTTGAATTAAATCATGATGCATATGTTGGTGGATACTTCATCAGATATTCTTTAAGACAGTTGTAATTAGATTGAAATATCGATTAATCATTTTAATATTTTCAAGGTGTTCATTCAGTTTTGTGCACTATGAAACTTAAGATATGAAAAGAAGTTTCAAGCAAACTATATGTTTTAACAATTTACAAACTATACAATTTTAGTTATTAATATTTTTTTAGTTTTAAAGGTAATCTATAAATGCACGTCCTTCATTTCACACATCAATCATTATTTACACATATTATTTATCTATTAACATCAGAAATTGTGCGGTGTGTAAAAGTAAAACAATATATAATTTAGAACAAAGGAGCCATTAGGGAAATGCATTATGAAGACACACAATATAGGAGTCAAGTAAAACAAATATCACAGTGAAAATAAATAAATACGAACTAAGTAATGCGCTGGGTGGCGCAGTTAAATGGGCTGGCATATTTATGAATCGTTTAAAATAAAAGCAAAAGCTGATAAAGTATTTGAAACTACATAAAACGCTGGTATCGAAAAGCCCTGCGTAATAGACTACGCTTCAATATCGAAACGAGAAGTTAGGAAAACGATGGATGCAAATAACTGCGCTTGATTATTCCCAATTCCCCCAGCAACGACGCAAACCGGAGAACCTAAAACCTAAAACAATAACGGGAAAGTAGTTAGCGGGGAAAGCCCACAAATGAAGGGCGCTCGAGCAACAAGTGAGCCAATGGCTTTCAGAGAGGGTGACGCTGGGGGGGGGGAGAGGCAGCAGGGAGAGAGAGGGTGAGACGGGAGAATGCCAGATGAACCGCTTCTGGAAATGGAAGATAACGTAAAGGGAAAATCCGGGCGACATAGTTACCGATGTCGATGAGGTGGCGGCGTGCCTTCATACTTCTTGCCCACCGCCGCTGCGTCAGGCAAGAAGTATGAAGGTGGAAGATGTATAAGAAAAGATGATGGCGTCGTTGTTGGATGTGGGGCACTTGCTATGGCTCCGGTCATGCAAGGTGGAGTAAAGAGGAAATGACCCCGTTGTTAATAATAAAGATAATAAAGCATTAGAAAACAGTGATGAATATATTTTAAACGTTGGCAAAAAAGACAGCGAAACACGCGTCATCTCCGGAAGGAGAAATTATAGGAAGGATGTTAACGGCATTCTTAACGATATTGATAAGATGATAGCAGTCCGCACCATACCTCTGGTGATGAAAGAGAAAAAGGAGGATGAAAAGAACACTGTTAATAGGAAAAGATAGGTGCATGGAATGTGTAGATACAAGCTGATGGTTTGGAAGCGATTATCTACATTACTGATTTCTAACGCGCCCACGAATTGAAAGAAAATTATGCAGCCAATGGCCGTATAAAAGTTGTCAGTAGTTTTGTTAAATACCCAGTAACTCTGGAAAAATCCAAAAACAAGGAAACAGTTCTGATATTAAATGATAAATCCAAATTTAAATCGAAATATTTAATATTGTTATTCTGCAAATAATCATACTGCGCATATCGATTGAATTTGCTTACTCAGTGCGTCACTTCTTACGACACAACAGGTGTCATCCGACAGCAAGGCTTCAAGTAAGAAGGCGCCTGCCATTAAATATTTGCTTTTCGCGTGCTGTGATACGGAAAACCAACTGTTTTGATTTCCTTGGAATTTGAAGAATTCTACTGAATACATTATACACTAAACTAATTATTGCAGTATTCGTGAAGCTCTTTTTTAAAAATTTAATTTATTTGTGTGTTATTCGAGAGTATTTTTATTTGTTGTTCTTGAAACGTGTGCATACTACTTTCTGAAAAATATTTTTGTTGCTTGAAGATGTAATGGTGGAGGCATTGTCAACGGTATTGGTGAAATGCTAACAGATGCAGGTTCTCTTAGCTCTAAGCTGAAATAACTTTTGTTAACCTCCTGATGTCGGTGAGATAACGGCGGAAGATGCAAAGAGAACGGAAAGGCTGGATCAGGAGCGTTGCCGTCAGCGATAAAGAGCGAGAACAGCTAAGAGCGACGACGATGAAAATGACGGAGGACAAGGCAAAAAGAAGTAGCGGCAGTGACGAACGACGGAGGAAGTGGTAAAGCTGTGTAGGATGTGTTGGCGTTAAGAAAGTCGAGTAGCGAAGAGCACAGCAATACACGGGATGAACGATATATTTTCAGAAAACAGCAGAGAACACTGGAAGATATCTTAAATGGAGGTGGCAGCAGAATGAGGTAGAGTCAACGAAGACCACTCCTCCACTCCAAGACAGGAAACGAGGGATGTAGTAGAGATCCATACAGAACTCATATGGGGAAGACAGCAAAGTGGCGATGACAGTGAAAATGTATACCCAGTAAACCAATAAATAACGCTGCCGAAAGGAAGCAGTAGAGCATTTCCAGACAGAAGGACTGTGAGATACCCGTAGCAAGATCGTAGAACCTTGATAAACGTGGATGGGACAGCAGAGTGCGGTAACAGCGATGGCAAACGATCCCAGACGTGAGCAGAGAGAGATAAAGAAAAGACATGAATGTGAAGGATGTGGAAAGTGATGTGCAATCAAGTGACGATCGCCATCAAGTGACGAAGCGCCAATATACGAGGCACGAAAAGCAACAGCAGAAGTAGCTGAGAACTCTGGATAACGTAAATGAAGAAGGTATCGTATGGTGGCCACAGCAACGAAGCAAAACTAGTTGGTTGCTAAATCAAGGTGACAGCGGGGCAACACAAAGGCATTGAGACAGCGGCAGGAGGAGCAAAGGACCGTAGACGCTAAGACAAGAGGTGTGAGAGCAAAGGCAAGAACAGTGGAAAACCCAGGATAGCTTAGATGGAGGACACAGCAAAGTAAGGAAGCAAAAGCACTCAGACAGGAGACACGAGAGACATTCGCAGGATCAGCGGCGGAGGTGTGAAAGTCAGCGGAGAGCTCGCTCAGGTTGACATAGATGAAGCTGTAGGAAAGTTAGAATGCAAATGCTCCTAGATAGAAGGCATGAGAGACAGCTTCAGCAACGGCGGAGAACATTGGATAACGAATGCGGAAAGTTTAGACAAGTGACGACGCGAACGCGACCAGATAGGAAGAGCGAAAGGCAGCGTCAGCAACTGCTAAAGATTCTGTGTAACGAAGTGAAGGATGTAGCAAATTGGGGAGGAGACTGCGAGCAGACGAGCCCAGGAACTGCGGAAGGAAACAGCGAAAAATGAAGGGTAGAGGGTGAAAAACGAACGCGACCAGACAGAATATGGGACAGGAACTGCGGAGAACCAGGGTTAACAGAGATGAAGGATATAGCACCTGACAAGAATCGCGAAAGACAGCGACAACAACAGCGAAGTCCACTAAATTACGAAGTTGAGGATGTAGCAAAGTCAGGAGGTGAACGCGGGTAGACAGAATGAGCGAGAGATAGCGACAGCATCAGCGGAGAACGCTGTATGACGAAGTGGATGATGTAACAAAATGAGTTGGCGAACACGAGCAGAAAGAATGGAGGATAGCGACAGCATCAGCGGGGAACGTGTATGACGAAGTGGAGGGTGTAACAAAATGAGTAGGCGAACACGGCAGAAGAAGGAGAAAAGAGGGAACCGGAAAGAAGAGGGGGGGGAAATGGGGGGCACCCCGACAGCAGGGCGGGGGTCGGTGGCAGGCGTTGGTGGCGGTTGGCGAGGGGGCGGGGCGGGCCGCGTCGGCAATTAACGGTGGCGGATTAGCGAAGAGCGCGCAGGGGGAGGGGTTGGCGGAGGAAGCCTCTTCCCGGAAAGTGGCCCATTCCGCCGCCCCCGTCGCCGCTTCTCGCGCCTACTCGCCCAAGAGCGTCGCGCCGTCGCCTCCCTCGTCGCCTCCGCCTCCGGTAATTAGGGCTTTCAAAGAGCACCAAGCTCTTTTGCATTCCTTTTTCCTTCTTTTGCTATTGTCGCACTGTGTTTGTAGTTTGCATTCTCTCTTTGTGTCATCTTTTGAAAATGCAGCCTCAATGGACACCGTCTTTTTATGTGGATATTAATTTCACATTTCACAGTCTTCGCCGTTTTAAGATGCAGACAGCAAAAGAAAACTATCAGAGTTTTAATAAAAGTGTTTCAACATGGGGACGTTCTCAAAATACTTGATTTGCATTTTTATTTTCTTATTTTTTTTTAAAAATAGACCGCCTCTTATCTGGAAGAATGAATAACTTTGTTTTTTAAAAGCCTCATATTTCTGTATTTTATCTTTGTGGTTTTTGTATATGAGACTTTTCTTACAGATGCCAAAGAGTGAGAGCTAAAATTAGTACATTTTATTATTTAACAATGAATCAATAGTAGAACGTAGAGAGGAAATGACTATGGAATATGTGTGGCATACACAAATAATCTTCCACCAATTGTCCATAGCTTGATCAGGATTCGTAACTATCGTACGTGGTGAGTCACTCTTTCTGACATATAAAAATGAATCAGTTGACGAAATCAATCAATATGGCATGCGCAGACTTCATATTGTAATGAGACAAAGTTGTTATTCATTTTTCGTCCCTATTTTACGTCAAGACAATACAACTAGAGACCCGGCTCACTGGAATAGATAATCAGGGTTGGCAATATTTGATGTCACGGAGACTGTCGACCTGAGAAGACGGACGAAAATAAACAAGCAGAAAGAAAATAAACGTTCTTGAGTGATAGTGTAAAGTTTAGTCACACTCTAAACAGAGATGTGAATTTAAGTAAAGTATTTGATGCAACAACTATGCAATACCGTATTGCTGGTGTATTAATTTTTGACTACTATGAAAAATTAAATGCACTAAAATATCTGGGAAAGTGGATTCAGAATTTAAATTATTGTGAAAGGGGGAGGAGACATACTGGTAAAGTTATTTAAAATTGTGAAGTTAACTTAATGTTTTGTAATTATTTCCGTTTTAAAAACAATATTGTATAAGTTTTTTCTATTATGAATAAATGTCATCTTCTATTTTGAATTCGAAAGCGTATAATTTTCATATTTTTATTTATTACCTTAATCAAATCAATGGTGTATACTAAAGAATCATCGGTTCTGAACAAATATTAAGTGGATATTTTTACTTTCCCCGATTAAGTGGATTTATTATATTTTTGATTAATGGAAAAAGTAAAAACCATCGCGTGTGTTGTTTATATTGATATAAACAACACACGCGCGTACACACACCCTAACACAAACACACAAACACACACACACACACACACGTAAAGAAACATGCCCTTATACGGTGATTTTCTTTTCTAATCGTTTACTAGTTGTAAATAGACACATGACCTCATAAACCACGACTTTCCCAAACTTTTTTCTTCCGGCCTTTTAAGTCAGACGCACATTGGTTTACCGTCGTAAAAGCTGAACTAACAAGTTATTGTCTGGTATTGTGGTCCCGTTTCAACATTACTTACACATGACGCCTTGAGTTCGTTTCACACACGCATTCCAATGTATAGTTCTGAAATGTATTTTCCTGGGTAATGAATGTCCTAATTTCTACTTCTTTGTAACTTTCTTCCACTATTTTGTAATTTTCTTCTTACTACAGTAGTTCACGTTAGTTCGTATTTTTTTATTTCGAGAATAGAAAGGAAGCAACAGTTAGTTAATAATATAGTATAAATTTCTATCAAGGGAGGCATCATTGAAATAAATAAAGACGAAGAAAGCACGGGGGCATTTTACTTTTAATAAAATCTTGTAATTCTTTATTCTGAAAATAAATTGAATGTATTTCATTTTAACCAAAATATTTAGTAAATAAGATTTCCCAGGCTTTCATTTAAGCGCTCTCTAGATGGTCCGGTGGCTTCTCAATCTTTATTAAACGTTAGGGGAGATCACCTGGTCCCCTTCAAGTCGTTGAGAGGACACCAAATTTAAAGATTGATTTTCTCCCCAAGATTTTAAAAAAGCTCTCAACCACTTATTTTGCAGGTCTGAATGCTTCACAATCGGTACTTAACGTTAGGTGCTTAGCTCTTTACCTTATTTTGATTTTAATTTTTTGTTTATTCTGCCGTCGAGAAGCTCATGGACAGTATGCTAACTTTCTGTGAAGCGGTTCGGAGTTCGAATCTCGGCCGGGACAAAAGTGAAGCTATAGATTTCTAGAACAACTCGTCTCAGTTTCTACAAATATGTGACGAAAGAAAGCCCAGGCAGGCCAAATAAACTATGTACGGTGATGGGCATACGCCATGCTTGCCACATGTGCCCATTTCTCGCAGTCGTGGGTAATAAATTAAACTAGTGCTACAAATGGCTCAGACTTTCTCGTACTAATTAATGTTCTAATTTCTTTGGTCTGGGATTCCTTTTCGGTCATGGCCCATCCTCTTGAAAACTGCCATCTATCACCACCCAAATTCCTTTTTTCACATCTTTTCAATTTTTCGGTTTCATCATGGTAGAATCGAAATATTACTTTAAGAGTAAAATAGAAGAGGAAAACCTCATCTTGTGTGGAAATTTTCGTTGAAAAATTTGGAGCCGCTTTTAAGAAAATGTCGTTTAAGCGTAATTGTAACTGTGAAATTTCAAGCTCTTTTTCGCAGAAATCTTTTGTGTTTTGAGAAAACCTAATGGGAAGACATGTAAAGCACTTTCATTCATAAATGCAGCAATGTATACAAATCGCTGGAAATGCACATATTAACAGCGTGAGAGGTATTTCAATGAAACAAGTTTTGATGATATTTGAAAAAATACTACGTATATTACTCTGTATCTACGTACGTATCCCACCGTATCCAACCGTAAAATGGCAAATATACAATTTTTTATTTATTTACTTACTTTTTAATTAACTTAAATATGTTGCTGTCGGTTTTACGTTCTTTTCTTGTAACCTTAGCTGTTTCTCCGGGTTCCGTCGCAGCCTCCGAGGAAGTCCGTGACGAGGGATCCTCCAGTCACTCGGCAAAAACTGTTCTCAGAAGAAGGCGCAGACCCAGGTCCGAAGCACGTCCATTTTCTATGGCCCTCCGTCCCACGCGGCGCAATCGGCGTCCCGACGCCTTGTCCGAGGCACCCTTCCTCCCCACCCTAATTGATTCTCTTTCGCACCTGACCCGTCTCCGCCTGTCTCCAGGAGCTCCACCTGAGTCGACCAGGAGAGGTTGTTCAGATGTCACTGCAGTGCCTCTGACCGGGAGGTCCTAGCTTCGAGTCCTGACTGTGGCAGGATTTTAGATATTAGCTAAGTAGCTAGGTCGAGTTCAGGCGCTGCCTGTACGATATAGCGGTCGGATGCTCTGATCAGTAGATTTCCGTGGTGTTTCCGATCAACACCAGATGAATGGCGGAGCTGTAACCTAAAAAACGTGCTACGGACCGCGCGCGTCCTTTCCTTCCCCTTCCTTCTTCTATCCTTTCCCTTTCTTAATCTCACACTTGCATGCACTACATTACCACACATACCGGGAGGCCGATCGGGGGCCCAAGGTTTGTCCCGGCTAGGGCGTTCCCTCCTAGTGGGAGATACCTAGTTGAGGGAAAACCGCGCTAGCTGACATGCAGGTCGGTGCCGGATTTCTCCATCAAGTGGAGGGAGATCATCGCCACCTACCGAGGGAAAAAGTATGCACTACATTTACGGGACTAATCACCTCAGCTGAGGACGCGGCCGGAAACACTAATCAATCAAAGACAAGAAAAAAGCACCTGCGCCCTCGGTCTTTTTGCTCCGCTCGCTGTTTCAGCAGCCGATTCTGCTTGGCTGACTTTGCTTGCCGGCGAGAATCTACTTACTCGTTCTCTTCGTATTATTCTTTCCTTCTGTTTCTGTGTCACTTGTTATTCTTCACGTATGTGTTGATGTTTCGGTGACGTGCTGTTGCTCACATTCTTTTTCACCATGTTCTGAATATTGCAATTTACTTCCATCCGTCATTGTGTGACTGCCCTCTCTTCTCAATTTACAGAGCTCTCATTCGGTTTCGTCTTTCTTCCTTCGTCAATTCGACATTCTGTTTTGAGGAAATGTCTCTTACTGCGACATATGCAACTTGCTAGTTTATGAGTATATTTGTATATTTAAACTCAGTCCTCACAGTTTTCCAATCTCAGTTCTTTGCCATTCACATAAATTCTGACGATATATGGTGGTACCATAACCTCTATTATCAACAAGACTTCACCTTTCTGTAGTTCCTCTTCCCAGTTACTATTTTTTAATATACTGTTTCTTGCCCTATCCGTTGTCCACCCGTTATCTCTCACTAGAGAATTCCATTAATTAGAATTTTCCTTTCTGTCTCTTTTATTAATTTAATTCATAGTCTTCTTTTTTCTACCTTCCTCTTCTTTGTGTTCAATAGACGCTCCTCCAACCTTCTCACAACAATCATTCTTATCCTTTGTAATCCGTCTGTCTCATCGTCACTCACGGTTACATCTCTTGAAGTTCACCAACAGAAACAAATGAGCTGTTGTTCGAGGCGTCTCGATCTTCTGATGAGGAATTCTTAATTTTCTTGTGGATCTATCAAACATTTTTTAAGAAAATTCCATTTTAAACATGTTTTGTAAGAAAATGAAACACCACTATATGGAGTTGCGCTTTGGGGTGAGTTACTGCACCTGCAGAGGTCATCAATAAGTCGATCAATTCCTCACATCAAGACCAATCGATTGTCACTAATCTAAACTGGCTCTTTCTAGGATAATCTGAAAGATTTCCAAAAAAATTGTATTGATCTTTTCAATGCACCTACAAGAACATGATGAAAAGTTTTGAATTACGATACTTTCTTTCCGGCATTTACATAAATGATTCATTATTCATGATATTTGATTCATGAAATTGACGATAAATAAACCTAATGAAACTAAAATTCTAATGACCCCAGTTCTTTAATCGAAACATCTCCTCTAACTTTCTATGCAACACTATTATGTCAAACTTTTTTTTTCTGTGAACCTGCAAATAACAAATATAAATTGTTAACATGAAAATACCCGCCAGCGGTGCTAAGCTATGCTAGCCCTCATGTATCTCACACTTATTATATTTCTTTCTCGGCCTCGACTTCCTCTTTCCTGTTTCGTGTCCACTACCCCTCCGTTCCTCCATATTTTTCAATTTTTATCTCAGCCTTCTCGCCCTCCCGTTCACTACCTGGCGCCTGCCCCACCCCTTTCTTCTTGCCTTTACCGCTGGGTCCCAGGGCGCGCGGGCGCTGTGCCGGCTGGCAACGGCGGCGAGGGCGGCGGCGAGGGCGGCGGCGAGGGCGGCGGCGAGGGCGGCGGCGAGGGCGGCGGCGAGGGCGGCGGCGAGGGCGACGAGGTTCTGTCCGCGCACGCGGCGCCACTCCGTCCGCGCGCAATTCCCTCGCGACGCTACCCCCCCTCCACCCCTCTCGCGCCGCCGTGCGCTCCCGCGGCCGGCGGCCAAATCCGCTCCGAATGAGGTCGTCGCCGCCGCCGCCGCCGCCGCCGCTGCCGTCTTCTCACGGGCGCGGAGCGCCGCGCCGTACAATGGGGCGTAGCCGAAGGGCCGAAAGCGCACACGTGGCTTCTGTCGCGGCGGAGGTAGGGTTCGCACGAGATGTAGAGAACTTAGTCTAAAACATATTTTACCCGGTTTTTCAGTGGGACAGAAAAGTGAAAAACCAGACGGGATGTAATTTGCACAGAAAAAGTACGCATGCTTCAGTTTTCGATGCAGATTTTATTTAGCTGGACTATCGCCCTCCAACTTTCCTTTCCGCCACTTTCTCTCTTTTTGCTATCCGTGTGGTGCGATATGTTCCTTTCGTGCCGTTTGAAAGTGTTCTAATGCGTTGCATTGTAAAGTGAACTGTGGAGAAATAAAACATACACCGCGTAGAAACGAATGTCTCTTCTCTATTTTATATATATATATATATATATATATATATATATATATATATATATATAAGATGAAAAATTGGTCGTGTGAAATGAGCTTAAGAAGAAACATGGTGACACGAAATGGAAAATATATCAGACGACATTGCAACAGATAGGCATCGAAGCCGTTTACGAGTGAGCCAACTGCAAACGAACGAATAAACAAACTGAATACATGGACAAAAACTGCAGTTATGCTAGCAGCAGTAACCAAGCAGTAGCTGTCAAAGTGGTCCCTTCTTAGAGTAGTCTCTAAATACAAACTCTACTCGTCACCCGTGGAGCGGAGCGTCGCCCCAGCGCAAGGAGAGCGGGTTGTACAGCTTGGCACGCTCCTGGTCAGGGCGTGCTCATGACTTGCGTTGGTTCGAATCTTCTTCTAAAACTGCTTAAAAGTTGAAGAAAGTGTGAAATCATGTGGTCCTGAGGCAACCAAGGGGTTGACACTAACTACATAGCTAGGATGAATTTAGCCACTGTCTGGAGGAGAATTTTAGCGACCAAGAATTCTAGCCGTTCTGATTGGTAGTTCTTTGTTTCCCCAATCAGTAGTCACCTTGGTCGTTGGTTAGTGCCAGGCAAATACTGGAGCAGTACCTTAATAAACGGACCACGTTCTAAATGCAATCTATTTCATCCTTTATCTTGTGTCGATTAACCACAATTACTCTTTGAGAAGTATGTGGACGCATCTTTCAGCCTCCAGTTATATACCAGCTTACAGACAGTACACATGACACCATGTACTCCGGAACAAGAGAGGGCTAACGCATTCAATTAAATCAAAGGAAGAAGCGTCCTCTGTGACCCCTATAAAATGTATTCCGGAGATCCGTCCCCATCCCTCACCCACACAGGGTGTAGAAGATTTCAATAATTGACGTGTGCCCCTTTGACCTCCACATAATTTTGAGAATCACATTGGTCATTACGGCCTTCGTGATATCCGAAGCCCTCTCGCTCGCTGCTCTCGCCACCCTCCTGGATAAGGACCACCCGGAGCGTGCTTGCTCTATCTGACGACGCCAAGCGTTTCCCCCTCTATATCGTCTATCAGGAAATAGAAGTAGGGATAAGGTGTATATTTGTAAGAAACCATTGTATAACGTTCACTACCAGTTTAGACTTTGCATTGGAAATTTGTATAACTTTGTATATGTTCACTTCAGCAATAAACCTCAGTGTGTTCTTACTCTGAGTTTCATTTCACCGTGTCTGTTTTGAAGAACTTGTCGACTAGTCATCGACATATTTAACTCTCGTTCGCTCCACTGTGCGACGCGCCTGCCCTCTGGTGCCCGCGCCGTCACTTTCCTCGCCCCGCGCACCCACGCCCGCTCTCAGGTTGGAGCCTGCGTGCGGCTGCACAGGAATCAGCCTCGGGCCAACCGAGAGAAATGAAGTGTTTGAATTTGGAGATAAATAAATCACTGTATAGTATAATTCCGAATGTAACGCGCGCCTTAAAATCAAAGGTGTAATGAAGTATGCGAGTGTGTCTATTTGTGTGGAACTAGAGAAAGGGGAATAAAATTTCAAATTTTAATCGTACATGCAAACGAACATGAATAAAGTGATAAGGCATTAACAGATCTCGAAAATATTTTAGTATTACACATGGCACACTAGCTTTTACTAAATTTCTATACTGACGAAAGGAATTCAAAATATGAATAGTTAACGTAAAGATTAACTAGAAGGCAACAAATTAAAATACATTTTATGTTCAGTCTACAGGAAAAATGCTTTATAAGACAATATCAAGTTGGCTGCACACTATACCTACCATCCGAGAAAGAGCATGGATGAGCCTCTGGTTCCACATCGTAACTAGGTTCTGTAACCATTTCTTTCAAGCGTGCATTGCAGAAAGTTGTACTTGCATTTGTGAGAACGTTTCTAGGGTCTACGTATAACTACGAATAATCATATGAAATGGTTAGGGTATATGTTCAGTAGTTTCAAATTTAATCCCAAATTATGAACGAAGTTTAACAATTCTAAACAGAATTAAAGCGACGTACAGTGGGGCCAGAGGAGGGGAAAGTTGGCAAAAAGTCCACAATTTAAATATATTTCAGAAGTTCTATTTCTTGTCAAAGAGGTAGCAAAATGTTTCCTTCATCGTTCCCCGGACCGGTAGCGATAGCTCAGTGCATCAACTGATGTCACTGCAGCGCCTCTGAACGGGAGATCCTAGGTTCGAGTCCTGACGGCGGTAGGATTTTCGACACTGGCTTTTCAGCTAGGTCGAATTCAGTCGCTGTCTGGAGGAGAATTATAGCGGCCGGCTGCTCTGATCGGTAGTTCTCCGTGGTCTCACCAGGCGATCAACACCAGGCGAATGCCGGAGCAGTACCCTAACAAACGGGCCACGTGAGAAGACGGCAGCATCGGTGGCGGCGACGACGATTTCATTCGGAGCGGATTTGGCTTAGAGCTTGGCCCGGCTGGGACGGTGCCCCGCTGGTGGGAGAGTCCTGGTTAGGGGGAAACCCCACTAGCCGACGGTACGTCGGCGCCGGAACTCGCCATCCAGCGGGGGAAGATCACCGCCATCTCCTGAGAAAAAGAACTTGCACTGCACTAACAGGACTAATGACCGAAGCAGTTGACGCGCTCGGAAACACGAAAAAATCAATCAATCAATCAATCGTTCCCCGACCAGAAAAGGAAGGAGGAATCACGCCAATCCTTTCAGTGCAAGTTTTAACTTGCACAAGTGATGCTCGCGCAGTAAGAAGAGAGATGTGTTTTTCGATGTAAATATTTTTGCTCTCTCGACAAGCAGAATCGTATGTGCTATGAGTACAGTTCCTGGAGATATTTACTTTAAATTTGTATTTCTAAAACGCATATTCCTTGAAAAATAATTTAGTAATTCCAAGTAGAAACTTCATGTGTCACAATGAAATGAAATTTTAAAATCTGGTTTTTCATATTGTCTTTTGATTCTCTTCCGGGCGTTTCCGGGTTTTGATATTAACTGAATCTGATTTTAAAATGTATTTAGTTTTCAAAACATTAATCAAACATTGCCCATGTTTGTCTCATTTTGCATTAAGGTTCTTTGTTTATGATAATACACATCTAGTTTTATTAGCATTTCTATCTACATTATCCATTTTTTAATTTTCCCCCATGATCTAGTACTGATTGCTATTTATTAACAAGAAGGGATCTCTATGATATTATTAAGCACACCTAAAAAAAAATTGAAGAAAAAATGCAACCTGGAAGAAAAAAAGAAGTGCTTCGCAGGCTGTTAATCGCATGTAACCCACTGATTTCACAAATGGAATAGAGAGAAATTATCACAAAGGCTTTGGATCTAGAAGTTACACAAATGTTAATGGCTTCAAGTACAAATTCACTTTTTGAAGAAGTCACATGATGAAAGTTCTAACTTTGAGGTTATGTAAATAAATATTTGAAGGTTAAACAATTAAATAAGTTATTATTTAATTATAAAATGCTTTTTATTGTCAAAATATCCGAAAAACGATTCAAAGCACTTCTTGCCAACTTTTCCCCTTTCTGTCCCCACTGTGCGACGTTGTCCAGCAATTCATCCTGCTCCGCTCCACCTCGCCCGACAACAATTCCCGCATTCCTGGTATTCCGTAATTCCATGATTTCACAATTCGAGTAACAGACATTTCGAGGGTAACCAAAAGTGAGCTAGCATGTTGAGGGCCGCGAACTTTCTCTTTTTTCTCGCCTTTCTCGCCTGTAACAAGTAATGTACTTCAGCTTTTGGGTCAATGACCCCCATCTTGATCTGTTTTTTGTCCAGTTTCCCTGATCCATTGAGCAAATGCTGAGATGGCTCCTTGATTTGCTTCTGGACGTAAATGTAGCTTCACTCTGCGCACGTTTTCTTGAGCTCTAGCAATAGAGAAAAATAAAAAATGAAGTTCGTTTACCGTTACATATAAGTTTTCTATTACTCGGAAACGAAAATATCTAGTTTATGAAATGTTAATCTCTTGCTTTTTAAAAATTTAATAATAATAATAATAATAATAATAATAATAATTAATAATATTTTCCCTCTTTCAAATATTAATAGTTAAATCGTTGGGAACAGATTCTTTGATTTCAAAAATCAAATATAAAATAAAATAAATGATCAGTTCAGATGAACAACTTAAACTGTATGATTTGTTACCGATTTAATCGAGGCTTCTTCTTTTCGTTCTAGTGAACTCAGCTTGCAAATGTTTGGTTTGAACTGTGCTCTACTAAAAAATCTGTCTTTAGTTATCCTGAAATCGGTCGAACCGTCAATGGTGTTGAGAGACCTCACAGGAACCTTGCATTACACACAGCGGCTGACATAATTACTGAGCGAAGGAATGGAAAAGACTACTCAGGGATTCTGTGGAGAACATTTGCTGCATCACGTGAATACAATTTGAAGCAAGTACCATTAAAATGATATTTAAATCGGGGATTTTCGCGAAAAATGCTTAAAAACGACAGAAAAAAGTATAAAGTCGTTTTTTTTGTGAAAATCGACAAAGAAGGCAAAAACGTCATACAAACATGGGTCATCTCCTTTTGTCATAACATAAAACTATTGTTTATTATACTAAAAAGCATTGTCCTAAAGTGAAAAAACTGTAATTTCATTGAAATCTACTTCCTCATAATTACATTCAGGACGATTTCTTCGCTTAATTGTTAGTGACTATCCTCTCGCACGTATTAGTAAATTGAAGGTACTACAGGTGATTTTTTAATAATAAACACAGTGTAGATGAACCGTAAAAGTAAAAGAATATGAATGAAATATGTAACTATTTCTGTAATAACCCCCATTCGCTCGTATAAAAAATAACTGTTTCCCCGTCAGAATCAGTAAGCTAACTCCACCGCCGCTTTAATTCGGGTGGTCGCGTGAATCGAACCACTGTTGCGCGGATATTTACAGTCGCCTGCCGCGCCGCTGCGCTGCGGGCGCGCGATAAAGCCATTGTGTCCTTCCGCGACGCGATTTAGTGCGGTCGCGGTCGCAACAAGCCGCCACCGCCACCGCCACCGTCGCCCACGGAGTCGTCTCGCCCTCGTCCCGCTCCGCGACGTGCCTGCGTTTTTCCATGTGAACTACAAAAGAGTGCCCTACGCCACGAGGGTGGAGGCAAAGACGATTCAGTGCCCAGCGGCAAGCAGGAGGGTAACGAGAGAGCCCTCCGGCAAGCAGGAAGGTTCGTGAGAAACGGAAGGAAAAAAGGAAAAAGGGAAAAGAGGAAAGAAAGAGGAGAAAAAGAAAGAAGGAGAGAAAGAGACTGAGAGGAAGAAACAGAAGAATGCGATGGAGAGGAGAAGAAAAATTGAAAGTGAGAAAGAAAAGCACAGAGGAAATATGCACATAAAAGACAGAATTGGGTAAGGGACAATGGAAGCCAATGAAGGACGCAGCAAATAAGACCAGGGTGGGTAACCAAATGGAGCAGAGGAGAAATGGATTGGATTCAGACTGCCTGACAGATTAATCCTGATATGGGCTGGTAATTGTGGCCACATTTGTCTCAGTTAAATGAATATGTGCAGTTTGTCGAGGTTTCCATTTTCTGCTCTTTGTTCTGGGGAAGTGAAAATATTTGCATCGCAGTAACGAAATATCCAACAACTCATACTGATTGGAAGTAGAAAGGGACTTACAGCCTTTATGTAAAGGTGTTGGGAAATCAGATGAGTTGCGAGAGTGGCTGTGAGAAGGGAGTTAGAGATAAAAACCGGTAGAGAGTGAAAACGAACGAGAGAGAGAGGAGAGAGAGAGAGGGGGGCAGTAAACTGAGTATTCAGGATAACGAAGTGCAGCAGGAAATAACTGGTCAGAGTTATGACCTACTGAGATTGGGATTATAACGTGAAAGGTAATTGTTACCATTACCCATTCTGTGATCCGATTTAAAAACGATTAGTATTAAAGACCATGTGATAATTTATCTCAAAGTCATCTTTAACAAATTGTGTCAAATATATTTATTGAATCACATGAATCTTAAAGTAAGTGTAAAAATCAAGTGCGTAAGAAAAATACATAATACGCAACTTACTCTTAACGACACACATTTCTTCATGTGAATATTATCATTGTAATGCTATTATTGCAAAGTAGACGGAAGAGTGTTTTTGAAGCGGATGCAATGAAACCTACTACATCCTTTCAATTCTTGACACACACCGGAAATCAAAAACAAAAATCTCATTTTTTCATGAACTTTCCTGAAGTTCTTTAGCCAGTTATATATTCATAGTTCATATCCAGTTATTCTTATGAACATTTTTGAGCAAATTGGTAGACAAATGTGTTAAATATAATCATAAAAATTAAATTATTAATAAAGTTTTGCCGAAAATTAAACTGATGTTATGCAGTCGTATTATTACATTGTATTTTGAATATTCATATTACTTGTATGAACAAAAGACCAAGCAAAATTAACAAGAACGGTGTCTAGAATCTCAAAAGGCAGAAATGTCTTATAATTACATCACAACCTAATCTAAAATAGTGTTTCAATTCCATCAGTAAGATTTTTAAAACAAAACAAAACAAAATTACAGAAATGGAGAGATGCCAGATATGTAACTTAGAACAGCATAATCAAGCTATGCCCCCGATCTATGCTATGTAATATTAGAACACATAATCAAGCTCTGCCCCCAGTACGATAATCTGAGAAATACATTTATAAAAGATAATATTATATCCTATCTTAATATAATAATAAGTTCAGAAGAAGTGCAATGTTTTCTCTATTTTATAAATTCTAGCCTTCAGTTACGTTTCTTTGTTCTTTCAGAATATCATTTCCGTGAGAATAACACAGAGTTTGAGTATATTGATTTAACTTGTTGCAACATAAGAAGGCTGTAGAGAATTATGGCGGATGGAGAGAAATATGAATATTATATAACTTTCTGTAAATTATTTTTGAACTTCGAACTTAGCATTGTTGATGTAACTTCTTAAAGTATATTTTTTTAATTCTACCAACCAGAAATAGTTGTAAGAATATTCTGTAAATAGCCCACCTCTTTTGTTTTAAATTATTTAAAATTAATTAATTTAAAAAATTGGCAAGCAGTTAAGAAATCGTAGAGTTAAGAAATGCCCATGCAAGTAGTGAGTGCCATAAGGTAGCATCAGTTTACTATACCTCATCTTATCATAGGGCCATATGAGGTTAAGAAATGCACTTACGAACAACAAAGACCGTACGTTAATTACGGAAGAAGTCTTGTGCCTGTAAGCAGTCCATTTTTCCTGAGATATCATCCTTCATTTTACCAAAAGGAGATATAAAACAAAAAAAATTCTTAGTAGCGCATACTTTGATGAATGGTTTAAATCTTATTTGCCAACAATGCTAAGTTAGTGTTCTTGTGATATTTTTACTTTCAGAAGCCCAGAATAAGTTATTACAGAATGTTCACGTTTAAGTTATTTTTTGTTATAAAGAAAAAAACAAGTATGTTTCCTTTTTTTAAAAGAAAAATCGTTGCAAATAGTTTTAGCAACTTTCTCAAACAGTGAAGATAAGGAATGCAAAGTGCGAGAAAACCTTGGAACAATATAAGTTTCGTACCTTAAAAGTGAGGCGATTTATTAATTTCCTTTGACTACGTTGCAAGGAAACAATAACTACTTTTAATGTGCCTTTTCAACGAAATGATTTACTAATCTAAGGCAGGTAAAGAGGTTCTGGAACAAACCAACTTAATAGTTATTTATGCGCCGTTGTGAGGTTTCTGATGATAGAGTGGCAACAAAAAGCTCTAGCACCAAATGTCCTCGTACTTTTTGTCGCCCGAGATCATTAGAACTTTACGTACCCGTGATACATACAAAATTTAATTTTTTATCTAATTATAATGATTAAGATTTACTTATTTACAAAATAGCTAGATGTTACTTTGTTTGTCTTTATTTCATATTTCCCTCTCATAATTTGCTTTCATAATTCCCTCCATAAGAGAACATGTAGCAGCATTCAGCTGTTTTCATATTTCCCGCGCAAGCACGGTTCTCTCGATCCAGGTGATTATGCAGTGTATATCGAGCTCCGTCACAACGGCAGTTAGAAGCAATAAAGTATCAATAATTTTTTTTAAATTTTAAGATAAATTTACAATCTATTTTTTTACAAAATAATAAGTAAATGTGATGTCTATTGTAGAATTATTATGACAATGACTAGTAGTGAAGGTATCCTATCGGTACTCTTCATCTTCTTCTTCGTACTATAACAAAAAGCAATTATTATTATTTTAGGTTGACAGCAATTGGAATTGATAATTTGGTGGTGATCAGGTTTCAGTTACTTCTTGAGTATCTGTATGGGAGTTGTATGGGTGAGGTTCTGGTTAGACGATGGATATCTGCACTACTGTCAAGGAGGTTGAGGGCTAAGTGATTTGGATGGTTTTCAATAAAAAATAAACAAGATTTTGCGCGGGAGCTCTCTAGAACAAACTAGACCGAAACACTGAGTCGCTCTCTGGGAAGCGGTCATACCTGAATCCATCCGCGGCCGGGTCGAGAGAACAGAAGCGAAGCGCTATCTGGAGTTTATGGCGCGCGCGCGCTCGGAGCGGATTACGTGGTGGTGCAGGGCGGACGGGCGGGCGGCGCCGCTGAGCTCGCGTGTTAACGGTGTTCGCTAACTTAGCGTAGAGGGCTTTGGTGTCCTCAGAACGCGGTCGCAAGTTGAAATCCGGTTGAGAGAAAATGTCATCCATCGTGTGTGACCCGAAAAATGTAATATGAACTAGAATTGTTAAAATAATCGACTCTCTTCAATATTTTCGATTTTATGGTAATTGTTTCTTACATTCAGTACTTCACATGTTTTGTTACAATCTAAAAAAATATTTTTTGTTTGTCGTGAAAATTTATCTTTACTATTTTTCACCGGAAAGCCGCAAGGAAGTTTCATAGACCCTACGTAACTTCAAGTTTCATGGAATCTCTTGAGAACGTGCCATTGTTACACATTAAGGGGCTAAGCTAAGGAAAAATATCGTATTCTTCGTTTTCGTAAGCCATGTCGCCAGTTGTGCATTAATTAGAGCATCGTGAATGTGATATTCTGTTATAATAATAATTTAATCGATCATCATATCTTTAATTTGTAAAAATGGATGTATACGTTTTCTACAACTTTTGGCCAACTGGAGCGAAAGCTGACAAAGTTTTTTACAAACACTTTCGAGAAGGCATTTATTTATTTAATCAAAATAGTAAAAAACTGTATGTGACGTATGGGGGAGAAAATAATCTGTATCAGTATTTGAGGTCATCAAATTCCGAACTCTAGCTATACGAATTGTGTTAGTGTAGTTCACATATCTTTCACCTTTTCATTAATGCGTACTTAAAATTGTCATTGTACAATGTGGCTCAGGTGAGTTTGAAGTTAAAATTTTAAAAATGTATATGTGGAGGAAAATAGTATTAAATAACAAGGATTAACAATATTTTCCCCTTCATATTAAGTTTGCTAAACCGAATGTGTCTTGTGACACCTCAGTAATAAAAACGAACACATGAAGTATAAAAGTAGTTTATTATGTTACTATTTTCAAAGCGGAAAATTATAACATCTCCCGATTAAAGTAATCTTGTAAGTTTTTGCGCCCTGAGCGGGTATCGTGCGGCCAGCTACGTGTAGCGAAGAACAGTTCTCCGCAGCCAAAGGATTTTTGCGAATCAGCCGGCAGCGAGCGGCTCGCGCACCGACGTCGTTTTTGCGCCGCCGCCGCCGCCGCCTCCGCCGCCGGCGCGCCGCGTCGCGTCGCTCGGCGTCGCGATGCCATCGGCGGCCGCAAATCGCAGCGCCGGCCGCCTCCCCCCCACCCGCCGCCGCCCCTTCCCCCCCCCACCTTGCGCCGCGCCCGCCGTAACCCCCCCGCCCAGCTCGCCCCGCCCACCCCGCCCGTCCTCCGCCCGCCCGTCCTCCGCCCGCCCGTCCTCCGCCCGCCCGTCCTCCGCCCGCCCGTCCTCCGCCCGCCCGTCCTCCGCACGCCCGTCCTCCGCCCGCCCGTCCTCCGCCCGCCCGCCCCCCGCCCGCCCGTCCTCCGTACGCCCGTCCTCCGCCCGCCCGTCCTCCGCCCGCCCGTCCTCCGCACGCCCGTCCTCCGCCCGCCCGTCCTCCGCCCGCCCGTCCTCCGCCCACCGTCCTCCGCCCGTCCTCTACCCGCCCGTCCTCCATCCGCCCGTCCTCCGCCCACTCGTCCTCCGCCCACCCGTTCTCCGCCCACCCGTCCTCCGCCCACCCGTCCCCGGCCCCCCCGTCCTCCGCCCACTCGTCCTCCGCCCACTCGTCCTCCGCCCTTCCTTCCTCCACCCGCCCGTCGTCCGCCCACCCGTCCTCCACCCGCCCGTCCTCCGCCCAACCTCCACCCGTTCGCCCGACTTCTGCCTAAATTCCGCTCGCTCTCCGCTCGCCCTCCGCCCTCTTTCAAGCACATTTATCTTCCCTTCCAACAGTTTTATCTTCCTGGCGCCGAATCTCTCGTTCAAGCTCTCAGCTAGCCTCTCGCCCAGCCTTCCGCCCTGCGCACACTTTTCCTTCCTCCTCTTTTCGCTCATCTTCAAGTGCACACTCCTCATTCAAAATAACTCCTCCATTCTTCCTTCCCACCTACCCGCCCACCTATCGCTAAACCTTCTGCCGTCCTCATAGTCGACTGCCCCTTCCATCACCCGCTCCTTCAGCTACCCCACCTGCCTATCCAACCTTCCACTTACACTTTCGCCTAACCATCAATCCACTTACACATACATACATTGTCCCTCTCCTTCTCTGTTTCCTTCACTCCACTCTCTCTCCCTACCTCTCTTTCTCTCACAATCACTTGAAGTGATCACTCACAAACACACACAATCACTCAGAGAATGTGTCTAATAGATTCGATTTTAAATGTTGGACGTGGTATTTTCCATCACAGAATCCGCGCCAGTGTATTTTTCTTTTTTTTACGGACGTTTTACTGTAACCGCTTGTCATCGGCTACACTCATGACAAAAGAAATATTGAAGTGACAATACCCGACATCTTGCCCTACAAATAGTTCCTAGAGTAGCGAAGAGATGGCGTTACCTAGAAACAAATTTCTGAACGTACTTTCGCCCTAGCCAATCAGAACTTTTGTAGAAATGCGAATGTGGCATGAGGCTTGACTCGGACGAGATTGTCTTTTTTTCCGGATCGAGACGCTGAAGTGATTAGATGGGTACTATTCCACCACACAACCGACGAGGGACACGTGGAAAATACCAGAAATGAAGCTTTATTAAAAGCTTTTTCAGTTTTAGTTTTGAGCAGTTACTTATTCTACTTTTATTCTATTTCATTTTTATTTATGGGATTTCATTTCGAAAATTCTATTGGAGAATTTTGATAATTCCGAAAAGCATAGTTTATTCAACAACTGGCTCAACTTTCACTAAAACAAAGTTATAATTTGGAGTTTTGAACTCGCATTCTAACGCGACCATCACCTTCGTGTAAGCTGTGGTTTAACTGGGCTGTACAACGAGGAGAAGGCGTACGGAAATACTCCGATTCCATCGCGGTAGGCAGCGCACGAACCGTCGCAGGACAACGACGACCTTGGGGCGTGAACGTCGCTCGACAGCCGTCTACTCAGCGCGGGACCAGCTTGGAGAATTCGCCGGTCGTGAGTCACAGAAAAGCAGAAAGAATATTTACTAAATTGCAGCTTGGAAAACTTTCAAGATAGAATTATGATTGCACAAATTAAAACGTTGTAATATGAGCTTCCCTCAGTAACAGACATTGATCGGACAAGTTTTACTAAATATTAGTCTTGATAACCAGTAAATTTATTTTTGCAGTCGTAAGAGAAATCAGATCTAAATAATTTTTATGTTTATTGATAAAAGTCGTCCTTGTGTATAATTCTTTATCTAAATTCATACATAATTGACTTGATGTTATTTGAAATCATTTAAGAGGAATTGTCTATGTAAAAGGTTTTGAACATGAATGAAAGCTGTTAAATTGTTTCTGGTAAAACGTTATTTCATGAACAGTCAAGAGACTTTGTAAAACAGAATTTTGCACTGCGAGGTCACGCAGAAGCTGAATATTAAGTGTAAATATTGAGTGTAGTATTATTTAAGATTGAAAAGGTATTAGTGAATTTTGGTATATTGTTTGTATGTATTTTTTTACAGGATGGTTATTTAAATTGTGAATTGTGGGTTTCATTAAGAGATAATTTGTTTTGAGAAGTGTACATATGTATTTACTGTTTGTTTCGTGTAAATGTAGATCAGAGTCACTATTATTCTACAGAAAACTGCAGTTTAGGTAGGGAGTTAGCTACCATTGTGTAATCAAAAAAAAATCACGTAGGAGAATATGTGAACGTGAGTGTACGAAGGATCATATTGGAAAGAATATATGTTACTTGTTCTTTAAAACTATGAAATTGTGTTTGTTTGTTAAATGAATATTAGTTAGCAAAGACGAACCCACCACCGATAGGGAATTATCCATAATTTGAGGTCTTCCCAGGTTTGTGTGACGGTGTAATCACACGTCACAAAACAAGTAAATAACAGATTTACTTCTGTAATTCGGCGTACTACGAAATAGTTAGGTAGATACGTGACGGTTACATTACATTATATTACACTATCTGATCCGTAAGGGGGCGTTAAGTATTTTTAATATTGAAGTAATATTTTTTTACATTGAAAATTAACCGAACCAAGTATGGTCATCGTTTGTGCGTACTTATATTTATCGAATGAGTTACTCTTAAAAAATCTTGTGATTCTTTTTACTGTTCAGCTACCAAGCCGGATAGTAAAGCGTAACCAACGAGACTCGGAAACGAAAAGTCAACTTACAATTCAAATGCGGCACATTCCACAACACAGATCCTGCCTTTCTCTGTGCATTCTGTGCCGAGGAAGGCAGGTGCAAGAATCTGGAAACAATGTGTAACTCAGGTTAACGACTATACCACAAACATTGGAATTTTCTTTCGTGTTTAAACCATTTACGTCATTATCTGGTATTTATGTTTCAATACAACTGTCGACCATTAGTATTGTTGTTCGCACACATTTAAGAAAAGACGGTCAATGAACTTTCTTAGAAAGACAAATTAATGATAAATATATGACATGGAATTAATGACATAAATGTAGTTAATAAAACATATTCCAACATGAGAGGGCAATTTCATTCGGTGAAGAATTATTTGGATTGTTTGTGATTATATGAATTAAAAAGGTATTTGGATTTGAGAAAAATGTGTTAATGCGTTGACAATGTTTTGACTACAAGTATATTATCTAATAGTAAATAATATGCCTTCAAAAGCAAAACAATCGTGTATCAGGTTTTCACAAAGCATTCCTGATTAGCATGCGTTTCATTTAGCCTATTCTCCATGATCATTCTCTTTCACCTCCATCCTTCCGTTCATTCAAATACTCATCCGCCCCAAAATAATGATAGCCTCATTGGTGGAACCTTTGTCACTCTTCTGCCTACAGACAAATGTGAAACATTCATCTTCGCTTAACAAACCAAATAGAAGCTACCCAAAGTCTTCCACATACTTCAAAATGTTTCCAGTGAAACAAAGAGACCATGCCGATGTTCACCAATTTTGAGGTGGAATTCGCACATTTCTCGTCTTCTCATGCCTAACAGCAACTTGGAAAGATGGAATAATGAAAATGAATATTATTACATCAAAATCAATAAAATTGTAGCGTATTTGAAAAATCAATCCGGAGTGCTTTTACATGATAAAAGAAAAGTGATCTCGGAAGTGAATCTAATTTGTTTTCAATCTAAACTTCTTTTAACTTATATAAGTCATCACACATTACAAAACTTTCGTGATGCACCCAACTTCAAAGTTCCCGATTTAAATTATATACGCAGGTTTTCACGTCATTTGTCGTGTTTTATTAGGCCCGATACACAGAGAATCGTTTCTGATCTTTGTTACACCAGATGTCGCAGCTTTGTGATACATGCAAATATTTAAAGAATACAGAATGAAATAAGGAGAGATAGTTTAATTTGTATTTATTACCAAAACATGTACTTCAAATGGATGGCACTGTGTAATGAAATGAGGCAAAAAATACTTTATTGATTAAATACAAGAAAAAATAAAAGTAATGAATCACGTCATCATCATGGTACACTTTAAATATTAAGCAGTGTTTGCGTTCCTTCCGGGTAAAGTGTTTTGGTAACTGTATTTTTGGAGATAGCTGTTTGATATCGTTGTTGTGAGAAATCTACCGATTACTCCATGTGCGTCACAATGTATCTCACGTACAACTACTACGTGATAGAGGGTTTATGGGACAAAGGGAGGGAGAGAGGTTGCACGCCTTCTTTGAAGATTGTTCTTACACTTTACAGACTTCCTACCATAATTTTAGAAAAGCCTTAAGTAACTGAAAATAAATCATAAGCGAAAAAGTTCAGCTCAGTATTAAAGTAAGTGAACCTCGTTTTTTGTATTTTCCTCTGAGAATTCAGGGAGAGAAGAAAGTTTGTCGAGAGAAATGTGAATAGTTTCGAAGTAATTCTCCAGGAACGGCCAAGTTGAATAGGCAAAGAAACTTAAATTTAGGATTATGAGGGATAACCTCAAGAAGTCAATTGAAGTCCGCTGTCTTAATGCCTCTCTCATATGCGATATGTTTATATTAAATCAACTCTAATTATTAATGTGTAAAATGATTAAATGCTTTCGTTTATCAACGGCTTGCTTTGTTGATAAAACAGAATTGTACATAAATGCAATGAGGGAACTGAAAGATTTTTGTGCCTTTTATGTCTAAACCTCAACTTTTCATTTTATTCAAGGGTTAAGGATGTTTCGACCTATTTAACATTGTTAAGTATTTTTATATTATTATTTAATAGCGTGTTGTGCTATACATTGTAAATAGTACACTGATAAAAAATATATTGTTAATACTCTAATTTTCTCAGTGTTTATCCATTCAGTGGATGAGAAAACAGTATTTAAAGTAGTACACCTAGTCATTCGTGTACAGAAAAGTGTGTGTGTTTTTTAATGCGATTAATTTGAGCTGTATGATACACAATTAGTATAAAAAGTGTTTCCTCTTTAACGAAGCAATCTACAGAAAGGTACTTGCTGTGTACAAGTAACATTACCACACATGAGGATTATTCAAAATGGTTACTCGGGCGCAAACAGGAAGACCACAAAACTTATTCTTATCGATGTACTTGCCGCAATTCGTCGTCCTGGTGTGTATGCTATCTATTCTTTAATATCTTGTAGTAGAGAACGGATTTTTAAGCCCTTAAATAATCTTGAAATATGCTTTTAAAAATATACATTGATGACCTTAAAAGTTCTTAAATATGGATTTTAATATGCTCTTAAAATTAACAATTCATAATTTTCTTCATAACCCTTTTTTGAAGTGTTAAATGAAACATGCTTGGAATAAAAAGGTATAGTTTTGTGCAAACACGATCTAATTTTTTTTAAGAAATTATGAAAGTAAATATTCACCTAAGTTCAGTACATTGTTGTACGACTTGTTGCATTTTTTCTTGCCTGCTTTAACAAAATATATCAAGAAATGACCTACATTTGCACAAATATTTATCACATTTAGAAGAGGGGAAAAAACGCAATAGCTTAACGTAAATATATTTTCATCTTATAATTTTACTTAATTTTTACAGTTTCTGTACTACATTACGGTATGTTACAAATACCATACGCATATTGTAAAACGTAAAATTCCAGAGATTTTTTGCCAACAGGATCTCGAACATCGAAAAGCCTCTTTCCACATCCACAGAAGTTAGAGGCACATTTGAAATAGCACAGAGCATTTGACTGCAAATCTTCCTTCTTTGAGAGAAGTCTCTATTTTGATGAATTATGCAAAATATGTGCCTATAATTACAAGAATATGCAACAGGAAAATTCGTCCAAAATTGGGCAAAGATGCACTAAAATATTAACTACTTACCATCCAGTTCTAATCTAATGTCAAGAAATTTCATTTAGCTATGCTCTGAAGCAACAGACAAAAATATGCAAAATCATTGAAATCCTCTTCATGCTGATAATTCTTCAGAGGTCTCTTGAACAGGAAAACAATATTTGGGCATGGTTGAAAGGAGTCACAGGAAGTTGGATGGTTGTTGAATCCAACTTCGCACTGTACCGGTCGTGTGGTTATTACCGTATCATGCTGAGGCAATGAATGCTCGTACACGACATTCAATATCTAGAAGATCGCGCTGAGACAGGAAAAACGATGGAATGCACCAACCACTACGAATGTACGTATTCTGTGAGCAGTGATTCCCTACCTACAATATTCTCAGATTCCAGGTCCGAATACCCATTACGACCCGATGGGCCGCATATTCGACCATACACTAGACACCAACACACCTGATCTGGGATCGGCAGAACGCGAGGCCCTCCGCGAAAACACACATGAGAAACAACGGTCAAACAACCATGCCCAAAAAAGCGGGATTCGAACCAGCGATCCTTCGGACCGAAGCGCTGAGTCGGTGCACGCTCTTAGCCACTTCGATCATGCAGGTCGGCGGTTTATATACATACAGCTGCAAAAGAGTGTTCTACATCAGAACTGCTCAAGTACGCAGCCAAACTTGGCGTGCTATGACGCCGCGATTATCTGCGGGCCATCGGTGTGTCCCAGTGCTTGTTGAGTCACCCCGACGAGAGAGAGGTGTGGAGGTGCTCGGGTGCGATCGGTTTTAGTCCAGTGAAATGCGAATAGTACGCGAGCCACTGCCACGAGCCACCGTCAGCAGTCTGTCCGAATTTTGCTTTTGTGTACAAAGGTGATGGAGATCCCACACAGTCTTTCTAGGGGATCCCTAATTATTTTGCCCATCTTTTGAATGTAATATTGTAACTTTTCTATGTTAATGGCGAAATAAAGACATTTTTATTATTATTTTATTATTATTTTAGCATTTGAGCAGTCCTGATATATTTATGAGGAGAATAATGATTAATAATGGTATTTATGCTAATGAAGCAAAACAAAATACACTAAGATAAACATATTTTAATAAAATATAATTCATACAACGATAATTATTGTGACAAATTTCTTACTTTTTACTACATATTCCTGTATATTATAATACATATATATGTACATATTTTCCATCTTTTTAGTACATAATTATTCGGTTTCTACTTATGAACTTCGAACAGCCCGTGTTGTAGTGATTAGCCAGCGTTCTTTCCACCTCTGAGTATGGAGGTTGAAAAACTGAACAAGTGGTGCACAAGTGGGTTCGCGGTAGGTTTTCTCGGGGTTCTTCCGTTTCCTCTTTCTAATTCCACAAATGCTCTATTATCAATCAAATCATACAAATTAACAATTATAATCATCACTCATTCAGTAATTCGATTTATCTCAGGTATAGCCGAAAACATTGCAGACTAAGGATGATGATGATGATCATAATAATAATAATAAACTTCCTCTACAACAATCGTACGCCACTCCAGTAGCACGACACTCACAACAGAATGCATTCGTACTGTGATCGACTAACAGATGGCGACTTAGAATGAAAGAGGGATCTCCGATTTTATGTTGATGTGCTGACCAAAGAATCTATGTAAGTGGACATAGTCAACATTACAAAGAGTTTTTGTCGAGTGTAATAAGGTCACATCATGACATACAATTTTATTTCGTACGATATTCCATTACCAACAGCTACATGGTATGATAAGTTCCTGCAACATTATATAATATTGTTCCATTCGAAAGAGACTTCGGGTCACCTCATACCGAATGTTTACCAAGAGTTTGTGAGAATAGATGAGACCAGCGAGATCGTAAGTCCTTATTGCAAATAAACATATTTGAGTTACTAGTAACTATTCTAGAACGACTAAAATCCCAACGCCAAATTTACATGTGTTGTGCAAAAAAACTGAACTCTATATAATTATACATTAGTTATGATAATTAATTAATCTCGAGAACTTCATTAACCATAGAGCAAAGTGTGTTCGTAAACCTGTAAACTCTATATCAGAATCACTATTTTAGGACAGCGCAATAAATAATCCTCATACCAGTTTCAGGATTTGCGTTCGCCTGCAGTAGTTTAGCTTCAACGTCGTTGTCTCTACATGGTTGATAAGAAGGTCTTAGGATTCGATGTCGGTCACTCCTTGATGCGACGCGTCGGATCCGCTACGACAGAGGCAGATTTTCCTCACTAGCTCCATTTTTGGGTCAAATTAAATCCCTGACTGGAGGAGAATTCTAGTGGCCGGATGTTCTGATCCTTTTCGGTGATTTCTTCCCCCAATACCATACAAATGCCGGGCACTTCCCCCAAAAGGAAGTTACATTTACAATAAATGTAACTTCCTTTTCTGTGCACGTCTTCTAGAATTCAGTGGGAAATACAATTATTGAAATTATCGTTTCCATGTTGTCGGGCAGGAAGTATTATTCCGAAGGACAACATGGATAAGAGCCAAAATTTATTGCCTTTTCATCCTTGAAAATAAATTTTATTACATGGGAGCTTCTTTTTTATATATACTTTTAAGTAGTATATGACTTAGTGTAGGGATCAAAGAATTTTGAAAATGTGCACACAATTCACTTTTCCCCATAGCAAGTCATATGCAGTTTTTAACTGCTTTTTTGACGTAAAATAAATAAATAAAATAAATAAATACATTACAATTCTCCGAGGCTAATTCCCTCATTAAATGACGCGCTCGGAATTAATGCTCGCTCTTTCATTCCTTTTGTTGTTATGATTGAATGTTAGTTATTTCTACTATGGTCATTACTCCCGTGCGTGTAGTTCACGTTTTTTCTCGGGAGGTGACGGCAGTCTTCCCCCACTGTATGGTGAGATCCGGCGCCGACCTAACAGGGTTTCCCCCACCAGGTATCTCCCACCAGCGGGGCACCGCCCCATCCGGAAGAAGCTCTGAGCTTCCGACCGGTCTCCCGGCATGTGTGGTAGTGTAATACATGTTACTGTGTGTGTATGTGTGTGTGAGTATGTGTAAGGGGTGAGGATAAGACAAGGAAGAGATAGGAAAGATTGCGCACGATCCATGTCCCGTTTGTTTGGGTAATGCTCCGGCATTTGCCAGGTGTTGATCTGAGAAACCACGGAAAACTACCGATCAGAGCAGCCGGCCGCTTGAATTCGCTTCCAGGCAGCGACTGAATTCGACGTAGCTGTGTAGCTAGGGTCGAAAATCCTGCCACCGTCGGGACTTGGACCTCCCGGTCAGAGGGACTGCAGTGGCATCAGTTGATGCCGTGAGCCGTCTCTCCCGGTACTCCTTTTGTGAATAGCTTTGAAATCCACTCTTGCGTCCTGCGTGCAACTATTTTTGTGGCGATGGGAGTATAAATAGTGCGCGGAAGCGAAGGCGTGCCGAGCTGCATGTCGGCCGTGAATCGATTGGTTTGCGTGCGTTGCTCGAGGCGCGAACCTCTCCAGGCAGCCAATCAAAGCCAGAGCTAGATTTAGAATTCGCACGGTGAAAGAACGGCTCGCTGCTTTCAAGGCTACGTTATGCTAAGATTACATTTATACTATGCCAAATAACAGCCACCTCCCGCGATAAAACATGCAATATACTTACGGGAATAATGATATTAGCTCTAGGAAACACTAATCAATCAACGCCTGAAAACATTAAATAATCACTAATCAATCAACGTTATCGGTGTCTTGACTTTGTTTTAATTGCCACTGTAATTCTTTCATTTCAAAGTGACCAAATATAAAGGGTCTGAAAAAAAGAAGACTGAAGAGTTTTTATAAGAGTCTTGGTTTTGAGTAAAAGGGAAAATGCTTTCTTTAGCGAGACAAAGAGTAAACAAAAGAACTTGGGATTGGTCCAGTATAAGAGCGCTGTTCCTTTCCTTTTTGGTGCTGAACGGCGATGGTGGTTTTGAGTTCGGGCAAGGGATAGTCTCTAGGGTCGTAGCTGTGCAAGTTGAAATACATGAATTCCCCCTCCCATGAAATAATTTTAATACGACGCTTAGCGTGGCTTTTAATCTCGCATCTCTACTATGGAATAAGCGCAATGTGAACAAATCACACTTGAAAGACAAAGGACAAACACTTGATGCCGAAAGCAGGATGCGAACACGTAACCCTTCGGACAGAAGCGTTCAGCCAGACACGCTCTGCACGCCTCGATCACTCGTTTTGGCTTCTCGAATACAACCGATGTAATAGTATGTTAAATTACACAAAATGCTGAACTTTTCTGACAGATGGAAATTAATGATAATGTAGCGGAGTGACGGGCTGATTAATGAGTTCGTTTCATGTAAATGGTCATACAGTTGCAGCCGACAAGTTTTTATTGATTTGTAACGTATGAATAATAAAATGACTTAACACGTGTGCTTCTGTCATCAATTTTAGTCATGTTTAATAAAGTGTTCAATCTTTCCAATAAATATTTCGAAGAAGAAAGAATGGTTTAATGTGTGCCGGCGAGGAGAAACTAGATGGCCCCTCCGGCGTATTTGCTGTGTAACTAGACAAAGAACTGAGCACTTACAAACATTTATCATGCTTCACATGCCTGTAACTATTGTTTACCCTCGTGACTTACTATGAATTGTGTTGTAAACGCCGAAACGTCAAGAAGGAGTTATTACAGAACGTGAAAACAGAAAGTGAATGTGGGTGAGGATGAAAGTGGACCAAAGAATCAAGAGACTCAAAGCCTGCAACGAATATTTACATTTTTGAAATAGTTTTGAAATCTAGATGAGATTGATTTAGTGATGAATAAATAACATGGGGTGACTCTATGCAATAAAGGGCCTAGAAAGCCGAAATACGATTTAGATGGAATCAGCAGAATTCGAATGCTTGGTCACATAAGGCACGAGCGTGGCCCGTTCTTTAAAATTCTACCCTGTAAACGTCTAGAATTAATTAAGAAAAAAACTACAGAAACAACCAATCAAAACAGAACTTCAAATATTCGCATCCAGGAAACTTGTCTGTTTCAACTTCTTAGCTTTATTCTTTTTGGTATTGAGTAAGATTTTATTTCAATTCCTGGAATGTGTGTGTGATTTGAAAGATCATTACGATGATATGAAAAGTATTATAGTAGAAAAAGGTTGAAAGTGTGGAAAGAAAATGAAAGACCCCCGAGAAAAAGTGCAGAGTACCCGCTTTGTCCATCACCAACTCCACATGGGTCGGCTGGGGTTTGAACTTCGATCCTAGCAGTACAACGGGAGCTGTCTGGTCGTTATATCACGTGTCCCTGCGTAGCTGGTGACGAAAATCTGTCAAAATTGAGTCAAAAGAGAAGAGAAAAAATACGGAGTCAAAGGAGACGAGAAGGCAAGACGGAATCGAAAGGGACGAGAAGACATAACAAGACGGAACCAGAGAGGAGACAAGACAAGACGGAACCAGAGAGGAGACGAAACAGAGAGGAGACAAGACAAGACGAACCAGAGAGGAGACAAGACAAGACGAAACCAGAGAGGAGACAAGACAAGACGAAACCAGAGAGGAGACAAGACAAGACGGAACCAGAGAGGAGACAAGACAAGACGAAACCAGAGAGGAGACAAGACAAGACGGAACCAGTGAGGAAACAAGACAAGACGGAGAAAAAGAGTCCGAGAACAAAAGAGAAGAGAAAACAAAGAAGAAAAGATAAGACCAGGAAGAGAAGAGGAAGAAGACGGGAAGAGGAGACGAGATGGAGACAGATAAGAGAAATAAAAAAAAAGAAAGAGAAGAGGGAGAGTAAATGCGTAGGACGAGGACGAGGAGGTGAAAATGTAATCCCATACATAGAGGGGGGAGGAGGCTGAAGTCGAAGGTGGAGGCGGATTCTCAGTCGAAGACGAAAGCAGAGGGGGAGAAAACGACGAAGGGGGGAGGGATAGCGTAGCGAAGATAGAGTTGAAGGAGGCCAAGCCGCAAGTCGGGTGACGCGCGGGGCGCGGCGATGCCGCGCTGGGGTGCGTGCGCGGGGAAGTCCCGTGCCTATACTAGCCGCCAAATCGGAAGTCCAGTGGCTGCGCAGAGAGAGAGAGGGAGCATAGTTTTGCTTTGTTGCCAAATTTCTTGTTACTCTCTCTCTTTCTCTTCTTCTCTCCGTTAGATCCGTCATTGGGAATTTCTAAGAAGGCGTTTTAACACCTCCCTACCTGCAAAAACCGAGAACAATTACTGGCAAAATTTAGTACGCGCAATATGTATGACGGGTTTTCAACACAATTCGCTGGTTGAAAGCCATATTTTTGTTTTATTATTAGTTATTGACTCAATTGCAATGCTACTATCTCATTAAACTTTAATCAGATAATATAGTATAATAAATAAAATATGTTAAATATATATATATATATATATATATATATATATATATATATAAGTATATAAAATAAAATATGACCTAATGTTGAACTTTGGCAACGTCGAAAAGCAAACGCAGGGTGTCCTGCGTCTGCCGCCTTCTTGAAGAACAAATAAAAAGTATACACCATCTTTCGCGCTTGACTTCTCAGCACTTCACGCTTACGATTTTCTTCGCACATATCAACATTAACTTTTATTCGAAAAAAACACGATATCACAAGAAACTATATAGTGGATATTCGCGAGGAAGCACGGGAACTCCGTACTCTTCCGCAGTGAATACAAGACTGAAGCCTATTCGCTCGTGACCGTCACGTGGTTTTCCCTTGCTACTGCGCATCTCCGGCCACTGGACTTCCAAACTGGCGGCCAGTATAGGTCGTCGCCAGGGCTGGTGACAGCGGGGGGGGGAGGGGTCCCCCCAGAAGGCGAGTGTGCGCGGGCTATGAGCGAGTTGGCAAGTCAGCGTCGGCGCCGTCGAGCGCTGTTGTCACGCGCCGGGGCTGCGGGGGCGGGCTGCAGGGGGTGGGAGATTAATCGCAGACGCCGGCGGCGACGCGGGCGACGCCAAGTTGCGATGTGCTGCTAACGACGCCGCCGACGTCGACCCGAGGAGCGCCCGGCGCATTCGGCGGTTGCGGGGCAGCAGGAGGAGGAGGGGAAGGAACGGAGGTGCCGAAGGCGGATGAAGTTAATCCCGTACTTTCCCCCGGAACAATACGCAATAGAGTAATTTATAGCCCTGTTTTTCCTTACGTTTCTTCGGTATCGTTTTAATTCCAAACACTCCTCGACACGACAAGAAATTATTTGCTGTGACCCAATTACTGAAGTATCAATCATCTGTCCCGAATAAAATTTGTCGTTCTTAATCATTTGCAGAAATGCCAGAATAACAAATGGCATGCCATTTCATCTACACGTGGCTTGTCTTGGACTTAAAGGATTCGAAATAAATGTCAAATGTATTGAAATTTTATTGCTTAAATATGTAAAAATACTTGATGAAGTTGTTTAATTATCTCTGCATGTTAATGAGTATGTGTCGTGCAAAGTGAGAAGTCCATAGTTTCATAGGATGAAATTTACTACATGTGGATTTTATTCTCTGATATCATCTGTTCTCTTTAAACATAAGTATTTTACTTAATTTCATGTACAGACTTTACGTATTTAATTCATCACAGTAGCACACTCTGTGGGGTGAGTGCTCATTAGGTTTCAGCGCCCACAGAAGTCAATGGGATATATAGAAAGAAATAGTATAGCGTTTACTTATTTTCTATGATAATAATACCGGAAGCGGTAGCTCAGTGCAATAACTTATGTCACTGCAGCGCCTCTGACCGGGAGATCCTAGGTTCGAGTCCTGACGGAGGCAGGCTTTTCGACACTAGCTTTTCAGCTAGGTCGAATTCAGTCGTGTGTGGAGGAGAATTCTAAAGGCCGGCTGCTCTGATCGGTAGTTTTCCGTGGTTTCTCCGATCAACACCAGGCGAATGCCAGAGCAGTACCCCACCAAAACGGGCCACGGGCCGCGCGCGATCTGTCCTTCCTCTTCCTTCTCCTATCCTCTCCCCTTACACACACACACATTACACTAACATGCACTATTACACTACCACATATTCCGGTTCCATAGAACGGTCGGGAGCTTAGAGCTGGTCCCGGCTGAGGCGGTGCCTCGCTGGTGGGAGAGTCCGGGATAGGGGGAAACCCCACTAGCCAACGGAACAACACTAGGTCGGCGACGGATCTCACCATCCAGCGGGGGAAGATCACCACCATCTCCCGAGAAAAAACATGCACTACACTAACGGGTCTAATGACAAAAGCAGTGGACGCGCCCAAAAAAACGAAAAAATCAATCTATACCGATAAAAGTCATTCAATAAAATATCAGTTGTTAACCTTATAAATATTAACTACATAAATATCAACAAATAAAAATATATTTCACCTTGAATATAATTGAAAAACTATTTTTAAGAAAACATTAAGGGGGCTACCCCTCAACAGTCTCCTGAGAAAAGTTCTAGATGCGCCTTAACTCATTATGCTTAATTTCTGTTTAATTCTAGGGTTTGAACAAAAGCGTTTTTTTTCTTTTTTACGGAAATGCTTCTGGACGCTCGATCAATTTGGTCACATGGTGTATATTTTTTGTTAGACGTATTTCTAAACACACTGTACTTTTCTATAAATTCGATGTAACGACGCTGAAAATGACGGTCGGCTAGACTGTCAACAAACCATAGACCTCGACCTTCCGACTGAGGCACAGCGTGCGAGCGAATTTCCACGAGCGAGCGGGACACTTTTACTTATTCATGTAATTTATTATTTATCGTGCGGGATAATGGGGACATGACACATTGCTCGTATTTTGGCAGTCAGAATCTCATCTCAGCAATGGTAGTTTCCCCCAGAAACGACAATCAACTGATGTCACTGCAGCGCCCCTGACCGGGAGGTCCTAGGTTCGAGTCCGGACGGCGGCAGAATTTTCGATACTAGCTTTTCAGCTTGGTAGAATTCAGTCGCTGCCCGGAGGAGAATTTTAGCGGCTGGCTGCTCTGATCGGTAGTTTTCCGTGGTTTCTCCGATCAACACCAGGCGAATGCCGGAGCAGTACCCTAACAAACGGGCCCCGGACCGCGCGCGATCTGTCCTTCCTCTTCCCTGTCCTATTCTTTCCCTTTACACACACACTTACACTAACATGCACTACACTACCTCATATTCCGGAAGACCGGTCGGGAGCTTAGAGCTTGTCCCGATTGGGGCGGTGCCCCGCTGGTGGAAGAGTCCTGGTTAGGGGGAAACCCCACAAGCCGACGGTAGGTGGGCGCTGGATCTCGCTATCCAGCGGGGGAAGATCACCGCTATCTCCCGAGAAACAAACATGCACTACACAAACGGGACTAATGACCAAAGCAGTTGACGCGCCCGGAAACACGATAAAACCAAACCAAAACGATAGATGCTTTGAGATGTGATGATGATGGTCATGATGATTATGGCAGATGAGGTGAGCGACGAAAATGAAGATTAAGTGGATAGAGGTTTGAAAGGTAGCAGAAATGGGATAAACCCGTCGAAACCTACGCGCACTCATTAACTGGATATTTTATATCAGTATAACAAAGTTTTCGTCGATAAATCCATGAGTCGGAAAATCATTACATTTCAACCGAGGTGCACTCAAATAAGGGTTTGCTTTTAGGAAGTTGAAGAAAACCATACATTTTAACGATTGAGAAAAAAACATTACAAATTTTTGAAAAAGTATTACTTAGATGCATTCATAAGTAAAGAAAACTCTTTAATATAATAAAATAAGTTAAATTTGTGATAAACATTTAAATCATCGTACAGTTACTCGAAAGATGACTATGTTATTATCATTCCTGTTGTGCGTTTTTTCCATAAATTTTAACATTTTCCAGGTAGTAAATTGGCCATTATTTCAATTTCAAATTTTGTTTCTGACAATACCATTCTTCTCCAATAACATAATTTCAAAGGTAAATTCTGCATATTTATCAGGGAAGCGAATTATGATAAAAATAACTTGCACAAACACGCAAGAGGAAAGGCAGGAAAGAAAAGATGGAACACTCGCACAGTAATGGCGGTAATCTAAATCACAAGGAAATTGGCCCAGATTATTATATGTAAATAACAAAGCAATTGCCATCTGCTGTTCCTCGAAACGCGAACCGGAACTCGCGGTTTTCCACGGGGGTTGTTTATATCTGCGACGGTCGTTACCCGAGACCTGAAGCAACAGCGCTGCACCGCGGCCGCATTGCTCACCCCGCTCCCCGCGCCCGCGCCTGCGTTAAGCCCTCCTCTCCCAGCCAGCGCGGACGGGGCGGGGAGAGGGGAAACGGAGGGGATCGACGCGCTCAGTAACTGCCGGGGCATTTTTCACGCCCCGCGCTCCGCCCTGCTACGTCCCGTCTCAGTCCTCCCTTGCCTTTGCTCTCATCCTCGCGTCTGTGGTCTAGCGGAGTTTAGCTCAGAGCAGCATTAGACTCTGAACAGAAGGTCTTGGGTTCGAAACCCGACGGGGTGGAGTTTCGACACAGGCTAAATAGCTAGGTTTGGAGGAAAATTCCAGCCGCCGGCTACTTATTGGTGGTTCCTTATATTAATACCAGGCTAATGCCGGAGCAGTACCCTAACAAACGGAACACGGACAGCGCTCGATCTCCTCTCTGTGTAGCGACCCTGACCAGAAGGTCTCGGGTTCGAAACTCGACGGGGGGGGATTTTCGACAGGTAAATAGCTAGGTCTAGAGCAGAATTCTAGCCACCGGCTGCTGATTAGTGGTTCCTTATATTAATTCAAGGCTAATGCCCTCTACTTTCGCCTCTGCCCAACCTCTGCTTACTTTTCCATCCACCCTTCCTCTTACACATCTACTCTCGCCTTCATCTACTTATCCGTTTATGAACCTCGTCCACCGTTTTCTATAGACGATTCCACCTGTTTTCACTCATGCCCACATTATTACCCACTCCTCTACCTACGATAACCAATTGCCCTATCCCCTACCTTCCTCATGCTTTCTCTGCGTCCACCGCTTCCTCACCTGTATCTCTACAGCCACCTTTCTGCCCTCACTCCCACACCATCTCCCAAGTCCATACCTCGGCCTCCTACGACCGTCAGTGCTACGTACCTCCGCGTCTCCCAACGACGACAGCGAAATCCCCACGAAGAGGAATTACATTGCCTGGATTTTGTTTATTCGAAATTTCCTTTGCGGCGCGACCCGCAGATCCTAAAATAATTTGCTACAAGTTTCCGGGCGGGCCCGCACCGCCGCCGCACGGACGCACAAGGGACGGCCCCGCAGGAGAGCGGGGAGGGATGGGCTCCGGGAGGCTGCGGTTAGCACTGTGCCGGCAGCGGCCGATGGGGAGTCGGCCCAGCGACAAAGCGGGCCGCCAGGGCGGGCTGTGGCACGCCAGGCAAGGGCTCGACGCCGCGCCGGGCGCAAATGAACGCTCCCTGCGCGCAGGGCTCGTTAAGGGCTCTAAGGGGCTAAGGGCCACGGTGCGTAGCAGCGGCGGCTGAGGCTGTGATGGATGTGGTGTTGGGGGTGATGGTGATACGGGGTGGTGGAGACGGAGGTTGAGTTTGAGATGGGGTGGCGATCGTTGTGACGTTGGCAGTGGAAGTAGCGGCTGTGTTTGTGTTGGTGGTAGGGGAGGTGGAAGTGGACACGGTTTGATTGATATACTGCGGTTTTCACAGAGTTGGTTTGAAGGATATCAGCTCTTTCGGTGTCATCCAATCGGAAGGCTGAACGCCACCATTATGATGTTACTGTAGTGACGTGTAAGGTCCCAATTGGACAGAACACAAAACTGCTTATATCCTTCAAACGCCGCTCTGTGAAAACCGCAGTATAGGATAGTGTTTCCGGGCGCGTCAACTGCTAAGGTCATTACTTCCGTGATGTGTTATAATGCGTTTTATCGCGGGAGAGGTTCGCGAAAGAGGTTCTTCCGACGCGGAATGTCGAGATCCGATACCGAACTACATATCGGCTATCGGGAATTTCCTGTACCAGGTATCACCCACCAACGGGGTATCGCCCACCACTGTCCCAGACGAGACAAATTGTAAACTCCCGACTGACCTCCTGTCATCAGTGATAGTGTAGTGAATGCAAGTGTAAGTGTGTATAAGGAAAGGGTGAGGATAGGAAAAAGCAGAGGAAGGAAAATCTGGACGTTAGGGTACTGCTCTGGTATTCGCCTGGTGTTTATCGGAGAAAAGTTAGGAAACTACTGATCTGAGGAGACAGCTGAAACTGAGGAGACAGCTGTTACCATTCTCCTCCAGTCAGTGACTGAATACGACCTAGCTAGCTAGCTGTTGCCGAAATTTCTGCCACCGTTGGGACTCCAACCACGAACCTCGTAAGCCTAAGGTAAGTGGAGGCGGAGGCGGCCGCGATGGAAGCGGAGGAGCCAGCGTTTGAGGCGGAGGTTGCGAAGATGGCGATGGAAGCGACAGAGAGGAAAATTAGGCCGGCAGAGGAGGCGAAGGAGGAAGGCGGAGGAGAAGCTGCGACAACGGAAGCGAGTGAAATGCGGAAGCGATGGCGCGCTGGGTAGGGATTAGCGCAAGGTTAGCTCGGGGACAGTGTACGCAGAAGGGCTAATCGTTGAGGTACGGTAGAAGGGCACCCCTAAGAGGAGTATAGAAGACGGGAGAATGCATCTGTAAACGAAGTAACCCACTTAATGTTATGCGATAAGTTCATCATTACGGCGTTACATTTTTGAAAATTGTATGTAAAATAATCTCACATTTACAATCTTAAAAAAACATATGTAAATTATAACAAGGTCAAACCGAATATGAAGTCTAGCTAAGCTAATGTTCCTGTATTCTCACAGTTTTCTTTTCACGCTTGCTACATGATAGTTACTTTTATTTTTCTGCATTTCATTGAAAAGAAAGAAATATGATTCTGCTGAAGGTTCGGTTTCCTCAAACTCTGAAACTTTTGTCTACCGACCATGTTAAAAGCGGCAGAAAGACATGGAGTGAATAGTAGGTTAATAGTGCAACTTCTCGAGGGAAAAGGGAAGAAATTTTGACGAATTAGATAGCAGAAAGCTGAGTCGACATTAAATTCATACCCAACAAATATTACAAATTATCTTTGTGTGAGAAATGTTTATCTACGCACATCCTGAAGTTTCGTGAAAATACTTTTAACAAATTAACAAACCGTATTCAATTTTATTTTATTTCTCTTTCACATATAATATTTAATGTGATGTTTAAATTTATTTAATAATAATATTGATGTTACTACTAAAACATCGGTGAAGTTACAAACTTGTTGGTATAAAAAATTTTCTGAAGATAAATTTAGGATTCTAACATCATTGAACTATGAATAAGTTATTCAAAAATCAATATTATTTTGTTAAATATTAAATGTCTGTATAAAAAGTATACGATTATGATTTCCAATTACTTAAGATAGTTTAAAGAGTAGTTAATCAACACAGTAATTGAATTAATAATACAGAGGTAATAAGAAAGCAAATGAAACAATAAATACACTGAGAAGCAACAAAGAAAATTAATTTCAAAAGTTCATACTAATCTCAAAACTTCTTCCTTCTATTAAAAATTATATTACACCACCATTGAATATATTTTCTATATTTAAGTGAATTTCATCTTGTAAGGCATCCATCTTTTTATTCATTGAATTGCTCGTTTCCTCAGCTGAACAAAGGATATCGCAAGTTCAACAGTCACCCTGTCCAATTTCTCCTTAGAGTCCATTGCCTCGGATTCTCTCTCGGAATGGGCGTCTTGTGTCTTCTCCTTTTCTCAAGACTCTTTGTCACACTCTGTCCATTCAACGGGCTCTGAGAAATTGGCGAAAGAGCCCATTCCTTGATCCGGTCGTAGCCGTTCATCCGTGAAATAGCAGCCTTACCTTCCATGAATTATCGACAAGATTTTGGTGAAATTGGGTACTGCAGCTCCAAACATAAATTTATAGGGACATTTTGATTCAAGGAAAATGATATTTTCTTGAAACGCTGGCACAAACAAGCTGTTTCTCTCAACCCCAGCTCGTTTCTCGAATAGGTTTCTGGAACGAGAAGAGGAAAAGTGGTGGACTCTAAGATTTTGCTTGGTGTAGATTCCACTTGAATTCTGATCTTATTGGTCACCGTCGCGCTTACAAACGGGCACGTTTACTTGAAACAAATAAATGTTTATAGATGACTCTCTAAAAACCTGTGGTTTTTATCAAGAGGTTTGACTTACACGTATTGCTCTTTACAATACCTAATGTTATGTAGAAACATTATGATATAAGGGAGATCTTAATCAATTTTTTTGCCAATAATAGGTATTTTTCTTTTACGTTTGTTTCTTTCCTTAGAAGGGTTGAAACCCCTTTTAAAATAACGACCTATTTCTATCTCCTCAAAAAGCTTTAACATTAAATTACAAAAATTGGCCGCAATGTTATTAATAGTTAATCAATAGAGACACAGAAAATAAAACCAATTAATTTCAATCATTATGCGGGTTAATAAGTAGAACCCTATAAAAATACAAAAATACAAAAATCAAAATTTAAAAGACAATAGCTGTCCTTTTCCTTTTGTATGACAGTGAATCGTGGATAATTAAAGGAAAAACAAAAAGCAAAATTCAAGCACCTTAAATAAGATTCCTCAGGAGTTAAAGTCTGCACCAAATATGGTCTCATAGGAAATGAAGATATCCGAAAAGATTTAGGCATTTATAACATAAATGAAGAACTAGAAAATTATAAAGATTCTTGGAGACAACACATACATCATTCTAATGGACGCCAATATAATCTCTCATCTGGTAATGCTCTATCGACCCACTGGCAAAAGAGATGTCGGAAGACCTAAGAAAAGGTGGCAATAATAGGGATGTTAATAATAATGATAAAAAGGAAGCAGAAGGAAGAATATAGTGAAGACGGAACAGACTCCTATGTCTACTCCTTGAAGTGAAGAAGAATTTATTAATAGTTATTTAAATAAATAATAATTTAACATTAAACCGAATTTAAAATTAACCATTAACGTTAACCCAAACGCCCAAAATTAATCTAGTGCACATAGCACTCGCCCATTGTTGTGTTCGCACGCAGTTGTTGGAGCTCTCTGGCAGTGTTGACTTTTATTGAAAATTATTAACAACTGAAATTATTAACAATAAAAACAAATTTTCAGTGCATATTTCGAGAGCGTATTAGGCAGGTCGTCAGAGGCCTTGCTTATGCATTCATGTAGTTTCCCGGCGCCATACATCCTAGTATTAAACTTCTTCGACAATTATTGCTTAAATGGGCAAAATGATTGCAATTCCCTGTCACAGAAGATGTTTTTATTTTAGAATATTTGTATTTTTGTACAGGTAATATAAAATGATGCGTTCTGTATTTATTAGATAGTTGAAAGTGTTTTGTAGTGTTAGTGCGAAGTGCTATAGTTGCTAGTGACAAGGAAAGCAATATTATTGATGTTTGTTGTTACACAATATTATTGATGACTGTCTTTATTTCGCCGAGCTGAAGGTCCGTCTCGTTTTACGAAAGGTCCTGAAAAATTCTAGTTGTAGCTTATAAAAATGTATTTAACTTTTGAAATTGTACATTTTGGATGCTAAAAGTAAACATCTGTAGTTTACGTACAGAATAGATGAGCACATATAAAAGTAAGTGGGATTTTGTACCACAGTTCTACGTCTTGGGGACTTCCTTCAAGAGAACCGATAGCAAATAAATTGTTCCTTTTCTGAAAGAACTTGGTCAAATTTTATTGACAAAAATAAGTTCTTCACTCAACCATTGAGGTAAGACATTTGAACGTTAAATGCTTATTGGTGAATCTAGAAATCTACCTCTTGATTTGTTTTGGATAGTACGGTGTTGAATGATAGCACAGACATGCGCAAAGGGCGTGGGGCACTGTGCCCTCCAGAAGCTCTCTCGAAAGGATCTCCGCAGTCCTACGAAATTAAACATTTTTTCTGTAAATATGATTCAATCCTCCTCATTCAAACTTCTTAAGCAGACAATTTGATGAATTGACATACAACATTTGGGGAAGAGGCTTTCCAAATCAACTGGCAACAAAACAACATAAAACCAATTCTAAAATATTATCTTTGTATCACAGTTCATATATTTACTAGCAAAATAAGTATTGTTTAATAAAAAAAAATAGTTTCATAGAAAGGGGACGTATCGGATGGCAGAGGGGCCCAGAAATATAGATGGCCCCCTTCTTCTTTTGACTGCGCGCGTGGTTTGGATGATAGTTCTGAGAGTCGTAACAAGCCTTTAATGAAAAGGGAGTGTCCAGTACCCTCTGCTTTGGCTGGTCCATGATTTACGTTGGAATTTCATTTCGCTGCCGCTGTTGAGGACGCAGCGCGGACGTCGCATCGCGCCGTCAGCTGTTCCTCATGGCCCTGAGCGACCTCGCCACCTCTGACCCTTCCTCCCCCTTCTCCCCTTCCCCCTCCTTCACCCTGGGCGCAAACTGCGCTGACACCGTTCGCGGACCGCTCGACCCTGAGGTCAACGGAGCAACCTCTCCACCCTGCGGATCCTCTAAATTAGGCAGCTTTCGCCGTAACGAGCGGGGCGCGTTAACCAGTGGCGCAGCGAGCAAGGCGCGCTGCGGCCTGCCACAGAAAATTGAAGCGAAGTGGTGGGTTACTTTCTCACTTTAATACGTACTTACGTAGTAAAGAGAAACTTTTGTTATCGTGTGGTGGAAATCGGCGATTTTTCGACAGAAAAACTCTTATTGTCAGGCCCTGATAACGAAAAAGTGGATAAATCTTGTTCCTCTATAAAGTAAATTACTTCATCTTCACATGTGGAGAGTCCTTCTCTTGTGGGTCCTTGATATCTGGAAAATTGATTGTCGGCAAAACGGCTTACTGTGTTTAAAGCTAGTTCCTAAACCTTTCAGACGACTTTCTCCGAAGTAGATATCCCCCTATCGATTTGAATGAACTTAAGCCCCTGTGTATTTGAAATTGATATTTTGATTTTTGGGGTCACTTTGCATGCATTAAATACATTTTGAAACTTTTCTCAAAAATGCTTTCAAATTTTTTGATTAATCTTTGTCCTCAGGTTACAGAAGTGACATATAAAAGAATGGTGCAGGTTTAATTTTCGTTAAATGAAAATAATCAATTTTTAGGCAATTATTTCTCAAAAAACTGCTCAAGTTTTCAAAAGAAATCTCTTCAAACGTATTAACAGACGCTAAAAAATTCACGCTGGTTCTAATTTCGGCGAACACTCTGTATTTTCAAAAATTGCAAAAAATTAATATGGCAATAGTAAAGTGTTGTAGATAGATTTTTTTCTTCATATCTGGTTGAAATATCATATCTTTAAAAATTACCTGTATAAGTTTTTGAAAAAGCCGATAATTTTATACGTAATTTCTGCTAGAAGCTAATTCAATAATTGCATTAACTGCATAATTGCATTAATTGCATAAATTATTTATAAAAACATTTTTTCATTAAAATTGTTAGTTTTCCACGGATAAAGAAGAAGATCGCTTAAAAATGGCACAGGACTAAATTTCGTTGAACTCCAAGTTGAAAATTACCAGTTATAAATAATGCGAGAAGGTATGTACTGTTATACTCCACTATTTCATAAATAAAATCTATTTTAAAAAATTCTTAAAAAAGGTCCTGTACATTTTTTTAAGAACGAGATTTTGTGTCCTGCGCCTTCCTACTGGCCGCTTATGGGATTTTTCCAGCCAGGTATCTCCCACCAGCTGAGCACCGCCCTTGCCAGGACCAGCTCAATGGACCCGACTGCTCTTCTATCATATGTGGTAGTGTCGTGCACGTAGGAAAGCGGTGAGGATAGGACAAGGAAGAAGGAAATTGGTTTGGTTTGCTTTGGTTTGTTTTTTTCGTGTTTCCGGGCCCGTCAACTGCTTTGGTCATTAGTTCCGTTAGTGTAGTGCATGTTCTTTCTCGGGAGATGGCGGTGATCTTCCCCCGCTGGATGGCGAGATCCGGCGCCGACCTACCGTCGGCTAGTTGGGTTTCCCCCTAACCAGGACTCTCCCACCAGCGGGGCACCGCCCCAGCCGAGACAAGCTCAAGCTCCCGACCGGTTTCCCGGAATATGTGGTAGTGTAGTGCATGTCAGTGTAAGTGTGTGTGTAAGGGGAGAGGATAGGACAAGAAAGAGGAAGGAAAGATCGCGTGCGGTCCATGGCCCGGTTGGTAGGGTACTGTTCCGTCATTCGCCTGGTGTTGATCGGAGAAACCACGGAAAACTACCGATCAGAGCAGCCGGCCACTAGAATTGTCCTCCAGGCAGCGACTGAATTCGACCTAGCTGAAAAGCTAGTGTCGAAAATCCTGCCGCCGTCAGGACTTGAACAAGAAGAAGGAAAGATCCCGCTCGGTGGGCCATTTGTTTAGGTGTTGCTCCGGTACTGACCGGGAATTGCCTGGTACTGATCAGACGAACGTACAGTACGTTCCCTTCCATCTTCACCATCTGGTTTCTTTCATTTGTTCTTCTCTTTTAAGGCGGACCACGTCTAAAGCATCCCGAGCATTACAATCAAAGTACGGTAGTAATAATATCGTATTCTATGTCGTCTCATCTAGTGTTGTTTCGGAAACCGTTTGCACTGAATTTCGATATTACGCTTATGTCCACAGTTTAACTACCACAGTGTTTTCGTGGTATATCCCAGATTTCTAAATGTAGGTCGTCAGACTCGTTTTTCCTAAAAGATTTATAAAATAGAAACGACCATCCTTCCAATAATTTTATGCTTCAGTCTGGATTTATCTACCAACGTTCGTGTTCTGTTCTTAATTTTATCACGAATACTTTATTCCAGTCTGCTTCCTGCGAGTCATGATGTGAATAGGGAACTAATTGAGGTGAATAAAGTCTTGTCGTGCATCTTTAATCGAAGCAGATGTAGTCAAAAGGATTCCTGTTCGTTGAAACGAGTTTTACATTTTCATGTAGTGGATGAACTGCGAAAGATTCATTACTAAGCCAATTCTCACGTTCCCATTTTCTCGTAATGGGGTCAAGGTCGTTTCTGCAGTTGCTCAAATTCCGCGTTTTAAGATAGAAAAGATATTACGTATTCAAAAGAGAAAAACGTTTCCATTAGACTTTCGGTTCTCTTTCGGTAGACAAAGAGCAAGAGAGTGTTGCAGATTGGTATGCAAAGCTGACTTTTATTCATAGACCCTTCTTAATTGTTGGTTCTGTTATCGTTCTTGCTAGGTAGAGGTGTGGCATTGTTTAATTAAGTTAACGGTAACGAAAATATCTTAATAAGAATTTTATGACAATCGTCAATCGGTAACAAAAAATAATATGCAATATAGTTATTTGTGGACTAATTACGAGCTGCGAACTAAAAATATGTGGGATTTAATAGATGTTTTTAATATTACAAATTCCTTCTCCCACGCATTTTCTTGCTGTTTTTAGCAAATATGACACGTATTTAATCCATTTATCCTTTCGGTAGAGATAACTGATGCGATTTTACCTCCTGTTAATGGTTGAATGGTAGCGATAAACGCGTTGGCTTGCTTCCTGAATTGTTAACATTAAAGTAAATTAAAATCATATGGTGAGCAATTCAGTGTTCGCTTAAAGAACAAATTGTCAGAAGTCACAGTTCGGAAATGATTAATTAACGAAGAGCTTACGTTGCACGTAAATTAATTAGATTTTTGTAAATAAGTAATTGTAATAACCATGATTAATAAATAACACAAAAACATTATGAAACACATGATTTTATGCCATGTTGTCATGACATTCACGAGTAACGTAATTTTCATAATTCAATGAACAAAAATATTTTCAGATTACGTGTACCAGAAACTATTATGCTAATGTAGTGACCGTAATGGTAAATACTAGTAGCTACATCTGATAAGATGTAAGCAACCGTAAGCTCTGTTCGCTGTAGAATAACCGGAAGCTACGGCCTGATCGTATTTACACACAATACGGGCCCCATGTAGCTCCGCAACAAACATCCACAGAGTTACGAGTAACTCCTCAAGAAATAACACCTCGACGACAGCGTAAACTACACGCGAAAGCTACGAGCCTCCGGTCCATAAAGCGCGACAAGGCAGCGCCGCAATCCTTTCAGCGTCGCCGTGTGTCTTTTCTAATTGGCCCAAACGTCGCGTCTGGCCTCCGGCTTAATCTGTTTGCTCGACCACCACCTCCACCACTACTCCTCGCCCTCGCCACCACTACTCCTCGCTCCTCAAGACGCAGCGGATAAGGCGTTGGGTTGGAGTCTTCTACCGGAAACAGGGTTGCCACTTACGTAGAGAGGAATGTTACCAAAGCGAAGTAAAATTGCTTTGAATGTGAAATGAGGATCTTACCCTCACATGCACTACACCTATACACTTGTCGGGAGACTACCGGGAAAGGTGGCTCAGGGCATCGGCTGATTTCACTGTAGTGCCTTTTACCTGGAAGTCCTTTCCATTTTTTGTTCTAAACTCACCCCTTACTTACACACACACTAACGTGCACCTCACTACCATACAAGCCGGGAGAGCGATCGGGAGTTCAGAGATTGTCCCGGCTGAGGTGCTGCTTCGCTGATGGGAGACTCGCTGGTTGCAGAACAACCTTCTAGCCGACGTAGGTATGCGCCGGATGTCGACAGCCAACGGGGGAGATCACTGCCACCTCTCGCGTTAAAAAAAAAGCACTAGACTTTTGAGACTAATAACCTTAGCAGTTGACGCGCTTGAAATCACTAATCAATCAATCAACCAATCAAATGGAGTGATCATGTGGTGTCTGATATTTTGGCGAAATTAGATCGTTATTGGAGAGAGGGGTTATTTTTATGATCCAAGTGATTTCAAGAAATGGCAATTAATAGCGATGATAATTTATTGGTATATTCAGTCGTACACTTCCTGTTTGGTACAAAAACGTGCATTCGCTTTTCAATTTGCTGCGAAATCTGAAAAGTCAGTCAAATAATAATTATATATTCTTTTTAAAGTTAATAATGTTCTAAGCAGTGTATTGATTATCAGTTATAAAAAGTTAAGTAAAGTTGTTTGTTTATGAATGGATTCATCCTATAAGAAAATTCTTCCTAAAGATGTTGAATGTAAAATCATATTGCTTTATATAATTGAATTGTATTACTGAACACAAATTTTTAATGTATTAATTTTCTAGAACTGTCATTGAAAGTTCCTTGATTATTTCAACTTCTTTTTCCCATTTCGTCGTTTTGGGAAAAGAAGGAGCCGTCAACCTGGCAACACTGAGTCGATTAGAGGTAACTGCGGTGGGATGGGGCTCAGAAAAAGTATGCCAGATGGCGAGAGCCGCAATCCTAGAGTGAAGAAAAAGTAACTGAAGAAACACTTCCAGTGTGAATGCGGAAGGCAGGTGTTGACACAATTCAGAATCATTTGAATTTTCCAGTATCGCTATTTACTGTCGATAGTTTTGTCAATGCCCTCTGAAAAAAATGGAGTAAAATATGATATTCTCGTAACAATTATTTATTTTCAAAGTTACCACTTCTGAGGTAGTTTCCTTTATTTTCACGTCACATTATTAGCGCAATAATGCATTGGTCTGTCAACTCACAATCTGTTAGCAGCAACAAACTGAAACATTTCAGTACATTGAATAAAATCCGCCATATGCTCAATAGAATACGTCGTAAATGACCATGTTCCAAGATTTTTAACACTGTAAAAATGTAGTACATCAAAATTGTATAATTACCTGTGCGTGGGAAACAAATTGAAAACTAAATCTGGAAGCGACAAAATGTTTTGTGGAAACACAAAACAACATAACTGCAAAAAGGGACCATTGTGAGAAAAATATTTACATACGACGCTACACCCGCAAGTGCATTCAGCATGTTGAATAAATTTCGAATTAAATGAAAATGTTTTGGCAAAGTTTATAAAATAATACGTAAATAAATGTGTAGCGGGGGACACGCAAAATTATTCTCTCTGCAAGAAAACAAAAACATTAAATTCAAATATTCTGAAAATAACAACAGGCGTTTGATATTTTAAATAAAACAAAAATATCATAATAATGATGATAATAACAAAACTCATTTCGTTGCATTCCAAGAATACTCATTATAGCCATTAATTACTCTAAATTTAAAACGTCGGTAAAAAGAGAGAGAACACCATGGGAAAGAAGACTGATTGAGAATCACAGGGAAACGAAATGGTTGGTCGAGGCATTTTCCTGAAGCACAAGGCAAACATCAGATAAAGAAGACGATGAACATGAAAAAGGTCAAAATAGTCTTCTTAATTTAGAAAATAAGCAAATCGAAGTAATCATTTAATAGGGAATCGACCGATGTGACTGATGACAAGCAAAAGAAGATTGACGGTAATAATTAGCAGTGGGACACTACACTATCACATATGTCGGGAGACCAGTGGGAACTTTAGTCGATCCGGGATGGGGCGGTCCTCAGATTATGGGAGATACCTGGATGGAGAAACTACGCAAGCCAGGTATATGTCGGCGCCGGATGTCACCATCTTGCGGGGTACGAACACCACCACCTCCCGTGATAAAACCATGCACTGTACTTACAGATCTAATTACCATAGCACTGTACGCGCCCGGAAACACAAAATAATAAATAAATAAGAAATATTACCCGCGGGCCGAAAAAAAATACCCTAGGACTGAGAACTACTAATTTAGAAAGTCTGAAATTCATGACGTGGCTCTAGAATTGAGCTGTAGAATAATAAGATGAGATAAATATTAATATTTATTTAAGGAAGAAAAACATTATATAAGTCTCATCTTTTCTTCTTCTTTTCCTTTTTTATTTTTTTTATTTCCTTTTTTCTCTATTTTCTTCTTATTTTCCTGTTGTTTTTTTTAATTTTTATTTTTCTCATTTTTCTCATCATCTTACGTCGCTACAGTCACATCCGTTGTTTCCACCACTTCCATTTTCCTAAGTGGCTCGAACATGGGGACACCGACAAAGATCCTGGTGACGGCAGCGCCCCCGCGAAAAAGCGGCCAATATGAATGAGCGAACACGTGTTCGGGCGAGGGGATTTGCGGCTCGTGATGTGTGGCGGCAAGTGGCCGCGCGTAAATTTAGCCCCATCTGCCCCAAGGCGCTGGCTGCGGCGGCGGCGGAGATGAAGACGGCGTACAGTGAGAGAAACGGGCCAGAAATGAGACGTCGGTTAGAAAATTTGTTTCATTCACGGTTATTCGGAGGTACAGTTTTAGTGTTCAGGAAAAAAATTGCTTTTAATATTGTCATTAGAAGAAGCGTCACATCTACAAAATTCTAATTTTTCACGGTTTTATTCTGGGCGGATTCTGGGCGTTAATATTTCGGTTAAAGACAAACGGATTACTCTAAGACTGCGTGAACTTCGTTTGCTTTTTAGTAAAAATATATTATTTTCTAAACAGATTTCTTTACTTAACCCAAATATGGCGATGTTTAAATGTTATATTTTGGTTGTGCACGGATAATACATGCAGAAAAAAGGCAATCAATATTTCTTCTTGATTGTCAATATATGTTTGCAAATAAAAGTATCCAAAGTTTTTTTCTGACAATCATTTATTTCAGCAATTGCACAACGTTTCGTAACTAGTTTTGTTACATCAACAGGTGCTTAGTGAGGGAACTGTTATCCCATTGAATTACCTCTGCAGTAGAACAATCGAGGAAACATTACGAAATTAACTCACACTCACTCAGGTAATATCACATAACTACTTTGTTAGAAAAAAAGGAAAATTTTGTTTTTGAATTGGCTCATGAATCAGGTTAATGAATTGACGTCATAGTGTTTTGGATTTCGAGCATTTAGATTATTATACTTTTGAAAAAACAAACCCTGAATATTTATTCTTATTAAACTCGATATAATTTTTGAACCCGTTTCCAATTATATGATAAAGTGCGTGTTATTTCTTCCGCTTTTTACGATCGCCTGGCTCTTTGTGTGGCGGGCGGCGGCACTTCCTCCGAAACCTCCTGGCCACGCTGTAGGCCTCCGCCAGGTCCAGCCGGCGCCCCCCGCGCCCCGCCGCTCCCCGCCGCTCCCCCCGCCCGCTCTGCCCGCCGCCCACGCCTCGCTGCTGATCCCCGCCGCCCAAAACCCGCCGCTCCCCCCCCACATACTGCCCGTCGCCCACAGCCCGCCACCCACGGCCCAGGAGTTCTGTGCGAGGTGCGGACGCTCCGCCTTCGAGATAGTTATTACCGCCATTACACCGATAGAGAGCAAATGGCGGTGGCGGTTGAAGTTTGTATTCCGAGGCGATAGCCGATGTTTATCACCAACAACTAAGACCATTAATTGTGTCACAGACTGCGTGTCGTTCGTACTATTATCTTTGACTATTTCACTCATGAAATTTACATGATCAACATATTACAGTGCATCTGGTATGCCCCAATACGAGCGGAGTATCTAAAAACAATTTTTGCTTTTTCTATCTGATTTTTCTTACTACCTCTCTCTAATTGTCTAATATTCTGCGATGCATTGATCATAAAAGGTGGTGTTTTTAATGCACGAATTTGACTAATACAATTAATATCTCTGGCATATTCTGAAATCCATCAGAATGTAATTTCAATCGTGGATTATTGCGCACACTTGTGGTATATCAATCCTTTCTATTGCGCACACTTGTGGTATTACCTGTGGTACGTTTTTAAAGAAAAATTCATTTTAATAAGACACGTTTGTTCAAGTACACTTCTTGTTTCTTCCAGGGGCTTTTCCAGCGTCAGGGGATGTCGATTTCGTCTATCCCCGTCGCGTACTCAATATATCCCTCATGGGGATACACACTTTACACGAGACACTGACACACTTGCTGGCACCTCTGTCTGTTGTCAGCAGACTCACAACGCGATAACATGAATGACAAGGGACAAACAGCCATGCCCGTGGCGGGAAACGAACCCGAGACCCTTCCGACCGATGTACTGTGTCTGCACACGCTCTAGCCACCTCGCCAATCCAGATCTGCGTTTCTTTCAATACAATTGCTCTAACATAATATTTCTGCACATTTTTTCATTTGTAATTAATGTTCTTATTGATTCGATTTATCAATACTTTAGAAGAGATTTTCCTTCTTGAATTTAAATGTGGAAAATATTTAACATTCTGTGTTCGCACAAAAAAGTTAAAGAAAACATTTGCACCGTTTTTTAGAAAATGTCATCTGAGCGTTTCTCTAAATGAGGAATTTTGAGTTCGTTTTCACAGAAGAGTTTTGAGTCTTCGAGAAACTTCATAGCACATCACTTGTGAAGTACATGTACCCATAACTGCAACAATGTATACAAATTGCCGGTAGTGTAAATAATAACGGCGTGAGAGAGATATCAAAAATTACAATTGTGTAATTTTTGAAAAACAAAAGAATAGAAAATCACGTTTATGCTATCTTTCTTAGTACATTTAGAACTATCCCTATGGAAAGTTTAAGGATAAAAATGGGATCCGTGGTTGAGAAATATTTGGCTTTGTTATTTTTTATATTGCCGTCTTTCTTTTTCTTTTTATATTGCTCATTTATCTTCAATTTTGTTGTTTTAAGATGCCGAACGCTGGTCGGCCAAGGCTCGTAGCGTGCTGTCGAGGAAAAAAAGAACAGAAACAGTAAGACTGAAAAAATTTCAAACTTTTTTCAAGTTTCGAAAATTTAGAGTTAACAGTTAAAATCCTGTCTATGTCATCTTTCTTGGTGTATGTCACTCTATTTTTACATTGAATTTAAAGAATAGAATTTGGAGCCACTTTTGAGAAAATTTTGAAAATGTCCCAGGCACTTCTTGTAATGTATCCCCAAAAATAACACATAAAAGCCATTTTCCTCTATGTTATTGTTGTTGTTTTCAATAATTACGCCAATGTAATTGTTGATAATATCACTTACGCCTTTAATATGCACATTTTCATCGACTTATTTACATTACTGCATTGTTAGTGAATACAGTTGTAAATGCCTTCCAATGAAATATTTCGAAAACTCAAAAGTTTTCTTTGGAAAGACCTTCAAATTCATATTTACAGAAAAACGCTGAAATGACATTCTCCCAAACGGCTCCAAATTTTCCAACAAAATGTTTCCATACGATAGGGCAAAGTTTTACTCTTCTATAATGTGCTGAAAATCATATTTCATTTATAATATTAGGGGACTGAAAAATTGAGAAAATATAAAAAAAAATATTGTTTGGGCGGTGATAAATTGCAGCTAAGAAGAGAGGGGGACAAAACTGAAAGTTAGTTGCTAGTTGCAACCAAACAAATTAGAAAACTAATTAGTACGAGAAAGGTTATGCCATTCAGTAGCACCACTACACATTAATTTTTTCAAAAGTATGAGTAGCTTTTGCATGGAACATGGGCAATTTTGAAACAATTGTAATCAATTATTTCCCCAAAATGGCTTCTTTCTTTCCTTCGATTCTTTCGATTCTATCCTTCGATTCCCCCCCCCCCTCACATGTAGCAAGAAACGCAAAAAATTGGAGCTGGTCCATTTTTCGGAATTTGTAACGTATCTTAAAACGTATTTTTTTATTTAATAACCGAAAATAAAAAAGATACATGAACTGGACTGAAATAATTAACTGTCGATTTATTATTAGAAATGAAGGCTGATCTCTTTCAAAACATTTGAAGTAAAAATATCGGCATTTTCGCTTTTGCTTGAAATAAAATAACCCTTTAAAGAAGAAACGAACAAAAGACGTAGTGTTCCCCGAAGAAAAAGACTCCAGCTGTCAGGAGCGACCGAGTGGAAAGAAACGAGACAAGCAGACGCTTTCAGGCTTTGCTTCTGAGCCCGCTCGTCCTCAAGCTACGCCCAGTTCCTCCTTACTGTTCTTGCGGCAGTTTGAGGCGCACACCTTTTCTTCCTGTCCATTCGATTTACTCCAGCCTACCGACTCCTCTTCCAACTCCATCACATGATCTCATTCGTTTATCCTCGAGCACTGACATGCGCCCACCCAATGTTAAATTCCTGGTTCCAGTTTTGCTCACAATTCTTTGTTTATTTACTCAACAAAACTACCTTTCTAGCTGTCCATCAGGATGGAGCTCATGTGTCCAAAACTCCGTGGCCGGGCACGTTCACTAGCTATTCACACGTTCATCCTTCGTTCTTCATTGTTCATCTGTCCGCATGTTCTCGCTTTTTCCAATCTACATGTCACTAAAAACACCACCCAGGTGCTTGCTCTGCCACATGGAAGGTGACGTGATTGTTGAACAGACGAACAACAGCCTGTCTGTTCGCTCAAACCTCTGTTTAAAAGATCATTCCACCCATGGCTCCGTACAATGGTATTCTATTTATTTTTTGCCTGTTTAACTGCCAATTTGTTATTTCTCATCTGATGAATTTCATAAGATTTATACTTTAAGTTCATTCAACAATTTACATTGTCTAATGCAACTATGGATGTCGCTTTATTGCGTTCCTGCCATTCCGTCAAGTTTACCCATTTGTATGCCATTAAGACAATTGAGATGATTTAGCAATTACAAAGATGAAAACAGAATTGAACTATTCATTTGAACTATCAAGAGCGTTTACTTACTACGCCTTGTGACGAAGACGGGCGCTTTAAAGAAATGTAGTTTGCGCCATTTGCATCGCATTTTATAATGCAGCAATTGGTCACGACGTTTTAAGTATAAGATTTCGAAGATAGTTGTTTCTGTTTGTAAGTCACAAGAAACGTAACGTGTATTTATCTTTTAAAGTAGTGTTTAATGCACGAATGGGGAGGTAAATAATCATTCACGCCATTCCAGAACGTCAAAGATACTACTTCAGATTCGTTCATCCCATTTTATTACTAGTTTCTATGCTCTTAACCTATTCTCCCATACAAGCTCATACACTTCGATTAATCTACTCATACATTACCTCATGTGCCTGATCCAATCCCAACACGTTACCTCCACCTAACAACCCTGCTTTTCACCTCAATCAGAAATGACTCAACTTCCGAATATCTTTTATCGGCTACGATGGCTCAGTGGCAATATTGCAGCGTCTCTGCCTTTCTCTGCAACATCGCTGACAAGGAGGTTGTATGGACAGGGACACGTGACAGGGATATTTGAAATAAAAAAACTAACAGAAGTTTTACACTCGCTTCAAACTACATCTTTTGAAATAATCATTAAATGGGAATGGGATGGGTCTGAATAAAACAAATATACACAAAAATTTTCTGAAGAACAATATACTGACGGAAGTTTGTTTAGTTTTTAAATGGTACCTATACAAATTTACAATGTTGCTGATAAGATTAAAACTATTGTTTGGGTAAATACATATTTCTTATCGTTCAAAAATTCGAACATGACAAGAGAGAGGAGAAGAAAATAAAGCGAAAGTGGCGAAAAAGAAGAACTAGTAAAACGTCAACATAGGCACAAATATGGATTTGCTCCATAGGTTGCTTATTAGCTCAGATCCATTCATTTTGAGCTAATGCGCCAAAACTACAACTGCACCTAAAAAAGTGAAACCCGAACTCTTAATGTTATTAGAATCAAGGAATGAGGCAAAAGAGACAGTATCCTTCAAAGAATCACTCTTAGAAGAATGCGCGAATTGTGATTCAAACTAAGTTGCAAGTATTTGTCATTCCTCTAATTGTATTTTTTGTTTTTATTTTTTCATTTTAGGTTTTTTATTCTTGTAAACCTTCATTTTATTTTCTTGCAGAGTATGCTTTGTAGAATTCAAATATTACGTCCAATAATATTAAACAAATGTAACGTTCGACAAACTCTCATGAGGGCTAATACAAGCATTCAAATTTTCTCAATATTTAAAAAAAAATAAAAGAATTTAAGTTCTACAAATAGATTTGTTTATTTGTACATTATTTACACAACATGCCTCCAAAAACTACTAGAAATTCATTTCAAAGGGAGTTATTAATTTTTTTCTCCTAGATAGTCAAAATTTCACACTGTGCGGCGTGTAGTTCGTTGCTGAATTTCACGTTCCAGTGTGGAGGAACACCGCCACTCCCAGCCTGTATCAGGCACTATACTCACAACCGGCTGAGGTGGCTCAGAGCATCAAGCGATGTCACTCCAGTGCCTCTGACCAGGAGATTCTTGGGATCGAGTCCCAACAGTGGTAGTATCTTCAACACTATTTTCCTAACTAGGTCGAATTCAGCCGCTGCCAGGAGGAGAATTCTAGTGGCCTGCTATTCTGATCGTTGTTATCCGCGGTTTCTTCGACCAAGCAAATGCGAAAGAAGTGCCTTAACAAATGGGCCATGGATCACGCGCGATATTTCCGTCCTCCTCCTTGTTCTAGCTTCTCTTCTTACTTACACCCACATTTCAGTTTAGTTAATGCCTTATTTTACGTAGACATTTACCTGCACAACACCACCACGCATGTTGGGAGACCAGTCGGAAAGCGTAGAGGTAGTCCCGGCGGGGGGAGGCACTAGTGGGAAATTCCCAAATGGGGAATACCCCGCAAGTTGTGGGACGGCTCAGGATCTCACCATGTATGGTAGAAAGAACCCCTACACTTCTCGTGATAAAAATGCACTACACTCACGGAACTAATGACCATAACAGTTGACGCTTTGGAAAACACGAAATAATCAATCTATTTGTAACCTACGACTTTTTGCGTCTTTCTCAGTCCTGCCACAAGATGACGCGTGATCGCGACCGTATCAAGCAGTGCTACAGATCAAGTGACTCTAGCGGCACGACCGAGAAAGACGCGAAAAGCCGTGCCATATTCCATCTTGGAGATGCCCTCAGATGCCTCGTTAGAAAAACCCAAGTATAGAGCGATTTTTATAACAGAGGACCATTTTGACATCTAGTGCTGGCGACATAACTGAAGAGTCGTTGTGTCATTGAGCACATTAGACTCTCCTTCCTCCATTCGTTTGTTTGCAGGTGGCTAACTTGAAAATGGCTTCGACGCTTCCTTTTGTGATGTCCTCGTCCGACGAAAATATAGTGCGCCACGAGAAATAATTATATATATATATATATATATATATATATATATATATATATATATATATATATATATATAGACACACACACCTCAACGAAACTCTTAAACTTCTGTATAGTGACATCTTCACGAGAGCCATGACTAAACACTTTACGAAGAGGCGTGGCTGAACACCTGTCGCGGCGGAGGGAAACTTCTCAGAATGTGATGTTCACTTGTTTAGCGAACTGTCATTTTGGCTCATTATTAGGCGGATTCATCTATATAGTTGCTCCCGGAAACAAAGTATTCATTCACATCTTTCCGAATCCCGCCCTAGACACCCACGTCTATTCATTTCAGAAATCCTTCCACTATCTGTCCGTCAACGCGGCAGCGGCGAAGTTGCGGCAGAACAGAAGCTTCCTTCCATCCCCTTCCCTCCTTTCATCGGGAGCCAATCGATGTGGGTGAAAGTGATCGCGAATAGCACTCGGCCGGCGCCGCCCACGCCTCCCCCGCACTCGCTCCGCTTCCAGAAGGGCTAATTGGGGCCGCTCGAGGGCCACGCGACCTGGCGCCGTCGCGACCGATTGAGGCTACGAGACGCAGAATTGTTCTCAACTGTTGTAGCTAAACAGTGCAATCGCCCTGCATTACCTTTCTCAACATCTACCATTTTATTTATTTCATGTCACTTTATGTAACAAAAACAACCACAACCAGAGTAAAACTGGACAAGGCTCTACGAAAATTATCCTTCTCTGCACTATACTTTGAATATTTGTTTTGGATTGTTCAAAAACCAACTTACGAATATTTCTAGTTTTTGAAGAAACATGTTCGAAAAAATTATTGTAAATTTATTTTTGGGACCTAAAGATTTGACATGTCGTATGACTTAAGGTTTAGCCACTAATTTTCTGGAAGGAATAATTTCATTTGAAGTTTGATGTGTACAAAAGAAGCTCGTGAAGTTTTTCGCAGATTGCCTTGAGTTTGCTAGTTGCCGACCAATTAACAGTTTTCTAACTTGTGTTTCTCTGACATAATTTCGTAATTGACGTCTAAAATTAGGGCTGGGAAAAATCAAACAATAATTGGAGAATTTTATTATTTTAACAGCGTACGTCAGATACTTTTCTGAATTCTTTTTTTCCTTTTGAAACGTATGGTGTAGACGGTAAAAAATGAATCGATGACTCAAAACTCAATTATGGTCAGATCAGTTTTAACAAATATTTATTCTGAAATGTATGCACCGTTCATATTAATTAATAGTTTTCTAGTGAGTAAAATGCTCATCTGAGGATTTTGTGAATAAATGCGTTCACGCTTGAAGAAGTGGCTACTTTATATTAGTATTGTTTATATTTCCAAGAGATTACGACACAGGATACACAACTGAGGTTTATTTTTAAATTAACAATAATATTTTTTGCATCGTAAATTGACAATTAATTTGGAATTATTGGGCAATTGGGTTAAGTGTCAAAGTTTCGTAATTTGTTAGAGTTATAGATTTGTTTAAAGTAGAACAATATCTGTCGAATTTCCCAATTCTTAGAGCAGATAAAAATAAATATATCTATACGATCCATAAACGGTAGAGTGCGATTTTAAAATTTCCATAACACATCGCTTATTGCTTGTGCTATTTAGGTTGATTACTCCCTTCTATCTCAATCTTTGGAATAATTTTCTGTGCTATGTTTAATAAATGAGGCACGATCAACTAGATTAAGTACTCTCTCATTTGACATAATTCACCTAAATACGTACAATTAATTATCAATTTAAATCTTTAATTATTTGTTAACCAGCTACAAGCCAATATTGGGTAAACGTTCCAAAGCAAATTGTAGTGCAGGGCTGTGCACATAATGTCATGGAACTATCCCCTGGCCTCTAACTAATGCATCTTCGAGAGTGCCGGGAGTGTGCTTCAGCAATATTGCACACGTAGCGTAATGACGTTTTGGATAATGCAGAACAGTAAACAAGGAGACTATGGTTAATTTTAGTACCACGAACAGACGATTTTATAGTATGCCTCATGAGATTCAGGATAGCATACAGTGTGAAAATGTACTTTTTATTTATGATCGCCAGTGAAACAAAATTATGATGGTTATTGTTTTATTAATTCATTCATTTGCTTGTTAACAACGTTTGATAAGTAAGTACATTTTGTAAGTAATTGGAACTTTTCCATTGACTCTGTTCATTCAATTTGATATAGCTTCGAAAAAAATAAATTATATTTCTTATTCTTCAGATTCTGTCTTTTATACCGTTGCGTTGATCAGTACAATAAAATATAACGTACTTATAATGAGCAGGTATGTTAAAATGGATTAATGTGAGTACTGTACAGAGAGAAGTTTATAACCTCAAACTTTTTACACGTGGTTAATTAGAAGTCAGTCAAATCACATGGCAAGGAAAATGTCACAATACAAAATAATTGCAAATTTACAAATAGGAAAATAAGGAATTGTATCGTTTTGGTGTTGCTTTAAAGGGGGTAACTACCACTCGCTCGCCCAAACGTATTACCGTGCAGCTTCTTTGTTATACTTTCCAATGCCTTTTTCTGCTTTATAAAGGTTACAAAAACGTAAAAAACACAATGGTTTTTGTACCTTTTCACGTGGAAATCAGCGGCTCCAATGATCACGATTTGTTTTCAATCTTTCAAACGTTTGTTTGAAAGAACTAAAACAGTCTCTGAATTATAATTCTAACGGCTGCTCTGATCGGGAGTTTTCCGTGGTTGCTTCGTTTATAACTGGCAAATGTCGGGGCAGAGCCCTGAGCGGCGAGCGCGCGCGATTCTTCCTTCCTTATCTGTGTCCATTCCTATATCTTTATCCTAGTGATGGCAAATATTGTCAGAATATCGATACATCCATATTTAGATACATGACCAAAAAGTTTTCGATGTCGATCGAAACATCGACAAAAAATCGATGTTTTAAGTATGATAAAACAGATATAGGTATTTTCCTATCCTATATCCATTTTAATTAGAGAACTTAAATAAAATAGTGGTATATTTTATTGTTTAGTCACTTGTAAGTAATATGTTAATAAGAGTATTTATAAAATATTAAGAAGGAAATAAGAAATAAAGAACATTCTGTTTTTCTTTTATTCTATCTATTCGATTTCATTCATTAATAATAGAAGTAAAACGCCCTACATCTAATATGCATAATAGGTAAATACTAACTTAAAGTAAATTCTGCCTTAAAGCACGCCGTCTTCTTAATATTCTAATCAATATTCTATACAGCCAAGGCTCAAAATGCAGTTAAACTATATTACCACGTGCAAAATGATCGAAGAAAATAATAATTTTTATTAACATCAGTGTTTCTGGAAATTATATATCGAAAACAAAACATTGATGTTAATATATCGATGTTTTAAAACCATAGCTGTTTTTTTGTCATCCCTACCTTACACACCCACTTACAAGCACTGCGGTATCACTCACGTCGGGAGCTTAGATCTTGTCTCGCTGAGACTGGGCCCTCTTGTGATGAGTTACCCAGAGGAGAGAAAACCGCTCAAGGCGACATGTAGATCTGCTACGGATCTGTTTCTGCGCATCAGGATCAACTCCGATTCCGGAATATAATCTGCACTACACTTACGACTCTAATGACCATAGTTGGTGACGGACCCGGAAACTATAAATGAATACTCACTTGAACATTACTTATCAAATGTTTCAAAAATATTTATTCTTTGGTCGCCCCCTGTGAGATACTCACCATGAGGAGGGGCGGCGGGGACGAGCTCATGACTGCGGCGGCGAAGGCGGGAACACCTGAAACATGTTTTTTTTTTTTTAATTTCATTCTTTCTGCTCGACATACATTGTCTTTTATATACGATTACAAATTTCTATTTTTTGTGACATTTTAGAAGCAAGCATCTTTAGGACGCTGTATTTGCAATATTATTATTGCATTTTTAAATATTAAATACATTTAATAAGAAAGATAGTTGTATTGAATTGTAGTTAGAAGAGCTAATGTTATAAATAATACGGCAATAACTATTGAATTTAAACTTGGAGAAGAATAAGAAAATCAGGAGTTTTTAGTTTATCCTTTGGAAAGCCGGAACCTATTCGACGGGGGTTTGTAGAGAAGAACCAAGATTGAATTGGGAACAACTAATGAGAATACTAACGAAGAGAAGAAACATTGAAAGAACATGTTAATTGTGAAATATGAACATTCAATGGCACTACATTTGTTTCTGAGGCTGTTTGCTTCTTTGGAAAACCACGGAGGTTTTAGAATTCTTTGCAAAAATTGATTTTGAATTACTTGTAGAAAGTTTATGTTACTCACGGTTGCATTAAACCAGATTGGCCATGTGTTCATAAGAAGCGTATAATCGATTTAAGTATATATGATCCACAATCAGTTCTCAAGAATGATTTAAAATTGATTAGAGTAAAAGTTTCGATATTTCTGCATACGATTTGTTTGCGATGGCTTTCATTTGTGGCTTTTATAATAACATTGCGTTGTATGATTCGCGTTGACTTCGGCTCGGAGAGAACGGACGCTGTTGCTACTGCCGAACGAACTAGTCAAGGTGTCTCAGAATAAATGTTAAAAATGTCTATATCGTGTAAGAGGTCGAACAACCATAGAATGAAAAAAGTGAGATATGTGCGTAGTTAAAAAGTAAGTAAATTTATCTCTTCATTCTCTTATTACCTCTGGCCCCTTTCAGAAAAAAAGAGGTCAGTAGGTTCAGTCGTAGTTTAACTTCCTCTTCAGAAAAAAAACCCAACAGGAAATGAGGAACATTTCCTATACATGGAACTTGTAAGCAAAACAGTATAGTTTATGTTGTACTGTAGGATTTTGTGCGGCGGTAACTAAATGTTTGCCCAATTGAAAAAAAAACTCAGATTTTTTAATCGCCGCGCAGAGAAAACACAACACCCGCAATTTGCGTCGACCTTTTTCCCCGTGGGTGGGGCGCCGCACGATAAATTACAGGAGATCCCACGTCACCCGCCAGGGGCGCACTCGTCGGCCTCGCTCGCGGCGCCCTTTGCCAATGGCGGAGGAAGGGGTTGTTTCGAGCCTCGTCTTTTTAAAGGGGTACGCGCATGCTCGGGCTCACACACACACACTCGATTAATCTGGGGTACTGGACTCTTTGTAACTCCAAGGAGAACTCGAAGTATTTGGGATTTTCTCAACTTAACTAAAAAAATAACAAATTATATACACTTATATCTGTTCAGTGAGAAGACACAGTTGTTTCGTTTGTTCCTAATGTTACCAAACGTTGCGGGAGAGGCAGACATTCACTAGTATGCATGCCCAAGCACATTTTGGCTGTAATATTGCAATCATAAAAAGTCCACTTGCTGCTATATTATTGGACAAGAAATGTCCTCTATTTTTTGTGATGAGTGAAATTTTGCTTTCTTTGAAAGGTCAATTGTTTCGAAATTCGCTTCAATTTGTACCCCCTACCTTAAGTGGTGTTGTCAACTGTTTTGCGTGACATTTTTCGACCTGGTACACAATTCTTGAAATTATTTGGGTCTGATGGAAATGTTATCTTCCTCGCAAATCAATTATTTTTCCAATGAAGTGACACTTCGATGACATTCGTTATTATCGCTATAAAAACAGTTCCATGTCCACTCTAAGCGTTAATACCACGAATCAAAATACTCAAAAGAAAAAACAATCAAATAACCCGGTTTACAGCCCATATTCACATATTTTCCACAAATTTCATATACACACCCTCAGTGTTATAGATATGAAGATGAGATACCACAACAAATGTAGCAATACGACATTTTCACAACAAAAGGAACATTCACAAGCAACGGCGCCCTTTCGTAGTCTCCTGCAATAACTAGATCAGATCCTACCGCATTAGCGCAGACAAATGCAGCTTCCACTGATCTGCGCGAACGAAAGGTTTTGTGAATTGTACGTAATGCAGGTTCATATTCGGATTTCAGATTATGGTATGACAGGCAAGCGCAAATCACTATATACCTAATGTTTTATTCCATATTGAGGTGTTTCCTATTCAAACCAGTTGGAAATATTTTTGTGATTGAGAAGTTCTCAAAAATAAATAAAAAGTACGTCATCCGTGGTCTACCAACGTCTGTATTAAGGACATTTTTTTAAAATTCACAAAGCAGAAATGACAAGTAGTAATCAATATTTTGCATTTTCAATGATTTCTATTTGGTTTCAAAAGAAAACACGAAAGAAAAGCTTTTCTTAAAGCAGAGTCATTGCAAATATTTATAACGATAAAACAAACAGTGCGTGAGTTCCAAGGTCAAATATTGAATAACAAGCAGATCATTTAATCAGCCATAAACACTTTGTTGAAGTAAAACTTTTGACTTGGAAAATACCAAAGGTCAAGTACTTCATTAACTAAACACGGACCATCTTTTGCGGTTATCTCAGAAAACAAATGACTTCTTCCTAAGAGGAAAAAACACGCCGACAAATAATGTATCATTTGTTTTCTCGTGCATTTTTAAGTACTCTTATCTTCTAGATTGCATCCGGGTTAAAACTTTTACAAAGAAAGCTTGAGTGACCATGACGACCAGGTTCAAATATACGTCGGTCTCAACGTTTTCAAAGGCGGATGTAACATGTGTTATGGAATAGGGTGACTGTCATGTTTGACACGACGCGAGCAAAGGCCCTGGAAATAGGCGCACGGCAGGGCGTTTTTCTGCCCCCTGTGGCACACTTTGCGAACTGAGGCGGACCATCCTGCCTTCTATTACTGTCTACTCCACCTGCCGCAACCATTGTATTCACGATGGAACAGTATTGCATTGGTTACGCAACTTTTGCCTTATAAAGATTGGCAAACGTCTTGTCGACATTCACAGGTTGCCAGCATATTTTATTGTAGCGAAGTTACCGAGATATTGGGAACGTTCCGATTACCGATGTGCGACCTTTAACGACAACAAAGGATAAGGAAGCACAATCAATATTACTTCTTCCTATCGAAGTGACAGCACACGAAAAAAATTAACTTTTACCTTGAGGACCAAAAGTATATACATTTCATTTTCTGTACAATCAGTACGTGAAGTCAATTAGAGGCGGCTAGTTACTGTATAACATTATTAGAAAACTTTTAACGGCATTATCTAGAAAGTATTTTACAAAACGATTGCTTTGTAGGATTTTTGCATTGAATGCGTGTTTTGTGCGGTACTCTTAATTTATTTCAGACAACGATTTCTCTCCATTTCTCTTCACAGAGAAGTGGTGAAAGGCTTTAAATGTTCGCCAAAATTCGAAATCCATGGTCATTCAGAAATCGAAAAATTCCACCAATCCGTTGCAAGTGACGTGACCTGACGCCAAAATATTGTTCGTTCTTTCACGCATTCCGCGCCCGTCCCTGCCAGCCGCAGTCCTCATTGCAACCGTCGCCTCCCCCGCCGCCACCCAATCACTCCCATTGTCGCCTTTGGGTTTCCCCCCCCTTGGCCCCCCCCCCCCCCATCCTGCTCACTCCCACGACGCCCTGCCCCACCATCCCTTCCATCCCCTCGTCGCTCCCTGGCCCCCTGCTATCTTCATCATTTTGTTTTGTCCCCACGTACTGCTCTCCCGCCACCCTCAATCCCCCCCTCGTCACCCTACCGCCGCCGCCGCTCGCGCCCCCTTCCGTGCCCCGCCCACAAACCTCTGCCCCCCCCCCCCCCTTTCTTTCCAACCCTCTCCTGCTGACCCGTCCCCATCCGCCCCCCTACACCAACCACCCCCCCCTTTCCCCCTCCGTTTCCTCCCCCGACCCCTGCCCCACTGCTCTCCTCACCCTTCTGTTATACCTCCCACTCCTGCTGTTCCCACTGGGAGCGGTGGCTCAGTGCATCAACTGATGTTACTGCAGTTCCTCTGACCGGGAGGTTCTAGGTTCGAGACTTAGCGGCGGCAGGATTTTCGACACTAGCTTTTCAGCTATGTCGAATTGTGTCGCTGTGTGGAGGAGAATTACAGCGGTCGGCTGCGCTGATCGGTAGTTTTCCGTGGTTTCTCCGATCAACACCAGGCGAATGCCGAAGCACTACTCTACCAAACGGGCCACAGACCGCGTACGATCTTTCCTTCCTCTTCCTTGTCCTATCCTCCCCCTTACACACACACACTTACACTAACATGCACTACACTACCACACATGCCGGGAGACCTATCGGGAACTTAGAACTTGTCCCAGCTGGGGAGATGCCCACTGGTGGGAGATACGTGGTTCGGGAAAACCCCGCTCCCCCCGTCGACGGTAGTCGACGCCGGATCTCGCCATCCAGTGGGGAAGATCACCGTCACCTCCCGATGGTATAACATACACTACACTTACGGGGCTAATGACCTGAGTAGTTAACGCGCCCGGAATCACTAGCAATCAATCAATCAATTCCGCCTTTCCGCCCCAACTGCACCTCCCTTTCCTTCCACGAACCCTACCCCACTGCTGTCACCTTTATTCTGTTTCTTTGGGCTCCTGACCGCCGCCCCGCTTCCGCTTGACATCCCCTCCCCACCTCATTTTCCCTTTCCCCTGACCCCGCCACGCCACGTGATGCTCCTTCTCGCCACGCCCTGTCCCGCCACGCCAATTCATTCCTCGCCACCCCGGCGCCCCGTCCGAGTGACGCCGCGGCGCGAATTGTTCCCCGGATCCCCGCGGCGCCTGCCTCCTCAATTATTAGGCGCGCGGCGTCATCCGCCGCGTGGCCGGAGCGGAAGCTGCGGCTGCGGCGGTGGCTATGATGGCCAGTGTTGCCAACCGACAAACAGAAGGTGGACACTTTTCTGTTGAAGCAAACGCTCCCGGACGAGAGAATACGATACAGTATTTCACTTATACCGGGGATTCCCAATCTTTTACTTGCATCGACCTCTTTTAAAACTAGTGGTGCTAAAACAGCACGTATTTTCTCTCCCTTATTTAGGCGAATGTGTTATTTGCCGTACTAGGTTTCTAGGATTAATATATAATGAAGGTTAGAGTCTGCAATGTGAATGTCGTGAGTTGAAAATAGAACGTGTCATCAGGGAGTAGGAAACAGTAACCTGTCGTGCCAGGTTAAATAAAAGCTATCTTGTGCTATGCCACATTTAATGAGAGAGTATTCAGTGACTGAAGTTCGTAAAAAAGACCAGGGTGCCAAATACCATCGAATGCTCTGGTAATATCCAGGAAGGCCGTAACAGTGTGATGATGTTTGTTAAATCTTGACTTGATGTGTTCTACGATTTGCCGGAGGATTGGTAAGAAAATGCACTTCGGATATATATGAATTCAATTAGAGGAATTTCATATGTGGTTCATTAATTAATTGTGTAGTTGAAAGTGGTTAGTTGTTTCAAGGATTTTGGGTAGAGTGAGGAGGACCGGGCAATAACTCCTAGAGAGGGGAGCGAGTTTACCTAGTTTTAGAATGGGAATAATTATCCAATGTTTTCAGGATGTAGGAAAGAAGGGGGTGAAAAATTTTGGATTGAGGTAAAATTGGCAAGGGTTCTGTTAGTGAAGTGTTTGATGATGAAGATGGAGAGATCGTGATCGAGAGAAACTTTAATTGGAAGTTTGCAAATGAAAGATTTTATTTAAGTTGGAGATATTAATATAATGGGATGAGATACTGTGGGAAATTGATGAGGTTGATAAGTATTCTAATTATCAAAACCAGTTTTAGGGTGAAGGGGGTGTGGTGCAAAAGTCGAGGCGAAAGGTTGGATGATATGTCCTTTTCCCGAAGATGGATTCTGAGTTGATGTAGTTACTATTAAGAACTTGAATTGGAAGAGAGAGTCCGAGAATGCGTTTAGTCTTTTAACATTATGCTTTATCTCTGAAGTAAATTGTTTGATTGGCTGATGCAGTGTGTGAGATTGGAGATAGAATTGTCTACAAGAGATGTTGGAATTCTTCTGAATTTTGGAATGAAGCAAATTCAGAGAACGTTGGAATACGACCATTCAGCTGCACTGTTTGGTAGTGTCTGTTTAGGGAGATTCGATAATGGGGAGTGAAAGTGAATTATTATGGGCATGTGATCGCAGTCTAATTCGGCCAGAGATTTCAAGTCAATGAGGTATCGAATGAATATGGATTAATTGATTAAGCTCATTAGTCGTAAGTGTAGTGCACGTAATGGGAGAGCCGGCGGTGGAGGTGATATACAAATAGTATCGCTGCTGTTGCCTACCCAGAGCGATGATCTGGCCACACACATAGCAGGTTGTCTTTGATTTACCAGAGGTTAGCAATACTGAAAATACTCTAGCGGCCGACTTTGTGGCTAATACCCCCACTCCTCCCCAATTTCTTCAATACATCGTTCAAGAAAAGTTGCGCGAATAGTAGCTAGTGCGAAACGTTTGGGCTTCTATTCCTCACATCGTTAACTTTTACCAGGAGGTTACATCCCCGGAGTGGACCCCTAGGTGTTTTGCCTTTATTCTCACTCCCCGCGAGCGACACGCACGATTTGGATAATTGGTATCCATATCCAGCCGGGAAATAGTTATCCCTCTCGGAAACCTTCCTGAACAACGCCTGGGGGCAGGCCGCCGTGCCAGATAAGAGCACTGGCTTTCCAGGCCAGACGAAGCCCAGGGCCCAACTGTAGGCCCCCGGGTAGATGCCCAGGGCGCGCGGGGCCTCCAACCCGTCTCCTCACTGCCTCCACCTTGAAGCTAACCACGTGAGTACCGCTGACAACTTGACAGGGTGGTTCATGGTCCCCGTCTAGAGTTTTACATGTGCGATCCGGATCATTCCGAAGATGTTTTTCGCCCAACCCCGCCCAAAGGACGAAGCATCAGGGGCCCAAATGGTGGGTTACCGGACAAACCTGGCAACGCGAAGCTTAACATCACGACTCACGGACTCCACGTCGGCGTCCACGGCTAACGACGTGCGTGCCGCCGTAAATGTCAGGGTTCGGCTGGTCGTTTGCAAGTCTCTACCAGAAACCATGCCCCCTTTCACGATTGCGGTCATGGTTCCCACCTGCGGGGAGCTGTGTAGCTAGGGTCGAAAATCCGTCGAAACTCGAAACCTAGAACCTTCCGGTCAGAGGCACTGCAATGACATCAATTGATACCCTGAGCCATTTAACCCGATATGTGATTGTGGAAGTTTGCTACTATTTTTTGCCTAATATATCGGATGATACAATATAATTGTAGCTGCCTAGGCGTTAGCTCGTAAAGAGGTGTCGTGCTAAAATACATCCGTACAATATCGTTGTAACGAATGTGGGAGTCGATTCTTCAGGGCGTCTTTTTCAGCCATTCAAGTCCCGTTTTCGAGTCCCTACCTCAAGTTATTTTCCTTACGCCGTTATCTAAAATGAAATTGTCAATTAAGTTTTGTGGGATCTATCAAGTTTTTGGAGAATTAATCCTTCTGGTTATCCAAACTCCGTAGCACGTGTTTGATGTGTGACACGTGCAGAATCCCGAATTTCACAAAAAATTCAATTTCCTTTTTCTTTGCTTTTTAATTGCATATGTCTCTGTCCCTTAGTTTGTTAATACATCCGTATCAATCAGAAAACGTCAACTGACAGTGCCGGATCAGCATTGTGTAACGTACAATAGGGCCTGGTCATTATTTTTTTCAATTATGAAGCTGTCTTCACATTCAAAACACTGGTCTACAGTTCAACAGAATGCGATATGTTCGCACGCGTTCACAGGTTTAAATATAATTTTCTTATTTTATTTTAATTTATTTGTAATATATTTTATTCCAAATCGTTAAGAGGCAATCTAAAATTCATATTCTTAGACTTTGTCTTGTATTGGCAACGGTCAGTGCCAAATTAGTATGGAAGAGAGGCATTCATGTGTAGTAAAACAATAACTGTATCCAACCGTCTGTCCGTCACTCACATTAGACCAGTTCCGGTCCACCAATCGAGACAAATGAGGTGTTATTGAACATCTCCTGTTGTGGAACTAATCATTTTTTAGAGATCCAGCCTGAAAACTCTGAGGCAATTCCTGAAAATGTTGATTTTTTTTGAGCGACTAAAATGCGTTTTGGGTGGCTGACGCCGGCCGTAAAAATGGTCAATACTCATTTAATTCAAGACAAGACTAATTGACACAGTTCTTAGCCGGTCCCCTCTAGAATATTCTGGAAGAATTCTAGAAAAAACACGTGCTTTCGATGGTTTGAGTGCGCTTACTAGTACACTGATGAAACATACTTACTACTTCACTTACTAGTGCATTGGTGCAGTTTAAGGCCTGCAGAGCGAAATCCAAAAATACAGTGGAAAGCGCAAGTAGTAATGTGAACATAAGGCTGTGGCAGGGTGTAGGGACGTAAGAATTCTTTTTTTAGATTTTTTCTTCAAGCTTCCGTCACCTCACAATGGCACTGTACTCTTAAGCATTTCTGTCGTTGGCACAAGGAACAATTTAAACTCGCTCTGAAAGTCACAGTAGTTGCCCATTAAGAAATCTAGTTTCAGTGTATAAAATTTGGTAATTGTTTCAGGTTTAGAAGAAGGTTTATAGTTATATCGCTAAGCAGTTATAAATTTATGTTCGATAATATAACGTGAAGTGAATGGCGTAATATTAGTAGTTTGTTATTTTCTTTTACATACCTTGCACTGGTAACAAAATAGTTCACACGTCTGACACTTTACAATTTAAGTTTTTTAAAAATTTTATTTCTTGCAAAAAAATAATCTACATTTTATTAGAATTATTGCCATATTTCATAGTAAATTATGATTGTCGTACATCACAATTTCAATTTACTTCCAGAGTCATAGAGTCGAGGTTTCGTGATGAGCTATGGGATGGCAGACTAATTGAAATTAATCAGGTTTGTTCATTTATCCAATGAAGAAGCGATTTGAAACAATGCTTCCAGCTTAATGTAAACTAAACACCAAGCTCGCTTTGAATGAATTTGTTTCATCATGCCAATTGTTTCTCATTGGGTTGCCTACATTTGCGTAAAACGAATTAATTCAATTTTCCCCACAAAGAGCAAAGGTTTGTTTTCACGGAATTGGATTGTGGAATGTAACGTCAAATAACGTTGTAACATGTGAATTGACTGCAGAGCTCCAGATTCAAAGGATAGTGGGTAATGAGACGTTATTCAGTTCACCTAGAGGTCTATGAGTTGCTCTGGAAGTTACGCCAAAAAGAGAAACTGTTAATTTCTTCACGTTTACAGCAAAGGTAACATTCTTTCTCGTTTACAGCAAAGATAACATAATGATTCGATTCTTCATGCAATTCAAATTACGTACGTTGACATCTTTGGGTATCCAGTGTTTTCCTACTGCAGTTTTCAAGGGTAGCATAAAGGGTAGTATGTAGGTAGCCGTATTCTTAGCCACTCGCCGTGTAGTCACGGAGGTGAAGCAGCTCGAGACACCCAGGATCATTGGATGCGCGACAGCTGAAGGGAATCCTGAATACCAGGCGCTAAGCCCCTGCCTCGGATATACATTTATTTATTTAGTCAAAAACAGTCAAAAATTGAATGTGACGTATGGAGGAGAAAATCATCTGCCCACGCTTTCTTGAATTTTAGAATCCCTTTCCAACAATTTAACTGTTAATAGTTGAAAGATGAAAAAATAATAGTAATGATAGTATTAATAAATTTAAAAAAGCGGGAGATTAACATTTCAAAAACTAGATATTTTCGTTGCCGGATTATAGAAAACTTATTTTTAACGGTAAACGAACGAATAGATTTGATATTTCTGTATTGCTAACAAAATAGAAACTCACCCTAGCTCTACTACCACTACAAACAAAAGGAAAGTTGAACAAAACATGCGCATAAAAGGCATTGACATTATGACTACTTTCAAGGAGAATTGATCTAGGTTTAATGACTCATGACGTTTCAAATTTCCTTCTTGTTCAATACCGAACATGTTTTCAAGGGCAAGAAGCCTACTTTAACCAATCATTGTTTTTCTAAGCTTTGAATGAAATAACATGAACTCTCTGAAAAACAAAAGTGTCTCTTCTGAGGATACTAACTCATTTTAATCGGATCAGTATGCGTACAGAAAACCACATTAAATTGCGAATAAATAAAATAGAGTAAAAGTTAACATTCTTCAAGTCCCAATCACTTGAAATCTAGGGATTTAGAAACCAAAAATTGATACATCGTTAATGTCAATTATAGTGACTTTGTTTTTCGTCATTATAAGATGTTCTTTTGACACTTCGAGCGTTTTCTTATCTTTTTAAAACAATGACTTCAAATATTACGTCCCATTATTTCTGAAAAGTTCTCTAGAAATAGTTTCTTGTAACCCTTAAATAGCGTAATTTGTTGAGAATAATGAATGAGTAGTGCGTTCCATACGAGTAAAGGAGAAAATGACTCAGTTTAAGAATTAGAAGAGCAGTTCGCGTGATATTTATCACACTGTGTTTCGCATCGATATCGGTGTTTAAAACCAGAAATGCATCATTGATAGGCTTTTTCAATTTTTCCGTAAGATTGAATCGCTTTTGTGAAAACACATTTTTCACAGGTTGGTGATGAAGTGGAGAACCATTGTTTGGATTATCATTCACGCATCTCCGCAATGATAAAACTTTCAGCTAATCGATTACTCATTGTTCAGTTGAATTACACAATTCTTGCAATGGGTAAAATAAAATCATTTTGTAAACTGTCAGGAATGTATTCTTTGTTTTAAACGCAATAAAATGCATTGAAAATTCACACACAGTCCAATAACATACGTTTCTCGCATTCGCGAATATATTTTAATTTATATATGCATTTTTGTATCTTTATCTTTGTTTGTGTATTATTTATTTCCTTCCACAACATAAAAAGCAATAAACAAAATTGTGACGTTAAATAATATGTGCTAATGTTTAAGTCTAGGAATTGTAATATAAATTGTTTCAGGAACATAATTCATTGAAATATTGACTTAATGAAATGATATTGGCAAGTATTATAATCGAAGAAAGCGAATAAGTAAATTAAGCATTGAGCTATGAAAAACCACTATTAGCTTGTCTAACAAAAAATTGACTCCCATTTTCAAGTAGCCTTTTTCACAAAATAAGAAAGACATATTCAATTTGATTTTTAGAAAATACAAGGCATGACCTATCAAATTCGTTAGTAAATTAATATCAAATGTTTAGAAAAACAGAAACAATTCGTCTGAAGCCAAGCGTAGAGGCACAAGGTCATTAGTCGTGGAAATATTCCAAAGGACCAAAATGCGACCAACCATGTGCATGGATGCGCTGTCCTCGTGCAAGTCAAGTGAACAATCTTTAAATTAATAATACGAGTTTCTGTAAATACTTTTCCCAGTTCAAACACCGCTGCATCCTCATACTCTAGTGTATAGCGTTGAATTTCAATCCGAAACCCTACCTGAGATAAACCTGATATCCCTCGCCCGGCAGCACAACTTTTGGAACGCGCGGTGGCGGAACAATCGAATAGCCGTTTTGTAATTTCATTTCATAGCCAGCGCTGCTGCGCGTCGCCGGTAATAAAAATCATGGCAGCTTCGAATATGCTCGATCATGGCGGCTAATGGGAACTCACACACGCGCTTCCTTCGCACCACCGCGCCGCCGCCGCCTCTGCCTCCGCCGCCGTCATCGCCACTGCATGCGCGCACCCACGTAGCCCACCCGCGATGATGCCCGAATATAGAGCCCGGACAGCGCGAGGGGAAGTATCTTACTCCTGAGTGACCAGCAAGAAAAGCCGTGTGACCAGGGACCGGGAGCGGTGGCTCAATGCATCAACTGATGTCACTGCGGTGCTTCTGACCGGGAGGTTCTAGGTTCGAGTCCCGACGGCGGCAGGATTTTCGACACTAGCTTGTCAGCTAGTGTTGGAGGAGAACTATAGCGACCGGCTGCTCTGATCGGTAGTTTTCATTTGTTTCTCCGAAAAACACCAGGCGAATGCCGGAGCAGTACCCCAACAAACAGGCCACGAACCGCGCGCGTCCTTCCTTCCTCTTCCTTGTCCTATCTCCTCCTCCCCCTCCACCCCTTTCACACACACACACACACACTAACATGCACTACACTACCCAGCCGGGAGACCGGTCGGGGACTTAGAACTTGTCCTGGCTGGGGCGGTGCCCTGCTGGTTGGAGATACCTGGTTGGGGAAAACCCCGCTAGTCGACAGTAGGACGGTGCCGGATCTAGCCATCCAGTGGGGGAAGATCACCGCCACCTTCCAATGAAAAAACAGGCATTACACTTACGGGACTTATAACAGTTGACGCGTCAGGAATCACTAACAATCATTCAATCTATCAATGTGACCAGGAAAGAGACAACGAAACATTGAAAGTGAGTCAATTTTAAGCATGTTTTGTCTAATAAACTCCTTCGATATTTCGAACGGTTGAGCCACTATAAGCACTCAAAAGTTGGTTTCAAAACACACTTTCTATGCCAAATTTGCGTTTTAGAAACATACAAACACTCTAGAAACATGTAAATTGCAAATTATTTACAAAATAAATGAATATATTTGTTTAAAAAGAAAAATTAACGCAGAAATAAAAAAGCAGTCGAAATGTGTAAATTAGGTGCTTTTTTATTTCTGTGATCTTTTTTCTTTGTGAAAAAATAAATTAATTTCTTATGTAAATAATAACAATTTATATGTTTCTGGAGGATTTATTTGTTTCTGAAATGCAATTTTTTCCATAGAAAGCTTTTTTTAAAATCAGCTTTTGAGTGCTAATTTCGACTCAACCATTCGAAATATTGAAGGAATTTATTAGACAAAATATAATTAATACTGACTTAAGAACTTATTTTCGAAGTTTAGTTGTTTCATCCCTAGTCATCTGTATATTATAAGTCTGTGAACTACGAAGGTGATTCCATAAGTTTCCTCGTGAAACAAAGAAAAAAATATGTAACTTTCCAACTTAATAATCCTTTACTCGAACCCGTTTCACATCTGTTTATTGACATTCAATGCTTTTGAAAATAAAATCCGACATTCATTCGTAACAAAAAATAATGGGAGTTATCTCCATCAACTTAATAGCCTAATATTAAGTTGACGGACATGACTCATTATTTCTTCATGTAATTACGTCAAAAATACCGCATCAGAATTTCCACAATAAATGTAACTGATCCTCGGTAAGTACAGGTGTATATTCGCGTAGTTCTAGACGGACCATTCGCGACCAAGTAATTATAATAATAATAATAGTAATAATAGTAATAATAGTAATAATAGTAATAATAGTAATAATAGTAATAATAGTAATAATAGTAATAATAGTAATAATAGTAATAATAGTAATAATATAATAATATAATAATAATAATAATAATAATAATAATAATAATAATAATAATAATAATAATAATAATAATAATAATCAGAAACAAGTGACCATATCATCTCAGCTTGCACAAGCTTCCATTAACTCTAGGTGTACTGTATTAACAACTCTATATGCAGTGTTCTCAGTATTATTGAGACGCATATCACTGTCATTCCAGTATTCGGAGAACAGTAAAGAGGAGACCAAAGAAATACCTCAAAATAATTTGCAATATAATTGGAGAAAAATTGTATATACTTAATAACTCATGCTACATGTATTTAACAATGTTTTACAATCACTTCTGAGTATTGCATTGTGTGCTTCTAAGCTATTGATCTTTCAATTAGTATGCCCATATATTTCTAATGGTTCAGTTGTGTGTTGTAAAAGCTCTTGGTCTTTCAATGACGTGACAAGAAGTACATAAGGTTACACGTGAAAGCGCTTCAGAACAGTACAGTTTCTGCAGACTTCTATACCCTGTTGGCCAGGAAAACCGACGGCCCTCAAAGTCTACGTTTTGGAAAAGGTTTTGGTGCAGCGAAGAGCCAATATTTTACGTTGAAGGCTCGGGGTGACGGCGAGTCCACACTCCAAGGAAAGAGAACTTGTTTTTATTTGGTTATGAAAATAAGCTCTCTCGTTTTCTTTACTGCATTTATTAAGCGATACTGACGTGAAGTGGTGGCCTGTTAAGCCTCGAATCTTTAGACGCGTGTTGGGACTATTTCTGCGTATGTTATCTACCAATTTATGATTTCCTATACTATGTACGTGTAACACAGGAAATGAATACCTACAATTTCAGGACAAATCAATTAAAGTGCCGATTAGTAATAATACTAGTCAAATAAGTCACATTAGTCAAATAACAACATAATTATATACTTTAAGTATGGAGTGACACTTGCCATAAGATCTGATGTCTCACCAATTACGTGAATGAATACATTACTTCAAAATTGAAATATTAACGAAGAAGGCATTAAGTACAATTCTTTATCCTTTACTTTAAACAAAAAATATCTGAATGGAATGTGCGAAGAATAAAAAATAATTAGCGCTAAAACTGAACTGTTTATAATTCGACAAAGTTTTCATAATTTATTTGAAATGCTACAACGATACATACATGTAATACTCGTGTGTAGTAGTTTACATGAGAGATTTTTTAGCGTCTTCCTCTGACGTCGGATTCATCGGAGACATTCACCGCAGTTAATAAGCGCATGGTTACAAGCTCTAAAAAAGTGTCCCTTTGAAAGGTCAGAGCTGTACGATATCATTCACGGTACAAGAAAAAGCGACACGACCGCAAGGCTATTTATAAGTACATAGACTGAAACCAGTCACCTGCCAGCTCTCCGACAACCTCGTTTATTTTGCGGTACCACACGTAATTCGGAAACGTATATACCTGCGCTTCGGACCCCGCATTATGCATCCACCTTACTTTTCTTGGTAGTCAGTAATTGACCGGAAAGTGCTGTGGTTGACGTGGACAAAACGGCAGCATTAGACCTCCATTCACGCTCTTCGCTGGGACCTCCATCATTCCCCTGTTGTTGTCACTCCCATCGGCACTCCTGCCGCAATCTCTTCGCCAGGCCGGTACATCACGATTCTGGCCACGATCGCCCTATTTGCCAGCACCGTGTCCACTATTGTCCCACAAGCTCCACGCTGCCTCCGTTAACATCATTGTAACCGTTTACTGGTGCCTCCCACACTGTTCTATTCGGCGGCGATGGTGTAGTGGTTAGCGTATCGGACTGCTATATCCAAGTTTGCGGGTTCAAACCCGATCGATCCGTGGATTTTTAAGGGCGAAAAAAATCCTTCGTACGCCTTCCTTCGGTGGGGAAGTAAAGCCGGCTGTCCCATGTTAGTACATATACTGCATGTAAAAGATCCTCAAGCCTAAATGACGCCTCTGAGCTAAATTCAAATCGCCTGTTCCGTCGCCCAAGTAATACCTTCTTTCTCCCATGATTGGTGAAAGGAGTGTAACGAAATTTGCGTGGTCAGACGGAAGAGCAGGCCTCATGGCCTGAGTCTCGCCTCGTAAAATAAGGCCAATTCAATTCAGGTCTCGTGCTGATTCTCTTTAGTTCTGGCGCCGTGGAATTGCCTAAAGCCTTATTGTGTTTTTCCATTTATAGCTTGTTTTCTGTCACTTAGTTAACGAGATGTATTAAAAATTATGTTTATGTAACAGAATGATGTTTTACAAAGGTAAGCTGTCTCATTAGATATTTCTGTTCTCGTGTTCAGTACCGTTAATCTATAAAATCTTATTTGAATTGTTATTGAACATTACTGCTTACCGTTTGGAACAAACTGTTCTGAAAAAGTCATTTCACTACGCCTAATACATTAAATTGGGTAAAGGAAAATTTGAAAATTTTACATACAACTTTGAATGTCATAGATGGATATATAAGACATATGTGCATTAGTTGCTCAGAGAGAGACCATGAAAGTGAGAGACCATGCCATCAGCCATGCTGTAAGGCCCATTTGTTTATAATTAAACCATACCAGACATCAGAGTTCGATCTCTTCAAATAGTCTTTTCGATGTTAATGCAATTTTGATCTCAGTAGGGAAAACGAAACTCTGGCGGGGAAAACGCTTGGCTGACGGAGAAACATGTCAACTTCATATCTCCGTCTGGTGATACACATTAATGAATCTCATTCAGTAAAAGGTATTCAAATCTATATCACCCCAAAGAATTATATAGAAAGAGGTTTGCTGTTACTATTGAGAATCAATGTTCATATTAATTTAAATTCTCAATAGAAGTCAGGTTATAAGATAGTAATGAAAATCAATAATTTCGCAGTAGGTAACTATTTTGTTGATTAGCGAGTTTATTTTTTTCTTCATATAAGTCTGTCATGAGTTGTATTGAAAACATTTTATGTTAAATAAAATAAGTTACAACTGACTTTTAAGATTTTGATCCACTCTGACACTTACGATCGTGTGTTGAGTTTCAGCATAAATCGTTGGTTTCCATCGTCGCATTGTCCCCTGCATTCCACCTTACGTTACTTTTATTTTCGAACCCAACTTACAGCTACCACTAAAAACCAGTTTTCAAACACGGAGAATGGAATACCAACCATTGAGGCGACCGTCTTAGAAGATATCGCCAAACTTTCACAACTTATGAAACGGACATCCTACGTGAATACCAATAGACAAAGTATTTTTCGTAAAAGCTTCCTGTTTGATGTAGACTGTTTCCCAACATCGAAGTATTGACTTTTGTCATATAAATCCGAAACTTCGTACCGGTCCCCCTTCCGGCCATTACCTCACTCATGCCGTCCCCACAGCCACTACCAGCACCGCAATCGAGCGGTGCGCCCGCTAAATAAATTCACGGGCAACACATGCCTCCCTCCGCCTCGCCGCGCTGCGCCGCGCCCACCTCGCCCCATTCTGTTGCGTTCGGTCCAACTGGGCCCCGCCCTGCCCCGCCACGCCCCGCCTCTCCCTCCGCACTCTACCCTCCGCACTCTACCCTCCGCACTCGACCCTCCTCACTCGACCCTCCGCACTCGACCCTCCGCACTCGACCCTCCGCACTCGACCCTCCGCACTCGACCCTCCACACTCGACCCTCCGCACTCGACCCTCCGCACTCGACCCTCCGCACTCGACCCTCCGCACTCGACCCTCCGCACTCGACCCTCCGCACTCGACCCTCCGCACTCGACCCTCCGCACTCGACCCTCCGCACTCGACCCTCCGCACTCGACCCTCCGCACTCGACCCTCCGCACTCGACCCTCCGCACTCGACCCTCCGCACTCGACCCTCCGCCTCAACCATCCACACTCAACCCTTCGCCGTCAACCCTCCGCACCTCCCCCGCCGCGTTCCATTGCAGTCCGTCCTCCAACAGGTTGAGTTCAGCTGAGCTCAGCTGTCTCTGCACCGACGGTGACAGAGATATTTAGTTTTGTGTCTCTACGGTGGAGGATTTTCTGTTCTCCGTATCTGAATAGCTAGGTCGAATGCAGAAGATGTCTGGAGGAGAATTCGAGGGGACGGCTGCTCTAATCAAAAGTTTTCATGATTTGTCGGGTGAATTCCAAGCGAATGACGGAGCAGTATCCTTACAAACGGGCAACGGATTACGCGCAATCATTCGTTCCTCTTCCTTGTACTATCCTGTAGTTACTCCCACTTACACTTTCATTCACTACACTACCACTAAATCAAGAGACTAGTAAGGGGTTTAGCGTTATCCTGGCTAGTACGGTGCTACACTGGGGAGAGAAACACGGAGGTAGGAAATCCCCGCAAGTTCGGCGACGGATCCTACCATCAAGCGGGAAAGGAACATTTCCATCCCCAGCCATCAAAGACATTCACTTCACTAACGAGACTAATGACAATAGGAGTTGTGTTCGGAAACGTCATTTAAACTGTACCTGGGTCTTCTCGTCCCGACAGTTCCCCGCCGTCGCTTGGTCGGTCCCCCACTCCATTGATCTCACCACGGCCCTGTCCCATCTCACCACGTTATTCCTACCCTCCGCCTACCCCTCCTCTATTATCGTCACCCCAGCCACCCTCGTCCATTCATGACCTCCCTTCTTTCCCACCGTTCTGCCGCACCCCCTCCCCACCCCCCCTTTTTTCCCCCCGGCCTTTTCCCTTCCCCACGCAGGGGAGGCTGGACCGTCTGAAAACCGCCCGCCCTCCCCTCCATAAATACGGACGTGATAAAATGAATGCCGTGATTCCAGCCGTCCGTCCAAACGAGCCTCGTTGCGAAAGCGTAGGCGGTAGTAGATTTTCTTTGCAGCGAACATTTACTCTGAGGCTCCATTATGAATGTGCGATTTCGTGGGGTTTTCACCATGCTAAAGTGGAAAAAATCTCCCAATGTGCGACGAGTATAAGAATGGGAATGGTGGTAGTGGTGTAATAACGTTAATATGTGGATACAGATTTTATTTTGTAGAACGATATCGCATAATAATTATTTTATGACAGTGATAAAAATATACTTCAAATCGTAAAATTATTAAAACATATTCTTACTACATGGTACTAATTAAATATATGAAATATTATCTCTTGATATACCGCTTTCAATATCGAAAAATAATATATTCTTCCACTATTAGTAAAATAGAATGCAGAAATGAATTAAGAAAAGCTCACGTGGTTGATTGAATATTTGTTTCTGGACGCGTCCTTTTCGTTGGAAAGTGTCTCCTGCGTGTAGTGCATGGTATACTTTGCGAGGTTCCCCCTCGCTAGAACATGAGATCCAGCACCGACCGCCACGTCGACTAACAGATATTACCCCTCCAGTAGGAGACACTTCACAGTCGGGTGAAGATCTAAACTCCCGGTAGGTCTCCAGATATGTCTGGCATTGTGTCGCATGAATACTAGGTATATATTTGTGTGTAAAGGGATACGAGAAGAGAAGGATGAAGGAAAGATAAGGTTGAAGGGAAGAGAAGGTTGAAGGGAAGAGACTGTTGAAGAGAAGAGACTGTTGAAGAGAAGAGACTGTTGAAGAGAAGAGACTGTTGAAGAGAAGAGACTGTTGAAGAGAAGAGACGGTTGAAGAGAAGAGAAGAGACGGTTGGGTTGAAGGGAAGAGACTGTTGAAGAGAAGAGACGGTTGAAGGGAAGAAGAGACTGTTGAAGAGAAGAGACTGTTGAAAGAGAAGAGACGGTTGAAGAGAAGAGACGAGACGGGTTGAAGAGAAGAGACGAGACGGGTTGAAGAGAAGGTTATGCGTGGTCTGTTAGTGTACTTCACCGGCCCCCGCATGATATTGGCCATAGAAACCAAAGAAAATAGCTTTCGAACAGCCTTTTGCTACAAATTTCCTTCAAAAATTGGCTGAATTCGACCAGCCTACTGAATTTCACTTAGAAATGCTACATACAGACTATTGATGTAGCTTGTGGCAAAATCCTTCATCAAATCGACAGGTCTCAAACTCCAGAATCCCTCGGTCAGTGCTGCTTCAGTGATTGTTGTTGTCACTGAGCTATCTTTATCGATAACTTACTATTAATTCATGGTCCTGAATAGAAATCGTTTGCAACTTTTAGTAGACGAGGATTGGAGTTGAAAAGAGACAGTACAGCCATCACGGCCTCTGCACAATTTAATCTCAATGTTTAATTCACAAGTCATTTATACGGCAACAGACCTCAATACCGGTACATTTAGGCTCTTATAGGGACGCTGTTACTAAAATCTTCATGTGATCATTTTTATCATATTAAATTCATATCCCTAGCCACATTGTCATACAGGTCAACAAGTAGATAATTGCCGCGCAAATTGCAAATGTGAAAGGGCAGCAGTTCGTGGCATCTATCGAACCATCTGTTAACCAGGAATTAATATTTTAATTATTTCATCACAAATGAAGCCGGCGCCGCAGCCGTCGTTCAGATGAGCCCCGGAGGCTGTGCGATCGGAAAGCCGGCTACTTTGCGCCGTCAGCCGTCCACTCGGGCTCTGAACCACTCGGCCTGCGCCGGACGGATGACACAGGCAGAACTGTTAAAACCGGCGCGTTTATTTTCCGATAACGCGCGGCTCTAGCATCGCGCGTCAAAAATCCCTCATCTCGCGCCCGCGGGGGTGCGTTCGGCTCGCTCTTCACGTGTGCGCGCTGCGCATCCAGGTGTGGGGTGATCGCGAGGGAGGCGGCGAGCCGGCGCCGGTGGTTGATCGATTAGTTGATTCATTGATAGTTTGTGGGCGTTAACTACTATGGACATGAGTCCCGTAAGTGTAGCGCGTGTTTTTGCTCGGGAGGTGGCGGAAGTCCTCCCCCGCTGGATGGCAGAATCCGGCGTCAACTTACCATCGGCTAAAGGGGTTTTCTTCAACCAGGTATCTCCCACCAGCGGTACACTGCCCTATCCGAGACAAGTTCGAAGTTCCCGATCGGTCTCCCGAAATGTGTGGTAGTAGTGCATGTTAGTGTAAATGTCTGTGCGTGTGTTTGTAAGGGGCGAGAATAGGACAAGGAAGAGGAAGGAAAGATCGCGCGCGGTCCGTGACCGTTTGTCAGGGTACATCTCCGGCATTCGCCTGGTGTTGATCGGAGAAACCACGGAAAACTACCGATTAGAACAGCCGGCCTCTAAAAGTTTCTTCCAGACAGCGACTGTATCGGACCTAGCTGAAAAGCTAGTGTCAAAAATCCTGGGGTGATCGGAATTCGAATCTAGGACCTCCCGGTCAGGGGCGCTGCAGTGACATCAGTTGATGCACTGAGCCATCGTTCCCGATCCGGCGCCGGTGGGAGCAGCGGGAAAAGGGCGCGTCTGTTTGAAGTGTGCGGATCTGGAGAAGTAGCAATGATGGGAACAATCGTAAGGAGGTGACACTTGCGACTAGCAACGTTAGTACTATCAGTAGCCTAGCAGTATTGTTAGTCGGTATCAGCGCCCACCTACACGTAGGTTTCGAGGGTTTTCTCTCTCCAGGTATCTCGCCCACGTACTCTGACGGGCACGTCGGCGCCGGGTCTCGCCGTCCATCGGGGAAAGATCACTGCCATCTTCCGCGATTAAAAAATCATTCAACTACACTTATGGAACTAATGATCTTAGCCGTTGACGCGTTTGGAAGCACTAATCCATCAGTCAATACATTAATCATAATCCAGATATCCCACTGGAGGAACAACGCTCCAGGTGCGACAAGCTTTAAGGTCCTTTCTGGACTTTCGATGTGAGATAGTGTAGATGAGGCATGTACGCAACATATTTTAATTATTTATTCACAAATGTCGGTGTGAAAGTATGTGCATGTGAAACGGAGGGGAGAAGGACAAGGCGAGAGATCTGTAGCCATTTGAAAAGGTATAGCTTCAGCATTCGCATGGTATTGATAAAAAAACACGGAAAACCATTGATCAGTGTAGTCGACTGCTAGAATTCTGCTCCAGACAATGGGAGAATTCGACCTTGCTGTGTGCAGTAGTGATCATACAAACCGCCACTGTTGTCACTTGAACTCTAGGACCTCCAAGTCAATGGAGCTGCAGAAGAAAGATATTGCTACGGAGCCGTCGCAGCCGGAAGTAGAGTACGCATAAACTGATGAGTATATTCATGATGATGATGATGATGATCATGAGTGATGGATATGGTGATGAGTTAGAAGACGAAGAGGGATAATTACACCTGGCCATATCCTGCAGATATGTCCATTCATTATATGAAGGATAAAAGGTATTATCACGAGAGGTAAACAATGATGAGATATTAATGATTAGGGAACAGATTTCCGTGTAATTCCATGTTTTTACAGGAAGTAGATACTTGCATTCAATAATATTTTTTTGAGTTTTCGAGACATTCTGAATGAATTGGAACTATTTTTTTTACATATTTTTACATATTTTGGTATAATTACATATTTTTACATATTTTACTTACTACTACTTATTTCGTTATATTTTAATATATTTATACATTGAAACGAAATATTTCAGATGCGCGTTTGAATTATATGTTACGGAATCATCTTTCTTAAAAATCAAATGTAATGCTGCTGGGCTTCTATGAACACCATATCTTCCCCATAATTGTCACCCCCTCCCCGTTTACTGCATACTCGGAATCAAGAATGAGAGGATTTCTGTGAACAAAAGTAATTTTAACTACGATTTTTCTCATGTTTCAATCAGCACATTCGTTATTCGATCGAAAAGTAACAAATCTTTTTTTCAGAAAATTGTCTTATACATTGTTCGATAGGGGGAGTAATCTGCGATCAATCACTGGGTACACGGTACTACTATTTATTGGAAATCTGGCTTCTCGTAAACACTGTAATATATTCTATGAACGCATTTTGTATTTCGAATAAAATTCTTATGTATGGTGAAATCTAGTGTAGAATTACTTCTGTAGAGGTAAAACCTACTTTCAGCCACTACGAATGCTTGTTAAGAACTGATTGGCGACGCTGTATGCTCGGAAAATGCTAGTAGAGAACAATTTTAAACACAATAATGAATTTTTATTTTACATATTTCCTATTTTTTCTTACAAATTTTGGAAGAAATAAGTACATATTATGTACATTTTTTGCATTTTGTATTACAATAAAATCCGTTCCCTATTAATGTTCAAAGAAAAAATGGTCATTTGTGGTACGTAATCATGTGGTAAAAGCACGGGGACGTTACGCAGTCTTGAGACCCGCGTTCCTCGGCTCCGCGTATTGCACGATTCATTAACCCCTTACGTCCCCCAAAGTCAGTCAAACTCATATCATGGGTTTGTATTAACCCATTGAATGGGTGTTGTGTGCTGCCCATACAATGCGTAATTGTATTAACACATACAATGGATTTGTATTAAACCATTAACGCCTGAATTAATTTTGCTGCAATTCGCGCACGCTTATTGCCGACGGAGGGGCATTGCTGCGATTATCTGATAGTATCAGATTGTAACTTTGACCACAGTATTGTTATGTAGCAAAACTATTTTATAAGAACGCTCAGAAGAGTTAAAAGGTGAAAAAAATGGATTTCAATACGTCCTGTCCAGGACGTATTCAATGCTACAATGTCGAGTACATTAGCATCTAACTCACAGGCAACCAATATATATGAATGAGGTCTCTAAATAAAGAGAACTTCACGGAGACGTGACAAAATACACTTTGACTAAAAAAATGATGGCTTTGTTTTTATAAAAAAAGCATTTAAAGATTTATGTGAAATATAACCCACAAAACTCGGTCGGATTTGTGCATCTACATCATGAAATAACTCCTAAACAAAGAATTCTATGGCCTTAAAAACTAAAATTTTGAAGCCAAAGGCCTGAAAGAAACGTTGCTCACACCGTAATCTACAGGGTGAGATCTTTTTGGTCATTTACATTTTTGCTGGTACGACGATTCTCGATTCTACCCCACCTGTTCAGAGTCTGTAGAATCTGCAACTCTATGTGAAAGTAACTTACAGAAATTAGAAAACCTACTTATATTTTTGGTTTAGAGTGCGTATGTCATTTAAAAATATAAAATGCACAAATGAGTGCAAAGAAAAAAACTTAAGTTGGCCAGAAATATACGAACTTTAGTGAGGATACTGGGCGTTAATAAGTTAAGAGTATTTTATATGTGTAGAATGAACTAAACGGACAAGAGGTACAAAAGTCAAGTGGAAAGAGCATAAAGTTGCATTCTCTAATATTCTTCATTGCTAACATAATTGTTTCATCCTATTTACACTATTTTCCGGTACTTTCGGCTAATTTTCATGCGAATATATTTCATAAAATATTGTTTATTGCTGCATCTCTCAACTAAGTGAAAACTGGAAGGAATAGGCACGCCCCCTTTTACAGGCAGGGACGTCCTTTCTGTTCTGAAGCAATAAAATGAACTGACGTAGTTAGTGAGCGGCAATTTCGAATGACTTGGAACAGTCAACGTCAATTCAGTGCTTATGCCGAGTTACACAATCTCCCCAGATCGCGGTTAGTGAACTGTTACAAGGTTTCACAAGGAAGGAGAATAATGCCGGCAAAATGAGTGATCGTAGGTTAACGATTCAAAATAAAATAAGAAGTCGAAACTCACGGAAAACATACAAACTATATTCGAGGTCACAAAATAGATTTGCACCGGTAAAATAATTATTGATATAAAGATAAGAATATGTTTAGAGTACAAGAGATTTCTTCCGACAGGTGGTAGTCATTGATGTTCACAAAAAAATGAGCGGCAAATATTAATGGATACACTACATACAATTTTAAATAATAATAATAATAATAATAATAATAATAATAATAATAATAATAATAATAAAAATGCCGGTCCAGATAGCCGGGCATGGGTGTGTTTGTGTATGTCTGTTTGTGTGTACCGTCCATTCATCCTTCATTATCATCATCATTTCATCTTCCATCCCCCAGGACTAACAACCCTGGGGATATAAAAATCGGATTCAGACTAATGCTGATCCCCCCAATTAGTTATATGCAAGACTTGCAACGTGATAAAATGATACTGAGCTCGTTCAAGTGCGTGTCCTGCGTGGTCCAAGATGGCCTATTCCCGAGAAAATAATAATAATAATAATAATAATAATAATAGTAGTAGTAGTCTACTGCACTACAAATTTGGTTTTTAAAAATTACAAGTTGTATTAAATTATATACTAAAAATTATGAACTTTTTCCGAACCCCCGTGATCATTTTGTGCTTGGGGCCTAGTTCACCCGCCCTGGCTCAGAGGTTAGTCCACCCGCGTATCAGTGAGTGCATGGTGACGAGGCGGAGAGGGTGAGGGCATTGCGAGTAGCCGTGAGTGAGGGTTGGGACATTGATGAGGTGGAGGGAGAGCGGAAGCGGCGGTCGGGGTAGGGGATGCACCGGACGAGTGCGTGGAAACGCGACACGCGGGCCAATAACAAAACTCGCTTTGCCCGGACGCGTGACGGGCTGTCGCACGCTGTCACTGGGCGTGTCTCGTCCCGCTCCGAACACGGGGGGCTGGGGGTCACTCGGTGAAATGCACTAAATAGCAAATCAGTACAGGTTTTATTACGTATTAACTTGTATTGCCCAACCCTTAAGTATAATGATGATGATGATAATAATAATAATAATAATAATAATAATAATAATAATAATAATAATAATCACTACGATTCTAATGCGCACGTGATTGTAATACGAACAGAAAGCACTACGAAATTCAGGATATTGTACTTTATGGTATGGCGCACATTTTGCGCAAGGTGTACAACCAATGAGATCACCGAATCTACACCTTAGGAAGCTGGGTGCAACCTGGTGTGGATTTTCATGTAATGCCGGAACTCAAGATCATTTGCCGTGAGAAAGGAAGAAAATAATAATAATAAACTAACTGAGAAGCATTTGCAGAGCATTTAAAAAGTTGCATTATTGAGAACAGCAAATGTAGTCCGTAAATTCTTGATCTTGAACTGACGGATATCAAAAACCAATTACAGTCGACTTCGGTTATAGTGAACTCTCAGTTATAGTAAACTTAAGAAACTGGTTCCGTTTTATTTACATTACAAGTAAGCATAAGAAGATTCGGTTATAGTGGACCTGAACCTTGGATATAGCGAACGTAGGAAGTACGTCCTGGAAATTCATTCCCTCCTGGAAAAGAATGTATCGCCTTAGTGCCACAAATTCCAACACTAGGCAGCTTGAAATAACATCGTCGGCCAAAGGTCGCAATCGAAGAAGCGTCTCCTGATGTGAAGGTAGCGGACCCACAATTGGGTATCTAACTGATGACCTTATGTCACTAATTTTCACTGCAGGAATGAAGACCGTGTCCTAAGTGTCTGCAACTGTCAGCGGTGTCACGCGGTTGCTTGCTTCGGTATCGAGTGCGTTGAGTTCTACTACGTGGGCGACAGGAAGCACGCGACTGTCACAGCCCGGAGATATCCCTCTTTTTTTCTTTTTTTTTTTTAAATTTATTTTCTTCCTGTTTGGCAGTTTGCCTTTCAGGGGTTTGTACATTTTTATTTGTAATACATAACGTTTGGGCATTCACATTTGAGCAAACAACCTCTCACTCTTGTATCTTACTACTAGCTAATTTACAGGATTTGATACTTCTAATTCATTCTTAAATCTAGATACACTCTATACATACATTGGGATGAAGATTTACATATTTAATAAATATTAATACACTGATTTTGAGATATCCCTCGTGCCGGAAAAAAGCGATCAGTATCATTAGCCGCTTGCCCCATCCCGCAACCGAAAGCATCTCGTATGTTATTTGGCGAGTGGAAGGGCCTTCGGAGAGTGGGATGATGTTCCAACATTGCAAGAGGCATTGAAGTGTGTCAAGACTGCATTACGATAGTTAGACACAGAGAACGATACAGAATCAAATGTCGAGAGAACACTAACTCTAGGGAACGATCTGCAGAAAGTACTAATTAAAAACGTATAATGCAAACAATTGAAAGTAATTTATTATTTAGGGACAAATAAAGATATTAAAATTTTCAGATCAAAATGCTTCGTTTTACATTCGCGGAATGGGAGAGCTCGAATATTTGTTGCTGGTGACGTTCTAAAAACCGCCTTCCATGGTGCTGGCAATAGAGAATTCTGGAAATGGAAACAATTAGACTATCATCACACGTCGTCGTTGGAATATGAATTTCCAACACTATTTCAAGAAAAATACACTGTGTCACCTGTCCTGGGAATTCTCAATCATATTTCTTCACACATTATGCGCGTGCGTGCAAATGTCTATTTGCTGTTTTGCCGCAAAAATGTGCTTGTTCGCGGAGAAAATGCTTTTGTAGCCGCCAAAGAGTTTCGATACAGCACTGAGCATCCATAAAATAAGAGCGTCGAAGTATGCGACAATGTCCCCCGTTCCATGTGCGTCGCGGTCCGACGCGGTTCGCCGATCGTTGATTTAAACAATACGTGCCAACGGCGTCTTCTTGGAAATTGTCTCACGTTTCTCAATAACTTAGCTTGTGCATTCGGCATTTGGGACGGTGCTGCGCCCCGCTAACTACGTTGCCAAGCAGTTTGAAAGTGTTCTATTGATTTATTTTATTTATTTTTCGTAAAAAAAAAAGTTATAATTGCGTATGACGTGCTATGGGGAAAAGTGAATTGTGTGCACATTTTCAAAATTCTGTGATCCCTACACTAAGTCATATACTACTTGAATTTTGGTAAAAAAAGAAGCTCCCATGTAATAAAATCTATTTTCAAGGATAAATAAGCAATAAATTTTGGGTTCTTATCCATGTTGTCCTTCGGAATAATACTTCCTGCCGCGACAACATGGAAACAATAACTTGAATAATTGTTCCTCTCAAAAATATTGTTCGTTCTCTTTGTAACGAAGTTTCCGTTTTTTAAGGAAACATTGACTATCTTGGACGCGCCACATTTGAAATACATACTCTTAGCTCTTAATTTACGCTAAAGAGAGCTTATAATTTTGTTATTTGAGGTTAGGCGCAAAATTTGAGTTATTTTTGGCGCTTAAGTGCTAACAATCTCATAAAATATTTTACCAAACACTAGCATGCAGACTGTTGTTAAATAACAAATAAAATTCTCTCGTATAACACTACAACAAATTAAATATTCGAACGGAAACATTTTTCATGAATACTACAGTTACAAAGAATAGTATATATTCCATACACCAGTTCTTTACATAAAAATATTGTCAAAAAAGTTGTTCCATAATATACGTTAACCGCTAGTATGAGTATGTAACAGCAGGCGACTCCAGCCTTAGTGTTGCACGACGACACCCGCGTTGAAAGGTGTGACGCACTGACTATGAGAATTCAGACGGTACGCGCAGTACCAGAATAGGCAGAATAAAATAATAAAAAATGGAATTTTTCAGACAAAATAGAAGCTATATCATTGTGTTTGGATTTTTCGCGTATTTCTAGGCATTGAACTAAACCCAAGACACCTCTCACATTACCATGTTGCGTATTTTTCTTTCAACTTTTACGTGCATTGGAAATTAGTAATAGCGACTTTTAATCTTGAGATTTTGAGGGGTTAACCATACAAACATTCAGGGAATGTTGTTATTTATTATCATGTTGACGTACAAATTCATATAAAAATTGGTTATTAAATCAGCAATTAACAATCTATTACGATTATCTTGTTTATTTAATTCCCAAAACGTGGTGATTTCAAATTATAGAATGAGAGGTTGGATGTCAGTGTATAACCGCATATCGTTGAGTGGTGAAAAGTTTTTTTCGTGTCATTAGTGAAGAAAAACATAGTGTGAGATAGATATAGTGTACACATAATATGTGTTATAAATAAATATTTAAATTTAAAGAAATTTATTGTTAATCTTTGTATCAGCTGACAGAAGATCCAAAATCTTGTTCTTATGGAGTACAGTGAATTGCTTTAAGATGTCTATTATGGGCTCTCTTTGTATTACGTGTATGTAAAGATATCATTCGTTATACTTCTGTATTACCTGAAATAACATTTATTTTTAAATTTTTAAAAAGATTTTTAAATTTAATGTCTATTGTAAATAATTTCTATTTAATCCAGTGAATTAAATAAAATATTGAAACATTTGGTATCCATATTACCAAGACAAATTTTTATATTTTCCTTTGCACATTACAATTTCATGGAGAATTTCCCCATTCCCAATGCGCACTGCTCTGTGGTGTCTCGGCGCGTCGGCTGCCTTTCTCTCCTTTCGGCCACTCCCTCTCACTCTATCACCGCGCGGTGCATTCATTACGAAAGCCTCTCGAAGTGAATTGATAATAAGCCGCCTTAACACGATTCCGTGCGTGGCGTCGCAGTCGTATATCAAGGCCACGACAGCTGAAAGACTCGGGCCGTCTCCTCCCCTGGGCGCTGTCCATTGTCCGAGTCTTGCGCACTGGCGAACAGTACGGTCGATGGGGAGCTGCACTGACAACATCAAACAACGAACTATGCAGGCAGGAATACTCACGCGTGATACGCCAAGGTCGCGAGACGCATGATTTTCTTTTTTTTTAGAATTTCTTTGCTGTAGAAATAAACAAATTCAATTACTACGAGAATGTGACTGGCCGAGGCAATTTACGTGCTAGAGTGTAATTCACCAGCTGAACACGTTGTTGGCTAGTTCTTACAATGAGAGATGCATGCGCCCGTAGAGGCAGAAATTTAGATACTGAAATGTATGACCTACTTTGTCGCTGAAAATTAATGTTTTCTTCTTATAATTCCAATAAACATTGACATTTATAAAAGTAGAAAAAATGTATTATTAGCTAAGATAATGAAACATTGAAACATAGTATGTTTAATACTTCTGATAAAATTGCTTTACATATGATTCATTACAAGGCATCACATAATACATAACATTGCTATGATGAACTACCTCAGCATATTTAGCTTTTTTTAACAACTGGTAAACTGATATTTGAAATTTTAGAATGGCAAGTCATAAAAACGTGTTTATGAATTTGATCAACCTTCAAAAGCTTTCAAATAGTGAATTACGTTTTGCCTTTATTACGCAATTTATATTTCACGGTATGTTTGTGACACTAGCAGGAGAAGCTTAATATCGAACGGCAGCTAGACCAACAAAAAATTGTACATTCTAACACCAGTAAATGATTTTTGCAAAATCAAAAAGTATCCTGACTCACCTTTGAATGACCTACATCCCATTCCAAGCCAGTACGTTATGCCAATAAGTTAAGAAATGTCGACGAGGCTCCAAAACCGAAGCGAGGCACCGGAAAAGGTAGCTCTGTGCATCAACTGATGTCACTGACGCTCTCCTGACCGGGAGGTCCTAGGTTCGCGTCCTGATGGCAGCAGGATTTTGGACGCTAACTTTTCAGCTAGGTCGAATTCAGTCGCTATCTGGAGGAGAATTCTAGCGGCCGGCTGCTCTGGTCGGTAGTTTTCCTTGGTTTCTCCGATCTACACCAGGCGAATACCGGAGCAGTACCCTACCAAACTGGCAACGGACCGTGCGCGATCTGTCCTTCCTCTTCCCTGTCCTATCCTCTCCCCTTACACACACACTTACACTGACATGAACTACACTACCACATATGCCGGGAGACCGGTCGGGAGCTTAGAACGTGTCCCGGCTGAAGCGGTGCCCCACTGATGGGAGAGACTGTTTAAGGGGAAACCCCGCTAGCTGACGGTAAGTCGGCGCCGGATCTCGCCATCCAGCGGGGAAAGATCACCGCTATCTCTCGATGAAAAAACATGCACTACACTTACAGGTAGAATGACCTAAGCTGTTGTCGTGCCCGGATTCACTAGCCAACCAACCAACCGAAGCGTGGCCAATGAACAGATGAACGGGAACCTGGCACTACTGTCGCACAGGACATGTCATAGCCGGACCGCTACCAAAAGGAGTAAATATCTTAGAAGCTAACGACGACGAGCGTCCCTTACAGATTTCGGGGCGAATTACCTTTCATATTTTATGTTAATCCCGCGGCCGGGAGCCCGGCGCGGGCCGCTGTTTCCGTCTAATTGACTGGTATATGTTGTCGTTCGTTTTCGCGGCGTTCGCCACGCCTTCCGAGCGAAGTGCGCGGGCGAAACTGGTATCATGACGCCATTAACATAATAAGATCGTGTTTCATGCGGCGGCGCACCGCAATGAGGAATTTTACACGGCGACGCCGGGCGGAGGCGGCGGCAGAGGGGGAGACGGTGATGAAGGAGGGGAGAGGGCAGAGGTGGAGTCGGCGGTGGAGATGGGGGGGGGGTCGGGCAACTGCGGTGGCGTGGGGAGGCGGAGACGGTGATGGAGGTGGTAAATGTGGACGGTGGAGGGGAGATAAATGAGGACGGTGGAGGGGAGGGGTAGAGGCGATGACAGCGCCGGAGGTAGGGACGGCGGCAGAAGCTGAGACTGAGATGGCGGATATGGAGACGGTCAACTCCAGAGGCGGTGCTGGAAGGGCGGGGGGGTTTTGGGAAAGATGAAGGAGGCGGAGACGATGGTATAGGCGGAGATGGCGGCGGAGGGGAGATGATGGCGGAGACGCGGGGAGTGGAAAAAGGCGCGAGTGAGCGACAGAGTGGCGGGCGGGGCTAACTGATGTGGTGGTGGTGGCGTATGTAACGGAAGTGGAAGCGGGATAGCACAGGCAGAGACGGTAAGGGTCGCTGGTACGGTAATGGACGGTAAAGGTGATGGACGTGAAGCCGGAAAATTCGTCGATGGTGGAAGTGGATGTGGTGGCGGAGGTACTTCTCGAGGGTGATGGCAGAGGAGGAGGCAGTGGTGGCGGAAGCGGTGGCGAAGATGAAGACAATGGTGTGGGGCGCGAATGAACCGGTGTGGAGTTCACTGTGATGTGGGATAAGTGGGGGGATGGGCGTTGGCAAAGGTATCAGTACCGGCAAAGGTAGCGGAAGATGAAAGCTGTGAAAGTGATGATGGTGGCGGATGAGGTTGCGGAGGAGATATTCTCTGTTCAGTAATGTGAGCGATATTTTTGACACTCTGTGATGCCAAATGAAATTTGGGAAAGAGGCAGGTCGTACTTTAACATAGGTAACGTTATTTCCCCAAAAGTTATTAAGCAACATTTAGGCAACATTTATTTCACAAAATTTGACCATCTTTACTTTGAGATGAACTAGAATGATCGTATGCTATCAATGTATTTATGTAGCTGGAATGTAAGAAAAGTTCGTGAAGGTAGGGGAAAGTGCCGATGCATTTGCGAAATAGCAGCAATGATGCCAGAGGCGGAGATGGCTGAGTATGAGGTGTCTTTGGCAAAGAGAGATGATGAGAACAATAATGAAGACAAAAAGGGGCGATGACAACGGGAAATGGGGAGGACATGATAATGGGAGGCGGTGGTGGAGGAGTAATGCCCTAAAAATGAAATACAGGAATATGCTCTTTTATAAATATGTGAGAATGTTTTACGTTAACGTGTGGTTCGAAAGGAAATCGTGTTTCAAGATTCATTTACAAAATTTAAGTGCCGGTTTGTGATGTTCACCATTAAGAGTTGCATTACTACAAATATGTATTTTGTGATATTCAGAAGAACCAAAAATGCTTCATGCATCTTTAAGTGCATGGGTATGAAATCATGTAAACATCCAACTATAGTAATTCCATACAATGTTTGAATAAAAAAATATTTTTCCGTTTTCCAAATATTACCATTATTAATCACAAATTGATGAGGTTCTCAGTAACTTTTCATATTGATAATATTATTATATTTAATTATATATTTTATAACCAATTCATTTATGTAAATAATTTAAAATATCTCTTTTGGATTATACTTGCAAAAAACTTTAAGTATATTATCACTTACTCACATATTTTGTGGGTTTATTACTTTTGTAGGAAATAAACTTTTGGCTTACAGTTCCTTTGAGCACAAGAGAGAAGAGAAATTAAAGACATGTTCTCCATGTAGCATCGTTCGTAACAAAAATATTATGATTGTAATTGAGAAAACGTTGTATGACTAATAGACACAGTAATAAACCTTCTTTGCACCGCTGCCGTGTGCAGAAGTCTGTGGACAGCGGGCGGTGAGAGGTGGGCGGTGCGTGGTACTAAAAGGTGTATTGGTGGACGGTGAACGATGAACATTGGACTGTGGGTCTTGAGCAGTTAACAGTAGGCGGTGGGTTATTCAATGGGTTTTGTTCGATGAAAGCAAGTGGCGGGCGTTTGGTAGAGTCGATAACCGGTGGGGATGGGGTGGGCGATTCTGTGTTTCTGAGCTGTGAGCGCAGGACAGTGGGCGGTTCCATGGGATTTGGGCAGTGAGCGATGAGCGTTGGCGGTAGTTTGTTAATCAGTGAGCGTTGGGTGATGGGAAGGCACGGTAGGCGATTAGCGGTGAGTGGTGAGCGATACCGAGGGCTTTAACGAGGAGTGAGCGGTTGGCGGTGAGAAATGAGATTTGGACGAAGTTTGGTGAACAATGAACTTTGCGACGATGCACGTTGAGTGATTAGCGGTGAGCAGTGAGCGATGCCGTGCCGATAAGGGCCAGACGACGGGTAGCAAATAATGGGAGTTGAACGTAAGTTTATTGGGCAGAGAACATTGGGTTGATTAATTGATTGTTAGTGATTCCGGGTGCGTCGACTACTGAGGTCATTAGTCTCTTAAGTGAAGTGCATTTTTTTTCATCGGGAGGTGGGGTGATCTTCACCCGCTGGATGGAAAGATCCGGTGCCGACTTACCGTCGACTAGCGAGACTTTCCCCAACAAGATTTCTCCCACCAGCTGGGCACCATCCCAGCCGGGACAAGCTCTAATTTCCCGACCCGTCTCCCGGCATGTGTGATAGTGTAGTGCATGTTGGTGTAACTGTGCACGGGGTAGGGGAAAATAGGACAAGGAAGAGGTTGGTTAGCGAGATGGTCCACTTGTTAGGGTACTGTCCATTTGTAGGGACTGCTTCGGTATTCACCTGGTGTTGAGCGAAGAATCCAGAGAAAACTACCGATCAGAGCAGCCGGCCGATAGAATTCCCCTCCAGAGGTGGTCCATTTGTTAGGATACTGCTCCGGCATTCGCCTGGCGTTGATCGGAGATTTCAGGGAAAACTGTCGATCAGAGCAGCCAACTGCTATAATTCCCCTCCAAGACAGCCATTGAATTTCACCTAGCTGACAAGCTATTGTCGAAAATCTTGCCATCGTCGGGATTCGAACCTACGACCTCCTGGTCCGAGGCTCTGCAGTGACTTCCGTTGATGCCACCTCTCCCGGTGTGAGCATTGGGGCGATGGGAAGTGCATGCTGAGAGATTAGCATGAACGGTGAGCGATGCCGTGTATTATGGATGATGAGCGGTGAATGGTGAGCTTTGGACATTGAATAGTGGGCGATTGGCAATGAGGCGTTGCGGCGATGAGAAGTGCACGCTGGGCGATTAGCGTGTGTGATGAGCGATGTCGTGTGTTTTGGGCGTTTAGCGGTGAGCGGTGCCGTGCGAAGAGAAGCGAGAAGTGGGCGGTGCTGAGCGACTAGCATGAGGTTGAGAACAGGCGCAAGAGCATTGCGCTTTGGGGCTATGAGAAGCATGCTAGTCGGGATGATGTGTATTCTGAACGATGTGCGGTGAATGGTGAGCTTTTGGGCAGTGAGCACAAATATTGACATTGCACGCTGGGCGATTAGCGTGAGCGGTGAGCGATGCTCTGTAGTTTGGGCGACTAGTGGTGAGCGGAGCGGTGCGGGAAGGGCGGGGGGGGGCCAGCGGGCAGAGGGGGAGGGCCGCTATTAACGTGGAAGATATATGGGCCGGCGCGCCAAGGGGCGTGGCGAGGAGTGGGGCACGCTGGGGCAAGCGCCCAAACCGAGAAGTCAAGACCTCGAGCACCTTCTCTTTGCAATCGCCCAAATGCAGATCGCTAGATAAATACAAGGCAAATGGATAAATGTATTCTATTACGCACATTTGCAACATTATTCGTGCACCGCAAGATGTTTCGGTGAATAGAAAGAATATTGGGAGCTTGATAGAAGTACACAAGTCATATTGATAAATAATCAAAAACTTGACAAAAGTATTCTCTTTTCTGAGTCGATCAAATTTATATTTTTTTAAGAAGAATTTTTTTTTCAATGAAAGTATATAACAAAGTTTTGCGAATATTATGCGCATATTTAGACGTAAAACATAATTACTCGAAAAACATTGGTTTTTTGTCTTTCATCGCCTATGTTCAGAACAATTTTACCTAAAATGTTAAATAAAATGAAGACTCGACCGAAGAAATGCTTTCACTTGAAAATGCGTATTACATATACACGAAATGTAGTGATATACCCTTTCACGAACAAATAAATATATAAATATAATAAAATATGAACTTTGTCTCAAAACGAGACGAAGTACATGTGTCAATTTGTAATTATAAATTAAACAATCACGATGTAATATCGACTGTATAAATATTCAAAAATTTCCCGTGTTGACAAAAGACAATATACGTTTCCTCAAGAGTACACCAGCTTTTCATGTGTTCATAGATATTTTTAACTACTACGGAAAGTTATGCAAGATTTCTAAGTTACCTTTGCAAACGACTTTCCTTTCTTACGTGTTTGAAAGTGGTGATGCAGTATCGATTCCATATTTTGCACGAACTGTCTCAGAGAACCTATACATCGTTGCCGTCGGGGATTGTAATCGTAAGAAATATAACTCTGAATTCCATTACAAGAAATTCTTCCTTTTGCCTTTTACGTTTAAATTTACGGTTTCTCCTCGGATTTATTGTTTGCTTGAATTCAAGTAATGAAGTCATTTGTTACGTAAAGATAAATGTAAACGTGGTCTATATTTTGAAGGAACGTCTGCTAAATTAACAAAAATGAAAGCAAATGCAAAGTTTTCAATGAAATAAAATATGAAAATTAATAAAAAAACGTTTTTGTAGGACTACCGTTGTACAAATGATGAGTAATTGCACGTGTAAATTCGAGAAACGTTGTCAGTATCTTACGTTATCAATATTTTTGTTATTACTTCTATCTTTCATTCTTCTAGCTTTCTTTTTTGTAAAAAACGTTCCTTTCTTTCCTGCAAACAAATAAATCAACACTAATTATCCACACTTTTTTCTACACTAAGCAACTTGAACCCGGAGATGAAGATCGACCTCTAGAAAGCTTCTCATAATTACAGCTTCCTCGTTATTATGACAACCATGCTTTGATAGTGTGGGGAGTAATTAAATAATTGTCTATGGGCACAATATAAATAAAAGTTATGTAAGGACTTCTGCACCTATACAAATATTGAGATAGTTTTATCTCAAAATTTGAAGATATAGATTTATTTATACTTTGGGCACAAAAATGGAGAATTTTAGTTAAAGCAAATAAAACTCAAGCAAAATTGTTTCCCTCGGGACTTTTTCCATCCCCACGAACGTTTTAGAAATATTCCCATGAAATGGTTAAATAGTAGTTCTGTTATATATTTAAAAATCTCTTTTAATGCGAAACTAAATTGGAAATCCCATATAAATACTTCTGTTTTAAAAACCAACTTTAAAATAGTTCAAATCTATCCTTTATTAAATAAAAACTCAACTCTTTATATTGGTTGTACTAGTACTCTCCTTTACAAATCTATCATTAGATGTTCCTTGATGTATGCCTGCCCCATTTGGGGAAATGCTGTGAAATCTAATTTAAACATTATTCAAACCATTCAGAACAAAGTCTTAAAATCTATCATTAAAGCCCCTTGGTATACAACCAATAATCCAATTGAGCGTGAACTAAACATTCCTAGCATTCCTTATTTTATAAATATTCAATCTAATTTTTTCTCTATTATCTTTACCGTGATCTATTTTTTTAAACTTGCCAAACCGTTTATCATTTTCTTCTAATTAAGTCAAGATTTCCGAAGGATAAATTCGAACCCCCTTAAACTATTATCCACTGACCATCATTTCATTTTGTGTTGTTCCTTTCTTCCTTTTCATTCTGTTGATTCTTTTTAGAGTTACTTTAACTTTTTCGAATTATTTTAATTATTCTGAATTAATCTCAAAATAGTATTTATACACGTCGAATTCAATATGCGACAAGCCAATACCACCATGTTGTGCATGAAAATAATATTATTCTTTTATATAATTTTACTTATATTTATTGACATTACTACATTTATAAATCCGGTAATCGTATGTGATGTTGCATTTTGAATATTATTTGAGATTGTCATTTTGACTAGTATTGCACTCTATTATCTATTGAAGGTTTTCCCTCCAGCTTCGTTACCTTCATTCGGCAAAATCGTAGTTAATCTCCAAATGCTGTGATTTTCGTTCCTCGCACGATTTCTCACATTGAATTGTTTTCGTTCATTGAAGTTAAAGAAATCAATTAATACATAAATAAATATTAAAGTAAATACTAGCATGAAATATGACGATAATCGAGAACATGGAATATCAAAAATAATTCAGCGAATTGCTAACTCCGCCGCCACCCTCATTCCTGCAATTCTTGCTGCACTCTATCTCTGTAATGAACACCCTCTGTGCCTTGAATAGGCAGTGTTTGTGCAGGGCGGCCGTGAATGGAAGTGCATGCGAAGCGCGACCGGCAGGGGCTGAGGGCGAGAGTGGGTGGGGGATGGTGGGAGGAGGGAGCGGGCGGCTTGCGGGAAGAGATTGAGACGTGGCGGGCGGGCGGGCCTGTTAGCACTGCGCCTGTGAAGTCGACTGTGGGTCGAACCAACACTAGCAGTGCGCAAAGGAAAAGTGTGTTGGTTGTGGTGACAATGTGTGTGATTGTGATGACAAGTCAATATATACCTCATATCATCCATATCTGCATTCATTACTTCATATCCTTATAGTTATTCACGCATTACCTTTCTGTCCTGTTTCTTCTTCTGTTATTTCCCCCTTTCTGCTTCACTATTGTCTTATTCTTTCCTATATTACATAGTTCGTCTTTTGGTCTTTTGGTCAAGTAGACATTTCATTGCTAAATAAGCTAAGTAATTTTCTGAATTTATCCGTCAATTACTCCCAGGGATGCAATTATTAAAAATTTGCCCTAGAAGTCCGTGCCCTTACTCTCCAATATCTCACCGGATATCTATCTGCCCCATATGATTGGTAATAATATTTGGATTTTAATAGGACGTGTCCCCAGTCCAAACTAGACCTGTATGTGCTACGTGCGTAAAATAGATATATTATTTCTCATTTAATTTTCGATGACTTAATGATTATAAGAACTGCATTTCGAAAATGAAATATCATATCATCCTCTATTTGAAATACGTTTTCATTTTTGGGTAGCACCTTGTATAATTGTTGTTGTTGTTGTTGTTGTTGTTGTTATTATTATTATTATTATTATTATTATTATTATTATAAAAGCAATTACATGACACTATGTCGTCGTTACATGTTTAATTTTGTAAAAAAGCGATGCCGTTTGCTCCGCTAAGAACGAAAAAGTATATTGCCACTTTACTTCACTTCTCGAAAAGGATGAATCATTCATGAAGAATGAAGTTAATTGCTGTTAATTGAGTGGTCCATGAAATAAACACGATGCGAATTATCCACATGGGAAGTACTAGTTGGTATTTATTTGTACTACAATTCGTTCCCATTCCGAACAGTGTGCGAGGCGCGAACATCGGGCGGCAGTGTCGCGATAGACCGCGCCCATCCGCTCCGCCCCGCCCCGCCCCGCCCGACCCGCCCCCCCGCCCGCCCCGCCCGCCCCGCCCGCCCCGCCCGCCCCGCCCGCCCCGCCCGCCCCGCCCGCCCGCCCGCTCCGCCCGCCCGCCCGCCCCGCCCGCCCCGCCCCGCCCCGCCCCGCCCGCCCCGCCCCGCCCCGCCCGCCCCCCGCCCGCCCGCCCCGCCCGTCCCGCCCCGCCCCGCCCCGCCCGCCCCCGCCCGCCCACGCCCGGCCCGCCCCGCCCCGCCCACCCCGACCGCCCGCCCGCCCACCCCGCCCGCCCCGCCCCGCCCCACGCGCGCACAAAGGCTCATCCATTACGACCCACGGCGCCGCGACGCACCGGTACGAGACAGTGCGCAAGGCGCCGCCGACGCCGCCGCCCCCACCCCCATCCCTCCCGACCGGCGTTTTGCGGGCCACTCGGCACCTAGAAATTCCTCCTCCTCCGGCGCTCTCGGAGAGCCGAAAGTCATTTGTAGTTTACGATTTATTATGATTATTATTACATTTTATTTTTCTCTGCCAGTGATGTTAACTACAGACATGGTCGTGCCGTTCCAGATGTGCAGATTTTTGTAGATTTGGAGAAGCTGAGACGATGTGGTTTCTACCTCTTTTTAAGAGATACAACATCATGTAGTTTAGGAGTTATTATGAGGATTATTACGTTTTATTTTTCACTGCCAGTAAAGGTAACTACATTGTCGTGCCTTTTCGGGTATACGGATTTTGGTAGAATTGAACAAGCTGAAACGATATCTATGGTTCCTGAGAAAAACAGCATTATGAAGGGAAATCATCAATAATTGAGGGAAGCTTTATCATATTGTCGTATTCTCAATGTCTGATCTCGGGCAGTTATTACTATTGCTTCCGAAACTGGGTTCTTCCCTTATCACATTAATGATTGGTCTTTGTTGATCTGTTTTTGTCCATTATTTATATATATATATATATATATATATATATATATATATATATATAGTCGATGGATTATCATGCATGTATTGTTATTATTATATTCAGCCATTCAATCCTTACCCCATGTCCTTAAGCTGCCCTACGTAACGCTTGTCTTGCGTCTGGGACAACTGTTCTGCTTGGAACGAAAAGTAGTAAATTCAAATTCTACGTAAGGCATGGCTATCTTCATGTTGTGGCAATAACAAATCAACACATGGTGCTTCCATCGCGCGCTATGACCGTGGTCGTTCTAGATAAGCGTCAAGAATGAAAGCTGTTATAGTTTTTTTTTTGTTTTTGTGGTTAATAGTTGTTCCTTAACTGTGTGCAAATTCGGGTGACGAGTTTTCCTAGATTTGTGAAGTTCAGTGTTTTAGTGAGTGTTCTCTTCATTTCCACGCACCGAGAAGCTCGAAGTGCGTATGTTTCTGACCATCGTGTTGCTGCTTGGCATCCGAGCAACAACATCGTAACCATCATGGAAGTCCTCCATCCCAATCAACAACCAAGTATTGTTTCAAGTAAGAGTTATGTTCAAGCTTGTAATAGTTCCCTGTTTCCTAAGAAAGAAAATGCAATTGTGATTGACTCTGCAAATTATGCACCGACAGTTGACTTCATTGAAGCCCTTGCAGGAAAAACTAATCCTTCTCATATTCGGTTTGCATCAAAGATCTCTAATAACAGGCTGTGTGTTTATTTGTCCACCAAAGAAGTTGCTGACGATCTAGTATCCAAAGTTAAATCAATAATTGTATCTGACCATGAATTTACTATAAGACCGCTAATTTCACGCAACAAAAGAATAATTCTTTCCAATGTTTGCCCGAGTATCCCTAACAATCTACTAGAAGATAAGTTATTAGAATTTGGCGTTAAAACTGTGGCATCAATGTCTTTTATTCGTGCAGGTTTCTCTAACCCAAACTTAAACCATATCATGAGTTTCAGAAGACAAACCTACATAGCACCGGAACATGAAGAACTACTCCCGGAGTCTTTCCAAGTAACATTGGGTGGTTTACCGCATTGGATATACATCTCATCTGATATCCCTACCTGCTTTCAATGCAAGCTGCAAGGTCATTTTGCTAAGAACTGCCCAAATGGCAACTCACCCCTGCCGCAAGCAGCTATCAGCCCGAAGGTAACAACCTTTCCCTTATCAGACGGCGACCTTTCCGTTTTTCCTGCCCCCGGTCCCGCTCCTGTCATTAACGAGAACGAATTCCCTGATCTCCCAAATGTTTCACAACCAGATCCTTTACCGGCATTCCTACAACTTCAGTCTCGGAATCCAAGACAAAGAAGCCAACGGAAAACACGGTAAAATCAAGAACTAAAAGGCCACTCTCAACTAGTAGTTCCCAAGCGACGCCTCTTCCCGCTAATGTGTCAAGAGATCTCGTTACGGAAAAGACTGTCCTCTCTGATTCGGAGATATCTTTAGACTTAGAAGACCCCCCTGTGAAACAAAATAGTGTTCCCCCAAAAAAATAAAAACCACCCCAGATAGTAAAGAAGACATTCAATGGTCAGTGACCAAAGAAAAGATTGAAAAGAGCCCAATTAAATACCCGTTATCGATGAATGAATTGTTAAGCTTCTTTGACAAATCTAAAGGTTCCCAGAACATTGCAGAAATTGCTAAAGACTTCTCTCCAGATATTCCACCTATAATTTCAATATTACGGATATTTATTCCACCCTTCCTAAAAAAGGTATTAAAAACAGATGTTCCAGAATAATCAAAAAACTTGAAAGTGCATTGGATTCTGATACGGATACGTCCCAGGCATCTACAGTGTAATACTACGGCCATATATTTCCCTGTATTCCGGCCTCATGAAAATTATAGAACTCCTCACCAAATTTAATCTCATAAATAGTATTTAGATAGTGATTATACATTGTCCCATGTACAATATTAATATTAAGGCTCTATGTGTGTATCCCACGAAATTGTGCAACTAATGTATATTTGTATATTTGTAACTACTGTATTATTGTAACTGTGGTCGCCAATGACCTAGACGTTTCTAAGGCGACCTTAAATAAATAATATAAAAAAAAAAAATCAACACATATCTCACATCATCTATATCCGCTTTCATTAACTCATATCTTCACAGTTATTCATGCATTACCATTCTTATTTCCCCTTTCTGATTCATTATTGTCTTATTCATTCCTGCATTCCATATTTCACCGTTTGGCCTCTTACGACTCTTACAGAGCCTCTTTATTGTGTTTTGTTAATTATGTGTCTCGTTTTCTTCGATCTTAATTTTTTTCGACGTAAATTGTATATCGTACCGTATTGTATCCATGGCAAATCACATATGCTTATTCCATTTAAATGCTGGATTCTTCACATATAATGAGAAAATATTTCTCTGCGCATTGAGGTAATTATTTTACTTGACGGAAAAATTACTAGTCAATTCATATACGGTGGTATGAATACCTTGCGCAATAATTATTACGATATCAAAATTCTTAAAGGATTTGGTTAACGAATTAAGACATGCACGCATTTTACTATATAAAATGTTCATATTTTCAATATAATTACAAAAAGAATTTTATTTATAGCGTGCGATGTCTTAATTTAACGAGACTAACTTAATTTACGACGGACAAAATAAGTTCGTACTTCCTAGTTTCAGAGTGCAAAAACCCTTAATAGCTCTCGAGCGGCTTGTGGAGAGAAAGGAAAAGTGTCCGCGCAAAGCCTTAGAGCCGAAGAAGAATGAGTAACTACTTTGAATGTAGAATAATGAAACATTATACACTGGCAATGGCAATGGTATTAACTTTCTAAGTGTCAAAGTGACCTTAGATTTACATTTTACTCTCTGCGCTAGGATAAGCGAAGCGGTAAGTCAATTATTTATAATAGTTTTCTTGAGAAGTAATACCACATCATGCGTAATGTTTGATTTAGTGTTCAGAAATGAGTTGTGCACGCACTAACATCCCTGAATAAGCTGTCAACACTCGTAATTTTAATTCAAGTAAAGTTCTTGTCTTATTCACTAATACTTTGTGATCTATTCGTTGAGTTTAGAAAAATATACTATATTAGCAACATGAAGATTGTAATATTTGGAGTATTTGTAATATTGTAGGCTAGAAATTGCTATTGCATCCCTCGTTTTCTACATGCGTACGTTTTTCATGTTATGATAAATATTTCGCAAAAGCTTAGCAATATATTTCACAGGCCACGGATCTCATATTTCCTCGTAATTGAACGACGATATACGTGTAACAACCTACATACATTATTCACATACATTAAATTGCCTTTTCACCACGCCAACACTGTATTCTGTACCGCACCATCCATCCAGGAGCATATGCACTTATTACGGCTACGTGCTATAGTCCGGATTCCCGATTTTCCGCGGTGGCTGCCCAGAGGCGCGTTCACAAATTTATTACCTCCTGGCCCCGACAGTTAATTGCCGCTCCAACTCCCCAAGGAACACAGGGCGCGGGAGCCTCCCCAGCCCAACCAACACCCAAGCCTGGAAAGAGGAATTGATGTTTTCCAAACTATTTATTCTCGGCCCAAAGCATTACTTTATTACCCCGATGTATTTTAATTGTTCATGAGGGTCAAGAAAGTACGTGGTGTCCGCTATTTAGGTATGAATGAAGTCGGCGAGAGAAACGGTGTCTGGTGAGAAGCTTGTATTTTTGAAATAGATGCGAGAATTATGAAAATAAAGAAATCCATGAGAGTAAATAATGTAATAAGAAGATTTCGTAAGACAGACGAATATGGACTGTGACTGCTATTTTTTGTATTTACCCAGAAAAGTTTCTACTTTTTCGACAAGTTACTTCTTGTTAATCTGCCTTTCCCAATATAAAAACAAATAAATGTAGAATATTATTCAGTATTTATGTATTCATTTGATGGTTCTTTGAAAAGTCGATTTTCAAACCGCTGGGCATTATAAAACTTTCAAAATAAACATATAAAGTTTAAATTCTTAGTTTAAGCGATTAATTATCAATATTCAGGAGTACGGGGACAAGCCCTATCATAATTTAAAGTTGCATTATTTTTGTAAAAACTTTTATTTATATAGACGAGAACGATCAATTAAGAGACTATACCCTCACGTGTGCTATAGCTATTGTCACATAACATTATAAATGAAAACAATGTTTCAAAAGAATTTATTAATAGGCAGTGATAGTGTACTTACTCCGATGAATCTTTGAAACTGAGTATAAAACTCATGGGTGGTATTAAGATATTCTCCAGTTCACCAGAAAATACTCATCTCCAACTCAATCATCTATTATTCTAATTTCAATCCCGAATAATTGACATAACCAAGTTTTCACTTCAGAAATAACACGATCCAATGCTTATTTGAAATACACGTTCGCTATATTGGACATAACTTGCATCTGAACACAATCTCTTTGTACTGCTTAGGGTGAGAAAACGACTGGCTTAATCACAACTTTGATAAACGTACGGTTCAATTCTCACTCTTACTTGTCTCCAATACTTTATATGTGCGTCAGTGTCGAAGATTAAAAGTTTGTTTTTAAATGTTTTACAAACTATGAAAACGGACAATGAATTTTATTTCTCAGGAAATTACAGATATCAATTTTCTAAAAAAGAAATTTCCAGATTCTTTATATTATATTAATTAGTTATGAATTTTACATTAAGTTATAACGATGTGTTTCCGATGCAATATATTAGGACACTATATTATATATTACTGGAATTTTGGATTCTTTATGAAACAGATTAAATAAAAAATCAGTAGTTTGAGAGAAAATACAAAAAAAAATATATAAAACTAGAAAGAGGTTCTATAGAATAGAAGATCTTTTTTGGCACCGAAAATCCGTGGCTTCGGTTGGAGAGGTATTTAAATTAGCAAAGCCATTGGTTTTCAAAAAGCAATTAAATTACAAGATTACTGTAATGTTCGGAAAAAATCTTGCAATTTCGATATCTCCCTAATTTCCAATTAAAAATTTAGATTGAAGAGGTGTGTATATGTAGGTCACGCAATTTTCATTTCATTTCACATACATGGCTGCAAGTTCAATCCTTGTGTTTCATTAATTCTGAAAGGGAAATTCGAATACCCTCAGTAATTTAATTTGCATTAACGAAAAACTGGTGTATTACTTTTTTTCAGAAAACGAAGGTATAATTTGTGTTTTGATGCAAATTCCATACGTCCCCATGGAACACGGATCGATCTGGGTGAGTGAATTTAATTTTTTTTAGATTGAGGAAAATTTGTTTACAAACTTTCTGTTTATTTCAATATATAATTGAAGTAATATTTTAAACCTTAAATGATTTTGGAGCATCGGGGCAAATTAGAGGGAAGAAATATAATTAGTGTCAGCTCAATAACAAGAAATCAAATTAATGACAAACTTGGCATGTCTAAAATTAACAAAGATTTTTCAGTGAAGAGAAACCAAGTGATATATTTAATTTAGGTAAATTAATGTAGATTCAAAATTTCAAGAACTGTTAATTACAAAAAGTTTAAATTACTATTCAATGAACACTTGAACTATGCAACAACAGCAACGTCAGTTGATATAATATTATAAAAAATAACGTCATTTAGTTTGTAGAACAAATGATCAATTGTAAATCATGGACAAAACTGAGCGGTATGCTGAGTCACAGTCTCATTTCCAAGCAAATAATTAGTGCCTTCGTGGGAAAAGGTGGCGGAGCCGCGCTTCAAAGCGCCGCCCACTCGAACTCCTCAGCCCTCGCGCGGCACCGCGCACGCCGCCCCGCTCCGCCTCCCCCGCCACGCCCCGCCACGCCCCGCTCTGGCGCCCGCGCAGCACGGTCTGGCGGTTGGCCAGCGCCGAGCATCAAACCGGCGCCCTTTGACTGCTCCCCATGGCTAACGACACTGCCGCGCACTCTGACGAAACCCCCCTTCCCCGGCCCCCCCGGAATCCCGTCCCCACCGACCCCACTGTCCCCATAGCCTTCACTGACCCTACCGGCCCATCTCCTTCACCTTAATCCCGATGTCCCACCACCCCCAGCCCAATCCCCTTGTAAACCAACCCGCCTTCACCCACCTCTTTGCCTCCACCACACCGGCCCCAATCCCCATTGTAGCTAACTGCCTCCACCGCCTTCACCCACCTCTTTGCCTCCACCACACCGGCCCCAATCCCTATCGTAGCTAACTGCCTCCACCGCCTTCACCCACCTCTTTGCCTCCACCACACCGGCCCCAATCCCCATTGTAGCTAACTGCCTCCACCGCCTTCACCCACCTCTTTGCCTCCACCACACCGGCCCCAATCCCCATTGTAGCTAACTGCCTCCACCGCCTTCACCCACCTCTTTGCCTCCACCACACCGGCCCCAATCCCTATCGTAGCTAACTGCCTCCACCGCCTTCACCCACCTCTTTGCCTCCACCGCCTTTCTGCCTTCATCGCCTCCGTGCCTCACCGACCTGACGCACCCCACAGCCCTCATCATTCCAACTGCCTGCACCGCCCTCACTGCCCCCCTCCGACCGTCCCCACCCTTTCCCAGCCGACCCCTGTGCACCGTTAACCACTGCCCCAGTTCCCTCGACTTCAATCACCTCCCTCTCCCGCTTGTCGCCGTCATGGCCATCCTTTCAGCAATTCCAGTTACCTACATCGTCTTTCCGCTCGTGTCGCCAACGCCATCCCCGGTCCGTTGCCCTCTTTCATTTCGTGGGTTCGTCGATAGTCTGCACGAGTCCTTTGACTCATTTGACTCATACAGCAGCCAAGTGACGCGTGTGGAAATCGCCATTCGCGAAAAATTCTCTAATATTTCCTCTTAATGAAAATTTATTAAATCAGCAGTTCACAGTAATGCAAGATCGCGGAACAAGGTCTAAGTTCGCAGAGTCGAAGCCGGTTTGAGTGCCCTACATGGGTGTTTTCACATCGTGGATGTGGCGTGATTGCTTTATCGTACGATTATGCATGTCATCCCAAAGCCATCTCATTCATATTCATTCAATTATTATTCCATTCAGATCAGACAGATCTACTGCCTTCCTTCACGCAGTAGAAGGGAAATCCTCCTCTGATCAACTGCCATAGAAAGGGAAGGCAAACAAAACTGTAATTCGATATCTAACTCAAATTACGGTCCGCTCCTTCTCCTACAAAACTTTTTCAAATGCTATAAATTGCTGTTACTATTTTCAATGTATCATTTAATTCAGATACTAATATTTTGTTACATTACGTCGCAAAATATTAGTATTTTAATGATATACTATAGATTGTGTCCGAACGGCCCGCTCACTGGTCAGCGTGCTCACTTTCCATGACACGTCCCCGCGTTCGAGTCCCGGACGGGGCAGATTATTGTATGCGCTTTTCTTGCAATATCCCAGTATGTGTTGTGTGTGTCGATGAGAAAGCTCACTTCTCAGTCCAGAATACGAAGCGCTAACTACACATACCCTTCAACACATGGCCGCAAAGCTGGGTCGCCAATGTTAGGTCTTGGACCCGTCAGAGGCTTCTGTGCCAGTACAGACAAACAGAATACAGATTGTACAGTGTATTCTATATTGTAATCGTTTCGAAATATACTGTTCCATGTGATCAAAGAGAATAAATAAACTCACCAGATTTTTAAAATATAACAATTACAATGTTTAAAATATAACGGTTTGTTTTGAGAATGTGTTTATCGAAGTGTGTTATTAACCTAATGATAAAGCAGAAATGACATGGAAGGATGCAAGGGAAATAAGAGAACCTGGAGAAAATCTAATTTCGAGCAACACAAATTCCACCCACGGGATGAGGATGCTATTTTACCTTTAGTGCCCTGAGGTGGAGGTCGAGCGCTCCTAAAACCTCTCTTTTGGATTTTCCTCTCCTGGAACACGTATGTATCCTCATGCTGATTTTTTCTCGCTTATGTTTACACTTCCCACCGTTTTCACAGGAATTCTCATCATTTTTGTGTCAGTCTATTCGTTTTTTATCACATTTTCACAGCTTCCAACCTACGTATACGTACACCTCAGAATTATGAGTAATTATTTCGTGATTTCGGGAGCGTCAACGACCATAATTATATACATAAATGTAGTACTTGATTTTCTCACTGGAGGGGGCGGTTCTTGTCCAGCTGGATATCTGACACCGACCTACACGTCGGCTTGGCGGGTTTCCCCATCTAGGTATTTCCCATCAGAGGGTCACCGCCCCAGTTCTAGGGTCTGCTGACGTGTGTAGTGCGTGTAAATGAATGTAAGTAAGGGTTCAGAACACGACAAGGAGGAGTAGAGGAAAGTAGAAGAAGGAAAGATCGTGCGCGGGCCGTTGCTTGTTTGTTAGGGTAGTTCCGGTATTCGCCTCGTATTTATCGAAGAAATCACGTAAAACTACCGATCAGAGCAGCCTGACGCTAGAATTGTCCTTCAGACAGCGGCTGAATTCGACCTAGCTACCTACCTAGTGTGGAAACTCCTGCCAACGTCGGGACTTGAATCCTATAGGACCTCACGGTCAGAGGCACGGTAGTGATATCAGCACAGTCCTGAGCCACCTAAGCTAGACAGAAATATGCATTTTTACCTTCCTTCACCCGTTACCTTATTCTTATGTCTGGCTCTTTGCCCCCTCTCTTCTGCATTGGATCGTATTTAGCGGTCTCCACTCTCTCGTGCAAACCGTGCGTGGGGCGGCTGTGAAGCGACAAGCAACTTCAAACACAAGGATGCGGGGGCGGAACAAATGCTGCTAGTCACGATAGGGCGGAGTGTTCAGGTGTGGTCGCGCCAGCGGTGAGGTCTTTGGTGGAGGACGTGGTTATACCCATTTCTGTAAACCAGTTTGAATCTGCACACCTACTCAGCTTTCCTTTCTTAACTTTCAAATTAAAAGACGAAAACTCTGAAATGAATGAGAGAGATCATTCTTGAGATATGAAGTGTTTAGTATGAGTCTAATTAAATTATATGCTATATATTTAAAACGAGTTCGACATCCGTTTTCTGCTCCAGATCTGAGATGAACCATAAACCGGAGTTAGTAACATACTTGCGTTTATAGGGAGTAACTTTGCACAAGAGAATGTCAAACATGTTCTGCCCTCATAGATTAACTTAAAGTATAAATTACTTTAATACCAGCAGGTGATACTAATATTCATAGGAGTAGTGAAGAAGTATTTTTACCTGACTTTGACCCGTTGCCGGTCGGTTTGTTCAAATCATGAGAAAAAACATATTTCATGTACTTGTGCTTTATTGCTTCATCTGTGCACCAAATCGATTTTAAAAGAAATGAGTTAAAATAATGAAAGACTAGCACTAAGTGTTTATTGTATTATTAATTTGAAGTATACTGAGTACTTAGACGTCTAGAATTTTCAAAATAAACAACTTTGTAAACAAAGACATTTTCTTGGCTGAAAGGTTTTGGATGAACGGTTATTGCTCTGTATGCAAAAACCGTAACCTCAAAACACTAAATATTGTCGTTTTCCAATATTTTATTTTCTATAATTTCAACAATAATGAATTCTTTCGTAAACATTATCAAGAAACATATGTTACCCGCACATTTTTATAAGAATGAAATGCCATTAAAATTTCACATTAAAGTACAAATTGCGTTGAAAACTGAAATACGTTTTCATTCCGCTAAATGGCTGAAGCACAATACTCCCATGTCAAGTAATCAAAGACAGCAAATTATGATATTCTAAAACACATTTGAGACACATGCTACTCTGAGAAACTGAGGAAAATTACCGAAAAGTTCACTTGGCACTTCTCGGAATCGGCTCGCTTGTTCCTTGGAACATTTAATTGCAAAAGTTTGGTGAATGGAGTCTCACGCTGCGTTGTATGGCTGTATCTAAGCCGTGTTTTCTGCTGTCGTGACTATTGAAGATATTGCGCTCTTAATCATTCTCATCGTGAAGTGTATGTAGCTGTTGTGCCCTGGATATTAAATATTTATTCAAATATACATTAAATACTTTATCAAAATGAAATAAATTTATTTGAATGGAATAAATTCCCTTCAATTCTGTTTTCTAAATTTAATTATTTTATTTGAGATCGTCTAGAAAGTGCCGCAAATTTACACAGCACTCAGACATGAAAATTCAGCGTTCTCCAACATCAGCTAGGACATACCAAAAGTACTTTCTGGGCGTATTTAAAGGTATTATTCCCAACACTACGTTCCACTGTTATATCGATGGCCAGCACTTAACCACCGAAATCGTTGAGGTAACTCTTTGTCGTTGATAAAATTTGTTACAAGGTTAATAATAAAGCGTTTGTGCTTAATACAACGTTTATACTTAATATAAAACGAATACTTTTTTTCCGTTGTATTTGCTCTTTAAATATGAAATCAGATTTGAAAATCTATAATAAAAAACCTTAAATATTATTGTAAAGAAACAATATAAATGTTTTTTTTTCTTGATTACAAACCTGTTGATTTCTATATTTTCATTACACTAAATAGGCTTTTAGCATCGAATACTGCGGCCACACAAGCAACCGTTTGTATTTTTTATTCAATTCTCAAAAATATGGTAGGTGTACGTTCTCCATAACAATCCTTACTTCTGTCTGATTTCTCCAATTGCGAAAAGTATTGTATATTTTTCATATCGTTCTCTGGATTTTCTTAGCAATAAAGTAGCGGCTGAGATATACAAAAGTGACTTTCCAAGACATGACAGAATTCCTAGACTCGGCAAATCGGCCTTGTCAAGGAAATTTGTCGTACAGTCATGGAAACATCTGTTTTCTTGCCTTGTAATGGAAAGTACTATTATTCCTGCGGTATTATCGCTATCTTACTTTCAACACAATCGCATCTCAAAGTTTCTGCTTTCTATATTTTAATGGTGATAGACTCTTGATATAATATAAAATATACTAACATATTGTACGTATAGAGGCTCAAAGATTTAAGTTTCAGATTATCATATCAGGCATGTTTGAATGTGCTTCGTTTAACAATTGACTTGAATACAAATCTCTGTAATATAAACATGTTGTCTATATTGCGACTTCTTATAATTTCCTTTAGGAAAAGATAAACTTATTCCAAAAGAACGAAAGAATTTCTTTGGGAAAGCCCTAGCATTTGAATATGTTGTGTATGGTAAACTAACATATCCAAAACATAATCATAGGTTAACACATCGTCCTCGGAAAATTTATCGCTGTTCATCTGTATCCTGTTGGCACAATAATATCCTCACAGAACAGCAGTAAACGGCTTCTTCATCTCACACAACACCCAGTTTAAATGGGGATCAATCACTTGCGTAACATAAACAAAATACATTTCAAAGTCTTCATCAGTTTATAAACGATGGACTTCAACATATGTTAAAACAATCGTGAAGTTAAAACGACAAAAAGTTAAATACGCTGAACCACAGTCTTCTGGCCGACAAAATAATCGACGACACGACGTTTGAAATCACTACAAGCGAGACATCAGCGATGACATGGAGAAACATGGAGCCACGCCCGAGCAGCCAAGCCCACGGAATTCACCACACCCGCCTTGGTCTCTCCGCACTGTGGGGAATTATAACATAAACACGTGCTTATTTATTTTATTTATTATTTATTAGTCAAAAAACACTCAAAAACTGTATGTGACGTATGGGGGAGAAAATCATCTGCGCACGCTTTCTTGAGTTTGAGTCCCTTCCCAACCATTTAACTATTAATAGTTGAAAGATGAAAATAATAATAATAATAATAATAATAATAATAATAATAATAATAATAATAAATAATACCCTCAATATATTACTTACTATTACCCTTAATATATATTAATTGTAATAAATATTACCCTTCGGATTAAAGGTCCACCAAAATTTTTTCAATAAAATTAATTCTCTAATTTTTTCAATAAGTCATAAATACGTTAAAAGTGATAGCTACTTTCTGAGCGATACACAAAATATATTTACATCAATTTTAAAATGAAATGTAGAATACTTTTTTAGAATTGCCGCTAAAAGTGTACAGAAAGCTACTTTAAGACACATTTATATGTGTATATTGTATTGATATTGTATTTATTACTTGAATATTAAATTTGTTAATAGAAAGTTAATGAACGAAAAAAATGGAGCAAGCAAGCAAGAAGTGACTGCAAGAAAGAAAGTGGGAAATTAGAGTCGAGATTGTACAACAATCACTAATTTTAGGTGTCGAAATGTTTGATTTTGACTTATAGAGAATAGCAAAATTCCCAAAAGGAGTAAGATCCCTAAAAAGTTATCTCAGAACGGTGTACCGGGACGTTTTGGTAGCACTGAACTCCTCATTTTATTTTGACAAATCAATCTGAGTTTATTTTTCAAATTCCATCATAACTGATTTTGACTATATATGCTAATTATTTCAATATTATTAGGAGCCACCATAGTCTTGCTTAGATTCATTCGCTGGAGCTATCGCCTGTTTCCAGAATGTTTTGCGGTGGAAATTATACAAAATAGACGTTAGTATTTTTCGAAATGCACTACGTTTCATTCTGAAATTGAATAAACGAAGATAAATTTTCATATTATTGTACGAAGAAGTGTCCCTTTATTGAACCACTTACTTACATATGATCGTAGATAACAATAAAAGTAGATACTATAAAGAAACCCTTTTCTTGATATTGTCACATTATGAAAAGAAAATCACCCGCATTTACTACATGTCAACATTGGAATGAGACGGTACCGCTAAGCAAGGCATTATTATAGAGGCAAGGTGTTGTTAAGATATCACATTGTTTACGAAAAACTGACAAAGTAGTATTAAGATACTAGAATGTGACAATTTGAAAGCAAAAATGTTAGCGGAATTTGAAAACTTAAATCGGATTGATTTGTTAAAATAAAATGAGTTCAGTGATACCAAGACGCCTCAGTACGCCGTTCTGGTATCACATTTTGGGGCACTTGCTACTTTTCGGGATTTTGCTGTCCACTATAAATCAAAATCAAGCATTCTGGTAATAGAAAATTAGCTGTTGTTGTATAATCTCGACTCAATTATTTCCCACTATCTTTCCTTCAGTCACTTCTTGCTTACTTGTTCCATTTTTCCTTTCCTTCTTTCTCTCTTTCTTTCCCAATCTAAATACTTCACATAATTTGATGTCACAACGAGCGAGACATCGGCGATGACACGTGTGACGCATGTGATATGAGTAGTCGCTCGCCGCCACGCCCGCACCGGGCGGCCAACGCTGTCGACGCCCGCCTTGCCCCCAACGCCTGCTGCGAGAAAGCTAACAACGCAGCCCCGCGCCGCGCCACGCCGCGTCGCAACTGTTCGTCTTGGCGGAGAAGGAACGTGGTGTCGGCGGCGGCATTCACTCGGCGCGTCGTTTTTTTTTTTTTTTTATTGTTTAGTTGAAATTACAATGTTTAGTTTATAAGTGAAACTTTGCAACTGTATGGTGACTTAATCTAATCAACTTAATCTAGTTTAAAATTGTTAACATTGTTGTTAATATTGTTAACATTATTATTAACAATATTGTTAACATTATTGTTAACATTATTGTTAACAATATTGTTAACAATATTAAACAATGTTGTTAACAATATTAAACAATGTTGTTAACAATATTAAACAATGTTATTAATATTGTTTAACAAACTTTAATAGGGAGAGGAAACAAATAGCACCTCGACAGAATTCGTCAATATTTGAATATATCTGGAGGAAAGAATGGAGCGGGAATCTGTTCTTTATTCTGGTTTTGTATCTGGGATCTTTTCCGAGTCTGTAGTGACTTGATGTCTTTATGAAGGGTAAATTAGTGTGAAAGTTGTTTGATAGGTATGCTATTTGGTGAGCTATTTCATTTATGTTTAGATCGTGATGTAGTTGTTTATTGCTAATAAACCATGGAGCTCTTGTTATTAATCTTAAATATTTGTTTCGAAATATTTGCATTTTGTTGAGAACTCGGCGCGTTGTAGCTGCCACTTAGCGCGTCGCTCCCCGCCGCGGGCCACGGGCAGGCGTCGAGACGTCGGATTCTTTGGGCGCCGGTCGGAAATTTAGGTGGTTGCTGAGGAGGAAATTCTCAAAGAATTTGTTGTGGCCACTGATCTTTATTTGTAACCGTTCATGTGCGAGAAAAATGGAAAGTTCGTGGATACCAATGACACGAGTGTACAATAAGGCAACGGGGTGACAAATAACCTCCTATAATTTTAGTATTCATGTTTGATGTAAAAACGTAAACATTAAGGATGTAAACAGAGAACCTGTAATGGATATCATAAAATAGATTAGTAGGAGTGCGCTGCTCATCGAAACTTTCCTCATTTCAGTCTTATTACTCATATTTTTAAAAGGAGCAAAGTAATATTTAAATAGCTAATAAATAAATGTAATATTTATGCAAAAAAATATAAATAAATTTAATACTTATGCAGAAAACATCCAAGCCACAAGAACTAATATTAAAAAATATATTTTACGATCGAAAATTCGAGATCGTTCTTTTAAGGTGCTTCCAATACATATCCTTCTTATATTTTAGTATAGTAAGAAAAATTAAAAATGGAACTTCTGGAGAACTTTTTGTAAATAAAATAATTAAGTTTGTATGTTAAAAGTGATAAATTATAAAATAATAATTTTATAGCAGGCAATTATTATCATAGTTTTTTATTTATTTATTTTACGTCAAAAAACAGTTGAAACTGCATCTGACGTACTATTGTAACGTCGTGAGTAGGGATCTACACCACAAAGAAACAGACACGAGTGGGTATTTACAATTTATTTACAATAAATTATGTACACTATTTACAGACCTCACCCTAAGGTGTTTGTCGGAGCTACCTGCAACAGCCCCCCTCTCCCAACACGCGCCTTGCGGCCGTGCCTGCGTTTAGCCAACTCGGCAATCGCAAATGGCACCTGGTGTGCCTCGGCAGACAATCTGCCCTGAAGTATCAAGCATACTTCCCAGTGCTCGAGACTCGAACACCTACACGTGCCTACAGCACTTCCAGACTTGGCCGGACAAGTTTTGCGGTGTTTTGCCGCGAGGAAACCAGACACGTTACCCAACCCAGGGCTTCTGCCACAGCCCTTATATATGCTCGAGTCACATGACTTCCTGCGTCATCTTTCCCCCACGCACTCGTCTTGAGGCGCCTCCTTTTCCGTTGCAATTTGCACCCGGCAACTCCAAGCCCTCTCCCCTTTTGGACTTTCCCTGAAGGGTTGGCCTTTGTTCGGGAGCCTATTTTTGGCTCCCTCATTCCCATACCTTGCAACTTGTCTCTCTGGAGCAGGGAGTCAAGTCTATGACGCTACACTATGGGGAGAAGTGAATTCTGTGCACATTTTCAAAATTCTGTGATTGCTGACTTTGTAAAGTGTTATCTCCAGTTTTTCTAAGAACAAAATATAATCTGCAGCTCCCTTTGTTGGAGGTCTGTAGATGCAAAGTAATATCACTTTTAGCGAAGTAAGATGTACAACAGAAATTTTCGAAAACATTTTTAACGGAATACACATTTAATTCCGCCAAGGAGATAGAATCAATATTATTTCTAACGTAAATACATGAACCCCCATACGTAGGACCTTTATGCGATTCTCTCTGCAATAAAAGCCTGCGAGGTAAAAGTTTGGTATTTGAAAAATCTTAAGTTCATTGGGAGATAACCAATGTTCTGTAAAGCAAAGAAAATTTTTTAAATTTTCCAATTCAATTATGTGCGGAATGTTTATCTTTTGCAAGTACATACACGAATGTTTTTTCTGCTGCATCTGACTGTAGTTGCTATATATTTACTCCATTTTTACCTCGAGTGCGTGGTCGAAGGTTGTAGTGTGTCCCGGCAGTGACAGGTTGTGAGGAAAATGGGGCATCGGGTGTAGATGAATTGGTTAGGTTACGAAATTCTTACGAATTTCTTCGTAAGAAGAGAAATTTATGTAATCCTGCGCAGGAAATTTTCGGCTGGAAAACTCTTATTTTCATATAAGTGGTTAATGTTACAAAAGTTCAAGGGCAAAAACCTTCTCCTACATGTACAGATCCCTGGTTTCCTCCTGTTCACTATTGAAATATGTGTGGATTTAGAAATCAATCTATTTCGCTCGAGTTATTAACAGTGGTTCAAGTTAAGGAAACAACATCTTCATATCAACATCTATTCCGTCTTTATGCCTAAGCAATGCATTGTTGTATAGTGTTACATATATTTATTCACTTATTTGCATCTGACATTTTTAAAAGAATAATCAGTCACAGCAATTGAGCAAAAACAATTTCATTCCATCAGTTCTACAAATTTTTTATTTGGTCTGAAATAGGAAAAAAAATTGTTATATTCTTTGAGCATGTTTAACTTTGAACATTATTTATTTAATGTATTCGATAACCCTTTAATCGATTTCTTCTAATAACGTATTCTGATTCAGAGAGACAAATTACAGTCTGCAGAGCCCCACAAGCGAGTCCATTAAAGCAATACAATCATTAGGGGCATCCTTGCGGTGGTTAAACGGAACTTCAATAAACCAGAATCATTGCTGGCACGTCTGTAAGCAAAGCTTCCGCGCTTTGTGTGCGCTCACGTCTCATAAGGCGCCTGGTTCTCTGCCAGGAAATGTACACCGCCGTGAGACATCCTGTCAAACAACGTTAAGCAAGGCGAAGGAAATGAACCTCAGGGTGAGGGTATTCACATCAGTTGTCAGAGCGAGCAAAACGGTTTGGTTCTCCACGGCAGTATCTCCCCTTTTATCGAGTTAAACATTTCTCTGTAGAGCGTCTTATCCTTTGTTGTAGTCCTATTTGATGCTTTCATTATTATTATTATTATTATTATTATTATTATTATTATTATTATTATTATTATTATCATTATTATTATTATTATTATTATCATTATTATTATTATTATTATTATCATTATTATTATTATTATTATTATGTATTGCTTGCAATATGTAGTTGCGCAATCAATTTAATCTTCGGATATTACACAAGAAATGTAAGATCTTTCATCTTACAAAAAAACAAAAAAATAAGCAAAAAAACCTTTTGAATTGGAAGAAAAGGAAAGAAATATAACATTGTCTACGATGTTGTTGTTCTTGCGTAACTAGAAATCAGTTGTAACTAGAAATCAAAATAGTTGTTTAAAATGGGATACAAAGTAAGAGTTCCGTAACCAGTGCACGTATCACATCGAGCACGTGCGCTTATTCTACTTTTTACTACGTCGGTGTGAAAGATGTTTTGCACTCTCTTTGCGTTGTTTCGCCCATGCTTCGTAGTTTTTCGCACACTATGAGTTAGGAAAAAATTGCTGTTTCGCGCACGGAAAGCAAGCACGACCAATCGTACTTCGCGTACGGTGTGTTAAAAAATTAATTTAATGTCAGTACCCTGTTTTTATTATCGTTTTTAGTATCTCCTCCTGTATGGATCTTACCTAAGTGATTCCAAACGCTGTAATTATGTAAATCCGGCAATAAAATTAGGAAGCAAGGAAGAACGTTTAAGGAATTCTAGTTATAGCCACAATATTTAAAATAATGAATTTATTTAAGTTAATACGGTGAACATGGTAGATTAAAAGGATCAAATTATTTCACAAATACTCAAGAATTCAATAATATACTTCCACAATAAACTCAGGGAGGAAAAAGAATTCCACCAGATGCCACGGTGATGGCGGCGGTTAGGGCAGTTTTAGTAGAATGTAATATTATAATAGCACATACATTCTCGCATTATTTGCAACATATACGTAATATTATAATAGTGCAAATTGTATCATACTAATGCTTCAGCCATTGTGTAAAAACATCTTTAGCAAAAGCAACTTCCGAGGTTGGAAACCGCGAAGTTTTTTAATTTTCTTGAGTTCAGAGATATTGACGAAATGGTTACAATTCACTCAAAATTACACGTACACCCCTCAGTCAATTTCAATGGTACAGTATAAAAACTTATTCTAAGTTCATTTCTTTTTAAGAGCAATTGCAGAGATAGTTTCTATTGTGGATGCCTCAAAATACATATGCATGTCACTGTACCATTTACAACTGGTAAAGGGAAACTTGAGAAGATTGCGGATTCAGAATATATTCTTAATTAAAGAGAAACCGAAAGTGATTGTCTATATATATTGTATATTTTTTATGTGCAGCGGTATCCTCTAACAATAAAGACAATCAACTTAATTATTCTTTCAACTATTATATTATTGGTTTCAATGTACTAAAGACACGTTTCGCAACATATGGTTGCATCAGCCTGTGTTCTGTAATCAAGACGTTTTAGCAATTTAAATGTTTTTTTTCATCGTGAAAAAATTAAATATGAAATAACAATAGAAGCAAAACAAAATTTAAAGTTAGGTCTTCAATCCTAGGAACTCCCATCGAATTCGTTCTATCTTTCCCTCTCCTCACACCTCTAAACAGATGATGATCCTCTAATTACAGTCTTCACATGTTGATATGGCACCATGGTAATCTGTTGTCGTGGTCGTCAGGCGGGACCGTCTCTTATAAAGGGATGAGAGAATTAGTCTGCGATGTTAGGCCTCATTCATCAACGTAATGCTGTAAACTTACCCGTAAAATGTACATGTAAAAACAAACATTCACAATGTCGAACGCAAGCTGGAACGTAAGTTTCGCCTGAACCAATCACAATTCAGCGTACTGAAACTTGATCGATTTGTTTTTAGCACGGACAAAGATCTTTCCATCATAGTTTTTAGCTTTTTCTTCGACATTTCTATCGATTTGTCTTTATATATACGCGAGTGGCCGTTGCAGTAGTGTTCGCATTTCCTTCATCGCCACTCGCAAGGGGATTCTCTCGTATCAAATTCATGAGTAATTTGTCGAACATAATTAGTTTATTCGGCATGTCAAGTTAAAGTCACAATAAAAATTGCACAAATTCTTACTATGAATTCACTACACGCAACAAAGCTGTTCGCAAATTATTTTTCTACATTACAAACACAAAATGACGTTTTTGAACACAATTTGAAATCCACCTTCCACACTGCTCTCTGATTGGTGTTCGGTAGAATTCCGACGTAAACTTAACGTAAAAGCTTGGAGCTAGTGAACTCTTACGTTTACGGACCTCCGTCTACGGTTACGTCAAGGCATTGTGAATGGTCTCGCTCAGTAACTCATTTGTAGGTTTTGCGGCTACGTTACGTTTACATTTAAATTTGCTTTGTGAATGAGGCCTTACAAAGAGTTAGTCTGTGACCACACATGTAAGGAGACCACTCGAGAGTGTAGAGGTTGTGGCGACTGGAACGGTGTCCCTCCAGGGGAGGTACCTGGAGAAAGAAATCTTCCGCATGCCGACGTGTAGTTTGCGCCGGATCTCACCGTCTATCAGGAAAGTAACACCACAACCTCCCAAGACAAAAACATTCACTACTCTTACACGACTAATGACTGCTGCGTTGACTATCCGGAAACATCAATGAAGCAACCGAGGGCTTTATAACGTAGCAGATTACCGTTGTCAATTATCTTCTCCTAGCAACGAGATTTTGTGATAGAAGACCCTGAAAAACACAAGCAGAATACTTTGCGAGGTTGTGAAGACTATTTCGAAAGATTCTCAGATCAACGGAAATTTGGATTTATGCAAATGTATGCATGTTATGCTAGATATGTTAGAAATAATAACTTCAAAGTGGATAACAAGTGAACTGTAAGACAGAAGTCTTGAAATTAAATTATTTTTTTGTTATCGAGAAGGACCTTTATTTTCTCAAAGAAAAAGTCGTCGACAGGACATTGATGGTAACGTGTGCTGTGATGCACTGACGATTAAGACGTCAGCCACCGCCGAAAGCAAGAAATGCATAAAGTGGAGAAACGAGTGGAGAGGAGATGACTAGAGCGAAGGAAACGATTCGCAAGAGAGGAGTCTGGGCTTGGAGGGGGAGTGGCCCGTGGGAGAGGCTGTGGCGGGGTCAATTAATTCATTAGAGCGTTTGCAGTAACACGATGCCACTGCGGCTGCCGAGTAGCGGAGGCGGCAGCGGCGGTGGCGACAGCGGTGATGATGAGAGTGACAGCGATGGTGGCTATGGCATGAACGGCGGGTAGGACAGTGGCGATGGTGGTAGAAAGAACGGGGCCGGAGAGTGAATATGTGTTTGGTAATTAATGTTTTCGAGTGCGTCTATTACTACGATCATGGAACATTACCATGAACTCATTAGTGCCGGACGTGTACCGGGAGCGGTAGCTCAGTGCATCAACTAATGTCACTCTGACCGGGAGGTCCTAGGTTCGAGTCCTGACGGCGGCAGGATTTTCGGCACTAGCTTTCCAGCTAGGTTGAAGTCAGTCGCTGTGTGGAGAAGAATTCTAGCGGCCGGCTGCTCTGATCGGTAGTTTTCCGTGGTTTCTCCGATCAACGCCAGGCGAATGCCGGAGCAGTACCCTCCAACGAGCCACGGACCGCGCGGGATCTGTCCTTCCTCTTCCTTGTCCTATCCTCTCCCCCTTACACACACACTTACACTAACATGCACTACACTATCACATATTCCGGGAGACCGGTCGGGAACTTAGAGCAAGTCCTGGCTGAGGCGGTGCCCCGCTGGTGGGAGAGTCCTGGTTAGGGGTAAACCCCACTAGCCGACGGTAGGTCGGCGCCGGATCTCGCCATCCAACGTGGAAAGATTACCGCCATCTCCCGAGAAAGAATCATGCACTACACAAACGGGACTAATGACAAAAGCAGTTGACGCGCCCGGCAATACAAGAAAATCAATCAATCAAACCCAGACGTGTGTATTATTGTCGGAATGTAGGGTGTTCCTCCCCCATCGACTTGCGAGTCTTCATAGGAATCTCCCCCGCGGAGCATCGACCCTACTGGGACAAGCTCTAAGCTCTCGTCCAATCCCGCAACATGTGGTAAAGTACGGATCCGGTGATGGAGGTGTCGGTGAGAGTGATGAAGTGTGTAGTGATAGTGAGGGCGATAAGCCGCGTCATTCGGCGAGTATCGAGCGACTGCTCCCCGAAATCCAAGTAGTGCAGTTGAGTTGCTTCGAGTAACAAACTTCCGGGACTTGCCGTTCCCTCAGCGTGTAGGTCATTCTCGGCACATTAAAGCAAGCGATCACTCCACCAGCACCTAGGCTAATCAAGAGTCGGAGAGGAGTCGCTGCTATTCGCCGAATGCCACGTTTTATGTGCAGTGGCTGAAGGTGGATAAGATTGATTGATTGATTTTTCGTGTTTCCGGGCGCGTCAACTGCTGTGGTCATTAGTACTGTTAGTGTAGTACATGTTTTTCTAGGGAGATGGCAGTGATCTTCCCCCGCTGGATGGCGAGATCTGGCGCCGACCTACGGTCGGCTAGTGGGGTTTCCCCCTAATCAGGATTCTCCCACCAGCGGGGCACCGCTCCAGCCGGGACAAGTTCTAAGCTCCCGATCGGTCTCCCGGAATATGTGGTAGTATAGTGCATGTTAGTGTAAGTGTGCTTGTAAGGGGAGAAGATAGGACAAGGAAGAGGAAGGGCTGATCACGCGCGGTCCGTGGGCCGTTTTGGTACGGTACTGCTCCGGAATTCGCCTGGTGTTGATCGGAGAAACCGCGGAAAATGAAGGCGGATAAGTGTGGAAGGAAGCGAGTATGTGAAGGTGGTGAGGACGTTGCCAGCAAGGGCCGGCTCAAAGGCAAAGGGCTCCGAGGGTGACGATTCTGGCAAGAGCGCCAGTGGTAAGACCGATAGAGAAAGTGTCATGGTGGCGGCAATAAGGTGATGGTGATGGCAATAAGTGCGAAAAAGGTGGTGATGGCCAAAGGAGTGATGGCGGATGAGGTGGTTATGACAACGGTGGTGGTGATAAAACCTGCACTACTCTAACGGAACTAATGACTGTATCCGTTGACATACTCAGAAACCTCAATAAAGCAAACAACCTACGACCTAGTAATGCAGAGGATCAGTTATCAGTTGTCAGTTAACTTCTCCTAGAATCAGGGTATTCTGATAGAATCTATTGTCATTGATACGAGCAACGTCAGAGAGGATGGAGCGTGGTAGCGACAGCAGAGGCTAGTATATGGCGGCGGCAGGTGTGTTGGTGGAGGTGTTAGTGGCAGGGATACAGCCAGTGGCAGCGGAGTTGACGACGATATTAAGAGAAGTTCGGTGAGGGAGTGGCATTCCGGACAGCGTCAACAAATGAGATCGGCGGGCGGGCGGGCGGGGTGAGGGGCGAAGGGCGAAGGCGGCGGTGAGGGCGGTAGCGAGGGCGACGGCGAGGGAGGCGGCGAGGGCGGCGGCGAGGGCGGCGGCGAGGGCGGCGGCGAGGGCGGCGGCGAGGGCGGCGGCGAGGGCGGCGGCGAGGGCGGCGGCGAGGGCGGCGGCGAGGGCGGCGGCGAGGGCGGCGGCGAGGGCGGCGGCGAGGGCGGCGGCGAGGGCGGCGGCGAGGGCGGCGGCGAGGGCGGCGGCGAGGGCGGCGGCGAGGGCGGCGGCGAGGGCGGCGGTGAGGGCGGCGGCGCGCCGGCGAGGCCGCGAGAGTGGGCTGCGCGCGCCAGGGCGGGGCCGGAGGTCAGCCATGCGCTTTCCCGCGCTGTGAACGCTTTGCTGATGTCATATGTACTCTAATAACACGCGCTGTGCCTGGCTGCTTCCCAACTCGTGAACCTGTCTACTGTTGAGCGCTTGTGTTTGTAGGTTTACCACATTTGTCATTTCAAAGCGGTTGTCGTTGGTTTAGACTTTGTGAAGCCTTCTGTTTGATTGATTGCCGTTTCTAATTGTGAAAAAATAGTTGCTTTCTTGGTGCTTTTCCCTTTATATGCGATATGCTTGTTGTTAAAAGTACTTTCGATAATTTCCGATTGTGAGTGTATTTTGGATGATAAGCTTAGACAGCGACATTTGTTGTCTCAGAGAAAGATATTTCCATTCGTTATTCTCTACAGCAAGCTGGCCACAACGCACAGGCTTGAGTTAAAACAACTTCTACAACTCGGATATTATGACAAAATTTATTTCAGTGCTCAGTTGAACACCGTGATAGTCAACGTCCCGTCAAGAAAAACATAATTTTCGTGCATCTTCTTTCTTAAAATTCGATATATCTGTAGGGCCATAGAAAAGGTTGCAGGAAGGCGGAGAGAGTTGAAAAATTCGAAATATCATGATACTCGAAGTATAGACATTCGAGTTGTCGAGATTCGATTCAGTGAGATTCGATTTCATAAGATTGACAATGAGATTCGACTTAGTAAGACTCGACTTAATGATATTCGACTTATGAGATTCGACTTAATAAAATTGGACTTAATAAAATTGGACTTAATAAAACTGGACTTAATATAATTGGACTTAATATAATTGGACTTAATTATATTGGACTTAATATAATTGGACTTAATATAATTGGACTTAATATAATTGGACTTAATATAATTGGACTTAATATAATTGGACTTAATATAATTGGACTTAATATATTTGGACTTAATATAATTGGACTTAATATAATTGGACTTAATATAATTGGACTTAATATAATTGGACTTAATATAATTGGACTTAATATAATTGGACTTAATATAATTGGACTTAATATAATTGGACTTAATATAATTCGACTTAATATAATTCGACTTAATAAAATTCGACCATATTGTGACATACCAATATGTGGAACATTGTATGGCGTAATATTTATTGTTAACAGGGTGAATGGTAAGGATAGACATATACAAATATGGCAGCATAGCAACGGTAGACGAGTTGTCGTCAAGGTCAACAAACTTCATTGCTTTGAACCACGGGGCGCGGCTAGTTGATAAAGTAAACTGTTTGGGGATTGGCCGAGAAAGCAATGACAGTCTGGGGCGCGGTAGTTGAATTTGTAAGTAATTGAGGGATTGGCGGCATGGAATTTTTTGGAAGGGTGAAAGAGGGCTGGCTAGTTGTTAAAGTATATGCCGTGGTGCTGTGCAGATCGTGTGTAGACAATTGATGTTGGGAGTTTGGGAATTGTGAACATTTACATTGCAGCGAATGATTTTCGGACTTAGAATATTGATGGAAGGTGCGGAAATTGGAACTTGGAAACATTTCGAGTTCAGCAGCTAGAATTGTGAACTTAGGTGAATTTGTCGGCAACATGACTGGGAGTATTTGATGCAGATAATAATTTGCTGAACTTTAATATTTTAAGTATACGCATAAAAAGAACTGAGAACTTTTAAAAGGAAAATTAATTAAGTCTTATCATCTTATGTGGCGGTGAGGATCAGTGACTTGAATACACTTGTGCCAGAACGGAAGAAAAGAAGATGGTATTTGGACCTGGAGCCATCGACACCGGGAAAGATTGTCGTATTATTACCAATGAATATTTAATAAACTTACAAGTTTCTGTGAATAGAAAAGATGTTTTGCATTTAGCCAAATCCAGCAAATGAGTAGCTAGAAATGTATATTTGCTTTTTAGATTCCTCGGCCATTCTGTACAGATGGCAGATCGAATAATCGGCTATTAGCAGTCAATAGCGATTATTTCTTATAAGACCCATCGACCCAGTTAGCCGGATATTAATTTAATGGAAATGGCAATTGAAGAGTAATTTTAATAATTGAATTAACGTAATCTTTTCCTGGCACCCATATTCTTTTATAAACTTGGAACGGGTTACGTTGAATTAATGTTAGATGGGCAGAGGAGATGTTTAATTTAAAAATCAAATCAGACAATTTGTTTCAATATAAGATTCGAGTATGTGAGTTTCGAGTATGTGAGATACAAGTTTGCAAGATTAGACATCGTGAGTTTCAAGATAGCGACGTTCTATATAGAGGGATTCGAGGTACCGAGATTTCTTGCATAGGCCTTTAAACAGTTACGGCAAAACCCAGCGGCTTTAGTGAGGTCGAGTGCGGGCACGGGAGTTGGCCAAAGCGTCGCGCGGGCGAGGATCAAGGGGCGTCAAAGGGCGCGTGGGAGGACGCGAGCGGGACCGCGGGTGAGCGAAGCGGCCCGTCGAGAGCGAGTGGGAGAGAGCGCGAGAGGGCACGGAAGAGCGCAGAGCGCGAGGGCGTGCGGTGGAGCGCCAAGAGCCAATTGGCCCCGAGAGCTCTCTAGTTGGGCGTCGGCTGACCGGCGCCATCACTGCCACGGACGCGACCGCAAACCGCATGAGAAGCCAGCGTACAGGGGGAGACGTAATATAGGTCCCAGATTTTCAAACAAACGAACTACCCTTATTCCATTGCATCGATTACTAATTTTCAGAACGAGTTACATTCACTCTTGTGCTGATGATTGAAAGAATAGTGTTTCTGGACGCGTCAACTGCTAAGGTCATTAGATCCCTAAAGTGTAGAGCATGTTTGTACTGCTGGAGGTGGCGGTGATCCCCCGTAGGCAGATGAGGTCCGGCACTGACCTACATGTCGGCTTGCAGGGGGTTCCCCCACCACGTATCTCCAACCAGCAGGGCACGACCCTGGTCACAAGAAGCTCTAAGCTCTCGGTTGTGTCCCGGACCGGATAGGATAAAAAAGGAGAAGGAAAGTTCGCGCGCGGTCCGTGGCCTTGTTACTGCTCCAGAAGAGGCCCGATGATCGGAGAAACCACGAAAAACTACCGATCAGAGCAGCCGACCGCTAGACAATTCTCCTGTAGACAGCGGCCGAACTCGACCTAGCTATCTAGCTGGTGTCGAAAATTGCCAGCGTTGGTTCGAATCCTTGGTCCCCGGTCAGAGGCACTGCAGTTACATAAGTTCATGTTCTGAACGACATAAGTCGGTCTCATGTGCTGTTGTTGACCTTGAAAAAATCACGTCAACGATTTGATGATCTGTCAATGATTGTTTCATGAAGACGCAGGAGTAGCGACCAAGTCCGGGGTACAGATGACTGTGCGAGTCGAGTTCCACGTAAGTCATGAGTGCTTTTACCAGTTGACAGTGACGTATCAGTGTCTATTCCTTTACGTTTCTCACCTGAACCGTCACTCCGTCCAGAATAATTCTCTATTTCCATATTTGAACAATGATCACCCCTAATCATCCATCCAGTGAAAGGCAGTGGCAAATTGCCAGATTGACCGTCATCCCAAGAAAAGGAGGGCAATGCATACAATTATTACAATCATTCAGCGGATAAACAGCAAATAATAAACGCGTTAGAAGTTTGTAAACTGAGGCGATAACCGAAGATTTTAACCCAGGCTGTTATTCATATCGGCCATGTGACGTTAAATACTTTTCGTAATACCATCATCTTATGAGAAACTAGGAGATCCTGCAAAAGTGTTTCCAAACAGAAAAATGTTTTTTCCGTGCAGAGAACTGAGATCCAACGAGTTAACCCGCATGCCCTTTGCCGCTACACTACATTGTCACTTTCATGGGCGCCGAATGGTTACCCATTATTTCTAACTCATGCAATTTTCGAAAATTCAGATAATTCAATGACAATGGTACTTGTGCCATTTTTAAATGTCCTTTGTTCTATCCGTTGAAAAACAATTAAATTAAAAAATCGCAACCGTTTTTGGGACAATGGTTTTTTGATAGCTTGTATTAACTTCAGACATAAATTACGCAAAAACTACTATTTTTTCAAAAAAATTGTTCGTTGCCATTTTTAAAAATCTTATTTTTTAGAACAGATTTCATTTTAAAAGAAATTATCTTTGATAAGGTACTTTTGAAATTTTATTTTGCTTGCAATTTTCAAAATGACAAAAGGTTCGTCTGAATGTGACCAGCACCAAATTTTTACCGCCCTTGATAAGAGGCCCGACGAGAACATTTAAAGAAAAAAATGTGGAGCGTTTTCTATTTTTTTGACGGACAGCGGCGCGTTAAATCTGTAACGGACGTCAGCCTTTGAAACTGGGTTTTAGTTCGTCTGTTTGCTAGCGTAGACTATTACAGAATAGTATCAAGAAACGTAATAGTTTGCCTCCTTCCCTTTGCTTGGCCACGGACCATGACACTCATATTTTTTATCATTATTGCTTTTCTGAACAAGTATTTATTCATTTTCGCCCTCATTATTTGTACTGCAAGCGGGCGAATGCTCCCGAAGCCTTCTTTGTCTCCGTGCGAATGTTGGAGACCCCACCCCCCACCCCTCTTCGTGGATCACCGCCTGCCGCTCTCCGTCCATCGGCCTGCCGTCGCGCCGGTCGCCGCGCCCGCCGTCTTGTGCCACCGCGGAGAGGTGCACTTCATTCTCGCGGTATTGATCAGCCCTGGACAAACACGCTAAAAGCTCCGTTGGGCTTCGGGCGGGCGGCGGCCGCGCGGCCGATGCCTCGCCCCCCCCCGCCCCCCCACCCGCGCCCCGCGCCAGGCATAACAGAAGCCGCCCCCCCGCGCCGACGACGATGAGGGAAAGGGGGGTTGAGGCCGTTTCCAAAAGGCAGGAGAAGATGAAGACGAAGGAGGAAGAGGAAGATGTAATAAAATTTCGGAAGAAGGAGTAGGAGGAAGGAGGAGGAAGAAGAAGAAGAAGGAGGAGGAGGAGGAAGAAGAAGAAGAAAGAGAAGGCGGAGAAGGAGGAGGAGAATTCCGAGAAAGAGAAGGAGAAGAAATAATAAGGAGAAAAAGTAAGAGGAGAAGTCAAAGAAGAAGCAGAAGAAATAATCCGGGCTTGTGAAGAGGACGGATATTTTAGGTTTGTATCAGTGGAATGAAATTATGTCGAGGAATTTTTTTTTCAAAGAACTTTTAGAGCGCACGATTGTCATTTTCACAGCCAGAAACGACTGCAAGTACGAAATATGTTCGCATGCTTGTTTACATATCTCTTTATTTCTGTAATACATTCTTAAATTTTCACTAATTTCTTAAATGTATTAATTTTTTTTAAATACCAATAATAATATTTATTATTATTATTATTATTGTTGTTGTTATTATTATTGATATAAATTATAAATGAGCTGTTCAAATAGTTAGTTGCTTCACCGTGTGTCGAATCCGGATCTCCCAGTATACGTGCAGTTGCTCTACCCCTTAAGTTATCAAAACAGTTTAGAATAGAACTAGACACACACAAATTCAGAACAGATAAATGTAGAAGAGGAGGAAAATGAGAAGAAGAGGAGAATGAAAGAAGTAAGGAGAGAATAATAGCAGGAGAAGATGGAGGATGGAAAGAAGTAGGGAGGAGGGGAAGAATAGAAGGAGAAAAAACAATGATGAGAAAAAGGAAAAGGAGAGGGCCAAAATTGCAGAGCTGAAATTTTCTTTTGTTGTTCAATAATTCAATTAACCCTAAATTTTCAATTTAGCATTTACTTATTCTCGTTCAGCATCTTTTTTAATGTTCTTGGTCTCAATTTGAATTTCAAAATGGATATATTCACAATCTGAGACTGTTTGGTCGCAGTTTGTTTGATTGGTATCAGTTTCAATGCTCTTTGCCTTAATTTGAGTTTGAAAATAAATCGATCTACCCCTGTCCCCGACATAACCGACTCCACAGTGACTAGGGCCCGCATATCCGGCCGTACCCCTACATTTCCCCCCCACCGTTGCCCCTTCACACCAACACTTAGCCGCCACAGCTTCCCCGTAGGAGGCCCCACCTGCAAGGCCAACTGCCTGCCAGTGATCCTAGATCTGCCCTCCGGCCCCTCCCCCTTTCATGTCATAGCCGGCGCATTGCGGTCGCCGCACCTCGTGGTCCTTTGACGGCGCTCCAACTTGGCCGCCGGAGAGAGCAACGTCCGCGCTGAGGATGCAGAGCGCGTTTGATGGTGGCTTCTTGTTGCCTCCGGGTCCGAAGTTCCCTCTCCAATCTCAATGGATTTCCGCTTGGAGCGTCCGACGTCGCCGCTGTATCATGCTGTATAAACTGCGAACTCTCGCTCCACACTCCAGGCAATAGAATTGAGTCTCTCAGTCAGTCGTATCTATTCAAAGATAAAATAATTATGTTTGATACTCTAAGAAACATTTTTTACTTTCTCGCCTACAATGCACTTACGTAATAACGAGAAAGTATTGATATGCTGCACCGAAAGTAGGTGATTTTTCAATAAAAATCTCGGATTGTGAGGCCCTGATATAAAAAATTGTATTTAGTACTGTATTTAGTACTTTTAGTATTTAGTGCTGTTCTGTATTTAGTACTCTTCTGTGTTTAGTACTTTACTTCCTGTAGTGTAGAATAGTATTAGAGTAAGTTGTGTATAGTCCGAATAATATTTGTGTACTTGACAGCTGGGGTGGAGGTAGAGCGATATTGCCACTTACTCGGGCGGCAGACGCGTGGTCGTGTGGTCGTTCTTGCATCTGATCACAACAGACGCAAGAAACAAGTCGCAATAAGAGCACGCGACAGTAGACGACACAGACCCGCACATACGATGGATAACCGAAGTAGTTGCTTTACAGTTCGGTTGCTTTACAGTCGCTGCGCGCTGCAACATTTCATTTTTTTCTTCATAAGTATCGGCAATTCTGCAGTGAAGTCAGTAGAATTTGACGCCTCTGATTAGGTAACGGTACTCCCTCTCCCCAGTCAGCAGCTAGCTGACATGTAGAAATGTTATTTGAACAATAGTCAGAATCCACGTTTTATGGATCCTTAATACTGAGAAAATTAGTCCATGGCATCTCTGTGGATAACATTGGTGCCATAACTGTCAAGACGATTTTCTCCTAAATAGTCTTTCCCTTGTCGATCTAGCCGAACTCGAGGCCCTGCGAATTTGAAATGGTTTTGAGGGGCACTTTATATGAAGCCTCAACCACACTTTCAAAATTTTCTCAAAAATAGCTTAAAGTTGTTGTTTTTTTCTCCCAGATAGAGCAAACAGCATTTCCAAAAATGGGGTAAGTCCCATTTTCTCTGAACTCCCTGAAGTTGCGAAAATTGCAAACCTTCATTTTAGGGTGTCTTGCTATAACTACATTATTGAAGATAGATCCTTTTTCGTAATGAAATCTAATTTTCAAATTTAGATTTTGGCAACGTCCTGAATTTTTGAAAATTGCAAATGCAAATATTCAACTTTCTTCTCAAAACGACGAGAACGTTGATAGTATAGGTGTAACGGGAATAGCGTGGCAAATTTAAGAACTTGAGTACGAATCCTAGCATGGAAAAGAATGCTTGCTGGTGGGAATAAGTTTTGTATGATCAAGTAGTAATGTGTGCTCATTTTATAAATGTGCCGGTCACGCGGTAATTGGACCTCGGCGAACGAGGTCACGGATATGGGAGAAATCGAGACAGGGCGGCTGCTTAGTTGGTTGGTTGGTTGTTAGTGATTTCGGGCGCGTCGACTAATATGGTCATTAGTCCCCACAGGGGCAGGGGTCGCGGCAACAAAAGCTATGGGAGAAACAGTTCTAATACTTTCTTGGTGTCGCGACACTCCAATGTATTAGATGATGGTTGTTTTTTTTCGACCATAAAGCACAAACTTTCTTACAGGATCTGTAATGGCCAAGAATAGTTTCAAAAAGTTTTATTGCGTACGATACTAATGTCTCTCTTTACCATGTTCGTCAAACTTAAGATACTTCTAACGTTATCGCTACATCAATTTTGACATTTTGTGTAAGTATTGACATGCTGATGTGTTTTCGGCATTTGGTAGGAAACGTCAGATTGAAGCGTAACGTCTCAGAATGAACTTGATGTGACATACGACTATCTGGCGTTAAGGCCTTGAATTGTGTCTTCAAATAAATCTAAAATATTGTCTAACACTTCAATTTTAGAAGCTTTTAATTGCAAACTTTTCTCTATTCGGTATCTAGTACCATCTCTCCATTTCCGCATACTTGTGTCATCACGAAAGTCAGAATTTGCCGGGATGCTTGCTCTGGATGCGTGCTAGTATCACCTTATCTGCAAGAGTTAGATGCTGTGTTAGCGTATGTTGTATTTTCGAATATGCAACTAAAGCTTTTCAGTATGTCTTATTGTAGTTGAAATATTTTCGACACAAGCAAAGCATCTGGGTCGAAATCAATTGGTGTCTAAGAATTTCAGAGTCAGGCCCTGATCGTTCCTTCTCGTAGTTTCCTTCGATCAATTTCAGTAAGCTTCTGCAGCAGTTCATTTACAAAACGAGCTATGTGCCGTTTAGTACATTTTCTTCCCCATTCTCTCCATTTCCCATGCTTTGGGCCCGGTGATGGGCAAATTTCTCATTGCGCTCAACTAGTACTAAAAGAAAAGAATTCGGTGGTTAGAGTCTGGCCTATGGTGAAAAGGTCAGACCGTTCACCTTGTTCTCCTTTATCACTGCTTCAAATCTCTCTATTCATGTAGAATCTGTGGTGAACTAAGCGGATTTCGCGGCAGGTTTTGTCGGGATTCCCCCATTTCCCTTACCGTTCGTTTCAGCTTTGCCCCATTTCCTTAATAATTTCATGAAGGTAGCCCACTTTGAGTGCTAGAACAGTATTATAAATTACTGTTGGATCAGAATGGTTCAAGTACCCTCGAATTCTATAAAAGAAGTTCAATCTGGTCTCGTTTTGTAGGTAACGGCATTAAAACGTAACTCAAGTTCTCTAACAGTGTTTTAAGAGCCTACATCGCACCAATTTTGGCGTCAGTTATCAGTGATAGCAAAGCGTGTTGCATCATGACGTGTGTTGCAGGTTTGAATGGCCGCATGCAGTCTTTTAAAATTTTTGCAGGCACGTCCACTACTATGGCCATTAGCCCCGTTAGTTAAGTGCATGTTTTAACCCGGTAGGTGGTGGTGTTTCTCCCCACTGGATAATGAAATACGATGTCGACGTGGACTTATGGGGGAGTCCTCCTCCAGGAATCTCCTCTAGAAGAACAGCGCCACAGCATGGACAAGCTCTAAGCTCTCGCTGGACTCCCGATATGTGAGGTAGTTCATGTAAGGGTGTGTGTTTGTATGTATCAGGAGAGAGGAGAAGCAGCAGCAGCAGCAGCAGAAGAAGGAGAAGAAGAAGAAGAAGAAGAAGAAGAAGAAGAAGAAGAAGAAGAAGAAATGAACGTGCACGGTCCATGGAACGTTTGTTCGGTTACTAGTCCGGCATTCGCCTGAGAAACCTCGAAAACTACCGATTAGCGATGGCTGTCGTTACAATTCTCCGCCAGTCGGCTGCTGAATTCAAACTACCTATGTAACTAGTGTCGAAAATCCTGCAACTTCGAGACTCACTCCCAAAACCTCCGGGTCAGAGACACTGCAAAGTCAGCGGCATTTCTGGCATTGCGCTTAACTCAGAAGGTAACTCTTACGGCATTTTCTGTCGATGGTTTATTATAGTTGGTGCGAAATCATCATTTCTTAGCCTTAGAGGAATTGAGAAGTGTCCGGAATAAAGAGTGGACTGACCCGGTCTACAGCGCGAGTAAGCGGATGTCTGGCCAAAGCCCACCGTAGGGCTGGAGCACCATTGAAGAAGAGACTTTGCAAGAATTGCGGAAGGGCATGCCTGGAGAATCCGGACGTCGACCTCTGCGGTGGCGGCGTCGCGGTGCTGAATCTCGATTCGCACGCGCACCGGAAGCTGCGTCCACGCGTCCTTCCGGTCTGCGCTAGGGACAAGGCCGCCGCCGCGACACGTCATCCACAAGTGGGAGCGACGCTGCCATTGAAAGTCACATACTTCGAGGGACTTCCAAAGCGACTCAAGAGAGGCTTGAAAACTACCGTTGAAAAATGACATTCACAAAATAATGATAATAATAATAATAATCACAATAATAATAACAATAATAACGATAATAATAACAATAATAATAAATTTTATTCTCATTATTTGTAGGTTGTAACTATCTAGTAGAATTGTTATTTTGAATCCATGAAACTAAAGCCAGTAATTTTTATTTAAAAAATAATAATTCATTATCACCGACATCAGATTTTTGCCCTACTTTGTACAAGAAGTTTTCGCGCAATACTACGTGAAATAAGTGCAATATTAAAAATAACAAAAACGAGAATATCTCAAAAACTGCTTCAATTTTTGTTACACTTTTGGTAGGGACTGCGCTAAATGTACTGTGTAAGAAGACAAAACTCCTTTTTGCTGTACTTTTTCTTCTTCTAAAATTACACAAATGTAATTTTCTTGACATTTCTCCCACATAGTTAATTACCGGGATTTGTATTTATTGCATTTATTTTTGCATTTGCATCTGTATTATTACATTTATGAGTACATATGTTTTAAATGATATCATATCAAGTTTCTGGGAAACTCAAAAGTTTTCTGAGAAAAGGAGTTCGAAATTCCCTATTTTCAGAAATGGTAAAATGCCATTTTCTCCAAAACGGTTCCAATTTTTTTTTCAACTTTTTATTCAAACATGAATAGGGCTGAACAAACTGTAGAAGAAGGCATTAAAGCCATTTTGCTGTATTCCTTTGTTTTTCTTAAAATACATAAATGTGCTTTTTAAAATATCTCTCACGCTAGTAATTTCCAGCGCTTGGTACACATTTCTGAGTAGAAGTGCTTCAAATGACTTCATATATTTCTACTAAAATTTCCACATGGGACGAGATTTTACTCTTCTATAATATTCTTAAAGCAATATGTTGGTTCTACCATTAGGGAACCGAAAACTTCAGAAACTTCTTAAAAAAATGTAGTTTGGGCGGCAACAGATATCAGCTGGCAAGCGGACAAGACCGAAAATCTAGCCCGGAGCAACAAAATTAGGAACATCTGTGCCACCACTAATTATTTTATCTTACTATCCTTCCCTATCATGCCACACACACTAATCCCTCCCTCCCGTCCCCGTATAGATTCTGGATCTGTTCATCAGAACTATCACTCATCCTGATCCTTCTATTAGTATCAATTACATTTCACCTAATAAGCGCTAATTCGAGAAAAGAATGAGTCAATCGTGTGTTGTAAGAGTATATAGATGATTCTGCTACTGTCTAGTACCAAGTTTATATCTCTTTGTCAGTAGAGTCTTATAAAAATATGGTGTAATTTGAAAGATTCTCTTGTATTCTCTTTTGGCTGCATGAAATATTTAACGCAAGACTGCTTGGTTTACGTTTTCGTATCCTCCATTTAGACTGCAGGCAAATAACTATCTTATTGGTTATAAACGAATATTTCTTCACTTAAACATATAAGGTAGATTTGTAAATTTAAAGTATCATAACGATCTTGAATAAATGCCAAAAATACGTCACAATTCCTAGGAATAGATTCATTTAATTATACATGACTTATAATAAGAGCAACTGAGGTTGCTGATGATTGGAAATTAGAGGGGTCATGAGGGTTAAAAGTGTTTGGACGGGAGGTCAATCTAATTTTCCCGCGCACGGGCCATGCTGGCATGCGTGTATCCCCTGTAATTGAAGAGTTAAATATGGAAAGGAATTTTATATAATACCTAGGAAGAGATCGTCATAGAGTTGACTCTCTATCCACAGAATTCTTACCTCAATGAAAATTAGAGCGTGCGTTATGCAAATTCTTCGTATAATGTATGACGTACGTTGAGTTAATATTGTTTTTCAACTCAATATTTATGAAATTCTTTTTTATTGAAATATTTGAGTAATTTTAAGTAGTTTGGGTAGAGCTAGAAATAATTTAGTTAGTACAAACAAGAAATGTATTTTATATTCTCTTGAGAGAAACTCTACATCAAAGAATATGAAGTCCACCTTTCACAGGTTTACATTTATACAAATGGATGAGTTCCTAGATATAAAAGACGTTATAAAATATTTAACATCAATAAGATTGAATGCAGGAAATATGAATGAAAATGTATGAAGTAGTTATGAAAAACCTTATTCAAAATATGAATCCATACAGCAGTAAACTGTTGTGGTTAAAAATTTTTTAGTGTCAGTGGTAGCATCTGAAAACCAAAAGAGTTTAACATTAAAACCGGGAGAAGTGGCTCAGAGCATCAACTGATGTCACGGCAGTGCTTCTGACCGGGGGTCGTAAGTTCGAGTCCCGATGGCAGGAGTTTTCGTCACTAGCTATTCAGCTAGGTCGAATTCAGTCACTGCCTGCAGGAGAATTCTAGCGGCCGGATGATCTGTTCGGTAGTTTTCCGTAGTTTCTCTGATCAACACCAGGCGAAAGCCTGGTGCGAAAGCAGTACTCTAACAAACGGGCCACAGACAGTGCGCGATCTTTCCTTCCTCTTCCTATCCTCTCTTCTTGTCCTATCCTCATTCCTTACACACACATACACTAACATGCACCACACTACCACATATTTCGGGAGACCGGTCAAGGCCTTAGAGCTTGTTCCGGCTGGGGCGGTGCCCCGCTGGTTGGAGATACCTGGTTGGGTTAAACCTGGCTAGTCGACGGAAGGTGGTCGCCGAATCGCGCCATCCAGCGGGAGAGTATCACCGCCAACTCACGATGAAAAACATGCACTACTCTTACGGTATTAATGACCATAGTAGTTGGCGCTCCAGGAATCACTAACAATCAATCAATCAATCAACCAATCATCTTGAATATAGAAAAGTAATACATGTTCAGAGACATTTAAGAAGCAATTCTTTAGTCTTGTTTTTTAGAAATATTCAACATTACTCAATACTAGATTCAAATAATATTCAGGACTAGTTTATAATATGGAAGTTAATATTAAATATCCATAATAATTACCTATATTTTTTGGGTCGCGAATTGACCACTTGGAACAATAATTTTCAGGGTTAGTTTATAGCACGATGATGGGACATGCGCAAGTTAATATTAAATGTCCATAATAATTACCTGTATTTTTTTGGTCGCGAATTGGCCATCTTGGGACAACGCAAAAGTGTAACCCATCGGAGCTCAATCGTGTTTATCGAGGGTATGTACACGTGGCGTTTGATCAGCATTTTCAAGCTGAATTGGGGAATGGGGTGAAATGATAATGATGAAATGGACAAATACAATGAGATACAACACAAACATAACCATTCTCAAGACGGAACTGGAACCCGCGATCCTTCGGTCCAATACCGCCAAGGCACTACTGCCTTAGTGGTCTCTGCCCACCCGAGTCAGTATTTACTTTATCATTATTATTATTATTATTATTATTATTATTATTATTATTATATTTCATATTTCAAAATTTCATGCTCTTACAGAGTTTTCAAGTATAACTCAAGGACAGAACGTCAACACATATGGTGAGACAGATGGTGAGAAGGTCTTGCTCCAGTGTACTCAGGTTCCACTTCAATGATTTAGGGAGAGAACCTTGCGCACAATGTTGGTGGTTGCCAGCAACACGGCCTTCTGCATGGTTCTGAGGTGCCACTCATTTAGATGGAGTTTTTCTTTCACAATCTTCCAATCTTCAGCTACAAGCCCATTAGTTGAAATAACTACGGGTACAATATCTACCTCTATTAGTTTGTACAAGTTTTTCAGTTCAATTGAGAGTGGCTAATATTTTATTTTCTTTTCTGCAATAGTTGTCAGCAGATTATGATCTAGTGGGACTGCGATATTTATTATTATTGCCCTACGAGTAGTTTTGTCGAATACGACAATATCAGGCTTATTTGCTTCCAGTGTTTTATCTGTAAGAATGGGAGTATCCCACAAGATTTTGGTTCTCTCATTAGACAAAACTTGTTCTGGTAGATATTTGTAGTAAGGCAGGCTTTCCTTTATTATTATTATTATTATTATTATTATTATTATTATTTATTTATTTATTATGGAATGGATCATGAGTAGCATACTAGCTTCCCGTGCTGTGGTCCCGAGTTTGATTCCCGGTGGAGGCAAAAATAGAGTTGTAGCTTTCCTTTAAAATCGTCCCAGTTTCTGTAGCTGTGTGACGAAGAAAAGCTCAAGCAAGCGGATTTTGCTAGTTACTGTGAAGAGAATACGTCATGTTCGCCTCATGTCGCTCTTACCCCCAAGCATGGGAATTTAACTAGGCCTAGGCATGGGGGACACTGGTAGCTGTCCATCAAAGTCCGATCTCCGACCCAATAACGCCAAATACATTATTATTATTATTATTATTATTATTATTATTATTATTATTATTATTATTATTATTATTATTATTTTTAATATTAAACAAAACTATTAAATGTATGGTAGGCTTTCGATCTAGCCATCACGGTTGTACAAAAATCTGGCAAGTCCGGTGGCCTAGATCGCTGAGGCAGTAGTGTCGTAGTGATCTCGGACCGAACGATCGCGGGTTCGAGACCCGCCTCGGGCACGGTTGTATTCGTGTTCCTCCTTTCACCCCTTATCATTACCACATCGTTTCATCTTCACAGTTACAGTAACGTAAACTCCAGTAGTGGTCGCTTATGACCTAGATGTTGATGCGAACTTAAATTAAAAAAATAGTATTGGAATAGAAATTGGGAATAAATAATGTTTATCTCATTGAGAGTTTAAAATGATTGATTCAGTAAGTACATTGTAATAATCTGTAAATTATACTTTTTTCTTATAAAGTAGTGCACAAAATGCGTTCGGAGTTTTCGTGTCTGGATATTACGGACATTCGTTAGTTCATTTATTCATTTATTCATTTTACGTCAAAAAAACAGTTAAAAACTGCGTATGACGTGCTATGGGGAAAAGTGAATTGTGTGCACATTTTCAAAATTCTGTGATCCCTACACTAAGTCATATACTACTTAAATTTTGAATTTTGAAAGGAAGAAAAAAAACTCCCATGTAGTAAAATCTATTTTCAAGGATAAATAAGCAATAAATTTTGAATTTTGAAATTTTGAATAGTTGGGACGGGTCCGATCCCGTGAAGTCCACTCGAAGAATCGAGACTACTTGTTTTCATCTTTCGAACGGTAAACACATAGAAATGATGATAGATTACTTGAAAAATCATTCAACATGTATTGTGACTCACATGTTAGGTCACGCGTATCACAATTCTACAGATGGAATTTTGTGTTTGACCTTCCTGAACGACGGATATAGCTGGGAGATATAAATTTCCAGTTCACAAGTCGTGCGAGTATAAATATAAATTTAATGGGACATGGAAGCTAAGGTGATGACAGTGAAATACGTTCGCTTCTGATCTTTGTATTAAATTCTTCATCATATGATGTTCCTAAGCGGAGGAAGAGATTTTAATAACGTGGGGACCCTTACTGGTATTGGGAGAGGACCTCGTGCCAGAGTCTAACGATATACGCGGCAGGTGCGCTTGTCCAGGCGCCACATTGGAGGCGTTGAGAGAGAGAGAGAGAGAGAGAGAGAGAGGGAGGGAGAGGGAGAGAGAGAGACATCACTACCACCTCCGCATATCGGAGGAGGAGCCAACAACGGAGGAGGATTCTCGGACATCAACACAAACTTGTAAAGATTCCTTTCGAAATTAAATTAGTCATAAGTAAAGCCCGAAAGTTTCGCAAAATGCCTTTTCTACTTGTTACGATTTTATGACTCTTAACAATAGGAATCACTTAATTAATTGTACTTCTGGAGTTGTTTTAGCATATTTTCATTTTGCCTATTTTAGCTTTTCATGCCTATATTTTGCCTTTTTTGTATCTTTTTCTTCCTTATTTGTGGCATTTCTGCCTGTTTCGCTATTATTTTGCGTTTTTTCCCCTCCTGACCCCAATCTCAATCAAGTTAGAAACATACCTGCTATCCTGGACAACATGAATTTATTGTCTGTCTGTAGGCTGAAGCTCCAGTGTCACCTTGTGTTAAAATCTAATATAGAAAGGAAGATGATACCAGTGAAGATTTTTGATTTTTTCATTGATGCTTATGGACTTGTTCGCTCAAAAGAAATCTCATCCTTTGTTTGTATATGGCCTGGGATCTCTTTTGAGGACAGAGCTGTCTGTACATGATTATACCCTTCTCAGTTCCTTCTTTTTCTCTCTTTCCCTCTGGCGATTACACACGTGCGAAGAACGAAATCTACAATTCCGTTTTCACTAGTACCATTTCAAGATTCAAAAGGGAGGCCAGAAGGTTTCTAATTTCATATAGACAGGGCCGCGAATAAAATAAATACGTAGTCGTCAACTGGGGGTCAAGTGCGATGAAGATTACAAAGAAAAGGTAGTTTCTTTCCACGTTTTCCACTAATATAAATTTTAAAATTAATAAAAATGTGAATAGTTTAATTATTAATTTTTTGATTAATTCCTTTTAAATACTGTTTTTTAATGTGTCCTATGTTTTGCCTCCTACTTTAGCCAGAATAAATGTCTTTTTATATGCCTATTTTAGTGAAAATAAATGCCTTTTCCCTGCCTATTTTTGATAATATAAACGCCTGAACTTCCGGACTGTAGTCATAAGAATGGTGCCTTTATCTTGAATAACACCTTTATCTTGTTAATTAGTAATCGAATTATCAATCAGGCTAATAATTACCTTGGATGCCTTTTGATTTAAACTATTGAAGTATTTGCACGAAGTAAAACTAGCATTTTTACGTGAAATCGTATGTATGTTGCATAGAATGTAAAGGATGTATTTTTGAAAATTTGCTACCAAGGGTTATCCATAGTGCGATGTATCAAAGATATATGAGATCCAGGACTTAAAAACGAAAAACCCATTTTAAAAATAAGACTTCAGATAATAACTACCATTTTCCAAATGTAACGAGAACAAATACGACAATTAAGAATTATTCTTGAATATTCTTCTAAAACTTCTCCTCGTAGAATACTTGAAAGTATTTTGAGTGTGGTGGTCAAAGTTCTCAGTATATATTTATTTTGTAAATGAATACTCTCAATTCAAAATATTGCACAATGTTTATGGTTAATTAACTGTAGCAAGTAAAAAGAAGGCTGCAGCGATAATTTAGTTGTTTATATCCACAATGTTATTTTCAAAACCAGTAACCGCGTGTGCCATGTCGGAGGTTGGTTCTATTTTGAGTACGGCCTGTCAGAACATTCTTAAGTGCACGTTAAATGTCAGAGGAGACATGTGATAAAAATCGTGGTGTGCTGAAATTGATTTCAAAGAACTGCAAATCGTGCAAAGTACCTTCGTAAATAGCGGTGTCATGGGCCTTTGTAGTTTTGTTACCACCTTCAGGTTTATTATTGCCTTGCAGTCACTTACGGCCCCCTTTTGATGCACTTTCCATGCATTAGCAGGTGATGGTTTGTGTCACACTGCGAACGATATTACTCTGAAACATTTTCTGTGATTGCTTCTTTATTATTTATGCACTTCTGTCATATTATTGATTCAGCCGTTATCTGTGATCGTGTTAACATCGAGATTTATAGATTTGACTCAGTTATTAGTCACTTAGAATCAAGCATTAGCCCATCATTTTTGTTCTATACAAGTTCATTAAACTGAACATAACGAATTTTGTAACTATATATATATATATATATATATATATATATATATATATTAGTTACAAAATTAGTATATAATTTTATATGAGTAATTTAATAAACATCTTGAATGTTAACATTAACAATTCTTTCTTTTATTTCTTTATAATTTCTGTTATATTTCTTCTTTCAAAACTAATTAGTATCACTACAAAATATGTAAGTCCAATAATGCCCTGCAACACAACTCCGAAACGAAGTAAAATTCGGTATTTGAAAAGCTGAGTGTGCACCGGAGGCGGCTTCCTCTGAAAGAGCCGCGAAGCGACGCGTGGCTTGCCCTCAATGCGGAGTTGGCGCTGGCGCTGGTTTGACGGCGAGGGCGGAAGGGGCGCGCGCGGACGTTTCAATTAGCCCCTGGACACACGCGCGCGCCCGCGCGGATTGCGTCGTTTATCTCCGACGGCTCCGCTCTGTCCTCGGCCGCCGCGACGCCTGGCCACCACGTTGCGCCCCGCCACGCCCCCCTTTTTGCTCCTGTTTCCCCCACCTTCCGCCCCTCCCGGCCCCTCATGCCCCTCACACCCCTAAGCGCCCCTCGCGTCCCTCACCACCTGTCACCACCCCTCACTAGTTGTCACCACCCCTCACCGCCCTCTTACCGTCCCTCACCGCCCTTCACCGCCCTCACTGTCACTCACCACCCTCACCGCCGCTCACTGTCCCTTACTGTCCCTCACAGCCCCTCACCGCCCCTCACCACCCCTCACCCCCCCTCACCACCCCTCATCGCCCCTCACCGCCCCTCACCACCCCTCACAGCCCCTTACAACCCCTCACCGACCCTCACCACCGCCTACCGCCCCTCACCTCCTTCACCGCCTCTCACCATCCCCCCGCCTTGTCCTGTCCCGTCCCGCACCTCCACACCGCCATTCTCCGCACTCCCCTGTCCCGCTCCACCGGCCATACCTATCCCACACGTCCCTCAAAGCTCCGTCCCGCCCCTTCCCAATTCTTCCCGCCACGCTCCTCCATTCCTTGCCCTACTTCTCCCTGTCTCTCGCCTCACCTCCTCACTGCCCCCCGCCCCAGCTCATCCCTAACCAACTGATGTCACTGCAGCGCCTCTAACCGGGAGATCCTAGGTTCGAGTCCTGACGGCGGCAGATTTTCGACACTAGCTTTTCAGTTAGGTCGAATTCAGCTACTGTCTGAAGGAGAATTCTAGCGGCCGGCTGCTCTGATCGGTAGTTTTCCGTGGTTTCTCCAATCAACACCAGGCGAATGCCGGAGCAGTTCCCTAACAAACGGGCCACGGCCCGCGCGCGATCTGCCCTTCCTCTTCCTTGTCCTATCCTCTCCCCATACACACACACTTACACTAACATGCACTACACTAACACATATTCCGGGAGACCGGTCGGGAGCTTACAGCTTGTCCCGGCTGGGGCGGTGCCCCGCCGGTGGGAGAGTCCTGGTAAGGGGGAAACCCCACTAGCCGACGGTAGGACGGCGCCGGATCTCGCCATCCAGCGGGGGAAGATCACCGCCATCTCCCGAGAAAAAACATGCACTACACTAACGGGACTAATGACCGAAGCAGTTGACGCGCCCGGAAACACGAAAAAATCAATGAATCAATCAATTATCCCTAACCCACCACCCCACACTCTACACCCGATCCCACTCCACCTTGCACAGACCCACACCGCGTCCGCCCACCTCACTCCCTGCCCCGCTCCGCCCCGCACACAGCCCATCATCTTCGTGCAGCGAATCGACACAACACCCAGAGTTGACCACCACACGAATGTTGTGTTCCCTTACGGTCCAAGAGAACGTTTGCGCCTTCTTGGTTTCTTCCTTTCCTCCTTTATTATATTTCTTTTTTACGTTGTCTCTTTGCGCCCATTTCTCTTTTTCGTCTTCTTCTTTTCGTCATTTTATGGAGAAAAGTACCCGTTATTCTTGCCCTCTTATCTTTTTCATTCTTTTAATTTTATTTTCTTCCATTGTTGTATTTTATTAACTTTCATTTTCTCCCTTTCTCTTTTCTTTTCATTCTCTTTTCCTTTTTGTCTTCTCTGTATTTATTTTATTTTTCTATACTTTCCTCCTTTCACGTGCTTTTTGTTTCATTTTTCTTATTTTTGACTTCTTGATTTCTTCTTCTTCTTCTTCTTCTTCTATGTCGTATCTTTATCTGATGCTGGTGGGTAAGTGAAAAGAAGTTACTTGGCTTTTGTAAACAATCATAAAATTATAATAATAATAATAATAATAATAATAATTATTATTATTATTATTATTATTATTATTATTATTATAAGCATTCATTTCTTGACAATTAGGTCTTGTAATTTTATTCAAATATTGAATCGTATCACTAGTCTTTTATTGGTCTGCCTAGTATTTTTCCTAGACTAAAACATAAACTTAAATAAAACAGGGTTCACATTCCAAGTGTTTTATTTAGTAAGTTATCAAAATATGAAATAAATTAACCATGCGGTATGAATAACATGAATACATAGTTGAATGATACTCTACATAGTATGAAGATTATCAGAAGCTTATAGGTGCAGATCATATCGCGTGTATCCTCTATTTTGATTTGAAAGTTAGATCGTTGGATCCTTTCCGTTCTCCTGAAAGACTACAGAAAGCAAAGGTATTGTTTTCATTGTGAAGACGTACGGCTGAGAGCCTGAAACCTTAGAGTTGTAAAGGAAGAAGCCAACACTATGCTCGTGACAAATCTAGCGCTGGTTATAAAGATTGAAAAATGTGAACTTGTAAGTTGGCACAGTTTTTAGCAGCAAATACTTTTTTTTTTGTTTATCTAACGCCAAAAACTACTGTAGGTGATGTGGGATCAAAAACAGTTTACATATATGTAAATACTCAGAACTGCACAAACTGACACTTTACATATATGTAAACTGTTTTTGATCCCACATCACCTTTTGCATCGTAAATAACGCTGGATTTTATCCAATATTTGATATTGACCATCTGATTGTGGATCTGAATTTTTTGTTATTTTACATTTTAAAATTATTTTAAATTGCCTAAAAACCTTATATTGTCTCTTTATTGATTCTTTCTCAAAACTCCTTTTGTAGGAGTGTTTTTTTTTCATATTTTTAATATCTCCTGGTTATTCTACGATAATGTATTTTCTACTTTGAAATTGTATCGTACTGTCATAAAATTTGTGAAATCAGTCAAGTTTTTGTTGTATAGATTACACAAGCTACAATTGTAAGAATGGGAATAAGAGTCCCAAAATAACTGGGAATGCAATTTCCTATAGTTATTTTGTTTTCAAGATAGAATGGATTTAGCGTGTTTGTTAATTATAGTATTATTTAAATCAGGAAACAACACTATTTTATGTCAATTACACGACAAAATTCTTAGTTAGGTCTTCTTTCAACCCATTACCTTAACTATTTGTAACTTGTTATCTCAAAGAATGTTGGAGGACTCGAAATTTCCAAGAATTTTCTGTTATTTTAGAGACATTCAGTTACCATAACGGATTTTTTAAGTTTTATTTTTTAACATCAAGTCGCTCCTTTTATTTTTCACTAGAAGTCAAGTGAAAGAATATTCTGGCATATGTATCTGTCACTGTGAGCTTCATTGCTTCGAATATTGAAATCAACTTGCAAAAAAGCGATTTCTGTTGTTCGCGTTCATTGTACAGTGAAATATTTCTTCCTTATATGAATTTGGTTTGGTTATACATTTGTTGTTTTTTCCTCCTTTTGATCTACCCTGCTTCTTTCTTCAGTATGATAAATCTATGATTTATTGGCTGCTGGGATAATTTTTTTGTATCCCCATTGCTCATATGGTCATCCTTCACATCGTTAAGGGCTTTCATACGCAGGTGCTCTGTTATAATCCCATTTGTGACGTCGTTCAATATTATGTCCATTACTCTTCGGTTTCAAAACGGAATGCGTGACTCAGAAGTAGAATTCCTGGTGAGACCTTGAGTTATATAAGCAATGTCATAAATTGCCTTGTCAGGTCGTGATGACAGATGGCTTCATTTATGTACTATAATGGGGAAAATATATATTTTGAATATTTATATTATTATTTGGGATCGAGAAAAAAGCTTTTTGGGGTGTGGTATGTCACGACGTGGGGTAGAGGATACACAAATTATTCATCAAATACAAGAAGAATTATTTAATTGAGACCTTGAGAACCAAAGACAAGTAAGTGACTGAATCAAGTGTGGGGGAAATAAGAACTAAAGTTTCAAGACAATGAAACAGATTCTACACTGTATTAAATTTTACACATAAACAGATTCTACACTTTATTAAATTTTGTTTAAAATATTATTCACCCAGTGTTTTTCTCGTCTGAACTATCCATTTTATTGTTACGAGATAAGATAATTGATAAGCATGGATTGATGAGTTTCTGAATGTTAAAGGGAGTTCTTCAGAAGTGTTATAAATGTTTATTTTTATTTTCCTGTTCCTTCCGCCAGCCCTTTCCAATCTGTCAAAATCAATGCGGCAGAACTAAAGAACTTGCTAAATTTTCTTCCAAAAGTAGTACTTCCATTGTGAGAGACAACGTTGCAGGTCTGTGCGTTTTTAACCTCGACCGCCCCGAACTTGACTTGTGAGAGATCACACCACTCAGAAGTTACTTGCTACTTTTCTGTTTTTAAAGGGCAATTTTGTCACATGTCATTGACCTAAAGACCCAGGAAAACAGTCATATTCTCCAGATAATTAAAAATATTGTCATAAATATATGTTCATGTTATTTTATCTCGCTGCTGCATAATCACCATTACATAAAGGAAATATCGATGTTTCCGAAAATAATAAATGATCCAAGATCTAACTAGAAACAATCGCGAAATGTATCACACCGAATTCTTTGAAAAGTTTACAACACAACATTCAAAATATCAACGAAACGTTTTGATATTTATGTCATGGTTTCCTGCAGGAAAAAAATTATATAATTTTTTTTTAATTTTCTCTCAACCGGAATACGGAGCACGCATTATTGAAAAGTATAACAAATAAATAGCACACACGTTTATACGAGTGACCTGCAGGTATTAAAAGTGAGGAATTACCGAATCATTACGAAAATTAAATTCCCACGGATTACAAAACTTCAAAATGCAAATTAAAGAAAGTTGTTGTTTTTCTCTGTAATGTAATCCTATACATAAATATGCAGGTATTTATTGATACTTTGTGTATTTATTGTTGTTTAAAATTATTTCTGAACTTGGATATGGTGCGCCTACTATTTTATTTCTAAATACCTTCTCCGTTTTGTAGGCTACATCAGTAAGAAACAATTACTTTTAAGTGACACCCTACAGATCAGCCCCAATGTTCAAAATGTGAACAAACCGTCCGGGTTTCTCGGAATTTTCTGGATGGGAACGGTACTTAACTGTACATTTCTGATAGGTCTGTCCTTAGGCCTCATGCTTCACCCAAAAAATTACCGTTCTGGTACTAGAGCATGGCGGGAAGTCGCGCTGGAAATCTCTCATTACAGTGATTTTATTCCGTAAGTGCATTTTACCTTTTATTTTCATTCTCTGTGTCGCGATATGTAAATACAGTTGTCGATAACACCGTTGATCATTATTTTAGAAGAGGCATTGTTAAAGAAAACTGATAACAGTTGATAAGTCAAGGGAAAAAATGAAACAATCTGTATTTTTTTTCACTCTCCTTAGACGTCACGTATCCCGTAAACTTAGGCTATGTAGACGACTCAGCACAATTAAAAGGTTTTTTTATGGGATTCTGCAAGTAAAATCTTGTTGAATTGTTTCTGACGTTTTGATAATAAAACTGTGGTAATCTGTGTAGTAATTTGGGGTGTACGATTCAGCAAAAGTCCTTTGTAAAGTAAGTGTTTGCAAGAAGCAAAGCAAAGGTGAAAGACCCGTCGTGGGCGATGGAAAAGACCGAAGACATAGTCTACGAGAACAATGGCCGTAGATGCAACGCGAGGAAGCCAGGACACTCCAAACCGCGACGCGAAAGTGGCAGGCGAGTGGCGCGGAGCGACCGCAGGCGCGGGGGCGGGGAGGGTGATTACGGTGATGGCGGCGGCGGCGGCGGCGACGGTGAGCGCATTAGCGAGATAAGACGGCGTAGGCGCTTCGCGACAGCCGCCATGTTCCAGTTGCTGGAGAATCCTCCCTACCCCACCTCGTCCGCCTTCACCCCGACGCCGTCTTCTTCCACTCTCGACCCACCTCTTTCCTCTCCGTCACGCCCCTCCGTGCTCCTCCCCCCCCGCCCCCCCCCTCCCCGCCCCGCCCCTCCCGCCCGCCCCTCACCGTCCCGCCCCTCACCGTCCCGCCCCTCACCGCCCCCCCCCCCCGCCCCTACCGCCCCACCCTTCTCTACCTCGACCGACCCCTCCCTCCTGTATCACACACCACCTCGCCCGACATCGACTCAGTGCCGGCGAATCGAAACTTGGGAGTGAGCCACATGACTACAATGAGGTGCATAAAGGGAAACTGCCGTCTGCTCTCATTAATATCGTCTTTTGAAAATGCGACGAGGAAATCTCCCAATGCATTACAGTAATTGAAAGTACTCTCTTACAATTCCGTATTCGCGTTCTTGGTGAATTTATTTTTGCTCGTATACGAAAACTTCACAATCTACCTGTGTTGAGAAAGTTTATTTGTGAAATTTTATGAAGTCCTTCCAATTTTTCCACTACATCTCCGTCCATCTTGTTCACCTCCTTCTTCTCCAGCTTGTCATCTTCCTCCACCTTGTGCTACTCCTCCATATTGCCCTCCTTCTTCTACCTCCTCCTTATCCTATTTCTCATCCGTTTTCTCCTCTACTGTTTCCTCCACTTCACCTCCTCTCCCTTATTCTCCCCCTCTTTCCCTCCTCTTTTACTTATATTTCTCCTTTTTTCCTCCTCTTCTTGTTCGTCTTCTGCCAGAGCTCAAATCGATCCTTGGCCAAACCCTTTACTGGCAGTACTGACGGACACTTTCTTCGAGAGAGAGAGAGAGAGAGAGAGAGAGAGAGAGAGAGAGAGAGAGAGAGAGAGAGAGGAATTCGTGTATTTAGGGAATTAATTTACCTTCTACTAGAACTCATTATTTCCATTCGCTTTCCGTGTATCCGCTGTTGACGGAAAAGTAAATTATGCTCCTAGACTTGTAGCATATAGAATTAATAATTCTTTCGGAGGGAGTAAAAGAATAGTAAGTCATAAGGGAAATAGATTCTAAATGTTACATTTAATTTTGAATGAATTATATTATTAATTAATAGTAATAAGTATACAAAAGTATTGCTATATGCGAAAAATAACCAATCATAACTCTTATTTATTACATATTCTAACAAAACGATACTTCTCTGAATTCAATATAATTAAGCCTCTCCGCTGAAATTGTTTCACTTCCACTCTTACTCTCGTTAGAATTAAAAGTGCTAGTTCTATTTTCAACTCAAGTAAGTTTAATTTCTCTGGTTCAAAAGTAATGAATCCAATTCTGATATCTACTTTCCTCGGCATTTTAAATTCTTAATACTACGAAAAACTATCACATTTTAATATCCAGGGTTATACCATGTTGCCAAAATTCCAACGAATAATCTGTTACAAAAACCTTCTGCTATGAAGGTTCACCTCCCTCTCTAATTCATGTATTTATATTCATAATCCCAAGTTTATTTGTCAGTTAACTATTTGTATCTCATAACTTTTACACAGATGTGAGCATTTACACACAGGCAATTTATTTCGTCTCATGATGTCAGATTACATTCAACACGAACACCAAATTATAGAGCAGATAAAATAAATCTAAGCACCACAAGTTAACATCAAGCACCATCTGCTCTGACAGAAACAATATCTTGTTATGTATTTGACACACGGTATAGTATCCTATGATGGTGATAATATATCTTCGAAGTCTATACTCGCTCGTGCCTGAATGCTGCTAATAATTCCTTATTATTTCTAGATGCGTATTTATTTCCTTGTTGACGTAAGAGCTATAAAAGCCATTCCAACAGTGTCACTGGTTTGTTGGATTGAAAAATTGGAAAGATTGCAGTTTACTAGGAAGTTGACTTCCCCTGCATATTTCAAATTCAATTCAAGGCCTGAAGTTAGTAGAAAACATACAACTCTACCTATTATTTGAAAAAGTATCGTCACTTATATAGCAGATTTCCGCTTTATACTAAATGATAGCTACAAATTTTCTCTAAACTTGCATATTTTTTCTGCTAGACACGGTCATCAGACTATCGCTATCGTTTTTACAAAATTTCTTGGAATTTCTTCTTACGATGATATATTTTATACCACCTAATGACTACCAAGTAAAAATCTGAAATTAAGACTTTAATGGAATGTCCATGAGATCAGCAATCGCATCTCTCCCTCTCTACAACTCCGGACATAATTACGTCAATAAACCCTGGAAACGATGTCGTCGTAATGAAACAGCGATTTACGGCCAGATTCCCGCGCAGAGGAGTTAAATCTCGGCGTGTCACATACTGGTTTCGCCGGGCGTCAAAACGTTCCTAATGGAGCGTATTTCAGGAGCGGCAGTGGGGCAGGCCGGTTCGCGACGCGACGCGGGTGGCGACAGGGATGACTGAGAGAACCCGGAGCGTTGGACTACGTCCTCACTATTTGGGCGTAACAATTCAGGTAACCCGAAGTTCCGATTCATGGATGCTTCCGAGCCATGTCAAATGCAATGGTCATTAGTCTCGTAAGTGTAGTGAATGTTTTATACCGAGTGGTGGCGATTTTCTTCATACGCTAGATGGTGATATCTGACGCCAACCTACATGTAGGATTGAGGGAAATTTTTCCTCTCCGAATATCTCTTCAGTGGGGCATCGTCCCAGCTGGGACAAGATCGAAGCTCCAGACTGGTCTCACGACATGAATATTAGTGTAGTATATGTTAGAGTGTGTAATGGGAGAGTTTAGGATAAGGAAGAAGAAGGTAAGATCGCACGCGGTCCGAGGGCCGTTTGTTACTACTCAGTAATTCGCCTACTATTTATCGAAAAAAAATACACGGAAAATTGCAGGTCAGAGTAAGTGGCCGCTAGAATTTTCTGTAGACAGCCGTCGTCGGGACTCGAATTCAAGGACATGCCTGTCAGAGTGGCTGGAGAGTACCCGGCAAGGCTGGTTCTTCTTCTATCATTCCTTGGTCTCCTCTGAATTAATCTATTCGTTATCTCGGGGTTCTGATGGACACAAGATTAAATTGGCACAGTCACATCTCGTCCAAAGTAATCGAAGCCAATAGAAGATTAGCTATTCTACGTCCCATTCTCAACCGTAACTCTTCGATAAAAATTCATTCCGCTTTAACCATTTACAAATCCATTCTTTGACCGAAATTAACTTACGCATACCCTGTTTGGATTTCAGCTGCTCCATTCACATTAAAGAAATTACAAATCTTCCAAAACAAAATGCTAATAATAACAGGAAACGCCCCCTGGTTTGTCAGCAACAAGACCTTTCACAACGATCTTGCAATAGAACCAATTACTGCCTTTATTACGAAGCTGGCACATAATTTCTTCAATAATGTCATGTGCAATCACACATAATGTCATGTGCACATTCTAAGTCATGTGCAAGGTGCAGTCACCTACGAAATAGGAACCGATAGGACTCTCCCGCCTAAGAAACAGACTTCCATTTCATATTTTCCTTCAATATCTCTCTGACATTAGATAAGGTAAGAACATTTCTTGCATTTTCCTGTCCGTCCCATAGTATCTCCTTTCCAAACCCTACCATTACTCTCTAACAAAATTTCCTCGACATAACTTTGGTTAAAGTTATAATCATTACCAGGGAGATAAAACGAAATTACCCCCCTCACGCTTTGCTGATACAAAGTTGGTCGCCTAATCAACTGAAGAGCCTCACGGCTGAACGTTGCAATGTCTGCCAATGTAAAATAAATAAAATAAAATAAAAAGGCTGGTTCTGCGTTAAACTCAACGGTCTGAAATCCCCCACTCAATTCGCAGTGGGTGAGTATTGTTCCCAGCGCGGCACCTCCGGAGGTCAGTAGTTCTGTAAGTGCCCAACGGACAAAGTATTTGAAGGAAAGGACCTTTTCTAAGCAACCCTGTGTCATTTATATTATTTTTTGGATCTTCAAAACGAATTTATCAACGTTCTTAAATGATCTGCGGTAAATTGTTAATATTTTTCCTACATTTCAGGTTGCGAACGTGGTTTTGGAGCAGCATATACTATTTATTAATCGAACCGGAATCGGTAACTCAGTGCATCAACTGATGTCACTGCAGCGCCGCTGACCGGGAGGTCCTAGGTTCGAGACCTGACGGCGATAATATTTTTGATACTAGCTTTTCAGCTAGGTCGAATAAAGTCGCTGTCTGAGGAGAATTCTAGCAACGGGCTGCTCTGACCGGTTGTTTTCTGTGGTTTCTCCGATCAACACCAGGCAAATGCCGGCGCATCACACGGGCCACGGACCGCGCGCGATCTGTCCTTCCTCTTCCTTGTCCTATCCTCTCCCCTTACACACACACTTACACTAACATGCACTACACTACCACAAATCCCGGGAGACCGGTCGGGAGCTTAGAGCTTGTCCCGGCTGGGGCGGTGCCCCGCTGGTGGGAGAGTCCAGGTTAGGGGGAAACCCCACTAGTCGACGGTAGGTCGGCGCTGGATCTCGCCATCCAGCGGGGAAAGATCACCGCCATCTCCCGAGAAAAAATATGCACTACACTAACGGGACTAATGACCAAAGCAGTTGACGCGCCCGAAAACACGAAAAAATCAATCAATCAATTATTAATCGATCACTCACTCCACTCGGTAAATTGTCAATAAAGCACGGATGTTTTTTGTACGCTGCTATGCAAAGCTGGAGGGAGGGGACTGATAAAGTGATAAACGACGATGGCCAAGGTTTCGTGTCAGAGTAACAGCAATGGAGACGGAGGTGACGTAGCAGCTGGAAAGGCGAAGCAATTTGATTTGTCGAAGAAAGAAGACGGGGAGGGAAGGCTAGGGTGAAATGGTGGGGGTTATAACCTGTCCAGTGGCCTACATGGCGAGAACAAATAGTGTATCTCTGTGCGGAGCAGCATGGGTAAAAATTGCGGAATTTGAGAGCAATGCGATTTTGGAGTGAATACAACGGTGAAAGTGTCAATGGACGATCAGTAATTGTAATGGACGGACGGAGATGGTATTGGATGGCGGTGATTGGCTGTGAGTTGACGCCTGGTATGCCCGTAGAGAGACGACTAAATGAGGCGTTTTGACAGGTCCTGAGGCAATTGCACTGCATTGGCGAAACGGGACTACGTGGTTACGAAACATCCTCCACAGTTTAGTGTGCGCGTGTGTTGGTTATCGTGTGATGTCAAAAGGTAAGCTCTATCTAAAGAACATACGCAAAATATTGAAAAGGTATTTTGTAATACTTCATTCAATTTTCCATATTTAAATTCTACCTATACTTATTCCATCTACTCAATGAATTAAGTATATTTTATATAGATCAAAGATAAAAATTTCGAAGAATTTAATACTATAAATTTTATACTTTTCATATCACCTCAACAATACAGAAGAAACGTTTTTGACTATAAACACTTCTGCAGTGAAGGACCCTCTGGGACTGCCACCTTTCCTAATACGATCGACTAGTCTAGAATTTAAGGACCTGGGACTTTTAAGACAGTTATAAATTAAAATAATTTTGTATAATTTGTGTAACTAACAAATTTAACATAACATTTCCTGACAGTATAAAAATCTTCGTGATATGAAAATACGCTGAATACAAAAATTTTTTAATTTATATTGTCAGAAATTGAAAAGACCCTTTTCCGTAGACTTCTGTTCACTACATCGACTTTGACTACTCCCATCTCATATGAATAAAGCATGGGTCGTGTGCGGTATTCGTGAACTGCCACAAAAGTGTCCCAGAAAGTGCAAAATAATGTGTTGACTATGAAATTAAAATCTGTAAATGTCGTCATTAGCGCTATAATAGTTTCTTTTAAATTCTACTTGAACCATCGTCGACAATCAAATGAAACGACTCTACGTAATTAACTACAGTTAGTTTAGATTTGGAATGTAGTTTTTAAACGCTTATTGAATGCATGTATTTCAAGTTGTACACAAGCAGAAGAGCCTATTGGATATGAATTCACAACTCACGGCCAGTGAACGTAAGAGTGATAACAGCGCCGAAGCGTCGTCTAGCTAGCGTTGTTGCCCTCATTGTTCTGTACAGGTCCTGAGTCACCCGCAACCTTATCAAATATATTAATGTTGTAGAGGGTATTTCATGCGATAAAAATTCACGAGCGTCTTCTCATCATTTAAAAGAACATCTTTTATCACATTAAGTTGAAAAACGCTTCGTTTATGAAAAATAATTTCTTGACGATTTCTCTTTTTCTCTCGCGTTTTGAAGATTGTGCTTAAAATGAGTGGAAGCGCAGAGGATATTTCTAAGTATTACCGAAGAAAAAAAAATCTTTATTCGTACACGAAAGAATAACGCAAATTTATAAAGTGCGGAATTGAAAAAGGATTGAAAACAATTTTTTGTCAAAATTGACTTGCAAATTATGACACCTGTATCTCGCCCGGTATTATCGTTCCCGAACGTAGGCTGTAAGAACATTACCTCTCAGCTGGCCGTCAGAATTACTGACAGTCTGCATTTTATGTTAAAAAATTACGTTAATAACCACCCAAATACTGCTTCGAGTCATGGAAATGCGCACAAAGGTCCGGTATTGTACAAACTGGGTCGAAATTGGAAAATTACAAAAAAAAAGCTAATGGAATCTATGTTTCTGATGCAAATACGGTAAAACAATTATTTATTTCTAATATTATAAGGAACATTGGATGAACTGACTCGCTGTAAGTTTCAAGAAAATATATTCGCGTAAATTAGTAACTTTAGTGAATACACGAGAGTAATGAGCGAGGAAACTTAACTTAATCTTAAATTAACTCACCTACCCCGTTCAACAAAACCAACAACAAATATTAGACGTACATTCTAATGGTTTATGACTTAGATTGCTTAGATAAACAATTCTTTTAATTTTTCCTTTCTGATTTCGGTTACGCGGTTTTCTTCTCCTCTATACGTCACCACACACTTCGGAAAGGAACACTGTGCGTGTGTCTCAATCCAATTGAAGTGTCAATACTTTTGAGTGAGCGTGAATTTTTGCCACATCATTACTGAGATCATCAGTCTCGCTAGTGTAGTGCATATTACTGGAAGGAGGCCAAGTTCCTTGTTCGCAAAATGTGGGCTTCCGGGTTTCCCATCTCCTGGTATCTTCCCAGGGGGTCACGGCCCAAGGTCTAAGCTCCCTCTTGGTCTTCCGAAGGATAGTGTAGTGCAAGTAAGTGCAGGTACGTTTTTATGCATGTGTGTGAAAGGGGAGAGGAGTGTCATAGGTGAGCAAGATTCGAGGCCCATAGTCGGTTTGTAATTATATTACTCCAGAATTCACGTGTTAGTGCTCGAAGTTCCAAAGAAAGAAAACCATGAAAACTGCCGAACCGGCCTCTAGATGTTTCCTCCAGACTTGCATGAATTCAACTTAGAATGAATGTTTTGTTATGAAGTTGATAGTGTATAAAATCCACCACCGTAGAGACACGAACCCTACGACTTCCCTCCGATCAACACCAGGCGAATGCCGGAGCAGTACCTTATCAAACGGGCCACGGACCGCGCGCGATCTTTCCTTCCTCTTCTTTGTCCTATCCTCTCCCCCTTACACACACACACTTACACTAACATGCACTACAGTACCACATATCCCAGGAGACCGGTCGGGAGCTTAGAGCTTGTCCCCGCTGGGGCGGTGCCCCGCTGATGGGAGAGTCCTGGTTAGGGGGAAACCCCACTAGCCGACGGTAGGTCGGCGCCGGATCACGCCATCCGGCGGGGGAAGATAACCGCCATCTCCCGAGAAAAAAACATGCACTACCCTAACGGGACTAATGACCAAAGCAGTTCACGTGCCCGGAAACACGACAAAAACAAACCAAACCAAACCAAACCAAACCAAACCTACGACTTCCCTATGATGTAAAGGCCACTGTTAGCACAGAGTTATCGCGTCCGAACAAATATTGATTTTCATGGCTGGAAAATCATTTCAATTATTTCCGTCTATTTTCTCGCCAACGCGTGTTGTTTGAACCCCTTTGTTTTCGTTTCATCGTGCGGCGTGGCGCGGCGCGGCGCCCGCGGCGCGCGGTGGGCGGTGGCGGTGGGCGATCGCCCCGGGCGGTTGGCCATGCGCCCCGCGTCGCTCGTAAAAGTGTGCCCGTCGCCGCCGATAGCGCCACGGCGGCGATTCATCGCTCCGTCGAGCCGTAAATTGCCGCGAGGAGCGCCCGTGCGCACTTGAGCATCTTGGTGGGTGACACTGTTGGACACGCGCTGGGCTCTTGGGAGCGACGTTTTCGGAGGGATTTGTGACGGTTCACTAGCTCTTGAACGCCCTTCTCAAGTAAAGTTTTTGAAGGGTCATTCATATTTATATTTTTACACCAAAGGGTACAGCCGAATAAAACGACGAAAAGTGCCCCCAAACCAAATCAATAATCGTGAGGCTCATATGAAAAAGAATTCAAAATTACGAAAATTCACAAAAAATGTGTCTCCTAAGGCAGTCTGTTGCAAAGATACAACAAGAAACGTGGTTTGCATGTTTTATTTTTTCTCAGCATCTATTTTTTGTATCAGGCTGAAAAAAATTGCAGAGACGGGGAAACATTGTTGTGTTTAGATGTATTTTTGTCAACGAATTTTGACGACAAATTCATACAGAAAAAATAAATATTCTTTTGAAATTTATTTTCGACGTGATAATGGAGTACTGTCTCACTATTTTCTCTAAAATGGGTCTTATAACATTCTGTAACATATACATTTTCAAATTTTTAAACAGTCTGGAAGGTAGTTGAAAAAATTAAAACCAATTTTTTCAATTAAAAAAGTGAGGCAGGACTACAATTATCGATTTGGTTTGGGAGCACTTTTCACCTCCTTATTTGTCTATACCCTTTTCGAGAGCTATACTTTAGAAACTAAAGGCTCAAAAAGAAAAATGTGGAATGAGGAGTACACATCTACCATGACTCCTTCTAATACGAAATCTACAAACTTGAGCACAGAGAGACATTGCAAGATAAAAAATTCATTTTTTGATTCTTTATAGTTTGTTCTTCTATTTTAATGTTTAATCGTGATTAATTCCCGACGGACTAGCATTAATATTTATGTTTCTTGGATGTGTCACATGGGCACATTCTCTAGCATCTTAAACCGGCAAAGCTGGTTCAGAGCATTAGCTAATGTCACTGCAGTGTCTCTGACTGGGAGGTCCTACAATTCGAGTACCGACACTGGCAAGATTTTCGACACTAACTTGATAACATGGTCGAATGCAGCCGCTGGAGGCCGGCTGCTTTCGTCGGTAGTTTTTTGTTTTTTCTCCTACCAATTTCAGGCGAATGTCAGTGCCCAAACAAACGGGCCAAGAAACGCGCATGATTTTTCCCTTCTCTTTCTTGTCTTATCACTTACACTTACATGCCCTTTGCTACCACATACGTCGGGAGGTAAGTCGGAAGCTTAAAGCTTATCCTGGCTGGAGAGGTGTTATGCTGGTGGGAGAGCCCTCGTTGAGAAAAATCCCCGCAAGCTGACGTAGGTCGGTGCCTGATCTTACCAGCTAACGGGGAAGATCACAGCCACCTAACACGATTAAAACGTTCACTACACTTACGGAACTATTTACTTTCGCTGTTCATGTGCCCGGAATCAATCAATCAATCAGACAATTGAGCATCTTAATTGGTGACATTTAAACCCGCACTGGGCTCTCCTGAGGGGCTTGTTTGAAGCTATTTGTGACTGTTTTCTAGCATCTGAACTTACATTCTCCATTAAATTTTCTAAAGTGTGTTTTGTATTCATATTAGGTATAGGAAGTTTACGACGGCGAAGGTTCTACTGTATCCTTAACATTGTAGAATTAGGATTATCTAAACCACCACGCTGCCTTCTACCACGAAACATTAATGCCATCCTTGAGTAAACAGGGAAATTTTAAGAAAAAATACGATAAAAAGTATTTATTAAATTTATTATTTTTTTATTTTAACATTGATTTAAGGAGGGCCCACAGTAACACTCACGCAGGTCGGATGTGCTCATTTGACTGCGAATTGAAAATCACTCCTTTAGAACGAATGAGACCAATGTAGATTATCCTTACTTATCGGTTTTCAAGCAGGTTCATCTCAAATATTAGAGAATTATCGAGACTTTGTCCCCTAGAAATCAAATAATCATCAACATAATTTTTTTCAATGGCATTATTCAGTGCTTTGCTGTTTTATAACGAATACGAAACAAATTCAATACGTGTAGTATTAGTGCTTTAGTGGAGATACTAAAGGAATTTTCGAAGTAAAATGGTAGTTGATTCATCAATATCTCGGAAGGAGATCAGTAGCATAAAGTCTAAAATCAAAACATGGCATAGGTTTGCAAAGTAAAAGTTCCTGTACAATATTATGTGGAGATAATTTGAATAATTGTCAAGGCTATCACGTGCATATGTCAATGATAACGCATTTCCTCAACCAAATAATTTATTTAATCATGAAGAAGATCAATAGAAGCAAATGTAAAGACATATTATTTTTGCATTTTTTCTTAAATATGGCGGCAGAATACTTTTATTTTCAGATCAAAATACGTATTGCAAAATGTAGGTCAGCTCCTTTGATCAGTGATTTATTGTAAGTACTGAACATGTTATAACTAATAGTAATAATGATATAGAGTAATATAGTTGTCACAAAGTTACCACGCCTTTTGGGGGTACTTTTTATTTATTTCGATCTGAAATGCCCGAAAACATTAGGGTCACAAAGTTACTCTACGTAATGTTTATTTACAAACCGTGTACAATGTTGTTTTCCCATGGAGAAAACCTTTTTCGTAATCAAAATACTCAAAACCTCTGGGTTGCACTTTGCCAAAATACCAAGTGTGCATTTTGACATGTATACACTGGAGTGGACAATTTACTATCAATATTTGAGTGAATTGATGTTTGTCTTTGATTTTGAAGAGACACCGGAGGGAAACGACGTTCAATACTTAATCTTAGAATATAATATTCCATCCAGGTGAACTGGCCATTTCTAATGCATTTTCGTTGGCTCCATTTCACTCACAATGAATCTCTGAGCTTTCATGCCTGTCTCTTTTCCGGGAAAAAGCATGTCCTCAAAGCTGACCTCTGACCGGGAGGTTCAAGGTTAGAGTCCAGATGGCGCCAGGATTTTCGACTCTGGGTAGATGGCCAGGTCGAATTCACTGTCTGGAGAAGAATTCTAGCAGCCTGTTGCTCTGATCGGTAGTTTTCCGCGTTTTTCTGATCAATACCAGGAGAATAACGGAACGGTACCTTAACAAATTGGTCACGAACTACGCACGATCTTTCCTTCCTCTTCCTTGTCCTAGTCCTCACCCTTTACTTACACACATTTATATTCGCATCACTACACTTCCACACATGTCGGGGACCGGTCGAGAGGTTAGAGCTTGCCCGTTTGAGGCGGTGCCTAGTAGGTGGAAGATACCTGTTTGAGACCTTCGTAGGTGGGTCGACGCCGGATTTCACCGTCCAGCGGGAGAAGAACACCACCACCTATCGAGAAAAACACGTGCACTACACTTACGGGACTAATGACCTTAATTGAAATGATTGAAGGCGTTGTCATTGTCAACAATAGTACTACTATGTATTACTATTGTTGACAATGACAACGCCTTCAATCATTTCAATTATATAAGTCAACTACAACTCACCAGTGAATCAATATACTAATGACCTTAGCAGTTGACGCGTCCGGAATCATCAATCAATCAAAGCTGACCATCACAAAATCATCCTCTTTGAAAGCAGCTCTACCCTGTTGGAGTTGTTGCTGCTACGTGGGAGCCCCAAAGGAGATGCAGCAGCATGTCCCTCTGACCAGTTATAATGTTTGTCGAATAACAAGTTCATGCCATCGTCGAAATTGCAAAGAGAAAATTCGAATCTGCTGATCTGTCTTTTTTGATATTTTCTCGGGAAGACATCTCATAGATGTACTTGGAAGCCTTGCTGAAAGATTGAGTCGTTCTTATGTTTTGTTCACATAACCACGCGTGAACGTTACACAAAGCACAAACTCCACTTCATCAAAGCTAAAAAGTTACAATTTAGGAATAATGACTAATATCTGATTGTAAAAGTTTCTCTAGCAGCCAGAGTAGTTGGAGGTCATATGAAGAGTGCAGGATAAGGTTTAAAAAAGATCGTCTTTAGCGGACACAGTGCCTAGACAACGGCTAGAGGTGACACTCCCTTGGTGACTTGGAATTTCAGGCAAGGCGTAGCTTCATTGGTTTACTTTCCCAGTCTCATGTGTGCGACACGAGATTCGAATTGCAAAATATTCTCTATGGGTCACAAAGCAACCCTTGCGAGATCCTATGTCCCCTCACTTTATGTTAATAATAATAGTTGTAAGTCTACTTGTTATGGCTATTCTACATAGTTATTTTAAAACATGAAACACGTAATTTTCTAACTACTCAATAAAAATCTTCACCTAAGATAACTGTGCATTAAGAATAATAACGACAATAAACTATTAATAACAACAATAACACTAAATGTTTATATCTCTCGAATAAAAATATTTTAACGCATTAAATACATGATTTCTAACTCCACCATTCTACACTACACTTCATTTCACAATCCTACTCGATATATCAGTTCTTTCTAATTCTGAATTCCACTAAACTTCACAACTCGACACGACACAAACATTCAATACAAGCACGACATTTGAGCGGGACAAAAAGCGTTCTAATATCGATCGTTCTCGCTGTCTTGCTATCGCTGTCTCAGAAATCGCGCACGCTGCTTATTGTCTTGTGAAATCTATGCGTCGCAGTGTCTGTCAAGACTCGGAACTGTCGGAACCGCACATACTGGGCTATTCTCGGCCGTGTCGGCAGTATTGGCATTATCAACGGAGAGGAACGTTGGCTTTCCCCTACGTACCGGGAGAGGGTGCTCTGTGCACCGCTTCTTAGTGTTGGTTTGGTTTTTTCGTGTTTCCGGGCGCGTCAACTACTTTTGTCATTAGTCCCGTGAGTGTAGTGCATGTTTTTTCTCGGTAGATGGCGGTGATCTTCCCCCGAAAGATGGCGAGATCCGGCGCCGACCTACAGTCGGCTAGTGGGGTTTCCCCCTAACCAGGACTCTCCCATCAGCGGGGCACCGCACCAGCCAGGACAATCTCTAAGCTCCCGACCGGTCTCCCGGAATATGTGGTAGTGTAGTGCATGTTAGTGTAAGTGTGTGTGTTTAATGGGGGATAGGACAAGGAAGAGGAAGGACAGATCGCGCGCGGTCCGTGGCCCGTTTGGTAGGGTACTGCTCCAGCATTCGCCTGGTGTTGATCTGAGTAACCACGGAAAACTACCGATCAGAGCAGCCGGCCACGCTAGAATTCTCCTCCAGGCAGCGACTGAATTCGACCTAGCTGAAAAGCTAGCGTCGAAAATCCTGCCGCCGTCAGGACTCGAACCTAGGACCTCCCTGTCAGAGGCGCTGCAGTGACATCAGTTGATGCACTGAGCTACCACTTCCGGTCCGTTTCTTAGTAATTTCGCTGTGCTTCGCACGTGATAAATCCTGTAAGCTCTGTTACGAAGGAGAAAATCATTTAATACAGAATTTTAATTAATTTTGATAATTAACTAGTGGTGTTATAACAGAATATACTTTCTCGAATTATTTGTAATGGTAACTTTAAATACTACGCATATTTTCAAATTTTCATTCTACTTACATTATTTATTATGAAACAAATTTCTTGTTTCAATATTACAATCGTCCGAACACGCCGAAAAACATTAATTTTGCGTGGAATTATATTTAAAAGTTCAGAGTTATCAACTTTAATGGGACTTGCACCATTTTTATAAACCAACTTTTCCCTACTCGAGAAAAAATTTAAAGGAAATAGAAGGGCCGTTTTTGAGAAAATGTTTACATATTTCTTTATTGTTTTTATTTCACATAAAAAGTGCGAAAAATACTCATGTAAGATATTTAAAAGAATTACAATCCTTTACTTAAATAACCAATTTTGAAGAACAAATTTCAGGGAGGAAAAAATTGTATCAATTTTGTACTGTAGACGTTGAAAAAATTTTAAACTTTTGCAGTTTCTGAAAATTGTCAAAAAAATGATGATTACTCTTCAATATAAAAATGTTCTTTTCAAATTAGCAGACCCTCGAGTTCGGAAAAATCGATTGGGAGAAATAAGTTTTACAGAAAATCCACTGAACGGTTTAGGTCTTGGTGTTGTGGACGGTGGACAGAGACACGTAATGCCGTAAATCAATGTCTCGCTATCAAGGAGCCACAAAACGTCGATTCTGACGACCCAATTTTCTATATACTACCTTAAATAGCGTACACTTCCCCCTTAAAGTCATGATAACTAGGTATATCCTAGGAATTTTACGATCCTTTGAGTTCCCTGGACTTCCCTACAGGACCAAAAAGTTCAATTTCTGCACTTACTACCAGCAATGCTAGATTGCTCCATCGTACGAGCTCCACCGTAACTTACAAATTGTTTGGAGAGTTTAATCGAGCTTCTGAGAGCGATTAACGAGATAGTCAGTAGATCGCTTCGAGACATGATCCCAACATCTTGAGAGCACTGATTGTGGATCGTGTCATAGCCCCAGAGATTCTAACCGCCATTGGCAGGATTCTAGCGTTGGCCTCTCCATGAAGTTGGGCTGAAGGGGGAATGATTGGTTGGTACTTTACCACTTTTTCCTCTCCTGCTTTAAGAAGGCTAGACCCATCCTCGTGGCGGACTGTCACATCGACCACGTGGACCCCTTCCCGGCTTTTTATTACCAGGTCAGGTTTGAGTTTAACCCCTTCGGCAACGGAGAAAGTGGCTTCCGTGGACACCACAGTGTCTGATTTTCGGAGCATCTTCCCCAAGTAGAGAAAGTAATTTATTACACATAGTTAGAGTGTAGTAAATCCAATCCACTTTTTTGGTTGTAGGAAGTCACAATATGAGTTTTCTTTGCCAAAATTGCCACTTTTCGCTTCAGCTTTGCAGTTCTTTCTCTTTACTACGTAAGTACTTAGTAGGCTAGGTAGTAAAATTGGTGTGAGATAAATGAGTTCAAAGTTTTCGTTTACAATGGAAATGCAGGAATTACATACTTAATAATTGACGATTAAGGAGTAAGCTTAACAGAAAGTTTTTGAGGGATTACTGTTTATAATAATTGTTCTGAAATAGGAATACACACCTTGTGTGATCGAATTCTTATTTAGTTTTCGTCGTCGAAAAGCATTGCTTACTATATTGTGCATATAATTCTGTTTCCCCTCCACTGAAAGTGGAACAAATAATGCGTTTAAGATATTTAATAGAAACTGTTGAGCATTAAACCATGTCGAGAGATCCGACGACTCCTCGCATATTCGTTATCCATCGTTGCCAATTTGCCCACCGACTCGGAGGACACACCCCGACAGCAGATGTATCGGTATCGTTCGTTCTCGATAATGGCCGTACCGGAACTACCATTCTCGCAGATAAAAGTCTCGACATGCTGGTCACGTCGCCGAGAACGTTCAGAATTGGGTTTATTTCTATTCGTCTCTATGCGTCATTCATAATCATTCGATTGTGTTAAATACACAATCGAATGATTATGTATATGATATCATATGATTATGATATTACAACCAAAGTAAGTAATAGTAAATGACCTTGGCTGTCAGGGTGACGCCGCGTCGAAGACTATGTTGCCGACATTTCGACCATCTTGTCGTGGTCTTCCTCAGGGCTGGTCTACCTGACAAAGACCACGACAAGAAGATAGAAATGTTGGCAACACAGCCTTTGACGCGGTGTCACACGGTCAGCCAAGATCATTTACATGACGCTGGCCGCGGAAACCTACGGCTAAGTAATAGTAACGATGCCACTGCAAAGAGAGTGCAATATCGCCGATCCGGTGGCCGAGATTGCTAAGGCAGTAGTGTTGCGATCTCGGACCGAAGGACCATGGGTCGAGTCTCGCCTCGGGCATAGTTGTGTTTGTGTTCGTCCTTTCACTCCTTATCATCACCATATCGTTTCATCTTCATAGCCACCATAACATTAACTGCAATTGGGGTCGCTGATAACTTAGATGTTGATGCGACCTTAAATAACAAAAGTGCAATATCATAACTTCTGTAGTGATTCGAGGGGAGTTGGCTCTGTTAACGAGAACAGTAAAAGCGTAGATGAAGTCGTAGGCTTCCGCGGTCAGAATCAATATTACAATCTTGGCTGTCCGGGTGCCGCTTCCTGCCGTCCGCTCGTGCGCCACGCCGCCATCCCGCGGTTGACAGGGAGCCCTCAAGCTACGATTGTCGATTGTTATAAATAAACAAGGCATTACGAGCCCTGATGAAGATCACGACATGATGATCGAAACGTCGGCACCACATCAATTAACGCGTCGTCACCCGGACAGCCAAGATTGTAATAGTAAAAGTGTAGGCTTCCGCGGCCAGTTTTAGTATTTACTTGGCTGTCCGGGAGACACTGTCCTTGGCACAGATGCCGAAGCTTCGGCCGCATGGCTGCGACCATCCTCAGGGCATTTTGCGGCGGCGTCGCCTTGACAGCAAGTAGTTAAAAATGAGAACAAGGTGAAAGGGATTGTACTGATGAAACTTCAAATGAAACGAAGAGAAAAAGGATGAAGCTCGTTTACTAAAATCATTGATTTTCTCTCAATTTATAACAGGAGGCTCTGGCTCGGATCGGTGCGAAGGGACTTTCCTGTCGCACGTTATAAGGAGGGGGTGTGTGAAGTCCGGAAGATGTTTTCGACATTTAAATCTCACACGTTCAATTTTTTTCTTTCAATTGTGTAGTATCATATGTATGTTTCATATGTAGTATATGTTTCTCACAAAAATAAATTTCGCATTTATATATAGGGATTAAAATATTTTATATGTGTGATAAATCAGAAAATATACATTGAAATATTCATTTGTCAAAAGAGGTAATAACAACTATTCGCGGGCCTACTTTGCTAACCAAGTAACGTTATTCTGCCTGTATCAAGCAGTTTCAAAAACAATCTTATAATTCACATTCTTGGTTAAAATAATGTAGTGCTTCTACGTGTGATAGAAACATAACAATAACGGCAACGGCAATAACTTTGACATATTAAAGATCTCCCTTTATGTTGTAATTTCCTATCTTGTCTTTGCCCGTTTGTTACGAATTTCAAGAAATGTGTACAGGTAGAAAGGGTAAAATTTACTTATCGATAATGAGTCGTTGATTCTAAAAATCGACAAGTCAAAAAAATGGCAGTCGTTTCTCACCTCATCTTCACTGACTTCTAAATTGTTACAACATTATCACTATCTCAACAGGACTGACTTGTAAAATAGGATAGACTATCTCACAAGGACTGTGTTACAAAATTGGACAGACACTATCTCAACAGGACTAACTGGCAAATCAACAAACTTTTCACAACTCCACAACGATTACATTTTCTCGGCAATATGCGCAACAGCGCTTTTGGATCCGTATCTGAAACGAACGTTTTTCGGGCGCACGTGTGGAGCGGCGCGAGCGTCGGGAGATGGGCCGAGGGATAGCGAGCGCGGTTTATGGAGTGGGAGCAGGTCGCCGGCGCGGCGCGGCGCGTGTCGTGACGTTAATGATGGTCGTCCCTTGCGGCGAGGCGGAGCGACGCACGCGGAGGACTGCGGCGGACGACTCTGGAGAAGGAGTGGACCACATTCAGCTAGAGGTGCTAGAACAGCGCATAATTTCTTGCATTTCTTGTAACTTTTGATTGATTGATTGTTAGTAATTCCGGACGCGCCTACTACTGAGGTCATTAGTCCCGTAAATGTAGTGTATGTTTGTAAAATGTATGTTTTTCATCGGTGGTATTGATCTTCTCCCACTCGATGGTGAGATCCGGTGCCGACCTACCGTCGGCTAGTGGGGTTTCCCCCTAACCAGGACTCTCCTACCAGCGGGGCATTGCCCCAGCCGGGACAATCTCTAAGCTCCCGACCGGTCTCCCGGAATGTGGTAGTGTAGTGCATGTTATCGTAAGTGTGCGTGTAAAGGGAGAAGATAGGACAAGGAAGAGGAAGGACAGATCGCGCTCTTCGCACAACCCGATTGATTGATTAGTGATTCCGCGTCAACTCCTGAGGTCATTATTCCGTTAATGACCGCCGGCCGAATTGTCGTCCCTCGTGGCGAGGCGGCAAGACGCGACGCTCGCGGAGAAGCGCGGCGGACGACTCTGGAGACGGCGCGAACCACATTCAGCTGGAGGTGCTTGAATAACGCATATTTTCTCGCGTTTCTTGCAACTTGACCACTTTGATATTTTCGAAAATTCTGAGAGATGAATATCAGACCTGCCCATATTTTGCTGGCGTACTTCGCACTGTTCGATACATTGACTGATTGGTGATTCCGGACGCGTCAACTGTTAAGGTCATTAGTCCGTTAATGACTGCCGCAATGGTCGTCCCTCCCGGCGAGGCGACGCGGCGGACGTTTCTGGAGGTGGTTTGACTAAATTCAACGAGAGTAGCTACAACAGTACACACTTTCTCGCATTATTTGTAACTTTCGCATTCTTTTGCCGGCATACTTCCGGTGTCAGAGAAAAATTAAAGAAAATATTTGGTCCATTTTTGAGAAAAACTTGTTTTTAAAAAAGCGTTTATTTCAAGCAAAATTACGTAATAAACTAGACTTATTTTTTAAAAGTTGTGTATGGCCTCATTACAAGATATAATTTTGAGGAACAGATTTCATTTAGAAAAAGGGTTGTGTCTTCAATATTAAAGTTGTAGGAAGACGCCAAGGAAAATTTTAGCATTTGAAATTTTCGAAATACCAGAAAGATCAACGAAAAACAGATCTTCGCAATTTTCGTTTCTGTACTTTGCTTTATTTTAAAAAATGAAAGAAGACAATTGGGGCAAATTTTGTGGGAAAATCCCTTGAGGGTTCATTTGAAGTACTCCAAAAAATCAAAATATCCGTTTCAAATTCAAGATGCCGGGACATCAGCCAGATTGATCGGGGAGTATAGATTTTATTACAAATCTTCCTTATAGTTTTGTCGCTAGCGTTGTTCACAGACAAACGGACAGACATGTACGGACGGACTGACGGACAGATGGACGGACATACGTTTTACCGGAAACCAATTTTTAGATGCCAAGAACACACAAAACGTGGATACTGACTGCGCAACGTGTTACAGAAAGTAATTTATTACATGTAGGAAAGAGAATTATCCATCTTTTCTGTATCGGAGACTCACAAGACTAATTTTTCTGTCAAAAAATGACCACTTTTTGCTGCAGCATTACGTTAGCAACACTGCATGTGGTGACGAGCGTTCAGACTACGTCTTACTGCTCGAGCGAGCTAATGTTTAGGATTTCGCGGGTTCGGTCCCCGCCAAGTGCGGGAAATTTGAGATTCGTTCAGTGATGGGTGAATTATTCCGCCTCCCGGAATCGAATTTGTGGAAAAACAGCTCTGACTAATGGATTCCTTAGTTAACCTGTTCACTTCCTGGCGAATTCGATATGTTGTAACGATTAACAATATATCGAGTTCGCGGGTTCAAATCGTATTGATGGACCTCCCGCAGTGAGGAAAGAGGGGGAAGAGTGATGGGAGGAATATTTCCTGTCCAAACTGGGTATTTTCTGCCCTTCGATGCCGTGAATCCGGCTAGTTAGGCGGACTAGTATAGCGATCTCCCGAACAGTCCGTATCTGGAGGAGAATTCTAGTGGCCGGCTGCTCTGATCGGTAGTTTTCCGTGGTTTCTCCAATCAACACCAGGCGAATTCCGGAGCAGTACCCTACCAAACGGGCCACGGACCGCGCGCGATCTGTCCTTCCCCTTCCTTGCCCTATCCTCTCCCCTGACACACTCACACTAACATGTACTACACTACCACATATTCCGGGAGACCGGTTGGGAGTTTAGAGCTTGTCCCGGATGGGGCGGTGCCCCGCTGGTGGGAGAATCCTGGTTAGGGGGAAACCCCACTAGCCGACGGTAGGTCGGTGCCGGATCTCGCCATTCAGCGTGTGAAAATCACCACCATCTCTCGAAAAAAACATGCACTACACTAACGGGACTAATGACCGAAGAAGTTGACACGCCCGGAAACACGAAAAAGTCAATCAATCAATCAAACCCAACAATCCGAGTCGTATTTTCTTTCTCTTTCTATCATTTTGTAACGAAACCTGAGATTACTGGTCATTCACTACTCGCTAACGGATGATTCCGTCAGATTCTCCATTTGTAGTCGACGCGCCCGTCCCGCGTGCAGGCTGCGTGTACGCGCCCGCTGATCCCAGAGGATCATCCCGCTCACGGAGGGCGCGCAGATAAAAATACCGGCGCAGCCGACGCGCTCCAGCCTCCCATTGTCCCCCGCACGCATGGAATGCATGCGTAACGCACGCTCACCAGGATCCAACGGACAATCTCTGCCTCCGGGGGCCTCTTGGAACAGAAAGGCTACATGAGGCTCTTCTTCAGCAATCAGAGGCTGTCGACATTCAGCTTGTAACAATAAATCACCGGGGAAAGTTAAGGAATGTTAAAAAATTCTCAAATGTATTTAATATAATTATGTAGTACATATTTGCTTCTGAATTCTAGTTATTGCTGAATATATTAAAATCTTACAATAGTTAATAATTGTCATTTTATAAATAGGTTACAACATAATGGAAAGTACAAAATTTGCGCAGGTTCATTGAAGATAAAATATGAATGAAAAATGAAGATCGTTAAGATTCGCTTCAATCCAACATTATTGTGCTGATGGCAAAAACAAAGAACCACAAACTATTTTAAAGAGTTGCTCAGTAATTTAAGTTTCATTGCTACAATAACTTTTTTATAAGAGTTGCATTTTCTCCTTTTTATACATACCCTATAACTCTTTTAGATAGTTTAATGACAAAATGTAATTTCCTGACCTCTTAAAAAATGTTTAAGATATTAAATTCTTGACTATTCGTATGTTGTAAGGAAAGAGAGCAAACTTATTTTGTGTGTCTGTTTCGTCGCTTTTCTGTACATTTGTGAGCGTTGTAAGTAACTTATGGGAATTGATGCGATGGAGATTGTCATGTTTAGTGGGATACATCATGCTCAGATGCACAACAAATGCAATACGTATAGTTTAGTAGTATGTGTAATGGAGATCAAAGTAGTATTGATCATTGTGGAAGGAATCGACGTGCAGACTGCAAGTAATTCTGACGAGAAGTTTCAATTTGGTGTGAAAACGTAGGCATGTAACGTTTTCTCACATCAAGAATCTAATGTCTTGAAGTAGTCATTAGCATTTCGTAAGTATCACTCAGTGTGGAAAAGAAAGAATGTCCCTCCTTTACAGATCGACTTAATCGAAAAAGAATTGTTTTCATCAATGTTTTGTGCTAGCCACTCTAGGCGAGATAAACTATTAATAAAATTGAGGGAAAAAATAGACATTCGGCTGGTTTGGAGGTCGAATAATGAACATTGCTGAGTTATTGACCTTCCTTATAAGAACCTAGGGTCACTAATTTATCTTCCCGTTGAAAATGAGCACTCTTTCTAAATTGAAATATTTTTCTTTAAGCACACACTGAATTAGATACTTGGTTTATTTTATTACGTGGAAAAAACTTTGAAAATCAGCTGAGGTAATCAATAGATTGAAGCGGTACAATTAAGTACATTTGGTGTGAACAGTTTTGAGAGAGACAATTTCAGAAATGTGGCACAAACGATAATAATTTAAATGATTCTTTCAGGAATTTTCGTAAAATATAAATTGAAAATATTAATTGAAATCTTGAGAAGATGCTATGGTCGCTCCATGTAAAAATCAATATTTAAACAATAATTCAGCGGGTATAACGTCGCTGAACTATTTAAAATTTCCTACGAATTTTGTTAATAGGTTATTTAAAAATATCTACTTAGCAATTGCATTTATATATCATTTAGTCTGTTCTATCTCTGTTAATGTATCAAAAGTTGTTCTCTTTTTTATGAAGCGGTGATCGTGCGTGTCAAATATTATTTTAAATGAATTTTTGTCTGTTTTCTCGTAAATATACTTAAAATTTCTTTCGACTTATCGTGAATTATGTAATTGATTAAAAATTTGGCAGGTGAGAGAAAATGGCCGAGCTTTGGAGGAAAAATAGAATATCCGAAGAATTTTAACTTTTCTTCGAGTAAATTTTAAAGAGTATATCTCCATGACGTTATTGTGTTATTTTGGAATATTTTGTGAGGATGCTAACCAATGTTGAGAAAAGTAGAATTGGTATTATATCCTATTTCTCCAATGAGTGGATGTCAGCCTTTGCTGAAGGTTGAAGCTCTGTCGAAGTGCGTCCATGCCCTCGCTGTTATAGGATGGCTGCGGAATGCAGTACACCTCAAATCTGAGTTCCGATTGGAAGTTTTCTTCGAAAAAATTCCATGCATTCATGCATGACTTTCCGCCAGTCTGTGTGAGACGGAGCTCCCTTCAGCTTTGACCCGCCTTCACGGCGTTTGCTGTGGAGTATCGCATAGGACGGGAGAGAGTGATGGAGTCGGTTGCGGTTGAGACCTCTTGAAGCGGAACACTCATTCACGTAGAGAGATGTAGGAGGATAGATCTTTAGAAGACGAAGTAGAATGGAATGAGATAGCAGATGATTTAAAGGAAACGTCAGTAGTACAAGGGGAGTATTTGGAAACTGAAAGAATATTAAGATTGGAAATAAAAGGAAAGAATATTTCGAACACCAATTTAACACGGAAATCAAGGTCTATCTAAAAGCATAACCCAACGATTTGAATGGATTAAACAGATGAGTAAGGGTAAAAATAAAAAAAATAAAAATATAATAAAATGTATCTCAATTAGGGTAGAAACGAGAAAAAGAATGAGCGAAGTTAGGAAATTTATAGGATGCTGCAAAACAGTTTTAAGGGCCATTTAATTGCATTCTATATCAACTAAATATGATAAATAAATGTAATTCCTGAATCTCAGCTATGCATCCATTAAAAGCGCAGAGAGCGTTATAAAAACGACACATCTTTTGGAACTTTCTTTGCTGACCAGACCTGTGGAGCGAATGCTGTCTTGCAGGTTCGAATCGGAAAGACAATGCGCCACGCACTGGACCTCGTTGTGATTGAAATATTTCTTCCATATTATCTAACTTCGACGGAAGAAAAATAATAAACTGTTTTTTCACAAAAAACGTTTCATTTTCAAGTGTTTAGAGAGGGAGCTGGAGAGAGAAAGAGAGGGAGAGAGATACAGCAACCTACGTAATTTACAAAAATAATAAATAAGAATACAAAGTACGAGACTCATACAAGGATTTTGTGCAAATTGTGGAATGTATTAATTTTTTAGAGATTCTTTATATTTTTCTTCTTCTTCTTCTTCTTATTATTATTATTATTATTAACATTCATATCATTTTCATAAACGTAATTTTCATTTTTATGGAAAATGACCACAAACGAATAACACACGTGCAGGATCATAATATTAATTGAGAAATGAGAATGAGAATAATACAGTTAACTTTCAATTGAAAGTACCTAAAATAAAACACAGCAGGAATGAGAAAAGGATGTTGCATTACTTTTTTGAGAGGTAGAGAAATATAAACGTAACAATGAGAAATACATCACTAACTACATTTACTGAGTTCAAGTTAAGTTAAAAGTGAATAATGATAAGTAGGGAACGGATTTTCATTTAAATACATATTTTTACAGGAATAAGATTCCTGCATTCATGTATACAAGAAATTTTGAATGACTCAGAATTATTTTTATTTTACATATTGTTAAATATTTGGGTATAATTACATATTTTTACATATTTTACCTATTACTACATATTTCGTGATACTTTAATACATTGATAAATCGAAACAGAACATTTCAAATGCCAGTTCACAATATGTATTACTGGAATCATCTTTCTTATGTAGCAAAGCAATGCGCTTCCACGACTATAGGACTTTCACGAGTTGTCAAAATCCCCCCTCACACACACACACACACACACACACACACACACACACACACACGCACGCGCGCGCGCTCGCGCCTCTGCTTCTTAAAAATTGCGTACTCCGTATCAAGGATGAGAGGATGTATGTGAAGCAGAATAAATTTTTACCATGAGCTCGCTCATGTTTCATAGATCCTATGTGTAACACGACAAACTAAGAAATATTTTTAGATCCTTTTCTTATTACGTTGTTGGAGTAGGGCGGGAGGATATGTCCTCTCCCACGTCTAGGATGCTTATTGACACCATGGTACTACTATTCACTCGAGCATCAGCTTCTCGTAAACATTGTATATAGGATTAAGGTATTTTATACGTCGAAAGAAACTAGTGTTCCATTACATTTGTAGAGGAATAAATTTCTTTCAGTCTCTCCAAATCCTTGTCGAAATCCAATCGGCGTCGTTTGTGAGCTTGTAAAATGCCTGTTTAGAGGAATTTTCGACTCTATAATTTTCATTTAATATATTTTCAATTTGTTCTCACACTTTTTGGAAAAATTTTTGATACACATGTATGTACTACATATTTTATCTTTTTTATTACAATAGATTCCGTTCCCTAATAATAAGGAAAGAACAATAACAGTGTTGAAAGATCTTTGAGAGAAGACGACACAAATGGAGGAACGAAGTGACAATAAAAATGAAGACGCCCTTTGGGAAAGACTGAAATAAAGCGACGCTGGGAAAGGATGCTGATAAGAGAGACCGAGAAAGAACATGGAAAAAAGGAGATAGAGGAAAAAAAAAAAAAAAGAAGGGAGAAGGAAAGAAAGAATGGGAGAAGGAAAGAAAGATGGGAGAAGAAAAAGAATGGGAGAAGAAAAAAAGAATGGGAGAAGAAAAGAAGAATGGGAGAAGAAAAGAAAGAATGGGAGAAGAAAAGAAAGAATGGGAGAAGGAAAGAAAGAATGGGAGAAGGAAAGAAAGAATGGGTAAAGGAAGGAAAGAAAAAAGGGAAAAGAAAAAATGGGAAAGAATTAAACGATGGGAGAAAGAATTAAACGATGGGAGAAAGAATTAAACGATGGGAGAAAGAATTAAACGATGGGAGAAAGAAAGAATGAATGGAAGAAAGAAAGAATGGGAGAAAGAAAGAGAGGAAGAGGGAGAGAGAGAAAGTAAGAGGAAGACTATAAGCAAAAAAGAATGGGGGGAAGAGAAAGAAAGAGGGGGAGGGACGGCGGACCCGCCCAGCGAAAGCAAACGTTCGCGCCCACAGAATTCCCTGCGTGCGCCCCGTGAGGTGCTCGGGCGCGTGTGCGGGGGGGGGGGGGCTTCTCTCGAGGGATTTGGTGGCGCGGGACGTCGCGTCATCCGCACGTTCCGACCGAGCGAACTTCTCCTCGGAAAGAGATTTGTTCACTTCAGGCGGCCGTCACTCTCTCACTCTTCTCCTTCGGCAGCAGGTGGGCTTGGTGACTGCCATGCCCGCTAAGCTGCGAATGCACTGAGTCGTGGAAGGCAAATGATCTATGCCGGTAAATTCCTTCTGTTAGTGAATCGAGTCGTAAAGAAAACTGTCGTTACACATGTTTTATTACCACTACAATTTCAGTGCCAAGAATATCTCACTATTGCAGAAGGCACAGAAATAGGCGGATGAATAGCTGTGCGCGATAGTTCGTGAATTGCCAAATAAAAGTGTATGCAGTACATTACGCGGGTTGTCACGTAGCGTATAAAATAGCAACAGCAGCTCTGTAATATTGTCAGTCCATAATTTTTTTCCATGTCGTTCTATTAGGAGCTCAAAGATCCGAGCTTTAATTTCAGAGCTAAGTGTTCTTAACATTTACTCCGTAAGTGATAGTTCCGTGTGTTTATTTTGCGGTGTTTTGTGTTGTTTTGTAGTCTGCATCTATTAAAAGAAAAGTAATTTTGCCGATAAATATTCATATCTAGACTAAATAACAAGAAAATTGTTATAATATCTTGACTTTTCATTTAGGGTAAAATAACGACTTGTTTTTTTTACCATTTTTATTAATTAATTTGATATGCTTTATATGTGGTGTTGTTCAAGTTTCCAAACATTCGCGAACAGTGATATATATAAAAAATAATTGAGTTACTAACAGTAGTTTCGGTAAATTATATTTGCATGACAATTAGTTAAAATCAAAATCTGACATTGACTGCGTGTATGGAATCGAATGGGCTCTAATTATAACAAAAACATTTTTTTGTATTTTCAAAATGTTATAATTTAATTTATCTGGCCGTGAAAAGCAAACGAAGGAGTATTTTATTTGCATTAGGTCCTATATAATAAATATGTTCCTTTTTCATCCATTTCTTCCCCATTTCAACCATCGTATCAAGAACTTGCCTTTATATGAAAACTAGGAAGCCCCACCATCCTTAATCTGACACGGAAAGTTTATAAACTTTCCCTCTTCGGATTTAATAGTTTTGCGATATGAAATAGAGGACTAAAATAAAAGGTTGGCCTATTTTTCTTATCGGTGAAACTATGTTTTAGGAAGGAAAGTTGATCATATCAAATGCCATAAAAATAAGTGATTATTTTGAGTTAAGTCCATGTGGATAACATTTCCATGAAGTGGTTAAGGCATTGTACGAAATAATCGTGAATGGTGAATCCATTAAAAATACGGCGGTTGCAATTAAACCAAACGATTGTGTTGATGTTTCCTTGAAAATGAAAAACTCGTACCCATCAAAATAACGGGTTCGTCCTACTAGATAGGATGAAAATTGCCGTACTCCTGGGGTCCGTTTTGTCACCGAGGCAAATATCATTCCTGTATTTCTTAATAATTGCTTACGGTTAGACAAATTGTTCCTAATTTCAGCATCTGAATTCATAGCTCTAATTTTCTTTCTCATTGATTATAATTAAATAATTATAATTACTTGTTGGTTCAATTTTAATTTTCGATTGATAACTTAAGTTACTGTTATTTTTTTAACCTTTTTGCTATTTTCTAACATCTTATCAGTTTGTCGTTTTAAAGTAACTTTATATAAAGGTTATTTCGAGTACGTGTAACATCTTCTTATTTTTATTGCCTATTTTCTAAGCATTCAATTGTTATTTTACTTGGTTGCAATTCAATACTTTTATTTCAATAAATAGTTTAATTTTTCTATCAGCTGTCGAATTTTTTGTATTCCAGTTTCTGCCTGATTTGGTGATCAGAAATGAGCCATGAAACGTTGACACGACACTGAACTGAATTGTCTATTCAATATAAAATTTTAATAATTTGTATTGTTTATAATTACCTATTAAATTCCAATCATCAGATTAACTAATTTTGACAATCATAAGGCGCAGTAAAGAAAAGTAAAAAGTAAGGTGCAGTTATTTTATTTGACTATTTTTCATACTGTATACACATACATTCTTTATCCTATTCTCTCCCCTTACACACACACACACTTACACTAACATGCACTACACTACCACATATTCCGGGAGACCGGACGGGAGCTTAGAGCTTCTCCCGGCTGGGGCGGTGCCCCGCTGGTGGGAGAGTCCTGGTTAGGGGGAAACCTCACTAGCCGACGGTAGGTCGGTGCCGGATCTCGCCATCCAGCGGAAGAAGATCATCGCCATCTCCCGAGAAAAAAACATGCACAACACTAACGGGACCAATGACCAGAGCAGTTGACGCGCCCGGAAACACGAAAAAATCAATCAATCAGGACGTATTTCGTACGTTCAGTATAGCCGAGGTTCGGGTTCACTATTACCGAATCTTCTTATGCTTATTGTAATGTCAGTGAAACGGGACCAGTGACTTAAGTTCATTATAACCGAGCGTTCATTTTATCCCAGTTCACTATAACCGGAGTAGACTGTTTTCAGCGCTCTTTGCAATCGCCGGCAAAGAGAAGGATGAAGTGCGCACCCGGTGCGGGCCCAGCTCCTGTGTCCTGCGACTCCTCTGGACTTTTATTGCTCCCGGCTGAGCCGTAACGGCGCCTCGCGGGCGGAAGTTGGGGCCCGAACGACGTTGCGGCCGCCGCACCACTCCCAACGCGCCACGGAAGAGCATCGGACCCCTCGAGTGACGAGACAACACTGGAGGTGTTGAATGGAGGGGCGGCTAATGTACTAGCTGGCTAGACATGTGATTAGAAGACTTGGGAATTTTAGGCAAAAAGGGATGATTTAGGCATCTAAAATAGGTAAGAAATTAGGCACTATTAGGCAAGAAATCTGACGTTTTAGGTACTTAAAATAGGTTACAACATTGTTCCTCTTCACTCTATGCAATGGAGCTGATACAACAGGAACCGAATCACACACACACACACACACACACACACACACACACAGTCACAAAGGAGAAAACTCGAAATTATCCTTTTCCTTTCTAGGGAGTCAATACTTGGGCCGTATTTTGCTTCACGTTTCCAACAGTAGGCTTTTGCCTAACCTGTGCCTTTCCTCGCCTGGATAGCATAGACGACGTGCCGAGGCGATTAGCCTCAACTGCCAACACGCAGCTGCACTGGAATTGGATGCAATTCTCTAGAAGCCCGCGCTGACGAGCGTGAAACTTCCTCTTTATTTTGATATGCAGAGCTCCTCATGTTCGATGTGTTGGACGAGATTTCCGTGCGTAGTCGATTCAGTATTCGATCATGGAATATTCACGTTTCCGGAAATTTGGGAAAGTATTTTCTTGTTAGTAAAACTAAATTTTCAAAATAAGTAATTAAAATATGGTAATTCTTCAAAACTACCTATTTTAGGCAATTTTAGGCAAAAAATGCAAGCAAAATATTCCTCAACTACCCTTTTAAGAAGTTCTAGGCACTATTAGATGCTTTCAGTAAATCTATTTTTTCATGATCAGTATACATCTGCAATTATTTTTCCCAACCTCTTAAATGAACTAAATTAGACATTTGTCCTAAACTTCAAGTCCAGTGATTAGTATCCCTGCTGAAAGGGGGGTCCCTATTAGTTGTTTAAGCATTTTTTTAAAATATAATTTATGTATAGTCGCATAACCGTCCTGGGTATTCGGGACTATGTCAGTTACAGATATTGCACATTTCTGGTTACATTACAAAAATTATAATACATATCAAGTATTTTTCTGGTACAATTATGCAATTAACTTAACAAAATTTATACTAATTCATAAAATTAGAAACGTTTTAATATAATTTTAAAAATATGTAAAGTTTATAGTTTATTTAACATTTCTTTCAGTTTATACGTTTTTTTTTTATTTTTAGCGATCTCCATAGCTTGGTCATGCTAAGGACCTCTTAAGGCATTATTCCCGACTTGATTACTGTTTTCCGTTTTTCGCCTTCGCTGCCCAAAGACACGCCCCCTGGGGGGGAGGGGAAGGGCAGAGTCGGTTTCCGCCAGGTGAAGCCACCGTGGAATCAACCTGTCTCTCCACCCATCTATAAGTGTACTCGTCAGCTCATATCAATTAAAATACATGCTATTGGATAATCGTACGCCATGAGCAGTTTAGTACTGTACAGAGCCAGGCCACACCTCGACGATGCGAGGCGCTGGGACTGACTTCGGTATGATTTCAGTGTCTTTTTGGACTTCTTTGGAAAGCAGGAATGGTTTTAATGGATAGGCAATTACTAAGATATGGTATAAATGATGACGGAGAAATGGTGGAATGAGAAGTAGCGGAAAAGGGAGTTCTCCAGAAACCAGCGCGCGCTGTTTGCCCACCACTAAGTCCATACGGCTGACCACACCTCTCATTCTACCATTGCTCCACTATTCAAACTATATATTCCAGCCGAGATGGTTAAAGGCATCTACTGGCGTCATTGTAGTGCCTCTGATCGGGTAGCCCTAGGGTTCGAGTCCCATTAGTGGCAGGATTTTCGACATTAGCTAGAAAAGTTGGTCGAATTCACCCACTAGCGGCCGGCTCCTCTGATAATTTCTGTGGTTTCTGCGATCAACATCAGGCGAATGTCGGAACACTACCCTAACATACGCGGACTGCGGGCGACCCTTCTTTTTCTTCTTCTTCTTCTTCTTCTTCTTCTTCTTCGTCTTCTTCGTCTTCTTCGTCTTCTTCGTCTTCTTCGTCTTCTTCGTCTTCTTCGTCTTCTTCGTCTTCTTCGTCTTCTTCGTCTTCTTCGTCTTCTTCGTCTTCTTCGTCTTCTTCGTCTTCTTCGTCTTCTTCGTCTTCTTCGTCTTCTTCGTCTTCTTCTCTTTTTCTTCTTTTCTTCTTTTTCTCCTCCTTCTTCTTCTTATTCTTCTGTTTCTGCTACCGGGAGCGGTAGCTCAGTGCATCAACTGATGTCATTGCAGCGCCTCTGACCGGGAGGTCCTAGGTTCCAGTCCTGACGGCGGCAGGATTTTCAACACTAGCTTTTCAGCTAGGTCGAATTCAGTCGCTGTCTGGAGGAGAATTCTAGCGGCCGGCTGCTTCGATCGGTAGTTTTCTGTAATTTCTCCGATCAACACCAGGCTAATGCCCGAGCAGTACCCTACCAAACGGGCCACGGACCGCGCGCGTTCTATCCTTCCTCTTCCTTGTCCTATCTTCTCCCCTTACACACACACTTACACTAACACGTACTACACTACCACATATCCAGGGACATCGGTCGGGAGCTTAGAGCTTGTCCCGGCTGGGGCGGTGCCCCGCTGGTGGGAGAGTCCTTGTTAGTGGGAAACCCCACTAGCCGACGGTAGGTCGGCGCCGGATCTCGCCATCAAGCGGGGGAAGATCACCGCTATCTCCCGAGAAAAAAACATGCATTACACTAACGGGACTAATGAACAAAGCAGTTGACGCGCCCTGAAACACGAAAAAATCAATCAATCAATCAATCAATTCTGTTTCTGCTGCTGCTGTAGAGACATGTACAAAAATCCTCATCGCTCAAATATCTACAGTGACGATATTAGTCATGTTTCCGTCGCATTGCGTTCAAGGAGGAAAATTTACCTCAAAAAGATTTACACAGAAACATGTCATCATTTTGTGTCCATGCTTTTTCGTTATCTCCACCATTTATTTCGTATCTGAATGGGCAACACCACCTTCCTGATCTAAGCATTTCCTTTAAAGCGTTTTCACCGTTAGAGATTGCCGCTTTGTGGATAAGTTCGACACTTGGCAGCGATAGGCAGTGCTTGTAAGTCTTTCTTAGCAGTATTACGGCAACTGCGCACGTTCGAACGTGGGTAGTGTAGATGTGAATGGCAACGCAAACAAACACACACACATTTGATAAAAGGCTCTTTGGTTCCTTCGATTTGAAACTAGCTCTTATATTTTATATTCATACTCATTTTGTACTCTCATGATAAACTGTTTGTGTTGGTGTTCAAGCTTTTTTATCACTTCGTAGTGTATTTTATTTACCGTAGTTATCGTTTTTATCTTGTATTGAAGACCATGCAAATAGATTTAGGTAATTTCCATTACTACTATCAGTTTGTCATGCGAAAGATCTTTTGTATAATAAATATATTATTCGCACAATATGTGACTGCTTATCGAACTAAATGACTGCTAATAATCCTTAGGTTTGTATATTTGAAATGGTTTTAATTTATTGTCTAGTGGTCACCGAAATGCTTATGAAATGTATGAGTCTCTGCCGTGTATCACAGTATTTACAGAAACAAACTTGTGTTTCTCTACGAAAATATTGGAGAGATCCAGCGGTGTTCAGATTTTCCATTTGATCCTGGGTTTCAAATTCGCTTTTATATAATATTATATTTATATATATATATATATATATATATATATATATATATATATATATATATACATATATACATATATACATATATGAGCGTGTTAACTTTTGTGTCAGTTAACGGTTTCGGCAACAACAAACTAAAAACTTACTTACTACTTACAAATCTTGATCCATGGATGTATCAAGAGTAACATCGCATCATAAGTGGAGACTACAGTTTTTAGGAATAGTCTATACCGGGACTTGTGGCGTCCGCCACTCGATTTTATAACTACTGAACGATGAGCGCAGTAAAAAATCCTATAAACGAAAACGTTACAGCTTTCGCTCGAGCTGCGCTTCCCATGCTATAACAATCCCTTCTCGGCTGCTTAGTTTTCCCATAAAACGTGCGCAAGTATCGTCAGACGTAGTTTTTGGCAAATCTGATACTGCATTACGGTAAGCAATTTGTTATTATTCTCTGAACTTCCAAAGTACTCATTCGACAATCACTTAAGATAAGTAATGTGTAACATGATTTAAAAAATAATTTAGGTGATCGATTAAGGAAGTGGTGGTTGTAGATTGATTTATCTTACCATGGAGAATGCATTGTAAAAATATAATAGTCTAAATATTATTGTTACTTAATGTATGCATTAGGGAAAATTTACATTGTTCTTGGAAAAAATTTGATTTGTGCACGTAATACCTAAAGGATTTTGTCATTATTTGAATAAAAAGACTACACTTTTATCCACTGAATGATTCAACAGAAGGAAATATCTGAATACATATCTTGTCAGCTTCTTTTTTTAAAAAGTCCGCTTCACCAGATCTTTCTAGCTTTCTCCTTGTCAATGAACTTTAATACAGCAAAAGTACTGAACTCATCATAAATTGATTCTTACTAATCATTATCTGCAATGTTATTGAGTATCACAACATTTGTTTTCTTATGACATGGATAGAGACTTCAGCCTTTGACCTATTATGTCCTCGCATGTCCTCGTTCCATGTTCTGAAGAAAGAAAATCGCGTATTTGAGATATACATTTGCTCAAACCATGTATCAATTTTGCCATATTTTAATCATCTGATCAATACAAATATTATTTAATTATTTTTTATAATTATACCGATCATATATTATGACTGTAAAAATAAATTATTGTTTATAAAACCATTTTAATGTACTAGAAAACTACTAGTTTAAACTTTCATGATCTGTTGTCTGCGTCAGAATTTCAATAAAACTTTTCAATATCACTATTTCGGTAACACTTTTTGGTAATGTTCTGAAAATCTTGTCTTGTCTCTAATCTTTACAGTGAATCCAGATATATTTGTAGGTGTGCAACGTCAAATGAAAACACACCCGTCATTATCATTAATTCTTTAAACGCCAAACATTGTCATGTCTCTCATGGGTGGCTCTTTAGAAGAGTAGTGGCATGTAACAGCAACAGTTCCGGTGTTGAGTATGTGGAAAATAGGGCCCTGGAGCTGCAAAAATAGACTCTTCACTAAATGCACATTTTTCAAACATTCCCACGTTAGGAGACTCAAATCTCGCGCTATTCGCAGACGATACTCCAATACACACAACTCTGGCAGATATAAATGTAGCAAAAGATAACATCGAGGCGGATATTTCTTACTTTTTAAAGTGGGCTCAACAATGGAGAATACAAATAAACCCAACCAAACTTCAGTCGAAATCTTTTACTCTTTGTAAACCAAAACTACCTCGTTCACTAGTATTAAATTATACTATCATCTCGTAGCTTCCATTTGATACATCAATGAAATATCTTGGGGTTCACACTGATAGCAGGTTAATCTGGAAGAAGCACGTTTAAATAATAACATGTTTAAATGAAACATATGCCAAAATATAGAGACTATATCAATTAATCCATTCAGACTTAAATTCAGAATACACTATTTTAAAATTTAAATCCGTTATTAGGCCATCACTCACACATGCCTCTCCGGTGTGGAATAACACAGCCTAAACCAACATTGAAAAACTTAAGATTGTATAGAACAAATTTTTACGAAAATGTGCAAATACTCCTTGGTTTATCTCGAACACACACATTCCAAGAGAACTTCAAATAGAACCGCTAATCGAACACATAATAAAGAACTGTGACAATTTGTTTACTTCTCTTGCATCTTCTACTTACAGCATAAAATTTACAAATTGGTAAAACATTAAACAATCCCAAGAAAATAGGCTCAAGATATCCAAAAGATATGTTAAAATCTCCATGAACATATATATGAAGTATAATGTATGTTAAAATATGTGAATTCTTATTCCTAGCCGGCGATAGGTCGGCGCCGAATCTCACTATTCAGCGAGGGAAGATCACAGCCATCTTCCGAGGGGGGAAACATGCACTACATTTACGGGACTAGTGACCAAAGCTGTTGTCACGCCCGGAATCACTATCCAACCAACCAATCAAATATTTTCCTTATTTTTGCACAAACGGCTTACTAGTTGTAAATGGTTAACAGATACATGGTGATAAAAGGAATTGGCATTTTTTCTTTCAAAATCATGTTGGTTATTTCTCCATGTAGACGTTGAAATAAATGAATAGCAAAATAAGAATTAATTTCTATCAAAGTATGATTTTATTTTGTCTGTGCCATGCAGATTTCGCTGTTTAATGTTAAAATTGCTATCATTATCCTGATCGTTAAGATCGGAGGAAATAATGGTAAGTTGATAAATAACGTTCCGAAAGTGTTATATCGCAGGTGATGGTTTACACGTTTCTGATTTTTTTCTCTGCAAGTATTTCATTAATGGTATTTAGTTTACACAAATTGTGAAATAATTTATGTTCCTCACTTTCTCGGCAGAGTGAGCGCCAACCTGCCAGGGCTCTCTTTTAGATCTCTACTTGAAACTAACGCAGCAGGATTAAGGAATATTATTTTGTGCAGATATCTCTCAACGAAAATTTTAATGACAAATGAATACAAAAATAAACAAGTAAATAAATATCGTAAATAATAGTATAATATGAAATAATATAATAATGAATGAATTTTTATAAACAGTAAAAATAAAGGAAAATGGAATAAGTTAAATAAAAAATAAATTGAATTTAATGTTGATGCAGAATATTCTAATGAGTTTGTGGGAAAAAACCGTCGTGGTATGGAGAAAAATGAGAATATTCAATTCGGTACACAAACATATCCCCCTAAGAATCCACTAATGCGATATTACTCAGAGTCGGATGCCCACAGCTTTTTTTTTTAACGGAGACGGGTCGTAGGATTACAATGCCTCCATTCAGTTCGAAAAAGAATTCTCTCAAAAACTGCCAGAGAAACACAACGAACAAATCCGACTTATTAGCTTCCAAAAATACAAGTTACACATGCCGCTGTAGGGAAATGTAAAAACATTACATTTTTAATGTGTCTAATCTGACTTTACTGAATACCAGTGGACAAGCTCACCCTTGTATTTTTTTCCTCACACACGAAGGACAGTGGGTAATTATTCCACCTTGGTGTTTGTGAGTTACTTCTCAATCCCATAACTTGTGGATCAATCCATGAACTTTAATGATCGAAGAACAAACCGAATAATATTGAGTGTGGTAATGATGTAGGCGGAGTAACTTAACATAGGAATCAATATGAATACAAGGTATAGTAAAACCATCTTTATGGCGATTTGGATTAAGAGAAAACTTCATTAAGTGAAAATAGTCTTCAACCGGCCCTTTTTCGTTTGGCCCAACTACATGTTAATTTTCCTGTGTTGAGCAGAAATTGTCAAATGTGAAAACTGTTATGGAAATATCTTTTTAAATGGAAATTTTAGAAAGATTTCTCAGAAAATTTTCTTTCTCCTTTATTCCTTCTGTATTCGTCGGCTCGCAAAGCACACCGCTTGCACCAATCCGAACTGAAGGTCATTTGCATGCCCCTCGTCTGACGGCTCCTGCATCAAGGTCTGTAATCTTAACAATAGTCTGGCAGATGTCATTGTGGCTTCCAAGTCGTGCTTGATCTTGATACGAGAGTGAAAATGATTTGTGTGGTTGAGCGAGATAAATTGTGTGTTAAGCGGTCCGAGAACGTCGATAATTCTCACGGAAATGGATATTTCAATGCTACGGTGAAATTTTAAAATGGAGAAATGAAAAGGTAACTGAAGCAAATTACAGATAAAAACATCAATGAAATACGGAAAGAATGGTTTGTCGCCGTCGGAAAAAAAAGACACCGTGAGTGGTGAGCTATGATACTAGAATATACTAAGTGTGTAGCTCCAAAATTAGATATCGCTAAAATAAAATCATCTAACAGATCATTAAAGAGATCTAACTTAAGACATCAGATCATTTTATCGAATTTTATGATGACTGTTGTAAATTACAAAATCATCGAAGAGTGGTTTGGTAAATTTCCATATGTAATTGAGAAATATAAATCTGCAAATACAGGAAATGGTAATGAGACTGGGCTGGTTTTCTGCGCTCTATCAAATAAATCCTCATCTTTGAAGGGAAAAACATGTGGGGGAGATCAAAGGCAGATTACAATTGTTTATGCACCAAGGGCGTTAAAAAGGGTTCTAATTATCCCGTCTCGATTAACCTCACGAGGGCCATTGGTCTGAAGGCATTCTGTCGCATGAGATCATTATAATCAGTTACTGCCCATGGTATTTATTTATTTATTTTACGTCAAAAAACAATTAAAAACTGCGTATGATGTGCTATGGGGAAAAGTGAATTGTGTGCACATTTTCAAAATTCTGTGATCCCTACACTAAGTCATATACTACTTAAATTTTGAATTTTGAAAGGGAGAAAAAAAACTCCCATGTAGTAATATGGTACATACAAGTGGTACATACATACCCATGTGGTACATACAAGATTTTATTGTTTATCGAATTTTAATGATTCAGATTTACTTATTTGCTAATTAACTAGATGTTAACTTGACTCTGTTTGTCCTTCATATTTCTCTCCCTTAATTACCCGTCACAATTCCCTCTTAAAATTCTTTTCATAAATTCCATGGTGGTAGCCGATTGCACACCGATTGGTAATCCGTTATAGATTCTTTTCATAAGACAACATGTATCATCATTGATTTGTTTTCATATTTCCCTCGTAATTACGATCCTCTCGGTCCAAGTAAGTTGTACAGTGTATATCGAGTTCCGTATTCAAGGAAATAACAAGCAATCAGTAAAAAATACAAGGAAAAAATAAACTCTTTCCAGGTCAATTTCGTGTAAGGTGAGGTAGCAAAACCTCGGTGTTTCAAAAATTTGCACGTGCAGAACTTTCCTGTTGAGTGGAGATTCAATAAAAGATGTGAATGACGTCATATACCTGGGGAAAATGTCTAACTACTTTTAATTAAAGAATGAGAATGCAAAGACCGATGCGTTTGGAATTTCATAATAACGCAACACATCTCCCTTACACGGAACTTTCCACACTGCAACTGGCTTGGTTCCTTCTTACCCGTGTTTTTCTTCCAAAAGATCAAAGAGCCTTTACAATAAGAAAGTACTCTATCATAAGTTATTAATGCAATAGTTGCTTGCAAATATGAAGTGTACATCATCTTCTTTACTATCTCGTTACGAAGTAGACGGTCTGTATGTCCGTCTGTGAACAACGCTAGCGGCTAAACCGTTCAGCTGATTTTCTCCAAAATTAATATACCCCAATCGATCTGGCTGATGTCGCGGCCCCTAGAATTTAAAACGGATATTTTGATTTCAGAGGATACTTTACATGAATCTCCTGAGACATTTTCTAAATTTAAAAAAATGGCTCCATCGTTTTTGCTAAACTCTTGTTGTTGAATAGTGTAAACGACGTTTAAGAGAATGATGTAGGTCTCATGTTTGTTGAAAACCCTGATTTTTCAAAAATTGCAAAAGTTCAAAATTTTTCGGAGTCTTCCTACAATTAAAATATTAAAGATAGAGATTTTCCCCCTAATGAAATCTGTTTCATAAAGATAGATTTTGAAATAAGATCGAGTACAATGTTTCGAAAATTTGAGTACTTTTGCGATAAAGTCCGTACTGTTTTAGCACTATTAATACCATGTCTGTCCTACAAGAAGTGATTTCTATAAGTCAAATTGTTAATAAGTTGTTATCAGGAACTGTGACAAAATTATTCGTCAAACCATGGGAGAAGTGACTTGTGCAGATAATGAGGACGATAAACAGAATTCATAAAACTGTGAACTTTGTGTGACCTGTAAAGGGAAAAAAATACCTAAGAATTAATTTTTAAATAGTTGAAAGAAAAAGACGAAGAAGAACATAAATCGAAGATGAATTTGTGGAAGAAACGTGTTGAATGAATTCTTATTAAGTTGCTGCAAACGTTAAAATGAACTGCAGAAATTTGCCCTTCAGCAAAATGATTCCGATAAACATAATCTGATATCTTAGGCAAAAGGTTTTGTAGATTTTCGAGCAATTAAGCATGCTTGTTGAGTGCAGAAAACCCTACTTTACTACTAGAATAATTCAACAAGTAATGTTTTATCCTTTATTTCAAAACTAATGTAAACTGTCAAGTAGCTCGAGTAGTTTTATTTTATTTCAACTATGTTCTTTAACCTATATTTTTAAAACATTTTTATTAAAAAGAAATTGTAAAAATTATTCGGTAGTGCAATTCCGTTCAAGACAAATTTGGTGTAATAATAATTTTGTCCTCGTGTAGTACATTTTACAATTACGATAGTCGGATTCTTTCTGACTTTATGAATATTGTTTATCAAAGACTCTCAGAGTCTTAGATAAATACACGCGCAAGAAACTTTAGCTCCAAAATTTCTAACCCCTCTGCTTTAGCAACAATAGTTGAATTAAGAGTAAAATATATTAAGTTGTTGAAGTAGATTAACGAACTTTGTTGACAAAAGCTGATAATTAGAAATACTAGCACACTCCTGTCAGGAACTATTTTCCATCGAAAAGTAAGATGTAGGATTTTATATAATAGTCCTGCTGTCGAAATAATTTAATCTCCACTCCTCTGGCACCTAGAGAAAAGAGGGCTCAAAAAAACATTTGAAAACGATACCTCAGAACTACCCTGCACGGAATTCTCGTGAACCTATGAACGTTCGCGAGCGAAACAAGACTGCGGCGACGAAAACAGCCGGCAGTTGCGAGCAGTCGTTCTCCGAATTACGAGCAGCTCCTCCTAAATTCGTCCGTAGAAGACGCCCTCACTTTGCATATGAGTAATCGGAATGCATAAAATCCCCCAAGTTTGAAGCCGTCTTCTAACGGGACGCGCGCCAAACATAATAAAACCTCTGGGAAGCGTTTACGGGCCGCATGTGCCATCTCGTCTGGCGTCTTCGCGATCGCTCGGGCATCCGTCTCCTCGCCTTTAACCTCTGCTTTGCGACTCCAGCACTCTCTAATCGTGCATTAGAGTCGACAGAAAACTTGCGTCGCGGTGTGCGGTCGCGGGTTGTACAAAATTTCTTGATACACACAAACCGGGAGAGGTGGGTATCAACTGATGTCACTGCAGTGCCTCTGACCGAGATGTTCTAGGATCGAGTAAAAATGGTGGAAGGATTTTCGACACTAGCTTTATAGTTAGGCGGAATTCAGTCGCTGTCAGATGGAAAATGCAAGTGGCGGCTGCTATGATCGGTAATTTTCCTTGGTTATCCGATCAGTACTAGGCGAATGGGGGAGCAGTATCCTAACAAACGGGTTAAGGACCGCGCGCGATCTTTCTTTCCTTGTCTTTTCATCGTCCCTTACTTCACACACTCACATGCACTACACTACAGTACATGTTGAGAGACCAGTCGGGAGCTTAGTAATTTTTATCTCGTGTATTCATTAGTTAATCAGAATTAGTGAAATTAGATTAACATACTTCGTCTCGCTTGAGCCATACCGCTTAGTAGCAGTGTGCTTGCTCATCTCTGAGTTCCAAAGTTCAAATCCACTTTACTGTATGTAGAATTTATGGGGGATAAAGCGGGTTGGTCGCAAGTTTCTTTTGGAAACATCGTTTTCATCACTAACTCCGCTTTTCTTCCGTTTCTTTTTCTATCTTCTTGCCTCCTTATTTCTTACAAATTATTTCCAAAATCTCAGGTACCACATACATCAATCATGACGCAAAATTCTTCATGTTTTATATTTTCTTATAGAAAACTTCTAAAAATTTCATATTCAATGGATTACTTTCATTTTATGATGTATGCTTTGATCGCACCCACCTTCATACGATTATCATTTGGACTTTTGTCTTCCTCAAAGTGTCAAAGACTTGAGGATAAATGACTTATTCATATTATTATTCCTCAAAGTGTCTTGTTGAAAACTATCACAACGCACCTTCCTTCCAATTGTTCAAATTTCTAATCAAAGTGGAAATGTGTATTGATTCGCGTATTTTGTATTTTGTATTTCTGTAACGATTATTGCACATGGTTTATTAAAATATAACTAATATATATGTTTCATAAATGTATAATAAATATGTTTATGTTCATACCCGATATAGATAGATATTTGTTTCAGTAACAGGCAAAGAAGACTGAATTTTGCGGAGTAGCATTATAGCGTTATGATGAAAGCTCACTTTGCATCGCCTTGCTTGTAATTTGATGCTTTAATGGAGTTTTGCTTGAGAATCTTGTATGATTCTTTATATTTCTGTACATGAATATTAAAGCTAATATCCTTCAAGAGAGCTTGCAAGATAAAAAAGACTTCTAAAGAAAATGACATCAGACATCAAAACTACCCATTTTTTCACGTCATGCACAGCAAGGGCAAACAAGCACTTAAAAATTACCAATGGAGGTGTTAGTGTCGGATAAATTGACATTTAGATTTGAAATGGGTGTTTGTAAAATTTAATTGCTTGTGAATTATTTATCACACATTCGTCACCGTGTAACAATTTCTCAGGTGTTACGGAGAAACCTTCAAGAGGCGAGCAGAGGATTTCCGCAAACATAAGACTGCATATCTCTTGCTTCTCACAATACAGTTGAAAGTGAGCAGTATTAGTTCATTAAAGAAAGATTATACTTGAAAAAAGAATTACTTTTTCAGTTCCCTAATTTACAAATCTATATTGGATTCTTTTTCTTCCTTCCCCTGAAAAGAATTGTACGAATCTTGATATTAATGTTGTATTCTGCCATTGTTCGCAAAAGAAGAATAAATATGAATGAATATAATTGTTCTATCATATGAATTGTTTCATCATTTATTTATTTATTTAAGTGCGCGATATATTGTATGTCAAAAAATTAAATTTCCTTTCTTTTTAAAATTCATACAGCGAATAAGAAACCTTAATCAAATGAATATTTAGACACTTAGCTACTCTAACTACATTATATTGCACTGTAAAGATTTTACTTATTAAAAAATCGAAAATATGTTGTTTGTTTTTAAACGTGCAAGTAATACTTTTGAGATAGTTTGGTATGCAAGCATTTCACTAATGGTGATTTAGTTAACATTTTTTTATATGAATTTGAGAAGGTTATTTGTTTAATGCTTTAATTTTATTTACGCTCTTAACGAGTAGAAAAACGAGTTTACCTGTAAGTTTGTTCTTGATGTTATAGAAAACCTGATTACATGCCGTTCTCCTTTTATTTGAGTTTAACCTTGAAGACGAAAGTGTAAGTGCGAGTTAAAAGCCGGATTATAATCGGGAAGTAAAAAATCATGTTTGACAACATGAAATGAAACTTTACAAAATAAGTATTAGCAACAAGCAAATTCTCTAAGCCATAAGAAAAAATAAACCGATGAGTGCTAATAACAGGATGGTGATGATGTAACAATGTCCCTGAAGCAAAATAACACAAAACTCTTTACGATTATAAATTTTCCACCGTTCTACCACGAATCGCTAATTGTGTTGCTTTCGTAACAGCAAGTAACATCCATATGAAAAGATGCAACAAAACACTCACAAAAACAACTATAAAATGAAAGATACGGCCTGAAACGGTACAGGAGATTCTCCGGGGAAGTTTGATGAGATGGTTCATGGATAACGAAATGATACAAGCACGTTAACGAGTTTGTGCAATGCCCAACATTGATGATCCGTGTGCGCCCAGGCTCCTATGGAATGGGACACCTGGGGGTCTGGCACGCCCCTCTGTCAAGATAAAGTTGTTGGAAACGGCCTGGACCGTCGCCAGAAGCACACAAAAAACCTGAGGCAATTCTAACTGTCTCTACCATGTTTCCAGTTTCGTTCAGACTCATAAAACTAGAATGTTTACGCTTTCTAATACGGCAGATGTTACCACGTGATGTTTCACATCTTTGTAATGAAGTTACCGGAAAATAGTTATGTTTCTATGAAATTACATTTTAAATAATGGTAGAAAGTGAAAGCGACGATATTCTGTCGTTTTTCAGTTCATTTTCTAAGAAATAAACGCGAACAGCATCGTACAGTAGTAGCTGGTTGACTCACTTCTTTTGAAACCTTGGAGATGTCTTGTTTGCTTCCTCCGATTACGTCCTTCACCACATCAAAATGTGTTGCGTTATTTGCGATAGTTCGTCTAAAATGACTCGCTTACCAAAATTATTTTTTATCTTGACTGAATAAATTGAATCTTATTATCAAATTTAATATGACAATTATTTGGAAATCATCCAACTCTTCTGGTAAATATTTAGAAGTCGTCTCACATGAGAATACCACATTGGCTCATACTTGCACTCCAGCGTATCCAACTCTATCATATCCTTTATCACTCATCCCCGATGCAGAATTTGACTGGAAGTCATCTTTATATAGCAGTTATAGATCCGATGCTACTCTACACCTGCTCAGTTTGGTGATCAGCGTCAAAAACAGACATTTGCAAACGGCAGATATTTCGGAATCAATTTATACCAAATATCACAAATGCTTCATTGTTTTTTGCCAACGATCAACAGCATATAGATCTTTGAGTATCTTCTTCCTACTTCCGTGATATGCGAATTTGTGAATGCATTAGCAAGCACAGCCTCGTAATCGCCGTAATTCGTGTCTGTTGATATCTTGTGATAGTGATGATAAAGCCAATCAAAATCATTTATTACTGTAAAAACAAGTTGGGAACTACAATACCTGCGTTGCTTGAAATGCGATTGAAGCAGTTCACAGTTAAAGGATGGATGGAAAGTTCTTCTCCGATTAAAAACAAATATCATTCATACGAAACAATAAAATTCGCTTCCCTATAAACGCTGAACCGTTAAAGAACAACATCGCTACATCGACAGCGCTGTAAACCTTGAATCATTGAGACTTCGATCCTTTAAGTCTTAAAATGCATAAGCTTGCACACATACGTTAATTAATCATGTAGAGTAGCGTGAAGTAATTATAGTACAAAGGGATATTAGAGAAAATGGTAAATTCTCCAAAACAGATATTGAAGATCAAATACAAAAAAAAATGCAGTACACTACCATACGTGCCGGGAGACCGGTCGGGGAATTAGAACTTGTCCCGGTCGTGCCCCCTGGTGGGAGATACCTGACGGGGAAAACCCCGCTAGGGGACGGCAGATCGGCGCCGGATCTCACCATCCAGTGGGGGAAGATCATCGCCTCCTCCCGATGAAAAGACATGCACTACACTTACGGGACTAATGACCTCCGTAGTTGACGCGCCCAGAATCACTAACAATCAATCAATCAATGCATGGATGCCCTTTTGATCCGTTACTGCCTAAAAATAAATTTCATTACTTTCCAGGTTAGGTCACAAAGATTCACATGTTCACTCAGAATAATATACTTTTTTGGACGAGGCTTAAGTTGATACGTTATAATCAGTGGTGGGTTATCCAATAGACAGTATTAAGCAATTTCTTAGAACCCCCGACAAGCAGGGACCTCGAAAACATATTTTTTTTATAAATAATAAATAAACGAGTCACTTTATTTTTATAACAATGTAATAATTTTCAGGACATTTTGAACTCATAATTGCAACTATCAAATTCAAAGAAAGAATATAACGACGAAAAGGAAGATCATTGTAAACCGTGAAAATTCAATTTTTTAAACTATTGAACACAGTCATCTTTATGTGTACACGTTTTCCAGGACTTCCGAAATATAATACAATAAAATCTTGCGTCAAATATTTAAAAATAATTTGTTAATGTATAAATTCAGAATGCAAACCCTAATAACACATAAAATCGTGAATTAGTTGTTCTGAATCTCGTTTTAAATCATTAATTGCAAACGTTATTTTTAATATTAATAAATTATATTTGAATATTAATTACTGTACCTATATATGGGAAAGAGAGAACGATCAATGAAAAAGGGGGTAGGGGCTCTCACATTACTAGGGCGCCAATGAGTATTAATCCACCACTGCTTATGAAGCCTCATAGCCATACATAGAATGTAATAGTATCTGATTTATTGATATTCAGGGAACGTCAACTACTATGGTCATTAGTCCAGATAGTGTAATGGATGTTTCATTCCGAGAGGGGGCGGTCCCGCTGGATGATAAGGTTCCGTGTCAAACTACGCATCGGCTTCGGGGGATTTTCTTCTACACGCAGACCACCACCCCAACGGGGACAAGCTCTTGATTCCGATTAGTCTCCCGACTTCTGTGGTAGTGTAGTGTATGTAAGTGAGGAGTAGGAATAGAATAAGAAAGACGAAGGAAATGTCGCGCGCGGTTTATGACCCGTTTCGTAAGGGACTGCTCCAATATTTGCCTGATATTGATCGGAAAAAACAAGGAAAATTACTGATCAGAGCATACATCCGTTAGAATTCTCCTCCAGTCAGCGGTCCAAATCAACCAAACAGTTGATTGCAGTACGGAGTCTTATGGAGTATTGCCCTTTCTTTCTATCCAATACAATTTTAAACAAGACTCTCTCTTTCTACCGCAAGCTGTGTTGCCAATTCACGAAGAAGCTCGGGATTATTCGGCTCGTACATCCTGTTTTAAACGCAAATAATGAATGTTAACTCAATGATAGCTTTAATTGGGTTGATGTTAGACAAATGACTTTTTTATCAGTTACTTCTACAAATGTGATGATTATTTTGTAAATTATTTTCGTCGTTTAATAACGAAAAATTAATTATAAATGATTGACAAATGTTTACATGTATATTAGCTTCTTTTTAGCTACCTACCGAGTGACTAACATTCATCATTACCGTGACCCGGATCCTAGACCCCACTGTCAGAAACTCTGTAGAGACAGCGGCAATGATGGCTTTAAGCTAAACAAAACCGGTAAGAAGAATTATTTGACGGTCAGTTGAATAGTATGAAATGATATGAATGATGAAAGGATGTTGGAATGCGATGCAGAGGGAAAGGGAGAACCCTGAGAAAACCTGTCGCGAACGAGCTCTTTCCGCCGCAAATTCCTCATGTATTTGCACCCTGCAGAGCAGCAAGAGGAGGTGTCTAACCACTTCAAAGCGCGTCATACCCTCTTAGGTGTACTTTATTATGATGCTAGTACCTAAGCCTTATGGCCATACATGAAATGTATAAATGATTTGATAGAACGGTGACTGTAAAGGTATAATATGCCATTAAAAAGGTCATGGAAGAATGAAAGGCAGGGGTAATGGGAGAACGCAGATGAAACCTCCTGGGAACATTTTGTCCACTACAAATTCTACATGAAACCATACTTTTGATTTGTATTTAGCCATTCTATGTTCCGTAAAGTACAATTGCGTTCGGGGCCGTTAGATCCTGGGGTTCCTAAGCCGCCACCCAACCAGGAAGCCGTGATGTCTCAAATTCGCTTCACCTTTGAAACTTCACGTCGTTCACGAATTCCGCTAGCGACGCCGCGTACGCGGTCTTGGCTTTTCGGTAGAACCATCCCAGCATTCTCCTCGCTGATCGGGGGAAACCAAAAAACAACGGACAGGACAGATATCACGGAGATTGAACCCGGGCCTCCCGAATGTGAAGTTAGCGCGCAATGCCCTGCGCCTCTTCGCTCGATTTCGAATCATAATACCATAGACTAAAGTTCATACAGCCCCAAGGGCAGCTCACTGGTCACTGTGCTCGTTTTCCATTACGCGACCCCGGGTTCGATTCTCAGTCGGGACATCATAATGTGCGCTTTCCTAGCGATGTCCCAGTAGCTGTTGCTGTGTGACAATGAGAAATCCACTTCTCAGATAGAGAAGACCACAATACGACGTGCTAACCACTCGTTGTGCTAACCCACGGCCGCAAGGTCGGATCGGCGCTGATAGGCCTTTGCCCCGTAAAGAGCTGTTGTGCCAGTATAAACAGACAGAAAGTCCATACACTTGTGCGACGTCCAGAAATGTCCACCGCCGGCACCGGGAGCGGTAGCGCAGTGCATCAACTGATGTCACTGCAGCGCCTCTGACCGGGAGGTCCTATGTTCGAGTCCTGACGGCGGCGGCAGGATTTTCGACACTAGGTTTCCAGCTAGGTCGAATTCAGTCGCTGTCTGAAGGAAAATTCTAGCGGCCGACTGCTGTGATTGGTAGTTTTCCGTGGTTTCTCCGTTCAACACTAGGCGAATGCCGGAGCAGTACCCTACCAAACGGGCCACGGACCGCGCGCGATCTTTCCTTCCTCTTCCTTGTCCTATCCTCTCCCCCTTACACACACACTTACACTAACATGCACTACACTACCACATATTTCGGGAGACCGGTCAGGAGCTTAAAGCCTCTCTCGGCTGGGGCGGTGCCCCGCTGGTGGGAGAGTCCTGGTTAGGGGGAAACCCCACTAGTCGACGGTAGGTCGGCGATGGATCTCGCCATCCAGCGGCGGAAGATCACCGCCATCTCCCGAGAAAAGAACATGCACAAACACTAACGGGACTAATGACCAACACTAACGGGACTAATGAAACACGAAAAAATCAATCAAACAATCCGCCGCCAGTGCGTCAGCTTCAAACCCGAGACGCGATGTTTGAGGCGCGATTTTGACAATGGGCGGGCGAGCGGCGCGACGCGGTACCGCGCGGTGCGGCAGCGTCTGTTCTCTCTGCCCAGCCACCTTCGCCGCCGCCGCCGCCGCCGCCGCCGCCGCCGCCGCCACGGCGGGGGGCTGTCACACGCTGTGAGTGAAGCGCGACAGACGGTCGGATGGACGGGCGGCGGGCGAGGGGAGGGGGCGTGGCCGGGCGGAAGCGGTCTGGCGCGTCCGCCGACGCCTCGCGCGTCTATTAATAAGCGAGCGCGGCTGCGGGCGCGACGTGACGCGGCCGTGGCTCTCGTGATTCGCCAGACGCGTGTGAAAGATGAATTGCCGCGCACGCTCCTTCTGCACTTGAATCGCGCTGTTTGATTGTTTGATGTTTGGGGGGCGTGATTTTGACGTTTATCGCCACGTGAGTGAAGGTAGCTTAAGTGAGTATTGCTTTCCTGGACACGAATAAGTACTACAGGCAGGCAGAGTCTGGCCTCCGAGTAATTGAATCGGAGCTCGCGATTACAGAGCTCCTCCGTTTATCTCCGGTTCAACCGACGGAAGTACAATCAGAATCGGAAGTCGGGTTCCACTCGTTCACAAGGCGAGACCCGCTCAATTTACTGGGCCAATCAGAATGTGGTTACGTATAGTTTTGCCTTCCGGCCTTACCTCACGCGTAGGGAATAAAAAGCCAAGCAATTTAAACGTGGAATTTGTGTGCTTCCCTTTTCCGTTTTACATATTTTATTATAATGCAATAATAATAATAATAATAATAATAATAATAATAATAATAATTTTGTTTGGTATCGTAATGATACACCACATTTCATGAATAACAAGCTAAATTACATACTCTTACTTCACATTTGTCACAACTTACTTCACAGTTGTTATTTTATGATACATATTAATATATAGCCACCGTGCTATATATCATGTCCTGGGGAAGTTAGATACAGGCCAAGGACATGTGTAGGAGTCAATATTCCTGGCGGCGACGCTCGACGGGTAATCGGAGCTACATCGTCTCAGAAGTTTATTTTTCCTCGTACATGGCATGAGTGATCAGAAATTCCTACCCATTTATGAGCCTCTCAGGTTATGAATATATCATCGTCTGGTTCAAGGAAATACAGGAGATACAAAAATATGAGATATTTCAATTTTGCAGAACCAACCGGAGGTCACTCGGAGGCTCCGATTGAAAAGGCAGGAAAAAATGGAAGGAAATCTATCACTCAGTTGTTTGCACTTCTATTAGGTAATGAAACTCGTGAGTGCATTGCGGGTTGTATTCCGTGGGATGGCAGTCTCCAAGTGGAACGTGATCTACGCCGATCTACACGTAGATTTGATTGCTTGGTTGATTGATTATTTCGTGTTTTCTGGCGCGTCAGCTGCTACGGTCATTAGATCCTTAAGTTTTTTTTTTTTTTTTTTTTTTTTTAACCAAAGGTTCTTAGCGACTTTTCAGTATTTTACATATTGCACTTACATTACATTATATTTCGTTACATTTCATTACATTACATTGCTTACATTACATTACACTTATATTTTATTGAATATATTAATCTTCTGGCAGAATCTTATTATTTCCTGTTGATATGACTTAGAATATATAACTGCTTCTAATTGTTGCTCCGGTGATAGGCCATCTCGTTCTTCCTGGAACTTAGGGCAAACGTTCAAAATATGAGATACCGTTAGTTCAACTTTACAAGAGTCACAGAGGGCGAGGGTAGTTTGTGAAACAGGTGTGGTGTGTTAAATTAGTATGTCCGGAGCGAAGTCTGGATAGCACTACTTGTTCTCGCCTAGTCATCTGTTTATTTATATACACTGAGAAGAAATCTGATTGCGTTTTATGGAGGTGGCTGGCTTTGTATTTGGTCCATTCTTGATTCCAGTTAGTCAACATTCTTTTGTTCATAAATTTAAGGATGTCCGTTGTGGTGTTAACTAGGTTGTGAACTGTATTGTCTTGTTTCAGGTTTACCAAGAAAGAAGCCGCAGTGCTAAACTCTTGAGTAGCGTTGTTTTCCAAGGATGTGGGGATCCAGGCAAATGAGATATCTTTTCCCGTTAATGATATCTGATAGTAGAGTTCAGTAATTGTTTGTAAGATTTCGCATTTGCGCTACTATGATTTAACTGGAGTAGAGTGCTTGATGAGTTAGTTACAATTGAGAAAGAGGTGCGTGAGGTCTTTGACCAGTTTTAAAGCCTGCATGATTCCATATAAACCCGTAGTTGTTAGGCTTACGTGGGGTTTGAATGTATACAATGTGCTGCGGTCAGCGGTATACACATTGACTTCCGGACCATCTGTCTTGAGAATGGGCTTGATACCGATAACAGTGTGTGACTTGTATTTCTCAGCAAAATCATTGAGAACAGATTTCCTGTATTCTTCTGAGGATGAACTTTTCTCAAGTTTCAGTAAAGACAGGTCAATTTTGAATTCTTGTAACAGCCAAGGTTGAATTTTGCATGGGCGGTGTTTTTCAATCTGAGAGAGTTGAATATTAAGTATTTCAAGAGGTTCCTTGATTTTTAGATAAAAGGAATGATTGATTTATGTTTCTTGAAGAGATCCGAAGGTATGGTGAAACATTGTTGGTTATAATTGGATTGATAGACGAGCCAGCTTTAATTGCATACTTCATGCCGAGCAATTGACGTCGGAAGTGTAGAGATGGCTCTTGGCTTCAGTAAGTAGGCTACCAATAGGCGTGGTGCGGAGGCATCCTGTACATAAGCGGAGGGCTTGATTGTGTAGAGTGTCTAGCTTGCTAAGAACACTTAGGCTAGCTGAGTTGTAAATGATAGATCCATAGTCAATCTTACTTCTGATAATTGTTTTATAAGTAAGAAGCAAGATGTCAATATTCGCTCCCCAGTTGTTGTGGTTAAGATATTTGAGAATATTAAGCCGTTTTTTACAGTTGTCGATCAGCTTCTGAATATGTTGTTTCCAGCTCAATTTGTTATCAAAGTATAGGCCTAGGATTTTAGTACAGCGGACCGCAGGTAGGACATTGGACACCAGTAAGAGATGCGGCAAAGTATGGTGCCTATTCCTTGAAAATAGGATACATTCAGATTTTTTAGTGGAGAATTTAAATCCTGACTTCAGGGAAAATTCGGAGAGTTTGTCGAGAGCTTCTTGCATGTACTTTTGAGTGTTCAGCAGATTATTGCCTTTACATAGAACAATGATGTCATCCGCGTATTTCCTTATTGTAACAGGTAAGGCAATGTCCTTGTCCACGTCGTTGATTGCGATAAGGAAAAGTGTTACACTCAAAACTGACCCTTGTGGAAGACCATTTTCAAGCATCCTAGGTTGAGATATTTGGTTATTAATTCTGACTTGAAGCTGTCTATTTAGTGTAAAATTGCGGATGAACTCGAACATATTTCCATGAACACCGATGTTGTGAAGAATTCTAAGTATATAGTTATTATAAGTTAAGTATATAGTTACTATATAGTTTTGTTATTGGAAATGGCGGTGTTCTTTCCCCGCTGGATGGCATGGATTCGGTGTCGACCTACTGGGTTGGGGGGGGGGCGGTTGGGCAACCAGGAATCTTCCACCAGCGGGGCTCCGCCCCAGTCGAGACAAGCTCTAAGCTCCTAACTGGTCTCCCGACATGTGTGTAGTGTGGTGCACGAAGGTGTGTTTGTAAGTAAGTGTCTGGCAGCCGGCTGTTCTGATCGGTAGTTACCCGTGGTTTCTCCGATCAATACAAGGCGAATACCTGAGCAGTGCCTTAATAACTAGCCTTAGACAGCGCGCGATTTTTCCTTCCCCTTTCTTGTCCTATCCTCACCTTTTACACATTGACATTCCCTACACTTCCACACATGCCGGAAGACCGGTTGGGAGATTAGCGCTTGTCTCGGCTGAAGCGGTGCCCTGCTGGTGGGAGACCTGGTTGCGGAAAATCTCGCTAGCCGTTAGGTAGGTCGTCACCGTATCTCACCATCCAGCGCATTATCACCGCCATCTGCAGAAAAAAAGCATGCACTACACATACGGAACTAATGACCTTAGCAGTTTACGCGCCCGTAATCAGTAATCCATTAATCGGTCAATTGTAGGTAAGGAGTGAGAATATGGAAAGGAAGAGGAAGGAAAGCTCACACGCGTTCCGTGTCCCGTTTGTTAGGCATTCGCCTGATGTTTATCGGAAAAAATCACGGTGAACTACCGATTAGAGCTGCCGTCCGCCTTGATTCTTCTCCAGAGAGCGGCTCAATTTGACCTAGCTATCTAGTGTCGACTATCCTGTTACTGTCGCACCTGAACGCTAGGACCTGCCAGCCAGAGGAAGTGCAGTTGATGGCCCGAGACTTCGCAGCCGGTCAGCGAAGGTTTGAGGACTCTTACGCTGGCCGGGTATGTCCAGCAACATGGCCTCCCCGCAGTCGGGACTAGTGATGGCAAGTTTTACCAAAACATCCATACATCGCTAAAGGGTTTTCGATGTCGATGAAAACATCGATGTTTTAATTATAGACTAATCAACATGCTATTTTCCTATATATTTTTAATGACAGTACGTAAAAGAGATATATTTTATTCTTTGGATAGCAGCATGTTAGTAGTATGTAAAAATTATTGTCGAATGTAAAGAACAAAATTAACAATAAAGAACATCGTGTTTTGCTATCGATTTCGTATTTTACTGTCGATTCAGGCAATGACACGCCTGGCGTTAACATACATTGATAACACGAGCAGCTCGCAAACGTCCTCAGATTGCACAGGCGAAATGTGCAGCGTGATAAAGAGGATGACGCAAAACAACGATATTGCTGTCAGTTACTGCTACTCTACAACGTGCTTAAACTCCTTTATTTTAAAAAAATATTTAAAAAAATTAAAAATTAAAAAACATCGATGTTTTCGCAACAGAATATCGATGTGAAGAAAACATTGGAAGCAAAATATCAATTTAATATCGATTTTTTTAAAACATGGATGTTTTTGTCATTCCTAGTCGGGGCAAGCTTTAAACTCCCGAAGGGACTCCAGCCATGTATGTGTAAGATTGTAATGCTATAGTTAAGTGCATGTAGGTGTATTTAACGGTAAGGGAGGAGATAAGAACGAGCAAGGAAATATCGCCCATGGTATCATAGGGTAGTGCACCGGCATTGGTAAAGGTAGTTTGAGACGTTTTGAAGTTCATTTCCAGCGAGACGAGGTCTTATACTGAACACACCCTAACAAGTTTTTGACGTTTTAGACTATGCGAGGGGAGGTCTGATTGTGCAGGCATGACGATGAAAAATGACGATGCAAGCATGGCCATGAAAATTCAAATAAATTAATGATAAATGAGATACATATTGTATTATGTGGTCCCTCGGACATAATATAAAGAATCCCTCTAAACTCTCAACTCAAATGGGTTATTAATTTATTTAAATTGGTTATAACTCATTTCCTGTTTCGATAAGTCATCAGAAGACAACATATTTCTAAAAAACGCCTATTCAATTCATTATTTAGTGATGTTCGTTTAGGTATGCTGTTGGTTAAATGTTATGTAGTATGTGTATTACTTTCTCAATCATAATATAGTAAATAAAAAATCTCTAATTGCAAAATATTGAGTTTCGGCTATGAGCATAATTGAACTTGTTATATTAATTATCGCTTTAAATAATTTTACAGTCTAGCTGCTCTGACCCGACGTTTATATAGTGATCGTCAATTCCTTTTTTTAAATTTTATTTTATTTATTAATTTTTGAAGAAATTACATAGATCAGTAAAAATAACTATACATATGTATTTACAGACTTATATGCTAACCTTAAATATAATCTTACATACTAACAAGGGGGAGGAAATCCCTTTTTGGGTCCTCAGTCCGGATCTAAATCTGCAAATTGTTTTAGGAATATGTGATATGGATATTTGTTTTTGATTCGTGTTAGGTAATTGGGGTTTTTGGCTAGTTTGAATGGTGATAGGGCTGGGATTTGAGGTAGGTTATGATAAAAGTTGGTGGCCAGATATGTGATGTATTTCGTCAATTCCTAGTCAGTGGCGAAGCAGTACCCTAAGGTCACGGATCGTCCTCGATTTTTCCTTCCCCAACCCCTACTCACTACTTTAGCATCAAGAAATGGATAGATCCTACTTCCCCATATCAACTATTCTACATGATCTAGAGCACGGATGACGAACCTTCAACACATTATGTGCCATTTTGTGTAACGAACAAATTTAGATGTGACAAATAAGTTTCGCGCACTTTCTACTTTCTTACTTTTATGATTAAGATTGAAAAAATTGAGGTAAGGCTAGGTCTTGTATATCTTAGGGTACGAAAAGCGATAATTCAATTACATAACTAAATTTACTTATGCTAATTCAAAAGTCACAACTTTATTGGAGCACAAACCATCGACAGTGAATGATCTCTAGAAGGAGAAAGAGAGCAAGTGAAATCGCAGTCCTGAACCCAACTTAAGGTACTGCAGCTGAAGGGGAGTTTCGTTTGGTAAAGATAACACTCACTCCAGACTTCTCTTGTTGGGTGTTATGACTGTGATGAATTGAACTCAGAGCATTCTGGTATTGAAAATACTAAGATAGATTCAAGTATTCTTTCGGAACCTTAATTAAAAGAATAAGAATGTACGGGTGTATGGACAGAAAATGTCACTTGTAATCATTCAAATACGTCATGTTTAGATCACGCACCATTTGGTGGCCATGATTGATCCACGGAGACCTCCGCAGTTTTTCATTCCGCGAATATTAGACCAAGCCTCAAAATGATGGGTGGCTCCAGTCAGAAAAATACCACTCCCCAAGAGAAAATCTCTAGCGACGACCGCCAGGCATCGGAAAGTTGTACATTCGATCGCTCTGTGCAAAGACAAACACACGGTCCCCTTCGCAATAGGAAGCGCCGCGGCGCGGGGCGAGGCGCTCGACGCGCCGCGGTCGGCGGCGGCCGGAAGCAAAGAGAAAAGACGCGCGCGCGGCACAGCGTGGCGCGGCGCGGCGGTGCGCGCTGCGGCGGAAGCGGGAAGCGGCAGAGAAAGCCTCGACGCGCCCGTGCCCAGCGCCTGAACGCACGCGCCGGCCCGGCCCGGGCCTTACCGGCGGAAACGTTGCCCACACGCACCTACACGGGGAACGCGTGCGCACCGCGGCGGCTTCATCAACTTAGAGCGCTTTACACTCCGACTGCGATAATAATAATAATAATAATAATAATAATAATAATAATAATAATAATAATAATAATAATAATAATAATAGCCAGTCCGGATAGCCGAGACCGCTACGGCAGTAGTGCCGTGGCGATCTCGGACGGAAGGATCTCGGGTTCGAGTCCCGCTTCTGGCATGGGAGTGTTTGTGTATATCTGTTTGTGTGTGCCGTCCATTCATCCTTCATTATCATCATCATTTCATCTTCCATCCCCAGCACTAAGAACCCTGGGGGTATAAAAATTGGATTCAGCTTAATGCTGATCCCCCAAATTAGTTACATGCAAGACCTGCAACGTGATAAAATGATACTGAGCGCGTGCAAGTGCATGTCCTGCGTGGTCCAAGATGGCCTATTCGCGAGCAAAACAAAAACAAAAAAAATAAACGGGAGCGGTAGCTCAGTGCAACGCAGCGCCACTGCAGCGCCTCTGACCGGGAGGTCCAAGACTCGAGTCCTCACAGCGGCAGGATATTCGACACTAGTTTTTCAGCTAGATCGAATTCGGTCGCTGTCTGGAGGAGAATTCTAGCGGCCGGCTGCTCTGATCGGTAGTTTTCCGTGGATTCTCCGATCAACACCAGGCGAATGCTGGAGCAGTGCCCTACCAAACGGGCCACGGACCCCGCGCGATCTGCTTCTCCTTGCTTGTCCTATCCTCTCCTATTACACACTTACTTACACTAACATGCACTACACTACCACATGTTCCGGGAGACCGATCGGGAGTTTAGAGCTTGTCCCGGCTGGGGCGGTGCCCCGCTGGTGGGAGAGTGCAGGTTAGGGGGAAACCCCACTAGCCGACGGTAAGTCGGTGCCGGATCTCGCCATCCAGCGAGGGAAAAAAACAAATCGACGGTAATACCGAAGAAGCCTGTACGATGTAAGTTGTAAATAGAAGGTAAAATAATCGAGCAAGTGATGAAGTTCCAATACTTGGGAGTGGACATCTCCAGTAATTGCCATACATGCAAAGAAGCGAGGGAGCAGGTCATGAAAGGTGCCCGCGTATTGGGATACTTAAGAAGTTGGAAAAATAAATACCTTAGCATAGAAAGTAAAGTTAAAATCTCGAAGACAATGGTAAGTCCATTGTCTTATAGACTTGACGTATAGAGCTGAAACCCGAGCTGATAAGAAGAATACAAACCAACTATACCGATCAGTAGAAATGAACACACTACGAACGATACTAGGAATGATCAAGAGTGACAGAATAGCAAATTAGGATGTAAGAAAACAGTGTAATATAACTGACATAAATACATTTTTGAAAAGAAATAAAAAGAATGGAATAGCCACACCACACAAATGAGCGATGACAGACTAGTGAAGATAGCCAGGAATATGATACCATTACGAAGGAGAAACCCTGGAAGGCCGCAGAAAAGATAGATCTGCAGTCAACATCTAGTAAATCCCCTGGATGAAGCGTGAAGAAAAACAGGTGTACAACCTACATAAAAGAATAATAATAATAATAATAATAATAATAATAATAATTAATAATAATAATAATTAATAGTAATAATAACAACAGTGGAATCATCTTTACTAATGACGAGATTCAGGCCACTGGATTACTCTTCCGTCTGACCACACAAATATATACTCATACATTATTAAGCTTTTAATCAAAGGGAATGGGCAAAAATCCACATTTACTGAGTTACGTAAGCGATTATTTTTACATTTTGTCAACGCTATTGGAGGGTGCGGACGATGAGTAACACGTAGTTCGGTTTGGCATTCCTTTCACAAGTACTGGCCACCTAACCCTGGAGCACTTCCTATTGACATATAGTATTTTACCATAAGCCAAAGGTTTGCATACTAATGAAGCCATATCGATTAGGTGTTTAGTCCAGTTTCTCTTCGTCCATGAAGATGGCCTATTGTTTTGTTTGGAGACTGTGAATGGAGCTTCACTATGCCCACGTTGTTTTGAGATGACTTTTTGCTAGTTGAGGGCCGGGTAGGGCCGGGATGGGGTATTTCGTTAGCAATACTGAAGACATAAAAAAATCTGTGTTTCGTTTGTCAGTGAAAATACATTTTCTTTGCTCAGGAGTGTATATTTTCATTCTTCAGATGTTGGGCAGGATTTTCGACACTAGCTTTTCAGCTAGGTCGAATTCAGTCACTGTCTGGAGGAGAATTCTAGCGGCCGGCTGCTCTGATCGGTAGTTTTCCGAGGTTTCTCTGATCAAAACCAGGCGAATGCCGGAGCAGTATCATACCAAACGGGCCACGTACCGCGCGCGATCTTTCCTTCCACTTCCTTGTCCCATCCTCTCCCCTTACACACACACACACACACACACACACACACACTTACACTAGCATGCACTACACTACCACATATTCCAGGAGACCTATCGGGAGCTTAGAGCTAGTCCCGGCTGGGGCGGTGCCCCATTGGTGGGAGAGTCCTGGTTAGGGGGAAACCCCACAAGCCGACGGTAGGTCGGCGCCGAATCTCGCCATCCAGTGGGGGAAGATTGTAATGAAAAACCTTTTAATTTCTTAAGGCTTTAATAAGCTTGTACAAAGATCACCACCATCTTCCCGAGAAAAACATGCACTACACTTACGGGACTAATGACCAAAGCAGTTGACGCGCCAGGAAACACGAAAAAATCAATCAATCAAGTGGTTATCTGTTTACGATATAGTTCATTCTGGAGCTTAAGAGAACGTGCGCTGGTTATACTCCTTTTCCACATTTCACAAAGAGTACTTTTTTAAAATATTACGAAAAATCAAATGCATAAATATATAGGTAGGTAAATATAAATTAAATAAATGATGCCTGAAATGCAAATTAAAAAAAGAAAAAATGCCCGAAATGAAAAGCAAAAAAGTGTAAAACATTTCATGGAGGTCTGCTTTGACGGTATGATTACCTATATACGATTTTAAATATACGATTATTTGTGATTTCTTACACTGTCATGAAATGAAGAAAATGAATGAAAATGTTATAAGTAATTTGACTTTTCTCTTTTTTCACAGTTTGTTAGGTATGTATTTTAGTATAAGGAGAGCTTTGTTACCGTTTTCGCAAGTAAAATGAAGTCCGTATATTTCACGTGAACGGGTCGACGGAGGTCAGCAATATTCCGTTATTTGCTCATTGCCATGTTGAACCCTCGCCCCGTCACGGACTCCAAATCTATATTACTAATTTCCAATGCGCCTAGAAATTAAAATAAAAGTATGCATTCTTGGGGCGCGTAAGATTGAATTGAATTGAATTGAATTTGCCTTATGTTATGTGGCGAGACAGGCCATGAGGCCTGCTCTTCCGTCTGACTACGCAAATTTCGTTACACTCCTTTCACCAACCGTGGGAGAAAGAAGGTATTACTAGGGCAATTTAAACAGGCGAAAGAGGCGATGTGAATTTAGCTCAGAGGCATCATTTAGGCTTGAGGATCTTTTACATGCATTAAATGTACTAACATGGGACAGCCGGCTTAAAAAATCCACGGCTTCGATCGGGTTTGAACCGCAAACTTGGGTGTAGCAGTCCGATACGCTAACCGCTACACCATCGCCGCCGCGTCTACGGTTGAGATGTGTCTACGGTTTTCTTAGATACACAATAACTCGAGAAAAATAGAATATCAATAAAACAGTTTTGATTTTACTGAAAAATACGAGAATTTTTTTCGTATTGTGACATTCCAGATTGCACCAATATGAAATTCATCGAATTTTATTAAAAATAATACGTTGTTAGAAAAAGACGCTGGTTGTCATGGCACCGGAATGCAAGATATAAACAATGTCCATTAGTTCAAAAGGGGACGATAAGTAGCATCCGTGAGTTATTGGTAAAAAATAATGACGTAGATGACGCCGCGCGGTAGATCGCATAATTTTGTTTTAAACAAGAGAGTAAAGTATAAAAAAAGTTGACAAGTTGAATTAGGGGACAAAAATATTCATTCGAGCTCTCGATACGATAGCGATCGGATCAGGGTGCTAGATATATAGCAGTTTATTTGAACATAGAAAATTTACGCGAGTTCGGACGTAGTGATTTGTCGTCGTTAGTATTAAAAAGATAGAACTCAGAAATTGTTATACGAAGTGAACAGTGAATGCCAAAAGTGGGACATATAAATTTCATTAAGCGGACAATGATAATCGAACTTAGTGTCCGATGATAGGAACCCGATGATAACTTGGTGAACTTATATGCTAATATTTTAACAGCATTTAAGATTTTTCTTAGGTAATGAACAATAAGGAGTATTAGAACTTGTAGCAATTCAAGCAGGTGAATGGGGATGGAAAGCCAATGGATAAACAGTGTACATAGTGGTTTATAAGAAGAAACGACAAAAATGGATAAAAGTAGTAGTTATGAGGAAAGATTATCATTTGCAGTCACGTGCAATCCAGTATAATATTTACATTTTGCATTTCAGATTCCACGCTTCTCCGTATGTTGGAAGATTTAAGTAATCGTTAGTATTCACGATTATTTCGGTTAAAAACCCGCCGACTGAGTCAGCAACGGAGTTGTAAGTAAATATAATTTGGGAGCTCATTCTCGTAACCATTTCCTGGCGCCCATATATTTATTAGAAATTCGGAAACATGTTACAGGAATTTGAGGGCAGCAAGTCGGGTATATGGATGGGTATATTTCAATATCAATGGTCAATTTCCCCTACTTAATGTTGCTACGTTCTCATAACCAGTACATCACTGCATGCAACACAGTTTACGTAATAGTCCGAGGAAGAAAGAAGCTTCAAAAGTCAAGTGTTCCATATCAAAAACGCCAAATGTTTGCTACTTGAAGATCCCATATTCCACACACTCGGCAACAGCATTTTTTACTGCTGTAGATCACTAGTTGCTATTAGACAAGTCACAATGCTACAAACGTTTCTAAACTTGCTCTTTACTCAAGCATCCTTAAGACCGGTATTACACTGTAAACATTTGGTAACATGGCGTTCGATATAAGGGTATTGCTTTAACCACAGTTTTAATTGCAGAGTGCGAGCAATTAGAATGTTTATGTAATACTGTTCATCCGGACTACAAAAGTAAAACCACCATATGACGCTTATAAGACACATTTTCTCAAGAAGTGGAAAATATGGGGTTTGGAAAATGATCAATTCAGGAATATAATGTTTTTGAACTTCCCAATCAGAGGACTTATTTTCGAAAGAAGGAAGAACGACAAAGGAAATTGAATGTTTCCTCATCCATCCTCAAATAATTCTTCATTTCGAAGTTCTATAATTAATTCTTCACAATGTGCGATCAATGGCCTCTGCATGGATGAATACTATGGTATTGTTCTAAGGCCTCGCCCTCAAACTTTTCCTCATTACCTTTTACTTCGTCAGCATTAAACATATATTAGTTATTATAAAACATAAAGTGGCACGAACACAACTATTTGTACGTCATCCATCGTAAATCGTGAGCAAAACTACATGAAATATTGGACAAAACGTAATACGTTCGTCAAATTTCTTTGTCAAAGTTTTCTCGTCAGAGTTCAAAGAACTTCCACAATGTTCTTCAGCAAAGATATATGTCAAATATCTTTTACAGTGTAATAACGGCCTAAGAGCAATCTATTGACTGCCGGTCACTGTTGGCCTGCCTTGAAAGATCACATCAGATTGGACATCGCTTCCCCGAAGCATCGCACTCGCCTATAATTTCCGATGTCAATTTAATTCAGTGGCCTCCAGGAACAAAAATACTGCTTACGAAAACCACACAAAATGGTTTCCCAGAAAGTAGAAAGCAAACTGTGTGAGAACAAATAAAAAACTCTTTGTACTGCCTACAATTGAATAATTTGGCAAAAAGAGTCTTCACGAATACTGCAATAACGTAGTTATTGCAGTTATTGTAGTATAACGTAGTTATTGCAGTTTCCTATATGCGCTATGCGTAGTCTTTACAAATAATATTACAAAGATCATGGCAAAGATTGCAATATATAAATTACATAGATAATATTACAATAATATTATTTTATAATTACAAAGATAACACACACAAAGAATATTGTAAAAAACACGCCACACAAAAAAAATACTATGTAGAAGTAGACAGATAATAAATTATAAATTCAGTATTGCTAACCATCACAACTGGTTATCGATGGTTAGTAATCCCAAGAAACAATGTGCATTATCTCTGAACAAAAGTTGGTAATAAATATTATTATTATTATTATTATTATTATTAAATAATACTGTATTAACGTATATTCTAATACATAGTTTATCAGTTTATTACTTAACAAAATGTTTTTAAAATGTTGATGTTAAGTAACACAGCATATTGATAGCAAATATTTAATTTCGGGTGGCCTCTTTCGTGGAGTCTTGTTGTCGCATGACAACTGTTTTTAAGCCGTAACATACTGAGTATAATTTAGTCGTTACGGGCACTGTGAGAAAGTGTGGAACAACCCAATAAAATATTTGCTTTCTATAGCCAAAATCGAAACTATTTGATTGTTTTTGTATTTTTCCAGAGTTCATAACTACTTAAAAAATTATAGACGCCCCTCAAAAGGCTACAAGCCGCATAGTTTCGTTTCAATTTCTGCGCGTATTGAAAATCAGTAATATGGATTGCACGTTTTCCACCCTCAGGCCGCAGAAAATACAACGGCAGGGCGGGCCGCAGCTTATACAGAACTGCAATAGATCATAGTGGACGTAATTTATTTTGGCGCGTCGCATCCCCTCTCTTCACTCCTCTCTCCATGGCTAGGGCCGCGTATTTCCATCGCAATAATTCCAGGACAGGTGGCTCACTGCATCAACTGATGTCACTGTAGTGCATCTGACCTGGAGGTTAGGTCCTAGGTTCAAGTCACGACAATGGCAAGTTTTTCGACACTAGCTTGTCAGCTATGTCGAATTCACTCGCTGTCTGGAGGAGAATTCTAGAGGCTGACTGCTTTGATTGGTAGTTTTCCGTGCTTTTTCCGATCAACACCAGGAGCATGCCGGAGCAGTACCCTAACTAATGGGCCACGGAGCACGTGCAATCTTTCTTTCTCCTTCCTTGTCCAATACTCACACTTACACTAAGACGCACTGCACACGCCGGGAGACTAGACGGAAGCTTAGAACGGGAGATACCTGGTTGTGGGGAACCCCGCTAAACCGAGGGTAGGTCGGCGCTGGATATCGCCATCCAGCGGGACAAGATCAGCTCCTGATTAAGAAACATGCACTACACTTACGGGAATAATGACCTCGTACGTTGATGTGCCCGGAATTACTAACAACCAACCAACCAACCAACCAACCCACCCGACACACACGCTCAGCTCCATCTCGATCTCCTTGTCGCGCCCTTCCCCAATGCACCATTCCTCGCTCCGTATATACTGCGCCGTGTTACTTATGTGGGGGAAATTTAAATGGGCCGCGCGCGCGATAGGTCTGCGTACGCTTTTGGACAATACCTACTAATACTTAGTGTTAGTAGGTATTGTTTTGGGACAATACTAGACTCAACCAGAAAACGGTGACGAACGTAGAGCTTCTGTGCTTGTCTAGGCTAGACAGAGGCAATACGAGGCTGCTGACACCACAACAAGACAGTGTAGAAGCCTTAATGAGTTCTTACGTCGGATTACAAGCAGTCTAGTTATTGTGAATTGGATAGTGCCCTGGTGTATTCTCACGACCGAACTGTGACTGGTCCTAAGTAATTTGGACGTCTTCTGGTATTGTTGTTACGTATTTTGGATACGGCTTGCTCTTCTAGATAATTAGTTAAAGGGCAAAGTGTTTGATACAGATTTGGTTACGGAACATTGTGAAGTTTTGGTGAACTTTGTTATCGTTACTATTTGTTGCTTCTTGTTGGGTACATTTCAGCTATTATCAACGTTGCTGCGGGGAGCTGACCACATTAGATGCAATGTTTATTGCATATTATTGGCAAACTTCCATTAACAAAAAATAAATTGTATAATCACTGCATATTGATAGCCAACTATGAAAGTAGTGAAATTTTATCTTAAGTGGCGTCATGATCTTGGCTGGGAGAATGTTTGAGAATATCTCAGAAATCAGAAAAGGTTGAGCCGTCTAGGATCTAGCTTTTAAACTCCAGCACTATCATTTTTATGTTTATAAAAGATGAAAATCTGAAAAAAAGTAAAATATTTGTCTAACGAAATATTCTTCCTTTCAATGAAAGTGAAATTAGTCGACTATGAAATAATATCAAAGAGACAAAAAAGTAAAAACAGTTTCATTTTTTTCTATTATATTTTAATAACTATATGAGCTTATAAAAATCCAGGATCTCACAGACACTTAAATGTTTTTAATAAAGACTAGTAGTCTGCAAAATTGTTGTTGAACCAAACCACAAAAATGTTTTTTTCAAAAAGTAATATACATACTCCTCAAGAACAACAAATAAAATACTCTCATATAACACTAGAAAAAATTAAATATTTTATCGAAAACAATCTTCAGACACACTGCAATGACATGATGTAAAATATACTGATACATTCCATTTCTTTACATACCAAGAATATCTAAAATGTTGCTGATCCGCCACGCAACATGTGTAAATTTAAATAATTTAATAGCGGGTGCTCTCTCCTTACTCTTGCATGACGTCAGATGTGTCGCATGCAGTGCCGACTGAGTATGGGAATACAATCGGTACGCGCAGTATGAGAATAGATTGTATGACCCAATGCAGTATTTGCATTTTTCAGTAAAAATTGAAACTGTTTAATTGTTTTGGGGCTTTTGCCGAGTTCGTAGATGTCAAATGAAACACATATCACGTGACCGGAGGTTACATATTTTCCTTTCAATTTCTGCGCGCATTGGAACATAGTAATACACATAGATGAACTTCAGATGAAACACAGGAAACAAACATTGTGAGCGCGGCATGCAAAGAGTAACCTCCCTTGTGAGAGAAGGGTTCCGCGGACAGTAGTACCTACTAGGCTGCCAGGGTGACGCCGCGTCATATACTGCGGTTTTTAAACGGTTTTTAACCTTGGCATCTGTGCCTATACTGCGGGTTTTACAGAGCTGCCTCTCAATTCCACTCAAGGCCCGTCACTACGGTAGCATTTTGGTACGGTTTTTCCCGTCTTCAGTCGTGCCTATAGGTGTTGCATGCTCGCGTCCGTATCAAGCCGTGCTGCAGATGACGCGACTCTAGCGGCGAGACCGAGAAAGACGCGAAAAACCGTGCCAAATGCCACCGTAACCTTGAGTGGAACTGAGAGGCAGCTCTGTAAAAACATAGGCACAGATGCCAACGTTCCAGCCGCCATGTTTCGACCTTCCTCAGGGCGAAATGCAGCAGCCACAAAGTTATTGGTGAACGTCCGCCGCCTCGGGTTCCCGGACAGTGGGGAGGTCTCCGTGCGTGACTTCTTGGGGCAATGCCAAGCGAAAGGTGCCGAAATACAATTGTGCCCCAATAGCATCGAGTGTTACCAATACCGAACCTGGGGCGGTCATCACGATGAACAACGCAGGGGAATTTGCTTGGCGCGCCGCACTGGCATTTGCCAATGCTTACGGAGGGACACGGCCGTCAGCCACCATTTTAGCTCATGCGCAGTGGAGGGGTGGAGTATTTGTAAGTACGCAATTCCCCCATAAAATACTTCATTGAGCGGTGTCACGTGTGGCACGAACACAAAACTTTACATGTGACTTTTGCGCTGCGTGATTGTTTTGAATTTGTCTGTAGACATGTGATTGCTCTGATCCCCGGCCATGTCATGGGGATTATGTAAACCTAAACTCCGATCAGTCTGATGCATTTCGGATCTAAACAAGGGCACGGTCTAACTACCGAAAGGTGAGCAAAGAGGTTAGTTTCGCCGCTTGGAATGATAATTATCAAGTTAGTCTTTCTCAAAAAACTGTGTGTTTTCTTTTTCCCAATAATGACTTATTGGTTGAAGTAAATGCACAAAAAAGAAGTGAATAATCTGACATCTGCTGCATAGTTTTTCTTGACTGTACAGGCAAGTGTTTAGAATGGCACAAAATTATACCGTAAGTGTCCGGAAATGCAATGTAGCAACAGTACACGTCATGTATCTGTTAGATATTCCAGCCACTGTTGCATCTATAAAGATGTTTTCCATTTTACTCAAAAATATGTTTTGTAATCAGCGTTTACATGCTATTTAAGATTTACGTAATGACATTCAGTTTTCATAACAATTATTTCACAACCACTTCAAAGACGCTTCTCAGAAAGTAATATTAACTGTCGCGAGAGCACACTACGTATTACAATATCTACTTAAGCACAGCACAGACTAGCACAGCTGCGGTTGACCAGTTTAAGCTTGTTCAGAGCTTAACATGAAAATTATTGCTGAAATAAGAGACACTGGATTACTTTGTAATGACCATTAGGATGATATAAGAAATATCATTTCACTAGATCGCGACTGTCAATTATTCAAAAATGTTCGAAATTATTGGAAAAGCGTGTATCTCTGAGATGCATATACATACTTCATCCTTACCCCGTCTAAGGATATCCCGAGAGAAGAATGTTCAAAGTAGGCAAAGCAACCGGCCTGAATGAACCAGCGTTCCGGCTGAACCGGCGTTCCTTGGTTTTATAAAGTTTTTCGTGCGGTGACAGGGAGACATAATCTGAGTCTTTTCTCTATGTTAATTTGACTGTATATTTGCCTCAATATCTCAGCAGTTGTTCAAACTAGTGAATAGATTTTTGTAATTTATACTCTATTGTTTTGTAATTTACAGCATGTTTGAAGTGAAAATAAAAGAATTACACTCTTTTTCTGTACTTTTGTGCAAAAAGCCTGAAAGTTTGAAAGTTACTGTACTCATTTTGCTACCATATATTTATTCTTACTTATTGAAATTCCTAAAAAACATTGAAAATTATCACTTGAGTAGTTTCAGAGATACACCTTCATACACCTTTTTCATTCTGCCATAAATTTCGGCTACATTAATACTGTCTGCTTTCCCATATTTAATTACTTCTCTTTGCACCTATATCATCTTTGCTGAAAAGTATTCAGTTATCTTTGTGCATCCCTTGTTTTGGGTAATCTCTTATTGTTTTACACAAAATTAATAGTATTTTTAAAAAAACGTTGTTTCTAACATATGATGGGTTAAATTGAGACTCGAAACGTTGCTTTTACAATTATAAATAAATGCTTAATTAATTGCAATAGTTCTTTCAAGAATCTGTTCGTATCATGAATGGCCAAATAAGTTTCTTTGAAAAGTATTCAGTGTTTGTGCCTGCGCATATAAACAATAACCTACGCCGAAATTCCACACCAACCTACTTATTTACATACTACGTCACTATAAAAGAAAACACAATACTCCGCATTGATACGTTACGGCACCTCGTCAAAAGTCTGTTTCATTTGGGCAATCCTTACAGAATAGAACGGATGTCAGGACAAAAAAATCACGTATCAAAAGCACTACTACAAAATGTTTAGATGCGATAGTTGGTGTCACGGGAAGCACAAAATGTGCTATAGTCTGTGCGTAAAATACTTTTTTGAATGTGTTAAAAACCTGTGCTTTGGAGAAAGGAACGACCAATTTTTCTTTTATATCGCTTCTTTGTAAGTGTATACTCTGAACTATTTGGTTCCTTTTTATCACATTAAAGAAGATGGCAAATAGTCTACCCTATCGATTAGACGCCGATTTTCACCGACTTGTTTTACAGCGCTAGGCGCCCAACACGTAGTAAGATATAAGGACTGGTCAGGTTTATTCGATACAATTGTGGTGAATCACTAAGTGAATATTGCCCTCATATCCACTGCTATGTCAGACGTACATAATACATGGTACTAAGTCAGATGTGCAATAATATTTGTATTGTGTGTGGCATATTGTGTGACTCCAGAAGAGTATTATTTCTGACATTATGAATTTTTCTAAAACATTGTTCGATTGAGACTTCTGGTTCAACTCGTTAGGTAAGTAGGAAAACTTGGACTGACGTAAAATTGCAATTGTTATTATATTTCATATAAACAGGTAGAAAAAAATTTATTTTGTCCACAACGTTCTTTGAATTTTAATTCAATTATCTCCCGTTGCAATCCTCTGAAGTGTAGTGTCGTGAGCAAATATAACCAGGCCCGAATACACACGGGAGCGGTGACACAGTGCATCAACTGATGTCATTGCAGTGCCTCTGACCGGGAGGTCCTGGGTTCGAGTCCCGACGGCGGCAGCATTTTCGACATTAGCTTTTCAGCTAGGTCGAATTGAGTCGCCGTCTGGAGGAGAATTCTAGCGGCCGGCTGCTCTGGTCGGTAGTTTTCCCGCTAGTCGACGGTAGGCCAGCGCCGGATCTCGCCATCCAGTGTGGAAAGATAACCGCCATCTCCAGATGAAAAAAGCATGCATTACACTTACGGGACTAACGACCTCAGTAGTTGACGCGCCCGGAATCATTAACAATCAATAAATCAATCAAATCATAGAGCTAATTTGATTACGTTCTCCCACACGCCTAGTCTCAGGCGCCAGTGAACTCTGCACCTCTGTCTGTTGCAGCATCATCCGAGACAAGGTTTTAAGATAGTCACGAATTAACACACTCTCCTAGTCTTACTAAAGACGTAAAACCCTGTATATTTAGAGTGACTCATGTCAGGTGTTAAAAGTCAAAACCATCAAGTTCCTCTTATTTATACTCACAAACAATTCCTCTACCACTTCGATCTCAGAAACAAAGTTCCCTGTAGAAAGCGATTTGCATAATTTTCTAATTCTGTTGCAGCCTGAATCTCATCGGAACGCTTGCACTTTCCGAGACACGAAGTACCGCCGATATACTCGAGAGATATGACACGAAACGACGCACCACAGTTCATGAACTTCGGTCGCTGGAAACCCGACGGAACTGTCTCCCTCAACATTTCGTTTCAGGTTGTCGTTACACACCATAATTTCATCCATTCAAAAATTTGCGTTTTTTATCATTTCTATCCAAATAAAATATGTTTTCTTTGCAGCGAAACTTACAAGTGCGATAAAGCTTACAAACTCGACTCGCGAAACGTCCAAGAATCTGAAAGGGTAGAAAGCACAGAATTAATCGACAAACAGGTGTGCTGTAACAAAGTACGATTAAGACATTTCTTTAGAAATTTTTGTTCATTGTATTCACTGACGATCATACGAGATGACGCAAATATATATATCGTGACTTCATGGGACGATGACAGTCTTAGAAACCGTGTTACCCTACTGTGTCTACCGTGTTACTCTGCACGGCATGTATCGATTGAAACTTCTGAACAGGGGCACGCAGAGAGGGGAGCCCCTGGGGCTACTTGCCCCAGGCCACGACCTATTTGGGGCCCCAAAATTTGTATTCCTATAAAAAATGTATTTACTTGTAATATAATCGTTAATTAAAACTCTGAAAAAGGTTTAAACTTTAATATCTAAATCAGTTTTAAATTTAAAATTATAAATGATACAAATGTATTAAAAAGGATACAATGTAGAAATGTTTTTCAAAAATTTCTAACTGCTTTTTTGACGCAAAATAAATAAATAAAAGAAAGAACAACAATATTTATTTCACTGAAGTTGAAGTATAATTAACTTTAAAATATTCATGAGAAGCTTTTGTTTGAAATGAAGGGCTCCCATAGATCTAATGCCCGAAGTCTCTTGTTTTCTCTGGGCGAAACTGCCTTTGAACCACATACTTAAAATCAATCATGTCTCTGAAGCACGTCCTCATCTCGATCAGGCTTTTCCTCACATATTCATTCACCCATTCATCAAAAGAGATAATCTTTTGCTTCTCGGCTCAAATGTAGCTTCACTCCCTACGCACGTATTACTGAGGAAGAATTTAATTGCAGGAAGAACGTGCAGGGGATGGTACTTCGTTAGCAACACTATAAAATAAAATATGCAGTTCGTTTCTGATGCTAATGTAAGTTTTCTATTGCACAGCAGCAAAAAAATTTAGTTTTCAAGTGTTACCAACCCCGCTTGTTGGTATCATTATTCAACTATGTATAGTAAAAGAGGGAGTACGAATTCTGTAGAACTAGGAAACATACGCAGATTATATTTCTCTCCCACTTATTCCTTACCGTTTTTTCCTGTTTGTTCACGAAACATAATTTATGCCGATATATAATTATTGTTCTTGGTGGATCTAATAAAATGAGCAGACGCATGATTCACATCATTAAAACAGTGGCAAATTAAGCTCTATTCCCCCCCTTTTCCATTAACTCAGCAAGAGGTATGTTCAGTTGTACTTTATTATTAATGTATTAAATGAATGAAAATTATTTGATATTTTTGTTTCATATGGTTACATCTCATTTTTCACCAAATATGGAGAATAATATTTCGTGTTTAGAACACAAATACGATTTTAAAATTAAAATTTTGAAGGTGGTTTAAGATTCCAGAAATATTTTCTGTACGTGGCTACCATGTTTCGTGTGAACTTTCACACGACATGGAGAACTGAAGATAGTCGATATGAATTTAAATGTTTGTGAATAATGAATGAAAATTGAGGAAGAATAAGAAATTGTGTGTCTTTAAGTCTCTCTAAGCGTTACATATCTTTTCGGCATATCAAATTAAGATAACTATATTTTTCAACAGAATTCTTTTATTGAATGCATGATCTATCATTCGAACTCCACGAAGAATAGAATTCTCGTATTAACAGCTGGAAACATTTCCACATTCATAATATTTTACACCCCAGGAGCGCTAAAATTTACAAAATCTTATACTGATAAACTACTTATATCTTGAATATCTTATATCTTGAAAACATTTTAATGCCTATGTTTCAAATTTTATTGATTACTTTTCTCATTACACCATAGTACAGGGAGGAAATGAAATGAAATCATATCAACAGTATGATTTCTTAAATAATTTCAGCACTTTCTTTAAAAAAAAAATGAGTAATTGTTGAGTAAGAACTCTAAGAGGAGGAAAAGTTTCGGTTTGCCATGCGTTCTCGTTAGTTTCTATTTGGAAACACCAATTCAGGATATACCTGAGCTTCTGGAAAGCGACTTCATAAATAATATTTAGTGACGCTAAAACAGCACATACTTTCTCGCCCTTTTTTTCAAGCACAATTGTGAGAAAAGGACGCGAATTTACGCAAATCACAAATTACGCAAATACCAACGATGTACGATGCGTATTTCAGTCGTAAATAAACCTATTAGTTTATATTAATGCCAAAGAAGGCGCAGCAGTCATTATCGCCTTCTGTTATCAGTGCGGTGTTATATCAATGGGTTACAACAATACCAATAATTCGTATGGGATACACATTTTACCTATTATCTCATTCTTGATACAGAGAGTAACAAAATGAAAATAGATAGAAAATTTTATTAAATATATTTTATATACATCAAAATTACTCGATTTTTCCGATTTATTTACTTATGCAGAAATAAAGTATTTTAGCGCATAGCTACTGTAAAGCATAGTGCTCGAATTACAGCGGCTACGTACCTTTCATGTCACTTTTTACTAAAAAAAACTATGTTATCCATACGGAAGCATAGTTTGTAATAATTGTTAATCCATTCGACAACCGCCAACACCCACAAATCAATGTTCTCCGACGTTTGTTTGCTCAAGTCTTAGTTTAGTCGTTAGTTTGTTGAAGTTAGATTGAAGGCCGACGTGTATTCTGGTCGATGAGTACCGTAACGTCACCTTGTATCAAATAGGAGCGTCACTTTCAATTATTTTTTTTTAAAGCATGATATTTAAAAATTATATTACGTTTTTATGTGATAAAATTTATTTTGCCTTACGATATTAAGAAATTACATTTGCAATTAATGTTGTTTGGTAAGTCCTCAAATATTTTCAATTTTCAGAAAACAAGAGTGAAAATTTGGATTTACTTTACCGCTAAGAATGATGTGATAGAATTAAAGAAAAAAGTATACGTCAATAATTGAATATTATTCCGTGTTTACTTGTGTATAGCAATTAAAGACCAAGATCTGCTTCGAATCTGATCAAATTAACGGTGGATTAGTTAAAACGCTATTAAAACATCCGTTGGTGTATAAAATAAGATTATCTATAGGAATTCCATGACATCTTAAATGAACCAAAATTATTTTCACCAACAAATTAATGTTAATTGTAAGAGCAAGAAGAAAAAATTCAGCGTACTTGTAAATACTTCAGAATGTACTCAGGTACTTCAAAACATTTTTTCTACAATTGTACGTATAAACAAGACGGATATTTCGCACAAGAATTCGGTCATTTTTAATATCCATTAAAAAGATACTTACCAAGTCAAACTATGTTGTTATAGTGACAAAAGTACTTAATGCATTGCTTTGGTATTCATTTTTCATGGTTGGAATGGAGCTCCAAAACTTCATTATACATAAAGAGTAGGCAGAAATTCAATTATTTATTAAAATTAACCGCATAGAATGATATTTCATTTTCAATTACCTAGTTTTATAATAAACTGTAAAGATTATTTCAATCAGTGCAGCTTAATGGAACATAACCTAAGGTAAAGTTGCTGAACAAGATTCTGAAGCTCAGCCTGTATTTCATTTGCGGTGATACTTTTCGTGAATTTATAAATCCCGTCACGTATCCTTCGTTACATTTATACAAGTCATGGCCCTTTGCAATTGGTTCACTGCTATTTCCCAAGATATATCTAACGCCGTGCTCCAACACAACTTTACAAAACATTTTCTAATTTAATATTTTCTACTTGACTGTTCGAACACAAAGAATGGTCATGTGGATGTGTACTGTTGATTTTGAACGTCTATTTATATCCACCTAGCGTTAAAAATACTATCGTCTTTGAGGAAAATGAGAATTATTCCATATTGTCCCGGGAATATCACATGAAACGGATTATTGTAGTTGCAAAAAATACTTATATTTAGTTCGTATAGTCATTTCATGACTATGCGAAGCATGACGTCATTTCATGACTTCTATTGGCTTTTTCTGCCCTGACGTAGATTTTACAAAAACGATCAATATCGGCCTTAAAAAACAATTCTGAATTGATTTGTTTTGCCTTGATCAACAATTTCGCTAAAAAACTCTCAACCTTGACCTTTTAATAAAGCATTAAGCCTACTAAATATAAAAGTACCTATTTACGATTTCCAACCTCAACTGACAAAAATGAAAAGAAATGAACGCAAACATATCATTCATATTGATGACCTACTCTTTAGTAAAACGAAGTTTTTAAATGAAGCTTCAATTTTGCTTTAGGGTTTCTGCTCAGACATTGAACAAATAATTAACATTGGCCATTATTCAAGTGTTTTAATTTTGTTTCTCAAAAATATTTATTTTCAATTACATACATAATAATGGTTTTCATTGAGTAAACCAACTCTCTAAATTAAATAGATAGTGGAAAATGTAAATTCGTCCCTCCATAAAAATAATAAAATACCAATTTTGTTGACAAAGTATTTGATATTTTTTTGACGGGCTCACAAAGAAGAAACTACGAATCTTTTATGACTGACTTTATTGAAAATAGTTTTTATAAGACAGAAAAATAAAATGTTCACATTTTCATTTACAATTAAAATTAAAATATTATACAATTGTGTTTCTTTATTTAAACTTGTTGGGAAATCACTGCGACAATTATTATACAGACGTTTCTTTTACGAACACTCCCAGCGTAATTTAATGTAGAAAGGAATGCTCGCTAACCACAAGAAGCAATTCTTTGCTTTCCAAGTATGAACATTATACTGAACTTAGAAAACAACTTGCTACATATTATATCTAGTGAGGAAAATATTAAAGATTTCTTTAGTTAATTAAGGAAATATGAATATCGTGAACTGAGCTCTGAGAACATTTTAAATGTCAATGTTGATAATGACGATGAATGTTGATATTAGACAAGAATCCATTGTAATAACTATACAATTATCGATAAAACTATATGCAAACCTCTTCACGAAACCTTTTCACTGTAGATGGAGATCACCGTATGTCACATAAACTTTTTATCACTATTTATCTACAAGAATTGTTTATATGAAAACAATAGCTTTCTGGAATTATTATTTCGTACTTTAGCACACATCAGTATTTTATACATTTGTCGACGATTAAATAATATTCATAAATAAATCATCTCTTACTTTGTTTTTAAATTTTAAAAAATTTTTTTCAAAAAAGGTAATTCAACCTTTTTGAAAATTAATACTTCTAACAGCCTAATGTTACTGAGATTTTTCCTCGCATAAATATGTACGGTACCTATTTTCCTCTTTTTTTCTTTTTCAAAAACTACAGGATAGTGTTAATTAATATATATTGAAACGAAATTTTGTACATTCCTGGTAATATCGTCGAACATTATTCTAATACTCAAACTTTACGATATTCACTTTTCGATCTGTATTATTTATTTTATATTCCAATTTATTATTACTTCTTTAGTAACAATTGACTGACATGTAAAAGAATTGACAAATTATTGTAATTACCAATATATAGAAATTGAATTAAAATGCTACTCTGTGAGTAAACGTTTGAAGAGTTCTTTATACATTTCAGTAAATAGTAGTATTCCTTTCAATGTTTGCCATTTCCTTCGTAATTCAATTTAAATGATCAGGAAAAACACACATCTTTATTTCAAGTTCAATTATCTAAGTTACTGACATGTGACTCTCTCTTATCTGCTATACTCTTAGTGATATCCAAAACATTACTCGATGCAATTTCTTCAAATACCCTACTCATTCATGCGAATTCCTTCCACTTCATTCATTCCACGCCCGTCGTTTTTTCCCTAACTACTTTACAGTATACAGAATAATAGAAAAAAACATGAATTTCTCGCACACAAAAAATATAAGAGTAAAGAGCGAACCAAAACAAGAAACCAACAAAAAACGTCAAATTTTAATAGAAGCACATTCCCAAACAGAGCGCAGTTCTTTTAGTTTCACATGCCGCAGGCTCAAAAAATGTCCCACACATTTCCGACGACGCAATCATCGCGCCGCAGGGAAGGTTTCAATGAAAATAAACAAACAATCAAACATTGAGAACTGCAAACAACAAAGTGAAACTCAAACAAAGGGACGGACGCTCCCCGACATCCACAGCAGCCGTGCCATTACGCACCGCCTCCACGGCCCGCCGGCGTTTCTTCCGAATTCCAGAGTTAATTTTGCACCGGGAACACTGTGTATTGAAAACGACGACACCGTGGGGACGATTTTTCGTTCAATGGTTTATCGGGACGCAAAAATAATTTTAAAAAATTCCGTTGGATGGTCGCCAAATTTAGTTGCAATGGCGACCTACGACACGCACGATGAATGTAGCGCAGCGTTTCGGTGTTTCAGCGATCGGATTTTCGATGAATGGAATCGAATAGCTGGCAAAAATACTTGTTTTAAAGCGTCGAAAATTCTACTCTAGTCGAAGGTTTGTTGAACGGGGTCTAGCGCAGCAAAAAAACAATTCACCTGAACGGTTTAAAATGCGCAGATTAGAATATATAAATGATAATAAATCTTTTTCCAATTCATACCAGTCACATTCTTTTTTTTACTTTTCAGATTTATCTGCTTCTAATTCATTCGCGATGTTTCCACCACTACGTGTCGCAAATCACGCAGAGAAGCATCACTCGCCGTCACTGCCGGAAGTTCCAACTAATGTAACTTTCTTGCAACATCTAATTTCGTCCCAACATTAACTCAAACAAAAAGTCATGCAAGGGACTCACTAGAAGCGCGACGCCATCAGCAACGGCGAGGGCGACGGCGACAGGGACGGAGAAGGGCGGAGACGCGGGCGGGCGGGCGAGCGGGCGGCGCAGACGGCGGCGGCGGCGGCGGCGGCAGCGGCGGAGGCGATGCGCTCCCGAGCGTCGTCCGGGGCGAACTGACTGGGCGCGCGCGCCGCCGCCGCCTCCGCCGCCGCCGCCGCCACCTCCACCGCCGCTGGGCGGGCGGGAGGAGGACGGGCGTGCGCGCGTTTGACTGTCGCCGCCACCGCCGCCGCCGCCGCCTCCGCCGACCTGTTGCGCGCGCGGTCGCCGCCGCCGCCGCCGCCACCGCCGCCCGCGCATCGCGCGGACCGTCGGGCTGCTCGCCGCGGCGCGCTGCGACAGGTGCTCGCCCCCACGCGAGGTGGCGGGTGGACGTTGTCCCTAGGTGTACTTCGCTTGTCGTAACGTGATGACAGGATTTTCGACACTAGCTTTTCAGCTCGGTCGAGTTCAGTCACTGTCTGGAGGAGAATTCTAGCGGCCGGCTGCTCTGACCGGTAGTTTTCCGTGGTTTCTCCGATCAACACCAGGCGAATGCCGGAGCAGTACCCTACCAAACGGGCCACGGACCGCGCGCGATCTGTCCTTCCTCTTCCTTGTCCTATCGTCTCCCCTTACACACACTAACCTGCACTACACTACCAAAAATTGCGGGAGACCGGTCGGAGCTTAGAGCTTTTCCCGGCTGGGGCGGTGCCCCGCTGGTGGGAGAGTCCTGGTTAGGGGGAAACCTCACTAGCCGACGGTAGGTCGGCGCCGGTCTCGCCATCCAGCGGAGGAAGGTCACCGCCATCTCCCGAGAAAAAAACATGCACTACACTTACGGGACTAATGACCTAATCTCTTGACGGGACCGGAATCACCAACCAACCAACCAGCCAACGTAACGTGGCCGTTGACACAAGGTCATTTTTACACCTCCCACCTTATAAAATGCATATTTTTTAATTAATTCGCGAACGTCCTTCTCAACGGGGCTCATGGCCTCAAATATGTGCTTATCACTGTTATAAAGTTTCATTTTATAAGGCAGGAGATGTAAAAATGACCTAGGCCACGTTATAAAAACCGTAATATAGAACATGAAATGTGTTGCTGATGGAGGGTTGTTTGAATGACTTGATGTTTATCTGATGATTTGATGTTTGTTGATGTTCTCCGGCTGTACAACTGCTGTGATTGTTGGTCCCGTTAGCGTAGTGAATGTTTTAGGCTTGGAGGTGGTGTTTCTTCCTCACTGGATTGTGAAATCCGGGTCTGTTCTACACGTCAGATTACGGGGATTGTATCTTCTTGGCTGTCCGGGAGACGCCGCATCTTAGATACAGATGTCAGCGTTTCGGCCGTGATGCTGCGTCCTTCCTCAGGACGAAATTTCTCTTGTGTAAGATTTCCCTCTTAAGATATCTTCTCCAGCCGGGCACCGCCACACACAGGACAAGCTCTAATGTCCCAGCTCATCTCCCGACATATGTAGTGATGTTATGCATGAGTGTGTGTGTGTGTGTGTGTGTGTATTTCAAGGGAAGAAGATAGGACAAGGAAGAGGAAGGAACGATCTCGTGCGGTCCATGGCCAGTTTGTTAGAGCTGCTCCGTCATCAGCCAGATATTGATCGAAGAAACCACGGAAAACTGCCGACCAAGCAGCCGCCCGCAAGAATTCGTCTTCAGTCAACGGCAGAATTCTACCTAGCTATCTAGTTATATAAAACTATAGATATCCCTATATCCCTAGATAACTATATATTACCCATGTTCTGTCCGCCTAACGGCTGCAGTGCCTCTGACCGGGAGGTCCTAGGTTCGAGTCCCGACGATGGCAGAATTATCGAAGCTAGCTAGACAGCTAGGTCGAATTCAGTCTCTGTATGGAGGAGAATTCGTGAGACCAACTGCTCTGATCAGTGGTTTTCCGTGGTTTCTCCGATCAATACCAGGCGAATACCGGAGCAGTACTCTAACAAACGGGCCACGGATCACGCGTGATCTTTCCTTCTTCTTCCTTGTCGCATCCTCATCCCTTACTTACATACTCTTACACTTAAATGCTCTACACTTTCACACATGCCGAGAGACAGGTTGGTTGCCTGGAGTTTGTCTTGTCTAAGACAGTGCCTCACTGGTGGAAGATACCTGGTTGGGGAAAACCTCGCTATCCGGCAGGTAGGTCGACGCTGAATCCCGCCACTCAGCGGGGGAAGATCACGGCCATCCCACGAGGAAAACATGTACGACACTTACGGGACTAATGTCATTAGCAATTGACGCGCCCAAAATCACCAATCAATTAATCAAACCACCACACGCTGCTTGGTGTTGTGACCGCCCGAGCGCTTTTGTAAGTCCCGCCACCGAGCCTCCTAAAGGCGGGAAGCGCGCGGGCCGTCACGCCAAGATGAGCGTGCGGAGACTCGCCGCCACCCTGGGGGCGGGCCCAGCCGGGGGGGGGAACAGTGGCGGAGGGGCAGCGGGGGGAGAGCCACCCCCCTCTGCCTCTACGCCGTAGGGAGACGGCGTGACGCCCGGCCTAAGGAGAGGCGCGGGCCGAGTGGCGGTGAACCGACCGCCCCTCTGCATCTACGCCGTAGGGAGACGGCGTGACGCCCGGCCTAAGGAGAGGCGCGGGCCCGGAGCCTGGTACATGGATCGACGCAGCGTCCCAAGACGGGACACCAGCAGGAAGGGCGTACCAAAGGGAACATGTTAACTAAGAGAATATGTTAACTAGAGAATTTGCCTTGTACATAAATGACAATAAAATGTTTTACAAACACAGTGTTTTGTGGATATAACACTTGGTACTTTTCCCTGGGCTATGCGAGAGATGTTTTACTGTTCGAGAATCTGACTCTGTGCAGAACCTGATAGAGTGCACTAATTCATGAATAAAGGAATAAATTAGGTGCTCATGAGTGTAGTACGTAGACTTCTGGTATTGTCAGTATGTATGAATCATTTTCTTTCAATAAATATTGTAGAAATGAATAGAAACGTTCGGTATAGCTATTTTATATATCTCAAATTACATTTCTATTTAATAACTAGGTAAACTACCCTGCGTTGCCGGGGTATTTATTAATCATAATCATACTCCTCACCTGGTTCGCACTTTTCTTCCCCACTTTGCTACGTTTGTTATGATAATGGTTGATACTACGTTGCATTATTGCAACTAGAGTCCCTGGATACTGAGAGTAGCGCAACCCGAAGGGCCGCTGCCATTTAATATCCTTCCACTCGAAAGCCTCACCAGGCACCATTCAGAGGTTGAGGACACGTGATAAAAATCAAAGGCATTATGAGGAATTTCCAGTACATTATCATTGGTTTTGTGTGGATTGGTGATTCCTAACTTACCCACAATACCGCTTACTTCAGCTGGGTATAAAATTAATCAAACTAATAAAGATAAAAACAATCTAACCACTGGACAAAAAAATACATTAAATAATTATATATCATAGGATAAGTCTGTTCCTTACAAACAATTTAAAGGCGTCAGGAAAAGGCTGAGGAATTCCTATAATACCTACCTTATTAGGACCTTTACGAATCTGAATATAACCCAAAACCTTACGTTCCAATAAGGTTAAAAAAGCTACACCAATTAAAACAAAAATAACTAATACAACATAACTGATCAAACCCATTATATAATTAAACAATACGATATGTAATATCATTACATTCATGAATTCTAAATTCATAGCACTTAATTCTGCCAAAATAATAATTAATATTATTCTCAATCATAAATCATTTAATGTATTTAATTCTTTCCTACTAAAATACATACAAATAAATAGAGATAGAAACCAACCTGACTCACACCGGTCTGAACTTAGATCATGTAAGAATTTAATGGTAGAACAGACCAATAAATTAAGCTTCGCACTTAATAATTTTCTTAATCCAACATCGAGGTCGCATTCTTTATTATCAATAAGAACTCTCCAATAACATTACGCTGTTATCCTTAAGGTATCTATATCTTTGTTCCATAATATAGGTGGCGCAAGGGAATGCTCTACTCTCTGTATCCAGAGACTGTAATTGCAACGTAGTAACAACGATTGGGCAGATGTTAACAAATACAGTTTTGCATACTCCAGACAAAGACCCAGTTCCAGTTTCGACCATCAATTACCGTGAACATAATTGTGCTATTGGGAATGAATCAAACTGCATTTAGAAAGAATTTTGTGCGATTTAAGAAACATCTCAGTTAATTTCTTTCTTGTCCTGAAGATCAAGTGATCAAAATGATTAAAATTTAATTAAGATCCGAGCAAAACTGTTATTTGTATGAAAAAATATTCTTTATTATTTAATAGAAAATAATAATTTTAAAAACAAAGTAGCCTAATTTATGCTCGTCAGAGCACTACTATTCAGTGAAAACCACATCAAAATCGGTACAGCCGTTCCAAATAGTATCCCGGACAGTCAAATAGATAGACAAACAGACAGACAGAAAAGCAGACAGACAGACAAACAGACAGGCAGATAGACAGACAGACAGACAGACAGACAGATGGAAAGACAGACAAAAACAGTGAAAACAATTGAATAAGTTTGTATAGGATGTAAATAATGATATGGTATTTAAAATGTCAGTTGTTTTGTAATCACAGTCAACTACTCCACATTAACTTTAATAGTAGATAACTTATTTACACAATGTATGTTGATTTAGAACTTAGAGTGAAAATGCGGGAAAAGTCGCAAGACATATCTCCATAGTAAGTCCTGCAAATAGAACAGAGATATATTATTAATAAAGAAGTAGAATTAGGCTAGTACAGGTAACGTGCCTAATCCGCGAGCGAAGAGGAGGACGAGGAAGAAGATGAAATTTTCTTCTAAAATGTTTTGGAAACAAATCAGTTGTCTATAATTTCATTAACTCATATTATAACTGAACATATATTTTCTTCGCATTGTGATAAGATGCTATAACAGGTCCTACCAACGACAGGTTTGATTGATTGCTTAGTGATTCCGGGCGCGTCAACTGCTAAAGTAATTATTCCCGTAAGGATGGTTAACGTTTTGATCCCAGAGAAGGTGGTGGTGATCTTCCCTCTCTGAACGGAAGATCCCAGGCCTACCTACACTCGACTAGCGAGGTTTTCGCAACCAGGCATCTCCCACCAGCGAGGCACGCCCCAGCTGGGACCAGCTTTAAACTTCCGACTGGTCTCCCGATATGTGTGGTAGTGCAGTGCATGTAAGATAAGTGTAAGGAAGTGCGAGTGTAAGTAAGGGGTGAGCATAGGACAAGGAACGCAAAGGAAAGATTGCGTGCGGTCCGTGGCCCGTTTGTTAGGCTACTGCTCCGGCATTCGCCTGGTGTTGACCGGAGAAAACACGAAAACCTACCGATCAGAGCAGCCGACCGCTAGAATTCTCCTACATAAAGTAGTTGAATTAAATAGCTAGTGTCGAAAACCCTGCCACCGTCGGAACTCAAAGGCTAGGCCCTCTCGGTCTGAGGTGCTGCAGTGACATTAATGGATGACCTGACCAGATGGCGGCCATTGTTCATTGCCCCTTAAATAAAGATTACTGAACAGCACATCTCGCGCAGATGGCATTAATGGTGGTATGATGAACTGCACAGATATGTTACAAACGTCTCTCATTTTTGTCAATAGAAATGTGGGGAGAAATTTCTTGTAACAAAGATACTGAAATTACATTTGCAGCTGTTTGATGCTGCTGTGCATTGATGCTTTTCTAAGGTACTAGTATTGATTCAGAGATATGTTCCTGCCAACACCTGCGCAAGATGACTTGCCTAAAATATCTGTTTCAAATGTCTTATTTACGAGTATAACTTATAATATAAAATTTTCCACCACATGTTCATTGACAAAAGGTGATTATTTTCGTCCTCCTTTCATTTCTAGAGGTTTGCAACATTTATTATGAGTCGGTTTGCATTTGCCTTGCAATCATTAGTGCATATTCCATTTATACTTAGGTTGCATACCATCACACTTAGCTATAAACTCGCCGATTTTCTAGTTTTGGTCCATATGATAACAATTATTATGCTATCTACCAACTACGCACCCGTACATAGTTTATATTCCTTGTCATCGAAATTTATCTTCCTTATCTCCAGTCTTCTTTGGCTACGCTTGTATTTATTTGAGTCTGGTCCTCGTTAATGCCTGATTTAGTAACCTTTATTAGGTGCGTCCTTGGCTGCAACAATTTTCCATATCTCAGATAATCACATTCCTGATTCAAATTGTATGAAATTGTTTTGAAACCTTTTTGGCAATACGCAACCTTTTTTGCAATATTTTGAAACAAGTTTTTCGCTCATATTAAATATTTCAGTTTTTGTTTACAAAGAAGTTATTTTAGTAAGTTCGTTAATTAATTTACGGGGATTGCAATTTTGCATACTACGTTCGTATTGTTGAGTTATCCTATTTGCGCTCCTCACAGTTTGCACTACTCAGTCATGCCAACCTACGGTAACATGACACTGCAGATTTCCTGTGTTGAGTTGAATAGGCTACAGCGGCATACACTTTTCATTAAAGTTGTGAGATCGGATTTCAAGCAATGTTTGTCCCATCCATATCCAATCCCTAGATGTAAACCAAGTAAAATCAGATTATATTTCATGTAAATGACAATTATTCAGGTGGCGAATAATGAATAAAAATAGTATATATTCTACCTGAGAAAAAAATAACTCAGGATACCATAGGTGTTTCGAAATTTATCTGCAATTTCCAAAGCTCTTCTTATGTTTGTAAGGATAATTTAAGAAGGGTGGATCAGGTTGGGAATTAGGGCATTCCGACTCGTGTCGTGGTGGTGAGCGGATCGCTTTTGCGGTTTTTCTGAAGTTAATTATCTAACCGAGACTTGTAATATTTCGTGAGAGTGAACATTAAACTTGAACTTAGAATATTTCCGCATTAGATGTACAACTGGAACTTGTAAAATTTACGTGTTGTACCTTGCAAACTCGGACTTGTAATATTTTCATGAGTGAACTGGAAAGTGAACTTAGAATATTTTCGCGGTGAAGTTACGAGACTCGAATTAGAAAGTTTACTAGTGAATTGTGAAGTGGTTGGAGGAAGTTTCGACTTGGTCGCTGATCATCGTGGACTTCAACAAGAAGGAAGATTGATCTACTCTACACGAACATCGAACGACGTGCGCACGAAGAGGCAAGAAAGGATAAGAGGTTCTATAACGCTGATATTGCAATAACGAGAAAAATGGGCATGACCTAACAATATCTTGCAATAATTGATAATAGTTAACAATTTTTGGCATGCATAATAAATTATAATTCATAGTTTCAAAGAAAGCTGATTCTTATTTGCCATTACGTGCAATCCTAAAGTAGACATTTTAGAATTATTTTCAGATTCCTCGCCACTCCATATGGATGGCAGATTGAGAAATTTGTTGCGGAGTAAGTAGCAACAATTATTTCATAAGAACATGACGACCGAGCTAGTGGGATTTTCATTTATTTGTAATATATCCGAAGGCAGTAACAGATAATCGGGAATTCAAGTGTGACCTTTTCGTGGCGCCCTAATTGTTTATAAATTCGGAAATTGGTTACGATTGACATTTATTACATTTAGTAATTAATATAAACGTTTCAATATATATATATATATATATATATATATATATATATATATATATATATATATATATATATATAGTTGAAGCCCGCGAACAGAAAGAAGTCGAGTACGCGGGGGAACGATGGCTTGTAAACGCGCCATCTACCCATAGCTTTTCGAACTCTGACGCCCTAACTAGCGAATAATGTTTTTCCTGGAAGTCACGAAAAGAGGAGAATATTCACCCATCCAAAAATTTCCCCAGGCGCGAGTACCATAAGTATCACGGCGCGCCTTGGAGGAGCTCTCTATAATTGCAGCAGCGACAGCGACTAGACTAGTTCTGAAGGCGATTATAACTTGATAGCATAGGAGTTTATTTTAGCTTGGTAGTTAAAAGTTAGCTTGAGAAGCGTATCAACGAAAGTGATGTAATTGAGAAGTAGAGTGCACGAACATTCTTCGCATTAACATTCACAATATTTGAGAGAGCAAGTGAAGTGATTGTTTGACTTAAATAATTTCAAATTTGTAAAATTCGCGCAGAAGGACATAAACTAAATCCAACATTCATATTGAACGCTGAAACCGCCCAAAGTGTGGTAGGTAGGCCGAGCATTTAAAGCATAACTGCAGCAACATTAATTATTCGAGGCTGGAAGTGCGAACAAAACTTAAGGACACCCCAGGAAAGAGAAGCGTAGGTGAGAAAGATTTGAACTGGAACGAGAATCGTACGAGTCCGGAGAACGGGAGAAGGGTGTGTAAATTGGAGGCGTGGCGGAGTCCAGAGCTCGAGGGAAGGAAACTGGTAACATCGTGGGACAGCTAGCAAAGACGGGTTGCAACGCGAGGCTACGAGCGGCAGAAAATCCACAAGGTCACCTACAGGCGAGCGATGCGGAGCTGTTGAGGTAAAAGAACTGGCAACTTTTATGCGGCGATCAGTTGGGGAAAGAGAACAGCAGTAAATACACGACAATTCGTGTTAAAAGTGGGTGAAAGGTCAGAGTAGGTGGGAGAAGTAGTCCGAACGATGTGAGTGGCAGTTTCAAGTACATTTACTATATATATATATATATATATATATATATATATATATATATATATATAGTTTGTAATAAATCGTAACATTACTAATTCGCAATTAATAGTTGTATTAACACTCATTTTCCATTTCACCAACTCTCCCCATGTTTCACTTAAAACAAGTGCAAATAAGAGCAATAAACTGAACTCAACTATGTGATAGTAAACACTCGTAAAACTCGTGACTATAAGATGAAAGTAATAAAACATTAGTGATAGAATTATGTGAACTATTTCACTCAAGGGAAGAGTGTTCTCAAGAAATAAGTTCATATTTCAGCCAATACAGGCTGACTACCGGTCAAAAAATTCCCAATAGGGTAATTCATATCATGTGCTCCTTTTATTTTCGATATTCAGATTATTTTACCCTGAGAATTTATTGCAATTCTCGTTGCAACGTTATGTGAAAACAATTAGTATGAAGTTTCTGTGATCTACGTTCTCGATTTACGTTTGAGTCTCACATGCTACAAGCTGATATTCAAGGACGAGAACTTTTTAAAATTACTCGTAATTTGACATCAACATTGAAATATTACCTACCATTAAAACAAACATCACTTAGCAATAATAGGTAAATTCAGTAAACTGCTTAAAGATCTACTTATGAAGACAAAGAAATTATAACTTTTTAAAAATTGTAATATTTTAAATTAGTTTAATATTCGTTAAATATATCTTTATTTTAAACTCCAACTGTGTTTTATTAATAATAAAGTATATAAATGAAGCGTTTATTTAATATGTTAGTCTACCTTTCAGTGTCGTACACGAGTATGAGATATTATGTGGTTTCGACAATAACTGAATCGTACAATATATTTTTAGTCTTATTTGTATTTTTAATAATATTGTTTGATTTTATTAATGTATTTGCTAGCGTAATATTTATACTAATAACCACTTGTGTCTGAGAAAGACTCGATAAATCCCCAAACACTTGTGGTATTACTTGTTATAAAACGTTTCCGATTCTTCGAGATTGATGGAATTCTAGAAATTCATTGGTACATAATTCATGAGGGAAATAATCAAGAAAATCGAAACATTGCGCTCGCTTACACTGAGCAGTGCTCAAAGCAAGGAATGACCATCCACAATCCAGGGTTCACTCAGTTGGACGCTCTATATTTTGCCTAGAAAGGTCGCAGAACCACTTCCACGTTATTACGAAAGTTGTAGTAGCTTCATTTTCGAAACTTTTACCGACAGGGTCACTCGAACAAAATTGGAGCTGAGTGCATTAAGTCCCACTAACTCATTAGGTTTCATAGAAACTCCAGAATATCCAACTCAAATGTACTAGTTGTGAAAGTACTTTGTGAATCGTTAAGGAATAATCCCGGTCGAGTTTTTAAAACGTTATCGCCCACGTTCGCAACAAGGGTTTCATGAATTAAATTCAATGGAAATTTGCTGGTTTTAAAGGCTGTTTATTAAATCACTTGTCAAAGCGAAGCAAGAGAAGAAAGACGTTTCCCCTAACATCGTGAGGGACACTACAAGACTAGATGTCATGCAAAGAATTTATGGACGAAAAAAGTTGTATAAAATGTCTAAAAATCTTCGTGCATTCAGAAAGTTTTTATATGCGCCCAGGAGAATTAAATAGGAATGTGATAGTATATTTATGACGAATCAGATCTCGTCTCTTAATACCGAGCAATTTGCCACACTCACGTGCCGAAGGTGTTGCTTGACAAGGGGCAAGAAAATACTCATTCCACCATTTGGTATTTTCTTAAGGACTTGTAGACTCACTTATTTCTAAACGAGCTGTTTTCTCCCTGAACATTTTATCTTAGGTGAAATGCTTCCAATCTTGTTTTCCTGTACTGCAGATAATATCCAGACTGTGAATATTGTACTCAACTTTCAATTCGAAAATTGTAATTTTGGAGGGAATTTTTGAAGTTAATAATACCCGAATAAAAAACCGCTAACAGTATTCAATACATAATTAACCACATGACATGATTTAAATGAAAAAGGTTAAAACAATACAACCTAGAACCCAAGTTTTAAGTTAATTCATCATCAATCAGGATTGCTTACTATTGTTTGCCTCAATCTTTAGCAATCCTTAATTCAGTTACGGAGAATGAAGCGGTAACAACGAGAGGATCTGCGTACGCCAGCGTGCCTTCAGCGAAATCGACATTCCTCAACATTCCAGTTTGCTCGTTATCTTCTTCCTCCGGCGGTAGAGCATAATTCGCGACTTTAAGCATCAACAGCGTACTCTCAACTTTTAAAAAAAATATTTATTTATTCATGATAGAATATACATAGTTCAGTGTTTTTTACTACATTATATATTCAGCAGACTTAATTGATTGATGGATTGTTTCGTGTTTCCGGGTGCGTCAACTGCTTTGGTCATTAGTCCCGTTAGTGTAGTGCATGTTTTTTTCTCGGGAGATGGCGGTGATCTTCCCCCGCTGGATGGTGAGATCCGGCTTCGACCTACCGTCGGCTAGTGGGGTTTCCCTCTAATCAGGACTCTCCCACCAGCGGGGCACCGATTGGGGAATCGGGCCAAGCTCTAAGCTCCCGACCGGTCTCCCGGAATATGTGGTAGTGTAGTGCATGTTAGTGTAAGTGTGTGTGTGTGTAAGGGACGTTGATAGGACAAGGAAGAGGAAGGAAAGATTGCGCGCGGTCCGTGGCCTGTTTGGTAGGGTACTGCTCCGACATTCGCCTGGTGTTGATCGGAGAAACCACGGAAAACTACCGATCAGAGCAGCTGGCCGCTAGAATTCTCCTCCAGACAGTGATTGAATTCGACCTAGCTGAAAAGCTAGTGTCGAAAATCTGCCGCCGTCATAACTCGAACCTAGGACCTCCCGGTCAGAGGCGCTGCAGTGACATCAGATGATGCACTGAGCTACCACTCCCGGTAGCAGACTTAATATTGAACTTAAATTCTGATCTTACAATTGTAACTAATTACACATGAATAGGATACTCACGAAGCACCTGTGGTATTCTGGTCTCAAAATATGCTGAGGAATGAGTATAAAGGGTTTCTATTTTATATTCTGGTTGGGAGCTGGAAGATGTTGGTGAAGTAATGGGTTGCTTGGGATATTGTTAACTCTCAATACTGCCAGAAACTTGAAATCATGGAAATATGTCCGTGCCGGATTCGTTCAATCGCATTCTTTTATATGGAAATAGTCATGGTGAACCCAAACGATCTATTCCGAAGGTATCCAAAAACATCACCTGACGGACTGTCGGACGAAAATCTGTTTTGTTTGTTTCTATCGATTCAATTCGCTCGAAATCATCTGGAGAGACAACATCATCTGCAGGACATGTAAATAGATGATCTTGAGCGTGCGTCTCGCAAATGTTTGAATGAATGTTATGTAGAATCGGGGGAATATTCGATTTGGAATACAATAGTTTTACAGAAGAAATAAACTGTTTCTACGCTATTGATTTTTACAATCTATTACATTATTTATGCACCACCTCGACTCGACCCGCCTCTCATCTCCTCGCCCCGCGTCGCCCCAAATTGCATACCCCGCCTTGCCTTCCCCACCTCCAAAGTCTGGTTCTACTTCACTCACTTTGTAGCAACATTAATTAAGAAATCAGTACCAAAAGAACAATAAAATACTTTTACTCATAACAATCCTTTTTGTGGAGTTTTTATACGTCATCGCGTCAATCTTCTTCCAATATTTCACGGTTTTAGCATCAACCAGCAGTGTTAATATTTCTTGATATAGGACTTTTCATTAATTTTATATCCTTTTACACTTAATACATTCACGATTAGATGCAATTAGGACCAATTTTCAACTTGCCTTTATAAATATTGTACATGTGAAGAAAAATTGGGAAAGATTATCCTTCTCAAATAGAAACAGATCGCAGTAATGAACGAAATGTAAAATAAAGAACCATACACCAGGAGTAATATACATTTTCAAACGTTGTTTCAATATAATTTATAGTAATCTTCATAAATCAGTTCTTCCACTACGCGCTGTACTTCTAATAAAAACCTCAGGACAACACGTACACACAGTTCTCGAGTTTTAATTGGGTGATATTTTGAACTTAACATATGCCTTATTCAAAAGCAATTTTGTATTTTCTAAGAAAGGAAGTATTGGAGTAACATTTTGGCATCTACTCTATTCCTGATTCTTGATCACTCAGTAGAGTTCATGTCATATTTGGGAGCAATTAATCCAGTAGTACTAATTGTTTTGTGACACATACGATTCTAAACAACTCTAAAGTTTATTAAAAAAGATTATATCAGCAACATTATATTCGCACAAGTCAACCAACTTCTATTGTCACTTTCGGACACATAACGTGATACTTTAGACATACGTTTGCATTCAGTAAAATATGATGCCATGCCTTGAATTTCTTTCATTATTTTTTCACCTTCAATTTTAGTATTCTTTTTTATAATTGACCTCTTAGTCTTCCTAGACAAGACATTCGCAAAAATTGAAACAAGATATTCTATTAATTGTTAATTATAATTTGTCCGTCAAGAAAGTAATTTGAGAGCATGTAAGATTGGCTCTTATATGCATCATGCTTTCATTCTAAAAAATCTCATTTCTCAATGTATTCGGATTGTTTCGAATTAAAGAAACAAATATTCTCAATAAAGCGTGTTAGTTAATATTATTAAGTAGATCAGTATATTTTTCCTTTTTAAATACGAATAATTATTTCTGTTAAAACACTAAATGCGATTATTTCAAAGGAGCACCACCAGTTGTGCACGCGTCTAACGTGAAATAGAGGAGTGCCAACGGAGCACATGCTACCGCGAATCCCTTACGGACCCTGCAGCGCCTCTGACCGTGAGGTCCTAGGTTCGAGTCCTGACGGCGGCAGGATTTTCGACACTAGCTTTTCAGCTAGGTCGAATTCAGTCGCCGTCAGAAGGAGTATTCTAGCGGCCGGCTGCTCTGATCGGTAGTTTTCTGTGGTTTCTCCGATCAACACCAGGCGAATGCCGGAGCAGTACCCTACCAAACGGGCCACGGACCGCGCGCGATCTGTCCTTTCCCTTCCTTGTCCTATCTTCTCCCCTTACACACTCACAGCAACATGCACTACACTACCACATATTCCGGGAGACCGGTCGGGAGTTTAGAGCCTGTCCCGACTGGGGCGGTGCCCCGCTGGTGGGAGAGTCCTGGTTAGGGGGAAACCCCATTAGCCGACGGTAGGTCGGTGCCGGATCTCGTCATCCAGCGAGGGAAAAATCACCGCCATCTCCCGAGACAAAATATGCACTACACTAACGGGACTAATGACCGAAGCAGTTGACGCGCCCGGAAACACGAAATAATCAATCAATCAAACCTTACGGACCAGCCACTACATTCGAAGAGTCCTCAGTTCGAGACTCGACAGTGGCTGACTTGTCAACTTTGTAGGTGATCGCACGCCACTGTCTTGAAAAGAATTATAGCTGCAGATAAATTCCATTATCGATCATTTGCAATGGTTCCTTCGATCAATTCAAGCGAATGCTTGAGTAGAAACTTCAAGAAGCTCGCTATGCGAAAGATCACTTCTACCGTAGGCAACGCTCACGGTGCAGCAGAAATTTGTCGCTCATTACTAGACGACTGGGAAGGAAATCGTCCGACTTATTTCATCCGAAAAACACCTGAATGTTGCTCCCGAAATAAGTCGAATATTTCCATAATTCCACGACTCATTGATTGAAACATTTGCAAGAAGCATGCTCAAAATATTGTACAATGTACAATGTATATGTATTTAAGATGGTCTTGTGCTTCAGATACCCTTGGCTCTCCAGCTAATTCTGGGCTAATGAAACCGACAAAATCAAACGAAACATCTTCGTCCGACAGCTGATGTTTTCGGATGCTATCGGAGGAGGTCGTTCGGTTTCACTAAGACAATTTCCGTTTATCATAACGTATTTGAACGAATACAACACATCAGACGAAAATTTCCGTAGACGGTCGGCTGAAATTTCGGCCAAAATCGACTCTACTATGACCGCCGAGTTAGGCTAAAGTTACGGTGCAGCCGAAATATTGCCCGAACGCTACCGGATGACTGCTAATGAGTAGTTTTCGCGTAATTTATACTTGAGGTTAATGCATTATAAAAAAATTCTCAAAAAGGTTCCAACTATTTCCTTAAATATTTTTCCACGGATAGGACAAGCGAAGCTTAAAATGTCCCGGTCTCATTGCCGTTAAATGTGTGAGTTTTTGAAATAGCAAAAGTTAAAAATAATGCGAAACAGTGGACGATGTTGTAACACCACTAGTTTTTTTTATTGATTACAATAATCTAATGCATAGATGTTTCAGGATTTACTGAGGATAGAAATTGTCAATAGAAGTTTCATTCTTTCTATTAATATTGTAAGAACAGAACCGATATTCCTCAACTCCGCAGAAGCGAATGTCAGACCGTTGAAATAAATCCAATGCAATGCTTTTTGCGTTTTTGCAATTCAGATTGCTATCGTCATCGTAAAATCGTATAAGTGTTGATTATCGAATGAATGGTGCTCCATCTGCATTATTGGCATTGTTTGCTTCTCGGCGTTCTCAAAGGGCTTTTTTAATTAACACGTGTCGAGTTATTTAGACAGTCAGTTCAGTTCATACATTGAACTTTGCGTAATGAACACAGTTTGTTTTGTTTCCATTTTCAGGCATTTTGATGTAATCCTTATATAGACCTGTATTTTTGTGATGTCTGGATGTTGATTTTCTTTATTTTCAACAGAACATTTCACTGGATTTGAAAGTACTGATATAAAACTCTTAGTGGTATGAAAAAATTATTAGAACTAGAAACTATTGAAATATGCAGGTGTAATGTTTACTATTCTTTCTTATAAAAGAATTTTAGAAAGTGTTATTCATGAATGAACAACGTTAGTTTTCGTGAATTATTTTACTTTTTGGGAATATATTAATATTTTTATTAAGTAGCTTGGTCAATTACGAGACAGAATAAATCTTACAAACTTCTGCGGCACGTAGGAGGGTTGAAGATAGTCCCATCGTGCCAATGAACGAATGATGAAAAACCTTGAATGACAGAGTTACATATTCGCCCTCGATTAGTAGGCAACTCATCTTGCAATAATGTTCGACAGGTATACGAAACCTCTATGACTCGGAATCTGATCTCTTTGTGTCAAAACTCAGAACCAGTAGTACACGATCAGATGTCTATTAAACAGAAGCAAATCCCACATCTGAAACTTCGTTATAAGAGATTTCCCATTTCATGACAATTGACAAAAGTGTTTGCCTTCGACCTTCTTATATGTTCTAGAAGTGTAACATTATTCAGAGTTATTAACATTATTCAGAGTCAAGACATTTGTATTAAGAAATCATTTGGAAGAAAAGTAGAGATGTCGAGTTACGCATATATTCTTGAGATTATTATCATCTAATTTTTATTGAATGTGGTTATTTCATTTTATGAGAAATTACCAATAGACTTAATTTCGGTTACAGTGAAAATTTTCTATTTGGCACTGAAGGGAAAGGCAGAGGCGAATGTTGGATATTTCTAGAAATTGTTGAAGTGATATTTTTCTTCTCTATTCTCCAGTACAGTAAGTATGTGTTACGCATAACTGTGTTAGATTAGAAGCTTTGAGTTCAAACTTGATAAATATGTCAGGAGTGAAAATATAGTCGTACCGTTCCGGAAATCAAGATACTTTAATTGGGAGTACATTACGTGAAGTCTATGTACCATTTTTGACATTTTCTGGAAAATTGCAGCAAATGTTTTCTTTATTTTTTCTGAACAGAATACAGTATATTTATAAATACTGTATAATTCATTTTTTCATTAACATCTCTAAAAGTTGGAAAATTCCAAAACTTCAAATACATTTTCGAACTTGACCTATACCTCTAATTTTAAAACTAGTTATTTCTTTCTCAGTATAATTTATCCCTCAATTTTAGATCATTGATTAATGACATGCACTTAAAAAATGAGTAGCCGTTTAGTAATAACACTCAGGGGAGCAAAAGTTCCTTTCTGTCGCGCATTCCCACTATTTTAAATGTACAAAAGAACACGAGAAAAACCTTGCCCTTTGCCAATTTCTCTGAATTATTTACATTGGTTCTGAATCTATTACATAAATATTGAATCTAAATTTGGTGAGTGGCATCTACTTAGTTTCATCGCATAGAAAGTATTGCTGAATTATTTTACTTGCCTTTGGCGATTTGCGTTTGGAACTGTGTTGTTCTGACGTAGCTTGTCGACGTCCTACCCATCGCATCATGTGTACATATGAGATATTACGGATCTTTTAACGGGAATGAAGTGTGATCAAGTCTGCCCTGATCCTTACGACCAACATTGAAATAGGAACATGCGCAACGTTCACACGGAAGCGGAATATGAAGTATGGAGGTAAATAATAAGAAATTACATAGTTTAATAATATTACTAATATATTTATTTCATTAAATTTATTTTATTAATGTAACATTTTTATGAAAACAAAAATCAAACTATTTTATGTTCTTGTTGAAGTACATTAACACTTAAAAAGTATAGAAACCGAAACGTTTCTGGCTACACATCTTAAAAATATCACTCAGGTCTTAATATATCGAGACACAGCTGTTAGTGGTCCTTTATTGATACTATTGTTTAAATCATATACCTGAAAATTGGTGAATGCTTTTGATGAGTAGGTGATTTCGATATAACGGAAATTGAGCTAATTTATCTTCCTTTCTTTTCCCTTGTCCTATCCTCTCCCCTTAGACACACACTTACGTGCACTGCACCTTGTGAAGAGATCAGGCAGGAGCTTATAGCATGTCCCACCTGGTGTCGTGGAATGGCAGGCACAGGAAACGGGATAACATCGAAAAAACAAATAGCGAACCCACTTCGTCCACTACACTTTTCACATGAATCGATTGAGATTTGAATCTCGGGTCAACTTCGGAAAGCGAGCGGTCTAACTGCTACACCACGGATTGTCATTGATTGATTGATTTTTTCGTGTTTCCGGGCGCGTCAACTGCTTCGGTCAGTAGTCCCGTTAGTGAAGTGCATGTTTTTTCTCGGAAGATGGCGGCGATCTTCCCCCGCTGGATGGCGAGATCCGGCGCCGACCTACCGTCCACTAGTGGGGTTTCCCCCATAACCAGGACTCTCCCACCAGCGGGGCACGGAGCGTCGGCGCCAGATCTCGCCATTCAGGGGGAAAGATCACTGCCATCTCCCGAGAAAATAACATGCACTACACTAACGGAACTAATGACCAAAGCAGTTGACGCGCCCGGAAACACGAAAAAATCAATCAATCAATCAACCCAATGAATATGCATCACATTCCTTCCCCTTGCCCATCTGACGCTTTAATTTCAATCTGCATTCGATAATACGTCTCTTCTCCAAAAAAAATAGTATAGTTTCAAAAGGTTTCTCGTCGTTGTGGAAGTACTAATAACGCAGACTCTCCGTGTTGTGCGTCAGGACGGGAAAGGAAACAAGAAACAGAAACTGGGGAAGCGTTATCTTCGTTTAGGGCAACCTCGTCAAGCGCTTTCGTCAACACACTCCGGAGCAACCTTGCTGACTTTCACCGCGTTTGATGCAAACGATAATCGCATTGTCACACATTGGGCGGCGTGGAGGCGGGCGAACTGTGGACCTTCTAATTGGGTGCGACTACCACAGGGGAGTAGATCACGTGAAAGGTCGAAAGGTGTAGAGCGTTAGGTCGTCTTTCAGTCGAAAAAAAACAACTAATAAATGTTGGTTAAATCGCGTGGAAAAAAATCTCCTGCGCATGCGATAAAACCGGGAGCTGTAGATCAGTGCATCAACTGATGTCACTGCAGTGCCTCTGATCGGGAGGTCCTAGGTTCGAGTCCTGACGGCGGCAGGATTTTCGACACTAGCTTTTCAGCCAGGTCGCATTCAGTCGCTGTCTGGAGGAGAATTCTAGCGGCCGGCTGCTCTGATCGGTAGTTTTCCGTGGTTTCTCCGATCAACGCCAGGCGAATGCCGGAGCAGTATCCAACTAAACGGGCCACGGACCGCGCGCGATCTGTCCTTCCCCTTCCTTGTCCTATCCTCTCCCATTACACACACACTTACGCTAATATGCAGTACACTACCACATATTCCGGGAGACTCTTACTTACACACACGTACACTTACATTCACTACAGTACTACAGGCCGGGAGACCGGTCGAGAGCCTAGAGCTTGTCCAGGCTGAGACGGTGCCCCGTTGGTAGAAGATAGCTTGTTGGGTTGATTGATTGATTAATTGATTTTTTCGTGTTTCCGGGTGCGTCAGCTGCTTTGGTCATTAGTCCCGTGAGCATGTTCTTTTCTTGGGAGATCGCGGTGATTAACCCCCCCCCTGGATGGCGAGATCCGGCGCCGACCTACCGTCGGTTAGTGGGGTTTCCCCTAACCAGGACTCTCCCACCAGCGGGGCACCGCCCCAGTCGGGACAAGCTCTAAGCTCCAGACTGGTCTCCCGGAATATGTGGAAGTGTAGTGCAGTGTTAACTGCCTCTGACCGTAGTGCCAAAGTTGATTTAGTCGAGTGCATTGTATGTTCCTGGTTTAGGCCGTATTCATGACTTTGACGGTTCGAATTTTCTTGTGAAACAATGTTTAGCTACAAAATATCTCTTGTTAAGTTAGAGCGAGTGGCTAGTGTAAAGCTTTTCGCGACGCGGCTGGAAGGGAAAAATCCCGCTAGACGGTTTCAACAAGACGGTCGACAACAAGACGCCGATTTCCATAATTATAAAGTCAACTGTAAAGCTAATGGGGATGGTTTTCATTTTTATGGATGAAGATTTTAATATTATCTTCTTAATTTTAATATGCTAGGACTTGTAAGGATAAGAAGACCTTCCATTCACAAGCAAAGAACTCCATATTAAGCCTCTTAGTAATCAATTAAAATAATGGAATTAAATTATTAAACATAATATTAAACATTAAACACAAAAATTAAAAACATACTTAAATTTATTCTCATACTCAATATATATATATATATATATATATATATATATATATAGAGAGAGAGAGAGAGAGAGAGAGAGAGAGAGAGAGAGTGTGTATGTGTATATGAAAGAGACTAGAAAATTTAAAATACACATTTCCTTTGGCCAAACCTACAATGAACAAGAGTGCATTGCGACGTGCAATGCAAAACGGTGTAATGTTGTAAATCAAGATTGCCTTGTGTATTTATACTATGTAGTCATGGAGAAAAATATTCATGAAATGGTGTAGGTGTTAGAAAAAAATTGTAAGATATAGGCGTTATAAAAATGTAGAAGCTAGTGTACTTGTAAAGAGTGCACCTGTAGAGATTCCAGATCATAAACTAGTTAATAGTTTATTACTAGAAGATTTATCTCTATGAGAATTTGGAGAGGTATTAAATTTACTAGTTTTAATGAAAGGGGCGAACAAAATGTGGCTTTACATTTTCTTAAATCTTTAAATATTGATGAGTGTTTTTAAGAAAACAGCTTTGTGACCGACTGCTAATTGAACTGTTCACACAAGAAAATAGTTTGCATAAACTTAGTTCTGTCCTGACTAATAACCCAACTTTTTAAGAACATTAAGAGCAAACGATCTTCTTTATAACCATTAGTTTCATTTTGGTGTTTGAAGAGATTCATGTAATGCTATATGTTGATTATAAAAGAGGGAGTATTGTGAGGCATGACATCCAGTGGGAATGACTGTTACTACAGCTCAAGTCTTCATAACTCATAATGTTCTGGCAAGTTTCAAATATAGTAAGGTAGTGTTCTGGAAAGTTTCAAGTAAAGATTATAGCAGTAGCAAGACCTTCAGCATGGGAACTGTTTCAGTTTTTGAAAACCGTCATTTTAGAATTAGAAAATATAACTATCAAAGTAATTTCAATTCTGACAACAATGCTGTCAACAGAAAAAGCAATTCGTCATTTTCTATGCCTCCAAAGCAAACCAGTGTACCTGGTCTCCCTCATTTTCCATGAGGTATCGCACATACTCGTATTTAAATGCATGCGGAATGTGCGAGTGAATCTGAAAAATGATGCTCATACGTACTACTTGATGACCCCTCTGGTATAATAAGATAATGTTTCGCTCAACATATTAAATGGATCTTTTTTTCAAAAAGTGGTGTTTTTCATGTGGGCTTATGATTTAATAGTAAAATCACTTTTGTCATCAACTTCTGAACGGTAATGTGTGAAACTAGTTTCTCAATTTTATAATGAACGTCTGTTGAAATTGGTGCCTGCTAACAGTATTATAAATAATGAGGATTCCTCCATATTTATTTAATTAATTAGAATTTGTAATTAGAAGATGTAATAAAAATATACACAAGATGGGAAGCATCTGGTGTATCTTACGGAGTGTGACTGGCACTCCAAAGCTAAGTGCAGACATTTCAAGGCTAAACAATAAGATGTCGTAGCGACGTCGGCGGAAATTGACAGCACCAGAGCTTACCCAGGGGTATGATGCGAAGACGGGTTAGCTACTGTGCACCGTATCCGACTTCAGCCTATGTGCTCCAGGCATCAGTAAAAGCACATTTTGTGCAATAGTCTCCATCTTAGCAACACGTCTGACGTTCGATTGCTTTATGTCCTTTTTAATTTCTCGTGAACATATGTATATTGTGACATACCGATATGTCACATGAAAATGAACTAACATTTATTTGTAGAATATATGGTGGAACATGCATTAGAAAATATCACGAGAGCTAGGGCCTAGCAACGACCGTGAATAAACACTGTAGTTTTTGTTTTTTGTAAATGCATTAAGAGGTGGCTGGATGCCGAAAGTAGAAAATTTGGGATTGGGCGAAGAAGTTTAGACGATCGAAAGGTCAACTACACCAAAATATAACGAACGTATGGATTGGCTGGGTGAGAGAAGGACGGTCAAATGTTATGAAAAAGAGGAAGGTAGTTTTAATACGAAGTCTTCGAGGGTGAATCATGCAGGAAGATTTCATTCTGACGGCATCGCGTTTCTGAACTGATCGTAGGTTCGTGAGAGGGAACGAGTATAATACAGATAGTCAGAATCGGGTTATCAGATCGTGAAATTTTAAGGACAGTAAATGATATTGCAGATATTGCATGTGGAAGTAATATTGATGCATAAGATTGGGACTTTGTCGGGAGTGGTAATCGAGTAATAGATTTCGGGACTATGTCATAGGTTGGGGAAGAGGTTTCTTGGGTTTATGAGTAGAGAATAGATAAGTTAACCGCGGTATAAAATTGTAAATTCAAAGATATCTTGATCAAAGGCATAACATAAATTCACTAAATGGTTTGCTAAAAAGGTAACAATAAACTTCGTTAAATTTTGTTCTTTAGAAAAGAAAGTGATCTTTCATTTAGTCAATCCAAACAGAAATGAACTAGGAATAGAATAATTCTATTTCAGATTCCCAGCTGCGCTGTATAGTCAGCGGATCCTATAATCCATTATAAAGGTAATAAGGATTATAATATATTGTGACCCATTGACCCAGCAAGCCGGACGCTAAGATCTTTGGCAGATATTAATGTAGAGAACATTTTGTATAGCTCAATATAAGTAGTGTAAAGTACGTAAAAAAACTCCACTACACAATGGGTAGAAATACAATCCCTGAAGCACGAAGTAAACATCTCGGCATAGTAATTCGAAGCAACCGTAGCTGGTCTTATCACGTAAGATATACAACACAGAAGGCTTGGAAAGCAGTTCATTTTGTTACGGGTATATTACGGAAACGTAAAAGTAACACGAAAATGCAGGCTTATTTATCTTGTGTTCGTCCCATAATGGAATACGGAATGGCTTGCTGGATTCGTCATAAGGATGGTCAGATTAGAGCGTTAAACCAAGTGCAGAAAAGCGGATAAATTCGCGAACAGACACAATGGGGAAAATGCCAACTGGGAAACAACTCGTAGAAATGCAGCATGACTATTAGCGTTTTCCATTCGTCGCACTAGTGCGCACTCAGGGCAGCTTTCGAGTTCTATTCGACCACTAGGGCACACCAATGCAAAGAACTGCGTGTTCCATTCGCACATCGACACGGACCCGGGGCGCCCTAAACTGCACTGACGATCGCGTCAGTGCAGCCCAGTGCACCGGGTCATTGTGAGGTTAGGTGCGGAATTTATCCATGTTGATTTAGATTCGTGGTGAAATGAAGGCAATTGAGGATCTTCTGTCACGCAGGGATACTTCGAATGATATATTATGTTTTGCAAGAAATGTCTTAAAATAATGTTTGTGGTTTACACGAAGTTCGGAAAATCAGATTGTGTTCTGCGAAAATTTAACCTTGAATAACTTCATATTAAGAAATCCAGTGCTATTTATAAACTAAAGTGTTTTAGGTACGACTCAATTTCGAAACGCTAATAAAGTGAAAATAAAAACAGTGACCCTTACAAAATCATTCAAATATATATGCCAAGAATTGTTTCTTGCACGCCCATGCACATACCAGCGGAAATGTTCATGTTAATATTTTTATTGTTTTCAGTAATCAAACAATTCTACAGAAGCCTTTCGGTTCAATATCTTGTATACTATATCGATCACTGGCAAATCTCGAAAAATGAAATTATTACTCATACGCATTTGAAGTTTTCGTGGTTTTTAAATAAAGAAATCACACGTTAATAATTTATGAATTAAGAAGTAAGAATTACCAAAAGACTGCATACAAATTACAACGACGATCGTAATTCAAAATTATTATTTTTCGAGTTCCATCAGTGTGACTGATGAAGAACAGCTGTGTATAATTTCACTGCGTAGCGTACAAGCACCGACTCAGTTCCGGAATCCATTTCATTCGTAGCTGCCCTTTACGCGTGTGGGGCAGCACTGTTGCGGAGCGATGACGTTTCTGCCCTTCACTAAGGTGGGTTTCAGTGCAACAAATGGAAAACGCTATATGTGTTCTCTTCAAGGCGCACACAAAACAAGAGGAATGGAAAGCTATCAGCGAAAGACTTGAAATACCTTACTTCTTAAGTAGAGCAAACATTCACACAAAACAAAATGCGGAAAGCAGAGAACAGATATAGGAAAATTCACCTTTGTCAATGGGACAATTGTTGATTGGAACTTACCTGCAGAGAGTTGAATTGGAATTTACCTGCAGAGGTGCTAGCGACATTACCCAGAAGCACACGATTTATGCATTGTACAGTTCTCAAGAACGCAAATGCAGAGTACAGTGATGTGCAGCGATGTGCAGTGAAGGCCAACAAAAGTGTGGACAAACTGAAATGTGTATACTTACTGTTAATGAATAAATTACTAGTTACCGGAGAAGCAGTGAATTGAAGTGAAGAGATGGGTACAGAGTAGAGATTTTATTTATTTTTATGCACTTATCTATTTGTGTTTTTATTTTATTTTCATTTGTTTCTTTGTCTTTATATTATTTATCGGTTTTAATATTTGTATGTATTTTTTGTTCTAACTTTTATTTTTTTACTTTTTTATTAACTGCCACCAAACGTACACTCATTTGCTGTAATAATTTATTATTATTATTTTTATTATTATTATTATTATTATTATTATTATTATTATTATTATTATTATTATAACACTACACACTATGCAGACATTACAAAAGCACTAGTCAACACCTTAAATCACATCCACGTTAAATAACAAACCTAAGCCCCCTTGGGTTTGCCTAGCACTGTACCTTTTGAGTAGGATGCGGAATACCTCCGGATATGCTTCCAAGAATCTCAAGAACATCATTTCCAATTAATTATGTATGGATTATCCTAAGCTCTATGCTAAGAGGCCAGAACCACTTTGTAGTCTCCTGATGGTAATCGAAAGTTTCAGCTATGTTAATTTTACAAATTATGGTCTGAAGAAGCTGTTCACGTGCAGTTCACGAGAAAAGAAGTCCCCTCCAGAATGCAGAAGATGGATCTCAGTTGATGGAAGACTTAGGAATTCAAGAGCTTTTCAGTGGAGATAAATTTAAGAGGCTGGGTCATCAGTCTCTTGAAACCGTAGATGAAAATTAAGGCCGTGTGCTATTAAGTCTTGCAAGTTATGTGCTGCCAGCAAGAGAAACATTTTAGAAATTATTCATTATGAATGAATCTATGCTGACCATCTATACTGAAGATCAGGGCTATACTTCTCTGAAGCTGCTCCAGGAAGAACACAATCCAATTTCTTCGAAACCTCAGGACCGAATTGAGCTGTGGAAATCAAAGAAGACGTATGTTCGCTCCAGCGCTTCCAAGTCACTCCATCGATATGAAGAGATCGACTAATTGGTTGAGAACCGTTGTGCTTTTTGATGAAACAAGACGATTTGTGCTGACCATTCAAGATCTGTTACCACTAATAACTACTGGCGATACATCATATACGAGAATATCAATGACAAAAGTCGCCTATGTAAGAAGGGCACCAAAGCTATTCAGTATATCTGCAGTGGATGTTCTGAGCAAGCACAGACTTTTTTAAATTTCCCTATTTCATAATTTTTATAAAATTTAATACGGTCAAATAATTCTGTTTGTTGAACGGTTTTATGGTTAATATACTTAGTCTGTGCTCTTAATTTTTATTTATTTATATGTTTACACGTAGAGTCTAAGAAGTCCTAGAGTTACCAATATTCAAAAATTAATTATGTGACATACATTCATAGAAGGGATATGTTTATCACGATAAATACTAACACTTTACGTAATTGACATTATCTAACTCTTGTTACTCATTCGACTCCTAGCCATGAGGCAGTTTGAATTGATGAGTGTTAGAATTATTACATTTCACGCATTTTCAAATAGTTAGATTTCTCAATTTGAGAAGGATGCTTATCAAAATCCGATGACCACATCAGTACCATTCCATCTTCAACATCTCACAACGTCTGTACACTTGCACATTTAGGGAAAAACTCATCAAGTTAACCTAACACTCTTGAGCAAATTTTAAAATTTTAGTTTTTAAGTACTTATCATTCATATTTGAAAAATAAGTACCTAAAAAATAATTCGAATTCCTAAACCATTGAATTAAGAACAGCACCGGTTTCCAATTGTTTGGCTTAACATATGAATGAATTGAAAGTGGACAGTATAATGGGATGGTATTATATACAATTAGCTATAACACTAAGATACCTCAATATAATTATTAAATGGGATGTGTGTTGCGGAATCCTTCATACAATATTCACGCGCCTGAATATAATTAGAACAAGTAAAATTTATTAATTTTCAATGCACCAGCATCTGTGAAAGAGAAACACCTAAAATTCACACAGAAATAGAACTGAAGCGTTGAATCTCTGTAGTCTAAGCTAACTAGAAGAGTTTACCCACAGTGAGGGGAGAGGATTCTGATAACAGGCCATCATTACGCGCATTTAAGCGTGTGCAAAAAGAATTCGTCCCACGTGCGCGACACAATTTCGTACACGAACACTGCGAATAGCGCGCGACACAGTTTTCAGTTTATACCTCAGTGATCGGGCACAGTTTGTTACTTATTGTATAAATTACAAAATTAATCACGGTTTTTGTACTTGCCGATTACCGCACAATTGAAGAATTCTTTAAATAACAGGTACATTAGGGCTAATGTTGAACTGCCTAAGAAAAAGACTTTAAATAGCACAAAAGCATAAAAAACTGTACGTTGAAAAAAGACGCGCCTGCCTACCACGGAGATCTCGAATCTGATTTTTCTGAGCTGATTGCTGCGATATTCAAGCGTTAGAGAATATCGAAAGTGGGGATGTATGTATGAAACCCCATGTGGTCTACAACACCACAACTCTTTGCTTCTTCAGGGAGACAAATCCCCGGGGTGGGCACTTTGGACTCTTTGGGCTTTTATCCTCACCCCCCCCCCTGACGTGCAAAACGCCGATGGGCTGACGTCCGGATCCAGCCGGAATCCAATTTGCCCTCGCAGCAACCTTCCCATACAATGCCTGGGTAAGGGCCGCCCTGCTAGCTCAGAGCTCCTAGCTATCCACGCTAGTACCGGAGTCTCGACAATGAGTCACTCACATGCGCCGGGAACAAGTTGCCTCCTCTATGCCGAGAGTATCGGGCCATTGCCACGACGAATCCGAGAGCCCAACTGGGGGCCACCTGAAGGCACTCCGAGAGAAAACTTATTTCAACAGGTTCTTTTACCGAGAAATTAATGTTTTTATAATGTATTGCATATTAATTTGTATCGGTTTGAATTAGTTTTATCGGGGCCCGCGCATGGCAGGGTGGCGCGCGCTTTCAAGGCATGCCAACCCCGAGAATGCAGCCACCGTAGCGGGCAGCCGCAGGGCGAGGCTGGGTGTGACGTCGCCCGGCGTATAAAAGGAGCTTGCGGCCACCAGAGTCCGGAGCTGGCCACAGAATCTCTCAGGGTAAGCGCCGCGTTTAGGTACATCCCTATAGCTGAAATACACCGCGGTTTACCAATGGCACTTCTCACAGATCACATGTGTGTGTGTGGTGTGGTGTGTGTGGTGTGTGTGGTGTGTGTGTGTGTGTGTGTGGTGTGTGTGTGTGGTGTGTGTGTGTGTGTGTGTGTGTGTGTGTTGTGTGTGGTGTGTGTGTGTGTGTGTCCTATAGCTGAAATACACCGCGGTTTACCAATGGCACTTCTCACAGATCACATGTGTGTGTGTGTGTGTGTGGTGTGTGTGGTGTGGTGTGTGTGTGGTGTGTGTGGGGTGTGTGGGTGTGTGTGTGGTGTGTGTGTGTGTGTGGTGTGTGTGTGTGTGTGTGTGTGTGTGTGTGTGTGTGTGTGTGTGTGTGGTGTGTGGTCTGTGTGTGTGTGTGTGTGTGTGTGTGTGTGTGTGTGTGTGTGTGTGTGTGTGTGTGTGTGTGTGGGTGGTGTGTGTGTGTGTGTGTGTGTGTGTGTGTGTGGTGGTGTGGGTGTGTGTGTGTGTGTGTGTGTGTGTGTGTGTGTGTGTGTGTGTGTGTGTGTGTGTGTGTGTGTAATTCAAAAAATTATTTCATTTTTGAACGCGCTTCATACGTACCCGACTTACGGGCGAAGAATAGGCAATTCCAAAAGTTTCCGGCCTAAGATAATCAGTCAATGAAGTTTATCAATGGGAAGATCTTCAGAGTAGTGTATACTACTATATAGAATTATCTTCAATTGTTGCAATGTATAAGTTTGTATCCGATATCTCATTCTCTTTGGTGGAGAGAGGTATTTGAGTTGGATGCGGTGCGAGAAAATCTCATGGTGTTCAGCTTCTTCGCAACAACGCACCTGTGCTTACTGCTCAGGTTGTAAAGAATGTTGTGAAGATCTATGGCTCCAAGGAGTTGGGCCATTTAATCTACAGTTCAGATTGGGCACTCAGTGACGCCTACCGTTTATCAAAACTAAAGGAAGACCTTTCGGAAAGAAAAGTTTCAGACGAGTTTTAGGGGAAAGAAGTAGTTTTTTACCATTTTGCGAACAAAACTTCAGAGTATTTTTTCAAAGGCCAATAAATGTTAATATACAGATGTAAAAAGTTGATTGAAGTGGAGGATGATTAAGTTGAAAAGTTGCATAATTTTTTTTATATAAAATATATGTTAACGAACCTGGAACCTACCACGTGTAAGCGACCCAAGCACCTACTAGAGTACGAAAGGAACCTAAGAGAGTGTAATGAGATCTAAACATGAACTTCGTACTTCTGTACATGCAATGCGCGCGCCGGCTTGCTAAGAACATATTGACTCTCTGTTTTTTTCCTTTTATGATGCAGGATTGGCCATAGATGCCCGTAAACGGTACTACGAATGGTCACACCGTGGTGGCGTGAACGTGTATTCAGAACACTGTCCGTGCGTTTAGAAAACTGCAAATAAAACTCTTGGCAGCTGGATATTGAGTCATTTGGAGAGAGCCGACATCCTTGGCATTGGGTGAAAAGTCTTGATTATAGGATAGGATCTTGGATAATCTTTTGTTGAAACAGCGACTTGCGCTCGATATTTGGACAACTGATATTTTGACAACTAGCTACGGATAAAGCTTTCTCTCCTAGGTATACTGAACATTGGCAAAATGAGTGGTACTGATTTGGAAACGAAACATTGTAAACCTTTGTGAGAATAAACTTTTGTTTAGTATAATTTGTAACTACTTACTTGGGACATTTCACTTTCGCACGCTTAAAAATATATTTATATTACACAAGGTTTAGGAGAATTCGCTATTTAATTTATATTTGGGCTTCTAGGAATTTTACCTAATGTTCGCGAGTGATATAGGCTACCTAACACTTGGTAACACTTCTGAGATTTTGACTTGAAAATGGCTACATGGAGGTTAAGATAGTCGAGAAACGTTGATAGTGTAAAATATCAGTTGAAACGTAATAGTCAGTGGAATTATTCAGAACTTCAAGAATGTACAAGTGAAAAAAAAAAAAAAAAAAAAAAACAGTGGTAAAACTCATGAGAAACAATTAAATTATCAACCATGATAATGGAGATTAAATTTGCAAAACAATACTTGTCATGCAGTCAGCCTCCACAAAATGTAGCCAGTGAACAGTGACTGCTGCTTTCCCGTAGAACAATAGTTTCCCGCCCTTTTCAGCACTGCCATTTGGAACGAACGGTTAACACTAGATGGTTTAAAATAAGCGTGCGCAGTCTAAAACTTGAAGGGCAACTACATTTTTGGACCCCCTTTTTCATTAAACATTTTTTTATTGACTATGTCATACTTTACAAGAAAATAAATATAACGTACTATAAGGAGAACACAATAAATAATACAAGGTGTGTTAGGAAAGAAATGTAATTTTTTTAAACAAATATATTGATTGAATATATTGTTACAAACGTTTAATACTGTTCGAAGTGGTTCCCTTGGATATCCACACTCGTTTTCCAGCTACTCTGTCACGCACGGTACGCATCCTGGAAGACCAACGGGGACCTCTGCTAGGGCTCTCGTCACGCTATCTTGGATCGATCCAATCGATCCAAACAGATTCCTTTCAGGGCGGTCTTTTTTTAAATTTATTTAGTGAAAAACTGTATGTGACATATGGGGGAGAAAATCATCTGCGCACGCTTTCTTGAGTTCCAGAATCCCTTCCCAACAATTTAACTATTAATAGTTGAAAGATGAATAATAATAATAATAATAATAATAATAATAATAATAATAATAATAATAATAATAATAATAATAAATTTAAAAAGCGAGAGATTAACTTTTCAAAAACTAGATATTTTCGTTGCCGAATTATAGAAAACTTATTTTTAACGGTAAAGTAACGAACAGATTTGATTTTTCTGTATTGTTAACAAAATAGAAACTCACCCTAAGCTTTACTATCACTACAAGCAAAAGGAAAGTTCAACAAAACGTGCGCATAGTGAAGCTACATTTACGTTCAGAAGCAAATCAAGGGGCCATCTCAGCATTTGATCAATGGATCAGGGAAACAGGACAAAAACCCGATCGAGATGGGGGGGGTCATTAACCCGGAAGCTGAAGTGCATTACTTTTTACTGGCATATTAAGTTTTTTTAAATTATATAATTAAAAAATTATTTTAAAAATTTTTTATTCATCATACTATAGTATGATGACTTAGTTTACATTTGCATTATATAATTAAAAAAGACTTAATATGCCAGTAAAAAGTAATGCACTTCAGCTTCCGGGTCAATGACCAATATATCTTGGTTTTGTTAAACATTATTTTTCTTTTTGACGATCAGTATAGTCTCTAACTGTATAGAAACAGTTTGGCAGCAGAAAAGATTTTACTTTTAACTAAAATTTGTGTACCAATTTTAATTGTTTAATTTCATCTGGCAATGCGTTGTAAAGTAACGTACATGTATTGTATGTGGATTTCTTGCAGTGAGCTGTTGATACTGTCACTTGATGAACATGATTTCTACGTCGAGTGTTGTAACTATAAATACCAGTATTACATGAAAATAAGTTCCCACCATTAAGTCAGTTTTGGCAAATACTACAGACTCGTAAATAAATAGGCAAGGTAATGGTAAGATTCCAAGTTCAATGAAAAGAGGCTTGCACGGATCACGTGGATGGGATTTTTTCATTATTCGGATAATTTTCTTTTGCAATCTAAATGTCTGGGCACTAAAGGATGAGCTTCCCCAGAATATCATGCCATATCTCAGGTCTTGATCCTCAGAAAGAGAAAGAAGTCAGCCGGAGCCATGTTCGGACTGTAGGGAGGTTGGGGCAGTGTTGTGAAGTTGTGCTTCATCTGATACAATTGGAAGCATTACTTTCCAGACACACCTTGCATATTTAATTTTTATTAAATTACAGGGATGTCAGATGACTTGGAGAGCCTCTTCCTCTACAGACGGATAACATTTCCCCAAAATTATCAGGATAAACGTGGAAAACAAATGGTCCGAACATGTTCAAGGGAATAAAATGTTTATTGCGTAAGGCTAAGAGTTCAAAGTTTTCAGGGGGGCATGCCTCATATGGTCCCCCTCTGCTTACACTAAAGAAGTGATGCTCGAGACAAGACTTTGCTTAAAGATCATGACGTAAGAGGTTTCAAATCTATAATTCTTTAATCCATCAAATGAGACATTTTCCCCCTCTTCATTATCTTATCAAAAACGTTTTTGAACCCTAGGGACTGAAAATAGGGTCATTTAAATGGTAATAAATGACCCTGTTGCTAAAGACACATCCAAAATTTAAATTTAATTAAGTTTTAATGAAAATATTTATTTCTAATCTCTTTCTGTCAAAATTATTCATCTTCTTTTACTTTGTTAGGTGACACGTCACCGCAGAGATAAATTATAGTATGAGACTTACTAACAATAATAAATATTATTTTTAACGTTTTTAATAAGTCTGAATACCCTTTTAAAAAATTATATGCGACGAATGTCCATGTTTAATTTGGAAAACTGACGGACACTAAGAAGAAATTGAGAGCACCCTAGAGGTTATTTAACAAATTAAAACATATTGGTTATGTACATACGCGTTGAGATGGCGACACATACCGCATTCCACTATTCTTTGTAAATCTCAAGGAACTTGCACGACCGATGCTCTAATGTGGGCCGTACAGTGTATATATTCTGATTTAAATGAAAAGCAATTTGAGCTATAATACGCTGAGATGCAGTTATCCAATCGAGATCTTCAATGTCAAAAGTTGTAAAGACTATCCCGATTGCATAAGGCGTTCAAGCTGATAACTGTCAATTGTCTACATTTTTAAATTAGTATATAGATGCTCTATGTAGTCTGTAGTCTGTGCAACACTCAGGCTCCAGTCCCCATGTTTATATAATTATCCATGGCTCAGGCAACGCTGGAAGATTAGTACATTCAAGAGGTTAGGAGTATTCGAGTGAATTTTATTTTTTAAGTGACTCTTTCGAGAAAATTACGTCTGTGTTGGACGGACACTTTATTTTACTCCAGCCCTTAATAAAATATACAGCACTAAAATCAAATACTAATGTCTACTAGATGGTATGAAATAATATTAACCTCGTTTATATTTTATATCACTTTCTACTTTATGTAAACTGTCTTAATTTTCAGGTATCCAATATATAAACGTGGAAGTCCACAGTTACGAGTGTTTTTACCCAATTTTTGGGTAAAACTAATTAGACCAGTTCATAAGCAACCTCCAAATGTAGTGCAATTTATTGTCTCTGTGGAGATGACCAAGCATGACATAAAGAATTACCTAGAAAAAATTTATAATGTTCCTGTAACTCAAGTGTTTACCCGGATTGTGTCAGGTTGTTGCCTTTTTGCTTTTGTATAGCATGTTATTAAACAACAATAACTTAATTACATGAAATATTTTAGGAGAAACACGCAAGGACCCACTAAGAGGATATGTTGTGAAAGATGATGACTACAAGTTGGCATATGTAACATTGGTTAGTAAAAAAATTTCTAATGTGATGTTAATTCAAAATATTTCCATTACTATGAATTCTTCAAATTTTATTTCAGCCAAAGGGGAACACGTTTGAGTTTCCAGAACTCTATCCAAAGCAAGAGGAAGGTGAAGTAGACAAAACCCAAAAAGAACTGAAAAAGCATTTCGAAGAATTTGTAGAAAAGAACAAGGATAGACCAGGTGCACCTGGATGGTTTTCCTTCTAATTGTGTAGAGATATCTTTTATATACCTGTTTCAAGTTATCAGGAAGTGGTAATTGGCCAACCGTAATGGCAAATGTAAATCCATATTCTAAGCATAGTCGTGCAGACTGGTCTAGGTTGCATAAAAAATATGATCCTTTGAAAGCTGGAAGTATTGATGGTACAGACACAGAGCCTCATGATCATGGCATTGAGAGAGCACTTGAGGCAGAGTATTTCCCGGATAGAAATGTGAAGGGTAACCCTGAGTGCACTTTATTTGTTGCAAAGTTGTCAAAATCGACTACAGAAAAATCATTGAAAAAGGCATTTGTATGTTTTGGTCGAATACGCAGATGCAGAGTCGTACGAGACATTGTGACAGGTTCACCTAAAGGATACGGATTTGTGGAATTTGAAGATCAATCATCAGCTTCAATGGCTTATGTCAGAAGTAGCAAACTTACTGTGGATGGTAACCTAGTATTTGTTGATTTCGAGTGTGAACGATTACTCCCAGGTTGGATTCCTCGAAGATTAGGTGGTGGTTTTGGAGGGAAAAAAGAGTCTGGACAACTCCGATTTGGGGGTCGTGCACGTCCATTCAAGAAACCTCTTGTACCAGGAACATCTCAACAAAGTGATGAAGGAAGAAGGAAAGATTGAAGCAGTGCAAAGTAGTTAATGTATAAAAATTTACCAATAAAGTTCTTTTAGTGGTTTCCTGTTACAATCAAATTCTCATTTTTTCATCAATATTTATTATAAACAATACATAAGAAAATTTTAGTTAATTACATATTAATTTTAAAAAAACGCATCACTTTGTTGTAACTTTCCAGAAGCCTAATTGATAATCATTTCCAGCACACACATATGGAAGGTGGTGATGCCATGAAATGTTTGTTGTTAGCTGCAAAGAAAAATAAATAAATAAAAAAGTTACTCCATTGTCAAGTACATTTAGACATGTCATAATTAAATTAAATGGCTAATGTTATTCAATTACTAGTTTCTACTGCAAGAGTTCTGTATGTATTGTTATTTATCCATCCACCCATAATAAAAATTGGAATATTATGCAAATGATCAGTATGCTCAATCTGATAATTTGACGTTGATTTTAAAATCTGAAAACCATCAAATTGAAAAATTCAGTGTAGACATATTTAGTTTTGTAAACATTCCAAATAATACTTGTAAGCTAGTTTCATTTCCTAAATATCTTAATTTTAGAAAATATGGTGATTTTTTAAATTATGAAGTTTAAACGCATTTTTCTCAAAACTCCTTTTCCCAATAACATACATTCAAATTACATAACTTCGCCAAACTTTCATATATTTTAAAGATTTTTTACACCAAATTGTAAGGAATTTAATTGTTTATAATTTGGCATAAATAACTATTTTGAAATTTTGCAATGGAGTCTCTTTCAGAGTTCTGCATCACATAAGATTATATCATTGATTATATATAATATGAAAAAGAATTAACTTTCGAAACACTAAACACCACAATTTAAAATTGGTATTGAGATTAGGGAAAACAAGTACATAATTAACTGCTGGCAACATTTTTTTACCTGCCCATAGTTTCCTACAAACTACAAAAGTAGACAATGGCTAAATCATACCTAAATATACATCATTGTTTCATACTTCACCTCTCCCACATCAGTCAACTCCACTTACAAGATTATTTTCCATCCACTCTTACAACTATATCGTTATCAAACAACCTACCTTCTTGTATGCACAACCCTCAATAAGTGCATTTTATAATAATGCAGGAAAGCGCACAATGCATAGTTTTATCTCTTTTCTTTTTGATAGCATAAGGAGGAAGTGGAAATGTTACATTCTCACTATTCAATCACTTTCTGGCTGCCTCTTTATCGCGTTTGCTACATAAGTTTAAAGAGAGTTAATAAGTGCATTTTATCAATTTAATTTCAAGTCAGTAAATTTCACAATTGCTCAATGAAACACTTCATTTTCCAATCTAACAGATGTTGACCTGAAATTTCACCAATATTTCAATTTTCAAATTTCCTCAATAAATATATTTTCCATTTGGTTACCAGTTTTTTTTCCTTTCTCTTATTTTAATATTTTTCTCCGTGATTTTTCTTCAATAGAGCTCATATTCCACCACTGAGATTGCAGAGGCATGTCTCGATTATTTCAGCCTCATTACTTGAAATCCCCATCAGTAAAATTGAATTGAACATATAACAGATTCATTCCCTTTTTGTAACAGTCGTTATGACAATTTAAGCCATATATTCACTTTAATAATTTTCTACTTGTATTTGCCATCAGGTACAAATTTAATTTATAAATTTTAATGTCAAAATATTCAAAACACTTTTCTCTGAAACCTGTCAAAATATTTTCTGTGATTCAACAAACACATTCTTTTTTTATTATAATACATTTTCGACTTGACTAAGTTTTGGAACAGAAACTATCACTGATACTCTTAATTCTTTTGTTTACATTTAACTTTTTTGTTTCTTTCCTTAATATTAATCACCTCATAACTTTTCTATTATCAGAAGAGTGCATGCCATTTATCTGTGAGATCCAGGAGTTCAAGACATTTGAAAGTGCTATATTGATTTATATTCAATAAGGATTGTGATGATTTAAATCCCAATTAAAATGTTTCACGAAAAACTATTTGAAGAACAATACAAAAATAAACTTTGACACATTGTTCTTAGGGTTTATATTTTTGTATAAAAACAATCTCGGCAGACATTGCAGTTCCCAAATTAGGTGAATCCTGATGTGCTCCTTCGTTCTCCATCCCTCCCAAGTGAGGCCATGGCCTGCTAGTACGAGTTAATAGCGGTTCGGGGACCCCTGTCCCCAAGGTCCAGAGTTTTCGCTTGTTACCTTCCTTTATGTGGCAAAATTGATTTAATTATTTATTCAGAATAAATTGATTTAAATCTGATGCAAAACTTGTTTTTTTCCTCTTCAAATATGATTTTCAATAAAACAATTTTTTTTAATCCCTAGGGTTACTTTTGCCTATCTCATCCCACTGAGCTCATTATTTTTTTATCCTCCTTAATTCTGTTAAATATTATAGCATCCAGCATCATGAAATGTTCAACTGATTTACTGTTACTAATTATTTTCTTTCTTTCGTTTATTCAGGATTCTGACTTTTATCATTTTTACGGTTTCTTTAAATCATCTAAATATATTCTTAAACTTTGTTTTTGGTTCCTGTAACCTCACTACATAATTTCCCATTTTTTCATTTATTTCTTGATCTAGTTTTTCATTTCTTTTTTAATTTTTTTTTTTAATTAATTTTTTATTTTTTGCAATTTCCTTATTTTTTTTTCTAGTAAATTCTAACACTGCTTTTTTTTTATCTTTGTATCATTTCTTTCCCTATTCATCAATTTTTTCTCTATTCTCTGAAATGTTTTAATAATTCTTTCATAACTTTCTTCATTATGTTAGCAATAAGATTAACACATTGATCATAACACAAATGATGCAACTATTTCCTATGATCAGTTTTTCTTGCAACCATAGCTACTCAAGCTCAATTCAAATGAATCCGCAAATAATCAGTGACCAAGGTTAGCACACATGTTTGCATCAAAAACACCCCATTCTCTATTTTCTTCAGACACTTGCAGGCCATTGCACTTAAAATGTCCAATTGTTTCTTTTCCTATCCCATTATCACACATCTGTTCACCACACAATAGTAATTTCAATCATCAGCATGTTAATATACCCACATTGCACCATTCCTAATCTTTTATCAAAACTAACAATAAATTAAAGTCAATCATATTTTGATATATTCCAGTATTCACCATGTCATGTTTTCCAATAGTGTTATTACTTATGTTTTATTATCCAGTGATAAATCAGTGATCATCAGGTTTTACATCTATTCCTTTTCACTTCATTTTATTAAATCTTTCAACGATTGAAGGGACTTTCTTACCTGTAAATTTGCTATTAATTGAGGCACATTAGAATTGAGACTCAACACTTTGAGTTGGTGATCTGGTTCCCCAAATGTAGCAACATAGGTATCGCTCAGAGGACAGCAACGCACAGCACAAGCGTTAGTGGTATGAATCATTCGTGATTCAACTGGATTTCTAGATTTTGAAGTGTCCCACCATGTTAATTCCTGTTCAGCAACTGCCACAACACACAGACTATTGCTTGGAGACCAATCTGCTGATAAAAGGGGTTCAGTTCCACAATCAAATGTCATAATTCTTTGTTGGGTATTTACATTAACTTGAATTATTTTCCCTTTCTTTAATGCTACCATTAGTTTGCCAGGCTCCTCTTGATGAAAACATACTGAAACCACTGAAAAACAATTTTAAAATATAAATCTTTCTTTTAAACCTTTTCCAACAAAAAGTTAGTGGGTTGTCTGACCTGCTGTTCGGAAATTCATTACAGCAAAGCATGTGTATTTGTCTTTTATTGCCCACAATCTGCACGTAGAATCATCACTACCTGAAGCAAGGTACTCTCCATCCATATCATAAGCAATGCTATTGATGTAGTATGTATGCCCTTCCAAAACCTGAAAACGAGTATAAAGTTTAAATACGCATGATTAAATATTTATTTAGGCTTAGTAAGGTGTTCATTGATACAAGTCTATATTTTTGTGTTACTCAAAACCAAAATCTTACTTGGATGGAGTGGTTGTTGGACAGATCACTTTCAAAGAGGCGTAACTGATAATCAGCTCCTCCAGTACAAAAGCTAACATGTTTTGGCAAAGTACTAATAGATGATTCTGGATTCCATGCAAGACAATCAGGTCTGACTTCATGGAAAAATTTGTGCAATACCTGAAAATCTATTTCTTCTTCCATTTCATCATCTTCCTCCTGAATAGAGCATACATACTTTAAATACGTTATTCGTGATAAATAAATTTAATTACGTCCTAAGTTAAGAAACACACCTGAAATTTTATCTTCCCCACTGAAATATTATTGAGAAAAGCAATACATATTAAATTTGGGGACCACTCGTACGGCGAAAACTCCGCAAACAAAACTTGATCCTTAAATTCTACAAAGAGCGGTGTAGCAGCGGGAGTGTCCATATTTTCGCCAAGTACTCTCCAGCAACAAACAAAATTCGCGCGCTTGTTTCGTACCTCTTTCTTTGACTTCTGGTTCACTTCTACAGAGCCAAATTCACATAAATGATATAACTGCGATTTACAAATTATGGCTTAAATCAAAACTCTAACATTTAATTAATTACACAACTAAACATAAGTTTTGGAAAAAAAACATAACCTCCACCCTGCCAATACGCCGGTCTGATGGCCAGATTGGTCCAGAAGAAGATTCAACGAAACAACGTACCAACGCACGCGCGAGCAATCAAAACTTCAGATGCGTGTATGCAGCATAGTGCATACATTAATTGTGTCAATAAATTGACTGAAAGGAATATTGTGAAAATACTCTGCAGTTTTTAAAACTTTTCTGTCATACTCTTCCCCTCAAATTCAGTTATTTCTAAACAACTGTTTTTTTTTTCAATTGCAAATGTAATGCAAACGCAGGGGCGTGCAGGACCCACATGGTTCTCACCGGTCTACTCACAGAGGGTAGTTTTATTGAAATATAGAGTGAATGCCTTCTTAGAATAGCAGACTGTACTTATGTGATTTCTTAAACGGTATTGATTAATTTGAGGTACAAACTACCCCTGCAAAATTATCAACATATCCATAACCTGTCATACATTTCCTTCTATTGGTAAACCTTATTGACTGGTGTGCACCAACTGTCAAATATAATATATGTTGCATTCTCATAATATTGCGAGAATTACGAACTCCTTTGGTGATATAAGTGGGCACCGATTAAAAGACTATTGTTTGTGATAAAGTGTATTTGGCTGCGGTATACGTGGCCCGTTATCATAAGGGTTTGAAAGTAATTGTTAGAAGCCTCGCTTCCAGCATCAGCATTGAGCCATCGCATCGCCTGCAGTTGTGCCGGTAGTAGTGTCCAGGTAGTGCCGGCGGAATTGCTGAAAACAAATGGAGATGTGACCAAAACATTGCACGGTGATTAGGCTTTGCTCCTTTTGTGCATTTAATTAGTTGAGTGTTTGAAAATTCAAAACTTTCTTACGTATTTTTATGATTACATGATATTCTTCAGATGCAGTGACACGTTGGATGAATAAAACCTTAATTTTATCCCTGATCTTACAGGTTTCATGGACCTAGCAAATTTTTCTTGCCGTTGAATTTTTGTATTTTACGACGTACAAAATTTTGAGGTAAAGTTCATGTGCCTATTTTCCGTTCCTTCTTTGTAGATGTATTGCCTTTAATTTAATGTTTCCCACTTCTATGTAATTAAGATACTTTCAAAGCAATTAATTATATTGCATTAGCATATTTCATTGTGTTTCATTTGTTTACATTATGTCAGCAGCACTTGCACTACACCGTTTATAAACATATATTAAACTGAAGTACTGCATTAATTTTTTTTTGTTTTATAATAAAATGTTCTGATGTTCTAGAATGTAAACTGATCAAATTTAGCTGGAATCCTTTGTATTGAGTTCTTTTAAATAATAAAAAGATTTATGAAATGATGTGAAGAACCACTGTGAAGTAATATTTTTTTTCTTGTGCTCAGACCATGGAAGCTGACATTGCTGTTGTAGCAGCTGATTTAGCTCGAGCTGTTGAGTTAACAATGGACCCAGCTGTACCCCAACAACAGCGTATGGATGCATATACTGCTTGCGAGCGTTTTAAAGAAACTTCTCCTCTCTGTGCTCAATGTGGTTTCTATCTGGCTCAGTGTAGTACAATGTCCCATTTTGTGCGACACTTTGGTTTGCAGTTAATGGAACATTGTGTGAAGTATCGTTGGAATCAAATGTCACAACAAGAAAAACTATTTATTAAGGTATTATTACTTGTATTTTTGTGCACGTTTCATTTGAGTACCTAGTTGAAATCTTAACAAAACACTTGCCTTTTTGTTCTTCTTCCTTTATTTTTACATCGTAAAATACATCGTAAGATATAGTAAATTTTCCTACAGGGTTGTTGTGCACCTAGAAAGGGCAGGGATTATTTTGTCCCGGGAAAAACTGGGAAAGATCAGACAAAAGAACAAAATTCCATGGAATTTTTTAAGCCAACCTTCCTAACTTGCGCTGTTGGATTTTACCAACTTTTGCCTTTTTGATGGTATTACTTTCCAGAGTGACATTTTCACTTATCTCATATCTTCTCTCACAGCCAAGGGAATATTGAGTGTGGATTTTAAGTGAATAAGGTGTGTCTCATCGATAACAGGTTGGAGAGATTGTTAGTGGTTCAGTGTCATGGGAAGGGGTTCAGAGCCAAGGAGGAATGGAAGTTACAAAACGCATGATCCATTATGTGAGAAATGCTTGTAGCCAATATATAGATAAGCTTGAAGAAATGGAAAACAAAGACGCTATAAGAATTAGTTGAGACCTGGAAAAAAGAAAGGCGAAAGAAAGACTGTGAAATTAATGAGAAAAAAAAGATGAATTGCGACTGAAGAAGCAAATGCAGAAGAAGTTCACAAGGCAATGAGTGTTTTGAATAAATCATAGTTTCATTTTAGTTTAGAAAGGTTTATGTTGTGTGATAAATGACCATCAATTATTTATTGTTAATTTAGTTTGAATTATTTGTGATAGTACTTAAACTATGAGTCAAAAAATGATTGTTTTGTTGAGATGAAATTGTTCATATATCTGTAAAATATGTCTTTAAATAGTTTGAAAATATTTTCTGTACAATATTCTGACTGACCTGGAAAACAAGATTTTTGCGTATGGAAAACCTGGAAAAGGCAGGGAATCACAAAATTATCCAAGTGCAACAACCCTATCCTAGTAATAAATAACAATACAAGTATTTAGTCTAGTGTTAAATTTACATAAAATAAAAATTATACAGTGTTCTTTGTAAATTCATCACAGAATTAATCTAATGTATCAAATCCTTAATTTTATAAGGACATATCTAAATTAGTCTACATCCTAGCAAGGGAAAGCTTTCTAATAGACTTAAGGACAGTGTTCCTTCTCCCTGAGATCACGGCATCGACAAAGCTAAATCACATCCGAGAAATGAATAAAAATTTAAAGCAAAATTTAGGCAGAATTTTATACAACAGAGGCAAAGACAAACCAAAGTTGGATGACCGCAAATTACGAAATGCATCACATGTAGTCATGTAGTCACAAAGCTTGCAACACATGGTTTCTGTATGTATTTAATGTATGTACATTTAAAGGATGTATGGTGTCTACTGGAACAACTTTTCAATAGAAATTAATCATCAAATATTGTCTTAAAAATTTTCAATTAAGTTTGTTATTGTAATATGTATTTAGTCATTATGTGTCTCATAAAGGGGAATTGGCCTCGGCGCTGTTAGATCCTGGGATGTCCTAGTCAATCACTCAACAGTAATCCTAGTCAGTCACTCAACCAGGAACCTTTGGTTAATGACAACTTTTCAATAGAAATTAATCTTCAAATATTGTCTTAAAAATTTGTAATGCAATTTTGTTATTGTAATATTTATTTAGCCATTATGTGTCTCATAAAGGGGAATTGGGCTCTGTGCCGTTAGATCCTGGGATTCCTAGTCAGTCACCCAACCAGGAAACTTTCGATTAATGACATATTTTTCATGGTTGTGGCCTTTTATTACAACCATTCCAGCATCTGCCTGGATGACCAAGGGAAATCACAAAAACTCTAGTCGGGATGGCTGGTGCAGGAATTGAATCGAAGCCTCGCAAATGCAAAGCCACTGCGCTATGCCCTGTGTCACTTTGCTTGGTTTATTATAATTAACACAATTCAAATTTTAATCAACATCTGTCTCTATTCTGTATCGTTGTAATTAAACATTGAAATGTTGGTCAAAATGGATAAAAGAATATGAGCCTTTGGATTGTTGGGGTTTATAGCTGACAGTTTTTACACTAGTGAGGATCTCAGAGTAATTTTTCAATTTTACATGGGATTTGTATTATAAATATGATTCAATGTAATTTTTGCAACCCTTTTTGTTATATCCATCATTACATTTGTAAAATTAAATCTAATAAATTGCTGTGCTGCTTAATTTGGCTTGTTTGCAAAACCATAGAGCAAAACTTCAAATTAAAATTATTTTTATTTCATTGCTTTTGCTTGTGGTTTATTTTATGTTTGTTTACTCATTACCCCTCCCCTTTGTAAAATGCACTCCCAAACCTCCTCACTTCCTGTGATGCCTGTGATGTTTTTTTAAACTCTTCCTATCAACAATTTTTCACAGAAGTTTGTTTCTTGTTTTTATATATTTTTCAGTTTCATTTAGGTTGGTTTCTTGTCAAGTAAATAACATTTTTTATTACAGGAAAATGCAATGAAACTTCTTTGTAATGGTATTGAGCCATCTCTTCAGGAGCACAACCACATGAAAGATGCTATGTCTCGGGTTGTTGTGGAAATGATCAAACGAGAGTGGCCTCAGCAGTGGCCAAGTTTGCTTGCAGAACTCAATAATGCATGTATGCGTGGGGAAAGCCAAACAGAGCTAGTATGTTTTGTATTTTTACGGCTCGTGGAAGATGTAGCCCTTCTTCAGGCATGTCAATTTTGGAAGTCCTTTTTTGAATGTGTATTGAACTTCTCATGTTGGAAGAATTTTAATCTAATATTTTGTTTAGACTTTGGAGTCGAATCAAAGGCGAAAGGATATTTATCAGGCTTTGACAAGCAACATGGAAGAAATATTCAGTTTTTTCCTTTCTCTTATTCAAGATCACTGCAATAAACATAAAACTAAAATTGCTGCCGGACAGTTTCAAGAAGCTGCAGCAAATGCAAGAGTTGTGCAGGTAATGTAATTTCCAGATTTGGGCAATAGTTAAAAAAATAAATTAAATTAAATTCTCTTACTTACAAGTGGGTAACGTAGCTTAGAAGGTTAGTTGTGCAGGAAGGAGGTATGATGAGTTGCATAACTATGGAGCGTGAATTTAATGTATATTTTATCCCTGTGTGTATTTTATTTATAATGTATATTTTATCCATTAGCGAAATATTTCCTTGATTATTCAAAATTAGTAATTGTATTATTAGTATGTGAGTATTAATCCAGATTTCTTTTTTGTTAAAATATTTAATTCCGTCTAAGCATTACATTAGTTGTATGCTAAAAGTGATGTTTATTTTGGTCAACTGACATGATAAACTACTAGTGCTAAAACAGCACATACTGTCTCATTCTTAGTAATGGTTACGTAATATTATACCGCAATTTCTGTCCATATCAACATATCTCAGTCAGTTGGTCCATGCGGCAGTGGGTGCTGGCAACAATAGGCACCTATTTTCTTATCAATTCTTTCTAAAATTGCCATTCTTGTCATAAGTGAAACTGCTAGATATGGCAGTTTTCATTGTTGTGGTTTTATGAAAGTTCTTAAAAGGCATTCTTTATGGAACACTATTGCTTCTGTTATGAATACATAAAATTGTTTTTTGTCATCTCTCCAAGTGTATTCTAAGTTCACTCTTAAATTTTTCATTTTCTTTTAAGATTTACAACCAAACAAATCCTTAATTAATCTCTTCATAATTAATGTCTTCAAAACTGAAATTAAACAGTTATGGATGTCCCGGAAAGCAGTGAAGCAGAAAGCCTGTTAAAACTTTCCATTTTTGCTGCCAACTTACCTTCGAAAACTGTTTCAACTTTGTCCATATGTTTTTGAAAAAGTTTAAATAATATGAAATAGTAAATGAATGAATATTATTATAAACAAATTTGTAGATATGGTAGTTTAGTATTACTCACTTCTAGTTTGCCCTTTCATGTTGTGTTCATTCAAATAAACATGCAATTTGTGGCAAATACTACAAAAGTTTCCAATGCTTAGAGCTAATTCTATCAATACAAAAAACAAACTTTAAGCATATGATAATAAGTTAACAATTATTACATCACATTACTTATCTTTTTATTATTATTATTATTATTATTATTATTATTATTATTATTATTATTTTTTTTTTTTTTTTTTTTTTTTTTTTTTTTTTTTTTTACATAAATAATCTGTGTAAAATTTATCTGCTTGCTAATCAGAGAACAATGTGTTACAATACCACCTCAAATGAAGCGCAGGAAATTTGAATTTACCATTTCAGATTTTTTTCCACCTGTCAAAAATACAGAGAGTGCACTAAAAGTGGACCAGTACCACTTTCTTTCCAGTTCTTTGCTACATATATGAAGAAAGAAAAAAAAAATTGGAGTTGCTTCTGAGAAAGTAATTAATTAAAATTTAAAAACTGCCAATGTTTAATGTGAAATTAATATAAAAAAAAACAAAAACAAAAAAAAAAGAAATGAAAAAAACTCATTTTCAAAAAATTGAACATAACCTTATTTGATGATCATTTTTTGATCAACACTTTTCATTAAGAAAAAAATTTTCATCCTAATTGTAATTGTACGAAGGCATCAAAAAATTTGTGAATTTTTACAATTTTTGAAAAAACAGACATTTCAACGAAAACGAGGCCTGCAAAATTCTCTTACCCATCCTTTACAATAACCAACATCAAAATTTAATCAAAGAATTTGGTGTCATTTTTGAAAAAAATTGTTTAAACAAAATTAAAAATTGCCCATATGTTAGGCAAAATGTCAGGAAAACTTCTCAAATCTTGAAACTAATTGTACATGTCTATATTTTAAAATCTGTCTTTAAAGAACAGATTTCATTAAGAAAAAATAAAAAAACTTGTCTTTAATATTTTAGTTGTAAGAATACCCTGAAAAAAGTTTGAATTTTTGCAATTTTCGAAAAATTGGGATTTTAATGAAAATGAGACTTGCACCATTCTCTTAATTGTCTAGTAGGCAATCCGACATCAACATTTTATCAAGAAATTTAGTGTCATGTTTTGAAAATGTCCCTGGGTCTTTATGTAAAGTACCTCCCAAAATTAAAATATTTGTTTCAAATTCAAGGGGCTGCAATTGAGGTACTATATCAATTTTGGTGAAAATTCTACTTACGGTTTAGCCACTAGTGTTGTCCACTAGTGTGTCATTCACTAATGGACAGAAGTTTTGGTGTCAATTGATTTTTCTGTATCAGGGACCTACGAAACATGGATTCTGATGTCATGTCGTGTTAGAGGAAGTAAGTTACTATGTATATGAACAAACTTTTTATTACTAGGGCCTGGCAATAAGAGTTTTTCTGTTGCAAATTCACTGTTTTTTCTTGCAGCATCACAATACTTTCTTAAAACTGCATAAGCAGTAACGAGAAAGTAAACCTTTTGGTTTGAAAAGAATTATTTCTTAATGCCTAGGCCAAAGAAGTTTTTACCATTATGTGCATTCAATGTTCACTTTTATTGCTAATTGAAAATTTAGTGGTGCTTTCTTTGAGCTGTTATTACACCAGTTTCCTGTAAAATGATTTGTTGCTTAACAGTTTGATAAGAAATATACGCTGAGATACTGAATTCATTTTGAACTGCACATAGAATGTTTTATTTTAATAGAATTGTGGAAGGTTTTGAGCATTATCTGCTTTCACTGTGTTCTTTTATTGCTAATTGAAAATTTATTGGTGTTTTATTGGAGCTCTTATTTTGTTATTACACCAATATCCTGTAAAATTATCTGTTGCTTAACTATTTGATAAGAAATGTGCACTAGGATATTGAATTAATTTTCGACTGCACTTAGAATGTCTTATTTTAATCGAATTGTAGAAGGTTTATAAGGATTATAAACTGGCTAATAATTCAAGAACAAAAATATTAGAAGTATAAAAAAGTAAAAGTGTTTGTTGTCTGTTCACCAGCAAAAATACTGCTGAACAAAAATACAAAAAAATGGTTTTCTAAAAAGGTAGCACATACACTGCTCAAGACAAGAAGTAATGTACTCTTGTAAAACTACAATAAATTAAACATTTTTACAAAAGCAGTCTTCATGAATACTGCGTGGAACAAGAGTTCTTTACAAACCAAGAATATCAAAAAAGTGGCTCTTCCAAAGAGCAGCATGTGAATAGCAAATATTTAATGTTGGATCCCCTCTTCCTCGGAGCCTTGAGGTTGTGAGTGCGAGAAATTATTTGGTATGCACATTATGAGAATAGAGAGAAAATGTAATCAATTATTTGCATTTCATGTTTGCAGAATCAAATATTTGCATTTTCTAGTCGAATTTGAAACTGTTTATGGATTTTTCCCAAGTTCTTGGGTAACTTAACAAAACCAAAGACACCTGTCTCAAGTCCGCACAATGTATAATTGGGAAGAATGTTTAATTTAATTTTTTTATTTTGCACTCACCTTCTTTTAAGTAATGGAAATAAATTAACTGGATGGAGATTTTTATTCTCATCTAAGTTTATACTATTTTGCTTTGATGATTTGTGTCAAAAGCTTTTTTTCTTGTTTTTATTTTTCTTAAGTGTTTGTGAAATTTGATTTAATTTATATCTACTACCATTGAAAAATTTCACAAGGTTTTTGTTGGATGTTATTCCTGCTTTATTTAATACATTTTGTGTATTTAGTTTGATTGACATAGGTACATTTTCACAATACATTTGTCACTTAATTTTACATTTCAAAAACATATAAAATTGTTTTATAAAATTGTGTATTCCTTTTTGTGAATTCTTTAATACATGATGGTAATTGGTAATCTTTACTGATTTGTTCTTTCTGGAATTGTTTAAAATACTATTCCTTCTGTTTTATCATAAATTCATTGGATGCATGAAGAATGCAATTGCAAATTTTAATTTTAATTTTCCTTTTAATTAAAATTACTGTTATCTTAATAACCATAGCTTTCAGTAATTTCAAAAAATGTAGTTTTATAGGACACACGTTATTCTCGTTAGGTCATTTCCAGGGACCGTGATTAGTAGTCTTTAATTTCTTAAGTTTAAATATGAACAGTCTGTAGATCTGAGTTGGAGAAAAGTTTTGACTATCACTGATCAAGCTTTTGAATACATTTATGTAGAATAGCATTTCTATTTCTTGAAGGATTTTATCATTGGTTTGATGAAGGATTTTTGAAAAATAAAAGCAAAATATTGGAATTATATATTTAATAAATGATCTGTGTTTGGTAACTTTTGGCTTAAGAAAATTATATTTCTTACAAAAACTTAATAATTCATAGTATTAATTACAATTTATAAATAAATATTAGAGAATTATTACACTAGTCACTTTTTTGTGAGAACTATATATTGGAGCACTCCTGCATCTATTTCAGCTGGTTAATAGTTTAAGTTAAAAGATGTAAGTAATACTATGTTATGTGTTTGTATTGTTTGTGTTAGCAAATTCAATTTTGTGTCAATATTTTTTGTACAGGAAAAATGTTTGAACAATTTTGTTTTTCATTACTTAAATCTTCTAGTTTTATAGAACTCGTTATCCGTTGACTTTCACTTGCCATTATGCCAGGACTTAAACATGAAATAAACAGATCCATTTTGAAAACTCACTAGCTATTATTTCTTTTAATGTGGTGTAAAATTTAAACTCTCTTTTAGTAGTGTAAAGTGCCTTCTGTATGTATTAATGAGTATATGTATGAATTTTATAGGTGGTGCTGTTGACTCTTACGGGATTTGTGGAGTGGGTTTCTATCCAACACATTATGGCTGATGATGGACACTTACTGCAGATATTGTACCTTCTTCTAGACCAGGAGAGTTTTCAAATGGAAGCAGCTGAATGCTTGCTTCAGGTATTTTTGATTTGTTTCCATGTCTAAAATGTTGTTACATCTATAATATTTTTATTGAAAATGTAATTGGTCTTATGAACATTTTATAGATAGTCATGCGAAAAGGCAAGGTTGAAGAAAGGAAGCCCCTCTTAGTATTATTCAGTGAAGATGCAATGCACTGTGTTTTTAAAGCTGTTGGGGATACATCAAATGGAGTGGTTGATGAACGTAAATATTGCTTCTTAAAAAAATTGTGTCAGGTAAGAAATTTATCTTTGAAAATCAAAGAATCGTGAATCTCATAGAATGATGAATTAAAGGGAGGATGAAGTTCTCTTGAAGCATAGTTTCTGTTTTGTGAGAAATTTAAATGCCCCATTACGTTCTGATGTTGCTAAAACTTCTGTAATATGTTAAAATTTCAGCTTCTTACTGGTCTGGGTACACAGTTGTGTACACTCTGGGGAAAGGATGAAGGAGTATCAGTTCGACCTCCATGTTTTTCTGATTATCTAGAAGTAATTTTGGCATTTACACGTCATCCTAGTTTAACACTATCTCATTATGCGAATTCTTTGTGGATGGCATTTTTCAAACATGATCAAATTTCCAAGGATCCTGTCTTCTTGACATTTATTCCTAAATGGGTGCAAAGCACTGCTCCAAAAATAATTAAGGTGAGGTTTCAAACTTTCCAAATTTTCTTTTCTTTTTATTTTTTGTAAAGTATAAAAATTATTAACTGAGCGAGTGTTCATTTAGGTTAAGATAAAATCTTGTTAAGAAAATGTTGTTTCTAGTGTGTTACACTATTGGCTTTCTGAAATCATTTGTACATGTTTAATTTTGAGCAAATTGCTCCATAGGTGAGCTACCCATCTGTTCGCAGTGGAGCCATATCAGATACAGCAGCTTACACTGTAATAGATTATGATAGCGAAGAAGAATTTGCTGCTTACTTTCATCGATGCCGTAGTGATATGTTGGATGCATTTCGGCAGGCAACTCTTGTTGCTCCTTTAGTCACTTTTGCATATGTTGAAGAGTGGCTGACTATTCGCATTCAAAAATCAATGGCAGAATTATCTGTTGAATGCAATTTATTACATCCCACATTTCTTGAATGGGAAGCACTCTCTCAGGTAAAAAGTTTATATCATCAGGACTAGACTGAATATCAATAAATTTTTGTTCTCTGTGGGTGTTTATATCAATAAATTTTAGTTCTTTGTGAGTGTTTCTATTAAATTATTGAAATTAATTTTTTAAGGTTTTTTAATATACTTTTTATATTTTTGAATCGTAAGTTTGTGTTGAATAAGTTCTGGAAAGTATTCAGTTAATGTAATGTAAGGATTTTTTTGTCTTCATGTTTTAGGTGTTGGAGAGCATATTAAGTCGCATTTTGCTCTCTACAGAACGCCCAAGTGTTGGATCTGGATTGAGGCTTCTGGACCTGTGCCTTACATATGAGCCTGTGGACCCCCTTTTACTGTCAACTCTTTTATCGTGCATATCGGCTCTTTTTGTGTTTCTGAGTATGTCTCCGGCTGAGAGCTCTGCTTCATTATTACCTAGAGTTTTAGACAAGATATTTGCAGCCCTGGTGTTTAGTGAACCTGGACAGACCAAGGAAAGCCGCAGCCGAGCAGTAAAAAATGTTCGGAGACATGCAGCTAGCCTAATGGTGAAAATAGGTCAAAAGTATCCATTATTGCTGTTACCAGTTTTTGAACGAATTCACGCAACCGTGCAGAGTCTAAATAGTGATCCTAGCCAGTTGTCAAAAATGGAAAGGGTTACTCTTCAGGTGTGTATGAAAAAAAAGTGTTGAGAAGTAGTTTATTTATTATTGAATTAGAACAAGAATTAATGCTTAGATGTATTATGAATTCATCTCTGTGGAAGATTGAGATGCAGTAGAACTCATTTAATAAAATTCCTCTTTACAGAATTTCTCAGCTAATGAAATAAAAATGAACTGTTCCAAATATATTGCCCTACAAAGAATGCATTTGAAACCTGCTAAATAAAACATTCCACATAATAATACCTAATTTTTCAGTTTCTGAATCAAAGTTTTACTTAAGTTAATAAATTTGATAAGGAATTACAAACATTTTGCTGTTTTACTGCTTTAAAGCATTCTTTAGTTCTAAATATAGGAATTCAATGAAAGGACTTTTTGCTTAGCCATAGTGGCAGCTGGTGCTCGAACAAGCGGGAGCTTGCAACTCCATCGAATTATGGAAATATAATTTCTAAAATCCACAATTCTAATATATAATAAAATGTAAGCAATTCATGTAAGTTAATTAAAACTAAATTTAATAAATATCTGTATGGAAATACTACTTACATATTTTTATGCGTAGTGTCCATGCCAGAAATATTCACCTCCCACGCGCGTAATTTTGGCTTTGATTTCCAGTGGGCACTGAAGTTTTTGTATTAGTTATGCATTGAGACAATTGACATTTATAGAATCCATACAAAACAAAAAAGAACACGGTTTCTAAAAAACTTTGATTGCACACCAGCATTTAGCAACAAGTACTATTGTTTGGTCACATTTTATACAAATAAAATTATTTTATTTTGAAAACTTCTACCCTGTTGCTATAATGAAAGATTTACACATTTGTATTCACAACAATGTCTGCAGACTGCTGGCAGACTGGTTGCCATGAGGCCACGAAGAAGCACAACTGTGAGAGAGAGGAAGGGACTTCCTTCCAGAACAACCAGTTGTACACAAAGAACTCATCAAATGTTTGTTTGAATTAACAAACCTAATATCAAATGAAAACAAATTCTCCAAAACAATGCATTAAATACCATCAATAATTGAACTTGTTTTCTTTCAATAACATGCAAAATTCATAAAATTAAGTTGTGGCTTCAGTCAGACAAAGACACAATATTAATATTCCCTTCGGACTGCCTTGGATGTCACCACAGCACTTACTGATAAGACCTCCCACCACCTGATTGCATCACCAAAGGCTCTATGTTGACACTGGTTAAGCGTAGGGCTAAAGAGTGAGGTGCAATACCTGGTAGAGTACCAGACACTGGAGAGAGCACCAGTCAGTCTCTCTTGGGTTCCAAAATAATTTCATATACATTGATATTGCTGCAATATCTTGAATAATGAATGTAATTAAAAGGAAAACGTATTTTCCTAAGATATTATAAGATCTTTTTCGATTTTCTGGTGATTGTGCAAGCTAAGCACAAGTCGCCCCTGCTCAGCCAACTGCTCATTGCCCAGCATCACTTTGCTCTTCACTGTTGCAAAACTTGCAAGAAGACAATCACTGTGTGTTAAAGTATTGATGTGTTTGTGAGATTTGCTGCACAGTACCTGAATGCATTGCTTAAGTTTTGCATATTTCTAAAATACATAAAAAATGTATAAGTTAATCCATAAAAATGGCAACTGGTGAAGAGAAAGGCGCTTTCAATAAGTGAGAAACTCACTATTTTAAACAAAATCTGGACTGAAACGGGGCAGAATAACAAAAAACTTCAAAATTTCAGTTGCTACCATAAACATTGTAATTTATAAGTGGGAATATATTTTGAAAAATTTGGATTCCCAGTTGCTACGACAAATACTGATGATGAATTGGGTAGTGTGTCATGGAAAGAGGTTCAGAAGCAGCTGACAATTCCATCCTATTCCACGTTTAAAATTTATTTGAATGAACCCAGCCACCCACTGTACAATGTTTATTTGATTGAAGGTAGACAGCCATGTGAGATCGGAGGTATCATGCAGATTTTTGAAGAAATTACTGCAGAAAGATAAGAACGAGGGAATAACCAGAATACTCATCTGCTGAAGTTTCAAAATATCTGGATAAGTTTGCAATGACCTTGTCAACCCTGACCAACATTCCATAAGATGGGCCTCCATACTTTGCACTAATTTTCCGTTGAAATGCAAATAAAACAATGTAGACAACCTACACTGGATAATTTTTTCAAGAAAGTTTAATTTTCCATTTAATTACATAATGTAAATAAACATTAAAAAAAGCAAAATCATTTTTATGGTTATTTTAGTAAAGAAAATCTTTAAGTCTCAACAATTTTTTATTAAGAGAGTTCTACTGTATATAATTTCATTTATGAATAAGGGGTCTATATTTGCTGCACCGTGATGGTATTCATTTTACACATTGTACATTCTCTGTTCTGTTTATGTTATAACGAATGAAACCTTTTGTGAAAATGGAAAACATTTTTTAAGTACGCCTTTGTAAATTATTATCGTTGCAAAATATGCAACAATACTAATTATTATTATTATTATTATTATATTGTTGTTATTATTGCAAGAGTTGCAATTTAATTATACGAAATAGAACCAGTTGTATGGTTTTCTTATTTCCATTTTACTCATTCTTTAGAATTTTAGGTGAATCAAAATGTTTGTATATGCAGATGATACCCTAGAGTGACATCTAAATGATGTGACAATGCAAAGCAATTTTTGTTGTTTCCCACTTTTATCTTCTTTCCTTGTAGTTAAATTTTAGAAAATTGCCTAATTTACAACACAGCTTTGAAGACCTTGTTAGTTCGCTTGGTTAAGCTCTGTACTGAAAGGTAGGAAAATCTTTGTCATCCCTAGCAGATTTTCTTTCCTTCCATGCCTCAATCAAATGACATCTAGGCTGAGATGGATACTGAACCATCTTCATGAGACAGCGGTAGCACTCTCCGTAGATACTGTTCTCTGATGTGAACTTCTGTATCCTTGTCAACCAGTGATAATGAATTGATCAGTGATGAAATTTTCATTTCATAATGAACCATTTAGTTATAAAAGAATTGAATATATTGAACAATGCATCTCAAAGTAAAACGTTCTAAGTGATGTTACAGATATAATTTGTCCTATTTATTACAGTTTTATTTTAAGGTTAGGTTTACTCAAGTAAACATCAGTAACAAAAGTGCTGGCCTGCCCCTGAATAATATTGCTGATTCTAGTTAAGTGTAGATGTTTCCATCAGATAATGGAGAGAACAGGTTTCCCCTTTTTTCAATGGGGGCAATCTTCTGGTTGGGTCTAATCCCCTTCCTGCCTGCCATTTGTCAGTGCGTGAGGGAGCTACCTGGGATTCCCTAGGGATCTCCACCACTTACCTGGTAACTCTTCCCAGAGGAGCCCATTTTTTGCTCCCTGAGCTTTGAACCGATGTGGTCCTAAGCCCATCTTGCCCACTATGCACTTATGCCCCAATACCTGTACCCTGTGCACTCACACACACTCACACACTCACACACTCACTCACTCACTCACTCACTCACTCACTCACTCACTCACTCACTCACTCACTCACTCACTCACTCACTCACTCACTCACTCACTCACTCACTCACTCACTCACTCACCACCACACACACCTCACTCACACTCTCACTCACTCACACTCTCACTCACTCACACTCTCACACACACACAATTACAATGGTACATGAGGTTCTGCAAATGAACCCCACATCACAAACACTGAATGAGGTAGGAGACTGGTCAACCCAGATGTAATGGACACTTGCCTCATGCAAGGTCCTCCAATGACCAGGAAGGACAGGATACTTAAAAAAAGGTGATGCATGAGTAGTAGGAAAGCCAATCATATCACAACCCAAGTATGAAAATGTCCATTCTTACACAAGACTCAAACCTGTGACCTCCTATATCATGCTTGTTTCAGCACTTCTGCCTTAGCGATTGCAGTCATTTTGGTTAGATCTATCATGTTATAGTTATAATACATTTTAAATACACTTTTTGCTCTTTCAGGAAACTCTTCTGCTTCTAAGTAATCATTTCTGTGATTATGAGTGCCAGACAAAATTTGTTGAATTACATTTCATTTGTTGCTCTTCCAGGAAGCTCTTCTGCTTATAAGCAATCATTTCTGTGATTATGAGCGCCAGACAAAGTTTGTTGAGGAAGTAATTGGCTCTGGAGCGTCTCAGTGGCTATCGATGGGATCCGAAGCCTTTATGGGTCCTCGAGAATTTATGGCTTTTGTGGGTCTTGACAGGCCTCCAGTTGAACCTAGCAGCAATGATTTAAATGGTTAGTGCTTTTTCATTATTTTTATTTTCTAATGAAGCGCTAATTATTGTGCTTGAAAGTCCTTTATGTTTATGCTGACACATTGGATATTTTATTAAATATCAGACTTGGTGATAGCCTCAATGTAATTTCATATATTAGCTAATACTTATCTCAAGGTTGAAATTTGTGATTCAGTATTTCAGAGAAAGCTCTTTAGTATTAATTCTAGAGACAGAAAGAAGGCAATCTTGGGGTTTATACATAGGTTTTTGCATTACTTAACACTTCACTTGTTGCATAACTAGTAAAGTAGGGATGAGTTTACTCACACTGAGAATTTGTATATCACAGTTTTAAATAATAAAAACAGACAAAAGAGGAGAGGTATATTATGTAATGTTCATCTAATACGAACAAATACATCCTGTTATTAAGTACGAAATTATAAGACACAAAAGGTAGATCATCATGCAAGATCATCAAAATGTCACAAGTTACACTGATGTTCTTATTGGGTAAGCAGATCTCCCAAGGAACTTAGTAAAGCTATAACCCACAAATTATTACATACATGTTATTAAAACAAAATCTATTTCTTTCAGTAAAGAGTGCATAAACTAGTTTGCTCGAATATCATTGTCAAGAAGTAACACAAAAATCATCGATTTTACCCTATTCAAATACCACATGCAACTATGTAGACGCTAACTAGCTTTGAGATCCGCTTCAATTTTTTTGTTTTTCAAAACATTGGAGAGTTGCATGGGATGAAGAATTGGTGTGAAATACCAGATGTAGGTTGTAAAGTGATGCATGTTGTAATGGCAAATCTCCTTTAGCTTGTAGGGTGACTTGACATGGAATATCTTTGTAACATGTTAAATGGGAATTGAAAAACTATAATTTGCATATAAAAAAATTAAAAGTGACGATAGAGGATTTAAAAGATTAATTGCAATTTTTTAGTATGTCACCAGTGTCAAAACTAATAGACATTAAGAAAATGATTATTATAATAGTTTTCGAGCCAATTATATTTAATAAAATGCTTCAAAATTATTAATGAAAGAAGTTTGATATGGGCATCACAATGAAATGATGATAGTTTTTAAATCACAAGATTGTAACAGAATTATGCATAAGTTCTAGTTTCATTACAATATATCAAAAGTGTAACATGTCAATTTTTGTTTATGACTATTACTAAACAGTTTTCCATTTCATTTGATACTAATGTATATGTTGAATTAATATTTTGAATTAATGTCCTAGTTAAGATAATAATGTTAAACGCCTTTCTTGTGTCTTCAAAAAGGAGTGTTATTATAGCAAGAGTTTTAATAAATATATTTAGAGAATCAGTGCTATTATGAAGCTTTTAAATGGATCCAAATGAATGGGCTAAACAAGCATTATCACATAGTAGATGTAATTATTTTTATCAGTAGTTATCTTTGTTATATTAAAAATACAAAATCTCAACTTGACATCAAAAAATTCTAAGTGTCTGTATACATTAGTTCTTTAAAATACTGTGCAAACACTTTTTCAATTAAGAGCAAATTATATTATTTAAAAAAATTAATAGTGAATCCACACTAGAACAACAAATAAGTACATTCACAGTTGGATACAGTTTTGTAAATGAGATTAATAAATTGATGCAATTTAAAAATTAAATGGTATTATTTTTGTCTGCTCATGGGTTTACTTTATATATTGTTAATTTTGAGAACAAATCATGGTTCCCTTCATCACCTGCTTAATCTTCCACATTCCACTCTTGTAATCCTGTCATTTCCCTGTAATAACATATGGCACAAGAATATTTATTTGGAACATGTCATTTGAATATGTCAAATCATTCAAATAAGAAGGTAATTATGCTGGCAGAGATGATTATGAACGTGATGTGCCTGTTGATTTGTCATTTTAAAAATATAATACATTTGTGTTGAAGTCTATGAAAATAAAAGTGATAAGAAATTGATTTCATTTCAGAAGAGGTATTTGTGTTTTGAATTCAAAGCATGCCTTTCTAGAGTTGTTTGTCTATTTTACTTTCAGGTCAAAACAGAGCACACATTACATTCTGTGTGAATCTTTTTATGGCTGTTGTTAAGAGGTGTGCATGGCCAGATGACCCAGACCGTGCATCCCGAGGTGGATTTGTGGTTTCTCGTACTGAAACAGGAAATCCAGTGTGTCGCAACCCAGCCACACCACATATCATGCCTCTTTTGCCCAATCTCCTGCAATTGTTGCGAGTATTTAATGCCTTGTGGACTCCAGAAGCTTTGGCTTTATTATCAGATGTGAGTAGGGTGCAATCTATTTATATAAGATTTATGGAGTAAACTTGATAACAAGATGCTTCCAGTAAAACATGACTTAATTTATTTATGACCATCTTTAGAAAGATCATGTTAACAGATGTTGATATTAGTATTGTTTATGTAATGTTATTAGAGTTCAATATATTTCAACTTTTTAAATTTGTTGTATCCTCCTTTTATCATGATAGTTACATAATACATTGTAATAATAGAGCTTATTATTTACAGGGTTGCAAAGGTAGGGTTACAAAGCTGTTGTATATTTAGCATAAAACATTATTATTGTTTATTGCTGTGATATTGAATGACTATTGTTTGCACTAAGTAGACCTGTGCAGATATTCCACAAAAGAGTTTATTTCAATTGAACTAATTCTCACATGCCTTTAGTTTGTATAATATAATGTAATTGACCCAAATAATTTGTTGGTGCCACGATTTTATTAGCTTTTGAGATTTGGTTCTGATAATTGTTTTGTAGGGTTACAAAGCTGCCCATGCTATGCTGGTTGTTGATCGCACAAATCTTCTTGGGGTGGGAAGCCCCCTGCCCGCTGATCATTTGGACATAACACGGCCTCGAAATCAGACTCCCCTGGACCGCATGCAGCATTTTCTTACATTATGCCATGATTACTCTTATCACATTCTTGGGAATGCTGGACCAAGTCTGGGACGTGATTTCTATGGCCTTCCTGGCTTAGCTTCGTCTCTTATTTCCACTGTTTTTTCTAACTTGGAGGTAATAAATATGAAATTTTACTCTTGGATTCTTATTATTCATTAGATGAGATTGTCATTGAAAATCTGAAGTGTCTATTTTGAAAGAGAATATTTTAATTGTTTTCTAAATAGTGGTTACCACATATTTTTTTCTATCTTCATTTTAATATATTCAGTTTTCAGTTTTTCCTTTTTTATTATTCCTTTATTTTACATGAATTAAATTACAAATGCTTTGTGAAAACATTACAAGTGACCATAGTTATCTCTTTGAATTTAGAACTTGGAATTACCGATTGCTCTGTGACATCATGGTACTTTGTATAGGTTATTCCTGACTACCGCTTGAGACCAGTGGTTAGAGTTTTTCTCAAGCCGTTTATTTGTTCATGTCCACCCGCATATTATGAATCTGTTCTGTTACCCGTGCTCTCTCACTTCTGCCCTTATAGTAAGTATAAAGTATTAAACCCTGTATTTATTTAGAATGTGTGCTTGTTTTTCTTTAAATTTGTACTACCTAATAAGTATTCACATGCATGTTGCTAAATGAAAATTCTTATAATTTACATGCTATTTTGATACGCAGTGTTTCAGAGATTGAGTAACAAGTGGCAGTATATAACACAGCTCTATGAAACAGGAAGAATTGATGATGAAAATACTGACACTCAGGTATTGGCAAAAGTCTCTTTCTGATTTCTATAGGAATAAACAACAAAATTATAATTTTCTCACAGAGGACACATAATTATGTAATGTGTTTGACTTTAATGACATTGAATTTTTGTGATTTGAAAATATATTGTAAAAATTAATTATTACCTTTTTAAAACATTTTATGTTATTGAAACAGATTGTTAAGTTGCTAGTTTCCTGGATAATTTATTGAATAGAAACATTATAAATACATTCTTCAAATATAGTTTTTAATTTTTTTTAGATATTGAATATTACCTCTCTGTTGAAACAAAGCTGTATTGTTTTTAAAGAAATTCAAACTCTGCTTCTGCCTTTTCTTGTTTCATTCAGAAAGAGACCAAAATTTAAATTCAATTTTAAAATGTTCAGTATTCTTTTGAGAAAGTTTTCTTTATGACATGTTAATTGAGCAATATATTTTCAGAAATATTTATTTGTATGAATTACAGAGTTCCCTTTCTTCAGCAATTTTTTTTTCTCTAAATACTTTAATTTGCAGGAGGTGCTTGAAGATATGTTGAATCGAACCCTGACCAGGGAGTACTTGGATGTTTTGAAAGTGGCTTTAGTTGGTGGTTCAACAGACTCTGGATCTCTTGGGTTTGATATGGATCAGGATGAAGCACCTCGACCTAATATTCTCTTACAGACTGAAGTTTCTGAATTAGGGTCTCTCATATTACGCTATGAGAATACCTGTCAGTCAGTTGTGCTTTGTATCTTCAGGTAAATATCAAATGATGAATTATAATACAGAAATCCTGAATGTTGCATTTGGTGTTCCTCTAATAGTAATAAAATGATACGAGCTGAACCCTTGTAAAACTTTCATTGACTAACAAAAGATTTGGTGAATTGTGCCATCTCATAAAGTGGTCAAACTGTCATATTAGAGAACATAGGTTTCTGCAGTCAGCTCATCAAACATTTAGCTGAATTGAGAATTCCAGAAACTTTATTGAAAACCATATGAAGCACTTCTAATCACAAATACCATTAATTAAGGTAAATAAACTAGAAGTGTCTGTACAAGATTTTCAACTTTTAAACAATTTACCACTTCTCTTATTGGATTTGTAAAACATATGTACCATTAAACCTATTGTTGCCTTTCTGCATATGTGTATGATCCAATTTAAGGAAAATAATCAATATATCAACATTAAATTTAAATACAATATAACCAGTGTCCATGGGACAGACATAGCCATGTTGGCTGGCTGGGAGAGGTGGCTCAGAGCATAAACTAATGTCATTGTAGTGCCACTGATCAGGAGGTGCTAGGTTCGAGTCATGACGATGGCAGTGTTTTCGACACTAGCTGGATAGCTAGGTCGAATCCTGTTGCTGGGTGGAAAAGTATTCTAATGGACGGCTGCTTTGATTGGTAGCTTTCTGTGTTTTTTCTTATTAACACCGTACCAAGCGGATCACGTGTGATCTGCTGACATGCGATAGCTCACAGTACATCGGTGCTTGATCTAGCCATCCAGCGCGATAAAATCACAGCTACCTCCCAAGCAAAAACATGTAATACAAATTTGGGACTAATGACCTTAGGAGTTTGCGTGCCTGAAATTGCAATCAATCAATCTATCAATCAACCTATCAACCTAACAGCTGTCAGTCCATCTGTAGAAAAGTGTAGCTCTTAATCCATTCAACCGATTTTCTCCAAAATTGATATATCCTGATCAAACTGAATGGACTGGAGGCTTTGGGAGTTTCTAACAGATATTTTGATTGTAGATGGTTTTTTACATTAATCTGTCATTTCCCTTTTTATGCCTCTGCTCGAGTTTGATCCTTATGGCTGTTGTGCAGGGTAGTGGTATGAGTGCCAGCAAGTTAACTCTGAGGAACTGAGATTGAGTCTCAGAGCAGAAAAAAAAAATTTTGCTGGTTAATGTAGTAGTATAGTATTGCAGAGTATTTAGAATAAATGCGAGAAAGTATGTGCTTTGGCAGCACCACTATTTTTTTTTTATTTCAAGCTAACAATTAAAATATTTCAAAGATATTAAGAGGGTGTCCAAACTGAAATTGCTCCCCCCTAAATTACTTTCAGGATCCGCCTCTGTGACTACTTGCTGCCCCCTCAGCTCAGCAGTTGACCCATAAGTCTGATTCTCAGTCCACCACTCAGCCCATGCATCACTTCGCCTGTCCCCCTTCCACCACAGTGCATAATAGCCCAACCCCATTGCAATCTGACTCACAACCCGCCTGGGGTGGAAGGAAAGCTTTCACAGAGCACAGCTCAGAACAGACCAGGCATTTCAAAATTGCATTTTTTCAGAATAAAGTATTAATATTTATACTAAAATATTTGTCATTGAAGTAGTTCCTGCATTCTTGTGGACCACAATCTTCAATTTTCAAAGTGACGAACTGCCTGCATTCCTCCTCTGTCCTGCCCGATCCCCCGTCTAAATGTTCTTTTGAGATAACAGAAGAAGTTTAAATGACATATTTCAAGAGCATCAAATATTTAATTTGTGCATGATGAATTTGATGCAGGGCACTGTTTTGGAACGACACATTAGCAAGTCTGAAGGCCACTCAACTTGCAGCTCCTGTGGTCAGGCTGTTGGCTAGTGATGGTAGTTTAAATCCAGATGTTGCTGCTCATATAATGACATCTGTTCTTCAAGGACTACAGATGCATGGGCAACATGAAGGAAACCAGGGATCACTACTTTCCTTGGGTGCTCAAGTATATGAAATTCTGCGACCCAATTTTCCGAACATAGTGGATGTAAGATGAATTTAACATTTATTGAAGTTAAAAATTGACTAAGATTAATATTCAAACATTGGTAATTTGGGTTTCTTCTAGGTCATGTTGCAAATTCCTAACTGCAGTCCTCATGAACTTCAAAAATTGGATGAAAAAATTGTTGCAAATAATCAGAAAGGCACAAAAGTAGAGAAAGCGAAGAAAGAAGTATTTAAACGCATTACTTCTCAGGTAAACATTGATAGCTAAAAAAGTGCAAAATGGCAATTTTAACTTTGTGCATGAATGGAATTAATGTAAAATATTATTTGACATCTTGATTATTATTAGGGCAAGTAAAGTGAAATGTCATCACCATCGGGATTTTTTTCTTTTATTGTTCTGACAAGATTTCCTGCAGATTCTTATGTGCTTTTGAACCTTGGCTTTCATTGCAGTTAATTGGTCGCAGTATGGGGCAACTCTTTCGTAAAGAGATGAAAATTGCTGACCTTCCAAAAATGGAATTACCCCGTCGACCGAAGCCACCACCTCTTGATGAAGTTCTTCAAGAAGGTGAAACTTTGTGCCCCCTTTTTACTCCAAGTACAAACCATGCTGTGGTGCGTAGTGATATTACTTAGTCGTTTTCTTATTCTCTGAGCTACAGTAAAATTGTGAAAGTGGTTTTGATGTTTCAAGTTGTAGAATTGATGTGTTTGTGTTTTGTATTGTGTAGAGAGCTTGAGTGCTCACTGACCATGAAAACATTCTGTACAGACAGTAAATTTAGTGTGAGGGAGTTAATGATGGTGCTTGCCAGTCCTTTTGTGTGTGAATGCATTTTTATGCCCATCTGAAATCAACGTTTTAAATGAAGAAGAATATTGCAGATCCTAAGCAATAATAAATTTTAATTCTTGTTTGACACTATTGTAAGTTTTAACATTCTTACTCGTGGGACTTCCATTTGTGTAGCTGGATGATTCAGACTGGCTTGTGCATAGCTTATTTCTCTGCAAGAACTAGTGTTACAAATTAAGTGTTTATGTACAACACAGGGAGCAGATTTACCCATTGGCTTATTTCTGTACCTCTGGCATAATTTGAAAAGAAGTGTATAATACCTTTCCATCTTAATAATTTTTGTTTTGATAGTAAATACAAAATCTTCAAATTAAACTGGTGCCATTGTTAGTTTAATGTCAGAGCTCTTGGAATCTGAAGACAAGAAAAGAATAAGATTCCCCAGAATGACATTACTGAGGTCATGAACATTTAGATTTTTGTTACACTTTGAATGTGGTCAGAATTCAAAGTCCACCCATATCTGATGAAAACATTCAAAAGACCAGATTCCTTTTGTTTTTGTTGTGCTGTGCCAATGAATTGGTTTAGCGTAAATGTCTTAATTTGGCCTCTCATTAGTGAGACAGTTGGCTTTTCATTCTAAATGGTGATGTGAGCTCCGTACAAGTTGGCAGCATCTGTATTACCTCGTAGACCTTTGAATAACTTGTTATTCATCTTCATTTTCATTCCTTTCTTTCATCTTTATTACTTCACATAAATTCTCTTTATTTTCCTATGTTCAGTACTTGTTCCTAATGTCATTTTACTGTACTGAAGATTTTCATTTAAAAGAATATTATTTGTATATCATAAGAAAACTGTGTTATTAATACAAGCTACAGGGCATGTTGTGCAAATTAATTCACTTTTCTGTAGCATAAACTACTAAAGGAATAAATTTATTCCTAGGATTGAAGTAGCTTTCTTAACAGAGTAGTAATGAAGTTCTGAATGTCAATGCATTGTTAAAAGAGTACTTCAATAAAACATTTGTGCACTTGTGTAATAAATTGGAATTTGATGTTTTGTGTGTACTGTCAATAGAATGAGTGAAGATTGAATCTGTTTGATTTCTCAAGACTGGGAGCAGCTAAAAGTTCATTATTATTAAATGACTAGGCATACAAATAATATTTTGTGTTTTCGCTCAAATTTTTTGCTGGTCCCTTTTTCTTGAAAATCAGACGACTTTAAGGAAAGCTATATGAACTTGTTAAACATTGTCCATTGTCATGTGATAATATACATGTTCTAATAGTTTTCCTGTGGAATTCTCATATCCGAATAATTTTTTGAAACAAACCTTTGTAAAAGTAGCCAAAAATGTGAAGTTTTATGTTGTCAAGAAATACATGATGCTCAGATCCTTTTGTTTTAATTGACCCTTACAGTAAAATCTGTTCAGTGAGTACCTCAGAATGTACAGTTGTTGAGAAAAACTCCAACATTTTTGTCGTATCCAAAGTAGGCTGAATGTTGGCCCCTCTTATTTTGATATTGGACATCCTTTATTGGTGAATTCCAAACATGAAATCTTTGTACAATTCTTATGATTTCTACCGGCAGATGGGTTGAATTCTGAAAAGTAATTTTGAAAATGGAGTATATGCCCAACATAATGAGGACTGTGGTTATAAAAAGTATCATATTGCAATCACAGGAGAACAAGGTTTGTAAGTCATGCGTTGGAAAGATAATGTTACATACAGCTCTTGTTGAAGCAGAAATATTCTTATGAATGGGTTGTACATTTTAAGTATGCATAATATTACTATTCAATTACATTAGAATTGCTTTGAGAAAGATACAACTGCCTGAAGATGGGTGTTGAAAAATGGTAATGTACCTTATTTACCCCAAAATAAGACGAGGTTTTTTCCTGAATTTCCTAGTCGAAAAACTACGGTTTCGTCTTATATTCGCAGATTAAGCCAGTCGGTTAGGATTTATGTTTTTACATTGAAATTCCACGTCATGAAACTCGTAAATGTTTATATAAGCTGCGTACGGTAAAAACATCATGCGTACAATACGTAATTATTTTCGGCATCCACCGCAAATTTGCAGGGCGATTCAGACCGATATTTTTGAATGGGACGGTAAAGAGGGAATCTCAAACGAATGGCGTTGTTTCAAGTGAAACTTATAGTAACGTGAAAAATGAATGCCGATATTTTCTAACGGGATGCGAGTTCGACACCCGCGAGTGCGAATCTGCGTTTTGCAACGGATTGGGAAAAAATCACAATGATAGACTTACGTACGTATTCTACATCCAGCTGCCAAGAACGATAATATTTTTTTATCTTAGCAAATTTTTCCCAACATTTTATACATATATGCAAGATCTTCTCTCGGGCAAATTAACATCATCTCTGTTCTGCATTCTGAAGTAATGATTGGTGTGACGTATCGTCTTCAAACCCAAGACCTTAAGTATCAGTTTCCTTGTGGTGACTGGCCTATTCATTCCCTCGCTCACGTGGAATCAGAAAAACGACCCAAGTCATTGCTACTAAAGTTTGAATGGCCTTCGTTTCGCAAACGATTGCTATCTATGGACTCGTGTTTAGCTTGCCAGAAGACGACGTTACATTCCCCTACAGGTTCATTTCCACCTGACGATCAAATGTTTTCACACGTCATCGATATCGTGAATCCTTTACCGCATTCGCAAGAGTATTCGTATCTGCTAACCATGATTGATTTATTCTAGCGTTGGCCCGAAGTGATCCTCCGGGTCAATGATCCCCATCTCGATCAGGTTTTTCGTCCATTTTAAATTTGTTGCGTCCACATCTTGACGCAACGCGTCTCCAAGCCCCTTATGGGGTGTTGAGCGCATTCTTTTGGAGTAATTCTCCGTTAATTACTGTCAAGTCTCGTCACGACGCAGTCAGTCAGTGCCTTTTATCCCTTCGGCCAGGGGCTCGACGACGTTAGATCCCGGGGTCCCTGTCCGGTCACCCAACCAAGAACCCGCGAGTCTCGAATTCGCTTAACCTTCGTGACTTCACGGAGCGTAGTAAACGAGTTCGGCTAGCGCCGCCGGCTGATCCCTGATCCATTGAGCAAATGCTGAGATGGCCCCTTGTTTTGCTTCTGGACATAAATGTAACTTCATTTTCTGTGCACATCTTCTAGAATTCAGTGGGAAATACAATTATTCAAATTATCGTTTCCATGTTGTTGCGGCAGGAAGTATTATTCCGAAGGACAACATGAATAAGAGCCAAAATTTATTGCCTTTTTATCCTTGAAAATAGATTTCATTACATGGGACTTTTTAGGTAGTATATGACGTAGTGTAGGGGTCACAGAATTTTGAAAATGTGCACACAATTCACTTTTCCCCATAGCACGTCATACGCAGTTTTTAACGTAAAATAAATAAATAAATCCTCCTATGCGACATTTCAGCAGAGATCATCACTTCAGCCTTCACCGAACAATGGATTCTCGCTTCGGTCCACTCATCCAGAGACGCCGCGGAGGGCGAGTGGTTAGCCTTCTGGTCTCGGAGTGCGCGGACTCGATGCCGATTGAAGTGCGCATGGATTTTCGAAGGGCGAAAAATTCCATAGTTGTCACAACGTGCTTATGGCATGTAAAAGTACCCTGAAAGGTACCTGGCAAAATTGAAATCCATCAAGCAATATCCCTGCCTAACGAGATTCACGTTCGCCCGAACATAACTGTAAGGAAGTGAGTCACGCCCAGGCGTTTAAGGGACGCGCACGGAGCGCGTCTTCTGGAAGGATCCCTAGACCCGCACCAGGGGTAGGTTTCAAAGGAAGCCTGAGTCAAAAACACGGGTGCAAAACTATACTGCCAATTACCCCAATTACTATATCTACAAAATACCCCATATGATAATTAAAAATCTAAAGGCGATTTACCGGTAGTAGCTCAGTGCATCTACTGACGTCACTGCAGCGCCTCTGACCGGGAGGTCCTAGGTTCGAGTCCTGAGGCGGCAGGATTTTCGACACTAGCTTTCCAGCTAGGTCGATTTCAGTCGCTGTCTGGAGGAGAATTCTAGCGGCCGGCTGCTCTGATCGGTAGTTTTCCGTTGTTTCTCCGATCAACACCAGGCGAATGCCGGAGCAGTACCCTACCAAACGGACCACGCGCGATCTACCCTTCCTCTTCCTTGTCCTGTCCTCTTACACACAACTTACACTAACATGCACTACACTACCACCTATTCCGGGAGACCGGTCGGGAGCTTAGTGCTTGTCCCGACTGGGGCGGTGCCCCGCTGGTGGGAGAGTCCTGGTTAGGGGGAAACCCCACTAGCCGACGGTAGGTCGGCGCCGGATCTCGCCATCTAGCGGGGGAAGATCACCGCCATCTCCCGAGAAAAAAAGCATGCACTACACTAACGGGACTAATGACCGAAGCAGTTGACGCGCCCGGAAACACGAAAAAATCAATCAATCGAAAAAGGCGATTCATATCCGAAAATGAGGGTTTCCTACAATTACAATTAAATGCAAGGGGTTGTTAACATTTTCATGGAAAACGAAATCAATGCAACAGTCTCTTTTAAATTAAAAAAAATTCAATCACCCTAGAGTTAAAACCTGAGGCAGATCAGGGATGGCAGTGCCTATCGTGATGAACGTGAACTACTTTAATACATTGTAAACAATTACAATTTAATTGAATCATAGTTTGCGTCAGCATTTTTCATCCGAAAATATAAAATAAACACTTAATTTTCATGGTAATATTAAAATAAGTAGAATAATATACTCAGATTTAAAACTAGTGGCACTTCACGGTCTTGAGCTGGAAGGAGAAGGGGACATTGTCCTTCGATCAGCAACTAATTTGACTTAACTTAATAAATAATTTGATTTAACTTAATAAATAAGCAATGATATTTTTTGCCTCACAAATGCACAATCAACATCTTTTGAAAATGATGCTACAATTTTTGTTTATTATTGAAATCATTGTATAAAAAGAAAAAGATTTGCGTTTGCTCTAGTGATTGGTGCACATTTTAATGTTGGCAGTGAACAGTGTTGTCCTGTGAGGTTTCATCCAGTTTCACCCAATTGAGCACAGTAATGATAATCGGGGACTTTTAAATAAAAATTAATTTTTATTATAAATTTAATATAAATTTCAGTGTTCTTCTGATTCTCAAAAGCAAATTGGTAGAATTGTAGCATGAATTTTGGGGGCTTCAGATTGAGGTAAACTAAAGTGTCTCTTGAATTTCTACAGAAGAAACCTATCTGAGCAAGGTGAATTTGAGACGGTCATTATCAGTAGCTATAAGATGTTAAAACTGCTTGAGATAATGTTCCAAGTATGTACATAATAAAATTCCCTCTTGTTTCTACCTCAAATCATTACAGTAGGCACTTGCTTGAAAATCCAATATCCATTCATGAATCAAAAGAATGCAATTGCATCTTGATTTATACTGAGATGAAGTAAATTCCATTTCTGTAATACATTTTTTTCCTTTTAAAAAAAATTCATTTTAAAAACAAATAATTCAAGTAATCATTCTTTAATAATTTTTTTTATCATACAACAATTTCATTTTTATTATTATCTACATCTTCCTGCATAGAATCCAGAATTCCTTCACAGCCTTTCTGCACTGCCTTAATTTCCCCACACTCTACATTTCCTGCTCAGAATTTAAGTCTTTCTGCACTACATCATCTTCATCTTCTTGCAAAGAATTGTCTTCTTTTTGCACAGCACCTTTACGGGATGGTAGAACAGCTAAAAAAGCATCTTTCCAGGTTTTCCCTTCACTGACTCCAAGTAATATTTCAAATACTGCAAACAAAAGTATTTCCTTATCTTTTAAAAATAAAAATACATAATTCATCAGGGAACTTGGGTACTAACCATGATCAATTGTCAAAACTTTCCGTGTTTTCATTTCCAAGAACTCTCCTATCGGCAGCTGGCCATGATGAATATTACTCTCTTGAGCAATCCTGTGACATAGTCCCTGAAATTTAATGAACACTTTTTATTAAACATTTATTTTCAATTTAAGCCAGACATTTATTTTCTTATTAAAGCAAAAGAAAACCTTTCTTTTACCTTCTGAGAATTGTGGTCTACTAGTCCACCAATAATATACACTTTATCTTCTAAACAAGTTATCACATTTTCAGACTCGCTACTCAGATAAGTAATATCCTCTTTCTTGAAAACTTTCAAGTAGTCCTCCTCATGGAAAAATAACTGGAAATAATTATTCATTTTTAATAATGGACAAATTCATACTTCTAGCAAACAATTTTTCCACCTTATACATTTTATACATCTTACATCCCAGTTTTCATATCCTGTATTCTTTGACATTTCCTCTTTGCTCTTGCCACTGAAACTGGTAACATGGAGTTGCATTGGATTTTTTGCTCGTCGATTCAAACTGTAACAACGGAGAATTTGTTTTACGCACTTTGAAAGGCCCTAAAGTAAAAAAAAAAAAGAAAATCGTTGAAAGATTTGGTTATGTTAGAATCTACCACTGCACGAAATATGAAGGCAAAAATAGTATGACTAAATGGAAATACTCACTTTACTATTCATGTAATCATCAAAAGATAAATCTATTACAACATGAATTTTGCAATTACTTTTTTCCATTGTATTGTTTTTTAATTCTCTCACAGTCGGTCCTAAATTTATGTTGTTTAATTTGGCATGGAGTTTTTTCTCTTTTAATTTAGCTTTTTCTTTTGCTCTGAAATATGAAGTTATTACTATTATCACTGTAGTCATGAAAAACACACCCACTTTATTCACATGTGGTACACATGTTAAATTATGATAGAAATCATGGTATTTCGTTAATATGTATAAAGCTGTCACCTTTTTTCTGGTTTCCTCTGTAACCACTTTTCTCTTTTCTGCATCTTCTTCATTTGTCTTTTAGATATTTTTTGTGAACTTTCATCTGAATTCCCAACAACTTCACATTTTACATTTCCTGGAGCCTCTTCATCAATCTTAATCCTCTTCGCATTACTTTCTCCATCGATTTCTGCGGCTGGTATTTCGTCGTTAGGCATGATATTATATTACACGTACCTCGTGGCTCACCACCTGCTCACCACTGTATCTCACTGAGAACCAGAGAGTATGTACTGCTGAGAACCACCACCAGTACTCCGAAGTTTATTGGAGTGCAGTGGGAGAGGTTAAGTTATTGCGTGGGAGAAAAAAAAAGCATCACAGCTTACCAACATTACAAAATTGAATGAAAAATAATGAAATGTCATCCAAATAAGAAAACAAATATTGCAAGTACATTTTGAATAATTTTTGAATTATTATATTATTTTAATTTAATTGGAGTACCAGTTATCATAATTCAAAAGAAATATTTCTGTAAATAAATTATTATTCCAATTGTATATTATTAGCTGTGTTGGCGTTCTTGTACAAAAGTTCATAGCGCTAAGTACAAAACGAATTGGCGGGCCAACATCTTTAGGTAAGATTGTAGGAAACAGAGTACTTTTTGAAACATATATCACAAAAATGCTTCGTGCCATGTCCAACAAAATAAATGCTTAGAATACAACACATATTGTTATACATAGATAAGAAATAATGTTTTGATTTTAATTTATGACATTCTGAAAATAATACAATTGCACTCTCATATTTCCATGTTTGTTTAAGGAAATGTTAGGTGTTGTGATCCATTTACATGTAATAAATATTTAACTAATGTTGCAATTTTTAACATTTCATATTTGTTGTTCCATCTTTTTCAACTCTTTGAAATTAGTCTAAAAATTATGAAAGTAAATATGTAAGTGGCCTTCTTATGTGATATAAATGTTTGACTCATTCTTCTGATTTTTTGGCATCTCAGGTTTCTTTAAGTAACCATATTGAGATTATAAAAGTGTACTCTTTCTTTACATGTTTTGACTGAATCTTTATTGAAAATTGTTAACATTTACTGACACTATTTAATGTTATTGACGTTAAAAGATTTTATAGTCACAGTGCAGTTCTTTACATCCCATAATGAATATACATGATGCAAATGGAGAACAATTACGAGTCTGAATACTTGTGAAGAGTAGGGGAGACTGGGGCTGGTTGGTATCAGTTAGTCATTTTTAATTTTTTTATGCAACTTCAAAGAGAGAAACTTGAAGATGTCATTGATGTTTCATGTAGAGTACCCCCCAAAATCAAAATATCCATTTCAAATTCAACGGCCCGCTACATCAGCAAAATCGATTGGGAAGTATCCATTTTCGTGAAAATCTTATTGGTTAGCCTCTAGCGTTGTTTACAGGCAGACGAGGACATGCACACACAAAACGTGGATTCTGACTACTCAAAACGTTAGATGAAGTTATTTACTGCGTTTTGAGAGGATTTTCCACTTTTGCGGTGTCATGGACATAAAACGCTTCTTGTCGAAAAATCCCCTTTTTTGCCAGAAGTATGAGAGAAAGTTAAAAATAGACCATTTTTAGGTAAGGGATATTTTTCACAAAAAGATATGATAATTGTCCAATCAGTTTTAAATAACGATTATAAATAGTATTGTAGTCCAAGATTTTTTAAGAGACGCAATTTTTACTTACGGAGTAGAGAGAAAGTTATGCTTCGCGAAAAAGGCGAATTTTCGGCAGAAAAATTCTTATTACAAGCCCCTGGTAACTAAAAAGCGAATAAATTCAGTTGCTAAATTTAGAAAAAAATCATCGAACACGTAGTGTAGCCAGAATTCATGTTTTGTGGGTCCTTGTTACCGAAAAATCGAATGACAGCAAAACGTCTGTCCGTCTACAACGGTAGCGGCTAAACCGTTCAGCAGATTTTATCCAATTCAACTATATGCCCCAATCGATCTGGCTGATGTCGCGGCACCTTGAAACCAATATTTTAATGTTGTGGAGTACCTTTAATGAAGTACCTGCTATATTTTCCAAATAAAAAAAATACTCCATCGTTTTTCATTAAATTTTGTTGTTGGGTAGTGTGAAGGACGTTTAAGAGAACGGCGCAAGTCTCATGTTCGTTGAAAACCCTGATTTTTCGAAAATTGCAAAAGTTCAAAAAAATTTTGGCATCTTTCTACAGCTAAAATATTAATGATGGAGTTTTTTCCTTAGTGAAATATATTCCGTAAAGATAGATTTTGAAATAAGGTCATGTACAATTTTTCGAAAATTTGAGTACATCTCGCGTAATTTTGCGTCAAAATACGAGCGAGAAAGTACGTGCTGTTTTAACACCACTATTTGGCTTCAAGGGTCTTTGACCCTATATGTGAATAAGATATCAAAAAAAGTTTTATTTTGTGGAGGTGGCTGCCAGAAAGGGGATGGAACAAGTTGATACTGTGCCAACCAACCCCAATTGAAAACTGCCAACCAGCTCCGATGGGATTTTTGATTAAATATGGTCGTTGAAGTGACAAGGAAACTCAGAGCAAAAAAATGTATGCAGGAAAATAAAGAGCTTGGTTGAAGGTGTCAGCTGAAAAAGGGCGAGAAAGGCAAATCTTTCTCATGTGCACTCACGAAAAATATCGCATCCAACAAAAAATAGTACCCTTTGAAGAAAAGCAGATTAGAAATGAAAATAACCTCCATAAAATATTTACAATTTTAAAAGAAAATATTTACTGAGTGGGCACTTCTGAATAACTTTAAAGCTTGCTGTACATTCATCATGGACTCCAAAGTCTGCAAAACGTGGTCTTCAACAATTGTCAAAATTTTATAAATGAAAGCTCAGTATAAATGGTATTTTCCTATTTGAAGATATTTCGGCATACTTGGTCGGCGTTCTCTCGTCCTCTAAACATAATTCAGCGACGATTCGACGACGTCCGCCTGCGAATTTTACTTCCTTTTAGAAGATAATTCAATCTGTAGACCATGTTCTTCTGGTAACACATAAATGCCTTAGTTTTTCTGTTTCTACTTTATCGTGAATATAAAATTATTTTGGTAGCAAGCAACAGGTTGTTCTTATTGAAAAACTTTTTCATTACCTAAGCCAGTTTTACAAGGAGTACCACAGGGCTTCGTCCTAAGTCTACTGAGATATCTCCTCTTTGCTCTCAATGAATGCGTTTGGCCTACAGATTTACGTCAGTGAGAAACCTTCTGAATTAGCCACCGGCTTAGGTGGCTCAGGGCATCAACTGATATCACCGCACAGTTTCTGGGAGGTCCCAGGATTCGAGTTCCGATGGTGGCAGGATTTTGACACGAGCTGCAAAGCTGGGTCGAATTCAGCCTCCGTCTGGAGGAGAATTCTAACGGCCGGCAGCTCTGGTCGGTAGTTTTCTGGGGTGTCTCCGACCAACGCCAGGCGTATGCCGGAGCAGCCAAACAAACGGGTCTCGGACCGAGTGCGGCATTTCCTTCCTCTTCCTTGTCCTATTATCACCCTCTACTTACACTTACATACACTACACTACCACACATGTCAGGAGCTTAGAGCTTGTCCCAACTGGTGAGGTGCCCCGCTGACGGAGATACTTGGAGGAGGAAAACCCCTGGTCTGGGACGGTGTCCCGCTGGTGGGAGGTACCTGGTTGGGAGAAGCAACGGGTCTCGGCGCCGGATCTCGCCACTGAGCGGGAAAAGAACACCGCCACCTTCCGCGATGAAAAAGTGCTAACACTGACGGAACTAATTACCTAAGCAATTAACGCGCCCGGAATCAATAAATTAATCTGATAATAAATAAAACAAATCACGATTTGGCATCCTTACTTGAATGGTCAGTGAGAAATGGACTTAAGATAAACCCATCAAAACATCTCTATCAATTGTATTTGACTTCGGTGTCATAAAGCACTATAATTGAGTGCTCCATTTCCAAATGCGCGCTTGTCCGTGCAGGTTAATTTTACTGAAAGTGACAAAAAAAGTTTTAAAAGCACTTTGGATTGAGAAAACGTTAACTAATATTTTGTATTGTATTTATTTTCAATCGTGGAATAATACATTGAACGTTTTTGCTTCATTTTCGTATTAGTTAAGTTTAAAATAAGATTTTTCTTGGGCAAGGGTCATTTTGAAATTTTATTGTGGTCAAGGGCGATTTTATAACTGTACGGAATGAACAAGTGGCATTTTGTTCATTCAACATTTTGTTAGAGTTAAAAAAACTCTTGTATTTTCTTATAGCCATTGACAATTTAAAGATATTCCATGAAAATGCATTCATTTTCGTACTGAGAGCAGTTCAACCAGACCGACATCAGTAATTTTTTGTAAAATGCCAAGCGTCGCAAATCAGCCGAAATCTCTCTATAGTGTAGAACCAGTAAGCGTTGGATATCATTCTTCTTCGCCAATTTTAATTATTGCCCTTTTTTATTAGCACCCCAATATTCATTTTTGAAGGGGCAATGTCTCCTGCATCCATTTTCGACCGGCAAACCTTTCTTTTTGGTTGCTGCATAAAACTGTACATTGTACTGAAGATCTCCCTAACCGATTACTATTGCTGTTGGTGTGCTCCCACGTTTCATAATAAAACTGAAATAATTAACTAATAATAACTGAAAATCTAAAATGCCATTGCTTTGGTGGCTTTAAAACTTTTGTAACAGCTTGCTTTCAAGTCCGGTGTGTAAATGTCTTTTCCAATTTTAATCACTGTACCATAGTTTTCTATGATACTGTAGTATTCCTGTGGTGTTGTAAACATTGTGTAGGTTTTCAGCTCTTTCTCTATTCTACCGAACATCTGATCGGGTGGCATGAAGGAGTGTCCGAGTATTGGGAGAAGATTTATATTTCCTTTATGTTTGGGGGTGCCTCTGAAACACGTAATCGGTGCTGTATGATCAATTTAGAACAATGAAAACCATTCATATTTACATGTTCCCACGTTGGAAGCTTGGGAAGAGTACTTACTTTAGCTTACATTTTTCTTCCATCTGACAGGATTTCTCATTTTTTGCGATCTCTTCCCTCGGGCGAGGGAGTAACTGACTTGCCTCTCTCTTGTAATCAGCAATGAGATCAGCAAACATGTGTAGTCTCTCAAATGCGGGCCACTGTGTCACAATATTTTTTCTATAGAGCTTACTTTTGTGAATTCTGTTTCTTTCTTAATTGATTATTTCCTTTTTCCGCACGCCTCAACGACTATAATCATTAGTCCCGTAAGTGGAGCGCATGTTTTTATCATGGGAGGTGGCGGTGTCATTTCCCCGATGGCTGGTAGATCCGTCACCGACCTATATATCGGCTCGCGGGTTTTCCGCATCTAGGTATCTTCCACCAGCGGGCACCGCCCCAGCCGGGACAAGCTGTAAGCTCCCGTCTGGTCTCTCGAAATGTGTAGTAGTATAGTGAATTTAAGTGTGGGGTTAATAAGGAGAGAGGTTAGGGCAAGGAAGAGGAAGAAAAGATCGTGCGTGGCCCGTGACCCGTTTGTTATTGTACTGTTCAGGCACTAGCCTGTTCTGATAGATGAAACCAGGAATAGCTACCAGTCGCTAAAACTCTCCTCCTGACAGCAGCCCTAGCAATAAAGCTATATAGCTAGAAACAAAAATCCGTCCGGAATTCGAACTCTTACGACCTTCCGGTCAGAGTCGCTGCCGAGGCAGCGGCCATGTTAGTTCTGAAATGCATCAGCTGGCGCTCAAATTTTGGGTTATGATGGATGCTATCGTGTGCTGTAGCGTAAAGGGTGCTGCGGAAAACAATATAATGAGGAAATCTAAAGGAAATTAATGTCGCAATAGAGATGTTAGGTAATAAGAAAATAGACTGGCTGAAATGGCATCGGGCAAATGATATCACTACAGTATCTCTGATCGGGAGGTCTCAGGGTTCGAGTACCGACCATGGTAGGATTTTCGACTCTAGCCACATAGCAAGGTCGAATTCAGCCGCTGTCTGGAGGAGAATTCTAGCGGCCGGCTGTTCTGATCCATAGCTTTTCGTGGTTTCTCCGATCTGTACAGGCAATGCCGGAGCAGGACAATGGCTAACGGGCAACGGACCGCGCGCGATCTTTCCTTCCTCTTCCTTGTCCTATCATCAGCCTTTACTTTCACACACATATATTACACTACCACACATGCCGGGAGTCCGGTCGGAAGGTTACAGTTTGTCCCGACTGAGGCGACGCCCAGTTGGGGAAGACACCTGGAGAGAAAATCCCCCACAAGTCGACATGTAGGTCGGCGTTGTATTTCTCTATCCGGAAGGAATCATCGCCACCTCCCGCGAAAAAGCATTTACTACACTAACGGTACTAATGACCCTAGCAGTTGTCGTGCCCGTAAACATCAAACAAAAGCTGTTCTTCAGAGGTTCTTAACGCCCAGTGTTCAGGGCCTCTGTGAGCTCTGAGGCTGTGTACCTTAGACTGAAAAAAAAAAAAAAAACCCTCTTTGGAGCCCTCTTATACTTTTGCAGGTTAAAGAATTGTTTAGACCTTATTTCGAATCCGAAATCTACGTATGTAACCTCAAAATGACTATTTGACATTATGTGCAATTTAACCTCATGGCCCTGAATATTTATTTCTCTTAAGAAAAGCTTATCAATATAGAACGCTTTACCCAGGCACAGTACCGGGCCCATTTGATTAACGTACAGTTCAGGGTATGGTAAAAAGTTGAAACTATTATCACTTTCAAAAAAATTGAAGAGTGAAATGTTCGCATGGATCCAACTAGTATTAAAATGCATTCAAAAACTTTAAATTTTTATTGCATTTTAAAACAGTTTTGTTAATTTATTTGAGTTATTGCAACATTTCATTGTTAATACCATTTGCCTTTAATTAACAGTACTTGAATTACAGAAATTATAAATTAGGTTATTCAATTTTTTTGAGTCGCGAAGCTGTAGAAATTTACTTATTTGGAAAATAAAATTAATATTTTTAAATGATTCGGAGTGATAGTGATTCAATTGTACTCCAGCGCACTTCATGAATATGTCCAGTCATTTAGTGTTGCACGGACATTCTGGAACCATTCTCATTGGTTCTCCCCGGAGAGGTAGATCTGAGTTCGTGCAGCTGATAGCATCAAACGATGAGGAGACAGCTCTGCAAAAACAAAGGAATCGATGCTTTATCTCTAGGTTTTATGATGATCTAGTGAAAAGTATAATTGTTTCCAAGCAGTGCCGGAACCAAGGGGGCAACAAGGGTCACCGTGCCCCTCCCCAAGAATTTGTTGAATGTTTTCAAAATAATTACCTTATATAGTACAAATCTCACCATACTCAAAGCATGAAGCGTACACTCTTTTTTATTATTATTATTTTTTTAATTTTAATATTAACAATAAAAAAATTCAAAAATATTTATGGTCCCTTTAAAATTGTCTCTCCTGAAATATTTTCTGGATCTGCCAGTGCTTTCAAGAATTAATGTTTTCATATTTTTAAAATAAATGTAACTTAATGAAGAATTTCGTGAGATATGAATAGTGAAGTAAATACATGACTTAAAATATTGAGAACAGAACCCCTTGCGAAAACTCACGACTTACGATGAACTTGGAGCCATCAAGACTAGAGCACAGGAAGTTTAACTCCATGACATTGATAAATGTACTTAACGACGCGTTCATTTGCTGTCAAAAAATATTATTACTTTAAAAAACATTATCTTTTAATAAACGTTTTACAAAACTTTCGAATCGTTAGTATTTTAAATAATGATAGCTTCGAGCACGAATGAAGCATTTTGCTTAATATTTTTCCTAATTATGCAATAGGTTTCAGACACCGTGAAACTTCAAAACAATGATTCGCTCAAAGCACATCAAAATATCAAAATATACATTTTATAATATAGGCACACAAAAAAGTTGTCAGACTCAGAGACTTGACTCATGTTTTTCTGTGTATGTCGACGCGCTGAATCCGAATGTGAAACCAGAATTGCGCCACCACCTTCTAGTTTTTTTAATTAAAAAATCAATGAAATTGTAGATTGTAAATTTCACAGTGTTTTTTATTTTATTTTATTTTTAATCTGGAGGGTGGTGGTGTAATTTTGGCATTAGATTCGGATTCAGTGCGTCGAAATACATAGAGAAACATGTGTCAAGTCTGTGGGTCTAACAACTTTGTGTGTGTGTGTGTGTGTGTGTGTGTGTGTGTGTGTGTGTGTGTGTGTGCGTGCGTGTGCGTTGTGTAATCAAAGGTGTTGCTTACAGTGATATTGAATTACTACTATAGCTTAGTGTGGCACCTCCAACCCTTTAGAAAATTGAAAAAATACTTTAATCTATATATTTTAAAAAAATGTTATTCTGCCATGGCTTTGTTTAGAGCTTCTACTGAACCGATTGTAGTTTTTTTTCCTTTAAATGAAAGAATATGATCCCTAGATGTGTTATCAGATATTGTTTGTGTTGATTCACCAACATTTACGGTGTTAATTAATTAATTAAATCATTCTTTAATAGTGCGCTTATCAATAGTCAATTGTTTTCTCCCAAAGGGTGGCTGTTTTAAAATTGATATACATGAGTCGATAGATGTGTCCCCGCTGCTTCATGGTGGCGCTGCTTGATGTTTTGTTTTGATTGTTGAGATTTGTTCACGATTCGTTCGAGAGTTGTTCACGATAACAAGGTTTTGTTTCAGTGTAATAATTGCATTGTGGTGATGACAGTTTGCATGTATTTCCTTTTGTAGTGTATTTTGTAGAGAACATTCGGACAGTGGGTTTTGTTCGGTTGTATTGAAGTAGTGAAGTTGTTCACAGGTTATGTCGAATTCCGAAACGTTGCCCACGCGCCCCAAAAGACGCAAACGTAGTACATTGACTGGGAGCAGGGAAAGAAAAAGTCAGCGTATGTGTCGTGATAGTGAGGTCATTTCGTTTTCTGTTGGGTCATTGTCTATGAAATGTCAGTTTTGTTCTATTTTGTAATTCCCGTGTGAGAGAAATTCTGTAAACGAGTTTACTCTGTGTTGCTAAAATGGGAAAATAAGTTTACCTTCGAGCAATATGCCAGAAGAAATCAAACAGTTGTTTATAGGAGATTATGACACATCAAAAAACTTTAGAAATAATATCCGTCAGTATAATAGTGCTCTTTCTTTTGTGTAATTTGGTGCCGATATTGCATTGCCACCTGGTCATGGGCCATATGTGTTCAAAATTTTGGGAACTCATCACAGAATGTTTTCGTTATACCCTGAAGATTCAAACAATGCAACATATTGTGAACATTAATCTGGGCACAGTATTTTACATTTATCTCAGATCACACCCGTAAAATTTTAACGGGTTCTCACTAGTATTTATTAATTTAAACCTTTTTAAAACCTAGATTAGAAGGTTACGAAAAGTAGCTACTTCTCGGCCAGAAGACAGAGACAAGTCGAATAACACCTTGTTTGCCCCAAGCGGTGGTCCAGAATGGTTCCATATAATAATTTCTTCTCATGCTTCACCATCTCCGTGATTCCATCTATCACTGCCATCTAACTTTTACGATTCCTTTTGTTCAAATCTACTATCTAGTTTTTACACACACACACACACACACACACACACACACCCACACACACACACACACACCACACAAAGAATTAATTAAATAAAAAGGTCCCGAATACGAAAAAATGGCCAGTTGCCCACCTGCAGACCGAGTCGCGTCTCTTGCCCCAAACAACGGAGTGGAAAGCGTCAAACCGACACACAAAGGTTACCCATTTACAAAATAAGGATCAACCTGTCAGAAATCTCCATATCAATTTCTGGGACTTAGACCGACTCTGTTTTCCATTCATTTTTTTTATCGCTTGTTATCTAGTACGTTCAACCTCCTGGTCTCTCTCTAGTCTTGAAGGGCTGTGAAGTGCGCACGCGCAGAGGGGTTACTTGGGCATGGCGAAGCGGATCTTCACGTAGGCTTCAGGGGGCGGCGGCCGGTATTCCGCGCGCATTTCCGTCATGCACGACCAGGGCTGGCAGCGGTGGCCCGGCTCTCGATCTTTGCAACGGCACTGCGAAAAGCAACGCGTTCAGAAATGCTCAGCAGATTACGCACATGTCTAGGGATCCCTTTGAATAGAGACCCTTACGTTTATAAACGGAATGTTATGTTTGTAAATATGTAAAATACAGTACACTCTCTCTTAACCTGCCACTTCGGGACCTCTATCCAGACCGGATAACGCTTTAGCCGGTTGAAACGTCGTTCCTTAATAGCTTTAAATATATTGCTGAAATCGTTTTTACCAGCAAACACGAAATATGTAGCCAACTTTATGTTGATAGGTCTCTATAATTAAGAAACATTTCCATTTAAGTGTTCCCTGTGTAGAAAAGAAAATCTTAACACATGTTTCTGTATGCTATATTTACAATACATAATGGTAGTAAGTTGTAACATGTACTAGGCTTGTGTTTCTTTCCAAATACAGAAGTCGCATCAGGTTAGTTACCTTTGTCTTAAATCGCGGCCACTGTTTAAAGCGGAGGCCGATTAGAAGGTGGCCGGTTAAGATAAAGTGAACTGTATTGTAATATAAAGTGTTTAAATTGCAAAAGAAATCGTTATTTGTGTTAATTTTGATTACATATGTTAATTAATATTTCAATGTTATTTTTTGCTCAAAAGATCTATGTTAGTTTAGTAAGTTTGTCAGTTTTTACTTGTTTTTCTCAAAAGCCATAACGCTTCAAGAAACATTCAACACACACATTCAATTATAATTATTATAATTAACTGTTAATGTTAACCAAGTACATGCTGGAAAACGTCCATAATCACTCACAAAAATGATTTGACTGAAAACTATATGAAATGAGCAAAAAGCAATGTTTTCACATTTTTGCTTTAGTAATATTTATTCCTACTGTGAATTTTTATTTCCTCGCCCTTACGAATTTTACAAAGAGAAAGTATTGTAATTGTGCGCTGGGGAACGGCAAACTTTCAACAGCAAACCTCTTATCGCCGAGTCTGGTAACTAAAATGTGGATAAATCTTGTTCCGATAATAAATAATTTCCACTTACACGTTGTGTCGTCAGAATTCATATTTTGTGGGTCCTTGATACCGAAAAATTGATTGACAACAAAACGTCTGATTGTCCATTCGTCCGTGGTCAAAGCTAGCGCCTAAAACCTTAACTATTATTTCCAAAATTGATATTCCTCGATCAATTTAAAATAATCGGAAGCCCTGTGAGTTTGAAATGGATATTTTGATTCTCGGGCTACTTTACCTAAAGTCTTCACACATTCAAAATTTTCTCGAAAATGGCTCTTTTTATTAAACTTTGTCCTCGGATGGCGTTAAGAGATTGGTGCGGGTCTCATTTTCGTTGAAATCCCTAATTTTTCGAAAATTGAAAAAGTTCAGTCTTCCTATATCTACAATTAAGATAAGATTTTTCGGAATTAAGTGTGTTCTTCAAAGACAAATCTTGAAATAAGGTAATGTTCAGTTTTTCGACGTTGTGAGTACTTTCCGCGTAATGTTAAAATATAAGGAAATATTTTATTCGGATAAAAGCTATGTTAAAAGAATGGCGTCAATTTCTTTGAAGCCTTTGAATTTTTGAAAATTGCAAATTTAGAAATAATTCGAGGAAATATGTACTGTTGCAGCGCTACTGGTTTAAATGTTTGTTTCAAAGAAGGTTATCATACCGTTTGTTTTACGAATATTTCATATTTTCATTTCTACTATATTGTCAGGAGTTGATTCTGATTTGGTACTCAGTTGTGATGATCAATACTAATTCTTATTTACAATAAAAATACCCTTTCTAAACTTGCACCCTTGGAGCAAAAACCGAAAACTCCGCCAAGGAAAGACAAGGTATAATTCGATTTTCTAATGGTTTGGTTTAATAAAGCATTCCACTTCCTTTTCAGTAACATTACATATTCCAACTCGTTTTCAATAACTTGACTTACTCCTATAGCTCTGTAAATTTCATCAAAAAACATTTCAGAGTCTAAAAGCTTTCATGAACAACTTTTCAACAACATGAATGCATACATCAATATTTTCCCGTTATGGTAAAGTTTTCATCATTATCCATTATTCTTCATTTTGCAAAAACCTTTATACATATACCCGCGTCTCTCAATACGCACAGTCGATAGCCCCATGATTCAATGAGAAGAAGAAAAAAGCACACCAAAAGTCGGAACATTTGCATGTCCCAGTCGAGTGGAATGGAAAACGGAACTCCTTCGCCCAAACTTCACCGAAATATCCCCGAAAAAAGTCTGAACGGTAGGCTTAGGGTGACCTAAGATTATTGACCCGACTTCAATCATACTGTTTATGCATACGATCTTTCCAGCACCATGAAATGGTATGTTTCGTTGATTAAAAATTACACAAATTGAAACTATTTCAATCCAATCCGTAGACCGAATTCTTGTCTTTACTATGAATTTTGAACACAAATAATGTGACAAATTATTCAAAACTGCAATGAGCATTTTAATGTTAGAAAGGCAGATAATATAGCTTAGTAATAATTTTCAATCTGTTAAGGAACAATTTTTTTTATTCTGGAATATCTGAAACCACAAGAAAAGCTATTGTGGTTGCGTTTCTGCAGAGGGTGGAAACACTCCAAAATATCGTGAGAACCAAATATGTGTCAAAACTAGTTGCCCTTGTGGTTTCAGTGGTGCATACGTATTATATAATTAGTAATAATTTTCAATCTGTTTTGAAACAATTTTTTATTCTGGAATATCTGAAACCACAAGAAAAGCTGTTGTGGTTGCGTTTCTGCAGAGGGTGGAAACACTCCAAAATATCTTGAGAACCAAATATGTGTCGACATTAGTTGCCCTTGTAATTTCAGTGGTGCATACGTATTATAGAATTAGTCTAATAATTAATTATGAATTTTGAAATAAATTAAATGTTATTGCCTTGTTCGTTATTGTCCATTATAACCAGAGGAATATCTCACAATATTCTTATTCTGATATTATAAGGGAACTTACCTCCCAGACAAAAGGCGGTAGTGGTATGTGCGGGAAAAGCAGGTCGTACGGCAATCCCTAAAAGTGATTCAATGCTTAAATGACAAAAAACGTATTTGTGTGAAATTACAATAAAGATATATAGGTAGCATATACAAAATCATTCTAGAAGTATAACTCTTTTTCATGAATTACGTGCGGAGAACTTCAGTCAACCATTTTGTTCCTTCTATGCTGAACAGTAATAGGAAAAAACCAGGTGACAAGAATGATAAATAGAGGAGTCATCAAAATCACAGAACTTGCATTTTTATGATTGTCAAGCGGTTAATGTAAACAGGTTCATTTATTTCATTCATTCACAAATTTTCGCTCATAATGCCCCTCTTCCTTTTGTTGTCTATCAGAATGAGAGGGAAAAAGTACGTTGACTGCTCGTGTGAAGAGAGTCACGCTGTCAGCAAGCACTTGGTGAGTTTCTCCTCACCCCTCATAACTTTTTCAAAAGTCTTTTTCAAAAGATTTTGGTGAACAGAGAATTAAATAAACTATTGACAGAAAGAGATTTAGGGTGTGCAAAGGTACTTCAAAACTGAAGGTTACAAAAGCATCCGCACGGGCGCGCTAATTAAACTTTTGCGCACTATCCTTCCCCTACAATACGCAGAGGAAACATGACAATTTTGTACTGATTTCAAGAAACAACCTCTCGGGTTGTTCCCTACATTTAAGGGGAAAAACGACCACAGTAGTAAACTTACCCTAAAACAATTAATAATCAACCAATCAAAATTTAGCGAATGAATGCCCGGTGCAGAGCCAGTCTGTTCCAAAAGATAGGAATACCGAAATCTCCCGGGTTGTAATATGCCCTACACATAAGGGAATAATGACCACAGTAGTAGACTCGCCCTAAAACTCTTAATAATCAATCAATCAAAATTTAGCGTATGAACCTGGTGCAGCGCCAGACTGTTGAAGAGGGGGTAGCGGCCGACGCACTGTCGGGGATGCGGCACGAAGTCCGAGTTGTAGGTCGACTCGTGTTTCAGCGGGGTCTGGACGTAGCAGCGTCGCTCCTCCACCCAGTTGCCAATCAGAACTTTGGAGCTGAACATTTTATTTTATTTTTATTATCCAATCGCCTTCAAATGCTGTTTTTTTACGTGTTTGATGTAGAATGAATAGCTTCAAAATAAGATTCAGGCAGTACTATTTCTTGCCTTCCGGGCAGTGACAATTGACCCTATAAACGGCTCATTATTATATTAAGTGTAATAAAGGGTACTGCCGAAGTCACTATAATACCATTAATCATGTAGGCTTACGTATTGAAAATTACTTATGCTATTATTAAAAAGGTAATAAGATAAATCGTACTGTATGTACTAAAAAATGCTATTATATGCTCGTTAGTAATTATACTAACTACTTAGTACTACCGCGCTAGTGAATAACCAGTTAATTTTCACATAATAGTCTCTTTTAATCACTTGTCAGATAAATGTTATTTATGTATTTATTGTCAAAAAAGGGTTAACAACTATGTGACGTATGGGGAAGAAGTACAATCTATGAACGTTTTCTTCAGTTCGTGAAACCCTGCCCCCTCTCTTTTAGTGTACTAGTAAGTTGAATTTTGAATGAAGGTAGCAAGCAGCATTTGGGGCAAAAAGTAATAGCAAGAAACCCGTATAATTAAACTATATGCATCGGTGATGGGTCACAAAGTTTCGTTCTTATACATTTGTGAATGCATTAGTAAGTACGTCTTGAGGGTACTACTATACGTATTGTGTTAAATCTAATAGGGCATTATTTGACTTTTTCGACCGATCATCCCTTCAATCATCATTAAAACGAAAATAAATGATTAAACAAATTTTCAAAGCAATTAAACAATATTAACTCGTGCTACAGAAAACTTGAAAAAAGTTTTACTATATCTTTTGGAAACCAGCATGTTTTTAATCGAAACAAAGAATATGTAAATGTGTGTTATATGAGCACAAAGCACTCTATGAACTAAAATCGAGACCTTTTTGTCGTATATTATATTTTAATAAATACAGTGTCACATTTAACTTTTATTACTGTAGGTTCCATTTTATGCTCACGTTGTTGCCTCCTAAGTTATATGAACTGTTCGCGACATCATTTCACGTTGAGCAGTTCCGGGATATAAGAGATATCAACCACAATAGTAGGCTACGTAAATTTACATTGCATAAAATTCAGCCATACACGTCTTTCGGGAAATTTTTCCCATCATCAGTGGCTCCAAGTAATATGGAATAAACACATTAACCATGGTGCACTGTCCTAGCATGGCGCCATTTTGTGGTATGTACGATGTTCGAAGGCAGACTTGTTAGTTGTGTAGGGAGAGTCTTAGCTGTGTGCTTCCGGCGATGCACTTGCCTGTACTGAGGATAAATGACGAGCTCACGCTCGTCCCCCTTGGGGGTTTGCTTGCACCTTCGGAACATTCTTTTCGAGAGTAAGAAATATGTTTGCGACGTCCGTCGCCGTCGCCTCGCGACTGGGGTCCATTGTCACTGCTCCGAAGGCAAGAAGTAGCACTGGACACTGTTGCTAAAATATAAAACACTAATGATGAAGTTACTTGTTAGGGTTCTTCATAAATATAGTGATTCTGTATGTAAATTACAATTTATTAATTGTGATCTTTTTGTTATTCATAGTAACTTGTTCTATACTTAATAAATAACATTTTAATCGGGAATTACGTGGCACTTATGAACGTATTTTAAAAGTTTTACTATATTCTCTCTTGTTCCTTGGTCTCGTATGAGAACTAGCTCTGGGCTTTCTCACTGGATTTGACGATTCTTGTCGTTGCTACATTCCCCTCACTGCATCTTGTTTATCCTACTATTCTGTGGATATGTGTGGAATTTCATTTAAATAACACGTTTTGTGGCGGACGGACATCGTTAACATTTAGAGCAATAGAGAGAGGTTTTGCTTTAATTTTTTTCAAAGTAAGTGGTATGTTTGTGTCATGACCACCCGCGCATTTGAAAGAGCCGCCGCCGAGCGACGTCAGCGGGGCGTTACCGCCCCCGGCGGGAGAGAAAGGCGACCGTTGCGAGCCGGCCTGGGCTGTCCGCGCGCGGACGTCACGCCCGAGCAAGCGGGTAGGGACTCGCCACCGCCCCTGCTCCGCAGCCAGTCGGCGGGCCGCTAGCCCTAGCGGGCTATAAGAGGGCTCCGACCCGACGCCAGGACAGACAGCGAGCGACGGTGTTAGTGACTGGGTACTGGTGAGTGACATGAAGTGTGAAGAGCGGTGATCGGCTACGACGACGACCTGTGCAACGAAAGAGGAACTCTCTAGTGGATATTCGACGACTCGGCTGCTTTTGGGACTTCTTCTGGACAACGGTGACACGGCTTCGCATTTGGCACACTCTACTGGTGATACGGAACTTCGACAATTGTACCTGGTCTTTGAATAAAAACCGTTTTATGAATTCTTGTCTTTGATTGGATACTACAGTTTGCTGCTTTATGTATGTTGTAACCGCCCATATGTCGTTCCATTGATTTTTGAGAAGCACCCGAGAACGTCAAGACACGACAAGATGCAATTATAGTGTTACCGAATTGCAAGAGATTGCGCCAGCAGTAAATGGTACCCATTGCGAGAATTTATTAAGGTTTCTGAACGCTCTCGCGTAAATTAGAACGAGAACCAATCAACAATCACTCTTAAAAATATCAGCACTAGCACAAAGCACCGCTAGGAAAAGCTCTCTCTTTTGCTGCTGACCGCCGATCTGGACGCACCGAAACTGTTCGTGTTGGACGGAGAGGAGCATTCGCCGTATTTCGACGATAAGAAGCTTGAAAAAGGTAATTCGTCTCATCATGTTGGAATAACAATACCATGAATGAGAGAATTGAAAATTTTAAATCATGAATATTCTGATAAATTCACGTGAACGCATTACGTAGAAATATACTATTTTTTATCAACGAGGAAATAATATATTTCAACGTCCAAGAACGTATACTGAAGTAGAAAGCATGTACTATAGGAAATGTTTCTTTCTATTTCCAGCTTTTGTTTTTTCTTGTGGCTTACCACATAAGAAATTCATTACGCGGAGATATTGCAGTCATATTGTATAAAATTCGAAGAACTGTGGTAGCAATTCACCAGAGGTCGTGTTCGCCGAAGCAAGGGGTTGCCACGACCTTGAAAGGATCTGGGTCGCTGTCGCCGCTCCAAGGTGTGGAAATATTTCTTCGAGACGACGTGTCGTGAGTCAGAAAACTCCACTAGAAATTCTCGAAAAAAACTGTTTAAAGAAGCGATAATTATTCTACAGAGATAGAATTCACCTCACTTACAGATGTAAATAGTCGAGTAATTAAATTAAAATTATTTAAACGTAATCTTTTACAATATTGCACTCGTAAAAGGAAGATAGGTAATTCATGTAAAGAATTGTAAAAACCTATTTTTTCATTTTTCTATTAACGATAATATTTGTTCTTTTAGTGTGTGTTTTTTTTTTTTTAAATTTTAAAACCAATCATTAGTAAAAGAGTTATTATTAATTGCACGTTCTTATAACGATTTTTTTTCTTTTCTGGCTAAATTGTATAATGTAATAATCTACGTGAAAGTGAAACAACGTCTTGTATATATTTTATTCACTATTCAAGTGACAATTTCTTTGAAGGTGTATGTAAATCGTATTTTGGTATGTGATTCTTTTTCAGTATTTGGTGTTTCCATGTATTATTGTCTTGTGTAGAGGTATTTTATTGTGTTTTTTTTGTGAAGTGAAGGGTAATATAATTTTATGTAAAGTGTTTATGCGAGTGTTAAAACGCAACTGCAGTTAGGTAATCACGTAATTGCTAAAGGTAGAGCAAGTGATAGAAATTTTCAATGCAATGTGTAAATGCTAGATAAAATTGTATTCAAATATTTAACAGAATATATCTAGAACTATGTTCAGGGTTAAAGCATTAACTTGCCTGTGTTTCTTTTATTACAAAAAACAGGTTTAAAGACGAACCCACTTCTGTAGTGCAGTTAGGACATATAAAACCATTCCTAATTTTTGGTTTGACATTGTCATAAGAAGTCACAGGTCATGTAATACTTTCCTATTTGCAAAATAAAAATAAAGGGATACAGGAATGCGAAGATTATTCTTTTATGTATATAAAAGCCAACTATATGCTTAAATATTTTAAAATTTTGCAAATAGGAACAGTTGATGAGAAGTGACTATCGGCCAACACATGCTGAACGTTGAAATAATTAAAATGTAAAGAAGAACCTAATTTCTTGAAGAAAACAAAACAAAACAAAACAAACAAACAAACACACACACACACACACACACACACGTGAGATTAATAGAAATCGAAATAAAAATTAAATTCTGTTGAACTATTAACAAGCTATAATAATATATACTTTTTAATTTTCATTTCATTGCTTTTTACATGAGAAAAACGTTACAACCGAGCATTATGCTGGGCACAGTGTTAATTTTGGAATAGATCCTGCAGAACGCGAAGTAAACACACACACAATGCGTTGTTTTCATATCTCGCAGAATCTATTACGTTTCCATCGTTATACCTTCACGCATCGCTCTTTACACGAACAAAAATGCAGAGAAACTCTCCAGATGCGTTTTCTGATTTCAGCACAGAAAGACATTGCTGAAGTGATCATTCCTATCACCCACAGACCAATCGCTTCTTGAAGATGAAGTGTATTTAATGCGTTTACAGAATCAAAGTCATTAGTTTTCTCCTTCCGTCCGCACTTGAAGTAATTTTTTCTTAATGACCTACGGGTTTCAAAATCTTTAATCTTGGCAGTCAAGCCCGATTCTATCGCCCTAAGAAGTAACGTGTTAAATCGCGCACTTTCTGGCCAGTTCTTCCGGGTCGCGTAACTCATGTAAGCGGGCTTCAGAATGCACTCAGACACTCGATGGAACATGTTGCAGTTATTCCGCATTCCCCCTATCTCCCTTTGCATTACGTTGAGTGTGAACGACGCCGAAAGAAATGCTGACTTTCTCGTCGAATTAAGATACTGTATTCCGTAAAGTCTACGACCGCCAGCAACCTTGAGTTTTCGCACTAGCGATGCCAAAGTTCCTGGAAAGTTCTCAAGGTACTTTACGTGAGATTCAAACCACCAAGGTACGAAAATGTTCATAACGGCTGCATCTACTTCTTCAAGTGTGTCCAGTTCGTCTACGTGCGCAGGGACGAGAATAGAACCCGCCAAAGAGCTACCAATCGAATTCCATAAGAAGATGCTCATGAAGCTCATCCACACCATTAGGCGACGAAAACGTATTTCGAAGATACCGGTGATGAACGTCTTAACACTCTCAAACAGCGCGTTGTTGAAGTTTGTCCTGAAAGAGAGAGTTTGTAAGACTGAGAAGACAATAATTGAAGCTACTGTGGAGATCCAAATACCATAGGATACTGTCAGAAGAATTCTACGATGAATATGAGGCGCCTTCATTGTCAACAAACAAATGTCGTTGCTCTCGTGTGGATAGAGAAAGTCGACGCTATCCATCAGATCTGTGCGGTAAAACGTTGGCTCCACGTACACATCGATTGTTCCATTTGCTGCGTATTCATAACCCTTTTCCTGAGAGGTTCGTGTATACAACCGTTTTAACCTAATTAGAATATTTTTGCAACTTAATCCGCTGTATTTGGTTATCAAGTACAATGTAGAGTCATGCCTGTTCGTATGAACTATGTTGGACTGACACCATCGTTTAGGATTTCTGTCTGGTAGAACTCCAACCTTTACAACGCCTTTCGCAAAACTTTTGGATTTTGTAGCTGTGTTCTGCATAATTATATTATGACGCTTCTGTCTTAAATGAGTACTATTATGAATGCACCGTAAAATTGGATATCTGTAAGCAGCAAAATATTCTTCATACAGCATCGTCGAAAATATCAGCAAACTCATGAAGAATTTCATACAATTCATGGCTATTTTGCCAGTTTTTCTCGTGTGTCTTCTCTGCTTTAACTGCCGGTTTTGTGTTATTTATGTACGTTCATTTTAACATTATCAATGTTTGTTAGTATTTACGTTAGTAAGAAATCTTGAAGATGTAAGTATTTTATGTCGCCGTTGTTCTAGGTACAAATTCACAGAGTTCAGCTACAGGTGAGACACGATGTGAGACGAGAAAAACATTGTTTTTCAGGTTTATGGTTCGATATAATGAGAATGAGCTATATCGAACCATTTTTTTCTTTTTTAAGAACACAAAACCTGTTTAGAAGGGTCGAAAGAAAAAACAATCCATTTTCTTCGAAATTAATCTTAATAAAACGTTATAATTTGACACTTTCTTTGCTTGGGTTTAGAGTTGATGAAAACACTGACAGAGTGGGAGTAGAATTTTATTCACTAAAGCTACTGAAACAAATCTAGTTTTCCGAATATTTGTCCATGAATATATTCCCATTATTTATTGCTTTTATCATTTATTGTCCATGAATATAGTTCGTTTTATCATTTAATATTTTGGATATCTAAGATCTATTGATCTCTCCGTGAAGGGAAAGTAAACTTTTAATGACAGCTAATAGAACATGAGAAGTTTGCTGGTGATTTATATTTTGAATTCCTAAAGGCAAGAAAGCAATATAGATTGTGTTTACGAGAAAAGTTTGTAAACGTTTGCCATTAGCGTCAAAAGCAAGTCATTAGCCATGAAAAATCCAATTTGAAGAAAAGAACGAATGTAAACAAGCAGGCACTTTGCCTTCAAGAATGCTGCATTAAAAACCAAACAAAACAAGATGGGGTCTTTTTTAATGAGCTACTATGTAATTCGTCATCAGTTGTTATTCAAAGGATTACAATGAGACTATTATTTTTATTTGATTAGTAAAAACAGAAATAATTATAATTAGTTTCCATGATAGATAAGAATCCCTCAACTAAACTATGTGCGGACCGAAAAATATCGTTAAGAACTAAAAAAGGTGGATGAAATATACATTCAATTAAGGGGTCCTTTATTACGGTCTTGTATAGTTTAATTGAATTAATATTAGATAGTTTTTGAAATAAAACACACTGTGGAATTTAACACTATTAAATTTACTTCCAATTTAATTATGGGTTCGACATACAACATATTATTCCTTACCTGTTGTATGTGAACGTGTAATACTTTACAGAATCGCCATTTCTGTAAGTTCTATTGATTTTAACTAATTAGCCTTTTTCAACTATAATAATTTAACATTTATTCTTATAACCTATATTACATTACATACTAAAATTCTATTGATTTTATGTGAATTACTTTTCAATATAGAACAATAAAACACCGTACGGGTTTTACTATAGTTCGTAAGGTTAATATAATATCTTCATAGATGGCTTCTCTAGCAGAATGTTGTCCATGGAATCCTTGGTGTGATAATCCTCGCATCCTTGCCTAAATTAAAAAATGTTCCAGAATGTCCTCAACGATTGCTATTAATAGGACTTAATATTCCCGCAAAATGAATTCGCGGTCGCCACTTTCCCTATCTGTGTTTCGTATGAAACACCTACTCGCGACTGACTGCTTTTAGCTAAACTCCAGGCCATGTATTAGGCCGCACTAAATTCGCAATATGGCAGCATGAAAGATTTCCTGTTGGAATAGCCAACTTATGAAACTATAACGCTGATCAAGTCTTTCTCTTTTGTTTTGTTTGTTGTCTCATTCACAATCCTCGCGCGGTCTCGAGTCTTGTCCAGTGTTCAATAATACATGTTTCGTTTTTCGGTAGAATTAAAAAGAGATGTTCATCTATACACGAATATTAACTCTGTGAATAATTATTAAGTTAATTAAGAATTATCATTATAAACTATTGCGAGCTTAAGAAGTGTTAAAAAGTGTCAAGTGCAAATGAAAAATACAACCTCAAAAGTTATCTGCGGTCATACTTCTAGGTTATTAATGCTTTTGAGATGTGTGTCAACAGTTCCTTCACGTTTTTAAGTGGTAGTAATGAGTTTTATTGAACGCAAATAAGTACCACAATTATTGAAGTTAATTAACGTGATATACATGGTAGTTTTTAAGTGATCAAATGAATTGTTCCTAACAGTCCAGTTATGTCAATATCAATGCAAATGCATCCATTTAATTTATCTGTTCAATTATTCATTAGCTTTGAAAAGTAAGTTCAATAATAATAAATATAATATAATTAATTTAAAACAAGAAATACTAAAGGGACACAACAAATAATGAACTACTATAACTATTTCAATTAACTTTATTATTATTACTAAAGAGAACAATTGGAAAATAATAAATAAAACTCAAAAACGCCTAGTACTACTAAATAAATAAATTAAACGAAAAAACGCGAAGAACGAAGAGCACCGAAACGCAAAATGCAAATCTTTAGCAACACTCGTAAACTAACACAACTTCACTTGGATGGCTTTGAATGTTGGCGGAATCTACGGAAGTAGTCATTGTTTCATTGCAAACTTAAATTTTAAAAAATGTCCCTACCGCTTGAAGGTAATATATACAGGGTATTTGTGTGACGGTTGGCAACAACTTTTGCCAACATAAAACGAAACCAAACTACCCTAAATCGAGTATAAATGTATGTTCTCATCCGACAGTGACATTTTTCAAAAGTTGTCCCGTGAGTTCGGCTTTTTAGCTGGCCCGCAGTCTAGGGACCTATTGAAAACTTCCATCTACGGCGCTCCTCTAATATATATATATATATATATATATATATATATATATATATATATATATATACACACACACACACACACCTACCTTCGAAACACGAAGTCTATTTAATTCAAACTTCCAGCTACTACATTGATATAATTTACAATTACAATTTACTGCTACAATTTACACAATACCATGCTCTGAAACAACTTATAAATTCCCGCCTCACTATCATTTAAATAATACCCAGCCTAAGGTGAAAATCCGTTCGCACCTCACCAGCCGTTTACGTGCGTTCGCTTCAATCATTTTCTAGAGAATGATCCCATACTTCCTTTCACAAGATCCTCGCTTCCAACGCCCTCTTCACACATTCTGTACATAATGTGTTCGGGGCCGTGTACATCTGCACAACGTTATGACACCAAGCATGGAATATTAAACTTTGTTTTCCTAACTACGCGTATTCTTTGACTTCCAAGTTTGCAACCAATGCTGTTATTACTAACGCTGGCTGCCGATTCTATCAATAAAACAAAACCCTGGGTTCTTGGCGTATCACAATAAACCCACAGACAGTGCCCCGCTGGGAGAGATACCTGGAGAGGTAAGAATCCGTTGGGTGACATGTAGGTCGGCGCCGGATCTTACATTCCAGCGGCGAGTCACTCCGCCGCCTCCAGGGAGTATTCTTTAACTTCACACTCATGGAACTAACAACTTTCTACGCTACTTTCTTACGACTTATTTTCTCGCTACGGTGGAGAGAGAAAGATATGTAATGCTGCGCGAGAAAACGGCTAATTTTCGGCAGAAAAAAACTTATTACAGAGCCCTAGATATGAAAAAGTGAATAAATCCAGTTCCTAATTTAGAAAAAAAAATCCTCTATCACGTGATGTTTCCAGAATCCATATTTTGTGGGTCCTTGATACAGAAAAATTGAGTTACGGTAAAATATCTGTCCGTCTGGGAAGAACGGTAGGGGCCAAACCGTTCAGAAGATTTTCTTTATTCAATTGAGATTCCCCAATCGATTTGACTGAGGTCGCAGCCCCATGAATTTAAAACCGATATATTTAATTTTGGGGGATTCTTTACATGAAGCCTCTGTGAGGTTTTCAAAATTAAAAAAAAATAGTCCCATTTTTTAAATTAAATTTTGTTGTTAGATAATGTACGTTTAAAATAATGATGCAGGTCTTATGTTCGTTGAAAACCCTGACTTTTCGAAAAATGCAATAGTTCAATTTTTTTTCGGAGTCTTCCTACAACTAAAATATTAAAGATAAAAATTTTTCCTTAATGAAATCCGCTCTTTAAAGATAGATTTTGAAATAAGGACATGTACAATTTTTGTACTTTTACTTTTCGCGTAAATTAGCGTGAAAATACTGGCGAGGAAGTACGTGATGTTTTAACATCACTAGTTAATCAACATTTCTCAATATTTTTTAACCAAAAAATAATCATTTCCACATTGCTTAGGATGCAGATATAAAACAGACATGCAGCTTTTGTTTTCCTTTATCTACTTATTTGTTTACTTGTTTGCCACTCTATTTTACAAAAGAGAGATTACTCTCGGATGCATGAGAAAGTAAATGTACTGAATTCATCTTGAAAACGTCCATAAACAAAAAATAATGAGATTATACGTCTTTAAAAGTACAGATAACCTGTGTGTTATCAGATTTCAAATAACATTCTGACGGTTCAAAATATATTTATATATTTTCATATTTTTTATATATTACGTGTGGTAGTTTCGAAGAATGTTTAACTTTCTTCAGTACTTACCTTACGAGAGTGGTATTTTATGAGTAGTAAATTAATTTGTAATGTGGGGCACAAGGAAACTAATGGTTCAGACACAGACTTTGTCGTACAAGTCAGTTTCCTATTTTATTACAAGTAAGTCTGTGAAAGTTTTCCTATTTTGTCCCCATCCTCTCCCTCTCTGCGGTATATCGACACTTACAAGACCTACCAGGGCCTTTCGATGTATGTACGAGATACCTCTTCTGGGTTCATTCTCAGTGAAGTGTCCCTTCAAACTCAAAGACCTCTCTGGGTCCTCAACCTTTGTTGTGAGAGAAGGGATCTAAATCCTCAATTATACATCATCTACAGTTGCCTGTCAACCCAAGATATTATGGAAGGATTAGGATATTGATAGAATATGAGAGGGACTCGGCAGGTCGCCACGCCACGAACATTTCTTAAAATATTCACACGGTTCACACGAATTTCGAACCCACAGCTCATGTCGTCGCACATGAGCTCATTGCCCTTCAGACGCCGTCACTCGATACCGAATCACTTGACCGTTCTGTTTGTAAGGTGTGTGAACTGACCTTTTTATACATACGCGGAACTAAAACTGACCTTCTTATACATACCCGGACTTTGATGTTTTTGAATCTATATATCTGAATAACCTGGACAACACTCATTTCCATAACAATAATGCAAACAAAGTTAATCGAGCATTACAGATTATCAACGTCGCACTCAGAAATGGACAATTTTCTCAAAATTAACGAACTCTACAGAAAATACTGTAGAATATAACATTGACAGTCGATTTTCCCCAAACAGGTATCCCCATCAGCGTGGCACTGCCCCAGCCGTGACAAGCTCTAAGTTCCTGACTGGTCTCGAGACATGTGTGGTAATGTAATACAGTGAGAGTAATTGGAAATAAGAGCTAAGGTAGGGACAAGGAAGAGGAAGGAAAGATCGCGCACGGTCCATGGCCCGTTTGTTAGGGTCCTGCTCCGGCATTCGCCTGGTGTTGATCGGAGATACCATGGAAACTACCGATCAGAGCAAATTATAGAGAACAAATTTCTTTTGAAGCAAAATACGTATCTTAAGTACTGTAGATACACGGGAGGGTCCAATAAATTTAAAACTTTTGCGAATTTCAAAACTTCTTAGTTTCAAGGGAAAATTGATACTATTCCATCTTTATAAGTGTGTTTCCAATATTTGTAGAAAAGTTATGGAAACAATTTGGAGCCGTTTTGATAAAAAAAAAAAACTTTTGAAAGTGTTTCAGGGACTTCATTTGCAGTATTCTCAAAATTCAAAGAATTATTTTCCAACTTGCTCGACATAGATCAATCGGAGAATATTCATTTTGTAAAAAACATTCTATGAATAGTGTATACATTGAAATAAACTTCTTAGTTCTTGACGTTTCAGAGTCACGTGAGGTCGCTGACAGTGATTTCCTAGTGACACACAATAGCAGCAGATTTTCCAGGGACGAATAATCTTCCCTTGTTACCAAACACTTCGAATGAATTAATGGCAATGTCATACACTTCGATTGAAACAGTAAGTTCTTTTATGATCACGAGCTGAAAGCGATACGAGCTTTCAATCGGGAGCTCCAATACCAAACATTTGAGTCGTAAGGAAGCTCCCGAGTGGATGACAGTGTCTCCTAAACCACTGTCATCCAATCGGGAGCTTCAAAACCAAAAATCTAAGACATCACAAAGCTCGCGATTGGATGACAGAGACCCCTCTCTCGTTAGCTCGTGATCTTGAAAGGACTTACTAGTTTAATCGGAGTATAGTGTCGTACCAGCTGAACGCTTCTGTCACGCATAAGATGCATGTGACATAATTCTCCGGCATTAAAATTATCCAGACACTATAGGTATCGAGGTGCAAAGTATCAAACGTATAAGTCTGAAATCTAATATTCGCTTTAGATTTTATAGGAAAGACCATGTAAGGCGCGCGTGGAAAGGTCAGTAATGCTCGGTATCGCTGTATATGCCGAGGCCCTGTTGTCAAAAACAAAGAAGAATGGCACAACGTACATGCACTAGTGTTGTTCACAGGCGGACAGATAAACCGATGACAGGGCATTCCGTGCGTGGGTGCAACCTCACACTTTTTTGTCTTATGAGGAGAATTTTACTCCTACCTAGCGGGCACCTACGAGTTTGCCTTTCTCCCCCTCCAGCGTGCAAGTACGCATTTGGGCTGACATACGATTTCGTTGGATACAGCACTTCATCGGGGCGCCTCCTCAATTAAGTCAGGGTAGGACACTCTACTAGCTTAGAGCTACTAGCTCACCGGGGCAGCACCGGAGTCTAATTAAGCGTCACTCCACAGTGCGCCGAAATGAATCTCTACTTAATAACCCTGAAGTATCGGTCACTGCCACTTCGAAGCCAAGTGCCCAACTTGGAGCCGCCCGGACCGAGGAGCAGGAGGCTCGGGGCCCAAAACGCGTCTCCTCCCTGCCTCCATCTTGATACTCTCAACGTATCACAGAATTTTAGAGCAACCCCACGGGAGATTCAGTTCCTCGTCCAAATTCTATATGTAGGTTTGCGACAAGTCCCGCCTCCAGTCTTGCTTCGAAGGTCGGCAGGCAGGAGCCTAACAGGTGGGTTACCGCACGAGTCCGAGTAACCAGGATCTTAGCATCGCCTTCTCGCTCCAACCACCTTGGCATTATCGACGTGCCACCGATTGATTGATTGATTGTGATTCCGGGCGCGTCAACTACTGAGGTCATTAGTCCCGTAGTGCATGCTTTTCATTGGTAGTTGGCGGTGATCTTTCCCTACTGGATGGCGAGATCCGGCGCACACCTACCGTCGACTAGCGGGGTTTTCCCCAACCAAGAATCTCCCACCGACGGGGCACCGCGCCAGCCGCGACAAGTTCTAAGTCCCCGACCGATTTCTCGGTATGTGTGGTAGTGTAGTGCATGTTATTGTAAGTGTGTGTGTGTAAGGGGTGAAGATATGACAAAGAGGAAGGAAAGATCGCGCGCAGTCAGTGACCCGTTTGTTAGGGTACTGCTCCGACAGTACGTGGAAAGTTATTGATCGGAGAAACAACGGAAAAAGTACCGATCAGAGTAGCCGGCCACTAGAATTCTGCTGACAGCGACTGAATTCGACCTAGCTGAAAAGCTAGTGTCGAAAATCCTGTCACCGTTGAGACTCGAACCTGGAACCTCCCGGTCAGAAGCACTGCAGTAACATCAGTTGATGCACTGAGCCGCCGCTTCCGGTACGTGCTACCGAGAAACTAGGGTTCAAGTGAACGTTTCCACCCTCCACCAAAGAACGTCCCTGCATCCTGCAGGGAGACTGAACGATGGATGTTAAAAAACAAGTTTTCGCTATTAGGAGAATTCAAATCGAGTATTTCTGTTAAATGCTTGAAATTCAGCAGCAGTACATAATTTTACCCTATAATACGTGCATTACTCCGCACTAACTGATGTGATGACGCTGACGCTTTAAACTGTTTTAAGAGAATTTTCTTATGTTAAACATTGCGACTATACAACTTCTTAATAAAAATACACTAACATACTGTTTTTGGCTTTTTCATTCTTGGTTGAAGAACATAAAAATTTATTGATAATGAATTAAAATTCAATATTAGAAGAAATGTGTGGATGCAACTCTTCTTGGATGTTATTTCTGACATTTATCTCTACACTTCTGAGAATTTATTTACATATTACATATTTTGCTAGGAAATAAATAGAACATAATTCAGGGAGAACGCAATTACAGGTCTGCAAAACATTGCAGCAGCAAAAATATTGCTGAATAAATCCACGTAATATCGTTTTTTCAACATGTGTCACAAACACTGCTGAACGACAAATTACACTCTCCAGTATAACCCTGCAAAAAATCTAAATATTTTAACGAAAATGATCTTCACAAACACAGCAATAACATAATACTACCATAACGCAAAACGTGAATAGCAGATCGTATTAATATAATCTCAGCATTATCTCAGCAAATCAGCAAATTAGCACTCGTATTAATATAATCAAATATTTATATTTTTCAATCAAAATTGAATCTGTGTCAATGTTTTTTTGATTTTCCAGAATATCTGGGAATCTAACGAAATCACTGACACGTTTTAAAAGGTCAGAGTCTGCATTGTTTTCTTTCAATTTCTGCGCACATTAGAAAATAGTAATATACTTGATGATCCAATTAAAAAATTCTATTTCTTCCATGTTTAACCATTTAAAGAATTGCCAGAAGATTTCGAGAGCCACTTTCCCAAATACGTACCATTTCCCCCAATTGTCAGCGGCAAAAATAGGGGGAATAAGGAATTGATCAAATTTACGACAATAAAATGTTTTTATTACATAGGCTACGGGGCACCTTTCGAAATTTTCAGGGGTGCCAAGCCCCCTCCCCCTCCCCCACGTGCTCACCCCTGTGTGTACGAGAAAGTAAAGTTGAACAGTGCCAGTGAGTTGCTGAGTTAGTGATGAGAAAGTTTGCGATGTCAGTTATAATTTTAAGTGTATAAAAAGGAAACAGAAAATAATAAAATGGCGATAAAATAACATAAAACATTTTAATTAATTATTGAGATTAGGAAAATGATAGTATTATTAAAATAAACGATGGAACGGAAAATAGTCTGTAGTAATCGACAAGCGAAGGCGACGGCAGATGTTTTAGACTTGGTGGTAAGTGATAGTGGAGAAAAAGCACTGATTTTAGCACGTGTGAGGACTGTATGGCTGATGGACGCGAGAGGCCTTGTTTTTCGATTGCCGTTCGCGGATGTAGTTTGGGAAGTATAGTGTCGAGTCATACGAAAGTGTGTGGGTGACTCTGTTTGTGTGTGTGTGTGTTTGTGTGTGTGTGTGTGTGTGTGTGTGTGTGTGTGCGTGCGTGTGTGTGTGTGTGTATAAGTGAAAACCTTTTGAACTATTTTGACGCGGAAATTTTGAGGATGCCAAGAATGTTTAGTAATCAATATAATATTTAGTTTTTAAAAAAAGTAAGTGTCCATGAAAACGTGCGTATATGTGAATATTTTTTTCTGTTCGTGTGATAGTGTGAATGAGCACTAAAGCATTATTTTCAACAGGGTATAATTATTTCGTATATTTTTTTGTGTCAAAATAAACAGAATTGCACCGGTCATTGCCGTTGCAATAGTAGATATCGAAATTTTGTTTTTTATTTCGGATGTTAAGTAAGAAATGATAGCGGCCACTAACAGCTAGCCTCGCAATCTATCCCCAAAATATTAATGAGAACATCCCAACATGTGTATGGGACGGCTTCTCGGAATCACCCAAAAAAAGAAATTTCTGAACTCGGTGAATTAGTTTTAAGGTAAAGAGGAAATGTAAATATTAGGTGTTAGAAAAAAAATTGTTTATTTTCGTAATTCATTTAGGAGAACCGTTTGGGTGTCGCTCAGCGGGGAGCGAATGTGTCATAAATATCAGAAATATTATTAGTAATAAATATTAGTAATTATTATTATTATTATTATTATTTATTTATTAATCCATCTAGGACCGTTTCAATAGTCTCCCCAAATATCACGAAAAACAGCAATTATGACCGTTAGTATACAAAACTGCTTTTTATTCTTATTTTGCCAATGAATACACTTTTCATCAACACTTTGTATCTATATTAATCATTGATTCTTTCATCATTAACGTTTCACTGGCAAAAGAGAAAGAGTATCACCAAATGCTATCCCTAGCTTCAACACAGAAACACAGAGTTGACATTGCCATCCCTACCACCCACAATGCAATCGCCTCTCGGAGCTGAAAAATAGTCAAATCGTCCACACGTTTAGGAGGGTATACATGCGTCGTCCTTCGACAATAATAATATAAACTCTTCAAATTGCTATGAAGTTCGTCGTCTTTTATTTTGTCTGTCAGCCCTGTTTCTACGGCCCGTCGAAGTAAGGTGTTCAATCGCGCTGCATGCGTCCAGTTCCTGCGTACCGCATAGGACATGTACGCAGGTTTTAACACACACTCACGCACTCTGTGAAGTATATTGCAGCTTCCTTCTTTTTTGGCCATATTGTGTTGGCTTATGTACAGTGTGAATGATGGAGAAAGAAATGCATTCTCTCTGGATGCCACAGCATGTTCTACTTCACGATTCCATAATCTTTCGTCGACGCTAACTTTTTGAATCAAAGATGATAGAGTGCCGCCAACACTCTCAAGGTAAGTTATATGCGTCTCAAACCACCAAGGAACATAGATTTTGGAAACGGTTGCATCCACTTCTTCAAGAGTATCGAGTTCACTCTTATACGCAGGAACTACTATAGATCCTGTCATGTTGCTGCCGATGGCATTCCACAAGAAGATGCTTGTGACACTGATCCATATCATGAGGCGACGCAGTCTTTTTTTGAAGAAGCCAGTGATAAACGTACAAATACACTCAAAAAACGCAGTATCGAAGCTTGATCTGGAAGAAGTTCTGTGTAAAACTGAGTAGGCGATAATCGAAGCTGCAATGGTGAGCCAGATTCCGTACGACATCGTCAGGAGAACACTTCGTTGTATTTGTGGCGCTCGACGAACCAGCAAACAAACGTCGTTACTTTCGTGGGGATACAAAAAATCGACAATTGGCATCAGATCTGCTCGAAAAAATGTGGGTTCCACGTATACGTCTACTACCTCACTTGCCACATCTATGTATCCTCCATCTTGGGTATATCTTCCTTTTATCCAAAGTGTTCGTGCAATTCTGTGTGTACACTTCATTCCGCTATACTTAATAATCAAATGAAGAGTGGCGTCATGTCTATTTATTTGTTTTTCGAAATGGCACCACAGGTGACCCCATCTTGATTCAAGTGTTCCTACTCGAACTACACTTTTCTTGATACGCTCAGATGTCAAAAATGAATTCTGATTGTTTGGGTTCTGAATTATCTTTTTTTTAATTCCTTTCGAAATTTCCCTCATTAGTGGGTGCCTTACAGACACCGATAGAGTAGCTAATATAAATAAAGAAACAAATAACACCGAGGGATGCATTATTGCTTTCCTTTATTCCGGGGTGGTGTCTTCAAATCAAGAATTCTGTTGTTGTTCAGAACAAATAAGTCTTATGTTCTTAGAGACAAAATAAATTATTATAAATCGCTCGATGCGTAGTCGGAAACCAAGTTGTATGTTCTCAACACGGAAGAAATCAATTTATATTAATTATCCCTGATAATCTCTCCCACTCACGATATTATAATACATTTTCACTGGATAAAATAATGACACCTTGGAGTATTAGAATAGATATTGAAATTAATCACCACGCATATATGTAGCAATGTAATACACTTGACGTATTTCTACAAAATATTTACGAATAAAAAAGTTTTGTTTTGATATTGAGATTAAAAATTTGAATACTTTACTATTTAAATGAAATGTTAAACATTTTATATTAGGATAGGCGGCACAAGTTCTCTTCCTTATTCACAAATGTTTATTTTTTGAAAGTCAATATTATCTGGAAAAGTTAACCACAAAATTAATTCACTTCGAGTTAAAAACACGCGCGATGAGATTAATTGACACTATTTTGAGTTTTACTATCGCACACTTCTATGAACGTATTGATAATGAATCAACTGTTAATACTTAGCCATTTTTGTAAAGAACAAAATCTTTAAAAAAACAAAAGATAATTATTGAATCAGTTTCACCTTTTAGACATCAAGCATCTTTATGAAGAGAAGAGATGTAAACACATGCCGTCGATAAAACAGCAATGGAAAATAATGCCATTAATCGTGAAGCTAGGCAAACAAGAACTTGAAAACAAGCGAAATTGTACGTTATTTTCAGCGCGAAGTTTTTTTGCACCATCCAAATTAATCTCGCGTCTCTGTGGAGTGACCTTTTCTTCTCTAGTGAGTGAATCGTGAAATGAGCTGAATAATAAATGTGTTTGTTTTGAAAGTGTTTGAAACATCCATAACGAACCGAATTAAGATACCGAGAGTCTTTGTGTGCTTTCAAATATATAAAATTAATCAATAGTTCCTTATTCTTTTCCAATTTCTCAAAACTATGACACCAGAGCTTCCTTCATTCTAAAATTACTTTACTTAGCAAATAGTGTAAAACCTCGTTAGTATCTACTCGATTAACACGAATTTTGCCGTAACACGAAGAAACTTTAGGCCTCGGCAACGAAGCAGTAATACGGATATCAGTATTAGTACAATTTAATTGCGTACAGAAATTGAAAGAAAGCGAGCTAGTCTTTATTCCCAACCCTGTGGGATGGTTGTATAGATCTATAGGTGTCTATAGTTCAGTTAGATAACCAACAAACCGTGCAAGTTGCGATCTAGACATGCCGCAGCCAACTGTTTGGAAGATTTTGCATCGACGATTAAAGCGAAATCCATACTTTTTGCAACTGATCCGATAATATTTATTCTTAAATTCTATTTACATATATAACGTATGGCCTAGCTTACAAACTAGATACTTAGAAACTAATCTATCTCTACTTTGTCTTACATCCTGACTTAATTTAACAACGAACATTATTTACATTATTTACAGTAAGCAGTACATACACATGTAACACAAAAACATACGCTTATAAACATCATTTAAATCGCGTCTGCACAAGTCATCCACAGACCATCCTCTCTCATCGATCACAGGGGTATAGTCTTTATGTTTAGGCTCGCCAGTATTCGACTGGGATGAGGTCATCTTGGGCGGTGTGGCGAAAATAGCAGGCAGCGCTCCCTGCTATAGCCTCGGCGACAATGCGCTCACGTAGCAAGCGCATCTTTTCGACAGTGGTAAATTTTCGGAGCAGCGCTGCACTTGACTCACACCACACGCCCAGAGCTCCTATCACGATGGGAAGGAAGCTGACGTCCCGGAAGTTCCTGGCTGCTAAGAAGGGGCGAATATGTTCGTATTTCGCCGCCTTCTCATCATAGCGTTCACCGAGGCGCCCCGGGTATGCTACGCAGACCGAGGCGTCGACGACGATCGCTTGATGGTCCTTAACCAGCACCAGGTCCGGACAGTTCCGCCCTCCGATGGCTTGGTCTTCGAGAAGCACCGTCCACCCACTTGCGACTGAGGGGTCGATAACAAGAAGAAGCGGTATGAGTTTTGTGAGGTAATGGAGAGAGCAATGCAGGACGAAGATGTTGCTTCGCGTCTCGTTTCCAGTAATGATGCAACACTTCACTTAAGAGGGAAAGCGAATTGACATAATGCACGCATATCGGGGCCGGAAAATCTATGTGTAATTGAGCGCAATTCTTCCAAACCCGGTGTGTTTGGTGCGATATCGAAGACATCTAAAGCAGAGGTTGTTTGATTTTTTAAGATCACTGTGATGAGTATGACAAGAGGACCTATGTAAAAGTTGTGGTTATTGCCACACATTAAAGACGATTTAGAGTATTTAATACTCCAACAAGATGATGTTCCTCCATACTGGCGTAGAGATGTACGTCGTGTCCTTAATGAGGAACTTACACGTCGATGTGGTAATGACGACTTGGCGCTGTTTGGGTCTGTCATGGCCCTAGGTCTCCCATTCTTAGTTCCTGATTTTTCCTTGGGGGGGGGGATGCCAAGAATATATTTACGAGCCACCATCGACAAAAATTGAGGAGTGAAGAATCGCCTTGTTAAAACTGACATGACTGTTTCTGAAGAAATACTGTTTGAGCCGAATTAGACTATCATTAACATCATGTTTGAGCTGAATGAGACTATCGCGTAGATGTGTGTAGTGTTGCCCAATTACCATTTGTAATAACCTTGTAGTATAGTATACATAGTCTGTTCAAAAAATACTCGAACTGTTTGAATTGCGCGTCTCCAGTTGATACCAGAGGAATCCGATTGATGTCGCTAGGTTTGCTTAGATCTCATAACCATTTCCCGATTGTTAATATCTTCATTTTTGTTTATTAGCTACGTGGTTTTTAGTGAAGTGCGATTTTTTCGTTTAGCTTATTTCAAAATGAATGACCTGAAAGAGCAACGAATTGCTATGAAAATTTGTGTTACACTAGAAAAAGTCTGCGACAGAAACGTTTGCTATGCTTAACACGGCTTAAGGAGATGTTGCTATGAAGCGTATGGCATGTTTCAAGTGGCTTGAATGTTTTAAAGATGGTCGACAGTCCATTGAAGGTGATGAGCGTTCTGGACGTGCTTCCATGTCAACTGACGAGCAACACGTCGACAAAATCAATAGCCTGGTGCGATTAAATTTGAGAGAGACTGCCAGGGAACATGCTGAAAAGTGTGGGATGTCAGTTGGATCTTGTCACGAGGTGTTGACTGAGAAATTGAAGTTGCAGCGCGTTGCTGCGAGATTTGTGCCACGCCTGATGACGGAGGAAAACACAGCCTATCCTATACAGCTTTGTCATTAACAGCTTGATAATTCAGAATAAGATAAAAACAACTTGTCAAAGATCCTAACCGGTAATGAGTCATGGGTTTATGGTTATGACATTGAAACAAAGGTCCAATCGTCCCAGTGGATGGCTGAAACGTCCCACAGACCCAAAAAAGTTCGCCAAAGTTGATCCAAAGTCCAGGTGACACTGTCAGTTTTTACGCTAAGGGTGTTGTTCACCACAGGTATCTCCCAGATGACTCCACAGTGAACCAAAATTACTATATTGAAGTTCTGAGAAGTCTGAGGGACGCCATCCATCGCAGAAGGTCAGAAATATGGAGTGGCGATTGGTTGACCATGCACCAACCCATTCAGCCCTCCGATCTCGTGAGTTTTGGCCAAACATTCAATCTCTGTTCTTCCCCACCCTCCCTACTCACCTGACCTTGCTCCATGTGACTTTTTCTTGTCCCCTCAACTCAAAAAAACCCTTGAAAGGGAGAAGATTTGAGATGAATCTCTAGATTATGGCAAATGTGACTAAGGAGCTGTGGGATATAACAAAAGAAAACTATTAGTTTATATTAATGCGAAAGAAAAGGCAGCAGACATTATCGCATTCTGTTATCAGTGCGCCTTTACAATAATGAGTTACAAGCAATAATGACCGCTAATTCGTATGGGATTCACCTTTTGCCAATAAGCATTGTTGATACCGTGAGCAAGAAAATGAAAATAGAAAAAAATAAACTACTTATATACTACTATAATAAACTACTATACTACTCTATAATAATTAATACTCTACTATAATAAACTACTCTAAAATATACTACTATATATATATATATATATATATATATATATATATATATATATATATATATATTAATTTTCGGTGTTTACATGATTACTTTTTATCCCTACATCTTATTAATCAAAACGAAATCATCTAAATCTTTTCACATTTAACTCAATTAAAGGACGCAATTTAAAATAGATTTTAAATAATTTCTAAAAGATTCATTTTAAAACTTATGACAAAAGCTCGAAGAAAAAATGATCAAAGAAATATGAAATAATATACTAATTGTAACTTTCGTAGCATACAACTGCTTAGCATCACTATTCATTTTACGTTCAGGAAGCGCAGTAAATTGGGAGCGGGCGACTATTTTTGTCGCCAAATTCACGATCGATCAGATTTTGAAATCTGATCGATGAAATATGTAACATTTTTCGAAAATTTCAAAAAATTGTACATGAGCTTATTTTAAAATCTATCTTTAAGGAACAGATTTTATTAAAGGAAAAATCTCAATCTTTAATATTTTAGTTGCGGGAAGACAGTGAAAAATATTTTGAATGTTTAAAATTTTCAAAAATCAAGGTTTTCAACAAACATAACACGTGCACCATTCTCTTAAACGCACTTCAGACTATCCAACAAAAAAATTGAATCAAAATCGAAGGCGCCATTTTTTTAAATTTTTGAAAATGCTAAACTAAAATATCGGTTTCAAATTCCAGGAACCGCGACATCAGCCAGATCAATTTGGGGAATATCAATTTCGGAGAAAATTGGCTGAATAGTTTAGCCGCTAGCGTTGTTCACAGATGGACGAACAGACGTTTTGCTGTCAATCAATTTTTCGGTATCAAGGATCCACAAAACATGAATTCTGGCTACACCACGTGTTATAGGATTTTTTTCTAAATTCAGTAACTGGATTTACCCACCTTTTAGTTACCAGAGCCCTGTAATAAGAGTTTTCCGCCGGAAATTTGCTGTTTTTTCGCGCAGCATAACGTAACCTATAAATAAATATCCAATGGCGGGTGGCCTTCTTCTTGGAAGTTTGCTGACGTAAATCGACAGCTGTGACTTAAGCAGTGCCGCACAGATTATGACAATACAATCGATAGGGCAGTATGAGAATAGCGAAAATAGAATTTAAAACACAATCAAATATTTTATTTTTCTCAGTCAAAATCGAAACTGTTTCATGTTTAGATTTTTCCCGAGTCCCTCGAAAAAATCTGGAGCCGTTTTTAAGAAAATCTTGTTTTTGTAATTTTTTAAAATTGCAAATATTGCATGCACTATTGCACGAAAACTGCTATCATTTTCAAAACAATGTACATGACCTTATTGAAAGAACTATTTACGCACAACAAATTTCCTTTGATGGAAAAATCTGTCTTCAATTTTGTAGGAAGACGACGAAAAATTCAAACTTTTGCAATTTTCGAAAATTCAGAGTTAACCGTGGAAATCGGACCTATGCCACCTTTATAAGTGTATTTCACTCTATTCTTACAGGAAATTTAAAGAAAAAATTTGGAGCCGTTTTTGAGAAATGTTTAAAATGTCCGGGGGGCTTTATGTAAAGTACCCCAAATTTTAAAGAATGTTTCTCAAAATTCAAAGCTTCAACTAGAGCCAGATCGACTGGGAATTCTTCAATTGGGAAAATATCGTACGTGTGGAGACACACAGACGGACGGACAGAGACAGACAGACGGACGGACGGACAGACTGACGGACAGACGGACTTTTTTTTTTCAATTGGTTTTTCGGCGGCATCAAAGACTCACAAAACAGGGATTCTGGCTACACCACGTGTTAGAGGATTTTTTGTCTTAATTTAGCAACTGCTTTAATGCACTTTTTCGCCACCAGAGCCCGGCAATGAATTTTTTCCGCCGAAAATCCAACGTTTTTTCACGCAGCATTACATAACTTTCTCTATACTACGTATATCACTCCGTATATACGTACGTATACGAGAAAGTAAAAAGAACTGATGTACTGAGGAGGTATAGTTGTGACCAAAAGGTTGGATCGATCCCTCTCTGCCCTCCGCCGCCATGCTAATCACTTCGTGTACGGTACTTTCCAGACTTGTATTAGATGGGGACGCGTTAATGGTGTCTTCGTGAACAGCAAGGATATAATGTTAAAGGGGAAGATACACCTTGAAACCATAAAAAAATTCAATTTTTGAAAACGTTTTTTTCCTATTCATTAATTCTTCAAGAATATTTTGGCGAAAACAAATATTTCGATATCTGCAATAGTTGTCAAATTATGATTTAAAAGGTATGTCGCTGCATCATGCATCTATCAGAGTAGTAAGGCAAGCAAAATAAGAATCTAACTTCGTCTCTTGTTTCTCAGAAGTCAGTGCTTGAAAAACTGATTGAACTTTGATTTTTCATAATAAAAAGTAAATAAATAAATAAATAAATAAATAAATAAATAAATAAATAAATAAATAAATAAATAAATAAATAAATAAATAAATAAATAAATAAATAAACAAATAAATAAATAAATAAATAAATAAATAAATAAATAAATAAATAAATAATTTAAAGTTAAAAGCAAACTTTTCTCGCAGAAGAAATATATTTCTGTGTGTCAATTAATTTTTACTGCTCTGGAGTATGATTTTAATGGAGAAGAAAAGTGGAAAAATAATAAAAATGTAACTGCTGTAAGCTGTATCTTTCCCCTTAAACTTAGGAGGGGAATATATAAATAATAATTGATATGATTTTCGCGTCATACAAATAATTAAATAATAAATGTGCACTTATTATATCAAACAACTTAGATTAGGGACATGATCCTAGCTTTATCATTCCAAGAACAATCTATTTTTGGGTGTTAGGAAGTGACCAGATGTGGCATCCGTCAGAGGTCAAGACTGGGAAGTATCGCTTGCACGAATAAATTAATTGATAATTATCAATTAATTTGACAATTCGATAAAGCTGCATTAACATTACTTAATGACAGTCACTGATAGTCACTCAATAGTAACGCATTGAGTATAGGGCGAAACAGAAGATTAGTATGTACTCGACGTCTGAAGAGAGAAGATATTACGAACATTGACCATTTTTTTCGTCCTATACTCATGCGAGATGGTCCCGAATACATCCAACGTAATCTGATGTGTGTTGATACCCACATGTCGAAATATTTAGATGGTAAACATTAATATTAGTCAGCAATATTATAATAAAAGTAATAAAGAAAAACTGTTTCATTATTTAAACAGATACCCGAGCAGAGCAGGTCAACAGAATCTGTAGAAAGAATATAAATATTGGTATTAATATTAGTCATGAGTACATGCTCGTCGATCATATTAAATTATTACAGATTTGGGAATGGATTAAATTAAATATTCAGAGAGATATTCAATTTTCAGTACAAAGGTAAAACATATTTGGTTTAAGTATATAACAAATGTGAAGTACGTAATTTTTGAATATACCCGTTTTGAAAAGTATGCAAGGAAACACTCTTCTGAATCCGAACAGATTGACTTTTCCATTTTTCAAGCGTTATTGACATTGTATTCACTCTCATAATTTTATTAGAATGTAATGTTTGCATTGCTTTCTCAGCTTCTTCTAATATTTGATATGGAAGATGATCAGTACCTTTCATTTTAATAACTTTTTCTAATCCCGTAAGTCACAATGTGACCATAAATACAGTTTTTCCATTTAGACCACTAAAATGGGTTGTGTTCAAAATGAATGATGTCACTGATTGTGCGCCTCAAGTGGTGAAAATTCTCCAAATTAAATTTATTCTGAAATGGAAATGAAAATAAAGTACGTAAATCGGTGAATAAATGGGTATAATTTCACTTGTGGGACCTTAACAAAATATGCTACTACCGTCGTTGGTTTTCTTCAACATATCACTAGTGCGATAATACCCTTCTTGACCTACTAGTTCCGTTAATTTCTATTATCACAGCTTCTTTCATTAAATCTATTGAAGATAATTTTGTATTTATTTTTTATTTTATTATGTATCGCCAAAAAATTACATATGTCAGCCGACAGACTGGTTATTCCAATGTCTTTTTACAATTATTTCTACTAATAATTTAATATAATAATAATAATAGAGAAGAAGAAGAAGAAGAAGAAAGAAGAAGAAGAAGAAGAAGAAGAAGAAAAAGAAGAATGCTTTTGCTTCAATAATCATAGATTTAGTTTTTATTCATTCAGATTTTAATTATTATGTGAATAATTTAATTCATTATAATATAAAATAATGCCTTTCCACAAAAGCAAAAATGTTTGTGCGTGTTTGATTTTCTTTGTAGTGACGAGACAGCAGCTTAGTCGTGCAGATCCAAAAACAACTGCAGGAAAGCTTTGTTAATACCTGCATTAGCAGCCGTGAGGGAGTGGCGCATGCGTAATGGAGGATAGGGGGAGGCACGCGTTCCACCCTGCCCAGTTGTAATGCGTTATCGGTGTAGGCCATTATTATGGTCACGGAAGCGACCCCGCTACATTGTAGGAAATCAGAAGAGGTAGGATGAGGGGATGCTTGTGTTATTCGAACAATTGGAGAGAGTAGTTACTGAACGACATTTTTATCACAGAGCTTACTTAGCTCCAAGAAGAGAGATGTGCTATTAAGTAAAATTGTGTGATTACATTATTTAATACATACAGAGAAAATTATGTAATACAATTCGTTATATTACAATATTACATAAAAATAATAATACATCATAAGTGTATATTATAATATGTAAACTCATCTATTTCTACTGTTTTATCATTTTAAGTTTTCACCTTCGTTGTATAAAAATTCATTTGTACCATATGTGATGCAATATAGAGCAAAAACTGTTTAATCTAATTAAAGACCACTTATTTGATGTTTAGAACTGGATTTAGAACCTTTATAAATAATAACAACCGAACATATGAATTGCCATTTTCTGATCTTAAGATCAAAGAAGCTTTGAATTTATCTCTAATTTTTCTATTCATGCAGATAACTACAAAATTGCTTTAAACGAAAACATACCTGTATTTACCTTGTTATTAATTTGCTTCCGTTTAAAAAATTCAAATTTGTTTAGTAGCATTTTAAATCCATTTCACAGTATCGCACCGCCTAATGTTCTCACTTCAAAGTTCGTATGTACCGCTTCGCAGTTGAGTTGCTGGAGATAGTTACTAGCTGTTGCCGTAAGAATGCGCGGTAGTCGTCAACCACGTAGGACTACAGCGCTCCTGTGGGCGATTTTGAGACTTTCAGTGTTGGTTTCATCGGACAGAGGGATGCCGTGACATGGTCATAGCTTCATCAAAAAAATGTTAAAAACATTTTAATGCATTTTTAACAAGACATTTACTAGAAGAAAAATTTTGCAAAATAAGTGCAGCTTTACGATTTATTATAATGTATGATACTTTGTAATAATATATTTGCATTAATAGAATTCCATACATTCATATTAGACTGTGTTAGTGAGAGAAGTACTGTTTATTAAATTCTTTATTAATTTTATTGATCTATCTTTCTTGTCATTTTCAGTGCATGGAGAGTGGAAAGTTTGCGTGCAATAAGGAACTTATTTATTTATATTTTTTTATTTTACGTCAAAAATAGTTAAAATCTGTTCGTGACGTGTTACGGGGAGAAGTAAATTCTGTGCACATTTTCATAATTGTGTGTTCCACTGGAAAACAGGCACGTGTCACACATTTGCTAATTTTGAGTTTTTGCCATGGTTAAGTAGCTCATTTCGTCTTTCATCGATTCCAGTAACAATTTGAATATTAACTTGAGTATTCTTCGTGAAGCAGCATTCACAAAATCTGGAGGTTATGAATGTTACAAATAGCTTGTGGAAAACGGCCCATGCCACTCTCATTGTCGTGCATCTCTAGATGCTAGCGACGACTTTTCTTACAGGTCTCCTGAAAGCACTGATAATCCAGTTCTCAATTTGCCTACATATTTTTCAAAATTGCAGACAGGTATTGAGATCAATAAGTCTTATGAAGAAAACCTACTTTATAGAAAATGGCTGGCACTGTCTACAAAAAATATTTCCATGGTCTAAACGAAAAACCTTCCAAATTAAGCTTGCAAAAGTGGGACCTTTCCCAAGCCCTTAATGAATGCGTGTTGCCAGTTGGACGAGAAGCAAAAGCACCATTATTCCATAATTTGCAGCATCTCTTGCTGTTTGTATTATCTGAGCACGTTTTCTTGAGCCCTCTTTTCGCTAGATGCGAGAAGAGTTGGTACGACAGAACTGTTGTATAAAATCTGTAGCTTGTTTTCGATGATGAAAAATAGTTCCTATTATAACGGAGCTATAATTTTGGTAATTGCATTTTGTGAACAACGCTCCTCACTAACAATTATTCTTAATTCAATTAATATGAGTAAAGGAGTGGCGATAGGTATTCCAGAGCTCAGGAAAACGTGCAGATAATTTATGCATCTTTGTAGAATAAGCTGAGAAGCAATGGCACTGTGGAGAAGATTGAAGTGAAGACATTACTGAAGACGTGATGAAAAAGTAATATAAGGGATTATTATTGCTATGGCGATAAATATTACTGCATTTAATCTTTCCAACTGTATTAGAACCTTCATTTCAACAGTTCCTGTTAACTTAAATTACATAGTATTTTATTTATAGAGAGTTTCATTATTTAGGGCCTATGCCACATTTTGTTTCTACAAATTTCCTTCCTTTTTAATTAAAAACATTGAATAAAAGGAGTATTTCATATTATAATTTAATAACATATCCAATAGTTCAAATTCATGATCCAATTAAAACAAATAGCATACGATGTTAGTATTCCTTAAAAAAATAGGTTTTCATAAATTCCTCTCTCCTGTAAAAACGTTGTTCTGTGGCATGTGACTGTATTCGACTGGGAAACTCATTTCCCTGATCCCTAACCTAAGACATACTTGTTGAATTTTGAAAGCTGAAAGAAATGAGCGAATTTTTTTGCTAAGATTGCTAACAATGGCACAGAAACCTACGCAATTGCGCAGAAAGCTACGTAAGTTTTGTAAATAACATGGAACAAAACATCGTTCCATATGTAGTATACATAAATTAATGCAATAATACGTCATTACTAGTTAAAATGAAGTAATATTTGACAAATTAAATAAATAGATATGCATTTCTAATTCAAACTTGATCTTCAATAATGAAAATAAATTTTGATTCAAGAATTTGTTTCCTGGAGACTTCCTGTGAACGTATGAATAGAATATGAGTGAAATGGGGACATTTAATTTAGAAGAAATATTTCAGGTGATGGCGTATGCATGACCCAGTGGAAGGACCACGCGGTGAAGATAGGATGAATGATAACGGAGAAAGACTGATTGAGCTGTGTCAACAACAATAATTGAAAATAACAAACGGATGGTTCAAACATAAGGACATACACCGATGTACATGGGTCCAACACATTCGGAACCTGAGGTCCATTATAGATTATATTATTGTTAAACAGCATCAGTGGCGTAGTATCAGTTGGTGTCACCCTACCCCCATGAATAAAATATAAAAATTATCTATTACTGAATAGTTGATACATTATTTAATAAAAATACAAGGTATTTGCGCATGACATTTATTTATAATATATTAAAAACTGTATGTTACTCAGAATAATTGAAATATAATTTTTAAATAAATAATGTAAAATAAAATTTAACGAATTAACAAATGCATGTTTTTTTATAAAAAGCTTTTCGCACTAAAATTATATAATTCCAACTATAAGATTTTATAATATGGTATCACCCGGGGGGAGCGCTCCCCGTACTCCTCCCTAACTACGCCACTGAACAGCATGCTAAATTAAAAGTAAATAGTGTACAAGTTATGAGAGGGCTCGAATGTAGCTCAGACTTCCACTTTTTGTCTTCGAAAATGTATTTCCCATTTAGAAACAAGTCAAACATTCATATAACCAGAATGTGCATAATGATGAGAGGGAATTTCCAACTACAAGATATAATCTGTGAAGCCTCGAGGATCACTCAATCAAATTCTTATTCCAAATTCGTCTTGCAAATAAAGTTCTAGCAATAGAGGTAGAAGCCACAAGTTCTATCATGAAGTCTTGGCACTTTGCATCCATCAATCAGCAAATAAATCTTTGAGGAAAAGGAATTCTTGGAGTAAAAAGAATAATTTTACACTTTGGTGGAATCTAAGATTAGAAGCTATTGTAGAAAGAAAAAGGAAGAATACAAAAGGTGACTAACAACAAAATATGACGATGACAAAACATAATACTTCAAATTAAAGAGAGAGACCCAAACGAGTATTATGAAGACGAAAAATGAGTACGGGGAAATTACTTGTGGGGAAGTTGATTTTTACATTGGAAACACAATATCAAATAAAGCGTGGAAAGCAATAAAGGGATTAGGAATGGAAAATAAAAATACACCGGTGATGAGTGCAATTAGCTTTCAAGAATGAGCGAACACAGCGAATAAACACCTGTTAACTGAAGATAGAACACAATAGCAGCAGCAGCTTCCCGAGAGAGGTGATAGAAAATATGGAATCGAATATTGAGCCCATCACCCCAGAAGAAGTAATAGTGACTCTGGCATTAATGAAAAACAGAAAAGCTCCTGGGACGGGTATCATCAATGTGGAACTCCTAGAAGCAACACCTGATTGTGTGATCGACATATTAGCTCTTATTTTCAATAAATGTCTCCAAAGTTATGTCCCACTTAATGAATGCACAAAGGCATACATTACTCCTATCTACCAGAAAGGAGGCAGATAGGAATGTAAGAACTCTCGGGGTGTAAGGTAATATCCTCAGTAGCAAGACTGTATGGTAGGATCATAAGGCAGTGAATCAAATACCAATTCACCGAATCTGAGGAACAGAATGGCTTCAGAGCGGAGAGATTTATTTTAAAATAATTAATGAAGAAACATGCTGAGAGACGTAGAGCTATCCATATGCTATTTGTGGACTGCAGAAGGCATACTATTCAGTGACATTAAATAAGTTATGGCCAGCCAAGAAGAAAAACGGTATCGCTAATTTCTACATTGATGTTGTAAATGCATTGTATACTGGAAATTACAGCTCAGTCAGAATCGGAAAAAGTCTTTCTAAGGAATTCCTCGAGGACAAAGGCCTAAGACAAGGATGCTCACTGGCCTCACTATTTAAAATATATTTTGAGGAAGCCTCAAAATGTGGAAAAGGAAGTGTAATGGAATGGGACTACTTGTTAATGACAACTCAATATACGGACTCATAATATACACATTACACTTTGCGAAGATCAGGTGGTCATATCTGGTGATGAAGATGACGCAAACTATATGTTCTGCAAGCTTCAGGAAGAGTAAGAACACTGAGATATAACTATTAACATCCACGTCAGTCAGATACCTAGGAGTAACTCTTTCCTCAAATTGTAGAAGTGCTGACAATATCTCTAATAAAATTGGGCCGGTAGGAAAACAAGTGATCCGGCAATTAAATTCTCTATTTTGGAGTACAAAAATCAGAAAAAAGGACTAAACGCATCATTTATAAAGCAATAGTAGAGATCATATGTGCTTACGGAGCGGAAACGTGGGAATTATATAGGAGAGATAGATCCAGATTGATATCCCTTGAAAACTACTTTTGGAGAGGAAGCTTCCGTGTCTCAAAACTAGACCATACGAAACGAAGACATCCGACAAAGGATGAATGTGGAAAGATCCGTCTTAGACGTAGTCGAAGCCGTCGTAGACGTAGATCCGTCGTAGACGTAGTTGTATGGCCATCTTCAACGGATGGCTCACATAGGATGGCCAAAGAAAATGTGGTTTTGAAAACTTACAATAAGAAAAAAACGTGGCAGGCCACTCAGAAACTGGAAGAAAGATGTAGGGTGTGATACGGAGGCAAAAGATCTACAAGAAGGAAAATATTGGAGGTTGAGAAGCGAGAAAAGGTGTCAACTGTAAACAACTCACATATTATATATATATATATATATATATATATATATATATATATATATATATTATATATGTATATACACACACACATAAATGTTTCTTAATGTTTATCGCGGAAGTCGGAAGTCGAAGGTTGGAGTTTCGCCGTTGAATTGAAAATGTGCTAGCGTAGGGAGTTAAACTGGCCACTTCCTCCATTTTTTTCATTTCTTTTTTTTTTCGATTTTTTTCATAAACTGAACGTGACTACCATAACAAGTGCAACTATTTGAATCACCGACAACTATTCAGGGAGAGTGTCACGTCTTCCATGTTTCTGTATGTATCTTAGCGATTTGTCGAAAAATAATCGCAACCCCACTCCAGGTCATTATTTACGAGATAAATGTGTGTCGATGTATTAGTAATATTTGAAACAAGGAAAAGGTACACATTGTAGTGAGATTCAAAACCGACGGCTTTAACTGTATTATCTACATTGAAAACGTTTCAATACCGCAAACGTTGTAACAGTGCATCCTCTTTTGTCTTTATTAGAATGTCAAAGGAAATTATGGCCATTTTCATGAAACACAACGTACTGAGAGAACACGTAGTATAATTCCATCAAAAAAAAATATTTTAAAGAAAAATAAGATCTATAGCATTATATAGAGGTCTTCCGTTGCATGTCCATAAAAGCAAATGTCGAGATATTCAGGCCATTTCTCATGCAATTTCCCTCGCGAAAACAGGCAATTTCTATTCATAATCCAATAAACTGCGCATGAAATGTCTCGAGTCTGACCCAGAAATTTTCTCGTGCAAGCGACGGGCGAAGCGCGATGCACCAAGGAGCACACAGCGCGAGATATTTCCATAAATGAGGATTATTCTCGGAACGTCTCCTTTCGGCTGGGCGAATGAGGAGCCGCTCGTCCTCGGCGATCTGACCCGACCGCCCGCATCGCGAATTCCCCGGCGGAGCAGGCCGCCTCTGACGTGTGTTCTCGCCTCGATAAACTGCTGTCGATTGCGCTTCGCGGCGCGGAAATTGACCGACTGTCAGAAGTCGAAAAGCAGGACGCGCTGCATAAAGAGATTTTAAATCAGGCCCTACCCAACGAGCTGGATTCAGGGCAACGCCTGGGCCACTTCCTCCCGTCATCACTTTCCCCATTTCCTGTATATTCCATTTAAGTGCATTACCGAGAAGGATTGATTGATTGATTGATTGATTTTTTCGTGTTTCCGGGCGCGTCAACTGCTTTGGTCATTAGTCCCGTTAGTGTAGTGCATGTTTTTCTCGGGAGATGGCGGTGATCTTCCCCCGCTGGATGGCGAGATCTGGCGCCGACCTACCGTCGGCTAGTGGGGTTTCCCGCCTAACCAGGACTCTCCCACCAGCGGGGCACCGCCCCAGCCCGGACAAGCTCTAAGCTCCAGACCGGTCCCCCGGAATATGTGGTAGAGTAGTGCATGGTAGTGTGTGTGTAAGGGGAGAGGATAGGACAAGGAAGAGGAAGGAAAGATCGCGCGCGGTCCGTGGCCCGTTTGGTAGGGTACTGCTCCGGCATTCGCCTGGTGTTGATCGGAGAAACCACGGAAAACTCCCGATCCGAGCAGCCGGCCGCTAGAATTCTCCTCCAGACAGCGACTGAATTCGACCTAGCTGGAAAGCTAGTGTCGATTACCGTGAAGGAGAGTGCAATGCGCATGCAATGCTGTCTTAATTATACATACATTCAGTGCGGTTTTAGATTATAGACGTGTCTTTTATTTTTCTTCGTGTAATATAATCTTTTATGAATTATCAGTTTTATATTATTATTATTATTATTATTATTATTATTATTATTATTATGGTATTATTACCATTATCATTATATTATTTGCATGAAGTTTATTACCATATTTATGTAATTAACTGCCACCGGGTTACACCTGATTGCAGTTTAAATAAATTTATCTATCTATCTAAGTGTAGTGTCTCTTCCTAGTCACGAACTGGAAAGATGGGAGGGAGACACTGTCATCCAATTGAGAGCTTCCTTACGACTTCAATTTTTGATATTGAAGCTCACGATTGGATGACAGTGTCTCCTCCTTCTACCTCGTGATCTTGAAGGGACACTACATTTAAACCAGGGCAAAGCTCTTTCCCCTCATTGGGAGGCCGGCTGAGTTCCACTGAAATCGCCACGGCATCACTTTTGTTGCGGTACGCAGAACGTTTGCTTTGAGTGTGCGAGGACAAGCTGAAAGAGGTTGCACTGAAAATAGCAGAAACGAACGAAAATAGCAGAAAAGAGAGAGCATTTGCTAACTAGAAATGTTCATTGTATCTCGTAATGTGATAAGCCAAGAGATCTTTGAATTTTCTTAATAAAACAGAATAATATTTATTGTGTCAATTTGTTTTAGTTTAGGCATATGGTGGAAAAGAAACCGGAGCGGACAGGTTGCCATGGTAGCAAGTGTAAATAAACAAGCCCGGGAAGCATGAGTGATCGCAGTCGAATTACGCGGGAGAGGGCGTCAACGCCTCCTGTAAATGAAAATAATACATGTTTAGGAGGAGTGATAATGTATAAAGAAACGGGATCGGTCTCTTTCGGCCGCTGACCATCGTGTTGTTCACATCGGATTTGGTACGTTGTAGGTTTTTATTAGATGGGACGCGTAGTGGACAATGTCGTGATAAATCAGTGAAGGCATAACCCTGAATTTAGGAGGAGAGTGACCTAGCATAATGTTAACAATCAGTTAACATCAGAATAATTCCAGAATAATGTATGTAATATTAATAGCACATCATTTGTACACTGAACAGAAACGACCATGTTTAGGCGAACGCAATTAGATCAGGAAATAACTCGTTTCTTTCTCATTTATCAAACATTTTATTTGTGAATAGTAGGAGTGATGCGGTCAGGTGCTTGCCTGAGGGGAAGTGTCGTGGACGTGTCGTTTTAAAATAGCAATTCGACGAACTGACAATCGTTCAGCAAATGCGCGGATTGCTATTATTCGTTAGAAACTAGCATTGTATAATATCGCGTTAACAGGGGGAAATAGGGTACGTCATCTCGGCGACCAGACAGAGTCCTCACAGATACTCGACATTTTCTTCCCCCGGAGTTCATCCGAGAAGGTATTGAAGGCACGAAGTAAAAACATTTAAACTGATTTTGTGTAAAGGTTCAGAATAGTATCGATAGTTAACATAAATGAGCTCATAAAACCCTGTTAATTATTTTCACTGGAAATAACTATTATACTTGTTGTTTGAATCACGGCATATTCATCTTTAGTTGCAATCAAAGAATTTCTTAGCTAACAAAACTTACAGAAATCGCTGGTCCGTATGGATGGCACAACCACATACAATCGGGTAAGCTAGTTTGCCGTATGTCGATACCCACAAATAATACAAATATTACAAGGAATGTTATTGAAATAATTAGTTATAAAATATAGACATGATCAGAGCAGGGCCAATTGAAATTATATAAAGAACAAATATAAATATTAGAATTGGCATCAAGGAATTTGCGAGCATATTGTAAGATTTAATTATAAATAACAACCAAAGAATAGCAGGTTCATTTCAGCATATTATCCCATAATTAGCAATGTCACACTCAAGGTGGAGGCTCATGGGACTTCTCTCCCCACACTTACACTAACATGCACTAAACTAACACATATTCCGGGAGACCGGTCGGGAGCTTAAAGCTTGTCCCGGTTGGGGCGGTGCCCCGCTGGTGGGAGAGTCCTGGTTAGGGGGAATCCCCACTAGCCGACGGTAGGTCGGCGCCGGATCTCGCCATCCAACGGGAGAAGATCACCGCGAGAAGAACTCCCGCGATAAAACATGCACTACACTAACGGGACTAATGTCCAAAGCAGTTGACGCGCCCGGAAACACGAAAAAATCAAACAATCAATACGTTTCCCCATATTTTTGTTGAGGAATGTTTCCATTTATTTCAAAGCAATTTAATCGATGCATTAAATCGATGATATACAAAGTGCGAAATAATGTAAATCAATATTATGCAATTTACGATTTATCATTTTAGATGCTTAATTTAAACGTTGATGCCATTGACATGTACGACTAGATACAGTCAATTTCGAAAATTTTATATTACTTTGACGTTTCAGTCCATTTTGGGACTATGGACTCCAAATGCGATGTGCTATGGCAGACTGTTAGTGTGAATTGTACGATTTGGGAGCAAATTGTGGTCTGATGTGTCGCACGAATTGTGGTTAGCTGCGATGTAAATGGGACACAGTTATGGACGATTTGAGGTAATTTGCAAAGAGCTCCAGGGCACTGAAGCATAAATAGGTGTTCTGAAGTTGTTGGGTAAGGGAGAAATGAGCTAACCATGCAGCAATGAGCTTCAGTGAGAATTTGCCGACGTTCGTTTCTTACAGTCGAACTTTTGTTATACGTTTACAAAGTAATCTTTTAGAAATGATTTAAAACCAATTTGAAGTATATGAAATAACTAGGGGAGCCATGGTGGAAATTATTTATTTATTATTATTTAATTATTATTTCCACCACGAGTGGAGCTAAACAGCACGTACTTTCTCGCCTTTAGTAATGATTATGCCATACTAATTATTCCACAATTTTTCTCCGAATTGGCACATCTCAGCCATAATTTTTTGTAAAACTTACTTGAAATCGTAGAACATTTGGTGAGAAAATTAAATACTGTCAAGCCATAGATTTTTTTATTCAAATCTTTAAATGAAAATATATTTCTGGTATTGAGTTCATTGTATAAAGTATGGTTCACGCCGATCACTAGGCCCCACTAGATTCGCAATATGCCATCTACATGGATTTCCTGTCGGAATAGCCAACTTATGAAACTATCATTCCGATCAACTCTCGCTTTTGTTTTGTTTGTTGTCATTCACTCCTCGCGCGATTGAAGACTTAACAGTACAACAATTTATGTCTTTAGTTTTCAATCGAATTTGACAAGATTTTTATCTATAAATGAATATTAACTTGGTGAACAATTAAGCTACGTAAATGAGTAATCACTATCAATCAGTGAAATGTTATCGTTGCCTTGTAGATAAAATTTTCAATTAGTAGTCCTTCAAAGTTAAATCGAAACAACAAAATTTAAGAACAGTTTATTTTGGTAATTTTTAGACTAATGTGTTAATAGTTATGAGATTAATATTATTCAAGATCATTTTAGCTGTTTATTATTCTTGCTAGTAATAATTTTAAAAATAAAAATAAAATTTAATATAATTATCTTAAGATTGTTCTATTATATATATGTAATTTTTTCCTTAAAATGTATAATGTATTCTTAACAGTTCAGTGGTATTAATATTATTGCAAAAGCATCCATTTTCTTTAGCTGTTTAATTATTCATTGCCTTTCAAAAGAAAGTAATTATTTAAAAAATAAGAAATTCATAATTAATATAAATAGTCTTCAATAACTTGCCTGTTCTTACCAGTGACAGACTCTCTTTATACCTATTTCTTCTCCGTTAAAACAGGGTGTGTTACATGTTATAGGGATACCTATGGTAATAAATATAATATTTTTTATTTTTTTATCAGTTGTTTATTAAAACAGGAATATACACAGTCAATCTAAATGGCACAATAAATATATAAACTTGCACAATAATATTACACTCTTCCACTATCAGCTATTGTGACTCCAGTACTATAAACTACTCCCTGATCAAGGAGTAATTTCACAGTAAATCTCATTAACTTGCTAAATAATTCAAATGAGGATGATCATATGGCACTCCAGTTTCCATTACAAATGCATGCCAAGTTATTCCTAAAAGGCCTCGAAGCAATACAAGATTAATATACTTCACTATCTTCAGACTTAAGATTTTATTAAATGTTTTGTACAGATTTTATTTTGGACAGTCATATACATAATGAAAACCTAATTTTAGGTTTTCAATAAATTTATCCCAGAATGATTTCATAAAATTTACATGAAGTTAAATGACAATAAATACAAAAGTTGAAAATAGTCAAATTTCCAGTATTTATGACAATGTACTAAATAAAATAAAATATAAAACATAAAAATTTTAGGGGCAAAATATACAAATTTCCAGTTTAGAAACCTTTTCCTTTCTTATTCAAATTCAAAACTCTAACGTCTCCTAACATTCTTTTGTTACCAATATTGCCCCCTCCTCCCTTCTTCTGCTCTGTATGGTCTCTGACACTATGGAAGTTGGTTTTAAGGATTTACTTTTTTGTGAGACACAGTATTTTACATAAATAAAAAATAGATTTCAAAAGAGAATAACAGAATTTATTAAGGTGGGTTCATTTGTTTCTGGTACATTATTATAATGTATTTCAATTTATTTTACTATAATCTTAAAAGGTAGAAAATTTTAGTTTAGTTTATAATAATTTCTGTTTATATTCGAATTAAACTCCTGAAGAAGAGGGGAAAGTGCACCTAAAAACATTGAGAGATGAAAAATATTTAAAAAATTAGCAGAACCTTTCAATAAAATTTCAATCTGAATTATGTTTTTTATAAATTTTGTATGGTTTTCAATATGTATATGACTGATACAATGTAGACAAAAATTAATTTGTACAACAGTTAAACACTGCTCTTGCAGTGCTGATGGGGGATTGTGAAAAGTTCAAGGTAAGGCAATGGTTATTTTCACTATTAAAATTAGGGTGTTATGTCAAAGAGAATTTCAAAAGCATTTGGGATTTGGGGAGAGAGATGTGGTGCCACTTACCCAAAACTAAGTTACAAGTAGTTTATGCAAATGTTACTAATCAACTGTTACAAGCAGGTTACAAATAAATGAAACTATATTAAAGTTAATATTACAGAAAGAAATATAAGAAATTCCTATTCATATATGTAGCCGTGCCTCATTAAAAAAGTTACAATATTTAGTGTGATGTAGTTTGTTAGCGTTCCTAATATAATTCCTTAGGAAGCACTCTCCTTTAAAAATTGTTTCACTCTCACTCACATGGGTTTATTTGTCTTTTTTCTCCCTAAACAAGTAAAACCAATATGCTTTTACTATAAGCTTCAAGGAGGTCTGGATGCCTTGAAAATTTAATGCTTTATCAGGTACTTTCATATAAGAATACTAAGACCTACATAAAAAAAATATTCATGGTACTTCACATAAAACACTACAAAACAAATTGATCATCATTGAGATTAATAAAATTCTGAAATTACAAACTAATTAAAAATTGTAAATGATTATCTGAACCAAAGCTACAATATATTTTTACTGGAAATTCCATCCTTTGTCAAATTTTCAATGTCAGTAACTGGACGGGCCTTTTTGGGTGTGGTCAGCTTCTTGCTTTTTGTTAATAATTATTTCAACATACTTCACATCCACCTGTAAACATACAGAAAGTTGATAAATTGAAATTGGATTTATTTCAGTTAAAGCATAACTAAAGATAATTAATAGTTATAGATAATAATTACATCAATAACTATTTTAATTATGAAAACTACACCTGTCAGTTTCAAAAGATAAGATTTAGCAATAAAAAACATTAATCTTACCTGTAATAATTTTTCCATTAGTGTTGTCAAACAAGATTGAGCGACGTGGACCCCTTCAACCACTGATTCCTCCCACAATCCATAGAAAAAATGTACAATTCACTTTTGATGAGAACTTTGAATTTGCTTTAACATTAAAGACAAAATACTAAGAATAGGCCCACATGTAGTTGGCCTATCCATTATTTTCAGTTATTTATAAATTAGATTCCAAAAAATTAATAATAAATATAATAATATTCATTTTACACCAAAAATTCTAAATCGAAAAAAACTAATCTTCACTTCTGTTATAAAACAATTGGAAAATAATAAATAAAAAAAAACGAGTAGTAGTAAATTTATAATGTAAACGAAATCACTAAATGCAGATTTATGAAAACGAAATCACAAAATGCAAATTTCTAACAATACCAAACTAGTGCAACACAGTCCACATGAATGTCTTAAATGTTGGCGGAATTTACGGAAGTGGTCACTTTTTCAATGCTAACTTAAATTTTAAAAAAATGTCCCCTCCAAGTAAACGTAATATATATAATTGCGTGAAGGTTGGCAACGAGGGTTGGCCAGTACAAAACGAAACGAAACTACTCTAAATTGAGTATGAATACATGTTCTCGTCCGACAGTGACATTTTTCAAAAGTTGTCTCGTTAGCTGGTCTTTTTAGCTGACCAGCACTTTATGAAGTGTTTTTACGAACGTATCCTGCTATATATTAACTGCCCTGCGAGAAACTAAAATAATTAAAAGTTAATAAATAATATGAGACTGGTAGCGTTGGCAAACAAATTCAAATAGATTGAAAAATGTGTAATAGTAATTATTAAACACTGTAGTATTGTGATATTCACCAAATACATAAAAGTTTTAGTTTTTATTTACGCGAACGAAAGCCAGCCGTCATTATCACCTTCTGTTGTCAGTGCGGCGTTACAAGCAGCAATGGACGCTAATTTGTATGGGATAGCAGTGAACAGTGAAAATAAATAATCCAGAGAAGTGAAGTGTAAATAAATAATCAAGAGAAGTGTAGTGTAAATAAATAACCAAGAGAAGTGTGCCTTATAAAGAAATAATCAAGTGAAGACTATCTGTACATAACTCAAATGTTTTCAGTGATCGTGTTAAGATACAAAATAAATGATTTTGTTAAAATAAAATATGTGTATTAATTCACCAAATAGATTCGTACAAAAATATAATTAATTTTTTTTAAATTCATCAAAATTACTCAGTTTTTATATGCATTACTTTTTATTCCGACATCTTATTAAGCAAAGCGAAATCATCTATTCCTTTTCGAATTTAACTCAAAGAACGCAATTTAATGTAGATTTTAAATAATTTTATAGATTCATTTTAAAAGTTATAACAAAAGCTCGAGGAAGAAACGAACTAAGAAATATGGATAAATATACAAACTCTAACTTACGTAGCATCCAACTGCTTAGCTTCACTATTCATTTTACCTTCAGGAAACGCAGTAACGTTGGAGCAGTCGACTATTTTTGTTGCCAAATTACTCAATAACTGCTCATATTTTCGTAAAAATCAACATGGCCTTATTTGAAGATCGTTTTTTAAAAACATATCTAATTTAGAAAAAACTGTATCTTCATAATTGTAGTTACAGGAAGGTGCCGAAAAAAGTTTGAATTTTTTCAAATTTAGAAAAATTACGGTTTTCACCCAACATGAAACCTTTACCATTCTCTTAAACGTCCTTCAGACTCTTCTCTCAATGTCAATATCAGAATGGAATGCAACAATGACTCGGGAGCTAATTTTTATCAATTACGTCTTATGATTGGGACATGATTTATCGGTATGAAAAGCATTTAGACTCGTAATTGTCAAATTTATGTTGATATTTGCTTGAAAATATTTTTTTCCAATGTTCTACGATACATAACGAATTTTACAAAAAATGATAACTGAGATTCTGAGAGAAGTCGTGATATATATATATATATATATAATTACATGACTATTACTAAAGGCAAGAACGTACGTGCTGTTTTAGTGCCACTAGGTTCTCCTTATACTCAGATATGGCTATATGATGTGAAATAATGAAATATCAATGTATATTTTTATCATATTCACAGGAAAATATTAATGAAATGGAAGGGAGGGCTTTTCTCATTCTTGACTAGATAAGCATGTTCTTCAATATTATGTTTTCTGAAACATGAATTTATTAAGAATGTTTGTAAATAGAAAATAATTTTAGCCAGTTAGAGCAGAAGCGCATCCAGGAACACAGTGACCAGCCGAATGGTGTTTTATTATCAAGAATTTTTCATTTATGCAGAATATAAAATGTATTTTTATTAGTTGACTTATGGTTAATATTTATATACCCACCCCCGGGTCCGCCACTGGGTTAGAAGAATAGTATGAATTAGCTGAAAATTTTACGTGAACAGTAGCACTCATCGTCATGTCATGGAGCTATGCAAATGGCTAACCAAATTGTACTTACCCAGATATTATGTTCAAAATAATATTATTACCGAAAGGCTTCAATTGTTTCAAGCTTCATAAAACGCCAATAATTTCTCATTTTGTAGATGTTCGTCAGAAGATTCTTTGCCGTTTTAGAGAAGCATTTGTGATTTCAGTATTAACTAATAGTAAAATTAAGTGTACACTTAAAGAAACGCATTGTAATTGAAAACGGATGCTACTGGGATTACTGTCAGTAGTTCAATTCTTGTTCGACAGTAGCCAGAAGCTTCTAAGTCATCGCACCACTGTGAAGTTTTCAAATGCCACAAGAGTGCGCTATTGTCGCCAAAGTTCGCGCCCTGTCCTGGGACAGTTGATTTGTAGCTGCTAGTGAAAACAGATGGACGCGCGCTGAAATACTTTACAATGGCAAACGAACTATTTGTTAACATTAACTGTTAAAACTGATTTGTTACCGTGAGTTTGACAGAGTACAGAAGAGAACGTGATAAATGGTAGTGTGAAAATGGTGCGAGAAAGAGTTTGCTGGCTCCGAATGTAAGGTAAGACACACGCTTAAGTAATAATGCTTTTGATGGATGTGGCATGTGCATAGTTTGTTGAAAAATATCCGTAGTAGCAAATTTTTGGTTCTTGAAATGTAATTGTGAACACATGATAAAGCTCCGAAAAGTGCACATTTTCCTCACTTAGTTTCTAATCGAACCAATTTAACTTACGTGTTTTGTTTTACTTATCATTGGATTTAGAGTGTAATTTGCATTGATTTATGTTGTTATTTTATGGAATGAAAACTAATCTGAAATTCTTTCGAACTGCTTGCTTGAGTCAAAGCTTTGTGTAAGTGTGTTATGAATGTTCGTGGCATAGACGTTTTTAATATTAAAGATGTACTAACTTTCTTTGTGGGTAAAGTCTAGAAGAATTCGGAGGTCACTGGTGTTTTGCAAATGAGTAGAATAAGATGTAATTATCTTCAATCTCTAAATTATAAGATTGACCATAGCAATATATGTGCACATTTCAAGGAAATATGTAAAATTAGTAAAATATGTAAATTGTGCATATAATATGAATGTAATACAATTCAGGTATTTCAAATTATAATTAGTTCCTAGTTAATCACTTACCATGCTAGACTCTGGGGTTGTCGTGGCTCGTGAGCTATTACCAGCTCGTTCATTTTCTTTTGATAATTTAACTTGCTGTGACGTATAAGTTGTGTTTGGAAGACTATTAGTATCCGGACAGTACGTATGTGACATTAGTGTATCATTAGTTAGGTTACATGTATCAGTTGTGCGATTTGAAATAATTGTTGCGTAAAATAGTAGTTTTAACTATTGTTTTATGTTTGTGAAATTCATAAGACTCCAGAAAATATAAAATATTGAATGAAAATTTATTTTTAACAACTGTTATCTCAGCAGATTTTCTATTTTTAACGAAAAAAATCATATATTACCCGTGACATCTTCCTTGAACAGAAACCTTTCGAAATTAAACATCGCCCCTTTTCATTCACGCCGCTTAAGTTTACTGCCACTGTTGATGCGACAGTGTTGCTTCGCAAACACCAATATCACATGAAGGTTCTACTACAAGTGTAACTGGAAACATTGTTAATATTCAATAGCGCCTACAGCTGAGAATTTGAGGACATTAAATGGCGACTGGAAAAACTTCATAAAATTCTACAATACCAGCAACATTTATGTAAGAATGTAGAAAAACTTCGATTTGATGAACTATTAAAACTAATAAATTAACTTTATTACTTTGGAAACAAGGTCATTTGCGAGACCGTGAATTTACATTTGCGATGTAGCATATGAAGTAATTAAGAAAGAAATCTAAAAGTTAATTTGTTAGTGATTTTTAGACTTTTTTATGAATCCTGAAACGTCTGTGCTATTGTACAGTTTTGTTTTTCAATTTGCTAATATTATATTTAGATTCACGTTTTAATCAATCGTTAACACTTTATTTCATGTTCCACAATATCCCGAAAGTTCGTAAATCTGACTCCCTCACAAAACATACCTGTCCTCTATTAACATGGCGACCAGAATGGGTCCATACATATTGCGGAAAATGTAATCATACATTAGGTATTTTAGTTTTTTACTGACATCTTATTGCTTAATATTACCGTCGATATGGAGTTTCTTGTTCACTGCATAACTTACCTGCCTCGAGATTATCATGGTTCCTGGCTCCAGGAAAATACGAAAACAGTTGAATGGTGCTACATGTCCTCTTATGGACGGAATTATGGGAGGTAAATATGAAAAGACAAACTGAGTGAAGTTTGTCTTTTCATATTTACTAGTAGTTTGTAAATAAAACAGTCTTAGTCAGTATTAGGTAAAAAATAAAATAGAGTGTGTACCACGGGCGTTAACTATTACTCATGATCTCGTGCAACAAAAGACCTTGAGGTCAAAGGCCCTTGGGCTATTTGTCACCGCTTGATCATTAAAACCCATATAACACCAATTGTGCATAAATATCTATTTTTCCTGTCACGTTATTGCTTGTTTTTGCCTTCGATACGGAGCTCTATATTTAGCCTACAAATTACCTGAAACGCGAGGACCGTGGTGACAAGGGTAATATGAAGACAATTGAATGTTGCTACATATTCTCTTACCGAGGGAAATATGGGAAGGAAATATGAACTGTCAAACCGAGTGAAGTTAACAACTAATAAGTAAATAAGTAAATATGTGCCAATAAAAAAAAGTAAAAAATAATAGGGTTCGGTGAGCGGGAGTCCGGTGAGCGGGAGTCCGGTGAGCGGGAGTCCGGTGAGCGGGAGTCCGGTGAGCGAGGAGTCCGGTGAGCGGGAGTCCGGTGAGCGGGAGTCCGGTGAGCGGGAGTCCGGTGAGCGGGAGTCCGGTGAGCGGGAGTCCGGTGAGCGGGAGTCCGGTGAGCATGGAGAGTCCGGTGAGCGGGAGTCCGGTGAGCGGAGTCGGTGAGCGGGAGTCCGGTGAGCGGGAGTCCGGTGAGCGGGAGTCCGGTGAGCGGGAGTCCGGTGAGCGGGAGTCCGGTGAGCGGGAGTCCGGTGAGCGGGAGTCCGGTGAGCGAGGAGTCCGGTGGTGAGCGGGGAGTCCGGTGAGCGGAGTCCGGTGAGCGAGAGTCCGGTGAGCGAGAGTCCGGTGAGCGAGAGTCCGGTGAGCGAGAGTCCGGTGAGCAGAGTCCGGTGAGCGAGTCCGGTGAGCGGGAGTCCGGTGAGCGGGAGTCCGGTGAGCGGAGTCCGGTGAGCGGGAGTCCGGTGAGCGAGAGTCCGGTGAGCGAGAGTCCGGTGAGCGAGAGTCCGGTGAGCGAGAGTCCGGTGAGCGAGAGTCCGGTGAGCGAGAGTCCGGTGAGCGAAGCCGGTGAGCGGAGTCCGGTGAGCGAGTCCGGTGAGCGAGAGTCCGGTGGACTGCGGAGTCCGGTGAGCGAGATCCGGTGAGCGGGAGTCCGGTGAGCGGGAGTCCGGTGAGCGAGAGTCCGGTGAGCGAGAGTCCGGTGAGCGAGAGTCCGGTGAGCGAGAGTCCGGTGAGCGAGAGTCCGGTGAGCGAGAGTCCGGTGAGCGAGAGTCCGGTGAGCGAGAGTCCGGTGAGCGAGAGTCCGGTGAGCGAGAGTCCGGTGAGCGAGAGTCCGGTGAGCGAGAGTCCGGTGAGCGAGGGAGTCCGGTGAGCGAGAGTCCGGTGAGCGAGAGTCCGGTGAGCGAGAGTCCGGTGAGCGAGAGTCCGGTGAGCGAGAGTCCGGTGAGCGAGAGTCCGGTGAGCGAGAGTCCGGTGAGCGAGTCCGGTGAGCGAGAGTCCGGTGAGCGAGAGTCCGGTGAGCGAGAGTCCGGTGAGCGAGATCCGGTGAGCGAGAGTCCGGTGAGCGAGAGTCCGGTGAGCGAGAGTCCGGTGAGGACGAGTCCGGTGAGCGAGAGTCCGGTGAGCGAGAGTCCGGTGAGCGAGAGTCCGGTGAGCGAGAGTCCGGTGACCGGATGTGTGGAAGGTCCGCGCGGGTGGATCGTGAGTGATGCGTCGGTGACCAGGCGAGGAGCCATGGGGCGTGGCTCTGGTCGTTATCCGCGCGCGGTGTAATTGCCAAAGCGCGCCGCCACAGCGCGTGGGAGTTGTCGTAAAGCGCTGGCCGCCCCGCCCGAGGTCCTTCCGCTGGCACGACTGTCGTGCCACACGCAGCACCTCGCAAGGTCACTGTCGCCCGACTTTCGCCACTGTTTTCTTCTCGAGCCTCTGCCAGTAGTGGTATCGATTACTATTATGGATCAGTTACTACTCGTAGAATCGCTGATACTAGAATCTCCAGTCGTAGCGGAATGATCTTTGCATTAAAGGATAACCGTGGTTTCCTATTAAACGTTTTAGGAATGGTTGAAACTGTGAATTACAAAGTATATTACATTTAGTTGTCATTAATGAATTATAAGGCCTTTAACAGTAATTACCGGTTTGGAGAAGCCCTTGTATAACAGTAATGCACCAGAAAGTTTGTGGCTGTGTCGATGCAATATACAATCAGCATGCCTCACCCGTTGCCTGTTTAAATAATGGTTTTCGCATAATTTTAATTTAAGTGACACAAAAATTACTGTATCGGTAGTTCACACATCCATCAATCCTAGAGTTCGAAGCACGATCTAAAGTAGTTTTGTGACCTTTAACGTGTCCTTCCCGTATCTTTTATGAAACTGTTTTTGGAATCATGAGACCCAGCTAGCGGTCTGTGGAGGAGTGTTGGGTACGTTTTAAAGAGCGTAAATTAGAATATTACAGATGGACAATTAACTTGTTGTTTATATGTTATACATTAAATTTAAAATTACAATTATTCAAGGTCTAAATAAATAAAAATTGTTAGAATTCGTAATTCGTTTTGTAATTGTAAAAGGTATATACATCTGCTGGGCTTGTGGTATAAATTGGTGACTGATGAGATAATGAGATAGATAATCGAGTAATGTCTCATAACCAATCAATTCACATGAATGAAATAATTGTATTTAAGGTATCATCTATGATGTCGACTTGCTACGATGAAAAATTTTCCGAATAGGCTAGGCTTTTAACTTTTCTCTCGATTCTTTCTTTTTGTGACAAATTTGTGTTGAGATGGTGTTCTCCTTTCCCTTGTGCATATTTCAAAAGTAATTTCTAGTACTTGTGGAATAATTGTGGCTTACATTTTTGTATTGTTTTTTATTTAGATTCAAGCCGTTCTGAATAACATTTAACTAGATATTTTGTTATTAATTATAATAACATTTATTGTTTATACCACTTACAAGGACCGTCCAACAGATGCAGGTCGAAATCTAGCCTCATTTGATTCTATAGATATATATTCACTATTTCTGTGTTGTGAAAAAATTTTCTGCCGTCATACCCTGGAAGTTCCTAGAACGGAGGGACGGGCGGACGGACCGCAGTTTTCACGGCCCAAATCGTCGTTCGGGCAGGGTTTGATCAGCCCTGCCTTGTGTGAGAGAATATCCTTCAAGGAAACAAGCGTTCCTACGGGCACGCACTCCAATTGAGGGCAGCGAATTATTAAGCTAATGACTTCGCTCACGGCCTTGACAGGTCCACTTGGCGCGCGGCACGGTGCCTCTGGGCACTAATTCTTCGACATTGATAAAACAAACCCTATGTGATGCCAAAGTGTACCCGCGGCATGCAAGAGTAGTTAATAGAGAGTTGTTTGCCAACTCTCTATTATTTTGACACACACACACACACACACGCGCGCGCGCGCACGCACACACACACACATACACACACACACACACACACACATCTTTGTATGATGGTTTAGTTGAATACGTTTGTTATACACCCCGGTAAAGTCATACAATTTTCCAATTAGACATAATCCATGCTCGGAGTGTCTGGTGAATTAGCCATAAAAACAAAAGATCCTGTAATCTATGATTCTGTCGTTTGATAAGACAGCTCTGAACGACTCACAATCAGAAGCAATGTTAAAGTAATTTTATTACTGTAATCAATGAGTCAATCGTCACTTTTGGGCCGCTCTAAATCATCTTGCACAGTACACCGCATATTATACGTTAGAAAACGCTTATGATAGGGATTGATTTGTGCCTTAAGTGCGGACTTTTTAATTATAACTAAATATAAAATTAAACAGTTTAAAAATTACAACTTGATTGAAATAATCCAACTGTATACTCGTACATTTTAATTGATATATAGATTAATTGCCTGATTTTAATCAATATCATTGTGCTGATTAATCATAAAATAATCGATTATCGTACTAAATGTGATTCATTCCTGGTAACTGACGAATAAACAAAATAAATCCACATATTTTGTATACCGGGACACAATGTTCCCCGAAATGAGCTACTGTTTTCCGCCCAGTGAACTGTCTGATACAGCCGATAAGTAGGGAACTTGGGAGCATTGTCGGTACTATGTGAGGTGCTCGTGGTTACACTGCTTGTTGCAGGAATGGTTGCCCATGACGTTAGCGAAAACAGCGTGGCCAAAACTGACCAAATTCTTTGTTATTTTCTTCAGTAACTTCCAGTGCTCGACGACAGCTATTTTTTTCCACAGCTCATATAAATAGTGAATGTATTTCAATAGAAAAAATCTCACTTCAGATTTGAACCTGCAACTATTGAAAAGTCCCTTCTTAATTATACATATTTGTGTTGCGCACATGTAGTGTCACCTGACCATTTCATTTCAACATTCAACAAAAATGGGGTACAAAAACAGAAAAACATTTAAGAAATTTCTTAGGATTGAGTGATAGATTGATGTTTCTGGTCATGTCAGCTGCTACGCTCTTTGGTTCCGGTAGTGTAGTGAAAGTTTTAGCCCGACAGATGGCGGTGTTCCATCCCCTTGATGGTGAGATCCGGCGCCGTCTTGCTGGATTTTACTTCATATTGATTCAGTGGTGAATTGTAGTTGACATTTACATAATTGAAATGATTGAAGGCGTTGTCATTGTCAACAATAGTATTTATTTCAATAATACTATTATTTATATTATTACTAATAATATACTAATATTATACGAAATAAATTACTGATATTTATTGAAATACAATTGTTGACAATGACAACGCCTTCAATCATTTCAATTATGGATTTTACTTCTCCAGATTTCTCCTCAAGCGGGTGCCCCGCGCGCCCCAGCCGGGCTAGCTCCAACCCACCTACTAGTCTCTTAGCAAGTATTGTGTAATGCATGTGAGAATGTGTCTAAAGGAAGAGGAAAGAAGAAGAATGGGGAAGGAAAGATTGTGGACAGTCCGTGACCGGTTTGTTAGAGGGTATTGCTGGGGCATTCGCCTGGTAATGATCGGAGAAAATACGGTAAACTACCCATCAGAGTAGCCTGCCGCTAGAATTCTTCTCAGGCGGCGGATGAATTCGACTTACCTACTTTAGTAAGATCGATAATTCCGCAACCCTCGGGCTCCTCTGGGTCAGAGTTGCTGTAGAGAGAACTGTAAAACCGGCTCTTTTTTGAAATATATTGAAGGTCACTGTTCAATAACTGGGCCATAAGCTACCACGAGGATCAGTTTAGAATTTACACAAGTTTTACAATTATTCCACTACACAATTATATACAGTTCATACAAACATGAAATTGTAATAAGTGTCAATTTTTTGGGTATTTACATCCTTGGGATGAAATCGCCTATTTATTTATTTACAATATATATGCCTTTGATATTCATAACATGTTCGAAGGGTTGTAGTTGATGAGATGTACGGTAAATTTCAAAAATTCAAAATTTAAGTAGTATATGACTTAGTGTAGGGATCACAGAATTTTGAAAATGTGCACACAATTCACGTTTCCCCATAGCACGTCATACGCAGTTTTTAACTGTTTTTTTGACGTAAAATAAAAAAAGGATGGATTTGTATTAAGGTGGCAATTTTTGAAATTTTTAAAAGTTGTAAGACTTTTATACATTCTCCTGGGGAGGAGAAGAAATTAAATAAGGAATCTTTTAAGTTTAAGGTTTGTCTTATACGGGATAGTTCAGGGCACTCCAGAGTAATATGAAGTGTAGATACTTGAACTCCACATTTAGGGCAGGGTAATGGATCAGGTTTTAAAGCTGGCTCTTTGTTAACTCAGCCAGTTGTTACTACAGGATCCAACAAGTCTGTTGCGTTGATAGGAGTACATGTCAGTATAAATAAAACGTTTTAAATCTTCGTATTTCATCCGCTCAATCTTAGAGTTTGTGTCACTCCCGCCAATAAAATACATTTTCAGAATACGTATGCAATGCTGTTGTAAATTTTGCTTAAAATTTGCACTAGAGATGTAGAAGAAAAGATTTTCAAAGAAAGTCATAGAAATTACTATTTGTATTCGTGAAATATAAGGTTCAATAATATTGGCCTTGCATCTTATTAAACTTGGAAGGTTGGAGAACTCTTTCAAAGACCCATCTTTATTGCAAGGCTGCACTCTTTTGCTAAAAAATGCAATTTACTTTGTTTCCTTCCTTTACTTTGCTCGTACTGCAAGCAGAATCTACAAGATTCCTGACAGAGTGCAATATGCGCTTCTTTGAGCTTTTTTGTTCGATCTATTCAAAGAAAGCATGTAGAAAGTGATTCAAAAGGGAAAGTGTAAGTCAAATATTAAAGAAAAATTGGCTGAAGAATGAGTAGTTGTTTATATCTATGAACTGTCACTATAAATAAAATTTCCGCTAGAACCTTTGTTGTAGTCTGTGCTTAAAGATGTAAAACTTTCTTTAATGCATTATCGAAATATTATGTATGTAAATTCGATGTAATGTAAAGTAAAATACAAGAATTTCAAATATCGTGGTATTCATAAAGGTATAATGTCTGAAATTGGATTTTGGAAATGTTGGGAATAAGGTACGAGAATCAGTGCTCCTTCAGACGCGGTGGTGTATGGACGTCCGCTGCACCGCACCGATACACACACACACACACACACACACACACCGGGAGCGGTAGCTCAGTGCATCTGTTGTCGAATTCAGTTGCTGTCTGGAAAAGAATTCTAGCGGCCGGCTGCCCTGATCGGTAGCTTTCCGTGGTTTCTCCGATCAGCACCAGGCGAATGCCGGAGCAGTACCCTACCAAACGGACCACGGACCGCGCGCGATCTGTCCTTCCCCTTCCTTTCCTATTCTCTCCCCTCACACACACACACACACACACACACACACACACACTAACATGCACTACACTACCACTTGTTCCGGGAGACTGGTCGGGAGTTTAGAGCTCGTCCCGGCTGGGGCGGTGCCCCATTGGTGGGAGACCCCTGTTTAGGAGGAAACCCCACTAGGCGACGGTAGGCTATCTCCGAGGGCGAGATCCGAAAAGCGGGGGAAGATCACCGCCATCTCCCGATAAAAAACATGCACTACACTAACGGGACTAATGACCAAATTAGTTGATGCGCCCGGAAACATTAAAAAAATAAATCAATCAATCCGCTGCTCCGATGTGCTTCCCTTGCGCGCTATGACTTGCCGTTCAAGTTATGTGTCAAGAACGAAAGCTGTTATAGTTTTTTTTTTTGTCTTTGTGGTTAATAGTTGTCCCTTAACTGTGTGACAATTCAGGTGACGAGTTTTCCTAGATTTGTGAAGTCCAGTGTTTTAGTGTGTGTTCTCTTCACTTTCACACACCGAAAAACCATCCATCGTGTTTTGTTGTCGTGCCATGTTTCCAACCATCGTGTTATATATATACATACACACACACACGCCGAATTCGAAAACCAATTATCTGTTCCCCATCTGGAGACAGAGAAGCGTCGAATGACATGATATATGTCTCAATTAGTGCACGGTAAGTGATCTAGGGACTTAACCTCGCAAAACCGCACAAAAAGTTGAAGCATTAAACATTTGCACTGATTTTCTTAAACATTTAACTTTACGGGTACTTTTACACACACATGCACTGAAGTTATCAATTTATATATATTTTTCTCCGTGTTTATATATAACAAATTCATTCCAAATGATTTATAAATAATGTGTATTCATTTAAAAAAATGTACAATTACCATAATTTTCTGTAGAAATTTAAAGAAGTCTCTGGGTCTCAGACCCTGTGAGATAATTTCTGTTTGGCAATTCGTTCGACCTTGCGGGGTTAAACGCTTCCTGAATTTACAAAGACTGCAGTCGTGCTGCTATGACTTAATACAATAGTGTGGTTGAAAGACAAATTTTGTTACATGCTTGGTGCCGAAGTTCATACAAATGAATCACCACTGAGGCCAACCGCTAATTACAGAAAAATGACTGGAATGGGAAGGCAACGAATATTTTCGTAGGAGCCAAATGCAGTTTGAACGATTACATTGCCGATGTGCGTGCACACCTCTCCGCGTGTCAAAAACACGGACCAACAAAAGCTTGCCTTCCGTGGGCCGCACATTAATCTTCGTCAAAATACTCTCTCTTCGTGTTTACCTCGCAAATTACCCTTTCGTTTCCTTCCGCGGTAGCAATTGAATTTCGAGTTTCCCCACGCTCGTTCACGCATGTGTCCAGGGGCTGCAAGCGTGTCCTAGCGCCTTTCACCCTTTCAAAAAACTAAACAGTGATAACAACAGCGTATTTGTACCCTCTTGCGTATTGTGGTTTGCCAGTATTCACGTTAAAGTAGAGGTGAATTTAAGTAATCATTCTATGATTGTAGTTTGAAACCTTTCTCTACATCTTTTTGTAGATATTTCTTCATTTTTTTAATGGTACCTCAAATTTAAATTAATTAGTGTTTTTTTTTGTATGAACGGTTGATAAATCATGGACACACGTACGTTAGTTACTTGTTTTGCATAATATTTTGATAACACATTAGAAGGTATTATCCAACACGTAGATGATAACAATGTAGTTGACGGGCCCGGAAACAAAACTCATTCATTCGTAAACGTAGTAGATAAATAACGCTGGTCGGCAATGATTTTGTTAAATGACTAACTGTGTGATCTTGTAGATTCCACCCAAAACATGAAGTAGATCTCAGACCGGTCAAATCAGTTGAACATCTTCGAGCATTGCGAAGTGAATTGCAGTGATCCACGTACACCTCGCGCCGACTCGACGCGTTGTGTACGTGGGTTACTACATGTTAGTTAAGTCCTGCGTGTCGAACGAGAAAGGTTTATTAAGGCAAGAACTATTTCTGTATAGTGCACGACTCTTCTATTCGTTGCGTTCTAATGTTAATTTTTGTACGAACAGATTCCTTCCAATACTGCGGCAGTGTGTAAACCATTCAAATAATTTCTGTAAAGTGTCTGATAATTTGAGGATGTGAGATATGAAAGATATGAGAAAGATGTGAGATAATTTTGAGGAACCAAAGGAGGAATATTACGCTCTTAATAAGAGATAGACATGAATTGTGTGTTGATTGTTAAATCGATGATCAGGTGATCAGATGATCGAAATTTTAATAAACAACATACACTACTAAAATCTCAACATCCCATCCGCATTAATTGTGAAGGTGATGGATGATCGTGGGCCAGGTTTTCCGTACTTAAAGAACAAATTTCTGAGGAAAATAAAGGAGGGTATGTTTGGAGGATCAAATGAGTGAGCTTGTGAGGGATCATGACTTTGAGGCAAGTTTGAATAGTGTTGAAAAAGCTGCGTGAATGTCGCTTAAAAAGGTAATAACGGAATTCCTGGGTAACAGAAAAGCTGAGACCTATGAAGAAATAGTGTTGGAACTCCTCCACAATTACGAAACTGTGGGATGTAACATGATCCTTAATATATATTTTTTGGTTTCATACTTAGAATTCTTTCCTAAAATTCTCGGTGCTGTGTTCGACAAACTTGGTGAGTGATTCCACCAAGACATTGAAGTAGTGGCAAAATATGTTTTAAGTAAAAATTGAATAAAAATATGTTTGTAGACTATTGCTGGGAACTAAAAAAGGATATACTCAAACGAAATACAGTAAACAATCGTTAGAAAGTACATGTTAATTGAGATTATTATATGTAAGTAAATTAAAGGAAACCAATAACTTAACAACAGTATGTACTTTTTAATTGCCTGTTACAAAGAAACCTTGCCCGAAACAAATTAATGCTCTACAATATTGGTTTAGTGGTGAGTTGTAGTTGACATTTACATAATTGAAATGATTGAAGGCGTTGTCATTGTCAACAATACTATTTATTTCAATAAGAGCAGCTTTCGATGGCTTAGCCATCATCATCAGTTTTCTGTTGTCTGGGAGTCACAAAAACGGCTAAGCCATCGAAAGCTGCTCTTATTGAAATAAATAGTATTGTTCACAATGACAACGCCTTCAATCATTTCAATAATGCTCTACAAACTTGAAATTAGAGCACCATTTTCCATAAGAAACAGCCATTATATTTCATTTAACGGACAAAAATTAAATTTTGTCGACCAATGTAATTGACAGCTTCCAGACCGAAAGGAACAATAGTGAAATTCCAGTAAATAAATAGCTATAGATGCAATATGAAAGCTATGGAAAGAGAAAATTAAATCAAACTACGGTATTTTACGTAGAGTCCATCGTGATTTGATTTGTTAAATTTTTATTAAAAACATATTATTGCTTACTTTGAAACATTTCATTGATAGTTGGAGTCGATGGAGATTTTCTTGCAGTGTTCATCTCCAGGCTCAAAGATACCGAAGAGGCCGTCAATGTGATCATTTTCTGAAGACCTGAATCCACTCTCTACTTTCAAATGAATAATGAAGCCCCTTATTCGCAGTCTAAGGACTGTTAGAAGAACCTCCTTTCCCTTTGGAAGGTCGTAGGAGTGGGTACATATTTTAAAGATTGATCTGCTCCCTGGGCTTTCAAGTGAGCCCTAACTCACTTGTGCTGGAAGTCAGAAGCCATCACATTCGGTACCAAACTCCCTATTCTCCGGCAGGTCGTAGGAGAAAAGACGCATTTTTAAGATTGGTCGTCTCTCCCAGCTTTCAAATATATCCTTAACCTTATCCCTAGGGATTTGAGGGTTTCACAATTGGTACCAAACTTAAGACTTCTAGCTCTGTAATTTTTATGGTAATAATACTTATGTATTGGCAATATTGTTTAGAGTGTACAAACCACTTGATTGAATATCAGTTTTCTACTATCTTTATATATTCGGTCTTGAAAACGACTCTTAAATCGATCTTATTAACTTTTTATTCTAACGAATTAATAACTAATGTGATGTAAATTTACTAGGAACTTTGCCTTTTGAATTAAATCTCTTTTCTTTTACCCTCTAAACGTGCGACGGAATTAAATTTTAAAGTAAAGTGTTAAATTCAAAGAACTGAACAACTTTGACGTATATAAAATATTTCAATATATTTGGTATATTTCATTATGTAGGGGAAGAATATCTTACAGCAGGACTTTTTTCCTTTATGCATGAATAGAAGAACTAAACAGACGCTTTGTTAAACGAGTACAGAGTACAAAGTACAGAACCAAGAGAAAGAACGTATATGAAAAGCCTCCTCGCGCATGGGGCAAACATTTATTGACAATACGCGTATGTGCATTCGTATTTGTAGAGTCGATTTGAGTAAGCAGCCTCCGCCAACACGGCGATCTAGCGTTCACTCACAGTTCGCAGACCTTTCTCTATTTTGCGCGGTCAAAAAAATCCGCCTCCGCGTTTTTGTTCTTCCAACATGCTCACAAACGGCTCCGCGCACAATGGACTCCCGAACAATGGAACTCGGCCGTCCGCTGACATGGCGGCCACCTCCCCTCTCGCCGCCCCCCACCCTCCATCTCAATGTCCCCTCTTCTTGCGTTGTTGCAACGCTACAGACAAATGAACGCTGCGCTTGACCCACGGAACGGGCAGGATTCCGTTGGAATTTTTCCGTCTGGACACTGGCGAAGCAATGTTCCTAATGCTCATTGTAGTGAACGAATTTGTGATGTTATCTTTTGGTTAAATATGGTCGATTTAGAAAGTAATTTGATGCCCACGAAGTTGTTGAATGAAGTTGTGAAACAGAGAAGTGTCAATAACCGGAAAGGCGCCGAAGGAGTCGGAAGTACGGTAAAGTTAGAGGAAAATAAACATTGAGAGAGTGGAAGGACAGGTAGCAGGGGGAGAGTTAGAGATAGCAAGAGAAGGAGAATGGGAAAAGAGCGGAAATGAACAATGTAAGAGAGGAAAAGAGGGGTAAGAGGAAGGGAGAGAGAGATGAAAGCGGATATTAGAGCGGTAAAAAGGGGAAGAGAAGTGTAGCGAGTCCGTACAAAAGCAAAATGAAGTATTGCTTCATTTGTAACAAAATGCAAGATTCAATGCAGATAGAAATGAAGCTTGAACTTAAAAAAATATTTAATTATTTACGAGAATATCGAGTACTGATGAAGTTAATGAAACTTTTTTTTCATACTTTACAGAAAGTATTAAGTATTGAGATATACAAAATTTCCTCTCTCTACATTTATATCTGCTAAAGATCTTAGCGTCCGGCTTGCTGGGTCAATGGGTCACGATATATTATAATCCTTATTACCTCTATAATGGATTATAGGATCCGCCGACTATACAGCGCAGCTGGGAATCTGAAATAGAATGATTCTATTCCTAATTCATTTCTGTTTGGATTGACTAAATGAAAAATCACTTTCTTTTCTAAAGAACAAAATTCAACAAAGTTTATTTTTACGCTTTTAGCAAACAATTTAGTGAATTTACAATTTTTAGGCCTTTGATCAAGATATCTTTCAATTTACACTTTATACCGCGGTTAACTTATCTTTTCTTCGTTGATGTCCCTCGTAGACTTCTCAGTCGAAATATCTTGCGAGCTTGCCGTAGTCCAAAGTTCCCACGCAATCCTCTTCTGCCCCTATCCAAGCTGGTCTCAAACTATCAAAATTATCAGTCCCGATTACGTCCTATGACATAGTCCCGAACTCGATTACCACTAAATTAATTTACATCAATATTGCTTCCACATAAAATCGAGTCCAATATAAATTTGCTCCATTAATATTCTATCTAGATTGTACTCGTTCCCTCTCACGAACCTATGATCAGTTCAGAAGCGCGTTTCCAAGCAGAATGAAATCTTCTTGCATGATTCATCCCTCGAAGACTTCGTATTAAACTACCTTCATTTTTTCCATAACATTTGACCGTCCTTCTCTCACCCAGCCAATCCATACGTTCGTTATATTTTGGTGTAGCTGGCCGTCTAAACTTCTTCGCCCAATCCCAAATTTTCTACTTTCGGCACCAAGCCATCTCTTAATGCATTTAGAAAAAACAAAAACTACATTGTTTATTCACGGTCGTTGCTAAGCTCTAGCTCTCGTGATATTTCGTAATACATGGTCCACCATATTGTCTACAAATAAATATTTAATGTGACATATGGGTATGTCACAGTATATTACGTAATCCCAAAAGTCACATTTTGGTGTAATTTTACTACACTAATTGTTTTTTTTAATGATTTTCACAGAGAAATCTTATCGTCTCTCTTAGAGAAGTTATTTATTGATATGATATTTTCTGAAAACTAAAAGATATTTTCAATCAATGCTCTCAGAAAATTGTTTTGCAGAGAGATGTAATACGTTGTTTTATTAGACATTTATTAATGTACGCGAAATGATGAGCGCTGAAAACGGAATCGAAATAATCGTAAGATTCAGTAAATTTCTTGAACTTGAATTTAAATTCAGAAAACAAGTTAAATATTTTAATATTTTTACCGATGAATCCTCGTTCCATACAAATATTTTCTACTTCTTGAGTAATTGACATATCCCAACCGAACACGAAAACGTCTCTAGAATAACTGCCCGTTCACGCCTTTCCAAATCTCGATCGTAAATACACCTGGCGGCTGAGTGGGCAAGGCAACAGAGTAAGGGCGGCCGTGCTTAGAGGCCACTGGTTCGTCACCCGCTCGACGCCGCGGGGCCACCACAGCGGGAAATTGGCTATTAGCGGACGCTGCCCAAGCCTCCACCCCCGCCGTCGTCGCGCCGCTGCCGCCCTCGACGTCTTCTCCGCAGTCCTCGCCGCCGCTCTCACCTCATCGTCCCATCTCATCGTCTCACCTCACCGTTTTACCCTATCGACGCACCTCGGCATCACACTCTTCGCCCCACCTCATTTTCCCATCCCAACGTCCCAAATCAGTCACATCTCATGGTCACATCCCACGGTTGCATCCCTTCGCCGCACCCCTTCCCTGCACCTCGGCGCACCCGTTTGACGCACACCTTCGCCGCACCCTTTCGTCGCACCCTTTCGCCGCACCCTTTCGTCGCACTCTTTCGTCGCCCTTTGCTCTTTCGTTGGAACCCTTCTTCGCACCATTTCGTCGCACCCCTTAGTCGTACCCTTTCATGGCACTCCATCATGGCCTGATCATTTCTTCTACATCTTCGCAGCCTCGCCATCTTCACCTCACACAGGCGCTGCCTTTCTTTCCCCTCCTCCCTCGCCACGCTCGACCGCTCCATTCCTCCACCCCGTCTCGCCTGACGGTCATGCCTCCTCCTCCACCTCCTCCGCAGTGCCCAGCGCGTCGGCTGCCATCGCAATCCGATCACTAGTCCGCCGCGCGCGCATCGTTGAGGTCTGACGAGGCGCGCTCCTGCCCCGTGCAACTGCTCGCCTCCGCCGCCGCTCGCCCGCCTCAACCGCCTCGCTTCTCCTGCCAGCCACGCGGATCGCATTGGTTTGCTTCTCCGCGCGACTCGTAGATTAGCACCGCCTGCAATAGCGCAGCGGCAATATCGAATCGAATCGAATCGAAGTCTTATTTTACGTGCCGAGCCTCAGGCCATGAGGCCTGTTCTTCTGTCTGACCACGCAAATTTCACTACTCTTCTTTCACCAATTAGGGGCGAAAGAATATATTACTTGGGCAAAGAAACGGGCAATTTGAATTTAGCTTAGAGGCTTCATTTAGGCTTGAGGATCTTTAACATGCTGTTGCTGAATAAAATAGTCGCAGCTGAATTATTGGCAGGAGGTTTATAGTTACTGTAATGGTTGCGGATTTTCGAAACCGACAAAAAATCTCACTTCCGAAGTTATCTTAGTTGGAATGAACGTGTTCGTTGAAAAAGGAAATATTGAAACCATCTTTTAAATTTTATGAGTAGACATCCGATGGTTTTGCTCTGAAAATCGTCATCAATGCGCCTAAAAAACTAACTGAAACTGAAGTAACTGATACTGAAGTAACTGATACTGAAGTAACTGATACTGAAGTAAAAAGTGATTAATACTGAAAACGACAAAAATAAGGAGGAAAAAGGAACTGTCGTAAGTTACATCCAATTGCGGCAAATTTATACCTGATTCCTGAAGACATGAACACACTAAAATATGTAGTGGCGCCTCAAAAGCACATACTTTCTGTGATTTGTATAAAGGTTGTGAATGATTATAACTATACAATTTACCGCGACATTGCAGAACTGTTTTTTCAGTATGCTTGTGTATAGCGAATTAATTAAGTGCAAAAAATGGGGCCTATGTAAGATGTTAATTTCTTATAAACAATTCCACTATCTCGAGAACGAAATATAATGGCACCGATCGGATCCCGGAATTTTGTATCGCGTTTAAACACCATTCAGCTGAGACAATAAAAAAGTTTGCAACAATTGCAAATTTATAAACAATATCCAATTTTTGCCCATCTAAAGGAGGGAGAATTTCCTGATGTTCCAGAACAAAAAACCGCGAATTAACAATTTTGCAACAATTTACAATTTTATAAACACATTAAATATGTGTTAGAACGGTCGGGAAGGCTCAACAAATTGTGCTTGAAATGAACATCTCAAAATATCAGTTTGACAGGAGTTACCAATCGATTGCTAAAAGATAGAATAATGGTTGCTAAAATGATAAATATTTACTGGTCTATTGACATTCAATCTGGACGGAAAACCCCGCTCAGAAATATTAGTCGTGGCGTACGCGCAGGCAAAATCTCTCCTTCGGCTGGGAAATGTGACGATATTTCCGCCTCGTACATAAACAAACTAGCACCCTCCCCCTGAGACAGCGTTTTTTCTACCCCTTGGGATGTTGCACCAATCGCACATAACTGTGGTTCTACCTGCTAGCGATTGGTCAACGCGTCCCTTCACCTGCTCTCCCCCTGGCCGCGGGGTGGCGAAGTTTGTCGGCGCGGTTGGGAAGATTGCCAGCCAATTTTTGTGTGGGAAAGGGTACATTTTAATGTGCAATTACATTTACATATTTACACTCTTCTACATTTATTCTTAATAGTCTGCATTGCAATATATTACCAGTAACTTTTCAAGTATCATAATTTCAAATTTGCGACGCTTGGGAGACGAAATCATTTTGAATACAGAGATGGATCTCTCAACATCTACTGATGTGACTGGCATAGATTTTAGAAGTCCTACATTAGCAACACTGACACCTTCGGAGAATTTATATTTATTTCCACTTAAAATTTCGGTGCCCTCGGTGTATTGTCAATTGACCATGTACTCAGAACATGGCTGGTATTTATGAAACGGTTACTCTGATTGGTAGTTATGTGGTTTCTTCGGTCGATATCACGCGAATGCCGAATCCTTACAAACGGGCCACGGACGCGCGTGATCTTTGCTTCCTCAACCCTTTTCATTTCCACGTGTCGGCTTAGGAAGATATCTAGAGGATGAATCCGCAAGCCTTGTAGTTTGGCGCTGTATCTTACGTTTAAATGGAAAAGGAACACCGCCATCTTCCGGGATATAGGACTAAAAAATGGGACTGAGAAAAAAATCAAGCAAATATCATGGATAAATTTGACCACCATCTTCCAGCAAAATACAAGTGTTGCTATTTGCCTTCAAAAACAGGTCCTAAACATTACATTAAAATTATACATATTTGTCCAAATGTGCTCCTTATTCTACAACATGACCCATACTGCCTTTGTTGCCTATGCTATATAGAATAATTATCACCACGGTATTGAAATATGTAGTATATTTATGGCAAAAATTAAATCTTCCATTTGATTAGACATTAAATGGAGATACATACTTTTATAACTTATTTCGTGTTCATTGTGTGAAAGGTCGATACGGGGAGTATGGGGAAATAAGATTATATGCGTTACTTTTAAAATATCGACGCTTGAATTATTTTTACCATACACTCCTTAATCGAACTATTTCCCATTAAGAATTTCATATATTAATTATTATAAAAAAGAAATAGTAAATTATCAAGAACCTAAGGCTTTTCGAAATGGATAAAGTCACAGAAGAGACACAAGCTGACACACAGCAAATGATCATAAATAAAGAACTGAAAGACGCAAAAATGCTGCTGGAGATAGAAGACACCAAACCGCTTAAAAAAGGCAATAATCGCAAATGACCATTAGTGTTGATGCATCTATGAGTAAACTAAAAAAAGATTTTTTCAAATTAACGCCTCGTCGGTCAGTTGGGTCTCTGGAACGCCTTCGGGAACGGGGATTGTACGGGAATGCACTGCTGATCTTTTCCCGTCTTTTTGTCCGAATTCCATCTCCACAGAACTTAAGCACTCTTGGGTGACTAGTTCTTGCTCGACGTCTGCGGAATTTCATAGCTGCCACCTCGCCCGAGCAACCTGTTTACACTTTCAGCAGGGTCTATGGGATTAAGTTTTATAAATGAAATATTGTCTTATTCTTGTTTGTTATTTCTGTTAAGAACACACCTCTTTAAAACTTAGACCGCAGAAGTTTTATAATTAATTTATTCATACCAAATTAAAATACACGTTCTTGACAGTCTTCAAAACGTTTCAGGAGTTACTGCATCCCCATCTTCAGGTCTATTTCCATTTAATAAAATTCATCTTACTTTCTAAACACTAAACAATAATTTGAGTTCTAAATGATTAAATTTTGACACGCAAATTTACTGTTTTATTAAATAAGCAATTCTAAGAAAAACAGAAGAGATCCCTGCTTAATAGTATTTAGTGCTTTGTCAATTTCTCTCTCATTAGGGTACGTTCAGACAAACTTAAATTTTACTCAAACGATTAAAAATGTTTCTTCCTAACGTTTTGCAATTCAAATGGTTATTTCTAGAAAAGATTTTTTTTCTACCAATGCGAGAAAGAAGAGTTCACCTGCTTATTATGAAAAATTATAATCTTGCTAATCATACTTCTGTGTAGTGTGATATACCAAAATGACGAACCAATTTTATTATGAAAATGTCTTTTTATATGACATCGAATTTAAGGATGTCAATAGACGATCGCGAGGGGTTCGCTATGTGACAAATAAACAACCGGCGTTAAGGATAATTTTCGTTAGGTTGAAATGACAAAGCAGAGGCGGAATAAGCATTGTTTTGAGAGAAAAAATCAAAAGATATAAAATCCGGATGCTTCCCAGTTTTTAGAAGAACATTCATTCGCTTGAGCAATGTGGTGATGAGCGGGTCGGCTCCTGATATATTTTACCAGGTCGAGGAAAGATTGTAATTGACAGTTGTATAAAATTAACTATCGTTTTTTGTATTAGGATAGAGCGTTCTTGTGTGAAGTAAATAGTGTCTAGGTGTCCACCCGAGACGCAAGCGAGGGAAGTCACCGATAATAATAGTATCGCCGGGAGAATTTGGAACCAGATCACGGACATTAGGCGAGGACTTTATCCAGAAGCAAGAATATGCTGCGTCGACGGAGAAGGTTCTATGGGGCGCCATCGAACGAAGAAGGGAAGAGCGCGCGAAAACCCACGAATGAATAACAAAGTTTTAAACTATTGTAATATAGAGAAAACTGGTCATGACCAAAGATCGATTTATTATTGATTATCAATATAATAAATTATAATTTGTTAAGTTAAAAGAAAGCTGATTATCATTGTTCGTTACGTGCAATCCAGCATTTTAATAAGATTTTCAGATTCCTCGCCACTCCGTATGGATGGCAAATTGAATAATTGGTTGCAGAGTAAGTAGCTACAATTATGAACTTCGAACTCCAATTAACTGAGCACAACATAATTTTGGAAGGAGAGATATTTAAGTTGCGTAGGAATCATTAGGTTTCAAGTGTAACCATTTCCTGTCGCCCAAATCACATTTATCAGTAATAATTATGTTTCAAAATGTCGCTCCAAGTGGGCATTGCTTTTAAATAGAAAGACGGGGCTTGTTTCAAATTGGCACCAGTGAACGTCGGGCATGTTTCAATATATTTACATGTATGCTCGGGAACATGCTAGAGTCAGTGTTAGCGAGCAGTGGCTGACTAGGATAAGAGGAAGTCAGAAAGTCTGTAAGGAAGGAGGGATTAGGAGGGAAGGCAGGTTTCTATCTTTACTGACGGGATTCTCCAATTTCACAATTTTACCGGTTTTTTAATTTTAATTTTGTTTCTCTCGTAATTTATTTAAATTATTTAATTATATTGTCATGGTTATCGGTGAAAGAGTATTTCTATCATTGTCTGCCCAATTATAATTTGTTGAGTTGCCATTATTATTCTGTTCTTGTCTATGAGTGTCTATGGGTATAACTAAACTGTGATTGCTTTCGATGGGAAAAAGATGAAGATCCTCATTATATCCCTTGCCCTTCCTTGACTGATATTCCCTGGCACCGCGTCTACGAACGTACACAGTACTCATTCCCTGTTTATGTGGATTTGAGGAGCAAACTTTAACTCTTGTGTACGAGAAGTTTGTAACAAAACCTGGGAGATAATGAGCGATGATGTTTCGTATTAAATGTCAACTATAAAACCAATTGAAGGTATAAAATAAAAAGGGATGTGAGTATAATTTTCATACTTTCGAGAAAAATGAGTTTATATATTCGTTAACCCTATTGGTACATACAAATCCTGCCATTTATAATCACCCCGTAACAGTATCAAGAAATACGTCTGGCCTTTGGTTCTTTTTTATGTTATAGGGTCAAAATTGATTCACTCATTATTCTGGTAAAAACGTAAATGAACAGAAATGGCACTTATATCCTTCTTTATTTCCAGTCCTCAATTTAGTAACGATAATATGATGCTGACAGGCAAAATACCATCTGTGTGTGAGATATTGGTATCAGTATTATCGCACCAAAGTGAGCATTTCAGTTTGCCGTTGCAATTATAAGCGTTTCAGTATATCATACTTCATTCATCAACACAATTGTGAGGTGAATTCTCACATTTTCTTTTATCTCATTATTAATAATCCTCAACGAAATTTTAAAATGTTCACGTCTTCAGGTACATGGCCTCCAACTGCAGGAAGCCAATCATTATTTTTCTCATGCCACTTCACAAAACGTCGTAGCCACTACTACCACATCAGTCCATTGAGCAAATGCTGAGATGGCCCCTTGTTTTGCTTCTGGACATAAATGTAACTTCATTTTCTGTGCACGTCTTCTAGAATTCAGTGGGAAATACAATTATTCAAATTATCGTTTCCATGTTGTCATGCAGGAAGTAATAAGAGCCAAAATTTATTGCTTATTTATCCTTGAAAATAGATTTTATTACATGGGAGTTTTTTTGTTTTTCTCCCTTTCAAAATTCAAAATTTATTGCTTATTTATCCTTGAAAGTAGATTTATTACATGGGAGTTTTTTTGTTTTTTTTCTCCCTTTCAAAATTCAAAATTTATTGCTCATTTATCCTTGAAAATAGATTTTACTACATGGGAGTTTTTTTGTTTTTTTTCTCCCTTTCAAAATTCAAAATTTATTGTAGTTGTAGGAATCACAGAATTTTGAAAATGTGCACACAATTCACTTTTCCCCATAGCACGTCATACGCAGTTTTTAACTGTTTTTTGACGTAAAATAAATAAATAAATAAATAAGTACCAGCGTGCATTAATGGCCATTTCTTATAAAGATCTTTTCGTTACCCTCAAATTTACTGTAAAAAATACAAAACTCCAGTGTGTTCCTTCCTGTATTGTTTACACAATCATTCAGATTTTGTAGTATTTCCTTCTCCCGCTCTGCTTCCCCGCCTTCTCATCAGGCGAGCGAGCCTTTTCCTCCCTTTCGGCCTTTTCATCCTTCGTCCCAAGAGGGAGAGAGAAGCGTCACCCCTGCGGTTATTAATAGCTAATACATCAATTATCCCCGAACGCAGGCCCAGAGGCGCCTATCGCTGCCTCCGCTCACTACGTTCAATTAATAGATCCCTCGCAAAACAGCGGCCGCGGCTTGGCTTTCGCACGCCCCGCGCCGCCCGCCCGCCTGCACTCCCCCCGCCCCTTCCACCACACCGTCATTCCCGCCCCCCCCTCCCCCCCCCACCCTCCTACCTCCTCCTCTCCCCACCTTCCAATCTCCACGCCCTTCCCCACTCCTCCCCTTCACGCTCATTCCCTCCCCGTTCCTCCCCTCCCCGCTCCTCCCTTCCCCCCCTCCCCGCCCTCCCCCGCCCCCCTCCCCGCCCTTCCCGGCCCTTCCCCGCCCTTCCCCTGCCCCTCCCAGCTTGTCCTCTCCCACCCCTCCCATCTCCTCCCTCCTCGCCCTTCCCTGCTAGTGGGATATAGGAGTCGCAGGATATAAAATGGATTTTTTTCTTATGACGCTTACTTTATTCATCACCACAAAATTTGGGCTCAAAGTTTGGAAATAAAAAAGAAAGCTTTTGAACGATATTATAGAATACGTTTTTAAAGCATTATTATAGAATCGTATATTATAGAATGCGTCATATTATAGAATGCGTCATATTATAGAATGCGTCATATTATAGAATGCGTCATATTATAGAATGCGTCATATTATAGAATGCGTCATATTATAGAATGCGTCATATTATAGAATGCGTCATATTATAGAATGCGTCATATTATAGAATGCGTCATATTATAGAATGCGTCATATTATAGAATGCGTCATATTATAGAATGCGTCATATTATAGAATGCGTCATATTATAGAATGCGTCATATTATAGAATGCGTCATATTATAGAATGCGTCATATTGTAGTATTATGCATGCGTACTTGATACTAGAAATGAGTTTCAAAACGACCGGATGATCTGTACATTATTTTTAAAACATACGTTTATTTTGATATGTAATTCCCTACTTTATAGACATGATCCTGTGTCCCTGGAAGCATTTATGCTTCTCAGAATTAATTAAATTATATATTAAATTTATTTTTTGTAAGAAGGTTACGTTGTTCATCGCCGCAAGATTTGGGTTCAACGTTTGGAAATAAAACGGATTACGTGCGTCTCTGAACTGTCATTAGAAAAAAATGATAAATATGGCATTTATGGTGTTTTGTACGAAATATTTGTTATAATTCTCGTTTGTAGTCGACTTCATTGAAATGTTTATGTTGGATAAACTTTATTTGAGGGGACAGGTTTCGTAAAATCAGCATATTCAGTCTGCATATACCTTCACATTTATTCAACGAATAATTTCTGAGAAGCGCTCTCTTGATGCCGGAGGGCATGTACAACTAACTTGTGTTCGAAAGAAATACAAATTCAACGCTGTTTGATCACTGTGACTTTCACTCGAGTTCCAGCTGACTAATGAAAAATAGATATTTGTTTGTCTTTCGAGGAACCGATAAGCTTACATCGGTACGTATTCTGTGACAACACAAATCTGAATAATTAAGAAAAAGGATCTTATCGACAAGTTTCCTGTTATTTAAAATAATAATGGATTCCTAGAATGTTTACTTAGGTTTTATATACAATAATGAAAAATAAAAACCATTTTAAAAATGTTTTTCTCAGAAAAACTTTAATTTTTGTTCACGTTAATAAATCGTTTCGGAGAAAAAAGGTAAACAATTTTTCTAAAATGGCCGCCTGCGCAAGTTATTGGCTGAACTGGTCCTGTTTGGTACCCCTAGGTATAGAGATTGGCCTATTTTTTTGTGCCGCCAATTCCTCCATTTTTTTAAAATTCAGTTGTCTAGCAGCCGGCTGCATTGATCAGTAGTTTTCCGTAGATTTTCTGATCAACACCAGGCGAATGTCGGAGAAGTACGATTACAAAAGGTCCGCGCGTGATCTTTCCTTCCTCTTCCTTGACGGTGCCCCGCTGTTGGAAGATACCTGGTTGAGGAAAACCCCGCTAGTTGACGGTGGTTCGGCGCTAGATCTAGCCACCTCCCGATGAAAAAACAAGCACTACTTACGGGACTAATAACCTCAGTAGTTGGCGCCCCTGAAATCACAAGCAATTAATCAATCAATCCCTCGTGAGGCTATCTGGCGAGAGGATATTAAAAGGTTTGTTCATGTTACTCTCTACCTAGAGACTCAAGCTCTGTCAAGGCAGGAGCGCTCTAGTAGTAACAAAACATAAATAAAACATCAAAACAACGATTCGACGATAAATGTTGGAAACAGGTGACACCATGCAACAATGGCCATGTACACACGGACGGGACTGTGAGCGTGTGCTCGGCGCTCAAAATTAATTCAGGTGTTAAAGTGGGACGTACGTTTTTATAGGTAGATGAATCGAATACAATGTTTGAATTACCATCGAGGTGGGTGAAGGAAATACAAAAAACATCAGCAACAAAATTGCAGCCAGGTTTTGAACAAAAGCATTCAACGCTCGAGGCGGGTTTGCTGCCCATTGTGCCAGCAGGTACCTTAACAGTGTCTGTTTAGTCGGATCATTTACTCAGACGTCCGTCCGTATTATATATTTTTTACCCATTCTTCTCCAAAACGCGTGGTTATTGTGTCCTACAAATACGTAGGGCATAATATACAACGCATACGTGAACTGGGCGTTATGAACTACCGTCAAACAGTTTGGTTTCATTCCGGCGCCGCTAGCCGAATTGCTTAATTACCCTAAGTGAAGTCACGGATGCTAAGCAATTCGAGACTGCAGATCGCTAGTCGGGTGATCCTCTGGGAACCCCGTTACTAAACACATACATAATCCCATTATATAAAACATTATCTGGAATAATGATGAGAAGAACTTGTTAGGAGAACTATATCAAAAGAATACAAGCAACGAGGAATGTGTTGGACGGACGTTTCTTCACTGATGTACGCTTGTACTTCTCTTGAACTCTAAAGGACATCCTCTTTACATCAAAACTGGGATGGGAAATAATTCCCATCGCTGGTTGCCAACTTGTAAGAACTTTTCCTGTTATTTATACACGTCAGAGTTCGGTCGAACCGCATAACATGGAATGCTAATTAACATTCATTGCGTCGGAATTCAGTCCATGTAATTAATAAATAAAAACATTAACGCAGAATAGTGATGAGAAGAACTTTTTAGGAGAACTGTATCAAAAGAATACAAGCAGCGAGGAATGTGTTGGACGGACGTTTCTTCACTGACGTACGATTGAACTTTCCTCGACGTCTGAAGGACACCTTTACCTCAAAACGCCCCTCTTAGGAAACCCCGCAACAACCGCAAGGCTAAAACGTAGTAATCCTGCAGCAGCGGCCGCTAGCCTGGTTGTTGAGTTGATGTAGTATGAGGAATGTGCGAAACACCTTTCCCGTGTCATCACATTACTTACGATAATTCCGTATTTAGCTCTATTTCTGATATTATACGACGGAGGAGTGGGGAGGCGAGTTATTTTTGTCGGCAGGACTGTTATATCAAATCTATAACTCATTTTTTGTTTTAAAAATAGTTTCTGTTACACTGGAACGAATATTTCTTTTATCACACTTTGTCAACAAATGTCGTGGTTGTTATTTATTCGGAATTCAACTAATCTTTGTATAGAAGTGGGGGTAGGTATAGAAGGATTTTCCTAAGAATGAGACAAAGTGACAGTTCGCTAAACAAGTGAACATCACATGTAATTCAGAGAAGTATCCCTCTGCCGCGACAGTTCTTCAGACTCTCCTCTTCCTAAAGTGCTTGTGGTTCCTGTGAAAACATCTCTATACAGAAGTCTAAGAGTTTCGCTGACGTATATGCACATACTGTGACCGCCCGTTTTCTTAGATTCCGAAAACGTGTCACATACCGCCCTAAGACAGCGAGGGAAAAGAATATTTTGAACGCGCGCCAACGCGGATGGATATTTGGAATGATAATTAGAATTTAGAACAAGAGAGACCGCCACCTTATACCAAGGGCGAGACCGGAGGTCGGATGAAAGAAAAAGTTCTTTCTGAAGGTAGCAGCTGAACTGGGCGGACGTATGGAAAACGGTACCCAGGAAGTGACATTGCAGCGGATTTCAGATTTAACTTTTTGAGGAAAACTCTTCTAGAAGACCAGAAGAGTATATTCTATTATAAATTGATTTAAACATAATCTTAGAAGAAAGGTAATAGAAACGTTATGAATTTATAATGGAAAAATTAGGGGGGGGGTTTTGAATAGATGGCAGAAATTAATTTTTTGTTCATTTCTCTTTCCATTTTTTTTTCTCTCTCACATCTTTTCGTATTTTAAATACTCTTTTGAATTGGTGTCATAAAAAAGGGGTGATCTCTGGTTCATTCTCCTCTGAATACCCAATTTTCATTAACTGTAATCAAAATAAAGTAAAATTCATGGAATATTAAAACATATAAAACTTGAACGAGAAGAAAAAGGCGTTTCGGGGGAACCGGCTTTCCCTCCCCCAGGGCCCAGCCAAAGGGAAAACGTTTTTGGAAAAGGGTGTGAAAAAAACAAGGGGAACCTCTCCAAAAAAACCGAAACCCCAATGGTCTTTCCCAAATAAAATGTTTTGAAAGGAAAAAGGGTGATTCATTTTAAATTAAAACCCTTTTTCGGGTATCTAAAGAAAAAAAAAAGGGAGGGGTAACAGTTTACCCAAAATGAAAATAAAAGTACTTTTTTTCCGATTTCCCAAATGGAGAACAGAATCAATCTTTTCTTTAAAAAAGGGTTTTTAAAATTAAATATTTTTAATATAGTGTTTAAAGGGTTTGTGTAAAATTAAAAATATGTAAAAATGTAATTCTCTGGTTTTAGAGAAAAAGGATTTCCCCTTTTTTGTGAAAATGTTTTGGGGAAAAAGTATTTTTTTTGATTTTCAATGTTTTTTTCCCAAAATTTTTGAAAAGTTTTTTGAATTCTTTCAGATTTCGAAAGTGTGTTTGTTAAAAATTGGGTTTAGATGAAAGTGGAAATTGTGTATTGTGTTATTAGTGTTTTTTTTTCAGTCAAAATATTCTGTTTTTTGATTTTTTTGTGCCATTGTATGTTTTTTCCCAGCAGCCAATTTTTTTGGAAAATATATTCCAGTTTAAAAGTGATTCTCCCCCCAGTTTTTTTAAAATTTTTTGCATCAACCCATAAACGATCTTCAGCCCTGCCCCTATTTTTTTTTTTTTTTCCCACACTGGGACGTCTTCAAGAATGTCGACCATCTGGTGGTTTTGTTCCTTTCCCCCCAAAACGTCTCAGGTGGGTTTTCCCCGGCTTGTACCGCCCCGACTGGGCTCGCAAGGGCCCATAAACGGGGGTCGATTTTGGATGCATTTACGACAAACTCGATTTGGGGATAAAAAGAGACCAAAAATTTTGGGTAACTAAAATTACAAGGGACAATTGGAAACCATTCCCAAAATTTCTGAAAAAGGTTTCCCGGACAAATTTTGTTGAAAAAAAAAAAATTTTATTTCAAGTGTTTTTTTTAAAAGGATATTTATTATATGAGGTTTTTTAGGGTTTAAATTGTGTCTGGTATTTCTGTGTGAAATATTTTTGGGAGAGGAGTGTTGGGGGTCTGGGAAAAAAATTGATTGATTCTGGGGAGTTAATGTTAAAATGGCAGATAAGTATAAGTGGTTTGGAAAATTTTCCTACCGTGGAAGGGAAATTTTGGGGAATCCCGGGAAACGATAAAGGGAAAATGGGGACGGGCCCGGTACGATGATCGTGGAGAAAAACAGGGAGTAGAACTAAGGAAAAGGGAGGGAAACTAGTGAGACGTCCCCGGCAGAATCAAGCCCCTAACCGAGATCAGGATGAGGGAAAAAGAAACCTCCAAAGGGGGCTAATTCAAATGCAAGGTTAATGGGGGCAATTTATCAAAATTAGATGTGAGGTTAGTCATGCGGAGGAAAAACAAGGGAAAACCCTAAAAAAATTAAAAGGGGGGACTTTGGGAAAATAAACTAAAAGGAGAACAAGGCTCTTTGGAAACAAATTGAGGAAAATAACTCCCCCAATAAATGCTTTGGGAAACTAAATGAAAAAAAAGGTTATTTTTGGGAAAATAAACTAAAAGGAGAACAAGGCTATTTTGGGAAAACCCAAAATTTGAGGAAAATAACTCGGAATAAATGCATTGGAAACAAAAAATTAGGAATTCGACCAGTGGGAAAATAATGGAAATTGGGAAAAAAAATTTAAAAAGCACAGTTTACTGAATTAGCGGAGGGGAGTGGAAGGTCAATTTAAAACGAGTTCCCGGAATTACCAAAGGGAAAACCCAGAACCCAGAAAAAATTCACGGAGCTGGGGCTTGAATTAGAAAAAGATTGATCAATCAAAGGGAAATTTTAAAATAGGATCAAACACAATCCCCGGGTCTTATAACCCCCGTATCAAACCCGGCAGATTGAGGTAGAACAAAAGGGGTAGAAAAGTTCCCGAAATTTAAATTTCTGAACAAGTTAGGGTTTAAGCTAATAAAAATTTAAAAAATGGGAAAAAAAATCTTTTTGAACAGGATGGCGTTCTACAACATCAAATTAATGCATATAAGAATGAATAGTAAATTGAAAAATCAATTGAAAAAATTTAAACCCTCAAGTTGGGGGAAGTGTTTAGCCCCTATTTTCATTCCTTGTACTCCTAATTTCCCGTTTCAGCGGGGGAATGAAAAAACCCATTGTATTTATGAAAAGTAGATAATTTCTTTTTTTTTTAAATTGTGTTCCCCACAGTAAGAAAACTAAAAATCGTTTATCAGATGTTGCAGGGTAATTTCCCAATCTGGGGGTAGTTTGGAAAATTTCCCAAAACCCTTTTGAACTCAAAAAAAATTTTTTTTTCGAGATATTGGAATAACAGAAACCCAAATCAATTTTAAAGTTAACGTAATGTAATTTAAGGAAAAAGGGTTCGATGTCCATGCAAAGGGAAAATCAACGGAAAAAAATTAGCTTGTTTCAAAAATTTTTTACTCCGACATTTCCGGATGAAGAAATTGTCTGTTTATTAATACGTCATTTCCTTCCTCGACCAAAAAATTTTCTTAAGAATCTCTTACCCAAAGTCCACTGAAAAAAATTTAAAAACCCAACTAAGGTTATGTAATGCCACTTTCTTGTATAATGAAAGGTTACAGAAAGCAAAGGGGAAATCTAATGGGGCCGGGAAAAAGGTCAAGATAGCAGACAGCAACAACATAATGTAAGCAAACCAGAAACAGGAGAAACTTTTCAAAGAAACATTACCGAAAAACAAACTTATGCTGAACAAGACCCGGACCCGTCTAGGGGATAGAAATAGAAAAATTCTATTGATAGAGGGTTTTCCCCCCAGAAATACGGACCAAATACATTTGCGGACCGGGTGGAAAAAATTTGAAAGGGGTTTTTTTCCCACGCCATCCCCCAAACCAAATAGAACGATCTAGTGAAGAAGAGGTGGCGATATTATCAAAAACGAATTAATCTCATTTGATGATGAACTTTCAACGATAATCTCAATGCATATCAGAAAAAACGGTTTACTGAAGTATTGCTTAGGAATCAAAAAGGGGTTTTTCAAAACAAAAATCCCGTAAAAAAAATTTTCAATTCGAAATAAATTAAAAATAAAACACCATTACGGGGTTCCCAAAATGTCATTCCAGAAAAAAATAAGGAAAATTTGGGTAAACTCATTGCTACCTAATTCCCAAAAATATATCATCAGGGAAATCCAAAAACCCCTTTTCTAAATCCATTTGTGCTCGTAGAAAAAAGTAATGGGGAAAATAAAATTTTTGTTTAGATGCAAGGCGGAAACAAATTGCCTTACCGTACAGAGAAAAGACCGTTGCGTGTAGGAATTTAACTAATCAATTATCCGGGATCAAGTGGTTTAAGTTCAACCGACTTCACCTCGGCTGTCAAATGGGGATAGCACCTGAATGGGACAATATGCAGGATTTATTACCGGGAATTTGTTTTTTCAAAAAAAATATTTGGACTCCCAAAAACAGTGCATCTGCTCTTGTACAAAAAGTCTAACAATATCATTGGGAGAGATGTCCAACGATGTTTTTTTCTTATTTTGTTTACGTGCTTGTGTATTCTAAGACATTTGAAGAACACATGACTAAAACTAAATATTTTTTTGAAAACGTCTGATTGAAAATAATTTTAAAAAAGGGAAATTTTGGGAAAAAAAATTTTGCACTAAACAAGTTAAAAATTCCTGGAGTTATGATGTGACAGTTGTGAGGGCAAAATGAAATGGAAAAAATGCAAAAGATAGATAAAAGCACCCTAAAACCGAAACAACTTAAAAGTTTGTTAGGGTTGGGAATTATTACATTGAAATTTTTTCCTAATTTTTAAAAACCCTTGAAATATTTCTTGTTGCTTAAACACACTAGATAAAATGGGAAGACAATCCAAAAATAAAATTTCCCAATTTCGACCATTTAAAAAAAATGAAATAAAATGGGAAAAAAGATTAAAAAAAACAACTAAAAAATAACCCACAAAAATCATGTAAAAAAAAAATAAAAAAAAAAAAAAAAAAAAAACAAAGGGGGGAAAGAAGGGGGGGGAGAAAGAAAAAGGAAGATGAGGAAGAAGAAAAAGGGTAGGAATTTCAAAAGGGAAGAAAACAAGGTTTCTCGACATTTTTGAATCAAAAAAAAAAAGAAAAAGCATAAATTTTTGGGAGAAAAAATTTTAAGGCATATGAAATCCCAAAATTCCCCAAAAAACTTTTTCCGAAAAAAAGGGGTTATGTGACCGCCCGTTTTCTTAGATTCCCAAAACGTTCACATAACCCCCAAACAGCGAGGAAAAAATTTTTGAACGCGCCAACGCGGATGGTTTTGGAAAGATAATTAAATTTAGAACAAAAAAGGCCCCAAACCCTTTTCCCAAAAAGGGGGAGGGCCGGAGGGCGGATGAAAAAAAAAAAGTTCTTTCTGAAGGTAGCAGCTGAACTGGGCGGACAATTTTAAAACAATTCCCCAGGAAGTGACATTTCCGGATTTCCCGATTTACCCCTTTTTTAAGGAAAAATCTTCTAGAAGACCAGAAGGAATTATTCTATTATAAATTGATTTAAACATAATCTTAAAAAAAGGTAATAAAGAAACGTTATGAATTTATAATGGAAAATTAGGAAAAAAAGGGTTTTTTTAAAAGATGGCAGTAATTAATAAACTTGCATTCATTTCTCTTTCCCGTTTTTTTTTCTCCATGCTTTTTGTATTTAAAAACCCCTTGAAGGGGGGTGCTCATATAAAAAAGGGGGATTTTGGTTCATTCTCACTCGAAAATCCGGGTTTGGGGTTTTAAATGTAATCAAAAAAAAGTAAAATTCATGTAAGTATTCAAGCATATAAAACTTGAACCCTTGAGAAGAAGAAGGCGATTTCTGAGGGGGAAAAACGGGGTTCCCAACCCAGGGCCCGACCTTCGGGAAACATTTTGGTAAAAGGTGTAGAAGGAAGCAAAGTGGACTGCTCTACGCGGCCGAGAACACAGTAGGTCGTTCCAAATAAAATGTTTTGTAAGGATAGGAGTGATTCAGTTTAATAAGAAAGCTCATTCTGTATCTATCACGTAGAAAGAAAAGGGAGGGTAACAGATTTACCACGCTTAAAAGATAAGAAAAGTAAAAGTACATTTGTTTCCGACTTCTAATACGTGAGAACAGAATCAATCTTTTCTTTCAAAAGGATTTCAAGATCAAATATTGTAATATAGTGATTAAGAGTTTGTGTAAGAGTATAATTATAATAATAGTAATTCTCTGGATTTTAGAGAGAAAGAGTTTCCTTTTGTTGTAAAAGTAATGTTTAGGAAAAGTATTAATTTTTGATTTTCAATGTGTGTTTCTTTCAAATTTTGTAAAGTAATATTTTAACGATTCTTCAATTTCTGAAAGTGTGTTTGTTAAACAATTGGGTTGTAGATGAAAGTAGGAAATTGTGTATTGTGTTATTAGTGTGTTTTTCAGTCAAGGTATTCTGTATTTGATTTTCTTATGTGCCATTGTATGTATTTGTCAAGCAGCCAATATTTTTAGAATATATTCTGAATTTAGTGAAAAGTGATTCTCACCCGAGTTGTTTGTAATTTTGCATCAATCCATAAACGATCTTCGACCTCCCTATTTTTTTATTTATTGTCCACACTGGGACGTCTATACAGAGCTAGTCGACCATCTGGTGAATTGTGTTCGCCACCCCAAGACGTCTCAGGTCGGGTGCTGGCCTTACGGCTTGTACCGCACACGACTGTGGCTCGCAATACGCGAGTCCGGGAGATATTTAAATTTAATTACGTATGTGAAAAATCTCTCACAACACATGCTCTCACAATCAGTAAAAGAAAACTGCCACGATTATAAATACAAAACTCTCGCTCACAGGTCGCCAAACAGCACAATAGCTGGAAGCACATGCACCAGTTCCATCTCACATTCAAGTCTCGGATTTAAAATAAATATAATATTTACCATACAAAAAGTAAATTCAATGTAATGTTTATAGAAAAAAGTATTTTTTACGGAAGAGCATAACACTGTACTTCTTCATTTCAATTATTTCTCGTGGCGCATTATATTTTCGTCGGACGAGGACATCACAAAAGAAAGCGTCGAAGCCCTTTACAAGTTAGCCAACTGCAAACGAACGAATGCAGGTACGGAGTCTAATGGGCTCAAAAACACAACGATCACAGAACTTTCAGTTATGTTGCCAGCACTAGCTGTCACTTTGGCTCATTCTTAGTAAAATCCTTCTATATTCCGGGATTCAAGAAAACGTTCGCGTATAATACATCCACTTCAAGACAATAAGCCCCAAAACCACATAAATAGAATTGCACTTGCACTGTACCACGTTTTGTCGTTCAAATGTATCCGGTAAATAAAGGGACAAACGCGTTTTACGTTAATGAAAAATGTTGACAAAGTTCTTCCCATCCCCGGTGCCTGGGGGCAACGTGCTGTTGCCTTGCCTCGCCGCCAGCGTTTGTGTCGTTCTGTGGCGCAATGTTGGCGGACGTTTTCTTGTTCGTGGCCGCTGCCGCGGGCGCCGTATCTGATATCTGCTTTCGATACGTCGATACGGCGCGGTTTCTCAAACGGAGAGGCAAGCGAGCTTAAAATTTGACGAGCTGATACAGCCGCAACCGGGCCGTACCTGGATTCCCTTCATCCTCAAGTAATGGCGAAGGCGTTGAGGTAAAGCATGTTTCTTTTTCTTCTTTCTTTCTTTCTTTCTTTCTTTCTTTCTTATCCTCTTGTGGTGCTATAGTTATTCCGTAGGCTGATATAAAGCTGCTCGTTCTTAGTTTTATATTTTCAGGAACTGTTCCTTAGAACATTTTACAATAGATGAAAATAATTCGTACACTAAATATTCACGGTACAACCGTTTTTTTAACTATTCTTATAAAAAATTGTTTCTAATGGTTTCTCGATTTAATTATTACCACTACAACCCTTAATGTTTTACGATTTTTATTATTTATTTCAATATGTTCTAATCAACTCATGTTTTTGACAGAAAAACTCGTATTGTACGTACCCCCGCCTGTCCGTCCATTTTCCCTTCATCTGTCTCTCCGATGCGTGATCGGCTTTCTCATACGATGAGTGGTCAGTCCAAAAGATACGACAGGGCAGGTAAAGGTAGGAAGGAAGAAGGTGGGAAGAAGGTAGGAAGAAGGTAGGAAGAAGGTAGGAAGAAGGTAGGAAGAAGGTAGGAAGAAGGTGGAAGAAGGTAGGAAGAAGGTAGGAAGAAGGTAGGAAGAAGGTGGGAAGAAAGGAGGAAGAAGGTAGGAAGAAAGGTAGGAAGAAGGTAGGAAGGTGGTGGGGAAGGGGGTGGGAGGAGAAGGAAGGAAGGAAGGAAGGTGTGGGAGGTGGTGGGAAGGTAGGTGGTGGAAGGAGGTGGTAGGAAGGAGTGGAAGGAAGGTGGAAGGAGGTGGGAAGGAAGGTGGAAGGAAGTGGAAGGAGGTGGGTGGGAAGGTGGTGGGTGGAAGGAAGTGGATGGGTAGGTGGTGGGTGGGAGTGGGTGGGTGGAGTAGAGTGGTGGAAGGTGGTGGGTGGAAGGTGGGTGGAGTGGGAGTGGGTGGGTGGGAGGTGGTGGGTGGGAGGTGGTGGAGTGGGAGGTGGGTGGGAGGTGGTGGATGTGGGTGGAGGAAGGAAGGAAGGAGGTGGGTGGGAAGGAAGGAAGGTGGTGGTGGGTGAGGTGGAAGGAGGTAGGAGGTGGAAGGAAGGTGGGAATGGTGGGGAGGTGGATGGGTGGTAGGGGTGGGTGAGGTGGAAGGTGGTGGTAGGAAGGTAGGTAGGTAGGTGGGTATGTGGGTGGGTGGGTGGGTAGGATTGCGCGCCACACGTGGCCCATTGTTTGATGGACTGCTCCGGCACTCACCTGGAATTGTGTGGAGGATACAAGAGCAACCGGTGTATTAATTTTTGTAAAGGTATCGTCTGATGGAGTAAAACGTTAGCTGGCAATTGTGCTTTTTTCTTTACGTGGATAGATATTGGTAGGTTGGATATCGTTGCAACGTCTAGGTTTACATATTTCTTCAAATCGTGGTCTTCTGATGCGAAGCAAACATGATTTTTCTTCCAAATCTGTAATAACTTTCGTTTTTCTGTACAGAGTTGGTTTTTAATGATTTATCAGACACATTGTAATATGACGCAGAAAAAACAACAGAATTAGCGAACTAGAATTCTTTCTCTAAGAATACCCAAACAAGCATTTTGAACCTAATCTTACCGGTTTTCTTTTAAATAAAGAAGTATCTTTAGTATTTTATTTACTACATTAATGTCGACTCGATGCCCTTTCATTCTACCGCAAGGAGGCACTGCGCAACTTCCTCCCTCGTATCCCGGACTTGTTGCGAGGCGATTGGCCCCCAACAAGCCGTGCATTAGCGCGCTGCGGCCTTGTTCTCCCGCTCGGCCACGCCCCCCGCCGCGTTGGGGTGCCCTTTCCCCGTCGTTGCGCTTCGCGGTTTGCGAGCGGAGTTGAGCCTGTGCTTTCGCGGCGCTCCGCTGCGATTGTAGCGGCAGCTCGGAGCGGAAGGACGGTGCTTGGTTTGATCCCTTGCAGTGGCTGCTCCCGGAGGCGGCGGATTCGAAGGGGTGCATTCCTCCAGAAGTTGATTCATTGATTGTTAGTGATTCCGGACGTGTCAACTACTATGGTTATTAGTCCCGTGAGTGTAGTGCGTGTTTTTCCTCGGGAGGTGGCAGTGGTCTTCCCCCGCTGGATGGCCATATCTGTTGCCGACCTACCGTTGGCTAACGGGATTTTCAACAGCCAAGTATCTCCCACCAGCGGGGCACCGCGCCAGCCAGGACAAGTTCTAAGTTCCCGACAAGTCCCCGAAGTGCATGTTAGTGTAAGTGTGTGTGGGTAAGGAGTGAGGATAGGACAATGAAGAGAAAGTAAAGATCGCGCGCGGTCCGTGGCCTGTTTGCTAGGGTACTGCTCCGGCCTTCGCCTGGTGTTGATCCGAGAAACCACGGAAAACTACCAATCAGAGCAGCCGACCGCTAGAATTCTCCTCCAGACAGCGACTGAATTGGACCTAGCTGAAAAGCCTGAGTCAAAAATCCTGCCGCCGTTGAGGTTCGAACCTAGGACTTCCCGGTCTGAGGCGCTGCAGTAACATCAGTTGATGCACTGAGCGACCGCTCCCGGTCCCTCCAGAAGTCGATGGCATATTTTCATGTTTATAGTTTGTACTAATTTTCAATAGAAAAGAGCATGATTCAATATCTCACTTAGTACGTTATAAAAGAAACTATACGTTTAACCAAAAAAATTAATCCAGCTAAAAATATAAAAATTTTAGCGTCATATAAATTGAGCTAAAATTACAAAATTCTTAGCGTCGAGTCGACTGGTCGTTACTTCTGTATCATCCCCCCCCCCGCAGCAAAATTCTGGTTTTGTCTCTGAACACTGGAGACTTTCCGTTTTGAATCCTCCGGCTTTCCCTCTCGGATCTACGAACCCCTATGTTCGTTCACCTCCTACAATTAATACCTGCGTCCAACGTCAGTATAAACGCGTCCACAACTTCGCCTGTAATTCGCAGCAGCTGCTCTCCCTAAAATTCCACACTATGCCCTTGTCACCTACCACCTCATGTTAAGAAACTAAGGTGCCACTACATGGGTCTCAACCTGCAACTTCAGCCTGTGACCGCTGCCTGCTCGTATATACTTTTTCTGGAAATCCGTCTGCAACACACCGCTTTCAACCCTGTAACACATCCACCTGTGTTCCGTCCCCCAAGGCAGGTGTGATTTACGACCTGTATCGGGGCTAAGGCACTGTTGAAAACAGAGATGTCCCATTCGGCGATGGGGGTGCTCATGCAATGGCGGGGGCTGTGTAGTTAAGAGGAGATCCGTGTCGGTGGCAGAAGCGACGACGAAGTTTGAATTTACTGATACAACGCTGGATTGTGGCAACGCTTCGAGCGGCTCCCCTAGTGGTTGTGGTGGACATTGGTGACGGCTCGTTGGCTTTGAAAGCAACGGGAGGAAATGGCTATGAGTCGACGTGTCAGTAATTCAAAAGAATTGATTCTAGTTACCGAATGGAGTAGAAATAGTGTTTGGCAACAATGGTTATTATTATTATGCGTTAACCAAGGAAACTCTTGGAAATGGCTTGTCAGGTGTAGTTGATTGGTTGGTTAGTGATTCTGGGCTAGTCAGCAGCTTTGTTAATTAGTCCTGTAAGTGCGGTGCATGTTTTTTCTCGGGAAATGGCGGTGATCTTCCCGCGAGATCCGGCGCCGACCTACCGTCGGCTAGCGGGGTTTTTCTCCTAACCAGGACTCTCCCACCAGCGGGGCACCGCCTCAGCCGGGACAAGCTCTAAGCTCCCGACCGGTCTCCTGGAATATGTGGTAGTGTAGTGCATGTTAGTGTAAGTGTGTGTGTAAGGGAAGAGGCTAGGACAAGGAAGAGGAAGGAAATATCGCGCGCGGTCCGTGGCCCGTTTGGTAGGGTAGTGCTCCGGCATTCGCCTGGTGTTGATCGGAGAAACCACGAAAAACTACCGATCAGAGCAGTCGGCCGCTAGAATTCTCCTCCAGACAGCGACTGAATTCGACCTAGCTGAAAAGCTAGTGTCGAAATGCTGCCACCGTTAGGACTCGAACCTAGGACCTCCCGGTCAGAGGCGCTGCAGTGACATCAGTTGTTGGACTGAGCTACCGCTCCCGGTCAGATGTAGAACACAGAGAAATGTTCTATAATAATTTATTTGTATTATTTAGCAGAAATATACTGGAGTCTTTTATCTTTGTCACCTTGTGAAGAGTTAAATGAGTTAGTAATTAGCAACAATATACAAAAATAAGCAATACTAGGCGCGTTTAGAATCCACCAGCATACGAGAGGAAAGCACGTTTAAAAAGTCACAGGGGTTCACATAGATTTTTAATTTTGGTTGAAAATAATTAATTAAATTTTGAAACATGTTGATGGATCATCTGGATTTAAGATCAATTATGAGATTTGCAGAATTTCTAGAGGTAAGGACCTTAGAACAATATTGTTGAACAGGGTGCTTTCGCATCGTCTTTAAATACCTAAAAATAAATACTACTCTCTGATCTTCCCTTTTCCATTGCCACTTACACCATTTCCATTAATATAATTTCTGAATTATTCTTACTGGTATTTACAAGAAGCCTAATTACAAAGGTACTCTATCTGCCATTACAAGTAAATAATTGCTATCCTTTATACTCAAAGACTGTATCCTGCATTTAAACAAAACGTCCTCTAAACGCCACGTACTCAACATCTTTTCGTGTCAGCGTCAAGAGGCCTATTGCAATGAGCGTGAGGCGCGCCACGGATTTTATACACTTCTGTGCTGTATAGAACAGACTGTAATGCAACTAGAATACAAGGCTGTAATGAACCATAAAGAAATAGATAGCGACCCTGGGAACTGGGTGTGAAAATGGGGTTCTCGCTCTCTACTAGACAAGCTTGAAATTATTGCGACCATTCCACTCATGAAATTAGTGTTTAAATATACATTAAAAATGCCCCAATTAGGGCGGTGTATCTCAAATAGCCTTTTCTATTCGATTTTCTTACCACTTCTTCCTACTACCCAATCATAAACTGTGACTTATCTATCCTAGGAGGCGGCATACATCGGTCGCTAAGGAGATGTCCAATAAACCGCGTGTATCCATTAATACTCCTCTTTAATTTTAACATAGCTTCCAGTTATTTTCTATATTTGGCGGATTTTGGAACTGTCATTCGTGCTGTCGTTCGTGCAATAGTACTATTAAATACCACCCGTGTTTTGTAAATTCTTAGATAAATCCCTCCCTCGCTTCACGAGTTCCAAAGAACTCGATGATGGGCGAGGCGTCGCTGGACGGGAATGTGCCTCGCCCGCTCTGTCTGCTCAACCTCGCGTCTCACCGCCCACCTTTCTCTGCCCAGTGTTACCAACTGCTTAACCCGGGAGTGCCCGCAATAGATATACTCACACCAGAGTCTGCAATGTATCTCTCAAATATAACTGCAACTTTTCGTACATGCGAATGATCTGAAGGTCCATTTAATGAAATACTTATTTTATGCAGTTTGTCCCTCAATGCAATTGTCAGTGAATGTTACACAGCAAAATTCTTGTCTGAATAGTTATGACGAGAAAGGTAAAAATTGACAAAGTGCACGCAGAAATCATTAAACGTCATATAACCTGTTAAATAATATTAAATAATAACTTTGTCTCTTTTTGTATTATGCCAGGTTCCCATTTTTTCATTTCTCTACAGTCGTCTCCTACATCTTTCTCTCGGGAAAGAAATTGCGACAGTCTATTGTAGATAATGCAAATTATTACATTTTCTGAATTGGCACAAGTCGTTGGCACGGCTGAAAGTTATGCAATGATTTGTACCGCTCGGGCCACGAGCTCGTAATGCACTGGTGCTATTGCACCCAACTTGTGTGTCGGATATCGCGCAGCGCAACGATCGAGTTTCAACACGCTCACGGGAAATGATTCACGAAAGGATAAATATAAAAGGGTAGGTGATCTCCGAAAGATACCATGAAGGAATACATGAAATATCAGACGACAAATGCATCACAATAATTCAGGAACATAAAATCGCCGTGGCTTGGATCTCACAGCTCTATTGCGAGCACTCCTGGGTTAATACCATGTAAACTAAAAAATATAATTTAAATTAAAATTTGGTACATAGTAATATTTGTGCGAGATGTGCATGAAGGATAGTATATTAAACAAAATATATTCCCATAATTATTGTAACGTTTATATAATTACAATAGAAAGTATAATTGCAATGCGCAATGCATTAAAATTATGTGGTAATTTTATGTGCTTTCTCGCTCTCATCCTCTCTCTTCCTGTCTTCGCTGATCTATGCTCTCTACTAATTTCGCCGTACAATATACAGGTATTTAAATGTGCCGCGTCGCCATCCACCACATTTCTAATCACTCTATCCGCCTCCAATCTACCTTCCTCTGCTTCCCCCAATTTACCCGCTTTCTCCCTCCGCTCCCCACCCGTCTTCCCGTTCCCCGCCATGCCTCGACTCGCTCCGTCCCACTTTACCTCCATCCCATCCATCACGCCTCACTCCACATTTGCCTCACTTTCTCCCCCTCCCCCCCTTCCCCCCCCCCCCTGTTCACCCCTCATCTGCTTCACCCCGCCGCCAACATCCATAGCACCCCCCCTCCACCTTCCAGGCCCTGGTCGCAGCGGCGGCGCCTGGGTGACGTGGTTGGCGACTAATGCAAAGTGAAATCTGCAGTTGGGCGTCGCCGCCGCCGCCGCCGTTTGCCGCCGCCGCCGCTAGCCGCCGCCGCCGCTTCCGCTGTCGCCGCCGCCGTCGCCGCCGCCGCCGCCGCCGCCGCCGCCGCCGCCGCCGCCCCCGCGCGAGCAGAACGACAGAACGTACTTTACGTGGGGGCGCTAACGCATTAAGACCTGTTACTCTGTTATACTGTCTTCCACTGGGTGGGTTCATTTTCACTTTTTCCCTAGATGCTTGTTTCTACGTTTCCTTGGAGGAGAACTATTCTTATTAACGAAGGCTTTTCTTTTCGAAGAGTTTTTCTTACGTCCAGTTGTACTCTTTATTGAAAATATTTCTTTATTTGGGTCATAATTATTTGCTTCTCGATATTTAATAGAGCTCTGGAACGTAGATTCGAATGATAATGGGTTGATATTTCAAAATTTGTTCGTTTCTCTTTGTGCGTCATTTACAAATACAGCACCATGAAGTTCGAATCGAAATATTGAATGTCTCATTTTTTTATGTTTCAGTTTTCATTTGTGATAATAAGAAAATACTTTTTTTACTGTGTTGATTTTTTATTTTAGAAAGTATGGGTTTTTAAGATACCTTTCAGGATCATCAAGGAGTGGGGTCGCTTTCGCTATGTTCTTGGAAATGATAACTCGTGCGTTATGGCACACAATCAATGACTTACAATGCAGAAAGTGAGTAACATTTGATACAAAAACAAATAAACATAATGATAATCCTAAAAGCTTGAATACATAAATACTGTTGTCACTAAAAGTATGCACAAAATTTTACAATGGCTTCCAATTATCGCATCAGAATCAGTTTTTCTCATTCCGAGAAAAAGAAAAAACTTCTACTTAGAGAATATTGTTCATTTGCTGACCTATTCATGAAATGTGAACTCATTGTAGTACACAGTACACACTTTTAGTGATTTAGTAAGTGAGTGGAATTATGCTCGTCATTACTTTACTTCAACGTAATCTACATTACAATCAATGGTTCACCAAATAATAGCATCTTTTTCTTTCTGCTTTTTGAGAGGAATTTATTACCGCCCAAAGGACGCAGGTTAATATTTCTCTAGTGAACGTTACGTGATTCTAGGCACGAGAAACCTTAAGTCTCGGTCGAGCTTCGGTGGTTGCCGTTAAATTGAATTCGTCTTCTGCGGGTCATTGACCTCGTCGAAAGTGAAAATGTTTGGTACATACAGAGAAGCTCCGAAGTGTGGTCGCTGCAATTTGGCTCTTTCACAATATGTCGCTTGCGTCTGGGCGTCGATTCCTGTCCGGTGAAACTACCTTTGTTCCTGGATGTTCTTACGCTGCGCTTCCAGGATGCGTGCCACGATATTAATAATCTTTGCAAAGAATACGTATATTTTAAGCAGGAATATGTGCCGCAGTATACTTATCATAGCGCAGCTCAACGCATTTTTTGGCTAGTTATGGACGCGAGCGCATACAGTCAGAGATGCTGACGTGCAAATGTTATATAATGTTCCTATATTTTGATGTGCCATCTCTTGTAGTAGCCTGTTTTGGGACTTTAAATCTTTTATCATTTGACCAACTTTTTCAGAATCCGCAGTACCAGAACATTTTTTCTTGTGGGATTTATGCTTTTGGTCAGTGAATGCATTTAACATTCTCTTTCATATTTCATTTTAAAATCAAGGACAATGCTATCATCATTTCAGTAATGAAGTTTTTGAATGAGATTCCTTTGTAATGTTGCATCAGTACATTATTTAGTATTGTTCAGTACAAATAATGAAAGGTTTATGCCTGCATTGTGATACTTAATGTATATCTACATACTATTTTCAAAATGGAAATGAGAAACTTACTGTTGAATAATTACGTTACATATATTTTCTTTTTCATTTGTTGACGTCTGCGTTATTCATAATGATGTTTTTTTCTCGTTTGCAAACCACACTTTATTGCAATTCGCTCAAAATTAGTCATACAGTTCATTACGATATGTTAATTACAACGTTTTTGAATGATCCGTTCGGTTTCACGTGCATATCAAACGCAGTCTCATCGAACGAAATAATAATTGCCGGTTTGTTGTGATAGATAATAAGCAGTCGAAATGCGGTTTGCGTTAGCGGGACAGAAGTCACGTCCCTGCGTAAACACAGAGGGAGGGGGTAAATCTCTTGCATATCTTTGTTATTGTGTTGTTGGTTCCTATGAATTCCACATGGCCATGCATTCCGCTTCTGTGAGCGACGGATGTCGTGCATACGTGCGTTCCCGGCGCTGCAGCACGGTCTGGGGGCAGGAATGCCAGCCTGTTCCCTGCGCTGCCTGAAAATAGAGGGTAACGTAAAGTTTGTTTCATGTAGTACATTTTGGAACTCCTTCGTTTGGTCATTTGACTGAGATTAGATACATACATACATATTTGCCCAGCGGTTGGACAAATCCAAAAATAATGGTTTTCCAAAAAGTCTCTCGCACATTGCTCGAGAGCTACAAATAAAATACTTTTTCTTATAATACTGTAATAAATCGAGTATTTTCACAAAATATCTTCACAAATACTCCAGTCACATAGTACAGTACATATTAAGAATATGTAGCATGTATAGAGTCGTAGACTTCTGCAGCCGTAGTCATTAAATTCTTGGCTGTCGGGGATTAGCCGCGTCATGGTCAATGGAGCTGACGTTTCGGCCATCTTGTTATGGCCTTCTTCAGAGCTATACTGCTGCCGAGAGGCCAGCGTGTCGCGTTATATTGGGCGTGTGCGTGAACCGATTGACCGCAGCGGCGGGGGGAGGTAAATAGGGCGGAAAGGTAAGAGTATGGAGAATTAAACAGAATGCACATCTTAAAAGAGAATCTGCATGGCCGGGGACGGGAGGAAAAGCCCAAAGAAAACGGGCCAATAAGCGGCCACGTCATTGGCCGTCCGCGGAGGGGTGTCTTCGTGGGGCGCGACCGCATTGGCGGGGAGCAACCGCCCGTCTCCAGGTGTTGCTGAAGCGGAGCCCATCGTCTCTGTTGAGGTGTGCGGGCCTCCTGGATATTTCTAGAGTCTCTTTGATCAAACGAGGCCACCATCAGTCTTCTGCTAATATTGTGCGGGCCTCGCGGTAATTGACGAGATGACCCGTTTCGGCGGCGTGTTGGGCTACGGCCGACTTTGTGGATGTTTCGAAGCCTGTCATGTCGCATATGTTTCCGCATCCGCTCTTCTACCGTGCGCCCGGTTTGACCGATGTAAACAAACCCACAACTGCAAGGGATTTCATACACGCCTGCATCTTCAAGAGGGTCCGGGCGGTCCTTTACCAGGCTCCCCCTAATTTTATTGCGAGCGTAGAATATGGGGCGGATACCGGCTCTGCGCAGCAGTCTACCAATCTTGTCCGTGAATCCCTTGATGTAAGGTAAACGAGCTGCCTTGCGGGGCGGACTGGAAGGCTCGTTCCGTTCCCTCAATATAGAAGAGTCGAGCCTCGATAGGGCATGATGCACGGCGGAACCGCTGTGACCATTTGCCAGGAAGGTCTGACTACTCAGAGCTGCGGCCAATCGGTTCGCGCACCCGCCCGATATAACGCGACACAGTAAAGGGTTCAAAGGCTTTCATAAGCAACTTATTCCACCATGTTATTGTGTTTATAAAGGGTACATTTTCCACATCGCCGTTCCTAATCGTTGAATGTGTTAACTGAATTTTGTGTTTGTGATCCCTTCTACTGATGTGCTTGGGTGTTCTGTCGTGTCTGTTCTGTCTGTGTCGTCTGTAAATATCTTGCGTAGTTCAATAACCGACAAGCTTTATATAAGGAGTCACAGAATATTGCCTTAAGCGTTCCAAATCGACAATTAAATTAAATATTTCAAACAACAACAACAATAACAACACAGAAGATCTGTGCCGTTGAAGGCGGACCGTTCACCGTCCGCCTCGGTGGCAAGTTACTAGGTCACTTAATGTGGATTTTGTGGAGAATAAAACAGTTGAGCAGCGGATTTTCTTAAGATTCTCCCTTTCTTCTATCTTGCTTTGCATCTTATTTACACGATAATGGCACCAGCTAGGTTAAGTTCAGAGGCACCTTCGCCGCTGTCTTCGCTGCGACTGTGACCGGGAGGTCCTACTGAACGAGTTGCAACTGTGGAGGATTGTTGACTATAGCTACATAGCTAGGTCAAATTCAATCGCTGAATGAAAGATAATTCTAGCCGCCGGGTTCTCTGATTGGTAGTTTTACGTGGTTTGTCCGATCAATATCAGGTAAATGCCGTAAGGACCGGGTCATGGACAGCGAGCGAACTTTTCTTCCTTCTCGTCCTTCTTCCTTCCCTCCCCTTACTTACACACATGCCTACAAGCACTACAGTACCATACAAATTGGGAGATCCGGCGGAGCTTCGAGCTTGTCACGGCTGGGGTGGTGCCTCGCTGGTGGAGGTACCTGGATGTGTAGCAGTGGAGGTGTTCGGAAACATAAATCAATCTACCATAATATTTAAAATACGCACATTTCTTAAATGGGATGATCAACTACTCTCGGTGCAAAAACGATGGCACGATTGACTGAACCCGTCATATTTGTCACAACTAGTCACGTGTGTGTGTGTGTGTGTGTGTGTGTGTGTGTGTGTGTATCAGTTATCAAAAATCACCTTCCACGGCGTCTTGGTGTTTAGGTCAAACCATTTGCCCGACTTGTCTGTCGGCATTGATCTTTGTCTTTTTTTTTTCATTCTACCATTCATAACATCTGCGGTCCCTCTCAGCCAGACAGGTCGACGCCGGATAATCGATATGTCTCGAAGTTGGGCGATAAAAGCCAGCGGAGCTTAAAACGAAAAGCAGGGTTCCAGGCGCGGCTAAACGAAAGTTTGCCGCTGCTGGCAGCTGTGTTTCGCTTTTCGATGGAAAGTAGGTCAAGAGGACGAATACGAGGACCTCGCATATTGAAGAGCTACATTTATAGGAAATTCATGCCGCCTTGATGTTACAGAATTTCTGGAATCGCGATCCTCTGAAGTTTTGAAAACCAGAGAAGTTATCGATTTCTAAAATAGATGAAAGCTAATGGTAAAGTAGTATAAAAAAGTTCTCAGTTAAAGTCGTATACTCATCTTTACTATATACAATACGCAAAAGAAAGATGTGAGCTCTGCATCATTTATGCAGGTCGTTTTAACTTCCGACGGACTGTAAAAAAAATACTAAAAAAGGGAAAAAACTACTAAAAGATATAAACAAACATGGTTGGGATTGGTTTTTGGAGGCTGCTAGGTTTAGATGGCTAGTGTTCCGGCCAAAACTGTGCGCTGCCCTGCCGCGCACTTGTTGATGCTTCTTCTTCCTCTTCTTCTTATTATTATTATCATTATCATTATCAATATTATCATAATTATTATCCTTTTATTTTCTCATTTTATCGGTATATTTGAATGAATTATTGTACAGATATATACATAATCAAAGCACAATACATCTATTTTTTTTTTTTTTTTTAGGAATTTATAATTCATTATTTTCCTTGAAATTCGTCACTATCCTTGTTGAAATAACAACAGCCTTCTGCACGAGTTTGTACATTCAAACCCAGTTGCTTAAGGCCCCACATCAGACTCCTAGGGATGACTCCGGTTCTTGAAACAATTATCGGAATAATGTTGAATCTTACCATATTCCACTGTTTCTCAACGGGTTCAACAAGATCTGCAGATTAATTATATTGTCGGTGTATTTGCTTTGAATCGTGCCAGTATTTGGGACAGAAACATCAATAAGCATGGCATGTTTCTCACACTTGTTTATCACAACCCAATCCGGTCTGTTGTGAACCACTGGTCTGTTAAGGTCTGGTCTGAATCTGGTCGATTAAGATAGTTCTATCCCAATACAAGCGCCACTCTTCGTTCTCTAGAACACTCACAGGCTGGCACTTTAAGTACGGTACCTTATCTTCAATCAGAAGAGGACATTTCTGAGCCAACGCTTGATGTAAAATTTTGGCCACCGAATCATGTCTTTGTTTACACTCGGTGCCCACCAAATGTGTACAGCCCGAGGTAACATGTTGAATTGATTCCACTGTTAGACAACCATAACGACATACACTGATTCTGCACATTCCCATCCCTAACAATTCGCTTCAAATAGTTACGCGTTGGAATAACTTGATCCTGAATAGCCAACATAAACCATTATTATTATTATTATTATTATTATTATTATTATTATTATTATTATTATTATTATTATTATTATTATTATTATTATTATTATTATTAATATTATTATTAATATTATTATTATTATTATTATTATTATTATTATTATTATTATTATTTTTAGACATACAATTTTGTTGAATATTGAATACGCTTGTGAATTTCAGTACCTTTTCCCTACTATTTTATCTACAAGCCCTTGACTCTACACGATGTCAGGCTGCCAGTTCTCAGAAATGATTTTCATCCCGCGGGTGTCTCTTGAGTTGTAAAGCTCCTTGCAGCCTCTTAAGTTAGACTTGCGTTAACAAGCAGAACCAACCGGCACATCTCTCACGGAGTTCTTGCGATAACCTCCGTTTCCTGTTATTCAATCTAAGGTGGCACGATCAACTTCCAGGAGGATGAAACATTACTGATACTTCCAAGAATCTCCTATCAGAAAAAGCATTTCAAACGGAAGTTTGCATCGTATTCGCCTTTGGTCTATTTTGAAGTCGATACCAACAGGACTGCCAGGAGAGTCGATAACTAAAATAGCATATTGAGAACAAAAACAAAGAGGAAAATTTGCAAGAAAGGAAACTAACAAGACAAGAAGTAAAATTGAATACAGGTTTTTAGGACCGCAAAATATGAATATGAATATGAATGTGAATGTGAAAAGTGCATGAAAACCGTAGTATGCAAAATACATTCAAAGATTTATGTAAAGATTGTGTGTTAAAATGTATTACTGAACTTTACAGATATATTATCCAATTAATACTTCCCATGTATTAACGTTTATGCAGTTCTTTGCTTTATATGAAAGAAAATAGTGATTTTATGTGTCGGCAAGTGTATAATTTTATAATTTTATGTTTGTAATTTTATAATTTTATGTAACAGCTGTTGTATTCACCGAATTACATTAGTTCATGATATTAGAAGACCACTCTGTAAAGAAACTTTCTCTGGAGTTCGTTTACTCCCAGGCGACCAGTTACGTTAGTGGCCTTCGCCGACTCTCCCATATTGTTGTTATTATTATTATTATTATTATTATTATTATTATTATTATTATTATTATTATTACTATTATTATTATTAGACATACAAGCAGTTCAAGCTTAGCGTAGGAGCGCCCTCACCCATCCACCTCTCCACTCTACACCCCTCTTTCATAACCACTTTCGGATATTTCCGAGAATTCTCCTTTCTCTCTTCTTCTGCGAACGTCTTCAAACCCTCAGTTAATGCTACCTATTCTCTTCCCCTCACATCCTTTAAATACATTACGTGTGGGTGACCGGAATATTTCCCCGACGGTACAAGCGCCTGACGCTAGAAATAAGCCTAATCCTCGCTCCCTTTGTCTGTACGCTGCACACTTAAATGCCCAGTCTCTGCCCTGCCATTTCGATGAAGTAACGGAAATAATATCTAAACACCGTTTTCATGCGCTTTTCTTAAGCGAAACCTGGTGGCAAAATTCTCTCAATTCCGCGTTCTCGATCGGTTCTCGGTTCCAAGCAGCGCCTTTCTCTCAGACACCTCCACACGCACTCATGGCACTTTTCACTTCTTGCTCTTCTCTCAAGCTTCTACCCCCACTACTCTAGTAAAATGAGCGACTACTTATATGTTCGTCACAGAGCTTACACTGCTTAGCCTAGTGTAAAGAGTAAATCGTTTAATTTCTCAGAGTTGCAGATTCTGCACGTGTCTGAACTCATAGGATAGTATCGAGAAGCGTCGACCCATCAAGAACGTAATAGAATGTCCAAGAATATCTCTTTCTGTAAATTTACGGTGTGAAGAACATGACTTTGAAGCCTATGCCTCAAAATTTCAAGTTCGAAGGCGCAAGAAGGCATCGTTTTGGAGTTACATAACTATAGAGATTTCAATAATGCTGCACGAGTGTTGCAGGTTGCATTTGACATGAATATTTAGATACGTATTTCCAACTTACCCTTCATATTTTTAATGTTGAAGTGTAATTCGTAAAGTCTACGTGAAATTCTCTTTATTTAGAGACCCCACCTAGGCTCTTCCGTCAAAATTATTGTAAGAGTTATGTTATAAGATGCTATTATGTCATGGAATTCAGAATTAAATAAAATGTAATGTTTAGAGAGATACATGTGTATTAACTTTCTGTATTTTTAGATAATACTTTGCATATATATTGAGTAACAAGTACAAAGACTTTTTAAGCTAAATGTTTGTGGTGTGATCGAAACTTCGCAGTACCATTCGTATTGTATTCTTCGTTTTATTGTTTTGTTTATTTCCTGTCTCATAATAGAGAAGTATATAATTTTCGTTTCTCTCTTTGTTCTCTATGGTGTTTGTTTCACACTACATAATGTGTTACTGTTTTGTGTAAATATTTCGAAATAAGAAATATAAATTATTATTGGTAATTAAACGATCTAAATGAAGATAAATTAATTTAACATTATCTTCTCCAAATTTAACTTTTGGGTAAAAGATTCCAAAATCCGTATTTCTTCAAAACCGTTCCTGTGATAATTCATAATAAATTGATAGAATAATTATATACGATACGCGTAGTAAAAGTGACATTTTATTTTGCAAGTACGACATTGTGACACGAGGTCGAAATGACCAGCCTTACTGATTTCCATTTTATTTTAATTCAAGCATACAAGTCACTTAATGATACACTAAGGTGAGAAGTATCTGATGTGTTCGGAAGAAAGTATTTTGTTTTCTCTGGTGTGTTCACAGATACATATCAGAACGCTTGAGCATTGTCTTACTTTTAGCACTAGTGATAAAAATAGAACTTTTAGCACGTTAAGCGAGCCTTTTAACAACCGCTTTTACTCGTAGCTGTCTAAAATATTTATTCTTATATTGGCCCTAGTTGTTATTGGTCATGTTGCTCGGTGGAAGAATATTTATAAAACATTTAACCTTTGTTTTATTCTTTCTTTCATTCTTTTAATCTTTCATTCTTTCTTTCCCTCTTCCGTTCAAACGAGCTAACTAGACTGATAATTTTTTTACTGAATTCTACTTCTTCTTTTTCTTATTGTTGATATTATTATTATTATTATTATTATTATTATTATTATTATTATTATTATGTCGCGATTTGGCCATCTTGGAACCACGCAAACGAGCAACCCACTGGGACACAGTTAAACTTTTATAGGGGGATCAGCATTTTCATGCCGAATTCGTTTTTACACCTAGAACTGCGCAGGAAGGAAATGCATGTCACGCATTTAGGAATTTCCTGACAATATGACATGTTTGAAGAGGGGTGGTTTTCTGGGCTTCATCAAAGATATTTTTATATCTAAATTCTCCAGATTTCTTTCAAAGTTGCTGGTCACGACTCCTTCAACGGATATAACTATGGGGAAATAGGAGATCTCACGCAACTTCGAAATGTTTTTTTGTTGCCAAGTTCTCATATTTCCTGAATTTTTCTGCTTCGGACTTCCGCAAGTTGTGAGTTAAAGAGATGGCAACATCGATTAAAGAGTTTTTTTTCTTTGTCTATTATAAGGATGTCAGGGCGGTTATGGTCAACTATTTTATCCGTCACAATACGCCGATCTCAGTATAAGACGTGCGTCTTCATAATCATCATCATCATCATCATCATCATTATTATTATTATTATTATTATTATTATTATTATTATTTCTCACGGCGAATGATCTTGAGTTCGGGCAGTACATGAAAATCCACATCAGGTTGCACCCAGCTTCCTAAGGTGTAGATTCGGTGATCTGTTTGGTTCTACAACACCTTGCGCAAAACGTGCGCCGAACCACACAGCACAATATCCTCAATATCGCAATGTTTTCTGCAGCCTGGGATCTCAGTGAAGTGCTTCGTGAGATCTTTTGGAATGGAGCCCAAGGCACCTATTATTACTGGCGCAATCTCTGCTCTAACATTCGACATTCGCCTGACCTCGATTACAAAATCTTTATATTTCAGGTATTTCTCAGCAGACTTAGCTGTTACATTTCCTTCACATGGGACTGATACAACAGTGAGGAGACATGTTTTTTTTCTGTTGTACTTACCGGTAGCGGTAGCTCAGTGCATCACCTGATGTCACTGCAGCGCCTCTGACCGCGAGGTCCTAGGTTCGAGTCTAGATGACGGCAGGATTTTCGACGCTAGCTTTTCAGCTAGGTCGAATTCAGTCGCTGTCTGGAGGAGAATTCTAGTGGCCGGCTGCTCTGATCGGTAGTTTTTCGTGGTTTCTCCGATCAACACCAGGCGAATGCCGGAGCAGTACCGTACGAAACGGGTGACGGACCGCGCGCGATCTGCCCTTCCTCTTCCTTGTCCTATCCTCTCCCCTTACACACACACACACACACACACACACACTAACATGCACCACACTACCACATATTCCGGGAGCCCGGTCGGGCGCTTAGAGCTTGTCCCGGCTGGGGCGGTGCCCCGCTGGTGGGAGTCCTGGTTAGGGGGAAACCCCACTAGCCGACGGTAGGTCGGCGCCGGATCTCGCCATCCAGCGGGGGAAGATCACCGCCATCTCCCGAGAAAAAAACATGCACTACACTAACGGGAGTAATGTCCGAAGCCGTTGATGCGCCCGGAAACGAAAAAATCAATCATTCTGTTGTACTTCACATCACTATATCTGGTTTGTTAGCCATTAGAGTGCGATTTTTTATTATTGTTATTGTTGCTATTGTTATTGTTTTTATTGTTGCTATTGTTATTGTTTTTGTTGTTGCTATTGTTATTGTTTTTATTGTTGCTGTTGTTATTGTTTTTATTGTTGCTATTGTTATTGCTATTATTGTTATTATTATTATAATTACACTTGTCGTTTGTTTAAATTGTGCACTTTGTGGTAGTGGGTAGAGTAAGGCCTCGGCGGGGAGGAAGGGGTGGCTGCGTGGTGGCGCCCATTGTGCGCGGCGCGGGTCGTGGGCGCGCGGCGAGAACAAAAAGCGCCGTTTGGCTCGCAGCCCCAGAACACCCCGCAGCCACCGCCGCACTCGCGGCCGGACGCGTGTTCCGCTCTCGCCGCCTCGCCTCGTGCATTGAGGCGCCCGTCTGTGCGGGCCTCTCCGCGTCCCACCCGCCCGCTCAACTCCGCCCCGCTCAACTCCGCCCGCTCAACTCCGCCCCGCTCAACTCCGCCCCGCTCAACTCCGCCCCGCTCAACTCCGCCCCGCTCAACTCCGCCCCGCTCAACTCCGCCCGCTCAACTCCGCCCCGCTCAACTCCGCCCCGCTCAACTCCGCCCCGCTCAACTCCGCCCCGCTCAACTCCGCCCCGCTCAACTCCGCCCCGCTCAACTCCGCCCCGCTCAACTCCGCCCCGCTCAACTCCGCCCCGCTCAACTCCGCCCCGCTCAACTCCGCCCCGCTCAACTCCGCCCCGCTCAACTCCGTCCCGCTCAACTCCGTCCCGCTCCTCTCAGATAATCTCCAATCAACTCTGCTCTTCCTCTCCGCGCTCTGCTCCGCTCTGCTCTGCTCCGCTCTACTCTGCTACGCTCTTCCCTTACCTTCCTTCTACGATCCACTCCGCTTCGCCTTTCCGTTTCATCTACGTTCCGCTCGACTTGGACAGTACCCTTACAACTCCTCTTTACCATCTTAATTCTCTCCATCTCAGCCCGTCCTATCCCATCTTGTCCCGTTCCTTCCTCCGCCTCCTGTCGTTTTCGTGAAATTTTCATTTATGGCACGTCTATTTCCACCCGTTACCCTTCTATCGTATCCTATCCCGTCCCAACTCCTACCTTTCCCTTCCCTTTCACCTTCCCTTGCCTTTCCAATCTACTCATCATGTCCTATCCCGTTCTTTGCTCTTCCTGTCCCCTTGTGTCCATTCCCACTCCGTCTCGTCTCCCTCTGTGACTTTTGCACAACTGTTCTGCTCTTTCCCTACTGGATCCTGTATTTTTCAAATCAGATTCTCACCGCTCCATCTCATCCCATACGTCCCCATCCAACTCTTCTCTTCTATCTACTTCTCCTTGTCGATGCACCCTGATGAACCCCTCTCCTCCTTCCAGTCTCTCAATATGCCATGTCCACCTTCTCCACTGAGTTATTACGTGCATGCATCCCCTTTAATGCACGGTATCTGCTTGTCGACATGCCGGAGTCTTTTGTCTCATATTTTTCTTTGTTTAGCCTTTCCTCAGTTGACCCTAAAATTACAGTTTAATCTCTACAATAAACAAATTTCATCATAAAACATGTCACAAATTTTTGCTACATTCATATGTTACTTCAAGACCCTTTGCCAAATATATCCATTTTTGGCAAGTTTCATTCAACATACTTCTTTTTTATCTTTATCATTAGTGTTTGTGGATTCTCTTTCTAAAGAATAGAAACTCTCTTCAGCTATTTACTCTCATTTTTCTCTGATTTCTTCCATAACCTATATTGTCTATTCTTTTCTCACACTTGTACACATGTGTTTCGTCGCTTACTTCTACGACGCACTAGTGTATTTCCCCGCAACTCGAACACGCGAATACACCTTCAGTCTGCTTCCTTTCCCTCGCGCCATCCTGCCTGCTTCCTGTCGAGCCCAGTCTCCTTTTGACAACTGCCAGTGGAACCGGGGCCAGTCGCACGGCCTTTGTTCTGCGTTTCGCTGGTCGGCGTGTTGTTCCAACGCAAAGTGTAAACAATGTGCTTCAGATGTGTCCGTTTGTAACGGTAGAGATGCTCCTTCGCAGCTGAATATGTTGTCGGTGCTCCACGACCGTGAATTCGCGGACGCTCGAAAGAATGATAAAAGGCACGGGAAGTCGCTTGTGAAGGAGAGGAAAATGAAATTTGACTAGTATAATGGAACCGGGCTGAATGGAAACGAGTGAGTGACAAACTTCGTGGCAGTGAAATACAGTCGGCAGGAAATTAATTTTTGTGATTTATGATTGCAGTTCATTTTCCTCATTTTCGAGGAAGCTATTGTTGTGAGACATTGTGTAGAATGCGTTGCATCATCGATCTTTTAAATGATTTGTTTTAATGCTGCCTTCATTTCAAGTGACTGTCAGACTCTCCGAGTCAATGCGGTAATCATTTAAGCGGTCTGTTACGTCTGTCTTGCAAAATTTAGAATTTCATACATTCCTAACTTATTTATTATAAACTAGTGATTGTTAATAACTATTAAGGTGAATGGTAGAAAAGAACAGTAATGAATAATTCACTTCAGAAGCAATGTATTATGATTCACTCGTAATACTTAATGGCATGTTTGCACTCCCAGTATTCCCTTTTTTTTCTGGGAAAGTTGCTTAACTATTCGAAAGGGGATTGTGTACATTAGGGCGAAAAAACGCGGTGGGTGATTAATTATATAGTTTATTCTATAATTCAATCTAAACAAGGTATTAACAAAAATAAACTTCCGTCGATTTAATTCGTGTTTTTTCGGCGATGTTGCTTCACTGGTTGTAAGTAGAACACATGTTTGGTTAGCACAATACCTAAGTTCCTTTCTTCTCAAACATCAACTGCAGCTAGCTCGTTACTTCACCCTCACAAAATACAACAGCCCGTTACGAAATCGCACCCTAACGAGGATTTTTTTCGGGCGGATCGGGCAAATTTCAGAATTACCAGCTGACGGCTCTGCACGGTCGAGGTACAAATTCCGTTAGGCGGAGGTGACGAAGCGACGCGAGCGACGGGACGGCTTGAACGTGTGAATGCGAACGAGGCGAAATTAAATTTGCCCTCCAGAACGGAGAGAAAAAAGCAATTTGCGCAGTAAACAAGAGGTCATTTTGACGAAGATAAATGCGCATCACAGGGCGATGCGTTGCTGTTTTTCCGTCGCGAAAAGCGCACGCAGTGTGACGAAAAAGGTTGCCCGAAAATCGTAGAATCCGTTGTGGTGATCGGTGTTGGCGTTGCTCTTTTCGAGGGCAATGTTCGGAGATTTTGCTACGCTTGGCATGCGTCGTGTTATAAAAATGCATTTATATAGGGATTTCCGGAAGGAAATAACGAAACTCCGAAGATAAGCTTCTAAGACAATTTTAAGTATTTTTGTCTAATAAACTCGGTCGATATTTTGAATGGGTGAGCAGCAATATGCACTCAAAAGTTGGTTTGAAAAATACTTTCTAAGAAAAAAATTGCATTTCAGAATCATGTAAACACATCAGAAACATGTAAATTGTTTATTACTTATAAAAGCACCCAATTTACACAATTCAATTGCTTTCTATTTTTGAACATAAAAATAATGTAAATTTACGTGGACCCGGGAAAAACTTTGTTCGCATTTTGGTTACGAAAACCTATTTACAGGATCACATCAAGTGAATATTTTGATGATATTTTAAATTTATATTCAAATTTGTGCAGCCAAAGTTATAAGAATATTATTTTCTCAGTAGTGTAACTAACTTCATAGAATATATTTTAAGCTTCCAGGGAGTAATTAAATTTTACAAGAGAAGCCATTTATAATTTCTGATTTACAATTTTACTGTTTTTCAGAAAAAAAAAACAACAACTTTGATTCTAAGACATCTATAGCTTACAAAAACCAGACGGAATTTCGAGCATCACGTTCACCAGGTAATTTCTTCGCAAAGTTTCGGATTCGGAATGTGTGCATCAATGTATCTCATCAATATATTCTCCCTTGAATGCGAAAATATTTCAGAGCCACCTTAGAACGTGCACCATAGAACTCTCGGAGAGTTCCAGAAGCGTGGATATGTTGCGCGGCAAATTGCCTCAAAAACTCCTCGCGAACTCTGAAGACGCAGGTCCCGGCGGGTCTTTTGCGGCAACGCGCTTCGCGCGGTGGGTCTTGAAAGGAAGGAGTCGGCAGAGGCCGGCGAGGACGAGGGGAGGAAGTGAGCGGGACGCGTGGTGGGTAAGGGAGGGTGGGAAGAGTGGAAACGGAGGCGGCGGAGGAGGTAACGTGGGCGGTGAGAGGGAATAATTCTGTGGCAGTGGAAGGGGTAGAGTCACGTGGAAGATGGCAGTGGGAAAGTGAGGTGAGGAAGGGGAGTGGGGGGTGGAGGAAGGGGATGGGGCGGGGGGGGGAAGCGAGGGGGCGGATTCTGGGGTGGCGAAGGAAGCGAAGGCAAGGGGGGGGTGAGGGGGGGGAGGCAGCAGGGCGACCGGGACGGAGGTGGCAAGGAAGTGAGAGAATGACGAGGTAGATTGAAGACGGCTTGGTCGACGGGGAGGAGCGTGCGTGAGTGCGAGGGCGAGAGGGCGAGAGGGCGAGAGGGCGAGAGGGCGAGAGGGCGAGAGGGCGAGAGGGCGAGAGGGCGAGAGGGCGAGAGGGCGAGAGGGCGAGAGGGCGAGAGGGCGAGTGGGCGAGTGGGCGAGTGGGCGAGTGGGCGAGTGGGCGAGTGGGCGAGTGGGCGAGAGGACGAGAGGACGAGAGGGCAGGAGTGAGTTGAGTTATCGATGTGGTTGGTGGGGGTGGCGCGGTGCAGCGCGGAATAAGATGGGTTGGAGAAGGAGAGGATGAAGTGAGGATCCAGGTATCGTGAGAGTAAATGACGTGCACGAGACGGTGGCTTGCGTGGGATTTGGGAGAAGTAAAGCAACGAGGGCGGAGTTGCAACTAAAAGCCACGTTGAGCTAGCTAGAGGTCCTCGACGCAGAACTTCTGAGGGTCGCGTGAGAGAAGACGCAAGGCTAGAGGATGTGTTACGATTACTAGGTTTACATTTCGTACTCGTGATATTTAAATGATGGATAATAAATATTACAGTTTTCAGTACCATTTGTGAAGATTTTATACTTTTAGAAATGTAATTTTGTTTAATTTTTATATTTCCTGTCCCATTCAGGTATTTTGAAAATTATATTATTTTGCGAAAATTTCCATAAAATGTATTTCTTTTTTGTAGTGTTTTATTAAATTATAATTATTTTTTACATGCATTCGACGTGTTTGAATACACGAGAGCTTTCGATAGTATTAGCTTCCATAACTGCATGGCATCAATAGCCCGTTATCAACAATTAAAGGTGTAGTATTAAACAACAGTTTATATTGATAAACTTAATTGCCCGAGAAAGTATTTTTATTGTCATTGGTATTTTAATGTTAATATAACATATGAAATGATAACAATAATTATTTCCCATCTAATCCATGTTGCTTTTTTTGTGAAACACTAATATATATTAAAACCGCAATGTTTCGCTCACTTTTTTACATTGTTTTAAAGATTTGAAGACTTATTTATTGTTGTCGTCGTCCTTCAAAAGGGTTTTAGAACGCTTGTAGATTTTAGCAACGCCAAAGTGACGACTAGAATGGAATAGAAGTTGCGGCACAAGAGTCTTTGAGGGGTATTAAAAGTTTCACAAAAGAGCGTATGTATGTTAAAAGAAACCGAGAGATGAATGGTGATGGAAGATGAAACTAAGTAAAGCTGACAATGAGATACTGAAAGAACAAAATAATGCGAGAATATGGAGGGCAATTCATGAGACGAGAGTGGTAGATGCGGCGACGGTGGTGGAAGCCTCATTTCTGGTAAAGAGGAAGTGGAGGAGGAAAGCAAAAGTAGTACTGAAGGTAGCTAGGGAGGGGGGAGGGGGGTATAGTGACAGTGGACTAGGCAATGACCCTGATTGTTTCCGAGCACTTCAACTGCTGTGGTCATTAGTCCGTTAGTGTAAATAAACATTGTTTTTGTATAAATGCAAGCAATGGGATTGGATAGAGCAAGGAAGTGGGAGGAAAGATGGCGTACGGTAAGTGGCTCATTTGTAACGGCATTCGCCATTGATCGGAGAAGCCCGGAAAATACCGATCAGAGCAGCCAGCCTCTAGAATTCTTCTCTCGACAACAGCTGAATTCGACCTAGCCATCCAGCTAGTGACGAAAATTTGCCATAGTTAGAATTAGAACCCCGGTCATAGTGGCTTAAATGGTGTGTGTGATCTACACCCAGCCGGTAGCAGTGACAGTGAACTTAACGGAGACGTAAACGATGCCGATGGCGAAATCAGTGACACATACGTAAATGGATACCTAAAAGATGTCGAAGACGTAATCAGTGACGGGGACGTAAGCGGAAAGTAAACAATGTCGAAGAAATAACCAGTGCCGGAGACGTAAACAATATCGAAGACATAATCAGTGACGGAGATGTAAAAGTTGTCGAAGACGTAATCAGTGACGGAGACGTAAACGGTTGGGGAGACATAAACGGAGCAACCTCTACCTCGCGGAAAGGAAAGGGTTGTGGGTGGCGCCGACATCCGCAGCATATTCAACGCCCAGCGAAAACTTGGCCGCCGGCGAAAGTCAAACCTCGGCCGGACGAGGGCGCTCAAAGGCCCAGGCGGGCGGGCGGGCCGGGCGCGCGCGGGGGCGGCGGCGGCGAGCAGAGGCGGAGGCGCGCGAAACTTCTGGACGAGCGTATTGTTCCGCGGAGGGACGCGGGTCACGTCCCGAAGGAGGCGGCGCCGCGCCGCGCCGCACCGCTCCGCGCCTCCGCCCGCGCCGCACCCCCCCCCGCCCCCGCCCGCCCCCGCCCCGCTCCGTCCACGCCCCGCCCCCACCCCCCCCCCCGCCCCTGCCCCGCCCCGGCGCGCCGAGGAGAACTCCTCCTCCCGCAGACTTCCATTCTGGACTCGCCAACGCGGGTTAGCACACGGGGAGAAGGAGCGGCAGAATGGTGAAGGTCGCCGGTTTGATTCTCGTAAGGATACGCTCGGTGAGTTTCTTCTTCGCGGCTTTTTCCTCCCGTTCAAAGTGCGGCGGACGAATTCTTGAATACCATCTCTCAGAGAACTCCTTCTTCAGAGAGTTCCTTTTGCTGGAATTGAAATTTGTAACAATGGTATTGTGGGAAAAATTTGTGCTTACTGGGTGAATGTTAGGTTTCTCAATTCGTTGGTGCAACTTAAATTTTCAGCCATCTTTTGGCAATCTTTGCTTTCATTGCAAAAGACGTGCAACGATGTTATCTTCTTACTGATTAAACATATTATTTCAATATGAAAATTAAGGCAAATATAAAATATTGACGTATGCGCGCGAGAACTCTAGCGTGTTAAACCCCACCCCTTCCATATATTTTTTTATTTCCATTTTAAGGCTTTAATGTAGCTTTTCCTTCGAGACCATCTTATCCGCCGTCACTTGATCTGTATGTCTCTTTGAAATTGATATCAATACAATACAACCTTGTCAATACAAAATATTCTGATTTATCGTTTTTACCGAGCAGAGAGTTACACCCGTTTAATTCACTCACGTAGAATATCAAGTAGTTAGTTTAATTTCATGTACGGTTGTAGATTCTACAGGCTCTGTGTAGGTGGGGGAGAATTGAGAAACGTCAAACCAGCAAAAATGTAATAGAATGTTAAAGATCTCATCCTGTACATTACGGTGTGAGAAACGTTCCTTTGAGGCCAAACCTCAAAACGTTTGGTTTTCGAGGCCCTAAAACGCTTTGTTTAGGAGTTATTTAACGATATAGATTAAAAAATGTGGCAGGGGGTTGCGAGTTGTATTTGACTTGATTTAAATGCGTTTTTAAAAATAAATCCTTCATATTGTTAAAGTTAATGAGCAATTCGTCACATGTCCGTGAAATTATCTTTCTTTAGAGACCTCATTTATAAAGATTGGTTTTGTGAAAAACCCGCAAAAGGTACGTACACTACTGAAATAATATAGGGGACAATACTTGTACAGAATACAGACAAGAGTTTGTTAGGTACGAAAGATTCGTATGAAATGTTCATAGTATATATTCTAATATGAGCATGTTTCAAAGGATAGAAAACAAAGTTACGTCTCTTTAATGTAGCTGAGTATTGAAGTGAATTAAGCCGGTATGCAGGTATCCATATTTCTTAGTGTAACGAATGCGTCGAAACGATCGTGAACAAATTACAAAAATAGTCTGTCTGCAAAAATCTCAGTTACATCTAATTATAAGCCATCACACTTCCATGACGTGTTACTAGCAGCTGAAAGTGTGTTTTATGGCATGCAACGCTGTTTCATATTGGGTACAATGCAAACGCTGGGCAAAGGCCGTTTCCGATACCATTTTTGATGAAATGCAAATGGAAGAGGTCTACTGTGTCACAATGTGCCGGCGCTGGTGAACTAAACGCCTGTACAAACAGCGATTGGGGCAGCAAACAACGCGTATGCATGCATTTGGCTCCACTTTCCGGCCTCTGGGTCTTGTGCACCGACGGCGTAGTTTCCATGCATCGTACTCCGACCGTTTTAGGACCCACCCAAATACACACAATATTTTTAGAAACAAACTTACTCTACTAGTTTTTCTGGATTGAAACTTTTTTAAAATACATTAAATACGTGTACAAATGACCGGGAGCGGTAGCTCAGTGCATCAACTGATGTCACGATTGATGTGATGATCAATGATGTCACTAGCTTTTCAGCTAGGTCGAATTCAGTCGCTGCCTGGAGGACGATTCTAGCGGCCGGCTGCTCTGATCGGTAGTTTTCCGTGGTTTCTCCGATCAACACCAGGCGAATGCCGGAGCAGTACCCTACCAAACGGGCCACGGACCGCGCGCGATCTTTCCTTCCTCTTCCTTGTCCTATCCTCACCCCTTACACACACACATACACTAACATGCACTACACTACGACATATCCCGGGACACTGGTCGGGAGCTTAGAGCTAGTCCCGACTGGGGCGGTGCCCCGCTGGTGGGAGAGTCATGGTTAGGGGGAAACCCCAGTAGCCGACGGTAGGTCGGCGCCGGATCTCGCTATCCTGCGGGGGAAGATCACCGTCATCTCCCGAGAAAAAACATACACTACACTAACGGGACTAATGACCAAAGCAGTTGACGCGCCCGGAAACACGAAAAAACCAAACCAAACCAAACGTGTACAAATGTACTTACATGATTAATCACTCATTTCAATCATGGTTATCAAAGTCTATAATGTACCCAATGTGTCGACAATTTGTATCTGTACACACGTTTCTTTTTAATGGAAAGATGTGTCTGTAATGCTGGTTACATTTAGTTCAAGCTATAATTTAAGTAAATATATCTTGTGAAATCTTTTCTAATTTAAAAAAGTTACAATTTCAGCGTAGTTTTCATCATAAGAAATGTCTGCAATCCCTCATCATGCTTCTTTGTCGTTTATTTGCGTCGATTCTCCGTCTTTGGGAGAGACAAATGGGTAATCGTTTGAAAGTGAAATCAGTATTGTATTGAAACCGGATACTTCCATTAAAGTACATTTCTTTTTAGATTGTTTGCAGCCGCAGCCGAAGGAAAAATTGGGGTAGGATCTAACGTAGAGAGGAAGGAACTCCACCTACCAGGATATAACTCACTACATTTACTAGACCAATGAGCGTTATGCAGCACTTGAGGCATTTGATGCGCCTAGAAACAAAAATCATTAATCAATCGCTGGAAAAGTGATTTGAAGCATTCTGAAATTTCTAAATAGTTTCTACTCGCTGAAGATTCTCTCTAGGCTACATCTAAAAGGCACATTTATATTAAAGTGGATGAACCCTAAATTTCAGATAAGTTAAGTCAATTTACATTTATTTACATTTATTCAGAGTTTAGTCAATTTACATTTATTTACAGATATGTACATTATTCAGTACCAAATTTAACACTACCTTCCGTTGGGAAAGAGTAAAAGATGTAAAATTGTCTAATACCTACATTAGATCGTTACTAATAAATTTTCAATATTCAGGAAAAAACAATACGTTTAATGTACTGAATATCCATTTCGAATATTTTACAGTCTCATACCATTGGAGGGCGGTCATCGATCTAATCGAGTGTAGTTGTGAGAGCGTAGGCTTCCGCGGCTGCAGTCAGTCACTTCGCTACCTTCCTCAGGGCGAAATGCAATGGCATGTCGCCCTGAAGAAGGTCGCAGAAAAGCAGTCGAAACGTTTACACATGCGCCTAGGATGCGGGATCTCCCTAAATAAATGCAAGAGTAGTTGAATTTTAAATATACTAGTGTACCCGTGCGATAATTCTCACATGTTAAACCCCACCCTAATTTTTCATAACCGTATCGTGAAACTGAAACATATGAATATGTACTCCGTTTCCATAGTAGTACTCTCCGCATTTAGGTACATATCACTTGTAGACCAGGCAAAACATTAAATTTAACGCACTACGCGCATTAGAAACAATCTTCATCGGTATCAAGCAACTAATAATAGTACTTCTAGTTGTTGTTGCGAGAGCGAATACTGAATTAATAATTATGCAAATAAACCTCGACAATTTGCGCAAATCAGGGTGTACACAGCATGCGTAATTATAAGGTGGAGGAACCTAATCCTTCTAGGCGTGACGTCACAAAGATGGCCATCTGCACCAATGGCTCATGGAGGTATATATTCTGTATTTCTCCATGTATATGCGGTATTGGTAATATCGATAAGCACGGAACCGGCAAATATTTTAATAGAATGTCCAAGAATTTCATTCTGCACATACCTTTTGCGTCTTCACACGCAACCAATCTTTATAAATGAGGTCTCTAAAGAAAGAGACTTCCACGGAGATTTGACGAATTGTACTTTGATTTTAAAATATGAAAGATTTATTAATATAAAATATGAAAGGTTTAAAAACGCGTCTAAATAACAACTAATACACTACAGATCTAATACGCATCTGATACACTACTGAAATGATATAGGAGACAATGGAAGTTAATTTTTCATTGTTTAAGGCGTATTTTCAGAATCTTTCTTAACGCCTAGTGATGGTTTCGTCTTTTCAACCCTTATCGGATATTTTGAAAAAAATGAAAACTATAACTATGCGTAATTGCTTCGCGAAAACTCTGGCGGGAAGACTAACAAGGTCTCTCACGTTACAGTTTTATTTATGTATCTGTTGATATAGATACCAAGTTGTGCAATAAGAGAAATATTGTAAATGATGCACTAGGTTTTCGAAATAAAATAAAAAATATAAAAGTTTTTGAAAAGGAGGGCATTTTGATCTCCGACTATGTGGAAATTACCTTTCTTATACCTTAAAACTGAAAATATTCTAATGCACATTGGTCGAAAATGATTGTAATATACGGGCAAATACATGTAGAATTATATTTTATATGACTGTGCTTCTATCCTCAAGTTAAAGGCAATGAAACACCAAGAGTTTTTTAAACAAAATTGTTTTCTTGGTCAAATTTATAAAAATAAGTTTTGCGGTACAATGTGACCTCATTATTAAGCAGTAAAACAATTAAAACAGTTTTCACTGATAAAAAATTTAAATTTGAAATATGAAATAACAATCCAAAAACAAAGCCAGATTTAAATTTTCTTTCTTTACTCTGCTCTTGTGTTTTCCCTCCCCTTCCCTCATTGCCGTTTTCCGGGTCCGGGAATGCCATTTGTATGCGAGTTGTTAATCTGGCCTTAAAATAATTGAAGGACTGTTCGATTGGTGTAAACTGATATGTTGTGGGTCACTGGGAGGTGAATTGCCTATTGCAGGTGTCAAAGTCGCGGGCATTGTAATAACTCGCGAGCACTGTGTTCAGAGAAATTGGCGCGAGATTTAAAAGTAGGGATTGTACAAATTTGTCCTAAGAAGCGGTACGTCACTTGATACCTTGCCCATGACAGACTTTGGGAGAAGTTTCTTGACAGTTATTTTCACAAATTTAGCTATATTAATTTTCTCCTTTTCTTTAAAGCAAAGAAATGATTCATTAAAATTAAATAGTACATCAGTCAGTTCACAAATTCTCAACTGCGAGTATAATAAAACATTTTGAAACAAAAGTATATTTTCTTTGCAATCGTGTTCACTTAGGAAGTCAACGCTATTATATTATTCTTAAGTTCAGGCTAGGAGGTTTAACAGTCGTAAGTGTCGGTACCTCTGGTTCTCTGCAGTTCTCCTCGGAATGCGCTCTGTACGCAGTGTGTTGGAACTCTTGGTGTGTTTCGTTTGTCATACATAAGCATCATGAGCTGTTTTACAAAAGAGAAAATAATTTAAAAGAAAATTTTAATTAATTTTAATAAGAAAAACTAGTGGTGTTACACCACATACTTTCTTGCATGATTTGTAATAGTCACTCAAAATTCCACGAAAAATTATCACATTTTCAAAAGCATTATCATTACCTTATTTAAAGATCTAATTTGAGGATCGTATTTCATAAAATCAAAAAATCTTATTTCGAATATTAATATTGTAGATAGACGCCGAAAAAACTTTTCTAATTTTTGAAAATATAGAGTTCATCAAAAATGGATTCTGCACATTTTTATTAATGTACTTTGCTATATTCGAGAAAAAAAATAAAGAAAAAATGGAACAGTTTTAGGAAAATCTAGATTTTGTCCGTCGTTTTTTGTTTTAAATCGACCTGGTGGACCGGGAGCGGTAGATCCGTTCATCAACACATGTCACTGCAGCGAATCTACCGGGAGTGCCAGGTTCGAGTCATGACGGTGGCACGATCTTCGACACTAGCTTGTCAGCTAGGTCGAATTCAGTCGCTGTCTGGAGGAGAATTCTAGCGGCCGGCTGCTCTGATCGGTAGTTTTTCGTGGTTTCTCCAATCAACACCAGGCGAATGCCGGAGCAGTACCGTACCAAACGGGTGACGGACCGCGCGCGATCTGCCCTTCCTCTTCCTTGTCCTATCCTCTCCCCTTACACACACACACACACACTAACATGCACTACACTACCACATATTCCGGAGAACCGGTCGGGAGTTTAGAGCTTGTCTCGACTGGGGCGGTGCCCCGCTGGTGGGAGAGTCCTGGTTAGTGGTAAATTCCGCTAGCCGACGGTATGTCGGTGCCGGATCTCGCCATCCAGTGGGGGGGGAGACCACCGCCACCTCCCGAGGAAAAACACGCTCTACACTTACGGACTAATGACCAAATCAGTTGACGCGCCCGGAATCACTAACCAACCAACCAATCGACCTGGTGACGTTGTAACCATAATGCTTCGATTCACGCACTTCCCCGCACATGCACACTTGCTTGCTCCCATCAGCGTGGATGTCGCGGCGTCCCGCAGGGTTGGCCCTCGCGCTGTAATTGGGGCAGCGGCTCTGGCGGATGCCTGTGGCGCGCGTTTTCCGATGCGTGTTATAACACGGCGGATGTCATGGAGGCTATCTCAATGGCCAATTTCGAATCGCACACGTGACTGAAATGAAAGCGAAAGCGTGTAGCCGCCACCTCCGGTGTGACTCGTGTAATTGGTTATCGGCGGGCGGCTGACAGAAACGCGCCGTATGATGGGCTTGTCAGCGTTTCTCTCTTTGTAATTTTTTGAGCCGGTTTTTGAAGTTGGGTCGAGTTTAATGGCGGGTGAAAGAAGTCATCCTTGTTGGAGACGATTGGGTACTGAACATGCTGCGTAAGAATCACGTATCTTTATTTATGATTTTTTTATTATTTAAGGACACATTATCTAGGTCATTAACGACTACTATTGGAGTTAACAGTAAGGTAACTATGAAGATGAACGATATGGTGATAAGGAGTGAAAGGACGAACACAATACAACCATGCTCGAGGCGAGACTCGAATCCTTCGGACAGAGATCGCTACGACCCTACTGACTTAGTGATATTGGCCACCGGATCGGCTAAAAGACTTTGTTGGGGCATAAAACTACATTTTGACAGATGTTCTCACTTTGTTCTCGGAATTGGAAGACACGTCTTATAAATGTGTTGTAAAATATTGTGTGACGATCTTGATGCACTTACGTGAATCAACTGATGCGTGAATCAATCAACCGATCAAACTGCCTACTGATTCTTTGTTTCGTAGTTTCTCTGAAAAACATGAGACAAATACCGAAGCAGTGCTGTAACAAACGGGCCACGGAACGCGCGCAGTTTTTTTCCTTCCTCTTCCTTGTCCTCTCCTCGCCTCTCACACACGTACATTTACATGCAGTACACTACCACACGGGGGACTGATTAGAGCTTGTCCCGGCTGGGATGGGGTGGTGCCCTGCTCGTGGGAGATATCTGGTTTGGGAAAATCCCACAATCCGGCCCCGCAGGATTACCGCCACCTCCCTAGATAAAAACATTCACTATTCTTAATGAATTAATGACATTAACAATTGACGCGCGACATTAACAGTTGACCCAGAAACATCCAATCGGAGGTGGTATCGGCAATATGAGAAGACTTTGCATGTTAGCTCTGGGTCGGGGGACCGCCCTGATTTACAACGGAAGAGGTGGCTCAGGGCATCATCTGATGTCACTGAGTTCGTAGATTCGAGTACCAAACGCGGCAAGATTCTAGTTATTAGCTTATCAGCTAGGTAGAATTCAGTCACTGTCTGGAGAATTCTAGCAGCTGGCTACTCTCGGTAGTTTTCCATGGGTTTTCCGAATATAATGAGGCGAATGAGGGAGCAGTACCCTAACAAACCGGCCACGAACCGCGCGCGATCTTTCTTCGTTCTTCCTTGTCCTCTCCTCTCCCCTTACTTACGCACACTTACACAAACATGCATTACACCATAACACATGCCGGAAGACCGAGCGGGAGCTTACATCTTGTCCCGCTGGTGTGAACCCTCACTGGTGGGAGATACCTGGTTTAGGAAACCCCACTAGTGGACGGTAGGTTGTCGCCGGATCCTGCCATCCAGCAGAGGAAGATCACCGCCACCTGTCGAAGAGAAAAACATGGCCAACACTTACAGGACTAATGTCGTTAGCAGTCAGAGAGAATCTATATTCCTAATATATAATAAAGTATTTTTCGATTTTCTGGGGGTTGTGCAATCGTACAACCTAAGCAAAAGGCACCATTGCTCAGGATTGTTTCTTCGGTAAAGATAGGCATGGACTGTACGAAACATGAGTAAGCACGTAGTTGTGATTATTTCTGCTTTGCAAATATATTTCCAAACTCTAAAAATATATTGAATGCAGGTTTATTGTATCTCTAAAAACATGTATTTATATGAAAATCTGGTCCCTGGTCCTTGCGCACAGGGCTCTGGTCGTAATAAACTTTTGGAGGAATTAATGCTGTGTACCCATTTTATGGCAAGTTCTTTCAATCATCCATCAATATATGGAGAATTTTTATAGGGAACATGAACGAGAGGATGAAACGACAGTACTAGGAATACTCGTTTCTTCTAATTCGCTCCGGAACATCAACAATGAGATGCCCACTGTTTCAACACATTGACACACCGCTCAAACAAACACGGTCCACAAGTTGTTCGTCCTCTGGTCAATGATCTGCAGACCTGTTCACTCGTTAAGCATGGGTGGGACTCAATGGGGCGCCATGACATACGGCTAAGTCTGATCGGTGACAAATGACGCTTCGAGACAGATTGCGTGAGTGGCAACTGCTGTCACACGATAGTGGTGAATGAATATATCATGCGTGTTCGGTGAAAGTAGCATATTTCAACAGTACGATTCGAAAAACCATTTTTTGCTTAAAGAATTTATAACTTTTTAAGTAGCGGCAAGAGTAGGAGGCGATCAATTCACCAACAAGTAGAGATTATTTCTTTGTAGTACTCTTCGACGTTCTTTCGTAGAGATCAAGAAAATATTTGTCAATACGTGAATTCAGTCGATCTGAGGAGTAATTGTCAGATAAGTCACAAATCACCGCTGGGGTTGAGGTTCCATCCTCATCCGATCCGTGTGGCGTTTGTGGTCAATGTGGGTTTGCGGCGGATTTTCTGGGGGTTCTCCCTTTTTTCATACGTCCCATTCTATTGTTGTTGCTTATTCATGTTTCACCATTCCCCATTACACAATTAAACCAGTTATCTCTGATACGATAAAAAATTGGATTCTGAGGACCATAACAAAGATGTGAACGCGTAAACCAAATGTAGTTTAAATGCCATTCATAATAAGAACAATTACATGTTGTACTACATATCGAATAAATTACAGGCGCAGAACAGCGCAGATATGCAGGTATGCCTCTATATGCAGATATGCAGGTATGCAGGTATACCTCTATATTGCTTTCTTGAAACAACGAGCCATGTACTTTTCGCTTTCCTGTATTAAATTATTCTTTTTATTATTACCTTCAAAAGATTTTTCGAAATTTCGCCGTATTTAGAGCAGCAAAACGCCACATTCCGCGCCATGGTGTTTATAAACGGACAGGTCGCTTGAAGGACGAGCGGATAGTAATGTGGTGTATATTCGAAGTGAATTTTTGGCGGCGGTCTGCTGCCTACCGGCGCCACCGCCACCGCCACCGCCACCGCCACCGCCACCGCCACCGCCACCGCCACCGCCACCGCCACCGCCACCGCCACCGCCACCGCCACCGCCTCCGGCGCCACCGCCACCGCCACCGCCACCGCCACCGCCACCGCCACCGCCACCGCCACCGCCACCGCCACCGCCACCGCCACCGCCACCGCCACCGCCACCGCCACCGCCACCGCCACCGCCACCGCCACCGCCACCGCCACCGCCACCGCCACCGCCACCGCCACCGCCACCGCCACCGCCACCGCCACCACCACCACCACCGCCCGCGCCCGCGCCGTCAGATAACGACCTCGGGCGCGCCACGCGAATCCGAGACGCGCTGTAACTCGCGGTCATTTCGCGGCGGTTTTACGCCGCTCGTCTTTTGTCAAGGCGATCGCCGTCGTGTTGCGCACGCAAGCGAGCGCGGCAGTCTCTCGACAGATTTTTTACGGGGGCTCGGCTGTAGCCTCCTCCCGCGATCGCTCGGAAAGCAGGTGGCAGTGGTTGTAGTATTGACAGGGGGAGATACATAAATGATGCTCAAGGATGGCGATGTCTGGCGCCCGTTGATGTCAGTTTGAAGATGGAAAAGCGTAGTAAACACATTAATTAGAATTGTGGAAATTTATTATGACATTTTTTTAAACATTGAATTATTAAATTTACTTTCAACTGAACCGTGGGTTCGACATACAATATGTTACTCCTTACCTATTGCATATGGACGTGTAATTGTAAACAGCATCACGATTCCTGAACGTTCTATTGATTGAAACCAATTATTAGATTCATAGCAACTACTTTAAATTATCAGCCTTTTTCAATGAAGAAATTCAACTTTTATTCTTTTATATTACAATTTCTTTCCATCTCATGATTATTACATTTAAACACTAAAACACACACATAAAACACTAAAACACCGTACGGGTTTGACTATAGTTCGTAAGCTTACTATAATATCTTAACAGACGGCTTCTCCGCTGACTGGCCGAATGTTGTCCATGGAATCCTTGTTACTCCAATCCTTGCGTTCTTGCCCAAAATTAAAAACGTTCCATATGTCCTCAACAATTTGCTATTAATGGGACTTAATAACTCCCACAAAATTAATACGTGGTCGCGACTTTTCCTGTGTTTCGTATGAAACACTACTCGCGAGCTGATTGTATTCAGCTACTTATTAAAAATTCTCCATCTACAGGGCTACCTCAATTTACATCCCCTCGAAACACGGAGTCTATATTTCAGAATATCCAACTACTACATTTAAAAAAATTGTAATTACAATTTAATACTACTTAAACAATAACACGCTCTCAAACCTCAAACTAATCATAAATTCCCGCCTTACTATCATTTACACAATATCCAGCCTACGCTAAAAATCTGTTCGCACCTCACCAACCGCTTACGTGCGTTCGCTTTAATATTTTTCTAGAGAATGATCCCATGAGTCTTTCTAAAAGATCACGGACATCCAATACCCTTTCTACACGTTTTCCTCGTAAAGTGTTTGGGGCCGTGTCCATCTGCCTAGAGTTATGACACCAAGCATGGAATATTAAACTTTGTTGATCGGTTGTCTTAACAACGCGTATTCTATGACTTCCGACTTTGCAAACAATGCCACTGGATGCCGATTCTATCATTAAAACTAAACCCAGGGCTATTGGATTATCACATTATAAAGAGTAATTTGTGATAACCGCATCTCTTGTAACGTGTACCACACTGTACAGTCAATTAATTGTTTTCCGATTAACAAAAATAGAATGTTTCTGACCAATAACTGCTGATTAACCCATTCGAGATAACACGCTCTTGAATGAACGTTTGCATGCTTTTATCTTCTAATATCTTTCCAGGAGATACTAATGAACAACAAAGTTGTAAATGGACACAATTGTAAAAGATTTGAAGACGACTTTTGGACTCGTTTTTGCATTAAAGAAAACTGTTTCCCTAAATAGAAAAAAGTAGATTTGATACTCACTGAAATATGCGATTTGTTTATTAATAATTTTAATGTACATACAGCAAATAAAAATACACATGTATTCACGTCATAGCTCAAATAAAAAGAAAGGAATTTGCTATAGAAATTAACAATAGCCGATGTTCGATGGTGTAGCTACGATCATCTGCGATAATGAATGACGTGTTTAATAAACAACAATTCGTCAAAATTGATTCTAAAGCGTGCTCCGCGCAGCAGAAAGACTATTTTCTAGACAGAAATACAATTTTGTCCACAGCAAGTTTCCTGTCAGTCGACTGCAACTTCACCGGTTTTAATACTACCAGACGCTACAACGGTCGTGATATTCCACTTCTCGATCGGTACCATGGATTTTCACCTAATTTCTTTCAACAACACCTTCAAAAATATTGGTTTACATTACGGCTTTCCTTTCTTTTGTTTCTTGAATGTTCAGTACATATCATAACAAATAATGACTCGTAAATGAGTTAAATATAACAAATTCACAAAAACGTATGAACAAAAGTAAAAAAAAGGTAAATTAGATTTGTATTATTATTTTTGTTACTAATTTCATTTTTAATTTCACCAATAAAATAAGTTTTCAGTCAGAGAAACGCAGGTTCCCATTGAAAGAATGTAATAGTTTCATTATCGTGAATGTTTGTTATTTTGTCCTGTATCTTTGAAGTAATATATTATAAACTTCATTAACATTTTATGTCAATCAATGTGATCTTGATGTACACCTATCAGTCGTTGGTGCAAATTTGTCAGCCAACCCGAAATCGAAAACTTTATCAGCACTGATCACCTTCAAAATATCGATCCACTTGAGCTGTTGGGCACAACAGAGTAATACCTTCATAAAAAGCCTTGAGCCCATGATGATCAATCCCCAACCTTGACCTTCCATCGTCCAACCACCCGCTGACGCCGTCCGACGCGGCACCCACAGCCACCGGAATCCTTTTCCATAAGATCCGTCCGATGAAATATTCCCGGATTTGAATTGGACTTGGCCGCAAAGAAAAAGAGGTTTCGAGACTTCGGAGGCAAGAATATTGCATGAGCAAGCTGGTAAATTAAGTTTTTACTCGGAGTGTAAAGAAGGAAATTAGTTTCGATCGGTTGGTGGCGGTGCAATTTCCTGTCGACTGCAGAACGGCGCAACCGCGGCTCGGTGCGGCTTCGGCGCCGGGTTGCGCCGCCTCGCGCCAGGTGAGCGACCGCCCCGCCCCTTTCGCCCCGTCACCACTGCACCTCGCCTGCCCCCCGCCTCACCCCACCAATTCCGCCCCGGCCCGTCTCCGCCGCACCACGCCTACGCCCCACCTCGCCCTCCGCCACACCCCGCCTTCCCCCGCCCCTCCAGCCCAGCCTCCTCGGCCAACCCCGGCTCCTCTTCCCGCTCCGCCGCGTTTGCCTGCCCCTTCCTCGCCCTCTGCCCCGCCCGTCGCCCGCCCCGCCCCCTGCCCCCCCCCCCTCCCGCCCCGCCTCCTCTGCCCGCCCCGCCTCCTCTGCCCGCCCCGCCTCCACTGCCCGCCCCGCCTCCTCGACCCACCACCTGCGCCTTCCCGCCCCGTCCCTTCTCATCCTAGCATGCTCATCCGTCCCGCCCAGTCTTGTTCTGCTCCCCCTCCCACCACGTCCCGCCCCGTCTCATTTCTCCCCTCCTCATCCCGCTTCGCCTCGTCTAGCTAAGCCTTATCCACTCTGCCCCGCCTCTTCCAGCTCCGATTTGTCACACCCCCCCCCCCCCCCCAAACCCCCCCCCCCCGCGCTGCCTCGTCCCGGCCCCCGTCTTGTTCAGTTCTCTTTCGATTCGCCCGACCCAGCCTTGACCCGTCCGGTCTCTCTCCCCGCCCAGCTCACAACACGTAGTGTCACACACGGTGACACTCCGACTAGTCCAGTCTCGCATATCCGAGCCTCATCGCGTACCTTCCCATCTCGTGCCCTAGTTTACCTTCATTCAACCCAAACTTGTCCAGTCTCGCATATCCGAGCCTCATCGCGTACCTTCCCGTCTCATGCCCTAGTTTACCTTCATTCAACCCAAACTCGTCCCTCCCACTCCGCTTCATATGCCGTCCCTTTCCTACCTGTCCCATCTCATCCCACTTGCCCATCTCAATCTCGCCTAGCCTCATCCCGTTCCGCCCTGTCTCTTCATATTGCTTCTCTCACCCCTTCCCTTTGACAATCCCTTCGTCCCGTATCACCCTTCCCACCCCACACCGCTCACTTCACGACCCTGCCCCGCCCAACCCTGTTTCCCCTACTGCTCCCTGCTCATCTTTGTCTCGTCGTGCCACTATCATGGCAGGTGCACATTCTATTGTACATTGAAGGTGAAAATGTTTTGGTAAAGTATTTTTACAACGCTCGTGGACATTCTAACATGTTTTGTTGCCAGCAAAACGCGGCGCCTCTCGTTAATGGGTGTAAAATACCAAACGGAAAATGTGACAGCAGTTTTTATTGTTAATGGAGGAGAATTTTACGAAGAACCCCAGTAAACCCTGGTACCATTCGTTCGAATTTTTATTCATTCATTCATTGATTCATTCCATTTATCGTATCCCATTATAATTCCACGTTTACTACCTTGCCTTACTTCGTGAGAAGAGAAATTAATATAATCGAGTGCCGGAAAACGGCGAGTTTTCGACAAAAACTGTTATTGCTGGGATCTGCTAAAGAAAAAGTGGATAAATCTTGTGGGTAACAAAAAAGTAAATAAATCAATCTGGCGGCAAAACCGTTCAGAGGATATTCTCCTTAATTGGTGGTGGTGGTGGTGGTCTCACTTTCAGCGAAACCTCTATTTTTTGGAAATTGCAAAAAGTGGCAAAAGTTAAGAATCCAACGAAATCAATATAGAAAAGAGAGAAAATTTTGTCTTAAAATCTGTTCTAAAATACCAGATCTTTAAAAAGAAGATGTAAATGTTTTTAAAAACGAATAGTTTTCGCTTAATTCCTACTTGAAGTTAATGACATTTATAAAAAAGTTCGCAAAACCGCTCGAAAAGTGTTAATTTATTCCACCGAAGAAGGGACGCTTCAAAGAATTCGGTAGGTCTCATTTTCGTTTTCTTTCTGAATTTTCTAAAATTGTAAAAGTTAAAAATAATACTGGTAATTACGTGCTGTCGCAGCATTAGTTCTTTTTATTCTCAGTCAAATTTCTAATATCACTTGCATTACTTGTTACGCATGAAATTACCCATTCCATAAACGTAATGACGCAATACAACAAATTCGTAGGCGCTCTATGACTCGTCTATTTTACACTCGACGTATATTTAACCAAACACCAAACGACGCTTTCTATCGACTCACAAATTTTCCCACAAACACACCACCTTCGACCTATCTAGCCGGTGTTATTTTTCGCGTACGTTTTCCTGCTTCAACCCAGCCCTCTTTCTCGTACTCGAAACAAGGACTTCTTCCCTCCGTCCTCGTGCAAGCGGCATTGTGCGTGGGTGATACGCATCAAAAACGCTTGTTGAAAGCGAACTCCTCCGTACACAAAACACGCGAGGAGGGCGTGGGGGCGTGCGGCGTTTCGCTCGTGCATAAATAACGCGTTCGGCGTCGCGAAAGCAATCGATTCGCCAGCCGCGCCGCGCCGCGTCGAAGGGGCCCCATTAGGGCAAGTACCGCTGTAACGGTTCCATTAGCGCCCGCGCCGGCAAGTGAGAGGTCCTTCGTGTCAATTGGCGAGGCGCACGTGCCGCGAATGCGGAGGTGGAGGCGGAAGTGGAAGCGGAGGAAGAGGGGCAGTTCCTCTTTGAGCGCCTTCCCACTACGCCGCCCCCGTTCCCGCCTCTGCCGATGGATTGGTTTGGGTTTTTTCTTCGTGTTTCCGGGCGCGTCAACTGCTTCCGTCATTAGTCCCGTTAGTGTAGTGCATGTTTTTTTCTCGCGAGATGGCGGTGATCTTCTTCCGTTGGATGACGAGATCTGGCGCCAACCTACCGTCGGCTACTGGGGTTTCCCCCTAACCAGGACTCTCCCACCAGCGGGGTACGCCCCAGCCGGGACAAGCTCTAAGCTCCCAACCGCTCTCCCGGGACATGTGGTAGTGTAGTGCATGTTAGTGTAAGTGTGTATGTGTAAGGGGGAGAGGATAGGACAAGGAAGAGGAAGGAAAGATCGCGCGCAGTCCGTGGCCCGGTTGGTAGGGTACTGCTCCGGCATTCGCCTGGTGTTGATAGGAGAAACCACGGAAAAGTACCGATCAGAGCAGCCGGCCGCTAGAATTCTGCTGACAGCGACTGAATTCGACCTAGCTGAAAAGCTAGTGTCGAAAATCCTGCCGCCCGCCCGGGGGAGTGGGAACCTAGGACCACCCGGTCAGAGGCGCTGCAGTGACATCAGTTGATGCACTGAGCTACCGCTCCCGCCTCTGCCGATGGAAGAAAACGCCGTTGCCGATGACGCCTCGTAAGGCGGTGCGTTTTTGTTTATTTTAGCAAATATAAATTGACCTGGCCTATCTGGTGGCTCGTGGACAGCGTGACAGCTTTCTGTTAGCCCGTTCAGCGTTTGATTCCCTCAGAAATATTGCGAAAATAGAGCTGTAGCTTTCTAATGCATGTCTTCTTAGTTTTTATAGCTGTGTGACGAAAGAAACAGCTCAGTGAGGCCAAACGTTTTGGTGATGAGAGTGCGTCATGTTCACCACGTGTCCCCCTTCTCCCCAGACGTAGATAATAAATGGAAGACATAGCTCAGGCCTCGGAGCACTAGCGGGCAAATGTCGGGTTAGTGCGACGTTTTAATGCCATAAAAATACGTAGAAATTGTCCTGAACTTTTTCCGGAGCATTTCGCAATTCTTTCAATTTATAATATAATATTTATAATAAAGCATAAATTGAATAATTAGATATAAATTAAAAGTAAATTATAATAATTTTCTTCGTGTTGAGTTAATAATGACATTGATAAAACAAGTAAAAAAGGTATTAAAAATCAATAATTGAAACAAAAAATTAATAACGTCTTTGAAATGGTTTTTAAAAATTTAATTTTAAAAAAGAAAATAAGAAAAAAAAAAAATTAAAGATATAACTGATAATAATTTTCTTCGATGTCTTTTCCGACAATATTCTTGAATTTTACATAGAAATGAACCAAGAGCGTTCTAATGCAAAGATGAATTTATTTTGCGAAACTGTCTCATGAAGTATTCAATACTGCGAAAATGTTAACAATAAATTTTTATTCTTCAATTCAGAGTTTGATCGGAAGTAACCCTGTGTTACTCACTCACACGAAACATAACTGGTTAGCACAAACATAGGTGATTCAATGATATTGAAGAAATGTAGTTTGAATAAGATACCATGCTCTGTCACATAAAGAATTGTATTCCTTGTCAAAAAAATATATTTTTACTAACAAAGTCAACATGAATGTAATGTAAATGTTGCCCTTTCAATCTATAATTCCAATTGTTTGCGTTTCTCTTTATATTTATTGCCTTTACTTTTTTAGCATGTCATCCGTTACTATCACTTTTATACCACCATCACCATCACCACCATCACCATCACCACCATCAACATCACCACCATCACCATCACCATCACCACCATCACCATCACCATCACCACCATCACCATCACCATCACCACCATCCGCCCTCAACAATAACATATCTCCTGTCCTACAGTACAACGAGGTATACCGCCCCGACTACCATTTCCTCTACATCATCGTATCTCATACCAATTCTACTACAGTAGGCCCGCGGCCTTCAGAAGTAATTTCGACGCAATATCGGATACCAAAATCAGAGTTCCATTTCTTATAATCTAATATAAATGAACATATTACAGAACACAATAATAGAAATAATAAGATATACGTCACAGAGAACACGTATACATTACAGAGACTAGTAATACTTCAGGAGAAATGACAAACGACACACCATTTTTGACGACAAAATCCGTTAATAACTTAATTCCGCGAAATCCCAAAACCATTCAACATTTCTCTCATCGGCTCGGTACTTGTGCATCTACAACTTGATGCACCAGCATCCACCTTCATGACTAATATTTTAGCGCATGCGCACAACTCGAATTCTCGTGCCATGTCATACGACTTTCTCATTCAAAAATTTACATGACAGATCCCAAGTCGATCCAGATATAGGCGTGTAGGCGAGCTTCTTAAGAAAACTCAAAGCTGATATTTGCAGTTGTTATGTATTAGTCAGAGTTTTATCAGTAATTAAAAAAAGTGATATTTGATAAAATACTGATATTAGAAACATAATAACTTTCTCGTGTACCTACCTATGAAAGTGTCTTCAAGAGAATGTTACTAACATCTAGGGCATGCATGGATAATTTTCTTCCAATGAACGTTAATTGGGAAAGTATGTATAACGCAATTACACTAATTACACATGCAGTATTTCCCCTGAATTTAGGCAACCGTACATGCACAATACTACGTCATACGTGACCTGCCGTAACTTCACGTACAAGGAGAAGCCCAAAATCAGGAGCTTATTACACCTTACAAAATACATGTAACTCAGTTATATATAATTTCCCACTGTATGTTCATAGGCAAAACATGATCATTTTCGATCCCCTCTCCATGTTCTAAAAGTTTCTAACAATTATTATGAGACATTTTATGTAAGGCGTATTATACGTAGAATAGAGAAAGTTATGTAATTAATCGGAAAATCGATATCAAGATTTCCATAAGAAATTTTGGAATTATTAATGTTAATATTACGTTGTTAAAAAGAAACAGTATCCAGCTGATGTCAAATAGTATTTTCATTAATCTATGTGAATGATATTTATTTATATGACATAAAAGAGATTACAGTTCATGAACTTGTATCTGCTGTAAGTATACAAGTTATAACTTACGAACTACCACTTGCTAGTTATAGTCATGAAAATCTAGGTAAACATTTGATTATCCTTGTGTTGATATAATTCTTTTTCTTTCTTTCCACATCCTCTATTTTCATCACGTCCATCGTAACTACCCCTTCCAACACATTCCCGATTTCCAAAACTTTTGCCACCTTTTAATCTCGGCCACTCGCTATCTAGGTAGAATTCAAAACCTGCATGGAGGAGAAATTTAGCGGCCGGTTTCTATGATCGGTATTTTCCGGGGTTTCCCCGGTAAACACCACACGAATGCCGCAGCAGTCCTAACAAGTGGCCACGGATAGCACACAATTCTTCCATGCTGTTCCTTGTTCTGTCCTTATCCTTTTCTCACAACCCCCCCGAACATACCCACTTACGAATGTTTTACATGACCGCACACGTCAAAAGCATAGAGTTCATCTCGAGTGGAATGGTGTCTCACTGGGAGAGGTAATTGAACAGTGAAATTCCGCTAGCGGACATTAAATCGACGCGGAACACCACCATCTTCGGGAATACTTGTCCTTCACTTACGGAGCACATGGCCACAGTAGTTGGCGTGCCCCGGAAAACAAGAAATAATCAATCGACATATAGCATGCACTGCACTAACGAGTTTTCTGACCATAGTAGTTGGTAATCAATGTCTCTTTTTTTTCCCAATCTTCACTTTTACCAAAATAATCAGCATTACTACTGTGGACACAATCACACCATCCCACCTTCAACCCCGAACCCCCACTACTCCTGTACGGTTGCTCCGCCACCTAAAAGACAGTATATCTCTACATTCCTGATATTCGACACGCTTCTCCCCCCCCCAGTCCCCACAATACTGTAATCTATACTAATAAAAGTGAATTCAAAGACGTGTAATCAACATCGTAGCGTATGAATAGATATGAATTTTTTATAGGCTGTTTTTCAGAATTGTCGCTGTGTCCTTGCAAAGTTGGGTAACGATTAACACAACCCAAATGTGGAAAATAAATAATTTAAATAATATGTTGTTTTTGTTATTTAAGATTGCATCAACATCTAGGTCCATAGTGACAATGAATGTTATGGTAACTATGAAGATGGATCGATATGGTGATAAGGGGTGAAAGGACAAACACAAATACAACCATGCCCGAGGCTGGACTAGAACCCGCGATCCTTCGGTCCGAGATCACTACGACACTACTGCCTTAGCGATCTCGGCCACCGGGCCGGCAATAATGTTTATAGATGCACCGCGACCATTTTTCGCCTCTCACTTAGAGCACATGGTTGCTAATATATTCTGTCAGAGACCAGTAGTGCTGCTGCAAACTGGTACCTAAGTTATTCGCTAGATGGCAGTAGCGGTGCATAAGATAAAAATTATCTAACAGCAATGTGTTGGAGAACAAAATGAATGAAAATTATAGTATTTTATAAAAATTTGAACCAATTACGTTAAAAATAATAATCTTAAACACCGTGGTTTATATAAAATTGACCTTTCCCTCATTCACAAGGATTGAATATGAAGAAAGCCAGGGCAACGCCGACTATTTTGCTAGTACCTTATACCACAGCCCCCCACACGGCCAACCCCGTCCCCCACCCGTCCCAATCCATGTCGGAGATCTAGGAACTTCCCGGTTCCTTTCTCAGGGTCGTCCTAAGGGAAGGACCGTCACCGAACACAGTCTATCTCTACATTCCTGACATCCGACTTCTTCTCCCCCCTACCCCCCACAATACCGCTCCACCTCATACCACAGCACCCTACCCCGTCCAACCCCGTCTCCCACCCGTCCCACCCCATATCGCAGACCTAGGAACCCCCCGCGTTCCTGTCTCAGAGCAGTCCTAAAGGAAGGCAACGATTGGAAACGAGCCGCGATAAAAGAGACAAAACGCGGAAAGGAGGTTTTTATTTGACGGAAATGGGGGACGACGGCGCCTAAGGACGTTCGCCTCCTGTGAGACACGTGTCGGTTATTGGCGTTACCATTAGGGACGGGGAGCGGAGGGAAGGGAAGGGACGGCGGCGACCGACGCAAAGGGAGGAGGAGACGAGGGGGAGGAGCACACACTGCTACGAAAGGGGCGGAATGGTGAGCACATCAATGGATGGGGATGAGGAAAACCAGTTAATCTCCTCACTAATGTGGAAGAAAAAACGCCGCCGCTTAAAGTAGCATTAATAGTAGGTTCATATAGGGCGCAAGAAAGAACTAAACAACTCGATGTAATTTTCTGACTATTATTTATGTACATTTTACTGAATAAAATTCATAATAAATGTTAAAATTAATAACTGTATTTAGTTCTATTGTAAAAGGTAATACTACTTCACTCTTGTAAAAATTATTATTGTTAATTTTTCTACTCTTACGAAATTATGACTAGACATTTCTCTAATAGATAGTTTTTGAAAGTGTTTCACAGTTTTCAAAGCATCTGAAAATTATAAAATATAAATGAATTGTAGCATAACACATCATAATATATCGGACTGTCATTTTACGTTCTTATCGACGAGGTTACATACGATCCTAATAATTAGAACAGCAAGTGCCTCCGGCGAGGTTTTTCATATTAACTCCCTTTTTTTCACTATAACTGATCACAAAAAAATATATTTTAAATGTAGTGCAGTTGCTTGTCTGATCCATGAAAGTCACGAAAAAGTATCGAAATAATTATATTTCAAAATTTGTTTCATAAGAAAATTAGATTCGTCACTGTGATGAATCCTAATGTAACCATTCATGTTATGCCGGAAAGACTATACAGATTCATTTCACGTCAGTAAGCAACAGAAAAATCCCAAAGACGAGAGCTTTTCTAGAATTATTTCAAAATATTATTGAAAGATCCCGCTAAAATAGTGCCAATAGATTTCCTCGAACAGAGATTTTTCATTAAAATGGATGTTCTAGAAAGATACGAAAAAATTCCTTCCTCAGTTGATCTACCCGCATCAAATCATGCTCATACAGATTGATGGACCAGAAGAGATGTAACCATTTGCTAAGAGCTGGGGGACACACGCACGTTATGTCATTATTGCATGTCAGAAGCCTAGATTCAATAGATATATTTTTTGAGACAGTAACCCACATTGTTTTCATTGTCGCCAACGTTTAAACTTTTTTGTCTTTAATGGGAATACAATGCAGTCTTCAAATTCAATTCGTTCTTAATGTAGTGAGATAAAGAGGACATTTTTTGACGTGAAATTTATCGGTGGTAACTATGCTGCGCGGTTCGGATCGGCCCACTGTGTGTCCGTAGGAATGAGGGCGCGCGCGAGGCGACAAGGGAGAATCCAGCGGTGCGGGGAAACTGGCTCTTCCGATTGCAGTAAGATAAGAGGCGTCACCCGTCTCTGTCTTCCGGAGCCCAGAGGACGGAAACTGAAATATCGCAGGACACGCTGCGCACCTGACGCATGAGCGGTGTGACCAGTGTGGGACCGCGAGCGGTAGCTCACGGCATCAACTGATATCACTGCAGCGCCTCTGACCGGGAGGTCCTAGGTTTGAGTTCCGTAGGAGTTTTGACACTGGCTTTTCAGCTAGGTCGAATTCAGTTCCTGTCTGGAGAAGAAAACTAGCGACTGGCTGCTCTGATCGGTAGTGTTCCGTGGTTTCTCCGATCAACACCAGGTGAATGCCGGAGCAGTACCCTACCAAACGGGCCACGGACCGCGCGCGATCTGTCCTTCCTCTTCCTTGTCCTATCCTCTCCCCTTACACACACACACACACACACACACACTAACATGCACTACACTACCACATATTCGGGGAGATCGGTCGGGAGCTTAGAGCTTGTCCCGGCTGGGGCGGTGCCTCGCTGGTGGGAGAGTTCTGGTTAGGGGGAAATCCCGCTAGCCCACGGTAGGTCGGCGCCGGATCTCGCCATCCAGCTGGGTAAGATCACCGCCATCTCCCGAGAGAAAAAAGCATGCACTACACTCACGGAACTAATGACCGAAGTAGTTGACGCGCCGCAAAACACGAAAAACACTATCAATCAAATCAACCAACCAGTGTGGGCAGTGTGACCGATTTGAGTGGTGTGACCAGTGTGAGCGGTGTAACGGGCGTGGGCGGCGTGGACAGTGGTTTGGTAGGTGTAAGTCGGTGGATGCGCAGATATAGAACGATTTTCCTAAGGATGAGTCAAAGTGACAGCTAGTGCTGGCAACATAACTGCAGGTTCTGTGCTCGTTGTGCTCTTGATCCCATTAGACTCCCTTCCCGAATTCGTTCGTTTCCAGTTGGCTAACTTGTAAATGGCTACGACGCTTTCTTTTGTGATGTCCTCGTCCGAGAAAAATATAGTGCGCCACAAGCAATAATTGAAATTAGGAAGAGCAGTGTTATCTGCTCTTCTGTAATAATTATTTTTCTATAAATATTACATTAAATTTACTTTTAGTGTGATAAATATTATGTTCATTTTAAAACCGAGACTTGAATGAGAGATGCGTATCGGTGCACGTGCTTCCGGCTTAAAATCATTTTTCTTTTTTTTACATTCGTGGCAGTTTTCTTTTACTGATTGTGAAAGCTTGTTAAGTGATTTTCCACATACGTATTTACATTTAAATATTTCCCGGACTCACGTACGTGCAGATACATACGCGAAACTTTGCATAGGGATGTTTTCACAGGTGCCATTAACACTTTACGGAGGGTGTGACTGAACAGTTAGTTGTCGCGGCTGAGGGATACTTCTCTGAATTACATGTGATGTTCACTTGTTTTCGCGAACTGTCACTTTGGCTTATCCTTAGGAAATTCCTTCTATAGCGTGGTCGGAGTGGGCGTTTTGGGTATTGTAAGCAGGCGAGCGGGCAGGCAAGTCGGTGGCGTGGGTGTAGTGGATGGTATGGGCGGCGCGGACGGTGTACTTGGGCGGGCAGTGAGGGCGGATGGGCGGGCGAGAGAGGTTTTATGGGTTTTGGCTACGACCTAACAGCCTTTACGAAGGTTCTTCCTATTCCATAACAATGAGGGCGGTCTCTGCGGTTTCAATTATTTGAAACCTCCGTCTCGTTTTCCAATTTAATTATGTTCACATAGACATCTTATTTCAATTGAAGAAAGGTGTTACTGCAATTCTTTGTAATGACCATCTTTGCATCAAGTTAAGAAAATGGTGAAGTGAAATATATTTAGCCCATGATGTACTATAAAGATGTGTAAACAGGCTTGGAGAAGCCTAAATGCAGCTACATCGAACAATTCTTTTACAAATTTGGCTACCTTGAACAGAAGTATTACTAAGAAAGAATGCTGTGCGAGCATTTTTAACAGTTAAGAAGTACTAGAAACTAGTGTATATTGGCGTACAAAATGGCATTGTTTTTCGCACTTAAGGGAGATTCACTACCCTGGAACTCCGGATGTGTATTAGTGTAATGATTGATCTAAAATGGTCTCTACGGAAAACTCAGGATCATCCACTAAGAACATTATCAAATTAAAAATAAGTTTCTTTCTACTATTGTAATATTCATTAAATATTTTAGCAAAATTGCTATGTGAATATTAACATATATAAACAGACTGAACAAATCAACGATAGTTTATTTATTAACATTTAATAATTTCTTCTACACTCACTTGTATCCTTCAGATCTCCCAGAAACAGTTATTAGCGCGAATATTACCTCAACGGATCTCACCGAACAACCGTCGCTTGCCAACCGTCCTAGCAACTCGATCAATGGCCGCTGTTTCAAGTGTTTAATCGTAAATCCATTCGAGAAAATCCAAATTATCTCAGACGTCAAATCCGTGCCGCAGAACTAATCGTCACGCACGATCTCAAGCCCAAATCCGTCTGTTTAATATATGCTCCGATTTAACTACAGTGTTTTCTGACTTTTGATCAACTGGACACTGTTATTCAATCGAGGGATTCGTTACGATTTAATTTCTGGCATTGAAATTCTCTATTGGGTAACCTCATTCCAGCCGATCGAACGACAGTCACTATAATTAAGTTGGAGAATAGGCCAGCAGATGCGTAAATCAGTCGGAGAAAAACCTCCTGCAGTGCAGAACACATTCCGTTCCTTTTCCGTCTCTGCGACAGTTAGATGCGTATATCAGTCGGACAAATCTAACTCCCCGTAGTTTAGGGTGTATTAGTCGCGCCCCATTAAAGTCGCAAATTGCACTTCTAAATTAACAATCGTGTTAAAAGTGTTCGACGCAAACCACGCGCTTGATTTCGCAACAGACTGTACGCAAGCCACCTGTTGTAAGTTTCGTGTGTCCATGCAGTTCACGAAATCTGTCACTCTGCATCACAACGGGATCAATCAATCAATCTATTCACTTCTCTGCAAGAAATTCCATATCAGTAAAGCGCACCAATCAAGTCGTAACTTCAATCGGTGGCCAACAGCCAAAATTCTAAACCTTCGATGATGAACGCAATTTCTAATTGTACTTGGATTAGTAAATGGAAGAAACTTTTACCAGTTGAGGCAGACAATCATCTCTCTGTGTTTCAAAAAATTACTTACTCAACGGCCAGATTATATTTAAAAGAGATGTCTATAACTAAAACACTCGACGTAATAACCATGTTTATGAAGGGTCAGTATTCATAGTTCACTACAAAAAGTCACATACAATACATGTTCATTATTTACAAGTCATTGCCAGATGGCATTATTCGACTCACGAGTTTAAGTGCCAAGTAATATCTTTTCTGTTGCTTAACTGTTTCTACACAATTACAGACCTGAGCATCAAAAAGGAAAGTAGTATTCGTTTCAACAATTACATCTAATGCATTAGTTACCATTTAGAATGTATAATTCTAAAAAGACTAAATATGCGTATTGTACCTCAACGTTTGGGTTAATGACGCTCCATTTAAATCAGGTTTTTGTCCAGTTTCTCTGATCCTTTGTGCAAGTGCTGCGATGGTCCCTTGTTTTTCTTCTGGACACAATGTAGCTTCACTACCAGTGCATGTCATCTTGGGCTCATTCAGCAATGTAGATATTCAAATAATCGTTTTCCATTTTATCGCGCCAGTAAGTCTATTCCATCACATAAAACATTAAGGATAATAACCTAAATCTGCCGCTGATTTGTCTTTGCAAATATTATATAGGAGCAAATATTCCCATGCCAAATCTTGCCAAAAACGCTCGTTACTACTTGTTTTCATAATTCAACAAACTCAAGAAAGAGCTGTAGCGCCTGTGACCGGGAGGTCCTAGGTTCGAGTCCTGACGGCGGCAGGATTTTCGACACTAGCTTTTCTGTCGCTGCCTGGAGGAGAATTCTAGCGGCCGGCTGCTCTGATCGGTAGTTTTCCGTGGTTTCTCCAATCAACACCATGCGAGTGCCGGAGCAGCACCCTACCAAACGGGCCACGGACCGCGCGCGATCTTTGCTTCCTCTTCCTTGTCCTATCATCTCCCCCTTACACACACACTTACACTAACATGCACCACACTACCACATTCCGGGAGACCGGTCGGGAGCTTAGAACTTGTCCCGGCTGGGGCGGTGCCCCGCTGGTACGAGAGTCCTGGTTAGGGGGAAACCCCAGTAGCCGACGGTAGGATGGCGCCGGATCTCGTCATCCAGCGGGGGAAGATCACCGCCATCTCGCGAGAAAAAAACATGCACTACACTAACGGTACTAATGACCAAAGCAGTTGACGCGCCGGGAAACACGAAAACAAACAACAAGCAAACAACAAACAATCAAGAAACAGTGCACATATTGCATTTCTTTCTCATAGTGCGTCACACAGTTTTTAACTGTTTTCGACGTTAAATAAATATTTTAATAATTGAATTAATCAATTCAGTGGCAGTTTCAATGCATTCAGTTTAAAGTATTTAAAATTACGGCTAAGAACTTACTTAAAGAACTTAATCTAAACAAAAGATAATCACCGATGAGATTAATTGCTTTTCAAAGTTTATTGCATGTTTTGTCTCTCAAATAAAATTGTCGAATGTAGATCAATTATCTTTCACCCACACTTCCGAGTGGAAGGGTCCGAGTGGAAGGGTTCTGAGGAAACCTTAGACTCGCTTACGCAAATATTCTTCTACGTATGTTTGAATGTCGAGGGCGCATTTCAAACCAGATGTCTATCCACATAGTAATTCAATAGAGTCAACCAGAGCATATATTGCATAAGATGCGATAGGGGCGGTGTCGTGAGCAGCAGAGGAGGGGATGATTGATTGATTGTTAATGATTCTGAGCGCGTCAACTACTAGAGTCTTTTGTTCCGTAAGTGTAGTGCATTTTTCTGGGGAGGTAATCCGACCTAGCTGAAAAACTAGTGTGGAAAATCCTGCCGCCGTGGGGAATGTAACCAAGGACCTCCCGGTCAGAGGCGCTGCAGTGACATCAGTTGATGCTCTGAGCCCTCTCTCCCGGTGGAGGGGATAAGGTGCAGGCGGAGACGGAGGCGGTGGAAGGAGGCGCAGTGGAGAGCCTCGCCCCCTCGCCTGTCAATGCCTCCTCGCGCCCTCGTTCGCACTTTTCCGCCGCATTGAGCGCCGGCGCCCCCGCCTCCCGCGTGGATTCGCTGCCTGGGAAAAGCCCCGTGTGGGGGACTCGTGTTCCTCGGTTTCCAAGTTTGCCTGCGCTTTCGCTCCACTTGCCTCCGCCATGAGGAAACGTCTATTCGCAATATCGGTCTGCCTGCCAGACAGTCTACAGGGATGGTTCCATCGATCAGTTGTTTTATTACTCCGGCTAGAGAGCATATTTGACTGAGCGTATATGTACATCTCAAGCTATCTTCATGGACTTGCCTAACAGATGCATGTGCACTATTTTGATTATGGTTATGTCCCATCATTTCCATTACAATAATTACTAGCTGAACCGTGCAAAAATTTCGCACATTTAAGCACGTGAAAGAAGTCGGAAATACTCTTAATTTGTAGCTCTACATTCTATTCTTGATCAATAATTTACAATTTTGAAAGAAGTATTTTTAGCGCATAAAATGAAGTTAAATAATAACTAAACTTTTGTATTATTGTAGTACATTATTTTGAATTAACATTAGTGGCGCACCAAATGAGGGATCATTAGGGTTCTTGCCCCTACCACAAGGCTGAGAAATTCAAAGGAAACCGGGGACCGTGAATCTTATGACACAGACCGTCAATAGAGCAAAGGCCTTCAGAAGTCATATCCACTGTGTCCAGTCTTTTTGTGTAATGTTATGTTATGTGAAAAAATGACAATATTATTACGAAAGTTTGTGAAAACTAATACGAGAGGCAGGAAAATCTCTCCGCACCGAGTCAAATCAGGTGGTCCCATTACAAATTGCATGCATGTTCGTAGCAACCAGATCTCTGGGAAACAAGTGAATGAGACAACACTCCCAGCATCCTTTATTATTATGGTGAGGACACAATTTACTTTTTCATTTGTTACGAACTGTGGTTCATGCTACCAATAAAATTCTCTTGCTATCACGGTCACTGATTTCACTATAGGGATTCGTTTCTGGCGTACCGAAATTTCCGTGCTAAATTAATTACTACAAATATAATTATTGTTTTTAATAATACACTTTCATGTTCACAAATACAAACGAATCATTGCACGTTAATTAGCAGGTAATTAAGGAAAATTTGTCCTTCACATTCCAGATTTTTTAATATTTTTTCTTTGAGTGTAAAGGAAAATGTAAAACACTTGTTATTTATTCGCTCTGTGATGTTTTTTCCGAGAAGGTATTAAATGCAAAGTTTTGAAAAATTGTCGCATCGTTAACCGTTTGTAATTCATGTTGCAACTGTGATAAAAATTAATATTTTGCGACAATAAAGAACAAAATGTGCGGTTTCGTTTGATGTACGTATTAAATTCTTTAAGTTTTAAGGAAGCACTTGTGACTTACTGTATTTTTATCTTTATTTCTTGCTTAAACTTAATCCACTTCCTTAACAATTAAAAATAACTACCATTGTATTCACTGAAGTATTTTACATGCGTCTGGTAAGTTTTAAAATGGGACGTTGATAGAATTCTGAGAAATTAAATGCAATAGAAATTTATATTTGCTGTTCTGCTGCAACATCTGCCAGAGCGTCACCCGGTAAGTGCGTGCCATTCAACAATAGACGATTTCCATCGTTGTGCAGTTACCGAGAAATGGATTTCCTTCATATTTCACAATGTGCCCGGCATGTCTTTATGACCTTCAGTTGTTGTATAATCTTGATGCCCCCCGAATTTCTTGATGGTATATCCGGGGGTTTTTCCACACGAAATACTTTCTCTCAAAGAATCTTTTCCATCTGATTCATTTTGATTTTCTGAAGTTTCTCCTGGAGATATCGCTTCCGTTTTAGTTTTCTTTTGATAATCCTCATTTCTCCGAGAAATATCAAATACAAGTTTTGTCTTAAACGTCTATTATTTACCTACCACTATCTGGAGTAACAGAAAATGTTCTTATACCTTTAATTATCAGTTAATGCAGTAGGTTGATCATACTCCACCGGGACCAGCTGTGCACGTTTATTTATCACTGACACTGTCCGATATATTTGTGTCATTCATAAGTTTTAACGATGCTCACTTTTTTGTAAAAACGTTCGTTGACTCGTCACGAGAAGGAATTATGGAAACAATTTTTCCATACAAATTACATTTAGTTCTTTTTACGGTAAACGGCTAATTTCCCACTTTTCAAGAATGCTGGCTGTTACAAAACAACATAAACATACACTTCTTTGGTATTTTTTAATATTAAGATAGTGGAACAAGCAATTGTATTGATATTTTTGTAAGATTATCCATGGTCAGTAACTTTACTGGACAACATTGCTATTATTTTTATACTTTTGTTTTCACAACTTACTCCGTATATCTGAGATAGAAACCTGCGACCTATTTCAAGGAGCCACCTAACGATATCAGTTGTTTGCAAGTGAATCCAAGAGTAGAATTTCGTCAGAACCTTTCCATTGGCGACTGTGTGCTTGGTTCTGCATTTCATAACATGACACAAGTCTCACGCTAGCTTTGCGTTTGGACGTTGTGTCATCGAAGCCCTGTGAGGCGAGCGGGCACGTGAGAGCGGACGGCCTACGTGATCCGGTCAACAACTTTTTTAATGGTGCTTATTTATGTCTCATTTTGAAAGTTGGCAGATATTTACAATATTACAGCAACATATGAGAGTATTTTCAAAATTAATTTACGTGTAGAGCTGATGTGAAAATTTGTATATTCTAAATTAAAGTATATACTCAATACTTAAATAACATGTTACTTTAATATGTTATTTAAGAATATACCACAAAAACCAACGTTTCTGCGTTATGCGCAGTGGTATTCAGCGATAGCGTGTTATGGGTTGTATCTGCATGCTCTATATATGAATTTATTTATTTAATTTAATTGTTTCAACAAATTATTTTTAAAATTTTAGTTTTCGAGACTCCTCCGCATAAACTTTGACTTTTTCAAATCTCACTCTCCTCTGTGCGCGCAATATGCTTAAAAAGGAATATAAAGTTAATTACTGTGTAGATATTATTTAGTAATGATGGGGTTAGTTATTAAAAACACAGTAAATTCTTCGGCAATGTCAACTGCTTCCATTCATTCTGCATAATCACGTTGTTTTATATTTTGAATTTCATTAGAAAAAGGCTTATTTCATCGAAAAATTCTTTCTATATAACGTGTATCATGTTCACATCCCCCTCCATCTTCATTCTCCTTTTCCTCCGCCCTCGCTACATCTGCAACTCCATTTTAACTACCACTGCGACTGTCTCCTCCACCATTTTGCCACGCCCGCGACTCTGTCGGCACCTTCACCTATACCATCAAGACTACCGCCCTGTCTCATCACCTGATCTTTTTCCTCCTCCGTATAACGTGCTGGCGTAGCCTCTACATCCGATCCCCGCCTTCGACTCCTGCCTTTGGCCCCACCTCTGCCTCCCCCCCCCCCCCCGCAACAATTCCCATCCCCACCCCCAACCCCACCTCCACCCCCAACCCCACCTCCTCCCCCAACCCCACCTCCACCCCCAACCCCACCTCCATCCTCAACCCCACCCCACCCCCACCCGCACCCCCAACCCATTCGCAGGCTGCGACTCGTCTTGACATAATGTTCATAAAGGCCCATTCACAATGCAAACATAAGCATAAGCATGGCGTTAACATAAAAGTTAGGACTACGTGTACAAGTAGACTCATTCACAATGCGTTCGCATAAGCATAACACGTAAGACGTTAACTTAAGAGCTTGCAAGATTCAAGCTTCTGTGCTTATGCTTATGTCAGACATAAGGAATGAGCCAATCACAGTTCGATAACTCAAAATCGAGTATCGAAGTCGATAGGCGAACTATTCGTGTGCTGCGTGGTTGTGTTTGTCGTATTTGTTTTGATATCTCGAAATCGATTCTCATATCCAACCAATAGTAAACTAGAATGCCTCATAGCCAATAGAAACTCTTATTTTGCCTATGTTTATGTTCGACATTGTGAATACGCCAATTTTTTAATATGTGTTATGCTTATGTTTGTGATTACATTGTGAATGAGACTTAACTTTCGCCAAGGCCGAAGTTTACCGCCTCCGCGACTTCGTATGAGTCAGTTGAGTGGCAACGCGGAACGTTGTCTGTGAGAAACTAAACAAATCCTCGCAAGCCGATTGCTTCAGAGCAGGTCACATGACGGACCACAGCACGTGGCGAGAGAACTGTCGCTTATACGCTGCCCGAACTGTAGCAGCGCCATGCACATGGCTTCTTAAGGACGCCGAAAGAAAGTCAACAGAACAGAAAGCGACTGAAAAATGAGGAATTAACTAATGGTCTGCAGCATAAATTTTTGCTGCTGAACAAATCTACGCCAAATGGTTTCCCGAGAATTAGCACACACGCTGCTCAAGTGCAACAAATAAAAAAATTTCGTATATAACTGCAAAAGATAAAATATTTTAATGAAAACAAACTTCACGAATATTGAAATAACAGTGCAGTATGTGCTGTATACGCGTAGTACATCAGTTCTTTCAAGTTCATAGCAAGAATGTCAAAAAATGTTGCAGTTTCCGAAAGCAACACGTGAATAGCAAATATTTATGGCGGGCGACATCTTTTTTGGACCTTTGTTGGCACTGTGACGTAAGTGGTGACACACTGAGTGCGAGAATTTATTCGAGAGGCAAGTTTTAGAAATATGTGGAATAACACAGTCAAATATTTGCTTTGTTTAGTCAAAATCGAAACCATTTAATTTTTTTTTTTCGATTCCCAGGGTATTTATGAAACCATAGAAATCTCTCATATTGCTGGACTCTGTGTCTTTCTTTCAAATTCTGCATGCACCGAAGATTAATTATATAGATGACTATATTGGGATTCAGCTATTACAATGGACAACAGTTTCACATAATGGAATAGAATGTACCTGGAAGAACATGAAAAAAACAACTGAACGTGAAACTACTGGTGCTACAATAACACATACGTTGTCGTATAATTCGAAAAGGTCATTTTTTTTAAAAATTATTATGATTTTACAAAAAAGTATGCGACATCTATTCATAATTTATTTTGAAAAACAATGTATGTGATGTATCCATCGAACTAAACTTAAAAACATGATTCATTAAGAAATATTTCTTCAATAATATAGTTGTAGGAGCTGATAAAACATCTAAGCTTTTGCAATTAAAAAAATAGAGTTTCAAAGATAATACGTCCTACGCTTGTACTTGTTCTTTTCGAGCAAAACAAATTAAAGAAAAACATTTGTCGGTAAAAAAATAGAAAATGTTGCAATGCTTTCTGTAAAGTAAACACAAAAACAAACTACAGAATAAAGATTAAATGCTAAATTAAAAGCTGTCAGAACGCCCTTTACATATTTCGTGTTGCTTTCGATAATATTCATCAGCTGGTATTGACACTAGATTATAAGAAGAAATGGAATACGCAGAATTCCTACCAAGAGCGAGTGCAGTCGCCAGTATTTTTAAACTTGATTTAACACTTGATTGAAAGTTTATAAAAATGACAAACAATAACAATTACAACAATTTTAAGTTAATCTAATCAGATATCAATATCTTTAGAGATAAGGATTCATATCCTGACAAACAAATTGTGGGGGATGCTTTCTACGCTTACCTGTCGAAGTTGGTTGCTACTGCAAAAGTCTGTTAAAGTAATTAACTAATTAGTTAATAGCAATACTGTTTCTGCGAATTTTCTTGTGACGATACTTATTATCTCACTGAAGTGATATCTGCAACCACGTAGCTTGATTAGTAGTGGGTGAAGATGAGAAAACTCAATGTTCTCGTCCAACATGGTTGCACGGGTCTTTCACTTTTGTCTACTCTTTCGCGGGCCACAATAAATAGCACCGCGGGCCGCACGCAGTCCGCTAGCCGCCAGTTGGACATCCCTGGTATAGAATATACCAGTTTGGTCACTCTGCGACCCTGTTCAGAAACATCATTGCCATCAATAGCTCTGATCCATTCACCACAAATGACAATGCAATCGTCTCGTTGGCCCTGCACTAAGAGGCATTTAATACTGTGTTGGGTAACAGGAGCCATGTTCAGACCATTAGTCAGTTTTGTGACGTGTACTATAGCTAATCGCTACAGTTGCTGCGAGGCGATCTGTATCGATTGGGGAGGGTTAGCATGCATCAACGTTGCTTCTTCAATTTTGGGTACAGTTCGGACTATTCTGACCAACTATTCGCAAATATTTATTCAAACTGCCAATTGCATCCGTACAACATCACTTCAACTCATCACAATACGCCATGACTTCACGTCGGAAATTCCTAGTATTTTATTCATTTGAATTGTTTGGTGAGCCTAATTTAGAGAAGAACAATGTTCGCTTGTGGCGATAATTGCAACAATCTTGTCATTCATCAAGGAGGTCTTAAGATTCGATTCCCGACGGTGTCAGATTTTCGAAACTAGTAGCAATAGCTAGGTCGAATTGTTTGGAGATGTCTGTTGGTTGACTGCATTGTTCGGTTGTTTTCTGTGGTTTAATTGATCAATACCTAATGATTGCCGCGGTAGTTCTTCAATAATAATTCGGCCCACGGGCCGCGCGCGATGTTTTATTCTTCATATTTGTCCCTCTTCCCTCACACACACACACACACCCTCTTCCCCCTCACACACACACACACACACACACACACACACACACACACACACACACACAATGTCATGAGACCGGTGGGGAACTTAGAGCTTGACTAAGTGAGAACGGTTCCTCCCGTGGGAGATTCTTGGAGGTGGAAATTCTCGCAAGCCGATATATGTATTCACGCCAATTCAGCGGAGAAGAAAATACGCCATGGAACATGCACTACATATACTGTAATATAACGTGCATTTACGGGTCTAATGACGTTAAGAGTTGACGCACCCAAAACGAAATAATATTCAATCAATCGAGTTCCATCGTTCTCATTAAACTGTCAACCACGAGATTGCTTCTTAGTGTAAACTCGAGCAATTCCAACATTCTTGAATATCAAAGGAACTGGCAATGAATTACACCATTTCATAACCGATGCCTTGCAGTGAACGCTAGTGACGCCACACGCCAAATGCACGAAAAGTCAGAAGTGTGAATTTGTTGACAAAACCATCCTCACAGCTGAATATGTCTTCAACGATGTTTCGACGCCTGAATAAGTGAACTTGCCCTGTCGGCAGTTTCCGTAAGATTCCGCCAGCCGCCGAGAGGCCTACCGGAGGCCAGGTCTCCTTTAAAGGGAACGGACCTCCCCACGCCCTGGTTTTTGCGAGGGCTCCGGAGCGCCCGGCAACGATAAAGGTGAAACTGGAACAACGTGTTTGACAGCATGACGTCTCGGCTGTTCCTTGTAAATCAAGGAGGTAATTCACGCAGATAAATCCAACGTTACGGCGTTACGTAGACCGTGACAAATAGGCAAAAGGAATGCTACAAAGGGATTTACGTTGATACTATACAATAAATTAACTATTGTTTCTTTGCATCTCTTCCAAAATTATGGAGTTATGAACTTCTTTTTTATTGTTAGCTACTGTATCTTTAAGAGGTTAGAGTTTTTTTTCCGATGGATGGCAAAGTGAACTTGAATTAACGAATTTCGTTCTTTGCCATGCATGTTTTCACTTAAATTTACTAGACTAATACAATATTGAATGTATAAAAATCTTGTGTGGCCGAATCGCCATCTGCCACTAAAAAGTTATATTTGATAAGCGATTGAGTTTCAATTTGTACTACGCTCTCGTATAAAGACTGATCGCCGATTGTTTTATTCAACTATTTTCTGATCTAAAGAAAGCAATCATGCTCCTTGTGATATGATAGTAAGAGTCATAAGGTAGTTTACAATGCAAAAATTGGCAGAGAGTACCCCATGAGTTGAATACATCTTGTCTTTTGTAACTGCCCCAAAAGGTGGGATTGATCACACTGCCAATCATTAGAGGTCTATAGGAACTTAACCCAAACCTTGGGTAATTGAGTTTTTTTGGAGCATTTATTAATAAAAAATCCTTTTCCTTGTTTTGTAAATTGAGAATAAAGTTCACTACGACTGGTACAAAATCTCTATAGGAAACTCTCTTTGCAACTGATTCCTTCTGATTCATTTGACTACTGCACACATTTTAAATTTCAAATGAATTTTGAAAACAAATATAAATAGAAACCTTCTATTTTACAAATGATAAGTACGAATTGACGTAATTTTAACTGGATATATTTTACCTAATTTAACAGTACACCAGACAAAAACAAATAATTTGATTAAAAAGTGCCCAATCCACATCGCTGGTAGACTTTAGACTGAAAAATTACTGAAAATTAATTTGATAATAATATTTTCCGTCATAGACTTCGGATCAGTACCATAACAACGGCTACGGATCGCGACCTTTCGTTCCTCACTTTTGTCATATCCTCTCCCTTTAAACAAACACACACACACACACACACACACTCATACATGCCGGGTAACTACAATACCACACATGTCTGGATATCAGAGCTTGTTCCGGCTGGAATAGTGTCTCGCTGGAGGACATACCTTGAGAAAATCCGCCGATGTGTAGGTCAAGACCGGATCCAGCAGAAACCTCCATGGCTAAAATCTTCACCATGCAAAGGGGACAATTGTCCATAAAAGTTGACCCGGACACATCAATCAATGAATCAACCGTGGATGGAAGGGTGGCAGATGAGATGCATCTTGGAGGTGGGTGAGGCGACGCGGGGGCGGCGCGGAGGGAGCGGGGGGGGCGGGGGGGGGGGGAAAGGGGGTTGGTGGGTTCTACTCGGGGGCGGCCCGGGGTAGCGCGAGGACGGTTCCGGGGCGGGGGGGAGGGGCGGGAGTGGGCGCTGCGGGGGGTGGCCGGGGGAGGCGCGGGGGGCGGCGCCTCCCACGCAATTTGAGCGACATGGCAGGGCGCGTGTAGCGCGGTGTAGCGCCTGGAGCGCGGGGTGCGCCTTGCGCCGCGGCGGCGGCAGTGGTGGTGGCGGCGGTGGCGGCGAGGGCGACGGCGATGGTGGCGACGGTGGCGGCAGCGTGCTTCCCTCCTCGCCCTCCACCCACTCCCCACCCTCTGCCCCGCACCCTCCCCCGGGCGCGGCCGCGCTGTTCGTTTCGCGAAGGCTACTTGCGCTCCCGTGGCCAAACGTTTCGCGAAAGAAAGTAAGCAACCGGTTGTTTTGTTCGAATTATTCCAGCAGCTTGTTATAGTGCAGGTTTTACAGAACAATCGCTCGTAAGACGTGACAATGAAGAATTTATTTTTATTTGAATATTTTGGTGTAATTTTAAAAAAAATACTGAAAATGAAGCAAAATAGCAGAAGAAATTAGTTACAGCACTGTACCAATATTCACGTTTGATATGAAAAGGAAGCTATATTAGTTCACACTAAGAGAAATATAGTAATACAATATAACAGAACATGTTTAGAAAGCGATCGTGAAATATATCCAATAATTTGTGTGGTAAGATTCATTAAACATGATAAAAAAGTGAATGAACAAAGAGAATTGTTAGTGGTATTAAACCTTTTCGTATACAAAATAATTGGGTATCTAAACATGTTAAAGGGCGCGTCCTCAGGAATATAATTCGAAGATTATTGCAGCGCCTCTGACCGAGAGATCCTAGGTTCGAGTCCTGACGGCGGCAGGAATTTCGACACTAGCTTTTCAGTTAGGTCGATTTCAGTCGCTGTCTGGACGAGAATGTAGTATCATATGCTGTATAAAAGACGTGTTTTAGTATTTTGTTGATTGTAAATAATGTATTCGAACCTAATGGTAGAAATATCCTCGGTAACCAAAAGTCGGCAGTCAGCGTCGGTATCCGTTCTGTTTGTCTTCGGTCTGTCAGGTTACCGAGGTTAGGTAAGTGAGTCCGGTGCCGTTGGGTGGGTGACCGCTGGGGAATCACAGTTGCTAAACTCTGAAGGGATAGAAAGAAAATATTGCCTATAACCTTGCTACTTAATAGGGTTTATTAAGCAGTGTTTAGTAATTTATGAAACGCAACTGTTCGTTTACTGATTTTCACTGCAATATATTTAGTAAATATTACGGCTTACTTAGTGAAAAGTACTATACATACATTAGTATGTTTAACTAAATAGCAGTGTCGTCAACGTGACTAAGCACTTGTTCTTCCTAAATATACAATACCGCATTGTTAATACTATACCAACAACATAAACATCACACTAGGAAAGATGAAATCTATTCAACATGCGCTCTCAAATTACGTAAGTTTGTGGATCGTTGCAAAGACGAACTAGATCAAGCTTATCCTATTCCACAAAATTCTTCGAGCAGGTTCGTCGAAATGTTAGCAATCTAATTATTTTTTGTGCGAAATACTGCTAATCGATTTGAGAAGTTCTGAAGATTTTACGAAAATTTGGCAAGTTTCTTCATCCTTTCGCTTATGAGTTCGCTACTGAACGTCGCAAAACTAAGCAAGCCCAGGCATAAATACGACAACCCTGTAGGTGACTGCGTAGTCCAAACGCGAGTTATTGATGTTCGTTCTTCGGCGGATGCGGCTGGAAAGGAAGGGTATAAACCTAACGACTTTTAAACCTCTTGTAACCGTGTTTGCTCGCACTAATCCACCGTGCTTCTTGTAAGACGCTCCGAGAGGAACATCATTATTTAAAGCTAACAAGTTTATACCAACTTCTAAAATTCCTTCCTTACTTCATAAATCGATCTCCAAGAACTTCCCTCTGTGAAGTTCAAACTTGGAATATTACCCTCTTCAGTGGCTATTAAAAATGTTAAGCAAACTTTGCCCCACTGCGGTGATGAAAAGACATCGTACTTCATTATTACTTGAACGGCCTTGAGATTTACTCTGTCCATAAAAGTTGCGGGCCGGACTTTTTTAAGTCAAACATTTATATCTTTCGAAGCTGTGCAACAATGTAACGTCCAGAGATTTCTGTATCGTTTCATGAGAGATTTGTAATACGATTTTATCATTTTGATATTCAGGGACCAGAGACCTACCTGGAAATTGAAATTTTCGATTACATTTTCTTATGAAAATATCAACATTATCAATCTCTTCCAACTAAAAACATTTAGTTCTATTTGTATTATGAGATTCACTAAATATTTAGGTTCCGCAGCTTTTTAATAAAAATTTAAAATTTAAAATTCTTTTTTAATAATTTAAATATTAAAGTTTCTGTCACTTACTGGTAATTATAATAACATTAATAATGGTGTTTAAATTGTATTAAAAAGTACTGTGTTATTAATTACTTCACGTGTAGCAGTCAAAACTGCTGCTGATTGTTATTTAGAGAAAATCTCATTAAAGAAAGATCTTCATATTATTTTAGTTTGTTCGTGTAATAATTAAAGTTGTTATTACTGATTGCTTCTTAAATTGCCGAAGGTTATGCACATATTCCGATTTTAAGTACTAATTTGATGTTCCAGAGCAAGTAAGTGCTTTTGGTTCATTAATTTTTCCCATGGTCACTGGATAAGTGTGTAAACGTTTTTCAGCGATTATATTGATATTCTCAATTTTCTAAACATTATAATACACCTTCACAACACTTTTATTTCATGGAACTCTTGAAGTAAACACAGGTTAATTTTTGAAAGTTTGGTAGCTGTTTTAAGCTGGTAAGTGAAAATGTGTGAAGTTATACCATTCATGGTATCCTTAAATCCGTTAAAATTAAGAAATGTCGATTACACTGTGAATATTTACAGTACTTCTGCATTAAAATAATTGATATTTTCGGCTATCAGACGCCGAAGACCCAAAATAGCGAAATCTTAGGATATGCTATTTATATCTTAGTATATTATAATTATAGAGTTATATCTTAATAAATTACATTAAATATATGTTGATGCATTTACGGTATGTTAAAACATTTTAATGTGTCATTGCCAGAAGTGATTAGTGGGCCTAGCACGTCTCAACATTTGAAGAAGCATAGAAATGAGTGTGGTCTTTAGAAGACACCACAGAATGGGTGTACATTAGATAATTTTGGTTTCCCGATTCTGATATTGTGAGAGATGAAAAATGCAAGGAGCGGTTGAATAAAGAACTAAATTAATAACAAAAATAGATATATAATTGCTTCTGCTAAGGAACATATGAGTGTGAACATATTTCTGCTAAGGAACATCATTATAGTATTTTAGTATATGTATATTTTCCAGATCGCCGACCTGGATTGCCGAGGTGGCTAAGAGCCGACTCAGCGCTTCGGTCCGAAGGGTCGCGGGTTCGAGTCCCGCCTTGGGCGTGGTTGGTTGTCCCTTGTCTTTGTATGTATGTGTTGTCGCGGAGGGCCTCGCGTTCTGCTGACCCCAGATCAGAGGAGCCCGCAAGTGTGTTGGTGTCTAGTGTATGGTCGAATATGCGTTCCATCGGGACGTGAAGGGTAACCGTCTGTCGGCTGGATAAAAAACCCTGAAGAATATATTTTCCAGATCACATCTTATTTAGAATATATTTCAGTTTATTTACAATGTTAGCCAAATAATAAGCAATAACATGCGTCATACAAAAAATGCTAATAAATACTACTTAGTTAAATAACTTCTAATATTACCGTTGGTCGCTTTGACTAAACTTCAGTGAACCACACTGCAAACTTTCACATTGTGTTATGCTGTTATTGTGTTATACTTCACCACAATCTGCAATGTTTCATCAATTAGTTACATCTTTCAATCACTACTAATTCTAAATTATTTCTTACATTATTAAGGAATCAAAGACTCCAACTGTGCATACACCTCCTTCCCTAAGTTCTCACCGCGACGAAAGCGTCAGCTGGATTACGAAGCACTCTTCCGGTAGCGAACATAGAAAAAACAGAAAACTTCATACTCCGGGTTCAATCACTCGCGCCGGTTGCATCTCCCCCACTCCGCCCTCCTTTCGCTGGCGCGCATACCGCTGCGTCTGCGCCTGTTCTCCCCCTCCCACGTCCAGGCGGCGCGGCGGAAGCCCGTCGCCGCGACCGCCGCCTCATCCGTCACCCGATCGATTAATGACTTGGAAATGGGGCTGGCAGCCGTCTAATTGGTGCGAGCTGGCCGCCGCGGCCGCCACCATCCCCCGTACCTCTGGCACTGTCACCGCCACCTCCTCTTCCACCTCCATCAACACCACCTCCACCGCCACCTCTTTCAGCTCCATCACCACCTCTTCAATCTCAAACTCACCTCTTCCTCCTTCACCCTCTCCTCTTCCTCCTTCACCGCCACCTCTTCCACCTCCACCGCCACCTTTCCTCCTCCACCGCCACCTTTTCCTCCTCCACCCCACCTTCCTCCTTCCCACCACCTCTTCCTCCTTCACCACCACCTCTTCCTCCTTCACCACCACCTCTTCCTCCTCCAGCTCCTTGAAAATGGTAAATGTAGAAATAATACAAGAACGTATGTGCTTTTGTAGCTGCACTGCTTTTGAATTTTCTCGTGTATTAACGTTTCTCTATCTCAGCATCTCTACGTAGCATTGATTTTTTTGTTTATGTACGACATTGTTATCCATGGCAATCGTGTTAGAATCCCATATGCGAAGGAATTGTGAGAGAACTAAGCAGACTCCGGGCATGAAAGAAATGCCTATGGTTTTGTTACATGTCCAGGAATTCGGAATAAAATCAGAAAACAGTAAAAGACCTTCGATTATATCTGAAAAGTGGATATATTTTATTGTTATTACGCCGCTTCTCATACTATGCGGATCCACTGAATTCTCAAACACAGTGCGTCACCCCTTGCGATAGCTGACATTATGTGGTTGCAAGGCTCCAAAGAATATTAAATAAAGAAGAGTCTATTATAGTACCACTGGCATACCGTTCCAAAGCATTCCCATCCTATTCAGAAATAAGTAAAGCAATGTCTCATCGTAGGTTGCGAATACATACAAGCACTAGATGGGTGAATATATAATATATTCGCAGTGAATGTCGGAATGTTTAATGGTGTCCGCAGTATCTCATCATTTTTATAGTGTATTATTCTTATTTATTTAATAAAAAACGTTCAAAATGTACCGGATCGTGGTTTCTGGTATGTTATTTTCATTTTAAAAATTATTTTCAATCTTTTGAAAGTGAATTATAACAATTTAAGACTAACACGCATATTCTGGATTCGCGAACATTTTTTAAAGCTTATGAGGAATATTCACTGTAATGATGACTATAAAAAGTTTTTGTTTCCGTTCGTGCGAATACTTTGAAATAATATTTATTCTCTAGGTAAGTGAACGTAATTATTTTACTTCAGGATATTTATGAAATTTATAAATTCAAGGGTCATGAGTAAAACAAACAATATTGTTTTATGAGTGAATCCTTTGACAGTACTTGTGGAATTGATTGAAACACAGAGGGTATGTATTTCCATGTACATTTATTTATGATGTGGACAAATTGTCAACTTGGCATAGTATGTCAATCCATTTGTTTTGATTACTTATTTGATTGTTCAGATTAATACTTGTTTACGTGAATATTAAATGAAAATTAAATATATATTCTATTTTTTTAAAAATTCTAAACATTATAATTCCGTCACAAAAACAAACCCACCAATGATTACTTTAAACACTCTCCGAATATATTTTTTAAAAACTTATTTCTATTTTCAGTCGCATAAACTGCCTAGGTCATGAGCGACTAGTACAATAATACAATTACAGTTCTGAGAAAATATCGATAGTTTTACATAATTTTAACACTTTTTCTTGGAAAGATGAGGATGATAAATTTTCATTAAAATTTTCATTTCCTAGACACTTTTTTCAGTCTTCGATGTGTACGGCGCATTCCAGAAGGATGTGTTCTATTGATAGAATTCTATTGCAGATAGTACAAGAAGGTTGTGGAACTTTAAACTTATTACAACAAACTTACTAAAACAAATTAAAAATTTATGAGATAATTTAGAAAGGTTTGATCGAATACTTGACCAACCAACTAGATCATGGCGATTAATAGAGGGGTTTGTGACGAGACAAATGAAATTAATTATATTTTTATGAATTTTGCTTGATTTTTCGTTTAGCCATGATTCGTGTCATTTTATATTTAATTTATTTTTAATGTATTTCCCAATATCTTGAACTCTGTTGGTTTAGGATGGATGGTTTTGGTGCGCATTTGTTGTAGCTCTTTTAGCTTCGAGATCAGCGATATCATTACCTGATACCATTACTTTTGAATAATTCTTGCTTGGAATATACTTTGTTTATTAGCGAAACAATGAATTGAGGTGAATAATATTCTTCCCTTATACTACGTAGTAACGTATCATAAACTTCATTAACGCTTAGAAAATATTTACTTTCTCGTATGCGTACGTATACTATACGATGTAAATTACATAGTGTAGGGAAAGCTATACAATGATGCAGAATAACGATTTCAACAGAAATACACGTATTGGGAAGCTCTAGTATAGAATAAGTTTTTTCACATCGTTCGTACGTCTGTCTTTCTGTCTGTCCATCGTTCCATCTGTGAAGAACAATAGCACCTAGTAAGGCATTCAGAAGACCTTTTCCAAAATGAATATTTCCCGGGTGATCTAGCCTAAATCAAACCCCTGCGAATTTCAAACGAATGCATTGAATTTTTATGATACACATTTTAAGCCCATCGACCACATTGTTTGTTAATATTTTTGATAGAATAGAGTAAAATACACTTGTAAATATGTCTTGTGTTTAATTTTCATGGTTAACTCTGAAGTTTTGAAAATTGCAAATGTATCAAACATTGTAGACATCTTCATAAAACTACAGTTATGAATAGAAACATTTTTTCTTCGAATTGAATTTCACAATACACCGTTTAATTAATATCTTATAAAATATTTTGAAATTATAATAGTTTGCGCACTATTTTGAATGAAAAGCGGCAAATTTAACGACAAATTTTCTCAAAAACGGCAGCAAATTTTTTTCTTCAAATTTATTTTTGAAATAGATCTACATTCACTGAATAAGAACAGATCTAATTGCGTGGGGATCCTTCACTTGAACAACGTACGCGGATTTCGTAACGTAGAGAGGTGTGTTGTCATTTGTCTCCACCCAGCGACAGCGTATCGTGTTATAAACTGGATTAACAAGCAAACTACTTCGCGAGAACGTGGAGACTAGATCGAGGGCTTCTCGAATCCATGGAATGTGGGTTTTATGCAGGATTTGCATAAAACATTAGCAACATAACTTCTTAGTATTTGGAGAAGTTCATTTGACTTGTGAACCTGTAAGACGGAAGTCTGGTTATTAAATTCTTATTTCGTTGTTGAGAAAGACTTTAATTTCTCATAAGAAGTCGTCCACAGGCAGTCTAGGACGTACCTGTGACTCTGAAAATTGAGACGTTACAATATTCTTCATTTCAACGTCTTGGCGGATATTCTTCATTTCAACGTCTTGGCGGATATCCTTCATTTCAACGTCTTGGCGGATACCCTTCATTTCAACGTCTTGGCGGATATCCTTCATTCGATAAACTTGCGTGGAGATCTTCCCTTTGATGGACGTGCAAGGAGATCTTCCCTTTGATGGACGTGCAAGGAGATCTGGAGATCTTCCCTTTGATGGACGTGAAGGAGATCTTCCCTTTGATGGACGTGCAAGAAGATCTTCCTTTGATGGATGTGCAGGAGATCCTCCCTTGATGGACGTGCAAGGAGATCCTCCCTTGATGGACGTGCAAGGAGATCCTCCCTTGATGGACGTGCAAGGAGATCCTCCCTTGATGGACGTGCAAGGAGATCCTCCTTGATGGACGTGCAAGGAGATCCTGCCCCTGATGGACGTGCAAGGAGATCCTCCCCTTGATGGACGTGCAAGGAGATCCTCCCCTTGATGGACGTGCAAGGAGATCCTCCCCTTGATGGACGTGCAAGGAGATCCTCCCCTTGATGGACGTGCAAGGAGATTCTCCCGTTGATCGACTTGTGAGGAGATACTCTTACATGATCGTCTTGCGCCAAGATTCTTGCCTTGGTTGACTGGCGCAGATATCCTCGCCTTGATCGACTGGCACGTATGCCAGTTGAATGACATACCTAGAAGTTTCACTATCGGACTTGCGAGTTGATCAACCACTTGATCTTTACTTCATTGACTTCCTTGAGGTCGCGTACACGTGATCGTCTTGCTGGAAAAAAAACCCTCTTGATCAACTTCCTAAAGATTATTTTAGCTTTTTATTATTAAAATCGCGGTCGGAGTTTATCGGTTTTGTTCACGGAGGGTGTGACGTTATACTACCCATTACTTAATATAAATTTATGAAATTAATGTAGTAACCCTATCATCCTAAACCTGACCTAGTAATATAAAATAATAATTATAAAAATAATTTTAGTATTAACATATTACACAAAACTATAAATTTATTTAATATAATTAAAAAATTGATAATCTGAGGGAATGTCTCTATGGAGTTACTAATTGATCGTAATGTTTGAGATCGTTTAAGAGTATTTACAAGATACTACAATTGAAAGATTTACTCGAGATGCTTTATTAGATCAATTTGCTCGACATCCTCTACTTATGGAACTTTCTTGAGGTTCACTTTTGAGCGACTTGCTGAAGATCCTCTATTTAATCTAATTTGTTTAAGATCGTTTACTTGACCGACTTGCTCATGAAACTACTTCGTCGACTTGGTGTTAATCTATTCAATTTGCTCCTTCCTCCTTGATTGAGATGTTATAATTTATTAACGACATTCTTATGATCTTTGAACTATTTTTTTTTATTTTAATTGAACGTAAAATTTGAAAAATGTTATAATATCAGAATGTAAATAAAATACCGTGCCCATTTTTAAAACGTTTTGACAGAGTGATCAATTAAATTACAACAAGAAAATAATTTATGAATTTATGTCTATAAATCTGATATAAATTCAAGATTGATTTAAATATTGAAATCCCAAAATTCGTGTAAACTAAAATAAAAACTGTGTAAAACCAAAATGTCTGTAAAATCTTGACTTAATAAGAGTTTTAGAGATCCTATTGTTCTTAATTGATTTTATACACATTTATTTACGTTTTTGGTAAAATTATTTATTCTAAAATAAAAATTAAAAGGGAAGTAACTAGTGCGTGAGTGCGTGCGATCTTTTTAGCACCACTAGTTATATTTAACATTGGTTGCCGTACTGCTTAATGTGAAGCACGATAAGTGCAATATTGTGTTGTTGATAAAGTTTCAAGATATTTCAATAAAACACGAGCATATTAAGGGAAAAGTATGAACTGGTTATGAATTCAACACTTCATGAATCCGTTATCGCTACCTACTTTTTAACTCTTTGTACGTAAGGAATGAAAAGATATTACAAGACGCTTCAGACGAGAAATTCATTGAAAACATCACTTGATATTTAAAACCTTCGATCTTTGTGAGAATGTTTCTACCTAACGTGAAGAATAAACGATGTGTGGCGTAATTGTCACTCATAGTGAATTACAGTAAACTGATTTAGCATAAAATGCATTTAGCTGGCACCTCTTCGTTCTTTTCCTCTCCGGCCGCTCGTATCCCACGGATACCTTCGACTCCTACAAGTCGCCGCTCTCCGAATATCTGGCACCGCCGCCGCCGGTGCTGCACATCTCCGGCCCTGGAGAGAAAATTCCCGACGCGCCACCCGTATCCATTATGGATTGCGCTCCGCCATCGGCAGCCGGCGCGGCGCGGGGGCCGGCCGGAACCAACAAGGCGCGACGCGGCGCAGCCCTGGCGGCCGACGCGCGAAGCAGTGCCGCCCGCCCACGCGCCGGATGGCGCCCACCTGCTGCTGCCGCCCCTGCCGTCCGCCCCGCACCACCCCGCCCTGACGCCGCGCCAACGCCAAACCCGCCTCCTCCCCCGCCTTCCTTTCCAGCGCTGTAACTCCCGCCGCCGACCTCACCGGCGTCCTTACTCCACCCCATCCTCACCCATGCCCTTACCCACGCCTTCATCTTTACCTTCCTGCCACCCTCACCGGCGTCCTTTCCCCATCCCGCCCTCATCCACGACCTTACCCTCCCCTCCGTCTTTTCCTCCCTGCCGTCCCTCCGAAAAAATCTCGTATTTTGCACTCAACCAGAAAAACGGTCTTGAGTCTCTTCTATGCTTCCTGATAAAGTACAAACTAACGTACAAAAAAAAACGCAAAAATAATTAAATATTGGAAATGAAGCGTGTGACCAAGGTCAGAGAACTACTGTACATGCAAAAATGCATGCTTCAAATGCAACATGCTGAAACATGTCCGACGTTGACTGGTGCCAATTCGAAACAAGCCCCGTCTTTCTATTTAAAAACAAGCCTCACTTGGAGGTACGTTTTGAAACATAATTATTACTGGTAAATGTAATTTGGGCGCCAGGAAAAGATTACACTTAAACCTAATGACTTCTACGTAATTTAAATATCTCTCCTTCCAAAATTATGTTGTGCTAGCTCAGTTAATTGGGGTTCGAAGTTCATAATTGTTGCTATTTACTCTGCAACCAATTATTCAATCTGCCATCCATACGGAGTGGGATGAATCTGACAATCTTATTAAAATGCTGAATTGCACGTAACGAACAATGATAATCAGCTTTCTTTCGCCTTAACAAATTGGAATTTATTATATTGATAATCAATAATAAATCGATCTTTGGTCATGACCAGTTTTCTCTATATTACAATAGTTATAAAACCTTTTTATTCATTCGTGTGTCTTCGCGCGCTCTTCACTTCTTCGTTCGATGGCGCCCCGTAGAACCTTCTCCGTCTGCAGAATCTTGCTTCTGAATAAAGTCCTCGCCTAATGTCCGTGATCTGGTTCCAAATTCTCCAGGCGATACTATTATAATTCGTGATTTCCTCACTAACGTCTCGAGTGGACGCCTAGATACGTATTTTTCTTCTTATAAGAACGCTCTATTCTACTATAAGAAATTATAGTTTTCATACAATTGTCAATTACAGTCTTTCCTCGATATAGTAAAATATATCAAGAGCCGACCTGCTCAACACCGCGTTGCTCTAGCGAATGAAAAGGAAATTTCTAAAAATCTGGAAGAATCTGAATTTTATATATTTTTCTCTTGTCTCTCAAAACAATGCTTACTCCGCCTCTGCTCTGTCATTTCAACCTAACGAAAATGATCCTTGACGCTGGTTGTTTATTTGTCACATAGCGAACCCCTCGCGATCGTCTATTGACATCCCTATTTTCTATGTCAAATAAAATGACATTTCCATACTAAAATTGGTTCGTCATTTTGGTATATCACACTACACAGAAGTATGATTAGCAAGATTAGAATTTTTCATAATAAACAGGTGAACTCTTCTTTCTCGCATTGGTAGAAAAAAATATATTTTCTAGAAATAACCATTTGAATTGCAAAACGTTAGCAAGAAAAAAATTAATGTTTGCCATAATAATAATGAATCGTCATTTTGGTATATCACAATACCTATCTTCCAAGAACACATAGTAGACACATTTTTCATGCAGTATCAACTCATTATAAGTGAAACAAAATTGATATTTACTTTAAAAAAATATTCAGTAACCTTTATACTGTTATTCGATTATATAATTAGGGGTAACAGATTACCTCACGTATCCATCTACCAGTATAGCATTAATGTTTCCTTTCAACTGTCAAGACACCCTGTACTGGCTGTACTGTCTTATTCGCTTCACCTCGACGTTGGATTGCGAAAGACGACGTGGACAAATTCGCTACATATCAGATCCACCCTCATCCGCGAAGCAGAATTATGTTCGCAGTTACAAGGACGATTACACGCCGCCGTGGTGGGCGGGCGCTCATCGCCGAGCGGCCGTGCTAATGACGGGCGGCGTCCCGCGCGAGATGTCGGGAAGGCGTGTAAGCGCCACGCGGGCCTCCGTTTGACATCGCAAAGCAGAGGATGAGCCCGGCCCCCGCCAGGGGCGCGCCGTGTCGCGCTCCGTTGCAAACCTGCGCCCGCCGCTTGTCACGCGGCAGGTCGCCCGTAAGATGGAATTATTATGCTAAATGACCTGCGTGTCAGCTTGCATCTCAGTTTCCGTCCGCCCTGCAAATCCAGGCATAGATCACGTGTTCCGGAGGTCTGCTTTTGACGCTTCAAGAGGACGTTTCACCCTAGATGTCGTTGGGTGACGAAAGTTGGTTATAGTTTCCCCCAAAGAGAAAATTAATCGTTTGAAACTATGAAGTTAAATTAGTTGTAGAAATTTATTTGTGAAGGAAGGTTTTGCCAATTTTGAAAATGTTAGACTATATTTTTATTTATGTATTAGTAATTACTTGCTGAAGTCCGTGCGATTAAATCGCTCGGGGAGATTAATTAAGTTTTACATGCCTGGGTATTTAATTATCATATTCATCTTTTCAGACAGAAGTAGAGGTTCTCAGAATGGCACAGACTTTATCGTAGCAAAGTTTTCTAATTTCCTTGGTGTGGGTTGCAATAAGGGCTTGCCCCATACTCTTGCTAGCTGCCATCTATCGTCGCCCAAAGTACATTTTTTATTTTATTTTATTTTATTTTCTGTTTCCTAATAGTGCAGCCGAAATATTATTTTCAGAATATTAAAGAAAAGTGAAACATGAATTTCAATTGGTTTTTCAGCATCAAGGACCCATCAAACAGGGATCCCGACTACAACACATGTTAGAGGATTTTTCTCTTAATTTAGGAACTGCACTTATCCCCATTCTCGTTATCAGGGCCCAGGAATGATTTTTTTCTGCTGAAAATCCGCCGTTTTTTCGTGCAGCATTACATAAAATTCTCTATTCTCCGTATATTACTCCGTATATACGCACGTATACGAGAAAGAGAAAAGGAATGAATATTTCTGCTTATAGTACATACCCTCGCCTGCCCTACCTTGCGCCGAACTGCCCAAATCCTTCCGGCTCCTTTCCACACTCCTCGCCTCGTGGCGCCTCGCTTGACCCCGCTCTGCCTATCTTACCCTGCCATGTTCATTACGATTGCCATTGCTACCAATATGAAAATTTCATACCAATTCAGAAGTGAGAAAGACAATGAAAAACGCAAAAGTGACTTCCAACTGCCTTGAACAGCGCAATCTAATCTTGCGCACAAAAGATAACCTGCGACTTCCATGGTACCTCCAGAACTGGTTATTTACGTCTCCGCTAGATCGCACTTGATGTGGAAATTTCAATTTTTTTCATATTATTAATATCTGTTTAGCATATATAAACATTTAAGTTACACATGCAGTCATCGGGTACCAGCTTTCAAGCAATTCTTATTTGCTGAGGTAGATTGAGTAGTTTACTCGGAAAAGGTTACATAACACATTTTATAAATAATACATGATTCACATATATTATATAACATGATACTATGTGGCTGGGCTGAAGTCCTTTAAGCCATTACAGAACCTCTATCTGAAAGCATTCTAACCTTTTGAATTCTGGTGTTCACCCCTAATGGTATCTCCATCACCTCAAAGCCGCAGAAGAGAGATCATGTGGTACGTCTAAAGAAAAAGCCATGAAATTGAAAAACCTGTCGTCAGAAAATGAGTACAACAATACCCCACCGCTAAAGCGCATTTTGGCGTTTGACGGGTTTCTGAAATAAACGATTCAAATTAAACTCGCGTCCCAGTGTTGGATGGCGTGCGTTTCTCTCCTGCTCTCCGCAAGGGGGCGGGGCTGCAGTAGTAGCGGAGACCAGAGTGAAGACAGCAGAAGGCCGAATAAGAGAGGTTCGGCCGACAGGATAAGCGGTGCAGTTCCAACAGAATATCTACTTGGCTGTCCGAGACACACCACGTCTTGCAAAACCGGGAGCGGCAGCTCAGTGCATCAACTGATAACACTGCAACGCCTCTGACACGGCAGGGTTTGTGACACTAGCTTTTCAGCTAGGTCGAATTCAGTCGCTGTCTGGAGGAGAATCCTAGCGGCCGGCTGCTCTGATCGGTAGTTTTCCGTGGTTTCTCCGATCATCACCAGGCGAATTCCAGCGCAGTAACCTAACAACCGAGCCGCGGACTGCGCGCGATCTTTCCTTCCTCTTCCTTGTCCTATCCTCACCCCTTACACAAACACACACACACACACACACCTACACTAACATGCACTAAACTACCACACATGCCGGGAGACTGGTTGGGGACTTAGAACTTGTCCCGGCTGGGACGGTGCCCCGCTGGGAGTGGTGGGAGATACCTGGTTGGGAAAACCCCATTAGCCGACGATAGGTCGGCTCCAGATCTGGCCATCCATGGGAGGAAGACCACCTGCACCTCTCGAGCAAAAGCACTTATTAAGGGATTAATTCTAATCCTACACACGCTGGGTACCAAAAATTGTGACCGACCAGTACAAAGGAGGAAGGAAAACAATAATGAATTCTTATTTGCAGGAGGAATTATTTGAGGAAAACAATAGTTTCTTCTCTGTAGCAGAGCATCACTGAAGAGGGATAGAAGTTCTTGCCAAAAATTGTCTGAAGACGGGGGCCACCAAAATAATACTTCGCGGGCATCGCTTTGAAGATGCGGTGAGCCTAAAAATTTCCATTCCTCTTAGGTTAAGGAAGCAGACTTCTGAGTTATACGGCTGTGAAACGCATGGTCTTAGTAGCAAATTAATTGGAATGATTATACTTATTACTCTATGACAATTGCATTTAATTTACTTGCAAAAAATAGTAGAAATTTCTTTCTTTCTGATCCTCTTACAATGAGGCTGTTTCTGCTTGCTACTTTCTTCATCAAACTTTTCACGGTAGGGATAAGAAAGTTAAATAATCGGAAATGGGTTGTCATACTCCGTGCATTTTTTTTATTGCAGGTAAGAATTCAAAATTTATGCTTATCAAGAAGGGATAAGCTTAGCTAGTAAGACAATTTATAAGATGAGAGATATGGACAATTTACTTTCTGGAATTAGAAAATTACGATATTATCAAATTACGCTCCACAAAATAAAGGAGACTTCAAGCAAAAAGTAAATTATCTGACATTACAATTGGTCTATATGAATGAAAGTTTGTAAAATAAATAAAAACATTGAAAACCATTATGAGTTTTGGGTTGATTTTTATTTTTCGTTTCTCCAATATTCAAAGAAGAAATCTAACGGGCTCGAATTAAAAAAAAATATATTTCTCTCTGCATAAACCGATAAAAAAACTTATGCGTTTCCACATCAAATGATATTTTAACTGTACCTACGCAAACAAGACTTATTTTCAAACATTTACTACGCTGAATGATGGTTTTAGTACTTCACACTACCGTCAATTACTGTCCATTGATTGACTGAGGAGGTACTTTAGATTTCATTGTCTTGTGGAAGCTTTTACGATGTCTACCTCATTCATGTTCAAGTTGTTGGTACATCCATTATCACGTGATTGAGGCCGTTGTTGTCTCTAATTACTCCCGTCTAAAGGCTGTGTGTCCCGTTGATACTAGAGGCTGCAACAAAGGACGACAATTGATGTGAAGCTGCAAGTGCTTTCCTCACTGTAAATTCAGATTTGTACAGTATCGAAGGTGACTTTTCCAATTTGCAGTGTTCCTCTTATATCTGCATTGCACTTGAAAACAAGAATTCGTGATAAGGAATTAGTTCGGAATAAGGAGTTCCAAATACATTTACGTAAACCGTAATTGAGAACTTGTAGAAATTATCATTTTAGGGACGTCTGTATTAGTTAGGAAGTTTTTTCTTATCCTTGTAAAAGGAATATTAGAAATTTGGAGAAACATTTTTGATACGAATGAAATACATAATAAAACCTAAAAATATTATTAGTCCAGCAGACATGTGTCTAATTGTAATTATTCTCTTGAACATTTTGTGGTTAGTTGAAATTTCATGGGCAATAATTTTAAATAGTATTAATTAGAGCCGATGCACCAAAATTATTTTTGCGATAATTTTTAATGCCTGTTCTTAATCCATCAGAACTTAATAATTCTTACTCGAAATCTTAGAAAATTTTTACAGATCAATGCAACATGATTTTGTATAAAATGTAAGTTGGATATTGAAAAAGTTTAGTGTTTGGTAAGAACTGATGCCAGATTTAAGAAAAAGTAAGACTAAATATTGTCGTATCGAATCTACTTTCCTAAATTATCCATTCCACTTGTTTTGTATTTATCCATTTATTGCCTGTGAAGGCAAAGCACTTTCCTTCATACATTCTCTTTGCGTTAAATTGCTCCTTTTATAGATCCATACTTCTTTCAGAACACCGCATTAACATTGTTATTTTCTTTTCTCTTGGCTGATATATGATGCATAATCGATGCCCCATTCTTCCGTCGACCTTTTGGTACGAAAATGACTGCCTTCAAATGCGTTTTATTGCCGAAGAGCAGGGAACAACATATTATTCGGTTTGAACGTCGAGGGAAAATTTTAAATTACATTTATAACGATTGACTTCTTAAAAGGCTTTGACAGGCCATTTTTACAGGATAAAATCAGATTTTGTCTGAGCTTCTGGCACGTTCGAAACGCCACTTTGTGTGATGGTTTTTCAGGTCATGTAAGATTAAATGAATGACATTGTAGGTAATACATATGTTAATGGTTTTGGTATTTACCTTGCTTGTCGTTCTTTTCTACGAGTTCTCCTCATTTATGGGATATTGTGTAAAAGTTTCTTGATTTGCGAAAACTTCATATCGTGGCATTTGATATTTCAATGGGAGTAGGCATATCTCTGTAACAAACGCTATTGCAACACCTATACAGAATTATGTTCCCGAACCATGGTTACCATGTATTTCTCAACGGTATTCATTCGACTGCGAAACGGTCTAACTTCGCCATTCAACCACGATTGACTGCGTCGAAAACCGACGTGCCATTTCGCCGTGTTAAAGTCGGCCAGAAATTTATTCAACACTGTAACAACCTTTTCACAGCTGTGCGGAACGGACTTGTTTGCATACGCACCCGCGTACACTGCAGCCTCCGGGGGAGTTCGTGCGGTTCGGAGCGGCGGCCGATGGCTGCCGTTGGGATAACAAGATACTTCGTAACGAGTCCGGAGGGCGGCCGGGGGAGCCCTTAGCATATCATGAGGGTTCCGTCGTTATCGATGGGGCGCGGTCTGGCCAGGCCCTGCCCGGCTTGGCTCTGCTCGGCCGAGTTACACGGCCCAGTTAGACGTTACACGGCTCGCGAACGTGGGGCGTTGCGAACTCGCTACGCGTCCCTTCGATTCCGGGAAGGGCGCCCGCGGGTCGTGCGGCCTTGGGCGAGGGGACTTGTTAGCGCGATGCGGAGAAAGTGGCGATGCGAATGCAAAGACGCTATGAATATGCGTGCCGCGCGTTTTACTAGCCTTCCAGAGTTCTTTTACAAGCTGTGCGGTAGGAAATGGGGTCGTAAATTCGTATCTTCAATGGAAAGTTAAGATTGTATTTTAAAAATGTGATTCCTCGTTTTTTACACCTAACACGCAAGGCGTTATACATTGATTTAATCTTACCTCGAATTACGCAATTTGCAAATGTTAAGAAAATGATTGAGCCAATAATAAAGCATTTATTTGTATATATGTTGCTTATATTTTAATTTCACGTCGGCGCATTAGTAAATACAAAGCATATCACTGGAAAATAATAATATCGATAGTTCTAGATTTCAACTTGGAAGATTATTTGTTATTAAATAATACAATTTGAACTATCACTTGGCAATAAAATTTGAATGAAAAGAAAGAAGAAGTTACAAGTTCTTTAAAAACAATTATATTTTATTTTCCAATGAACGGAGAGGAAAAAAATAATTTATTTTACACGAGAAAAAAACCCACAGATTGTCGTGATCGCATTTATTTTATATTAATATAATAAATTCTCGTGCATGTAATACAGTCTCATCGAATGAATTTATTATAAGTAACATCAACCACGAATGCTGGTAACGTTATTAAAGGTTACACATCTGTCTTATATTTTAGCATTAAAATGTTTGCAAATAAATTCTATTGTATCGAATTTTTCAGTTCTGATGATTGCTACGCCTTTGAAAAGTCTTTAAGCAAAAAAAATACCTAGACAAAACTTGTAAAAAATTTTTATAAAAAAAGAAAATAACTAGAAATGGAAGTTTGGTACTCTTATATATGTGTTACCGTTGAAGTTGGGAATAAGACGAATTCGAGAATCAACCGGATATTTTCCTCATTAGCCATCAGGATAAAGCTATGTGAACGACAATGGACAAATCACCTTGGGCATAAAGAAGCTAATTAGGAATTGGCCTCAGGGCACTGGATAAAGTGAGAAAATAACTAGAAAGAACTAGGTTCCAGTGTGAACCGTCTTGTGTATTTGCGATAAGTATTTTGGCATAAAATGAGTTAGAATATATGCGTTTCATATATTCGAGGTTATTCTAAATAAATCGCAAAGGCCCAATGCTGGAATCTTGTTGACTGAATTCGGAAATGCGTTACAAAGCGTCAAGTGAAGCGGGAAGATAGGCTAGCTTAGGGCACGTTGTACGTAGAAATTTACCACTGTCATAGTTGAACTCGAAACTACCCACCTTGTTTTCCACTTTGGAACTTCTCCACCCATCCTGGATAATACGAATCGTAAGAACATTAACCGGCTAACTCACGTATTAGTCATACACGAACCATTACCTGTAACATGTTAAATACAACGTGAAATTATTAAATAAATGAGAGTGTCTTTTTAAAAAGATGATTAATGTGTAGGGGAATAAGAACGCGAACTCAGCCCGTCGATGTGAAGGAACGCGGATACGATACCCTTGTGCTTGGTTGATGCCATAGACTTTCGTTCTCGGGTGTGTTGTCGCGGAGGTTCGATTGATATCAGACTCAAAGAAATTGTAAATATGTTTGTCATTTGTGCGTTCAGGATAGTCGCCATTAGGTGTAAAGTGTAACGACTTAATCGAGGAATATAGCGAAAAAGATATTGTCCTAGTTTGTCAGTTACAATGGAAATATTAATTTACATCATTTCTAGAATCGACTTTGAATGATCAAGTGGAAGTGAGGCCGAGATCATTGGGATATCCACGCATTGAAAGCAGAAGCTAGGCTGCCCTGCGTGTACTATCGTATTCCAGCCCTGCGTGTACTATCGTCATGCTTCGAAGATAATTGTCTTGCCAATATTGCACCAACTTTGATACAAGGGATCACTTGTAAACACGGGTTGTCATCGCTCGTAGATCCTCTCCGATTCCAACATCCACCGACAGACGCACGCGGGAGGGAAGTTCGCAAACCGACCGAGAAGCTACAAACCGCCCCGCCCCCTTTTCCGTCTCTGCCCCTCCACTGTCCCCGCCCCCTATACCGCCACCTTCCCGCTCTCGGTGTCACCACCACCGTTTCCTTTGTAGCCTCCACGGCCGGTCGGGAGCTTAGAGCTTGTCCGGCTGGGGCGGTGCCCCGCTGGTGGGAGAGTCCTGGTTAGGGGGAAGCCCCACTAGCCGACGGTAGGTCGGCGCCGGATCTCGCCATCCAGCAGGGGAAGATCACCCCCATTTCCCGAGAAAAAAACATGCACTGCACTAACGGGACTAATGACTAAAGCAGTTGACGTGCCCGGAAACACGAAAAAATCAAATCAACTCAAATTTGTTGCCTCCAATACCTACCCCGTCACTCACCACAGCTCTCGCCTTCACCATACCTCTGCCTCCTACAGACGCCCTCTTCACACTGCCTGGTCCCATTACCACCCCCGCTCCATCACCACTCCCGTCTCATCACCATCCCCGCCCCCACCTCTTCACCGCCTCTATCTCCGTCTCCGCCACCACGTCGCTTGTAATCCGGCCTCCCTGTAGCAATATCGTGTCCAAGGCGTTTGCTCATGAATATAAACAACGACATGAATATGGATGGCTCCAGAGTGAAAATTTAACGGAGGTTCGCGTAATCGATGACGGGCATCAAAATATTACGAGCGGAAGCCGCAGGATTAATAAACATTTTGCGCGACGCGGTGCTGATAGGGACTGGGAGCCCCGGACCGGGCGCGGTGGCATTACGCACTGGCGCTTCGCAGCCCGTGGCCCTGACCTGTCAACAGCTCCTCAGCCCGCGAGGTTTATGGGTATTATTCCTTTGTAATTATTAGCTATAATTATAAATCGAAAGATCCATCCAGGATAGTTTTCCGTGTCAAGAATATTTGAAATCACGTATAAATTCACTGCAGCGCCTCTGACCGGGAGGTTCTAGGTTCGAGTCCCGACGGCGGGAAGATTTTCGACACTAGCTTTTTAGCTAGGTCGAATTCAGTTGCTGTCTGGAGGGGAATTCTAGCGGCCACCTGCTCTCATAGGTAGTTTCCGTTTTTTCTCCGATCAAAACCAGGCGAATGCCGGAGCAGCACCCTACGAAACGGGCCACGAACCTCGCGCGATCTTTCCTCTTCCTTGTCCTCTCCTCTCCCTTTACACACACTTACCCTAACATGCACTACACTACCACATATTCCGGGAGACCGGACGGGAGCTTAGAGGTTGTCCCGGCTGGGGCGGTGCTCCGCTGGTGGGAGAGTCCTGGTTAAGGGGAAAGCCCACTAGCCGTCGGTAGGTCGGCGCCGGATCTCGCCATCCAGCGGGGGAAGATCACCGCCATCTCCCGAGAAAAGAACATGCGCTACACTAACGGAACTAATGATCAAAGCAGTTAACGTCCCCGGAAACACGAAAAAATCAATGAATCAAACCCATATAGATGTCTCGAAATCTTTATTAGCTAAAATAAAGGGTATTTATTCCTCAGCAATTGAGCACTCTGTTCCTCGGGGATGTGCCAACGAGAAGCCCGTTCATCCTGCGCGTTCGTCATTCCGCGCGACCGGCCGATACATCAGTGTCCCGAGAGCTTTCAACTGTGCATTATGAAATTTTCTTTGAAGCATAGAATATTTCTTTACAACACCTTCGCTCCACTTACGTCTGCCAGTAAATGCCGCAAGAGGTTTATTAACAAATTTCTGAGAGTGAATATTCCACATCGGTCGACGATTTTGAAGCTTGTAAAGAAACTTTCCACCCTTGGAATTTTAATTGACAGACAAAAGTGTTAAAAGTGCCACGTCCTGACAGAAGAGAAGGTGAATAAAATCTCTGCAAGATAACGAGAATATCCAAAAAATCCTTGAGGCGTCTATGGTTATTTTCAACAGGATTCGGCAACTGCTCACACTGCTGTTCCTTCCATGAACTTTTGAAATAGTGTTTCTAGTGACAATCGAATAAATAGTCGTGGATTATGGCCGCCTAGATAATCTGATCTGACTCCTTGTGACTTTTTCCTTTGGGGATACTTGAAAGATCAAGTGTATGCAGAAAACCCGCTTTCGGAGGAAGAGCTCCAGCGCTCTATTGAAGAGAAAATCGCAGCATTTCCTCGAGACTAATTTCAAAGTGTAAATCAAAATATATTCCGGACGTGCCAACAATGCATTCGATTCGAAGGACACAGCTTTCTGCATCTTCTTTAAGGTGAGATAAGCGCAGCTATAGGTCCCGTGTGTCAGCACGGGAGTTGACTCAGTGGTTCTTCGGCGAATGAGCCCTCGACTGACCGGGCGACGCGGTCCGAATCTTCGGCGAACGATAAAATAAACACTCTGTGATTACCTTTACTCCTCTCATTTCTTTCGCCGAGTACCATAACGGACTGGAATTCGAAGCTCAGTGTCCCAAATCTGTAATAAACACCTCAACACTTGCTTGAATAGAGAAAGGTGAGGTTTATGCGACGTATTCCTTTTGCGAAGAGATGGAAATGTAACAGATATATCCTCAGATATATCTGGATAATTCAGATATAAGATAGACGGAGAGATAAACAGATAATGATCAGATATATGCTGGATAATTCTCCATCGCAATTTCAATGCAATTTCGTTGTAATTATTTTCTAATGCAGCAGGGTTGAAAGATTCATTCTGAATAACTTGTAAGTGCAAGAATGAGATGCAGGAATGGATGCCGAAGTATCTAGAGCATGTGCGCCGACTCAGTGCCTCAGTGTGAAAGTTCGCGGGTTCGAGTCCCGTCGTGAGCATGGTTGTTTGTCTCTCATCCTTCATGTATGTGTGCTGTCGCGGAAGGCCTTGAGAGCCTGCTGACCAAAGACTGAGGAACCCGCAAGTGTGTCGTCCACTTTGACGCAACGCGTCTCCAAGCCCCTTGGGCGGCGTTGAGCGCTTTGAGCTTCTCGGAGTAATTCCTCCATTACTAACAGCGCTTTTATTGGAGTAATCCTCCGTTAATATTATGTCTGTCGCATCCATGTTTTGTCAGCAGTCAGAATCCATGTTTTGTGGGCCCTTGATTCCGAAAGTCTGTTTGACAGATGTTTGCTTGCCTGTGTGTGTGAGATCAACGCACCTAAACTGTTCAGACAATTTTTTCCAAAAATAATTTTCCCAGGTCGATCTAGCCTTACTGAGACGGATATTGTGGGATGTTCTTTACATGAAACATCAACATTATTTTCAATTTGTTTTGATAAGTTTCCCTCTCGAGTAGAGTATAAAAGATTCTTAACAATGGGGCCGGTCTTATTTTCGTTGAATTCTGAATTTTTCAAACTTGCAAAGGTTAAAAATAATGTCAGGATCATCCAACAATTAAAACATTGAAGGCAGGTTTTTCCTTCATGAAATCTGTGTGTGCAGAGAGCATTTCTTCTATGATTTTTTTTACAAGGCATTAACATATTTTCAAAAATATGAATATTTTACGTAATTATGGGCTTTAAAAAATCATTTTCTAAAAAGACTTTAATTTTTTCTTTGATTTTTTTCCTGAGATACAGCAAAGGGCGCAAAAAATGACTCATATCTTGTTTCTGTTGAATTTCCAGAACTTTCGAAAATTGCAAAAGTTACAGATAATGCGAGAAAGTATGTGCTGTTGTAGTACCATGAGTTTCTAAGTGTAAACAGAGAGATAATCCTCCTTTCTTCATTCTCTTTACTCGCCAAATGGTATTACGGACTGAATATTTGAAGGTATGTTCCCGACCTGTCATCACATCAATATCCGCGTAAAGAGTTGAAGGCGAGATTTGTGGGTTCTGTTTCATAGTAATCCCTTGCTAATTTAACAGGATTGATATATTTATCCAGGATAATTTTCAGGTGCAAGAAGATCTCAAATCCCGCGCGAAAGTCTAGAATACTCTTTACTTCATTCATTTCTCCTGACGAGCACCATTAAAATCTATCATTTCGAAGCTTTGTCTCCGATTATCACCAGCGCATGAACGCTCCCTTGGAAAGCGCGTTTATGGACCGTATTCCTTTGTAATTATTTCCCAGTAATACGCGATTAACAGATACGTATATACGTATATCCGCTGCAAAAATATCTGAAATCACGCGCGTAAGTTACGAATCTTACGGAGCAGACTGATAATCACGTTAACTTCATTCCTTCCACTCGTCGAGGGTAATTATCTACTGTCGTCTATGAGCCGCGTGTCCCTGACCTATTACCACCGCCATAACATGGGTTGTAGATTGCTTTCCTGTGTAGTTATTTGCTCTCTTAAAATATTAAAAATACAGTGCTATTTTTCCTTTACAGGAATATGTAAAATTAAAAGGCCTACGACGAACATTACTGTGAAAATCTTTTGAAAAACGCTGGTAGCAGATAGTTGACAGGAAAGAACAGCCTGCAAATCTAGTGAGGTCACGATTAAAGATTAGGAAAGAAAATAATTGAAATAAAGTGTATATATACACACATATAAACATAATAAAAATGTCAAAACACGCTGGTGATTAGAAGCCTAGAAGTCTTTTTTAAATACAGCAAATCTCTCCACTTCGTTCTTTAAACTATGAAGTGCAATGCAATAACGGACTGACTTCGTGGGTATTTCGGTAGATAGAATTGTCAGCAGCACAATATCCACTTGTAGAGATATAGGGGTATTCTTAATATCTGAAGGAGTACAGTGTATGAACCACACTTCTCTATAATTCGGCAACTATGTTAGTAATAAAAGTTTGTAATATACATTGACGGAAAAACTCCATTCCAAGAATTTTTAAATTAAGTGAAAGCACGGAAACCCTGAAGCCTAACGAAGTAATTGTCACGCCATCTCTACCAACTAAAACGGAGTTTTGAACAAAAATATTACTTCTCTAATTTTATTGGTATCATTCAAATATGTAAAGTTGTTTGAGGTTAAATATATAACAATACAAACGATGGGGAACGTAAATATGTGATAACGATCTTTATCGTTTATAGTTTACTCGTATATTATTACGTAATTACAGCATGAATAGTTGAACACGAATAGATGGTAAAAGTTACAGATCGACAATCGCAATGCTCCCAATATAGAAGTTGCAAAGTCTGCATCCTGATCAATAGAGAAGAAAAAGGACGAGGCAAGATTTCTCTCGGCCGCGGCGGCGGCGGCGGCGGCGGCGGCGGTGGCAGGGGTGGTCTGCGATTCATTCTTTCTCATGAATATGTCTCAATTTTCGCGACCATTCATTACGAGTCATTTGCAGAGAATTTAAAATTCATTACGTGTCCCCAGTATTTGTGGAAGTCGTGCGCCTGGATGTAAAAGTAACAACTTCCTTAACAATGTGTGCGACAGATGTTCTCCCTTGAATTTCTGCCTTTGAATATTCTCTCTCTCTCGCAGCTTTGTCGTCCAAGGAGACTTTCTTCATTTACATGCGGCGCGCCCTGATTTTTCGTTTTTGTATTCACGGCCGGAAACTCATAACGTGTAACTTATTCTGTAAATTACAGAGCTGGGAATCCTTTTATGTCATTTTTCACTTCAAGAGAAAACATACTTTTCTTAAAATGTGTTCTTAATAGAAGTTGCATTTTCTGAATGAGAAAACCTGGTTTGTTGCAATTTGCGTAATTTATTCATACGAAATTGTAATTTTGATCGTTCGTTACTTTAGAAATTTTATTACGCAGGTATTTGCATACTACATTTTGCATGCATGCGTATATTGCAAGTATTCTCTTTGGAGGTGTTTGTATCTTTACGGAGTGAGAATGTACACGTCCGTATATTGAGATCCGTAAAAGATACGTGATAGTAAATATTTTGGAACAGGAGTCCAAGTTTGATTTGATGAACCATTGAAACTCCTTAAACCATAATTCTCCTGGTGTCAAAGAGGCTTATTGTGCCATAATTCAAAAAAGAAATTTCATGGTGAAAATATTAACACTTGAAAAGAAAAGCAGACCGAACGTTCTAAATTTTCTTTTTAACTTAAGTACCGGAGAAAATACAAACAAGCTCATCGTAAAGATTTCAAAATGCTATAGAAAATTCTACATTTTATGCGAAAACACTCGTTGGTATTCTTGAAACTGGGTATAAATGTTTTGTTGTAGTCAATACAAGTCTGTCTGAAGTATTATAAAACTAATGAACATAAAATTCATCTGTTAATTATTTCGAAAACATATTGTTAATCTAACCACAATGAACAAGAGTCTTGACCATTTTATTAACCGATTCATCGATCACTTGCTATCGTCCAACGGATGCATTTTCCATTCTCAATCAGAATTTGGCTTTTGAGTACTGTTTTGATAAATATTTAAATGTATTGCTGAATTCAGTACAAGGCCTACTGAAGACTGAACATAAATTCCATCAGTGTCTTACGTCCACTTCATGTTCTTCATCCAAACACAGGGAGAATGTTTCGTGATTATTATATAAATCGATTTATAGACCGCTTGCTATCCAGCCGGGATCGCACTGAAACATTCGCCCGCTCCACTCTCGGAAATTTCCTCATAATCATTGTGTGTCGGGCAGCGCTGAAGATGAGATGCGGAGAAAGCGAGGGGCTGCGCAACAACGAGCCGCGGCGATAGCATCATCTGGGAGGCCCCGGCGCGGCGCCCGGCGGAGGGAGGGGCAGGGCGCGGGTGAGGGCGGCGGGTTAAGCCGCGGCTAACGCCGACTACAATGAGCCGTGGAGCCCCCCGGGGTGCCGCGGACGGGGCTGGGCGGGGGCGGGGTGGGCGGGGCGGGCGCACGCACCCAGGCGGCGCGCCCGGCGCTCGCGCCGTCGCTCACGCGCGCGCCTCCTGCGCGCTCGAGCGGACGAGCGGACGCTTTCTCTCTCTCTTCACCTCCGCTCCGACCCGTCCCGTCGCTTCCTCTTTCGCACCCCGAAGAACCGATCCGCCACGTTTTTCTTCTCGTCGCCGCGCCCCCCTGTTCGCTCTTTGCCTCCTCGCTTCGCCGTAGACCGCTCAACCCCACACTGGGTCGCTCTACTCCACCCTATGCGTTCCTACCCTACCCTACCCTACCTTACCTCACCCTATCTCACCCTACCCCCCCCCCTCTCCCCCCCGCTCTCACCACATTGCCCCCCTCCCACTGGCCTGCAACATCTCATCTAGTCCCGCCATACATCACCTCTAAACCACTACGTTTGATCTTGTGCCCACCACTATTCAGTCCATTCCTGCCACGTCTCACAGCGTCACACCACGGCTTACCACCCCGTCACTCTTTTTCCCACAACTCTACCCTACACTACCCTGCCCCTCCCCCGGCCTCATCACGTTCTACTCATTGCATCACGCCATTACCCGCTTCTCACCGTCCCTCCTCGTCCTATCCAGGTCCGTTCCGCCCACTTCATTCTCTCCACGCACGGCGAATGAGACTCGAGCGACCAAGCCCAAACGCGCCTTAACCTCAGCCGGCCCATCACATCCGTCCAGCCCCGGCCCGTCATTCTCACGCTCCCAGCCCGCCATCGCCCACCTCCTCCACTCCCATCGTCCCCCTCCTCGCCGGGCCCATCTCGCCCACCCGGGCGGGTGCCCTTGTTAATCCCGGCCTTACGCCCGGGATAATGAACCGTCGAACAAGGCTGTCGAGATATTGTTTCGAGCGAGGTGCCGTCGGAACTTGCAGAATAGGCAAACTTCATCAGGCGCTATCTGGTAATTAAGAGATAAACATCCTTCGCTCTCTCGACGGGGATCTCCCTCTCTCTCTTTGCCCCCTCCCTCTCTCCGCGAGGCGTCTAGATGTCGCGCTCCCCGCCGCAGAATGTAAGTCCCCCCCCCCTGGCGCCCGCGCCTCCCTGCGTGTGTATGCGCCCTCCGCCGCCCCAGCCGCCCCCCCTCCCCGGCCGCCCCCGTCGCTCTCGCTGCCCCGCCCCCCCCGCCGCCCCGCCGCTGCTCCCCCGCCCCTGCCGCCCTCGCTCCCGCGCCCTCGCCCCCACGTCCCCGCGCCTCCCCGCGTCTCCCCGCGCCTCCACGCGCCACCCTGTGGCGCCCCCCACTTCCCCGCGCCCGCCACTCCCCAGCTTGCCTCGCTCTGTGCCGCCACCCGTCATTTGCAGACTGCACAATCTGGAGAGAAAAGAGACTTCGAGGAAAAGGAGTGTTTGTTCCCTAGAAATCCATATGGCACTCGTTAGTGCAGCGTGCCTCAGATGTTTCCTTCCAGATCTCGCCTCTCATTCTTAATCGAATTGAATTGTTTTGATATGTACATGCACATTCTCGCTTTTTTGTTTAGTTAGGATGAACCTGTCTGCTGGAATATATTATTGTTATGTAGTTTACAAATATATGAGATGTGATGTGCGAGAAATATATGCATGTTCGTTAGCGACTGATTTGGTATTGCTTACATTAGGAAAATATTAATTATTAGTTAAAGTAAATATTAATTATCCGAACTATTCCTTTCTCTCGACATATGGATGTAAAGGGAAAGGAAGTGCATCGATCTTCTGGTAAATTGAATTTTTATAAGAGGAATTCACGGAAATGTTTTTCGGAAAATAAAATATTTCCTTTACGAATGTTAGAGAATGAAATCTTTATGAATGTAATAGGAACCATATGTTTCTACTAAATGAGAGCAAATTGAAGTCAGCAAATCTAAACTTTACGAGAAGTAAAATATAAGACCAGGAAATTGTGTTTAACATTTCCTATGATTTTTTTGTTTCCAATATAATCTTGTGTCCAATTCGCGAGTTGTAAACTCTAGCTGACATTTTTTACGTATATCCGGATTGAATATCAAGTGTGGAATATGGTACTAAATGTCCAATTAAAAACACACTAAATTATTTTTGCGTATTACAATTCTAATGAAAACAATATACTTGAGGGCAGTAGAATTGATTTTCTATATTCGACTTAATATTACATTTTATTTTAGGCAACCTTAATTCAATAATTCCTTTGAAATTATTGTGTATTTTCGAACACATGAAAGCCTTTTTCAATCACATTGTGTGAGCAACTATTAGTTCAAAATGTTGGAGTGGTTGGTATTTGTAAAGAATGCATACTCTCTGAAACCAATTAACTTATTCAGGAATTAAATCAAATAAGAAAAGTGAGCCTGTTCATAAATGCCATGAAACATATCTTACATTTATCGTACTCATACATGTCAGAGACGGCTTATATTCGTGTTAGAATCTGTGTTTTATATTGGAGACGAGGCCATTCAAATAGCGATCTCAAATTCTAAGATCGTTCAGAGTGAGAACAAATTTCTTATGTCTTGATAAAATACTTCGCTTTGTGCTAGTAACGTTTTCATGTCTTCATGTTTGAAATTATAAATAACAGATCATGATGTCCAACTAATCCTGCCTCTTGGGTAAAGATTATCAGAAAACTACAGTAGACTCAAATTGCTAACATCAGGTCCCCAACCATATTTCTTTCATTTTAGATGTTAACAAAAGGCCGCTTTTACCTTTCGATAAAAACTTTTCGAATCCCCAGGTGGTGGAATTATAAAGGGTTTATATGAAATAATGCTTTCAGCGCGAACAAAAGGCGTATTTATAACACAAGGAAACAGCAGCAAAGCCAGCTCTAAACGAACCTGGTAAATTTTGTGATAGGTTACAATGAATCCAATTTCAATTAATTTTTACAATAATCCTTCAGAGTTAACCCAAGAGACACAACATTAAAAATGCATTCCCTCAACTGGGAAATGAACATGATTGTGTTTTAAACAAGGAACATGATTTTTACAACACACTGCTTATTTAACTGCTTTACACTGCTTTCTTAACCACGATTAATAAATCTATGTAAGCAATGCATCTAAGTAAGGTTGCTTAGGTGGTTTTGACTCATTGGAATGCATGCTACTACACGGAACATAAATACAGAAATACGCAGATTGCGTAGTAACTTTTCTGACATGACACGACAACGAAAGAACTTTGATCAGTTCCTTATAGGCGACTTCATGAGATGCTAGTGCCCTAATTGCCCCATAAGCGATTCCCTCTTGGAACACAACATCGCGCTGAGCAAACACGGCAGTCCTCCTGCACTCAGGCACCAGCAGATCTCGTGTGGCCCCGACGACCGCTCAGTCTTTAACAAAAGAACAACAGCTCACCCCCCGTCGCCCTTCTTCACTCTCTCGACCTGCTATCTACTGGCTTAGGTGACTTAGGGCATCAGTTGATATCACTGCAGTACCTCTGATCGGGAGGTCATAGGGTTCAAGTCCCGATGGTGGCAGGATTTTTCGACACTAGCCTTTCAGCTAGGTCGAATTCAGTCGTTGTCAGGAGGAGAATTCTAGCGGCCGGCTACTCTGATCAGTAGTTTTCCGTGGTTTCTCCGATCAGCACCAGGTAAATGCCGGAGCAGTATCTTACCAAACGGGCCTCGGACCGCGCGCGATCTGTCCTTCCTCTTCCTTGTCCTATCCTCTCCCCTTACACACACACACTTACACTAACATGCACTACACTACCACATACTCCGGGAGACCGGTCGGGAGCTTAGAGCTTGTCCCGGCTGGGGCGGTGCCCTGCTGGTGGGAGAGTCTTAGTTAGGGGGAAACCCCTTCTCCAATCAACCCTTTCTCCAATCAACACCGGACGCTTTCCGGAGTAGTACCTTGTCAAACGGTCCGCAGACGGCGCACGGTTTTTCCTCTTCCTTGTCCTATCCTCATCTCTTATACTTACACTTACAAGCACTAAACGACCACACATGTTGGGAGCTGAGAACTTGCACGCTGCGGCGGTGCCCTACTGTTGGGAGACTCCTGGTTGGGGGAAAACCAGCACGCCGAAGTGTAGAATGGTGCCTAATTTCGCTATCTAGAGGGGGAAGATCGATTCTTCCCGCGATGAAACGTGCACAATACTTACGCCACGAATGAATAATCAATTAATAAATGTGAAAAAAAGATCAATCAATGAATCAAACAAATCAATCAATGAATAATCAATCAATGAATCTGACAGTCCTTGTGCACTCGGCGAGACGCCCACAGATCTCGCCGCGCACCACCTGGCCGCACAGACGTCAGCGAAAGCACACCCTCTTCTGCACGAGAGCTAACTTGTGCAGTTTTGTGAACGCACGAAGTGCAATGTACGTTCACGGCACTGCAGTGCGACCATTCTTACCCTTACGGGCATTTATGGCCAATCCTGCAACATGAAAAAGAAAAAACAGATCAAAAAGATATTACCCAACTGGCGCGCGCATTGCGTGCGCAGTGATTCAAAGCTTATGTTTTAAGTCCCATTTCACTGTTTCAGATTTCTCTTACTCCAAGAACTGCTTAGGTCGCTTATACTTTGCCCGGGTTCGTATGAAGTTATCGGGTTAGTATCTGTTATCGGGTTCGTATGAAGCGTCCTCAGAAATGAGAGTGTTTTCCGAGTCAGCTGCTTTTTCAAAAAATTAGCAGTAATGTTTTTACGGTGATCTTTAAGCAGTGGCCTCTTCTGCACCCTCCGCCCTCTCCACTAGCCCTCTTGGCAGCGGCGGTGGCGACTGGGGCGGCGGCGATGGTGGCGACCGATAGCGAGATGCGCGCCCGTTGAGTGGCACGCCCTGTTGGCAGCTCTGCGCACTTCAACACCAGTTATACCTTCCTCTGAAAAAAAAAAAAAATAGGTGTTTGGGGCGAATCCAATGTATATTAATTCCCTGTTGAGCGGGAAATTTATAAAAAAGCCCATAACGCACTGGAACGTCTAAGATGGTGGGAAGTTTGTATTTGTCTATGGCGGAATATGTGCTAAAAATTATTCATGTTTCCGTACGCATCCTGACTACCTCAATTTCTGAAGCAGAACAAAATGTTTATACTTCCTTAAAGGTTTCTGACAACGATTGATTGATGTTACCGGGAACTTTAACTAAAATGGCGATTAGTCCCGATCTTGTAGAGAATACTTTTTCGCGGGAGTTAGTGGTGATCCTGTACTGCAGGATAGTGAGAATCAGTGCCGATCTACATGTCGGTTTGTGGAGTTTTCTCCATTAAAGTATCTCCCACCAGCGGAACATCACCCCAGCCGGGTCAACCTCTAAGTTCCCTTCTGGTCTCCCGACATGAGCTGTAGTGTTGTGCCTGTAAGTATGAATATGCGTAAGGAAAGAGGATAGACTAGAAAGGATAGTTCGCGTGCAGTTCGTCGCCCGACTTTTAGTGTTCTGCCTCGACACTTGCCTGGTATTGCTCGGAATCATCCACGAAAACTACCGATCAGAGTAGCCGGCCGCTAGAATTGTCTTCCTTACAGCGTCTGAACACGACTTAGCTACATACCTTGTGACGAAAAGCCTGACAAAGGGCTGCTGTCAAATGAATGTCGCGCCATCTCAACGTTCATGCGCCTTCGACATCCTTCGTCGCAGAGACAGAGAGGTTGTGCCTCAGTGTTTCAATTTTCACGTCACTCCTTCCACATTATTCTGTGAAAACACAGAGCAGCTCGTCCGAGCTATATTATTGCTAGCACGTACGCCTTTCGCCGGGAGGGTCAGTTTCGACCCCCAGAATATTCATGAGGACTTTGTGGTGGACAAAGCGAGCTCTAGATTGGTCAGGATCGGTTCCAGCCGATTATTTGGGGAGGGAGATCACAGATTTTTTAAAATAAGTCTATTTGTTATTATATTTAATATTATTTTTATAGTGTAAAAAAGGTTAGTACAATATTAATATTAAATAACGGAATTCTAACGTAAATAAATATTTAAATGAATTTGGACAAATCAAGGAAGATAACAATTGAAAACTGTAAGCCTGGGGGGGGGCGCATGCCCCCCCCCCCTACCTGGATCCGCCACTGCGGCTTGGTTCAGCATTTTGCCATTTCCTCTGCCTCACATTTTATCGTTTCTCCCACATTCACCTCATCATTATCGCAATTATGTACTCATCCGGTTTTAATGATCTGAGTATACTCCAGGCCGTGTATTAGGCCGTACTAAATTCGCAATATGGCTGCTTGAAAGATTTCCTGTCGGAATAGCCAACTTATGAAACTATAATTCTGATCAAGTCTCTCGCTTTTGTTTTGTTTGTTGTCATTCACAATCCTCGCGCGGTCTCGAGTCTTGTCCACTGTTCAATAATACATGTTTCGTTTTTCGGTAGAATTAAAAAGAGATGTTCATCTATAAACGAATATTAACTCTGTGAATAATTATTAAGTTAATTAAAAATTATCATTATCAACTATTGCGAGCTTAAGAAGTGTTAAAAAGTGTCAAGTGCAAATGAAAAATACAACCTCAAAAGTTATCTGCGGTCATACTTCTATGTTATTAATGCTTTTGAGATGTGTGCCAACAGTTCCTTCACGTTTTGAACTGGTAGTAATGAGTTTTATTGAACGCAAATAAATACCACAATTATTTTTTTTATTTAATAGGTAATTATTACAGCCAAATTAGAAACTTGATCCAATGTGGCTAGGCCGAAGGCCTTTAAGCCATTACAATACCTACATTCTACCGCGTTCTAACCTTTCGCCTTCTGGTATTCACCCCAAATGGTCTCTCCATCGCCTCAAAGCCGCGGAAACGAGACCATAAGGTACGGCTGAGGGAAAAACCCCTGAAGGGGGAAAAACCTGCCGTCAGAAGCCGAGTACATGCTACTCTATCCGTTTTTTAGACTATTTATTTATTTGGCGCGGGCGTCAGGCATTCTCCTTCCAGTGTTTGGCCTCCACCGCACCTGAAAACAAACAGCACCACAGAAAATCGTCCGCACCAACGCCTCTGCCCTAACATTTCCGATTCCCACTTCCCTTCGCCCCCTAATGTGCTTTATTTTAAACCGTTTCCTTTTATTTTATTTTTTATTTTAACCGTTTCCTAATTTATTAATTATTTTAATTTAATTTATTTTTAATTTATTTAACTTATTTTGATTAATTTAATTTTAATTTATTTATTTTAATTAATTTAATTTTAATTTATATAACTTATTTTAATTTAATTTTAATTTATTTAACTTCTTTTAAATTAATTTAATTTTAATTTATTTAACTTATTTTAATTATTTTAAGTTAATATATATTTTTTTTTATTATTGACTTATTTTTTAAATTTTTTTTTTATCTACTTATACTTAACAATTGACTACAATTTTATTGTTAGTTTATTGATTTATTACATATTTCTCTCCAGTCTAGGCTCTGCTCGTACTAACCACTACTGTTTTCCCACTCCTTAATTTCAGTTTCTCTAGTGGTCCGAACCTTTCCTAGAAATGTTCCTAATTTCTTCATGAAGTTAGGTCTTTATCCCTAGAATGTTTTGGGCGAGCGTTACGTTCCTATGTTGGAAGTAGTAATTTCCCATTCCCATCCATTTTCCTCTCCAAGTTTCGGTCGCACTGCAAATTAAAAGGATATGGATCCAGTCTTCCCTATCACCGCAAAGCACACAGATGCCATTACCATTCGAGTCCTTTAATCTACGTTGCATCCACCCCCCGACCCTGAACCAAGCGTATCCCCTCTTGCGTCCTTTTTGCAGTGTGTTTACGTAACGTTCAACCCCATAACGGACTCATGGAATTTGCGCAACTAGCGAACGTTTTTCGGCCGTTGCTGCCAGGATCTCTTGCCTTTTAATATCCGCAAGTCTATCCGAAATTAACGTTCTATGTCACGTGTTCCCCTAACTCCCACATTTCCGAAGAAACGTCTCCCAGACCTGAACGTTCCAGTAGCAGTTTAATTTTATACGACCAGTAGCGTTGGTTGTTTCCTGTAACTGCACCTGAAAACATCTATTTATAAGTGAGTCAGCCTGTTCACCTGCTAATTTAATCCAAAGTTTAATGGGTTTCATTTAAAATCTTTCCAAATTCTACACTACTGACCTCTCTTAGACTCCGGCATTTGCTGCGAATCTAGAGACTCGAGAATTAATTTGAAATAATCTGTTTCGACGCTTTCTAGTCGATCTATCCTATCCACTCCCCAAATTTCTGCCCCATAATTCATTGCTGGGAGAACTAGCGATTTAAACATCGTCTCGTACACCTTTAAAGGCAATTCTGAACCCTGCACTGCCAAACGATTTCTTTGAGCGCAATTCTTCCTTTACTGTGCGCCGCCACATGTGTTACTCCATCCCCATTCATGGAAAAATTTTGCCTAAGATATGTAAATGTTTTTACCCGGTCAATCTCTCCTGAGCGTAAACCATTTCTCCTTGTTACCCCAGATAAATCCATTCTTGAAGACAACTACTTTGGTTTTTGAATATTTACTTTAATCCCCATGTTTCACTATACGTTTCTAGGATATTTAAACTTTTTGTAAGCCGTCAATAGTCTCCGAACATAAAACTAAATCATCAGCATATAGTAGCGTCCGGGAATGTTCAGGCCTCAATTTCCGGCGCAGATGTATCCGCATCCTGTAACACGTCAATAAATCGTTTATAAACAAGATAAACAATAGCGGTGAGAGAGACAGCCCTCGTCTCTCTACTGTCGATTTTATTTTTCGCGTTGTACTTCCATCACCGCACCTGACAGAAATTTACGTCTTCGTATATGCTCGCAACACTTTTAAAACTTTACGGAGACGCCTAGCTCATTAAGTTTTTGCCATAAAGCTTCCTATCGATAGAGTCAAAAGCCATTTCGAAATCTACAAACTGCAATATAAGTGGCCCCGTTTACGCCGGCCTGCTTTACTAGGTATCTAATACAAAGATATTGTCGGTAGTCGAAGCCTCTCCTAAAGCCTGCTTGCAATTCTGATATTTTACTGTGCTTTTCCGCCCATTCACTCAGTCGCCCGTTGAGTATTTTACAAAATAGTTTGCTCAGCGCTGGTAAAAGACTAATTCCGCGATAATTTTGTGGGCAATTCGTATTACCTTATTCTTAAAGACTGGTTGGAGGATCGCTGTACTACGTTTCTGGATACGATCCAGAATCAACTATTGCATTAAATAAATTTAGAATATCTCTGGTCTATGTGCCACAATTCCGAAATAAATTGTGTCGGAATGCCGTCCGCGCCGCCTACCTTTTATTATTCATGGCTAGCATAGCCCTATTCACTTCATTCCAGGTTATCGTTTCGTCTAATTCAGGACATCCCGGTCCGTGATAATATCTATCCCTGTTTCAATATTCGCTATTTCGAGCGTCCGTGAAAAGTACTGCTCCACGCATCTGAGAAATTGCATTACTTACATTTCTTTATTACGCAGTGATCTATAACGTCCCAAATTGATTTATTATGATTGTTTCTTAAAATTGCCTCTATTCTTGCTGTCTCACTCTCTGCCACGATTTCTTCTGATTTCTTAATTGTGGCCTCGTATTGCCTACGTAGTAACAAGTAACTATTTCTCGCTTCCGCAGTTCCACAGTTTCTGGAACATTCTTAAGGCTACTATTGCTTCACGCCGCTCACCCGACACTCCTCGCTAAACCATCCTTGGGTCAGTACCTTCCTCCTCTCCCCCACATCTGCATGCCCTCCCTGCGCGAAAGAGTCTCCTCTAAATTCTTTGCTTGCCTTTCCGGTGACCGCTCCTCTCGTGCCCACCCTACCGAGTTAAGAATAGCCTCTGTAAATCCTGTCGCTTTTCCTCTTTCCATACAAACCGTCGTCTTGCTATTGTGAAGTTTGTTGCTCCTGCCTGCAGCACTGCCTGTGGCAGTTCAGTAGCATTTACTGCTAAATGAACGCACACAGGCAAATGGTCGGATTCTGCCCGTAATTCGATTCCAAAATCTAATAAATTGTTTATTCTTTCATGAGACAACAGAGCATAATCTATTACACTACCTCCATTCCCACTAATAAAATAGTTCCTTCAGTATCCTGTCCATAGTTGCCATTTAAGATTTCGAGATTAAATCTCTCGCATAATTCTAACACCTGACCATCATTATTGATGACCGAGTCTTTGCTTTTTCTAGAATTAGCTCTCGCTTCTTGCCGATCGAACTCCGAAAATACTTCCTGCTCATGGCCAATTCTAGCATTCATGTCACCTAAGACTAGTAAATCAGTATTCGGATACCTTTGCTTCAACGAGTCTAAGAAATTATTGATTTCACCAAAAGCTTCTGGAGAATAATACGCGAGCCCTGTGGGTGATTGCATATAAATACAATTGCGAGGTCTGTATTTTGCATTACTAGTCTAATACAAAGAAAATTGTCGGAGTTTGTTGTAATTTCATAAATAAATTGCACTAACCTATCCTGAAATATGCACGCAACCCCTCCCGGGTACCTACCCCTTTCCCCTCTACGTTTTTTAGTTTTGCATATGGCTGTAAAACCAGACACATTTAAAGTCTCACCCTCCTTCCACCAAGTTTCTACGAGACCGATTATATCAAATGTGTTTATGTACCCATGGAAGTCTTGATTTCCGAGCTTAGAGCCTAGACCTTTGATGTTCCAACATCCTATTCTTAAAGCCTCCTCCTTCCACCAAGTTTCTACGAGACCGATTATATCAATTAGTAAAGCCTATTCCTGCCTATTTGGCGACCTGCTGGTCCGACTCACCGCGAGCTTCCTGCTGCTGCACGTTTGCCGCAGCCATCGCCCTCGTAAGAGGTCCTCGCTCCAGGCTGTCAGCCGCAAAGCGTCCGGGACTCGCCGAGTGCCGTTGGCTCCGGCGGGAACGTGAACGCGACCGCCGACGCGAACGAGACCGCCTCCGCCGCGATGCCGCGGGGTCAGAGGTCGTCCGCGCCGCCCCAGCACGAGGCGCAGCCGCAGGCGCGGCCGCGGCCGAAGGCGCGGGTGGGGGCGGCCGCGAAGAGGCGCCCGCTTGCCCGGAAGGGGTTTCCGCCCTACTGGGGTTCTGCCCCCTCGCCGAGTTCACGGTAACCCGTCGCCCCGCCCCCTCCCACGCCCGCGGACGGGCCGCCAGCTCAGCCAACACGTAGCTGCGCCCTGCCACGACAAGCTTGTCGAAACGAATCGACGCCTGCTTTCCGCTCGCTTTCGCCTCCTGCAAATGCGGAATTAACGCCTTACGCGTTTGCCGCACTGCCCAGCTGAAGTCCTCACGGACGCGCACCTGCCATTCCGGGAGAGATCCCGGCCGCACGCAGCAGCTCCTCCCGCTTCCTGAAAGAGGCCAGCTTGGCCACAATCATACGTGGCTGTCCCTCGCGCCGCCGCCCGGTCCGGTGCGCGCGCTCGATATCCTGGAGCTCCAACCTGACCCCCAGCTGCTCCGCAAGATCCAGGATACACCTCCCCGGAGTCCGCCCAAGACTCGTTCCGCTGCTCTGGGATGCCAGTAACAATGATATTGTTCGTCGCGACTGGTTCTCAAAGGTAATCCCCCTTTGCGAACCAGCCGCTCGTTGGCTGTCTGCAGCGACTGCACTGAAGTCTCTGCCGACGTAACCCTGGCCTGCAACACATCGATTCTATCAATAAGTTCCTTATGGTTCCTATTGATAGTCTCGATGATATCGACGTTAGTAGGGGGGCCGGGATTCAGCTCCACCCCACCGATCGCCAATAGCACCGCCATCACCGCCGCGCCCAACACGCTCGCAAGGAGCCCCAGCCCCTGCGCTGTCCCCCGGGCACCGCCACCGCGCGGCAGGTAGCCCCTCACCCAGCGGCCGATAGCCGCGCGCCACTGCTCCGTCGACACCATCCTGCAGCAGGTAGAGCGCTTAGCAAAACACGTCCGCTCGGCTCTGCGACTGGCGAGAGAATACCACAATTATTGAAGTTAATTAACGTAATATACATGGTAGTTTTTAAGTGATCTAATGAAATGTTCCTAACAGTCCAGTTATGTCAATATCAATGCAAATGCATCCATTTAATTTATCTGTTAAATTATTCATTAGCTTTTAACAATAAGTTCAAACAAAATAATGAAAATCATCATTAGTGTAAGTAAGTCTTCAATAACTTATCCATTGTTACCAGAGACAGTCTTTCTCTTTACCCAGTTTTTCATCATTTCAATGGGGTGTGATTCATAAGATTGGGATAAATGGTAATAAATATGACGTTTTGATTTTTTTAAAGATGTTTATTTAAACAGGAATGTACACAATCAATATAAATGGCATATTAAATATATAGTTGCACAATAATATTGACTCTACTCTCTTATTGTGACTACATTACTATAAGCTTCTCCCTGAACATGCAGTTATTACACAGTAAACCCTCTCATTGCTTGTTAAATAATTCAAATCAAAAGTATATTATACTTCAGTTTCCATTACACATTCATGCCAAATAATTCCCAATAGGCAGCCAAGCAGTACAAGATTAATATATTGTTTATTTATTGCCAGTTAAATACACATTCTTGCTGTGAAAAAAATTCAAGGTAAGACAACGGTTATTTTCAGCATTAAAATTAGAGTATTGTGCCAAGGAAATTCAAAATGCATGTGGGATTTAGAGAGAGATGCGTGCTACTTGCCCAAAACCAGTATTACAAGTAATGTCACAAATGCTACTAATCAAATAAGGTTACAAACAAGCTACAAAACTGAAACAATGTTGACAAGACTATTTACATATACATTTAGATATACAAGACAAGTACATGTGTGAAAACTAAAATTATAATAATTAGAGATGATTTTATGTCCTAAAATCTTTAAATATCATCTATGACCTAAAAATTCTGAAATATACAATTAAAATAAACAATATTTCATTTCATGTGATACTTGGAATGAAAAGATGTATTTTTGTGCAAACATAATATAACCTAGCTCACTTCTCAGGAGAAATAATTGAAGTAATTATGCACCTTCATTAAGGACATTGTTTGTCTTGTTTCATTTTTTCTGCTTGGTATAAAAAATATATCAAGAAATATCCTACATTTGCACAAGTATTTTATTGTCTATAAAAAAAAAAACACAAAGTGTGACAAGCTTTTCTAATCAATGACTGCTCCAAATAAATAGATTCTATGACAACAAGGAATGGTTTAGAGATAAGTCTATCTTTTAACAAAATAAATATAGGAGCATAAAAATATGCTCTTATTATTATATGAATATGCACCAACAGGAAAAATTTGCCAAATTGCACTAACATATTGATCTACAGAGCATCCAATTCTAACCACATGTCAAGGAATTTCATTTAGCTATGCCCTGAAGCAATAGACAAAAATATGCAAAATCATAGATATGCACTCCCTATAATAATAATAATAATAATAATAATAATAATAATAATAATAATAATAATAATTACTGCCTTTGGTGTGTTGGAGTTTGTATTTCTATAGTAATTCCTCGAAGCACTCTCTTTAAAAATTATAATTTCATTCTCCCTCACATGGGCATACCTGTCTCCCTTCCTAAGTAAAACCCATGTTCTTCACTATTCGCTTTAGGGAGGTCTGAGAGCCTTCAAAATTTAACGTTTCATCTCCCACAATCTCTGTGTACAGGTTTCTTATAGAAATACCACAACTTACATAAAATATAATCCTTGGTACTTGTTAAATAATACATAAAACAACACAAAATGATCATTGTTTATATTAATAAAACTGTATACTAACAAACTAATTAAAAAGTCTAATTGATTACCTGAATTCAAACTAATAAATTTTATTGGCAATTGCATCCTTAGTGAAATTGTCAATATCTGTGACTGGACGGGATCTTTTACGGGTCTTTTTGGGTGTGGTCAGAGCTTCTTGTTTTTTATATTTGTTGATAATACTATCAACTGACTTTACACCACCTGTAAACACATAACATCTTGAGAAAAAGAAAATTAGATTTATTACGATTAATACATGAGTAATGATAAAGTTATTAACAACTATACTCATCCCAATTTTAATTAAGAAAATTACACTTGTAAGTTTTAAAAGATAAGATGTAGAAAAGAAAAAATAAATATCAATCTTACCTGTAATAATTTTGCCACTCGCGTTATTAAACAAGAGTGGGTAACATGGTCCTTTTCTTCCACTGCTTCCTTCCACAGTCCACAAAATAAATTGATAATTCCCTTTTGAAGAGAACTTTGAATACGTGTTATCTTCAAAGGTTCAAAATTAAGTATAGACCCAGATGTTGTTGGGCTATCCATTGTTTTCCAGTTATAATTAAAATGAATTCAGAAAAAAAATAATAATAAATATAATTAACCTAAAACAAGAAATACTACAGGTACACTTAACAACAACAAATAATGAACTACAATAACTATTTCAATTAACTTTATTATTATTACTAAAGAAAACAATTGGAAAATAATAAATAAAACTAAAAAACTAGTACTACTAAATAAATAAATTGAACAATAAAACGCAAAGAACGAAGAGCACCAAAACGCAAAATGCAAATATTTAGCAACACTCGTAAACTAACACAACTTTACTTGTATGGCTTTGAATGTTGGCGGAATCTACGGAAGTAGTCATTGTTTCATAGCAAACTTAAATTTTAAAAAATGTCCCTACCGCTTGAAGGTAATATATACTGGGTATTTGTGTGACGGTTGGCAACAACTTTTGCCAACATAAAACGAAACGCGACTACCGTAAATCGAGTATAAATGTATGTTCTCATCCGACAGTGACATTTTCAAAAGTTGTCCCGTTAGTTCGGCTTTTTAGCTGGCCAGCAGTCTAGATGAAGTGTTCCCAAGCTCTTGTAAATAAATAAATGAATAAATTTAAATTATATAAAAATTAATAAAAGTTGCTGGCGATTTTAGGTTTCACCAAGGTTTGGTCAATCCTTCCACACCTTTCGATGCAGACAAAGACATACAATGACCTGTCGTCTCACTTTTCATACCTCGCTATCCACATCATTCTACGCAAAGAGGTGATTCCGAGTTAAATTCCCGCCGTCTCACCGTTCATGTGATTCCTTCCACAAAGTTGCTGGCGATTTTAGGTTTCACCAACGTTTGGTCAGTCCTTCCACGCCATTCAACGCAGAGAAAGACATACAACGGCCTGTCGTCTCACTTTTCAAATCTCGCAATCCATATCATTCTACGCAAGGAGGTGATTCGGAGTTAAATTCCCGCCGTCTCACCGTTCATGCCATTCCTTACACAACCTTTTTGGCGATTCTCATCTCCCTCCTCTGCGCCGCAAACCCCGTTCCGCTCCGCTTTGCCTCCTCCTGAGTCATTAGCGGCTGCAGCGGCGCTGAGCAGGCGGTTTACCGCCCCCTCCCTCCACGTCTCACCGCCAGGAGCGCTACCGTCGTCAGCGCCCGAAACCTCGAGCGCGCGCTTTTCTCACGGGCGTGCCCCTGGATGAATGGCGGGAAATCTTTTAATAAAGGCCCTTTAATCTTGCGCCCGCCTTAAAACCACTCGGTTCAATTGACTTCCACGCTCGCCGCCTTACGCCCTCCCCCCGCCCCGATTCTCCCTCCCCACCCCCGCCCAATCGTGCGGTTGCTGTGCGGGCGGAGACCTCCTCCCGGGCGATGGAGCACAGTGTTCGGCTTCCAACGAAAGCCAGGTCGCGTGAACTCGTATTTGGATTTTCGACTACACAAGAGCAACCCTGGGAAGCGAAGATTGGTAAGATGGGCGTGCTTTAACTGTTCGAAGGGTCGTGGGTTCAGATACCGTCTTGGGCATGGATGTGTGTTGGTGTGCTCTGGCATGGCGGAGCTCTCACAACCACCACGCATATTTTTCGCGGCAGTAAGCCGAATGAAGATAAATTTTGTAAGATGATTTTTTTTTCTCACGGCAGTAAGTCGATTTCGTCTCGAAGGGATAATAGCCAAAAAATTAAACTGATCTGTAATCTGCACCTAATTTGTAAATAATGTTTATTACACGTGAGCGAATATTTTCTTACCAGTTCTTCCTCAAAACGTTCAATGTTACCTTTATTATTATTATTATTATTATTATTAATAATAATAATAATAATAATAATAATAATAATAATAATAATATAACTTAATATGCATACGAGGAACCCAGGAATTTGTTTCAAGAAACCGTGCACAAATTGTACTTCTTCTCATACTAATTCACATTTCATTTGTAACTTTTTTATATTAAATAAAATTTGCAACCCTGTTCCTTCCATTTCTGACTCGGCCTGGGTGGGGCAAGGGCTTATGTCATTTGCGCCCAATTACACGTTACATATGGATTGTGGGTTCGAATCTCGTCTAAAGCATGGGTGTTGCGGTATGGTTTTTATTGTAATGATTTACACGATCCCCGATGGTGTGCATTTGGATGATAAACAGTTCAAAACATTTACAGCAAAGACGCCATAGTAAAAAAATAAAACCGAGTGAGGAAGAGAATAAAGCGAACCCGATACTTGTGCGAGTTTGGACTATAAACATTAGATCCGGCTGTGATTTAGAAACATTTTGAAAGTTATCCCAGTGAAATCGCGTCAGGCAATAAAAAGTTATTGAAATTTTCGTATTTCGTATATTTTGTTAAGGAAAATATTAATGGAGTCCATTGTTGGAGCGATGAAACGCTTATAAAGAAAAGGGTTTTTCGAATACTGCAAGAAAACGCGATAAGATATCAAATTCAGACTTTCGGGAGGCAAAAGAAGAAAATTAGCTGCATCATGCAAAATTTATCCCATTTAAATATCTTGACGGGAAGTATCAAAATTTTAATAAAACAGATAAATTAATTCAAGCAAAAGCTTAGCCGGAAGAAGCGATTAGCGAACAATTGCAGTGCGTTCCATTTCACATTCAAAAACGGAAAACAGGAAAATAAAGGATTTTGACCAAAAGAAAACAAGAGAAAACATCAAATTTTAGGAAATTACCGGGAGAATTTTATTGAAACTAAAACGGAAATAAAGTGTTTCGGAAAACGTTAGGAATTAAATATTTTTGAGAGAACCAAGGTGACGCGATCGTCAGTTATCGAGCGATCGGGAAAAGTTGTAGCAAGAATAACAATGCTAGGTTGAAGAAGATTCAGTCAGAATGTGCCTGGACTTGGTGAAGGCAGGATGTGTGTTCGCGTAGGCGATTTTTGAAAATTTTTGTAAAGTGCGGAAGTTATGAAGATAATCCGAAATAGTAACCGGGAATATTTTACGTACGTTGTGTAACAGTCGTGGAAAGAAAATTTCATAAAAGAAGGAATTTTCGGAACTATTCTGAAATTCGGCAACGCCCGCTGGACTTGCGAGGCGAGCGGCGGTATGAGAATTTTGCAACGGTGGGGAGCGCGACGTTGCATTGATAATTAGAGGCGCGGAATTTGATTCGGAATTCAGTGAGTTTTAATAATTTCAAGGGTTTATAAAAAAAGATGGCAGCGTGAACTCCGACACCATGAGTGAACTGTGATGCGTATGCGAGTGTTCGGAACTGATGGCGACAACGGGAGGCGCTGTTGGGCGTGAATAATCACCCCCAGACACGCAGATTCGTCGCAGAGGCAACAGCATACGTGAGCCAAAGTATTTTGACATTTGTTTGTTTGTTTTGATTGAAGAAAGCTCTGTCGAAGACCAAGTCGTGAAATTGGTAGATTTTAAGACGGAAATCTCGACAGAATGCATTCTGGGGTTTAGTTATATGTGAATGGTATTTGTTTGTTTTTTGTAAATAGTTTGTGTGAATGAAAGAGTATATATATCTATGTATTGTGTATTGAGGGAGGAGAAATGTTTATTTTGTTGTTGTTCTTTGATGCTGGGGTGTGTTGATGTGTGCCGTCAGAGGTACCAGTGCTGTTGCAGCACTAAATAGTGCAAATTGAAAAGAAACATGATAACGGAGGCGATTGAATAAACTTCATGGCCATTTTGGGGGTCATGATTCGCAAAATCAATATGTTTTTCGCAATCATTTACGTAGCATTAGACTGATCCACGCGCGTGAACGCAATACCTTGCTCGCGTCTGTACAGACGCACCGCAGACCACGCCCAGGTGAGTGAAAAGGCCAGGTAAGCTAGCAGAGGGGCAATTGTGAGTAGGAAAAGGGGAAAGTTATTATATGTGGCAGCCCAACGCGAGGCTAGTGTTTATTGGTTTGTTCGTAAGAAGGGCTAGAGCAGGGCAATTTATTAACGTAACAGGTATAACGTGACGGGCGTGTAGAGAGGCCGCCCAACCCATTACAAGTGACCGCACGACGTGTGGGCGGGTTTATAGAAAAGGGAGTAGGGAAACCCATTACAAGTGGGAGTGGAAGCGAACCATTACAAGTGCCGCCCAACGGTGGGGCAATGAATAATAGGGGCAAATAGAATAGATGATAGGAGAGGGCAGGTTTATATATATAAGGAGGAGGGAAGGGTGAACCGAAACATTAGGGGCCCAAGGGGCAGGTTTATATATATAAGGAGGAGAGGAAGGGTGAAACCCGACCTATTACAAGTGCCGCCCAACGGTGGGGCAATGAATAATAGGGGCAAATAGAATAGATGATAGGAGGGCAGGATATAGATAAAAGAAGTTAGGAGGGGATATATATATAAGGAGGAGAGGAAGGGTGAAACCCGACCTATTACATTATTAATGACATTCGTATCCCCCTTGGACATGAAATAGTATTCTAATTCCTTCCAATTTCTCGGTCACCCCTCTATATTTGACAGTTGGCGTGACACCTCTCTATATTTGACAGTTGGGTTGAAGGCGGAAGCAAATAGCCGCTTTCTGGCTTGGCCGGCGTTTGAGAACTCTTCCATCCGTAATCGCAACGCCTGGCGAAGCCCACAACTGATGGCAGTAGCTCTGACGGCACATCGATACGCGACAAGAAGAAAGAGAAAAACGTCAAGAAGAAGAATTGGAAGAAAATAAAGGAGATGATGGGTGAAATGGAAGGAGGTGTAGAAGGAGATAGAGGTGGAGAGTAGAAGTAAACGGAAGAGACGGAAAAGAAGAAGAAGAGGAAAGGGGTGATGAAAGAGGAGGTGCAGGGAAAGTTTTAATGAGAAACTAGGGCAAGAAATAAAATTGCGAAATACACTTCGTTATACATTAACAAGACGCAAAGGGAAGAAAAAGGAGAGATGGGGATGTAAAGACGACTTTATTCTCTTGGACTTGGACTGGTGACTTGGTTTAGAACACAAACTAAACCAAGACACCACAACCCATGATTTTTTTTTTAAATTTGTTGCGTCCACTCCTTGACGCGTCTCCAAGCCCCTTAAGGGGCGTTGAGCGCTTGCCCTTGGGAGTAATCCTCCATTAACGGGCATTATTAATTTTAATATTAGTCCAGTCTCGTCACGTCGCAGTCAGTCAATGCCTTTTATCCCTTCGGCCAGGGGCTCGACGCCGTTAGATCCCGGGGTTCCTGGCCGGTCACCCAACCACGAACCCGCGAGTCTCGAATTCGCTTAACCTTCGTGACTTCACGGAGCGTAGTAAACGCATTCGGCTAGCGCCGCCGATTAATGCAGGGTTCGGATTGTTGCGCGTACGCACGCGTGGTGGTCCTTTCCAGACCACTGTGCGCCTACGAGTGACTCGGGCGACCGGCTTGGGGACCCGCAAGGCGATTATCCCCAGGAGTGCTGGCGGTGTAATTTGCATTCCGGCGCGGGCGCGTGATTACGGAAAATCACCTTCGCTCGGTGTTGCCCGAGATTGGGAAAGTTGATGGATATATTTCTGGTCGATGTGCTGCTTTGTGCACCGGAAGGCGGAAGTTGGAGAACGAATGATGGAGATGTCAATATCTTAAAGTGGTAGTTCTCAAGAAGCAAGCATATGAGTGTTCGAAATAGGTGAGAGTAAAGGGGTATGACGTTGCCAGCATAACTTGTGAATTTTACATTTGGAATTAATCGATTCTTGAAAATTTATCTCTCGATCTGCAACGAGTGCAAGTTGATCAGAAAAGAAATAAATTATTGATTTTTTCGTGTTTCCTGGCGCGTCAACTGCTTCGGTCATTAGCCCCGTTAGTGTAGTGCAGGTTTTTCTCGGGAGAGCCGACCTACCGTCGGCTAGTGGGGTTTCCCCCTAACCATGACTCTCCCACCAGTGGGGCACCGCCCCAGCCGGCACAGGTTCTAAGCTCCCGACCGGTCTCCCGGAATATGTGGTAGTGTAGTGCACGTTAGTGTAAGTGTGTGAGTAAGGGGAGAGGATAGGACAAGGAAGGACCAGGAAAGATCGCGCGCAGTCCGTGGTCCGTTTGGTAGGGTACTGCTCCGGCATTCATCTGGTGTTGATCGGAGAAACCACGGAAAACTACCGATCACAGCAGCCGGCCGCTAGAATTCTCCTCCAGACAGCGACTGAATTCGACCTAGCTGAAAGGCTAGTATCGAAAAATCCTGCCGTCGTCAGGACTCGAACCTAGGACCTCCCGGTCAGAGGCGCTGCAGTGACATCAGCTGATACACTGAGCTACCGCTCCCGGCAGAAAATAAATGAACTTCATATATTGATTACAGAGACGTCATATATTGATCACAGTGCAAATAAGATTATGAAACAAAGCACGATTTTCTGTCGTTATCCGTATGGTTGTTTGCCGGTAAAAGTCTCTTAGGGTGCGTCCTATAGTGCGGTGAGTCTTATAAGCCGATGCATTGGCCGAGAAAATAAGCGTTCATTCTGTTGGTGAAGCACTTCCCTGAGTTCCAAAGAGAGAGCACACGGAGTTGAAGCACAATGTAGCGTACAGCAGTCGACATCAATAATGATATGCGCATGCGCACAGTCATTTGCAAATCACATTTGAACGTTTGTTAGATGTTTTATGCTTGGTTACGCATTTATCACCTGGAATAAGATTTCTGTGTAATATAAGATATTTTCGCGTGTCGAGAGGGATGCAATCCGCTTTTATTATATTAATATTGTTAGTTGAGATCTAGAAACATGTCATTTGTTGTTAATGTTGCACAATGTGATAACATTGTGATAACATGTTGATTCAATTGAGGTCTTGAAAAGCCATGAGAGCTAAGTGCCAAAAATTATTTTTCGGGAAACCAATAAAAACTGTATGAATTCCTATTCTTGAAATACAATCAGAGTCATTACTAGATTGATGTTGCATCTACTTGAAGGTCTTTGGAACATCGAACTTTTAACTGTGTATTGGCGCCGATAATAATATTTAGATGTCAAACCCTTCAATTCGCATATTTTGGTAATTAACTATATTCCTACTTGAGTAAAAACTGTATATTTTGCCTTTTTCAGAAAATGAATGTTTTATTTGTTTATTGAAATAGAGTTCTAAAATCATAAATTACTTTTTCACGTTTTTGCATGAAAATTGGGTTTGTCTTGTACGCCAGAGTGTCTTGCAGGGTTTATAGATTTTATACGACACGTAAAAAGAGTACATATTATTAGAAGTAATAGAATACATCAGTAAAGTTAAAAATATCAATTTTTTCATTATTTTTATTTATTCACGCTAAAAATTACATTAATTCTTTGGCCTTACTAATGCTTGTTTGTAATCAAATAGTTATTTCGAGAATAACTATCGTAAGATTTATTAATGCAATACAAATTTGGAGAATTATCAAACTATACCGTTATGTGGAATTAGATTGCCAATGGAATGTTGTAAATAGCTTTTTTGATAACTGTGCGTGTTCGTTACGATGAGATCCCTTCTTGTCCACTATTAGGCCAAATATGGTGTTACTTGACGCGACTCAGTCAACTGACAGATCTGACAATGTTTCTTAATTTTTACAGAACATCGTGAGAGAATTCTTGAAAAAGCCTTTTTTGCGGGGAGGGCAGCTTTAATGCACATATAGAGGAGATCAATCCGTCATTATATTCATGTCGATAAAAATTAATTGGAAATATTTTGGTCGGATTCTTTTAGAATATTCGGTTAAAATTTTATTAGCTATGCTATTTGTTATTTTGGGAGGGAGGCTCCTATTGCACGGAGCACTGCGAATTATTACACTGCCTTTCCGGTGTAATAGCTGTTGTTACTTCATTCATGAGTCGTACAATTTTGATGAGATCGTACGATTGAGTCGTACGATTTTGATGATTTTTTACGATGAGTCGTAATTTTATAAAGAAACGAAAAGTGAATGGAAATAATTTTAATGGATATTTTCATCGGAAGTTCTGATGATTGGGCCAGGGAATTCAATTATGTTTAGAATTTATTTTTATGTACTTGAAAATTACATCTACAAATTTTTAACACGACGCTTGCCCTTGATTAACTCAATTCATTATTTTTAAAATGAAGATGACTGCGCTAGATTGTATCTACTAAAACTTTTTATTATGAAAACACCCGCCTTTGAATAGTATATTTCAACAGGTGTACAATAATAATAATAGCTCTTGACTAGCACTAAAAACACGCTCTTGAATAGCACTAAAAATCATGGAAATAACCACCGGAAGCCCAATGCTCAGCTAGTGCAGCTTTGCCAGTATTTGGGTGCCGACGTAACCCACTGAGCTGCGTCTGTTTGCGACGCAATCTCAAGCTTGCGATTATTCTTCCCACATGAGTGGCTGTGTATTGTCTGTAATTGTGTGTAAGTAAAGGATGAGGATAGGACAAGGAAGAAGAAGGAAAGTTCGCGCGTGGTCCTTGGCTCTTTGTTAGGGTCCTGCTTCGGCATTCGCCTGATGTTCAGAGGAACCACAGAAAACTATGAGAACAGCCGACCGCTCGAGTTCTGCTCCAGACTGTGGTTGAATTCATCTAGCTTCTATTAAGTGGCGAAAATCCTGCCACCGTCGGGACTCAAAACCTAGGACCTTTCGGTCAGGAATACTGCGGTGAAACCAGTTGATGCCCTGAATGGGTTTTGCTGGTACAAACGTTAGAAAGAATGCTAGAAAGTACATGTTGGTTTTGCATCAATAGTTTGGCAAACAGATATAGCAAATTGAACACGGACTATAAAAGCAACATGTATGAAATACGCTTATTTACATTATTGTAAATACGTAAGCAATAGTTACGCGAGGGAAGGGCGTCAGAAAACTAGCCGCGCCCATATTTTTGGGGTAAAATGCATTGAAATGCCTGGATTCAAGGATGCTCTATGTATATTGTGAAAACCTAGAACTTGAGGCCTAAATACTTGAACTCCCTACCGTCCATCTGGAAATGCTCGAGTAAAGCGAATCAAATTGGCCGTATGAAAATGGTGATTATTTTGCTAAGCTCACACAATACAAATACCTGGGCACATATGTGTTCGAATGATTAGCTTTTAGTAAAAAATGTGCAGCACTCGTATTATCTCTCAGACTTATCTTAGAGCTCCTGACGTTTTTTTTATTACGAGGATGTGATTGGTTCTTTCATATTCCCTGAACATCGCTAATTACATCTGATAATTACAGATTCTATTCTACTATTGCTAACTTCAACCGACATCAAGCCATGCTGTGATTGATTGGTATATGCAATAATCAAATATGTGCTTATTCGAATGATATTCCTTCTGTCTGTTAATTACCTTTCTTATATTATCTACTATGTCTACTATGTATCGCTATGTTGCCAGTGATCTTTCGTCGTTTAACCTTGCTCTCTAGTATCTATCCCACCAAATATATTTCTTCTCCTAAAGCTTAAAATTCACACTAACTCAGTTTACTCACACAACCTACGACCTTCTCTTGTCTCTCCTAGCTTTTCTTTAGTATTACATTTATGCTATAAATAGTTTTTCGCCTTTTATCATGAATCACATCAAGATCCTTGATCTTCATTCGAGTCAATATCCTGTCGGGAATGAAAACGCTTCTCAAAGTAAGAACTCCTATTTTCTTAGTTTCGCACTCCACGACTTAGGTCACACTGTTTCTCCCCATCTCTTAGCAACAAGAGATCCTTTGTGAGCCTTCTTAGATGCCAGTGAGCGGTGCGTAAAGTCTTGGCTGCTTCTACACCGAAATCCTCGCCCCCGCTGCCGTTCCTCCATGTCGTTCACGACGTAACTCCCAGGATTACTGCCGTCACCCTCTCCTATGTCACTACCTCCCGTCATCACCGCCGTCTACCTTGATATCCTCATCGACGTGTACTCTATGCCTACTTCACTGACATTTCCGTTATTACCTACATTGCCGTTAGCGCTGTCTACCCTGTTGCCTACTCCACCGTTTACTCCACTGGCTTCATCCCGGTCCCGTCATCTCGGCTCCGTCTCTCGGCTCCGTCGTCCCGGCCCGTCGTCCCGGCTCCGTGGCTCGTCGTCCCGGCTCCGTCGTCCCGGCTCCGTCGTCCCGGCTCCGTCGTCCCGGCTCCGTCGTCCCGGCTCCGTCGTCCTGGCTCCGTCGTCCCGGCTCCGTCGTCCCGGCTCCGTCGTCCCGGCTCCGTCGTCCCGGCTCTGTCGTCCCGGCTCCGTCGTCCCGGCTCCGTCGTCCCGGCTCCGTCGTCCACACTCTACTTCACCTCCACTCTAACTTTCATTCCGTCCCTGACCTTTACCCTTGTCCTCCTTTCTCACCGTTTGCCCCTGTCCCCACACCAAGCCTTCGCCTCTAAACCGACCTTGTCCTCGACCCCGCCCTCGCCTCCGCCACCCCGTCTTTGATCCCCTGCCGTCGCCTTCGTCCTCGGCTTGGCTCGCACCGCAGGGCACGTTCGAGCGACCCTCTCGGCGCAAAGAGGCGTGCGAGGTCGCCGCCTCGGGGCAGTGGGCGATGTCCCTCGCTCCAACGCCTCCGCCGCAATCTCGCCGTCGCCCCGCGCCGACGCTCCTCGAGGGCTCCCTTGAGGAGCGCGCGTCCTCGCGACCTCCGCCGCAAACTCCCTCGGCGCGCCCCGGTCTCCTCAGTGCCATAGCCGCCGGAGGACGCCGCGCCACCCCCCTCCACCTCTCCCCGCCCTCCCTTCCCGCTCAGATCTGCTCCGTTCCGACCCGCTTCGCCCCACTCCGCATCACCCGCCATACGCCGCCCGTCCCATCCCCGCCCGCGGGTTCTCCCCAGACCATGCCCCCCCCCCCCCCCCCTCCCGCCCTCCCCGCCCCTTCCGCCCCGTTCCGCTCTGTTCCGCCCGTTCCGCTCCGTTCCGCCCTGTTCCGCCCGTTCCGCCCGTTCCGCCCGTTCGCCCTGTTCCGCCCGTTCCGCCCGTTCCGCCCGTTCCGCCCCGTTCCGCCCGTTCCGCCCGTTCCGCCCGTTCCGCCCGTTCCGCCCGTTCCGCCCGTTCCGCCCGTTCCGCCCGTTCCGCCCCGTTCCGCCCGTTCCGCCCCGTTCCGCCCCGTTCCGCCCCGTTCCGCCCCGATCCGCCCGATCCGACCGCTCCGACCGTTCCGCCCCGTTCCGCCCCGTTCCGCCCCGTTCCGCCCCGTTCCGCCCCGTTCCGCCCCGCTCCGCCCCGCTCCGACCCGCTCCGACCCGCTCCGACCCGCTCCGACCCGCTCCGACCCGCTCCGACCCGCTCCGACCCGCTCCGACCCGCTCCGAGCTCACATCTTCGTCCTCCCCAGCCTCTCATTGCCCTTGCACTGGTCACGCCCGACGGCGCTCCTTCTTTATCCCACCTAGACTTTCCCACTCTGCCCCATACTCCCAGTCTCGTCTTGCTCTTCGCCTTCCAAGTTCCCTTTTCGGCCTCCGTCCCTCCCCGCCCAGCGTCGCCCCCGTCCGCGTCGACCTAGGTTCAAGGCCACCTCCCCTCGTCGGTTTTTACTTTTGGGCGCCTGTCAAATACTCGATTAACCTCAGTTTCATGTTAGTATTTTCATTGTTCACCACATATTCAGCGAGAAGCTTATAACATTTGAATAAAAAATTCAAATTTACAGTAGACTCCGGTTATAGTGAAATCGGATATAACGAACCCTCGGTTATAGTGAACTTCTCACTAGTCCCGCTTCACGCACATTACAAATAACCATAAGACGATTCGGTTATAGTGAACCTGAACCTCGGCTGTAGTGAATGTAGGAAATAAGTCCTGAAAATTAATTGAATCTCTTATGTTATTTGGCGAGTTGAAGGGAGTTTAGAGAGTGGGACGGTGTTTCAACAGTGCAAGGGGCATTGATGGATGTCAAGACTGTATTACGATATTTAGACACAGAGGACAATGAAGAATCAAGAATAGAGAGAGAGCACGAACTCTAGAGAAGTATCGAGAGAAGGTACTAATGAAAAGTACGAAGCAAACAATTGAAAATAATTGTTTCTTAAGGCCAAATAGGGATATTGAAATTTTCAGTTCGTGCTGCTAATGAATTTTTCTGTACCACTATATTAATGAAATCAATCATTGTACAACACTTCTTTTTAATTTTGACATCAATGGAAACAGTGAACCTCTGATGAAACCAAAAGTGAACCAAAGCCGTTAGTCCAAGAAGTTTACTATAATGGGAGTAGACTGTTTATCTATTACTAAATGTGAAATATTCGCTTAAATTGAATGTCATTCACTAATCTATATATCGGTAATTGCATCTTTTCTGGCTATGCTTGCGCAGTTTGATGCAGTGCTACACCAACCCATTTAAAACCCTCATGCCATCTATATTTCTATTTCAATGCCCTCAGAGTTGAAAAAAACTATGCAGCATCTGGTCACATCAAAAAGGATCTATGCTCGTTAAATACTCTAAAACTGGGGAATAACACAACAGAAAGTTTCGATTTGGACTGAAAAATACTAATATCCTACTGTATTATACTGCCTACCGTCAGGCTGCGTATTCGTAATTTCTTATCACACAGCTGACGTCCTGCGACAACAATACTCCAAGGAAGAGGCCGTCCCACATTAAATATTGCAGCAGAGATTCCAGTAGAGATTGCAGCAGAAATTGCAGCAGAGATTGCAGACGAGATTGCAGACGAGATTGCAGACGAGATTGCAGACGAGATTGCAGACGAGATTGCAGACGAGATTGCAGACGAGATTGCAGACGAGATTGCAGACGAGATTGCAGACGAGATTGCAGACGAGATTGCAGACGAGATTGCAGACGAGATTGCAGACGAGATTGCAGACGAGATTGCAGACGAGATTGCAGACGAGATTGCAGACGAGCATGCAGACGAGCATGCAGACGAGCATGTAGACGAGCATGCAGACGAGCATGCAGACGAGCATGCAGACGAGAATGCAGACGAGAATGCAGCAGATGTTTCTTTCTCGTAGTTTTCCAGTCGGTTCTGGTGTATGTTGTGTATGTCAAATACGCAACACATTGTCGGCCTGCATCGCTTGTTTACGAACTTGGGTCAAAGTGAGGAGGATTGCTTGAATATTCAAGCAATACGTGATAATAATGAATAAATAGTTCTTAATACATTGCCACTCATTTGATCTAGAGCTCTTCGGAGGAGTAACTGATGAGGTCCCCTCCGGCCATGGGAAGTGGATTTAATCGCCAGACTCGCAGCGAAATGAGAGAACACCCCATTTCCACGCTGATGAGATGCAGTGCATTGCGTACATCAATACATCCCAGAGGTGAACAGAATCTAAGACATCCTCTATTACCGTGTGTCAATGTTTGTACATAAATGTGTTCTGAGCATATTGGGAACACCTGGCTGCCAGTCCCCTTTTGCAAGTCGAGGTGGTGGATTCACCTCCCCATTGTTATAGAGCAGTCAGAAAGTGAAGAGAAATGCATAGTTTCTTGAATATTTTTATTATATTGATCTCAGTTCTGACAAATCCAAATATTTTTTAAAATGATTTTCATTGATATCATCTTAAGTTACAAGCACGAGTAAATGCGTATGACACATAGGTTGATGGCTATGGCTATCGGTAACTGCCCATATTCTGCGTTTAAAAAGCATGAAGTAGGCAGTGCCATTTCAAATCATCTGTTGTTGCTTCAGAGAAAGTACGTATGCAATAATGGAGTCAGAGTATGTTTATTGTGGACTGATACTCCTTTTCCTTTGAGGTAGAAGGTCTTCTTTAATCCCCGATTTAATACATACTTCAGCAAATAAAATATTGATATAAGACTTACTTAAACCACATGTACAAATAAGCAATAAAAAACAATGAATAGCATTCGGGCATTGCCTGTTCGTTTTTTGTATTGATTTGTTTGGAATTGTAGTTAATGTATCCCAATTCTCCATAATATTTTTTGTATGTCAGCATCATAAACGGCCTTTTCTGTTGCAAGAAATCATTCATAAATGGGCCTTTTACGCCACAAATGTGGACCTATTAGATTTTACGGCAGGAAAGATAGCGTCATCACATATTCATCCGATTGTAGAAAGAGAATCGTGGGAGGTAGGTGGTGACGGTTTGAGAATATTTTGAAAATGATTTTGAGGCTTAATGTAAAGTACCCTCAAAAATCAAAATATCCGTTTGAAACTCCCAAAGGATCGAGTTCTTTCAGGTAGATTCGGGAAGATCAATTTTGGAGAAAATTGGCAGAGCGGTTTGGGAGTTAGCGTTGGCCATAAACGGACAGACATGTTTTGGCGTCAATCGATTTTTAGGTATCAACAGTAGTTTAGGACACATGTATTGTATTTTTTGCTAGACCACGAATTAGAAGAAGTAATGTAATATTTAGCAAGAGAATTTATCCACTTTTACTTTGCCAGGACCCGACAATAAGAGTTTTCCGGTACCCGATTACACAATTTGTGGGAAAGTAGTTTTAAAATTAACAACGAAGAAAACAATTTTAAAATTTAGCTTCCGCGATTTTACTTGGGAAAACAGATTCATCAGGTGAAATCTATCAAGGAGACAAACGCCGTTTTGAGATCAAAAATCGAGTCGCAAGACAAAAGAGCTCGTACGTAATCACGGCTCATACTTTCTGGTAGAGGAATGATAACGGAAGATCTTAGAAGTAAAATGTATGTAAAATAAGATGTTATGGCATTGGTATTATGGTATTATGGTATTGGTGATATCTACACAATTAATTCCATTTTCTTTTGAAGTCAGTTTCCAAATCGGAATCGATATTTTGAGTACCGCCTCAAATAATTGTTTGATGGTATTCGAAGGAAGACGGAAATATGTGAACAAGATATATAGTTTTATACGACTATTACAGATGATACAAGACCGTTTGGTTGTGTTACAGCATCACTAGTTTGACGCGTGGAGAAAAATATATTGAGACTGAAAGGGACGAAAGTTTAAACTGACTGCTCAGCTTGCCTGTCTGAAAGTTCGGCCTCCCGCGCCGCAGGCTGCCGGGTTTGGCCGTTCGGCCGCGTCGAGGGAGGGCCCAACGGGTCGGGTGACGCAAGGGAAGTGGTAAAGGGGAGGGGGGAAAGTGTTTTCCAAATTTCACTTTACGTCGCTCCTATTCATCCGATTTGCATGACTGACACGGCGTTGGATTCAGGAAGCACGTCGTCATCGCGCTATAAGCCCACATTTTTTAATTTCTTCCCAGAACTAGGGAAAAAATTTGGAAATATTTTTTGAAAAAACGGCATCGTAGCGTGAATTCTATTTTAAAAAGGAGTCTAATGCCGTTTACAGATGGAAAATCGGACAATTTGTTCAGACGTCGGTCTAGTAAATTTTGCTTATTTTGATGCTGCCACGTGGTGGCGACAAATGGAACTAGTGTCGGTACATTTAGCCTTAACAGCCGAACCCCGTTTTCTCGCACAGATGCCGAACACCTAAGACGATATTACGTTGTTTCACAAAAATAAGTTCGATTCTCTTATAAATTTACAATGTTATACAAAGCAATAACGTATACAACTGTTTATAATGTTGCTTTATTGCATTCGCACAAATTAGAAAACTCGCTCCTAACGTGGCTTGTATTCAAAACACGTTCTGAGGCAATTAAGCTCGACTTTTTCAACTACCTGCATAAACTACTATTAATGTCTTATAGTACAAAGATGCAACACTACATGGCATGCACTAAAACTGTTCCTTCTATTTTTCTATTAGATTTGAATTAGTTAGGCAATGAGAATTCACAATCGTGTTTATCAATCCCTGGATTTACTAATTTATCATTACATACATTAAATATCAAAAGAAATGTGTAATTTCTAAATTCTTTACCTGGAGGACAATTCTAGCGGCCGGCTACGCTGATCGGTAGTTTTTCGTAGTTTCTCCGATCAACACCAGGCGAATGCCGGAGCAGTACCCTACCAAACGGGCCACGGACCGCGCGCGATCTTTCCTTCCTCTTCCTTGTCCTATCCTCTTCCCTTACAAATACACACTTACACTAACATGCACTACACTACCACATGTTTCGGGAGACAGGTCGGGAGCTTAGAGCTTGTCCCGACTGGCGCGGTGTCCCGCTGTTGGGAGAGTCCTGGTTAGGGGGAAACCCCACTAACCGACGGTAGACCGGCGCCGGATCTTGCCATCCAGCGGGGGAAGATCACCGCCATCTCCCGAGAAGATATGGACTACACTTACGGGAGTAATGACCAAAACCGTTGACGCGCCCCGGAAACACGATAAAATCAACCAATCAATCAATCTAAATTCTTTAAATTGTTTTAATTGTGTAAAAGTCACATTCTAGTATGTATATTACCTAGGAATAGGTTTTACCATAAACGAATACATTATTTATTGAACCATAAATATTATGTTTAAACATTTCGTTTCTTTATATTAATTACAACTGCTACACACATTTTTGCAATTTAAAAATAATTTCAATTTTAAACCTCGCCAACTCATCGCAACTAAAAATTGCAATTACTACAACGATTGTCTCCTAATATGCAACCTTGACACGAACTCTACGGGTGTGGAAGAAAACAGTAATGAGTCACGATAAAATCGTCCCTGCGTACTTCATTAAGAAAGCATTATCTACACAGTGACACGGCAGTCGAGTCGGTAGTAGTGGTGGCATGGGATATATAATGACAAGCAACTTCGTAGGCGTTAAAAAAGCAGAGACGCGTACGAGAACGATCGTTATATTGGCTTTGGCCGTCATGTGATGAGGCCTTCACCCGTACATGGAAAACCGGGATGTTATGGAATGACATCATTTAAGCTTTGTCGTCATTAGAACGTTGCCTTTAGTTCTACATACTACTCAGGCATGTTCGTTTAGATTTTATGGCTTCATATTAAATTTATGTTCATTAAATTTTATATCTTAATGGGCCTGAAGGAAGTTCATTTTATATTGTAATGAATATTATTGAAAATATTGTTGGCAGAAAAAAGCGAAACTATTTTTTCATCGAGAATTCTATCGATTTTTATTCTAGGTTTCACTGATCAGAAAATGGGAGGGGCTTATTGGGTAAACTAATAGGCTAGAAGGAAATATTCAGTGTTCTCGTGCAACATCGAATATAAAATAAAAATTATCTGTCAGCTTAACGATGTAATGCAACAATGTTATCTTTCAAAATATAGTTAGATTTATTTCAATGTACGCTACTTGATAATTCCTTTTACAATCGCACCACTTCTCTGGCATCATGATCATTGAACTTTCTTCTTTTGCACGCAGTCTGAAGGCTGAGTTTCTGTAGGAGCTCCTTAATCCCTGTTCGTGAATTACGCTGGAAGTAGGTAAGAAAATAATGACGCACTGATGCAAATGTACATCTTCTTGTTACATCCGGAGCAAGTAATGTCTACATTTCTTGTGGTGCCCCCAGCTCTTCGCTGTATTTTCAAGTAGATCAGGACCGAAGGAATAAAAATGGAACATTTTATCTCAGATTAACATTCGCCTTACATGATAGTTTCTGGAACAATTTATTACAGTCATTACATAAATTATTTATTAATAAACATGAAAATATAATATTTATCTAATATTTAAAAATCTAGACGTTCTGGATTGATTAATTAATTGTTAAAAGACGGAATTATTTTATTTTTAGGCAACAGATTTTTCAAAATAATATACAAAAAACATATTCATGTGCATCAAGAAATAATGCAAAATTAGTAAAGTTTTGCAATATGACGGATTCTCTTGGATAATATTTCTATATAAATATACATAATCAGACAAGTTGAATGTTGAAATTAATTCAATTTTTACTTCAACAGAACCTTGTATTATTCTTAGATACTAATTCAAGTTAATGTACAGATTAATCTGAGCTCATTTCCATTTCTATCGGCATGACGTGCATCGTAAAATTAAAATTGCTGTTATAATAATAAATGAAACGAGTGGATAAAGAGGGGTGTAATTGCATGAGTGGTGTGTTCAAGAAAAGGAGCGACGATGGGAGCGAGTTTTCGTTTATACGAGTGCAATTATTCCCCTTTATTTACATGTTACGTTCAATATTTTTTCGTTTCCATTTAACAATAATTTAAATTTTGAGAAATTCAAGTACATCTTTACAATTTTAGGCGACGTCATATTGTTGACGTCATGATGGTGACGTCATATTGTTTCTCAAAAATCTATGTTTTAGTGGTCGTTGCATTGTGCTTGTTTGCAAAAAATATTTGCATATATAAGGTACTGATCATATTGTGAAGAAAATATTAGAAGAAGCTGACGAAAAGTCATGAAAACATTTATTCCGACGAAAAGTAAGGACATATACGAGATAGAATACAACATGTGTATGTTGGGAAATAAAAAAACTACTAGTCACGTCGGACACAGTTTTTCTACAGTGGCCAGAACGCGTAAATACAACTGACGTTTACATTTTTTACATATGTAATCCTAAGCCCAAATGTTTTACATGTAAAAAATTTAATTTATTCACGGTTAGTATCTTATGTTGTTCCATTAGCCAGCTAGCTTAACTTTTGCTTCGCCAATTTAGTTCTATTCATTCGTTTTTTTATGTATTCGTAGTTGTTGTAGATACGTAATCTGAGATGTACATTTTTGTCCACGTTTCATGGTCGACTGAGAATACCCTGGCTACGTCTGTGTTATAGTTTCTTAATTAAATGATGTGTCTCTGTTTCTCAATTCTGATTGGTAGGTGTGGACTTTTAATGGCTCGCGTGCTATTACCATAGATAAATCAACAATTTTTCATCGAATTAATGAGTATATTTTGTTAACTAAACGAAAAAGATTTTTAAATTAAATGTGCAATATGTAACCCTTATCGTAAAATACGCATCAACTTTGAATTGGAGGCATTAAGTGGCACGAATACATTTCTATGAGTATAACCTGTAACCTGAAAATTAGGTAATATTCTGTGTAGTTTAACGGTCTCAGAAATGAACGAGAAAAAACCCACGGAAATCTTTTGAGTTTAGTAGTTGACTCGATAGTTAGTTACCCAGTTCCATTCCACCCAGATCCGATGCAAATTAAAAAGTATCGCATTCCAAGAAAGCAACTCGTTCCTCGGACTAATGGAAACGTAAAGGACGCATATTTCCTCCATTACGTGGGACGTTCTACACACACACACATACACACACACACATACACACATACACATACACCGTCTCCCTTCGCTCGCCTGAGCGCCCAGAAATTTTTTCTTCCCTCTCTCCTCACGCAGACCGAGCTCCGCGCCACTAAATCACGCACTCCTTGAATACGCCCTTGTCTGGTTGTATCCGACAAAGAGTGTGTAATAAAGAAAGGAAAATGATATAAAGGGGGACACGGCAGTATCCATTTTAGTCTTTTCCTTTAGCAAGCACGTACGCGTGAGTAACGGCGACCAGGGCACCCTTTCCGCGTCTTTTTCCTTTCGCCAGGCGGAGCGGGGCGGGGTGGGAATGGGTGGCCGAGGAGGGGCAAGCGGGGTGGCCCGGGCGGGAAGGTCGGGGGAATGGGGGCCGGGAGGGCAAGCGGGTGGCCCGGGCGGGAAGGTCGGTTCGGTGGGGCAGAAGGAGGGGAATGGCAGAGTAGGCGGGTCGGGACGGACGGGGTATGACGGGACGGGATGTGATGGGACGGGATGTGACGGGACGGGGTGTGGGGGGGGGGAGGGCGGGGCGGGGCGGGGCGGAGCAGAGCGGCAGAGGCGGGGCTGGGCTGGGCTGGGCGGGGCGGGGCGGGGCGGGGCGGGGCCGGGCAACGGGAGGCGGAGGAGCTCGCTGGGCGCGCGAGCGGCGCTGGCCCGCGTTCCATTGTTCCTTGTGTAACTCGTCGGCTGTGAAATGCACTAAATCACTCGTTAATTAACTGTACGAATCGCCTTTTAAAGGCACCGCCGCAGGCCTCTTTTGCGCCGCTCGTCTTCGCCTCGTTGTGCTTCTCCTGCGTGGAGGAGAGAAAAACATGGGAGTAGAGGAATCCAGTGAAAGATTGATGAATTAGGTTTAATCGTATTGGTTAATAGGTAGCTATGTTTCGTTGCTCCTGTGGAACGTAGTTGAAGCGGGTGTGTAGGATGTACATTATACTCCAAAACAAGCAGATGGTTTTTACGACGAGTAAGATAAAATAAATAAAACCTACTCGTCTTTGATTCGTGCTTATTTTTTGCATAGAGGAGAAGAAAAACGGGGAATGCAAGTTGTTACAGAGGATTTCGGAGAAAGATTAATGAATTGGGTTTAATTTGAGTTAATAGGGGATTGTTTATACTTCTTTGCTTCTAATTTAATGCCTGTGTTATGTAAAGAAAGTGGGTGTGTACATTGAATGGCGTTCTTCCGCAGACATGGGTTTTACTTTCTATACGTCAAATAAGATGAAAGAAATTATAGAGAATCCGTCTTCTGCGCGTCACACTAATCTTTGTTTGAGAAAGAGAAGAGTTCCTAGGAGTCCGTAGGTGCGGGTTTATTTGTTTTGGCTAATAGATTGCTGTTTATATCTGGTAGCTAGTAATTTAGTTACTCGAAAATAAGAGATCGATGTGCTTAACGTTCGGAAGAACAAACACTTAGGTTTTACTTACAATAGGTCAAATAATATAAGACACTAAAGTTATTTATATTTACCTTGCTGTGTTTCTTGATCCGAGAGTAGAAATCAGGGGAGTGCTACGTTGCAATCGGGGGAATGTTTGATGAATTGAAATTAACATTGGTTAATAGGTAATGTTTAGTCCTATTCCACATACTTCAGTTAGTTTGGAATATAAAAAGTAGCGTATTCAATGTATCGTATTCGGAAGGACAAAATCTTGAGTTTTACTCACTACAGTCAAATTGTCGCACCATTGTAAAACTATTCAATGTACGTAGAAAAGAAGTCTTGTACGAAAACCATTAAATGAGACAAAACTTGCTGTTGACCTGTAATGGAATTTTTTGTAACATTAAAAATATTTCTATTCAGTTCAATTCAGCTCAATTAAATTTCTATACCATTTCTTTATGTCATAAAAATGAGAAAATGCCATTTCAGCTTAATTTAATGTATTCAAAATAATGTTGAAGCTATCGCATCTTTCGAATAAAAGACTAGAATATTTCTGTGAGAAATGGTTACCGATTAAGATATCACTATTTTTAACGTCAAATTTGTAGTACGGAATATTCTAATGTCGCTCTTGTCGCGCATGAAATACAGCCAACCTGAAACTCGTAGAGGAAAAAGTTAGAACAACTTCACACGCAGCGTGATAGAACACCCCCAGCACGTTCTCATCGCAGTACATCATGAAATCTCTTACTTCACGACGCCTTTGTGACAGCACGACCCTTACACATCACAAATAACAGATTTTCGGTGGATGTCTCCAGCGCCGCCGGTGTCTCATTTCCTTCACAATTTATGTGCACCGAGCGAAAAGATTACAGGGGGAGAATGAATCAGGCAGCTCCCACAGAAGAACGAGACATTAACCCCCGCGCGTAAGCGAGTATCCCTGAATAAACGAAGTTCATCTCCATAAACGGGTCTCGGCGGCGCGGGCGGTACAGCTGACAACGGCAACAGGGACGGTGGCGGCCGTGGAAGTGTGGAGGTAACGCGGCGGGATGGGGGAGGTGTGGAGGGGGCCTTGCATTAATCATGAAGTGCAGCGCGGCCGGCTGTGATGCTTTTGCTTATAGCGGAGCCGCTGTAGTGTGCGAGTGGCGTGGCCCGTATTTCCACGGCAGGCGGCGTGGAGAAAACGATGAAGGGGAAGTAGGGAGGTGGCGACCGTTCCGGGTGATTCAATTCTCGATGCTAAAACAGATCTTGATAATAATGTACATCTAGTTAAAGCCGCGCTGGAAGAGAAGGTGAAGCATTCCTGGAGATGAGCAGTAAACCAACTACTAATTTAGAGAATGAGAGCATTCTCCGATGCATTCGACGATGTAGCACGTGATAATAAGTGGAATCAGCATTGAAACGTTCGAAGTTCTGTGCATAACGATTCATAAGGTCGAATTTCAGGGCACCAATTGTAAAGGATGATTGCTTCACATTTAGAGATATTAAATAGCTTTTAAATTGTATGGAAATTGCAATTTTAAAGTACGCATCTGTTCAAGTTGATTGGGTTGTTTTTTTTCGTGTTTCCGGGCACGTCAACTGCTTTGGTCAGTAGTCCCGTTAGTATAGTGCATGCTTTTTCTCGAGAGAGGCGGTGATCTTCCCCCGCTAGATGGCGACATCCGGCGTCGACCTACGGTCGGCTAGTGGGGTTTCCCCCTAACCAGGACTCTCCCACCAGCGGGGCACCGCCCAAGCCGGGACAAGCTCTAAGCTCCCGACCGGTCTCCCGGAATATGTGGTAGTGTAGTGCATGTGTAAGGGGAGAGGATAGGACAAGGAAGAGGAAGGACAGATCGCGCGCGGTCCGTGGCCCGTTTGGTAGGGTACTGCTCCGGCAATCGCCTGGTGTTGATCGGAGACACCACGGAAAACTACCGATCAGAGTAGCCGGCAGCTAGAATTCTCCTCCAGACAGCAGCTAAATTTGACGAGCTGAAAAGCTAGTGTCGAAAATCTAGGTCCTAGTCTCCAAACTAGGACCTCCCGGTTAGAGGTGCTGCATTGACATCAGTTGATGCACTGAGCTACCGCTACCGGTGCTATTACACGAGAGAGTGAACATTTCTGGTTATCAGATGATGTCTACAACGTTCGTTCGTATCATTTATTCTTAATTCAACTAATGTTGACAAAGGAGTGATGGTAAATATTTCGGGGTTCAAGAAAACGTGCGCGTATATTACCGACATGCTGCTTGCAAACTGGAGTAGACCTTTTTATTAATCAACCCATAACACTTTTAGTCGTTAATACGAGTAATAATAAGCCTAGCTTCACCAAGCATGGGCAAAATGTGCCCATTAGTTCGTTTCTAAAACAAAAATTGCTTTAAATGGATTCAGATATTCTTATTTTTATTCTACTTGTCAATAACACCTAATTATACGTTATAACGTTTAAATATGCGTGATGATCGTAAATATTTTGAAAAAAAAGCGTTATTTTCGTGCATGGGCAACTTTTGCCCACGGTTGGTGGTAAAACTTGTGACAAAAATATATGAAAGTTCCTGATTTACTTTGGCAACACTGTAGTGGTCGTCATTCATTGTCGAAGCAATATAGTGCAGTTCTTTGTATTTGTGTGTTGCATTTAACCTGTACGTATTGTTGAAATCGATTAGGATGAATGATAGTGGATGATGATGATGATAATAATAATAATAATAATAATAATAATAATAATAATAATAATAATAATGAATGTATTTGGCGTTTTGGGTCGATAGTTCGACTTCGCCGGCCAGCTACTGGTGTCCTAGGCCTAGTCAAATTCCCATGCCTGGGGGTAAGAGCGACGTGAGGCAAACATGACGTAATCTTATCACCGTAACTAGCAAGATACGTCTGCTTGAGCTTTTCTTTGTCACACAGGTATAGAAACTGAGACGATTTTAAAGAAAAACCACAATTCTAGTTTTCGGTATCGAACCCGGGGATCACAGCACGGGAAGCTAGTACGCTGTCCATGAACCTTCCCAGAGGCCAAAAATAATAATAATAATAATAATAATAATAATAATAATAATAATAATAATAATAATAATAATAATAATAATAATAATAATAATAATAATAATAATAATAATAATAATAATAATAATAATAATAATAATAATAATAATAATAATAATAATAATAATAATAATAATTAATAAAAGAAGATCACCACCCCAAACAGTGTTCCTCGCCCCTCTCCACGGCCTCATGGAGCTCCATCGTCGCAGTCCAGGCGATGGCACGAGACTTCTGCTGCCTCTCGTCGCCGCGTTGGCCGGCCTGTGCCCTGGCGCGACGTTCGGCGTTGCCTCTGCTGCGGGCGCTCCCTTGAATACCTAATTTGCGGGGGCGTCGGCGGAAGTATGAGTGCGCGTGGAAGAGAGACCAGTTACTGGAATGCTGGGGAGCTAGAAAATCTAGAGCAAGTGAGTTCACTCGCGGGGAAATTGAATAACTGTTTGACTCTGAAACGCAAGACGAAGGAAAGAAGGTAGTAAGCATATATGCAAAAAAGATGAAAAAGGTAGATGAAGACGACGCGTCTTCTGAGAATGGAAGAGTAATCTTTTAAAGGGAGATATTAAGCTAACTAGCAATGTTAAATTATCATATTCTATGACCCGTTTTCTCAGAAACTGTATTACCTACGGAATCCAAATGTTTTATCCCGAGAACGAAAAATTTAGTGCACCCATTAAATTTTTTTATGGCTCTACGTACTCAAACAACAAACAATATTTTTTTCTGCATTAGGACGATATGGAAGAATGTGGATAAGGAAGTTAAAACAAACTCAGAATATGGGCAATTAGTAATGACATATTGTGAAAGGAAAGTCATTTGGATGTGGTGAATAGTTTCTGAGAAAATGGGTGTTTGAAACAAAAAAATTCAGATTTCGGTAAAAATGAGTTTTAATTTTTAAATGTATCTCAGTGCTTCCCTATTTCATATTATTGGTTGCATCTGTCATTCTGATTCTTCTTTGCCGTTCTTTTCTTCTCCTGTTTTTTGAGTATTATTCTGAATTTATTCCATTACCTTATACATTCTTTTTACTTTTAATATGTTCACATTGTCAAACATTTTGCCTGATTCTATGTTTAAATGATGTGAAATAATTACTTTGTCGAAAATAGCACTGCTAAATGTAACTACATTATAAACATAATCATAGCCGAATCCTAAAAGCATTTCATGGGGAAGGGGGATTTTTCAGTTCGAAAGCCATCCTTCAACATTTATATTTTTTTAAAAATAATAACAAAATAAAACTGATATCTTGAACTTTTAAAAATGATGATTCATAATATACATACGTATTTCGAAAATTGAATCGATCATTATGTGGTCATATTTTTTAATAAATAAAGTGAAAGCACAAAAAAGTTGGGACTTTCGAGAGGGAAGGCCTTCGCAATTGTGTATTAACAACCCAACAATACACATGCGCACTTAGATTTACAACTCAGTCAAAATAGACATCTGTAACTTTTCTTCGACTAATATTATTGAATTATACTTGAGTGTTTCAAAATAAATTTGGATTACCCAAGAAAGAATTGGATTCGAAAGAAAAGTAATAATATGAAAGTACTATTTATACTAATTATGGACTGATTATATTATTACGCTGACAACTCATTTCTGGAACACAGATATTGCTCTGGGAAAACTTTGTTAGGTATCCTATGAAAATGGGATATGTTCAACAAAACCTAATGGGAGTTAAACGCTCATAAGAACCGGAAGGTGTTGCTTGATGAAAAAATTATTTACCATTGCATCGCAGAGGTTCCAAGGTCTACTAAACAAGCAAAACGCACATTCTTTTTTTCTCCCAAATGACTAACACTTCTTAAATTTTAGTTGCCACGAGGCGTTGCCACCAATTTTACCTCAAAATTAATTAACCATCTTTACTTATCTCTTATGAAACAATTAACAATTCCTGTCTTTTCACGGTTTTTGAATGTTGAAGATGTCAATAGACCTTCTCCTTAGACTAATTAAAATAACTTGTAACATAAATACCTGTTATATTTATTTTTATTTTCATTGTATTGATATTAAATTTCAATATAAGATCTCTTTAATTTCTTGACAGTTGTGTATTAGGTAAATCCAAACATTTCAATACTATTGCTCTACCACTCTCAAAAAACCTTCCACTGCGCATGCCCGAACCTGGCCTCTCCCTCCAAAGCTCCTAATATTTCCCCGCCTCCCTGCGCTTTTTGTCACATCTCTCTCTCTCTCTCTCTCTCTCTCTCTCTCTCTCTCTCTCTTTTTGTGGGTCATGCGGTAATTGAACACTGCGAGTTTGAGGATAGCAAACTGATGAGTAAAAATGATCAGACGAAAGGTAGCTTATATCTTTCTACAGTAGGGGTTGTCCAAACGATCAACAGGATATAAGCCGTGTCTTGAAAAAGAGTTTCGGTCTCCAGTCCGTTTTACCGTGGCTAGTGAGTAGTGACAATGTGTTTTACACAGTAGCTGCTGTTCTTGCCATATTTTGTTCGCGATTGTGCATTTTATAATGGTATATTCTTCATTATCCACTTGTGTGTCGGGGAGGCCCCTGAGAGGAAAAGCGCGTGAAATGGTTTATCGAGTGATTCAGTACATTTGCCGGCTCAAAATTAATTTGTGCGATGGAAATGTAGTGCAGATGGCGAGTGATGCGACAGGTATTTCGAAATCCACTGTGAAAACGTAATTAGGGAAAGGTGTGAAAGTGAAGCGAAGGGTCAGCTAATATTTTCAACTCTCAAAGAAAGAAAATGGAGAGAACAAAACTGATCGAAGTGGATTCATTCACAGATTCTGCTATTAGGCAGAAAATTCATAATTTTTACTCTGTAAAAAAAGAATGTCCTACTCTTGGAAAGCTATTAACAGCACTGAAGGGAGATGGAGTTATCGACTGTGGCAAAGAATTCCTCAGAATGCGATTACGAAAACTTGGTTTCAAGTGGAAAAGATGCCAGTCCAATAGAAAACTCCCTATCAAACGCCCCAATATTTTGACATGGCGTATGGGTTACTTACAAGAAATCCGTAAGTACTGGGAAGAAGTGTTTTATATAGTGCATATCTAAGAAACATACATACAGGCATCACATAGTGGAACATCATGTTGGTAGTCTGAAGAAGAAATTGACGTTACAACAAGAATAGGCAAAAGACAAAAGCTAATTATTGTTCACGGGGAGATGAATACGGGTTTGTCGATGATGCCTTGTTGCTATTCTTTTCGGAACAAAATGCAGGAGATTATCATACGTCAATTAACGCCGAAAGATTCATCAAGTGGCTGAAGGAGTTTCTGATGAAGTTGCCCCATGCCTCGGTTGTAGTAATGGACAACGCAAAGTACCATTGTACCGAAATTGACATAAAACCGAACTCTGCTTTTTTGAAAAAATATGTAGTAGAATGGCTAAATAATCATGGAGTTGCTTTTGATTCATTACTCACTAAAGCCCGGTTATTACTAATAATTGAAAGTATACCCACTGGAAAACAATACGTCGTTGATCAAACAATTATTGAATATGGCCAACTCCTCCTGCCAGCGCGAGTTCTTCTGACGACGAGGGCAGTGATGACTAGGGCCCGGATTTTAATGACAAGTCAAATATTTTTTCTGAATCTTCGGGTGAATTTTAAAACAATTTATGTACGAATACAGGTATTGCCGATCAGGAAAACGTATTTTTATTGTGTATATGAAAATGCTTTTTTGTCATTTGTAAGGCCGTTTTTTAAAAGGTTTTGACCAGATTTTGCCCGAAATGCATACATAGGTCATATTTTGAAGGGCACAAGAATAAAAGGCTTGAAAATGAGTTTTGCATGACAATGTATCAGGTGATATTGTCACAAATAAACTCAATAATTATACTACAAAGGATTATTTGGAAAAAAGATTATTTTAACCAAGTATTATATATATATATTTATATATTTATATATATATATATATATATTTATATATATTTATATATATATATTAAAGCAAGACCTTTGGTTTGATGGGTTTTATTGTACTGTACTTGATTTTTTTACAGACACAAGCAATTTTTTTTAAAGCTAGTTACTTCCAAAGATTGCAAGCCGTAGGTACCGTACTCACAATCTATTCTTGAGTGAATTTTGTATTTATTATACCTAAAAAAGTAACAGGAATTTTTAAAAAATAAACTTGTATTACATCATATTTAATTTTTTAGGTCATATTTATATAGGTTTTAGTTCATAAATGCTTACATATTGCTCTGATTTTTAGGTCATTAAAATCCGGGCCCTAGTGATGACGAGTGACGGACAGTACCATCGCAGCGTCTCGCAGTCGCCTGTCCTTGTCGCCTACGCGCTTCCTTATCGCCGAGAGGGGACATTTCAGTTGCCGCCATGATGGTTTTTTGCGAGCGGTTCAGCTATAGGTTGCTTTTGCTAGGTTTCTGTTACGTCCCAATATAAATTCGACTCACTGCATTGTTTATGCCATTGCACCCAGGGGTCTTTTGCAGCACAATTATTTAGCATTAGTTTAATCAAATACAAAGGTGCTGTGTTTAAAACTGTTGGTGCTGGTCAATTGAAATATTCGACGGGCCCAAGCATGACATCATCTGGTCTCCGCTTCTCTCGTGGGTGGTCGGTGCGTGCCTGCAGGAGCTTCGTCAGCTCGTTGATCTTTCTTCGGTTTACTGCACGTGGCTTAGCTGGCACGTGCGTGCGTGAGTGCTGCGTGCGTGCACGGGGTTCACCTCTCCACCAGCGCTATCCATCAGCTATATAGACCAAATTGACGCTAGCGGCCCTCTGTGTCGCAAAAGAACACCACTGCGGTCCACCACTTCATATTTATTCAAAATATCGCAAAAAACGTCACTTTTCTTCTGGCGACCTCAGCGGAAATCAGACCTGGGGGTCGGAACTATGTAGTGCAAAACCTAATTTGCCTACCGCAACCGAACACTTCTCTCCTAGTGATCTCAGCGGAGGTCAGACCTTGGTGTCGCAACTATTCAGTGCAAGACCTAATTTGCCTACCGCAACCTGTTGGAAGACGCTGCTCTTCAACACTTAATTTGGGGTCGCAACTCTGGCGCCACCCCTTCCATACAGCCTCTTGCTGCTGCTCAACATTAAATCTGGTGGTCGCAACATTGGCGCCACCCTTGCCATACAGCCTATTGCTGCTGTACGTAGATGATTCATCCAACGCACATTGGCCGTCATCTGCCGCTGCACGCAAGGTCATCGGTGATCAGAGCTCCCACGAATAAATGACTGATCTTTTATGTCAAATTTATTTCTGATGCATCAGAATTTATTCTGCCCTGAGTACACTTCATTTTTCAATTCAATAATTGAACATTTAAAACAACAAGTTTTAATTCAATGTTTTTTATTACTAATTTTTAATAATTTTTATATAGAATTGTTCATTTTTTGTTTCATTTTATTTTTAGTGATTAAATAATTTTGTTCTTCTTTTCATTACAGCAATGTTGTAATTTTTTGCCCCATCATTTTCCGTCCAAATATGCAATACCATACAGCTCAATTAATTTTCTGTGTTATGTTTATCAGTCACGTAGTCTGCTGGTCCTCCGAATATCAAGCTATCAGGGATTCCTCCACATTTCTTTTCTTATGTATACTTTTTTTAAGCTCCCTTTTTTTCATTCCGTCAATTCATTGGAGACGATACACGTAACAGTTTGTTTTGCTAGGTTTGTTTTGCACTTATTGAAGAATACTCATTTTCCATTCATCCATTTCAATATCAACACATGTATTAAATTTGGTAATCCTTTAACTGACATAGAGAAATCCCCAAAATAAAAAGAACATGTTAAATCAGCAAATTTTACGTACAAAAGATTGTAACTAAAATAATGTATTTTCCATGAATTGTCTGTATATTTTCAAATCTAATTGCCCCTTGTTGTTAAACGTCTGGTGTGTCTGTTTATCACTGGAATTTCGTATGTTTCTAGACGTAAGCAATATTTTGTTACGAGGCTTTTTCAAAACGTTCATTTTTCATTGAATAGAAGCAAAAGAAGCTAGCAATGTTTTATTCAAATTAATGTATTTCTCCGTTTCCAAAGTATCCGTTATTCTTTGGGGTCATCGTCCCAACTGTGGCCAGTAAATATTAATTGCATCCGACAGTACACTTTTCATATTGTAGGCACGTGCAAGTAATATCTTCTTAGTACTCCTGGAAAGGAAATAGTCCTTAACTTTGTTCCCTTAATCCTTTATTTTTGAAACTAATACATATCTCCTTTCTTACATTGGAGTATGAGCATCATTTTCAATTTTTATTTAAAGAATACTTTTAAAAAGAGGCTACATGAAAATCGGGATTATCAGAGAAGGCAATAACAATTTAATTCATCTTTTATCAATTTGAGACACTTGAATAATGAAAAAAGGAACTTGTGAGAAGTTAATTATAAGAAAAGATTATTCATGAGAAGTTTGTTGAATATGAAACCAACTTCTTACCGTGCGCATACTCAAAATATTTTTCTCACACATACGTCACTTACTGTTTCTGATGATTTGGTTTGATTTGATTTGATTTTTTGTGTTTCCGGGCACGTCAACTGCTCTGGTCATTCGTCCCGTTAGTGTAGTGCATGTTTTTATCTCGGGAGATGCGCGGTTATCTTCCCCCGCTCGATGGCGAGATTCGGCGCCAACCTACCGTCGGCTAGTGGGAATCCCCCTAACCAGGACACACTCACCAGCGGGGCACCGTCCCAGCCGGGACAAGCTGTAAACTCCCGACCGGCCTCCCGGAAAATGTTCTAGTGTAGTGATTGTTAGTGTAAGTGTATGTAAGGGGAGAGGATAGGACGAGGAAGAGGAAGGAAAGATCGCGCGCGGTCCGTGGCCCGTTTGGTAGGGTACTGCTCTGGCATTCGCCTGGTGTTGATCGGAGAAACTACGGAAAAATTACTGATCAGAGCAGCCGCCCGCTAGAATTCTCCTCCAGACAGCGACTGAATTCGACCTAGCTGAAAAGTTAGTGTCGAAAATCCTGCCGCCATTAGGACTAGAACGTAGGACCTCCCGGTCAGAGGCGCTGCAGTAACATCAGTTGATGCATTGAGCTACCGCTCCCGGTTTTCTGATGATAAAAAAAATAAATTTGTCATGGGATGTTGTTTGTTGTGCTTTGTAGAGAACAGAACATTGGGTGGAATCCATCTCAATTTAATATTTTTAGAGAGAAATCGAGAAAAACCTAAGTATTTGAATATCATAGGATGTTAAAACATTTTGTAAAGGTATAAATGTCTCCGGAAGTTAGGAAAACAATTTGCTACATGTTATCTGCAATGCGTACACACTTGCAAATAATTGTCGGAGTGAAGAACGCTTCTGCCTCAAACATTCAGTACATCAGTTTACTTAATCTGTTTTGATATTTCAAGTGGAATTATTAAATAAACCGATGTCAATAAGCGTAAAGAAAAATGTACATGATCAGTTGACACTCTAATAGTAAGTGATTTTGAATGAAATGCAGAGTACGTAACTTGATATTTATTTGTAAGTTTATGGTTTGTTCATCCAGTCAGTTGTAGCACTGATTAGGAGGATGATCTCACTGTTTCTGAGAATCATAAATTTTTGGTTCATTTCAACGTCAACAGAAATATGAATTAATCATTAACTTCTTGAGAGTTTATATGCACCAGTGCAAGAGTACATTTTTTCGACCCGTCATTACGATTATACTAATCGCTGTGAAATTCAAAATCCCAACGAAAAATGTCAAAACCCACCTCAAATATTATAAATAAACCCACCTCAAAAATTATAAATAAAATATAAAAAAATTGGTGTATTGAATAATACACTTAATACATAGAAAAAATGTATGTCACTGCTGTGTTTATTGATGGTCGTTAATTACCATTTTTTAAAATTAAAATATATAATAGATTAACATTTCACCTTTCTTTTTATTTTAAACTTCTAAAACTAAATGGAATGGATGGATGAAGATGACCGGGTATAACATCAAAGCGAAATAAACCAAAAATTCATCTCCTTTGTGTTTCATTTTCATCTATTTTTATTAAAGCACCGTAAAAAGGCGAGGAAATTCACAACTCTAATGAAAGCCCGAAATGAAAATAGATTGAGATGAACATTAGGTAAAGGTATGAAATGCAACTGACGTCAGTGATAACGATAAATGACCGCGTCATCTCTTATGTTCCTCGTTCTTCAGTCTTTTCTTTCTACTTGAGGCGTAGGTATCCTTTTGTTCGTCCCCTCCGTTACAATATCATTCGCTGTCGTTTCTTTATTTCTTTAATTTACTTGATATAAACACTTTCCGAGAGTTACCTCATTATTTAACCTTTTCCCTTTTTTTTTCTTTGCAAGTTAATTGAACTGTTTTTTCTGTTTTCACTTTAGTCATTAACGAATTTAATATGTCCCGCGAGAAGAGGAATAACGTGCACGACAAAATAGCCGATAAGGAATGTATGTCAACAAATTGACCACCATAGGATGGTGGTATTTGTTGTAAATTTCATGATCCTCGTTTCACAGAATCACAACGTTTACTGTTACACTGGTTAACGTTACGATCATCTATATTGTAAAACTGTTACTTTTGTCAACGCAATCATCACCCCACCACCACCACCACCACCACCCCACCACCACCACCACCACCACCACCACCACCACCACCACCACCACCACCACCACCACCACCACCATAAGATCGCAATATATACAATATATATTATACATACGCCGTCAATACATATCATTTTCTACACTGTATTGTTAAAATTACGATGAAGTTCTTCGTTAGTCTATTACTTCATCATGGTAACTTCAAACTTTACAGAAAACGCCCCAAAAATTGTGTATTAAGAGAAACTAAATACCTTATTTTCCAGGAAGAAAGGTCAGTGTGTTTCCGTGTAAATAGACACCAGGAGTTCCATAAAAGTGTATTCTGGGAATTCTGATTTGGTGTTGTTGACGTTCTTATAAGTAAAAATAAAAGAGGTCATACTAATAAAAGAGCTAATATGTTGACGAAGATGACCTATTTTATTTCTTCTTATTAAAGTGTAGCCAGGTCGTTGATTCACCACTAGAAAAGATAGTCTGCCGTCGTCGAAATGTTTGCTCTCGTAGCACCTCAATTATCAACTCACTCATTCACTGGTGCAGTCATTTGATATGCAGAGTAGTTGCCCACTAACTGCTCGAGTTGACGGGCGGCCTTTGTACCAACCGGGTAAAGCTGTAACGTAAACGCCGTCTCCGCGGTGCTCCCTCAATGGCCGAACCGCAGTCGTCTAACACGGAGGTTCCCAACGGGGTCAATGTTGACCCTCTGGGAGTCGATGAAATTTTCAAAGACGTCAGTGGTGATTAAGACATTGATTGAGATCAATATGAACAGGAGACTGATCTGTATAATAAAAATTGCATTATTCATGTTAGAATACTATATTCTCTATAATTCGAGTCTTAATTGTTCAAGTTTCCCAAAAATTAATTAAAATAAATAAATAAAAATAAATAAATGTATTCCTGAAAAAATGACTAAGACATGAAAAATTTATTATATATTTTTTTATTGTTGATTCTCCGGTTCGAAGTCTTGTCGTTGGACCGGTGCGGTAGCATTATTGTTATGTACAATCGGTGAAACAACAATTAGTTTAGTTGTGCAGATTGCAAATGGATTAATTCGGTACTAGCACGCGCAATTGAGGTCACTTTTGAAAAATTTTTTAATTTAGTTGTATAGATAATAGAATCGTAATTCATTTATCTTCACCAATTAATGTAGTAATATTATGCAAGTACATTTTTATTGAAATATACATACTTTGAAATTTGATATTGTGTTTATATTTATATTTTAATAAATTAATCATTTTCTGTACTTCGAGTTTTCATTAAGTCGAGCTAGTACCAGTCCCGAAATTACCGAGACTACTGTATTTGTTTTCTGGTGCATCAACTAGTTTGGTCAATAATTCATTGTGCGAATTCAACTAGTTTGTTCATAATTGATGGTAAAGCCGGGAGGGTACAGGTGTTCCTTCCCCGTTGGAACGTAAAATGCGACACCGACCTACACGTGGGTTTCCCCATCCATGTATCTTCCAACTGGCACCGTCCCAGCCGGAGGCAAGCTCCAAACTCCCGACTGGTTTCCCTACGTGTATAGGTACAGAGTTCACGTATGTGTGGGTGTGTGTGTGAGGAAAGAAAGTGGGAGACGGTAAACGAAGAGAAAATCGCGCGTGGTTCGTGGCCCGTATTCTTAGGGTTGATTTCCGAGATTCACCAGGTTTGGTGAATCCAGATTTCTCCAGATTGGAGAAACCTTGGAAATCGACCGATCACAGAAACCGGACGGGTAGCATTTGTTCGTGCTAATACTGTGGACACCGTAGGTTCTGCTAACTTTACGGGCGCCTAGATACTACTTGCTTATTGTCATTGCCTGTCATTGTCAGACTCGACCATAAGTACAACTATTACCGTCGTCACGGCCGTAGCCAGAAAGTTGGTGAAAATGGTAATAGATGTTATTAGTATAAGAGCGTGGAAGGAATTTTTGATCTGAAGAAAACGTGCACCGATTGCTCGTCTTGCCCCGTACGTCACACAGGTTTTAACGTTATTTATCGTTAAATAGAAAAAATACAGTCTCTTCCGTCAAAAACACGACATCGTTACTGTCAGCGTTTTCTTTGCCGTTAGTGACGTCTTCATCATCTGTCGGTCTCCTTTTTACTGTTTCCATCTACGTCACCATCTTCAAACGTGACCGTCGTCGTTTCATTACGTTTCTGGCTACGTTACCGTTATTACCCGTTACCGTTATCGTCTCACTCCACCTCCGACTAGATGACCGTCATTATGTATTATCAGTACCGTCGTTGTGTCACTCACCTTTCGACTACGTCACCGCTATCATATCACTCCGCCTCTGACTAGATCAGTCATGATGCGTGATGGACGCCGGCATTTTTCTTTCTTACTCAGCTGCCGACTACGTCACCGTCACCGTCACCGCCGTCACCGTCACCGTCACCGTCACCGTCACCGTCACGTCACCGTCACCGTCACCGTCACCGTCACCGTCACCGTCACCGTCGTCACCCCGCGCCCGCCACCGCCACCGCCGCCGACGCCGAGCGCCGACGCCGACGCCGACGCCGACGCCGACGCCGACGCCGACGCCGACGCCGACGCCGACGCCGACGCCGACGCCGACGCCGACGCCGACGCCGACGCCGACGCCGACGCCGACGCCGACGCCGACGCCGACGCCGACGCCGACGCCGACGCCGACGCCGACGCCGACGCCGACGCCGACGCCGACGCCGACGCCGACGCCGACACCGACACCGACACCGACACCGACACCGACACCGACACCGACACCGACACCGACACCGACACCGACACCGACACCGACACCGACACCGACACCGACACCGACACCGACACCGACACCGACACCGACACCGACACCGACACCGACATCGACACCGACACCGTGGTCGCAGCAGAAGCTACTTTCGTTGCCGTCGCCCCCGCCACTGACGCATCCGCCCCACCTTCCAATAACACCATCTCCTCCCTCTCCATCACCACACCCACCGCCATCCCCTCCATCACCGTCAGGGCTGTCGGGGCCCCGTCGCTGCGTGCCGAGCCAGGGACGTGGCGGGTAGCCTCGCCTAAGATTAATTTACATTACAACGAAGTGGTCCCCGGGCGTGAGGGATGCTTCCCCATTTGAGCGCGCTCCCCGCCCCACCCTCCCCACCCTTCCCCATCCCGTCTCCGCCCCTCGCTCTGCCGCCTCACTCCCCTCCGCGTTATTTCGACGCTGCAACGCGAACGGTGCGTCGCCGGCGGGCGCGTTCTTGCGAGAGCCAGGAGGGGCCGCTGGGTGAGGAAAAGGAGTGCAGCGGTAGAAAGACGGAGACTGGAGACATGAAGATTAACACAAGATTTGGCTCGAGGAACAAACGACGCCCAGCGAAAGCTGGAGAAGTAGTGTAATTCTGAGAATAAAAGAGAGGAAGAGATACAGAAAGGTAAGAAGTACTCGATTGTAAATATTACATAGAGTAAGGAGTTAGAGATGTAATGAACAAAAGAGAAAAAAATCGAGGAAGAAGAACCAATGGAGAAAATAGTTATTAGCAAAATTAACACAATATTAAAAAAGAAGAATAGAAGAAATCAAACGAAAAATTGACGAGACACAGGTGGTAAAGAATAATGACTACAAAGAAAACGATATTGCATGTAGAGCAAGTCGTTTTAAATACATGAAATAGCTAGCGTGACTATGATCATAAAAGTAAGTTAAAGAAGCGTGAGACATCTTTCACTGGAATATCTTGGAAAAATTTCTTTTGATTGTTTTTAGTTCATTCGCGTGGTTCTGCTCGCTGAATTAAGACTATTAGACTTGTTGATGTAAACCGGCTGTTGCGCTGGTATTTATTACTGTCATCTGTTAGGGAGGAAAAGGAATGATTTCAATAAGTAGTTAAAAGAGAAGTAAAATTATACTCGTCTCCGCTCCAAACTCCTACACTCCAACCCTCTCCACCTCACTTCGCCACACTACGCTCTTCCACGCCACGCTCTGACCCGCCACGCTCTGATTGATTGATTGATTTTTTTCGTGTTTCCGGGCGCGTCAACTGCTTTGGTCCCGTTAGTGTAGTACATGTTTTTCTCTCGGGAGATGGCGGTGATCTTCCCCCGCTGGGTGGCGAGATCCGGCGCCCACCTACCGTCGGCTAGTGGGGTTTCCCCCTAACCAGGACTCTCCCACCAGGGGGGCGCCGCCCTAGCCGGGACAAGCTCTAAGCTCCCGACCGGTCTCCCGGAATATGAGATAGTGTAGTGCATGTTAGTGTAAGTTTGTGTGTAAGGGGAGAGGATGGGAAAAGGAAGTGGAAGGAAAGATCGCGCGCGGTCCGTGGCCCGTTTGGTAGGGTACTGCTCCAGCATTCGCTTGGTGTTGATTTGAGAAACGACGGAAAACTACCGATCAGAGCAGGAGAGCGCTAGAATTCTCCTCCAGACAGCGACTGAATTCGACCTAGCTGAAAAGCTAGTGTTGAAAATCCTGCCGCTGTGGGGAGTGGGAACCTAGGACCTCCCGGTCAGAGGCGCTGCAATAACACCAGTTGAAGCTCTGAGCTACCGCTACCGGTGCCACGCTCTGCCTCACCACGCTCTGCACCTCCAGGCTTCTTCCGGTCACGCTCCTTCCCGACACGCTCCGCCAATCCCTAATGACCTCACTCAGAAGTGTTTGTTAAATATATGGTTCTCCACTGGTTCGAGAACTGTGCTGAAATGTAGACACAAACATAAATCGAGATTTATGTATCAAGATTAACATGTTAAAAAGGTGTTTTAAGTTAGAGAATGTTTGCTTTTGGTTGTAGAATTGTAAAACTTATGGGCGAAGAATGTTTAATGAAAATTTAGAACACAGTGCGCTGAAGAAAGTGGGGCAAAAACTCAAGAGGATGTAAATGATGGATCTGTATAAAAGAAATGACATTGTCATTTAAAGAGTTCAGAAAGAGAATTCGTAAAGTAGGTGAGTAAAGGGGAAAACATACGAAGAGAAAGATATATAGAAATATAATTCATAACAACTTAAAGGAGAGTCGAGAGAGTATTCAAGGATTCAGTGAGCAATAACTGAAACGCAGCTAGGAGAAGAGTAGTGAAAAGAGTATAAACAGGAATACATAGTGAGAGGAGACGCTGAGTGGCGCAAAGCAACGAGCGAGAACTAGAACACCGAGATTGGCGGGACGCGGCGTGACAGGGCAAAGTACCGAGGCCGTAGCAAGCAAACCTGACGCGGAGAGCAGCGGGCGAGACCGAAAGGCAGACGGCAACGAGAGATCGGGATAGCAATGAGCGAGGTGGGTAGCAATGACCGAGGGTGGTAGCAATGAGCGATGTGGGTAGCAACGAGTTAGGTAGGTAGCAATGAGCGAAGTGGGTGGAAAGGACAACGAGCGTAGAGGGTAGCAGTAGTAACGAGAACGAGAGAAGGAGAGAAGAAGAACGAGGGAACGACGAACGTGGGAACAACGAACGAGGTACAACGAACATGATGGGGAACAACGAGCGAGAGAGGCAACGAGCCACGAGAATGGCAACGGGCGGGATGTGGAGCATAGACAGTCGAGTAGTAACGACGAAAGTGGGACGTAACAAGCAAGGCGGGTAGCTACAATCACGAGAACCAACAGTGGACAAAAAAAAAAAAGGAAAAAAACGAAGGGAAAACCGAAGAAGGCAAGGTACAACGAACGTTGTGGAGACAAAAGCGAGAGAGACAACGAGTAGAGATGGACAGCAAAGGGAGACGAAAGGAAAGGACGAAGCGGGGTGTGCCAAGCGAGGCAGGGAGTTGCCCAAGGCGAGACCGTAGGGCGAGGGGGCCGCGGGGGGTGCGGTGGCTTGGCGGAGCGGAGAGGCAGGACGCCCACGCGGGGCGAGAGGGGCGGGGCCCTGAGATGACAGGCTGGCGGCTGGTAGCTGGCGTCCGGCGCGCCGCCGCCGCCGCCGCCGCGCTCCGCTGCGCCCGCCATCGCCGAGGAATCTGGACGAAATCTCGGCTCGCTGCGCTGCATCGCGCATTCCGGCAGCGCATCGCGGCTGCGGCTGGGGCGGGGGGGGCGAGGAGGAGGAGGGCGCGGAATTTCTGTTAGCAGCGCGCCGCTCTTCCGAAGCGACTGCGGAGATGCGGCTTGTGAGGCGGCGGCGGTGTTGGTGATGGGGGGGGGGATGGGGGCGGGGGGGCGAGGGGGGGAAGGGAGGGGGGCAGTATGAGCTTAACGACGCTAGTAGTGTCGCTGATGGCGGCAGCGAGAGAAGAGGCGGAGGAAGGCAGAAGGGGTGGTGGTAGAAGCACTGGCGGCAGCGATAGTTCTGGGGGTGGAGATGCCAGTTGTATAGGCGATGGCGAAGGTGGTGGAAGGCTCTTGGCAGAAGGTAAAAGTGGAGTCGAGTTGCGGGGATGGGGTCGGACCTGTTTGCGGAATCTGAAGTTCCTATGCGATCGCGATGAACGAAAGTGCAGAAACACGTTCTAGGTCACCGAGATAAAAATGAACTTCTACAGCGTTGCTGAGCGGGAGCTAGGGTTCGTGTGTTAGGATTCTAATCGCAACAGTGGCAGATTTTTGACACTAACTACATTGATTGAAGTCAACCGCTGTCTGGAGAAGAATTCTTGCAACAATTGACTGATTTGATCTGTATTCTTTCTGGTTTTCCCGATTTTTACCATTTGTTATTTATGTTTTGTAAGAGAAGCAATCACGTTGATGTTTTATTTGGTCTCGTCTCTAATGCAAAACTTTAAGGACACCAAAAATAGATATTAAACTTTAGCTCATATAGCAAATGTTCATTTGTGTAGATATTTTAAAACTTATTACTGACTCGGTGGTAATGAAAGGACATGATGTTTACAAAAATCTCCGTCATTTGCAGAAAAACATCGCTGATAGGTCGACTTGAAAATTGAGATGTTGTGGAAAGGTGAGAGGGATGTGAAAAATGTCTAGAATCTAAATTTAAATTCTTTAAGGGGTTCATATTCCTGGAATACTTGCATATAGTTTGAAACCAATCCTTTTTTAATTTTTTCCCCTTACATGTATAATATATTTATTTCAGTCACGGATTTCAAAATCGAATGTTACGGATAGAGATGTAGCACAAATTTCCACAAGTCTGCGGTGCTGCGAGAAGTAAACTTAGGTAAAAACAATTAACATTCAGACCAATTAAATAATATAATGTTTTAATTCATGGTTTAAAAAATTAATGTTTTAATTGTAATGCTCTTTTCGAAAAAAAGACGCAAGGTTCTGTAGGTTATTTTTGCATTCAAAGAAAATCGAGAGATAAAGCTAAATTAGATGTTTGTATTTTAAGTTTAATTCTTAAATTAAATCGTTAAGTTGGCGAAAATGCGGTGAACACATGGGTAAAATACGCAATTTATATAGAATACGCAGGGAAACTTGTGGAGAATATGTGAATAGCTTGCCGGGAAATGTGCAGGGAAGGGAAGGGGGACAAGTTGAATCCATATTGTTTCTTAACCAGTAGTACTCAAAGAAAACACCATTTTGAACCTTCAGTTGGCCCCTCATGATGAGTCTTTTATGTACAGAATAGGGGCTAGTCTCTCGATATTGAAATCAAGTATAAAGATATTTTCTTCTTTAAATGATTTTTTTTCATATTATAAATAATGTACCAAGTGCGGAATGTTTGCGTGGGTTCGACTTGGAAAGTAATACGTTCAATAAGATTAATAAATACTATGCCTTTAGTCTTTTGAAATTCTTTAATGAATGATCGTTCTTTGTCTTTCGAATATTTTGAATCTCAGATTTATTGTTTTTATCAATTGTTTTACTCTAGGGTTTCAAATGGGGTTTAACTACTTTTTTTACATTCCTTTTACTTAAATATTCGTATGTCATAACACGTAATTAACCTAATTTTTTGTGGATTTTGAATTTGACTGTATAAATGAATGATTAGCGAATTTTACAGTAGAAACATCCGCCCCAGAATTCGAGTATATTTCATTATACCATCTTAGTGGAAATATATTCATCGTCTGAAGTTATGATTTTTGTATTGAATTATATTATTTTATGTTCGTGTAATCGCTTTCAAATCTTTCAGAAGCGCTTTCTTTAAAGCGGGGTTGTCGTAATTAAATTAATCATTTTTATAATTCTTAGCAATTGTTCCACGTTCCCTTCACCATCTAAAATACTTTTTTGACAGGAAACACGCTGTTTCATTTAATAAAAACGTACGTTACATCTGAGACATTTCTTGAAAACAGTGAAAGAACATTAATTATTCATTATTTTCCAGGCAAGGCAATATTCAAGTCACCGACATCTCGTTAGTGTCATGGCTGAAGAAGAAGAAGAAGAAGTCTTTTCTTACCATTCAAAAGGCCTCATTACAGTGATCATTTTGCGTTTCTTTCCTCTCGGTGCGTGCCCGTTTACCGAACATGCAAGGCGATTTTTGTACCATCCAGCGCGAGCGCTGTGCCATACCGCGCGCACTAGTTTCGGAAAAAGCAAGGCGGCCATCAGCAGGGAAGGTGCATTAGCTCTCAGCCGGATTACACGCGGCCATTTTCCACGCGAGCACGTCCGCGGTGGCAGCGCGCGGTTGGGATCCTATCCGCCGCCAGGGTCGCGCGACGCAGCCGGAGACCTCTCGCAATCAGCCCTCTGGGAGCCCTCCGCAACCCCTCTGGATGCACACGCCCATCGGAGGCGCCCCTTCGATATATGTAGCTTCTTCGTATCCGATCTCTCTTATTCTTCTTTTTTCTTTTCTCTTTTGTTATTTATATTTTCCTTTTTATTTCATTATTGAGGTGATTGAAGACGTTGTCATTGTCAACAATAGTATTTATTTCACAAATAGCAGCTTTCGATGGCTTAGCCATCATCATCAGTTTTCTGCTGTCTGGGAGCCACAAAAACTAACACTACTACTACGTAGTCGTAGACAATGACAACGCCTTCAATCATTTCAATTATGTAAATGTCAACTACAACTCACCACTGAATCAATATAATTTTTATTTCAATTTTTCCTACTTTTTCTTTCCTTATTTATTTTTCTTTTTTTCTCATTTATTACAGTAAAATCTGTCTAAGCCGGAATTGATCGGGATACAAAAAATATCCGGTTTAGAGAGGTTTCCGTTTTATGCAAGGTTTCCAGTTTTATGACTCGTGATATTAACGTTTCTGCCATGAAAATTGTAAATTACGCGATTTTATTATAATTATTACAATACATTAACATATAACGTTTTTTTATGGACAAAATCACCAGTAAATGAATATTAAACACTCTGCGTTGACAGCTTCTGAATTAAAAAAATACACACTTTATTGGCTGTATTCGGACTGCTTGCTGGCTCCTTCAACGCACAATGCGTCACAACCCAGTACTATGACCTTTGCTTGGCCTTGAGCAATGCGTCGAGGGTTTATGATTTCCAACGCAGGGCAGGGAGACGCGTGAATAGAAGTCATGCCCGTACTCCTTCTCACGCTCAGAGAGTTGCAAGAAAAGGAATACCCAAACGGCCTACGCCTTGAGAGACAAGCGATTCCAAGGCCGAATTCTACGTCGACTGTTGAAGCCTCTCTTCTTTAATGTCTAACTGCCAAGACTAAATCACGTGTTACAAGGATAGAGAAATGAAAACAAGCTAGCAGGTGCATTCATTTCATTAAGTACATCTCGCATATCTCTGCCTAATACATTAAATTATCAGGATTTGAAATTCCGTTTTATAAAGATTTTTTTCGTGCAGGACATGAAAAACCGTTCTGTTTCTGCGTTGGAGTGATTCCTTTTTCTGCTATTTTTAACTTCACGGGTCGGAGAAATTTTCCGGCTAAGACAGGTTTCCGGCTTGTACAGGTTCTGGTTTAGACATATTTTACTGTATTACTTTTTCTTATATCTTTTTTCCTTTTTTTTTATTATTTTTTTTCTTTTTCTCTAAAATTTTCTTGATTATTTCACCTTAATTTCTTTTTTATTCCTTTCGTTCTTGAGTTTTCTCTTTTAATTTCTTCTGGTTGTTGCTCATTCGAGTGGCGCAATCAGAAATTCTCTATGGGATCGCTGTAGGTATGGTACCCGCATGACTTAATGTTTTCTTACAAAGAAACATTGATGATGAAATTGAATTCATGATTTCACTAATGATGGTTTTATTGAAATTTATTTTATTTTATTATGTAAAGTTTTTTTAGTCGGCCACTGGTAAAAGAATTTTTTTTTCAGAGCATGCATGGCACGCTAAAATTTCAATTTATAGCACTAGTGCTATAAGTAAGACGATGTTCAAATGTTCAGATAAATCTGTAAATGCAATAAAGGAAAGAAAATTGTTTCGAGTGACCGCATCAGTTACTACAAACTTTAAGGGATTTGTGTAGATGAATAAAATTAAATTAAAACTCAGTAATGCTGTCTAAAGAGTAGAGTATGACACAAGTGTTCAAAGTGATTTTATTTTGGTCGTAGGATTCTCAGCCTATCGGCCTCGTGTCGCAACATTTCCTACTCGCCAAATAAAATTTTACTTTTACCACTCCTATCATAAATAACTATTGTAACGTATTCAATTGATATATTGATTTTCGTTACTACTGAAAAATAATAAAATGTACATTTGTGACACACCTTTCCGCGTTCGAATCCTGAAATATAAACTTCATCTTCTAACTGACCCATCAAAAAATTCCTATATAAATTCAGACTCAGTGGAAAGCTATCAAATATAGATTACACAAGTACCAAATCTTTCTACGATGGAATAGTAAGAGCTATCCATGAAGCTGCTTATAAGAGCCTAAAAGAAGGAAAGGAAAAAAAAGGAATAGTTCTGTAGAAAAAGAGTAAGAGAAAGAATATGCTTAAAAGGTTAGAAAAATAAAAAAAAAAATAAGTAGGGAAACAAAAACGGATATTATAAAAGCTAAGAATGATGCTTGGGAAAAGAAATGTGAAGAAATTGACCAATGCATTGGCAGTACCAAAGCAAGAGTGTCTTCGAAACTTAAAAAATCTAAGAACAAATGAGACACGGTTCAGCCTTACAACATATAAGCATACTACAATGAAAATAATATTATCAAGAATTGATGAAAGAAGACAGAAAAGGATTCATCAAGGTTTACAATATTAATATGGGAGATAATGAGAATATCATGGAAGACATTACAGTAAATGATTGGAAAGGCCCTTAGAACATTGAAAACCGAAAAGTCTCCACACCCAAGTGCAGTTTATGTGGACCGGTCCTAGTGTACTTCTCGAAATACTCTGCCAACTGTACAATAAGTATATGAGAGGAGATATACTGCCAGAAGATTTAAGAAAAGGTTACATTGTCTAACACTCACAAAAAGGTGACAGAAAAAAATGTGGGAATTATAGAGGCATAACTGTGCTCTGTAGTATTGGGCGGCTGTATGAAAAAATACTAAAATGTCAACTTAAACAATGCAATTACCACTATCCGTATGAAATGTTTGAAGAAAACATTTGGCGCTGTTTTTTTAGAAAGTAGCTTCTGAGCGTTTCTGAAAATGTGAAATTTGAGCTCGTTGAGAACTTTTCAGTTTTAGAAAAATGTATATGATACCATTTAAAGCACATAAACTTATAAATGGAATAATGTGAATAAATCGCCGCTAGTGCATATATTATCGACGTGAGACAACTGAAAAAATTTATTTCTTTTGGGAAAAAAAGGAATAGAGCGAAATGTCTTTTATATCATCTCAGAGAGTTCATTAGCACTATCCCTACTAAAAGTTTTAAAGAAAAAAAAGGGAGTCGGTAATGAGAAAATATTGTTTGTGTCATTGTTTAAAATCCACATATGATACGCAATAATGCGTGCAAATACTAAAAGTTTCAAAAAAAGCAAGTGATCTTAATGAAAGAACTAATTGTGTAAATTTCATTTGAAGGAAAAATCTCTTATCTTCAATACGGTAGTTGTAGAAATTTGCCGGAAAAATCAAAATATTGCAGTCATCGAAAACCAGACCTAGGCCACATTTTTAAGTGTTTTTCTTTCAAGGAATTTAAAGAAAAAATTTGGAGGTATTTTTGTGAAAATTTGAAAATGTCCCAAGGGTTGCCAAAAAATCCCCAAAAATTAATGAATATTTTTCAAAATCGCAGAGCTTATACTCAGGCCCGATAGATAGAGGTTACTACCATTTGGTGGTTATTCATGGTGCAAGTGCTGTTCATATACAACAGGTGAACAAACAGACGGATAGATGACCTTTTATCATCAATCAATTTTTAGGTATCGTGTACCCACAAAACATAGATTCTGGCTACACGACGTGTTAGAGAATTTTTTCTAAATTTAGCAACTGAATTTATTTACTTTTTCGTTATCAGGACCCAATATTCCCAGATTTACAACCGAAAATTGGCCATTTTTCTCGCAGCATTACATAACTTTCTCTCAACTGGGTAAGCAGTAGCGAGAAAACAAAAATATATTTCTGTATACGCCTCGATTCGCGCCTTCACCCAAACGCTCATATCCAGAATGACATCTTCCTCATCGTTTCTTACTGTAACCATCACCGTCCCCTTTAGCGCCTCTCACACCGCCCTCACCGCCGCACTGGCGATCGCCGCCGGCGACGCTGCCCGCGACCGGGAAAGTGGCGCGCCCTATAAACTTTTCCCCGCGCGACGGTTGGTCGCACACTTTGGCCAAGTTGTATACAGCGTCCGCGCTGTTTCTTGCAAGGACGCTCCCTCCACTTCCTCCTCTTCTTCCTCTCTCAACTTCTCCTCCTCCTCCTAATCGCGAGCCGCCGTCACGCGCAGGGGGCCCCGAAGCAATTTTCGGGAAGGAGCGGCTGGGGCAGCGCGGTGGAGGCCTGGGCGATGGAGTACGTGGTGACGGATGTGGAGACGGAGGCGGTGGCAGAGTAGGGACGGAGGTGGTGGCAAAGGCGGTGAGTGGGGGGGGTGGGGGGCAGTGACAGGGGGGGACGAGAGACGGAGGAGAAAGCAAGAGCATGGCGGGCGGCGGGGGGGAGGATGGTGTAGGGTGATGATGGTGAAGGTAGGGCCAGGAGTGGGAGACAGGAGTGGCGGAGGAGCAGGAGGCAGGAGGGCGGGGACGGGTGTGATGAGGGTGGGGGGGGAGGGGGCGTGGCCGGGGGTGGAAGAGGGACGGAGGCAGAGTCGGATGTGGTGACGTGGGAGGGAGCAAAGTCGGCGGTGGTGGCGCCTGTGGCAGCAAGAGCGGCAGGGCCTGCGTGGCGTCGCCTCTCCAAAGCGACCCGTGGGGCGGCGCGACTCCAAATAGCTGCAGGGGTCCTACAGCAGCAACGGTGGCGGCGGCGGCGGCCGCCGGCGGCGACTTCGCCCCAAGGTCGTTCGCACCACCGACGGACACTGCACTCCGCTGCGAGTTCCGAGAAGCCCCAACGACCTGCGGCTGCAAGTCCCTTCAGAGCGACTTCCACTTCGCGCTCTATGAGGCTGTCGAGAAGTCGAGCATTAGATGAAAGTAATGGTTGTTCTTTAAATAAGGATTTCAAAAGAAACTTTTCTCCCAAACATTAATGCGCAAAGCCGACTACGTGGTACTGTTTACAGGGAATTCCTGAAATAACGTCTGTGAGAGGACTAACGAAACGAAATCTGCTTAAGAAACCATTTGGTGTAGATGTGTACTTCGGGGGAGGCAACACTCTTGACGTTTGTGTAAGGCGGGTTCTTTACCACTCAAGCGAATCTTCTCGTGTTCACAAAATGGTGCTGGGCTGGCGACACAGTGGCAAGATCGCAGGAAAATATTTTATGTGCGACACGAGTTGAGTATAAGGGGTCAACAGACACCACCTCTACAATGCAAAGATTTTAACCTTCTTTCAGGACCATCTTTTCCCTAAAATCATTATCAGTAGGATTCCCTTAGTCTCTTTCATCCTTTTAGCTTAGTGTCTAAGACTTCGCGAAGCTCATTAAGAAGCTAAAGATAGTTATGCAATCTATGCATTGATAACTGAGAATTTTAGTATCAGAGGATAATTTAGTACGGTCCCTTTTCTATATTAATTTTCAATTATCTCATAATAAATTGATTCGTTCTTTCATATATAAGAAATTTCTGCTGTAACGAAAGTTGTGCACTTTTAGCTTACATCAGTTTTCCGTTCCAATATACACAAAAAAAGCTTCAGAAACTCCTATTGAACGAAACGTCGCCAAACGAACCATGTTCAATATCTACCCACTTCCAAAACGTTCAGATATCCAGCTACGTAAGCTCATTATCATAAATTTCCATGAACAAAAAGTCTTTAAGAGTCCATGATCAATTCTTTCAGAAGAATTTGATGAACACTTTTGATAATACTCTGCAAAAGTTTATATTAAATCTCAGTAATTTCAACAAAATATATGTTGCGTTTGAACTATTACTCCTGGTTTCATCCGTATTAAGCTGTCATGATCGAAGCATCAATCATTCTTAGAACGATACGCACAAAATATAATTATTCTTTTCTCGTTCTACAGTCCTCGCTATTTTGTAATTAATTGCAGTTGGACATTTTTCTTGTTTCCGAACGTATATAGCTCCCAGACTTACAAAAACGAATTGTTGCAGGTTACAAAAACGAATTGTATTAATAATAACCAAATCCTACCCATGTTATTCATGTAAGCCTCTCTTCATTAATCTAGGAATTTTACCATTACCTTGTCTGTTTATTTACGAATCAGTGGTTTTTGTCAAAAATGACTTTCTTAACGGCGGGAATATATTTTCAGAAAATGCCGATGTCTATTACTATAACACTCGACGTAGAAATCATATTCATCAGGTGACAGTATCAATACATACAATACATGTACATTATTTTACAACACTTTGCCAGATGACATTAAACGATTAAATTCGATAGAAAAGTTTAAATCCCAAGTGAAATCGTTTCTGCTGCATAACTGTTTCTATACAATTATATACTATACTGAGCATCACAAGAAAAGTAATATTAATTTTAGCAATTAGACATAATGCATTATTTAACATTTGAACTGTATAAATGTGTATGAACAACCTGTAAAGAGTATTGTATTGCAGCCTCCGGGTCAATGACCTTCATCTCGATCCTGTTTTTCGTCCAGTTTCCCTGATCCATTGAGCATATGCTGAGATGGTCCCTTGTTTTGCTTCTGGACATAAATGTAACTTCATTTTCTGTGCACGTCTTCTAGAATTCAGTGGAAAATACAATTATTCAAATTATCGTTTCCATGTTGTCGCGGCAGGAACTATTATTCCGAATGACAACATGGATAAGAGCCAAACTTTATTGCCTTGGTATCCTTGAAAAAAGATTGAAAATGTGCCCACGATTCACTTTGCTCCATAGCACGTCATACGCAGTTTTTAACTGCGTTTTTGACGTAAAATATAAAAACAAAAAAACGTTCTTCACAAAAACTCTTTTTATCGGAATTTCAGTTTTCTGTGCAGGAGAGAAGCACTGAATAGTTTGAGAGGCGAGTCGATAGTGCTGAGAAACCCCACTGGCAAATTCGTTGGCTTCGATCGAGTAATATGTTTATAGTATCTTCTCTACTGTGATAGTGAGTGTTGGATCATAGTTTTCCGGTTTATGGCTGAACGGTTATGGCACGTACGCAAGCATGAGCGTAAAGCTCCCAAATCAGAGCTACTAGTGGCGTTCATTTTTAAGCAGATATGTTACTATTCTTCCTTGCTCTTTTGTAAATGTGAAATCTGGGAAATTTGTTTCGTGAACATTTCTTGAAGATTCACCGTCGTATTATTCAATAGTTGAGGAAATTTTTTAAGGCTTTTGAAGAAATATTGTAATTGTTATTCTGCTAAATGATAATTCGAATATAACCATACTTCTTTTGTTTTTAACTTACATTTCACTCGCCTGCAAATGAAATCAGTTAATTAAATGTTTGGTTTATTACTTTCACTGGGCGATAATTTGTGTAATTTAGTACTCAAAATCGGTTTCAGAGAGTAATTGAAAAAGACGTTTAATAATTTACTTTCATAAAAGGGTTTTTAGTTCAGAAAGGATAATGGCAGCGGAAATCGAAACTTAAATCGCCGAAAAGACTTCAAATTTGTTGTTTTAGATGAAAGACAAAAAATATTATTTTCTAATTACAACCTTAATTTATCTATTAGAAGTATAAATTAAATGTTTCACAAAGCAATATTAATTAGTGAAGTATCACCAATCACATAATGAAATTTTTTTTATGTAAGGAAAACTAAAATAAAGTCACGAGATAATGTTTACACAAAAAGGCCATATTTTTAGGGTTCTCCTTTTTTCCTCCTAATCTGGTGTAGGTTTTGACAGAAGCGGGTCACGCAACAGGGATGAATGTATAATGGTAGAGCACGTATTTAATTTAGCACGTTTTCTTATCCCGTCCATGGAAGTCACGATTTTTTCGTGTACCATTTCTTGTGCATTGAGTTTTTTCTCGATAAATGCGCCGAGTCATTTGTTAAGGAACCTGCTCCTGGTATAATGTATTAAATCTCTCCCTAATTAAATGTTCTAATCGCTGAAAAACGCGCGGGCACGCTTGCTCAGACTTTCTATCTCATTACTTCCTCCATGACCCACTTTTCTCTCACCCTCAGTACAAGACGACCCGCAAGTCTTGTTGATTTCTGTGTGTGATATGAAATAGTATCTCAATTTTACGACTGAAGAAATTTAAACGTATACTTCCAGAAGATGATGTATTATATGTTATTTAGAACTAATTATTATTTTCTATTCTCATGATTGTGACATGAAATAGTATCTCTATTTTACGACTGAAGAAATTTAAACGTATACTTCCAGAAGATTATGCATTATATGTTATTTAGAACTAATTATTGTTTTCTATTCTCATGATTATTTCGAGATTTAACATCGATGGCATGTTAAGATCAATTTAAGTTTGTTAAAAATGTTAAATAACACAATAACGCGCCAAAGACATAACGAAATTCAATCGTGATTTGTTACCCTTTTAGTCCCTTTTATTTTATTTCCCGAAAAAATATTTCTAAAATAATTAAGACATTTCTCGTAAGAACTTGTGTTAGCAGCGTCGTGAAGAAAGAACGAGAAAATTGTGCCTTCTTGAACTTAGAAACAAACGTTCAGAACTGGGAAACATAACTGTTCCCAGCGAGAATTCTGACATTTTTTCGAACAAGAAAAGAACTTGGGAAACAAACTGCGAATGGAAGAAAGGAAAATTCTCTTCTGCTTTCCTCCCCTAAGAGCAGTTGCCCGCGATGCCCAGCAATGGGAGCTGGGGAGTTAAGATTGTGGAAGTGGACAATGGGAGTGAGGGTGACAACATTGGTAGAGAGGCTCTCGCATAGATTGGATATGGCGTTGACACAAGATGCGGTAACCTAATAGAAGCGAATTGTTTTTTCTTGAAAAAGAAAATAAAGCTGCAACCTGAAAATATGAAGGAGAAAGAATATTGATTTTATAAAATATAATTATGTGAATTACATTTTGAGCTTTTTCAAGTCACATTGTGGAACTAAGTTCAATCTTCATTTTGATGAATGGTAAGATAGGTACAGAAAAGGTGAGGAAGGGAATCGGTGTACAAACAAAATGGACTCCGTACGTTGGCGGTTGAGTTTGTGTAAGTGACGGTGACTCGCTTGAAGTGCGGCGCTGTGTATGGCGTCGAGTGGAGGGTGGACGTGGCGGTGCGGTGGAGGTGGAAGAGGAAGTGGTCATGGCGTGGTGCTGCTGAAGATGTGAGTGTGTGGAGGGGGGCAGCAGTGGTGGTGGCAGTAGCAGGGAAGGGGTGGTGGGGCGGAGGAAGTGGTAGTGGTGGTGGCGGTAGTAATGGGGGGGATAGTAGGAGTGATGGTGGTAATGGTTGTGGTGATGGTGGTGGTTGTGGTGATGGTGGAGGTGGGCGTTATGGTGGTGTTGGTGATGGTGGCGGGCAGCGGGAACACGCGGCGGCGGCGGTGATTGTGGTGCTTTCTTGGTGTCATCTCTAAGGGCTTGAAACCGGGAGCGGTAGCTCAGTACATCAACTGATGTCGCTGCAGCGCCTCTGACCGGGAGGTCCTAGGTTCCCACTCCCCACGGCGGTGGTAGGATTTTGGACAGCTTTTCAGCTAGATCGATTTCAGTCGCTATCTGGAGGAGAATTCTACCGGCCGGCTGCTCTGATCGATAGTTTTTCGTAGTTTCTTCGATCAACACCAGGCGAATGCCGGAGCAGTACCCTACCAAACGGGCCACGGACCGCGCGCGATCTTTCCTTCCTCTTCCTTGTCCTATCTTCTCCCCTTACGCACACACACTTACACTAACATGCACTACACTACCACATATTCCGGGAGGTCGGTCGGATGCTTAGAGCTTGTCTCGGCTGGGGCGGTGCCCCGCTGGTGGGAGAGTCCTGGTTAGGGGGAAACCCCACAAGCCGACGGTAGGTTGGCGCCGGATCTCATCATCCAGCGGGGAAAGGTCACCGCGCATATCCCGAGAAAAACCATCACTACACTAACGGGACTAATGACCAAAGCAGTTGACGTGCCCGGAAACACGAAAAAAGCAAATCAAATCGATCTAAGAGCCTCAAGGTTTTGTGTATCTGGAGTGATGCAAATGTTTTTTTTAATAAAATAGGCTAATATCTGCTCGAACCATAATGTATTAAATATTTTTTCTCAGCACTTGAGTCGCTATTAGGTACATTTTTAGTTGGGAATGTGACTACTCTTAACTTTGCAATAAAAACACTGAATGGTAATTTTTATTACAATTCACTTTCAGAATGTTACAAATATATTGATTTCTTTATTCTAAAAATATTGTGTTAAAATAAAGTAAAAAATCAACACCTAAATTTTACAACCCGTAGTTCTAATTTTCATCTTCGATTACGTTCTTCTTATTTTGTTAATAAAACTACTAAAAAGCATTTTATAAATATGTGGATATTATTAATGAAAATTTTAATTTTTAATGCCGAAAACTTACAGACGCTCTGATGCATTGCTTAGTCAATGGGGTCTAATCGATTTAAGAGGGTCGTGGGTGGAGGTGAGGATGGCAGCTGTACGATCAAGCAGACGTGTAGCCATCAGGCAATGGCAGAAGCACAGGAGAGGTGTACTAGGGTGGGGGGGCGGGGTGGCAGGTAGACACGCATAGCAGGAAGCAGCAGGGAGCAGGGATAGGAGAGAGCGGGTGGATGGTGGGGGCAGGGCGAGAGGGGAAAGAATGGGCGCCGGGCGGGCGGCATGAAAGGCGGCGGAATGTGCGTCAGGACCGGAAGTGGATAGGGTGACAGAGGCGGGAGCAGCAGAGGACAGTGAGGCAGAAGACGGCAGGAGTTAAGAAGAGGCAGGGGGGGGGAAGGAAGGGGGGGCGGCAGGAGTGAGGCGGGCAGGAGCGGTAGAGATCAGGGGTCAGGGAACAGCAGTAGTGGTGGGCGGCAGGTAGTACGACAGGACGGTCAGATAGGGTGGGTTGGTTTGGTTTGTTTTTTTCGTGTTTCCGGGCGCGTCAACTCCTTTGGTCATTAGTCCCGTTAGTGTAGTGCATGTTTTCCTCAGGAGATGGCGGTGATCTTCCCCCGCTGGATGGCGAGATCCGGCGCCGACCTACCGTCTGCTAATGGGACTTCCCCCTAACCAGGACTCTCCCACCAGCGGGGCACCGCCCCAGCCGGGACAAGCTCTAAGCTCCCGACCGGTCTCCCAGAATATATGGTAGTGCAGTGCATGTTAGTTCAGATCGGGTGGGGCAGGAGCGTTAGAGAACAGGGGGACGGCAGGAGGGCGCGGACGGCATGGTAAGGGCGGAAGTGTGTACGTGTGGGGGGGGGGACGAAAGCGACGCGGGTGGCCGGAGGGGGTGATGTGGGGTCGGGGGGGGGGAGGCTTTGGAGCTACTCAGTGTAAATAACGAGTGGCGCCGGGTGCGCGCCGTTGCCCCGCCGCCTGCCGTGTCGCGGGCCCTGCTAATGAAACCGGTCAATAGATCGGTGGGCGTGCTGCCTTTATGCGCGGGGCGTGAAGGTGCGCGCCTGCCGTTCACGCCACCAATCTGGGAGAGCAGTGGCGGCGACACGGAAAGGGGCTGACGGAGGGAATTATGTTGGGGAAAGGAAATGGGAAAACATTTCCGGGAAAATTTAACGTGATATGCGCAATGTTTAATCTGACCCGTGTTCAGTTAGATGTGTTATTAGTATATTTCGTTTCAGAAGAGTTGCTGCTAATTCAGTGAACTCTTATTAATTTGATTCTAAATAAGTTCAGGGAATGTTTGATGCAATGTTGAAATTCTTCTTGAAACCAATGTAAACATTCATTTTATTCGAACTTTTTCAAAAAAGTTGGAGTTTTTTTTTACGTAATTTCGTTCATAATTTAGAACTTCAGTACAAGTGTCAAAATCTAAAAAATGATCATGGTGACTTGTAGCATACTTCAAGCGAGATTTCATTTTCTGTATCGAGCAAAATTTAACATATCCAGATGCCCAGAAGTTTAACATATCCCTGCCATTTCATTATCCAATGCTAATGGAACTGTGTGTTTTTAAATTCTTTTGAATAAGTCCCGAGCCCTCGAGGTTTAGCTCATTTGGTCGGCGTGTTCATTATTTATGACGCGACCCCTGGTTCGATCCCCAGTCGGGCGAGATTATATTGTACGTTTTTCTTGGAATGTACCAGTATATGTTGCTGTCTGACGGCGAGAAAACTCACTTCTCAGGTTGAGAAGACCAGAATACGGTGTGGGGATGTCTTCGTGCTCACCACACGTACCCCCTAACCCATGACTGCGAGGCCAGGTCGCTGATGGTAGACCATGGCCCGTACGCGGACTGTCGCGAGTACAGACAATTATACGTCTCAGTAACAATTTCAGGTACAATCATAGTTAAAACTTTGTAATAAATTTAAGGGTGGTTGCTTCAGAAAAAAATTATAATTTTTGCAATACAACTGTGAAGATGCTAAAGCTGTGTTAGGAAGTTGTGTTTCGAATGATGAAAGTGACGGATGTGATGATTTCTTCTAATATTCTTACTGCTAGTCTAGAAAACGCAAATTATAACTCAGTGCGTCAACTGATGTCACTGCTCAGTGCATCAACTGATGTCCCTGCAACGCCTCTGACCGGGAGGTCCTAGGTTCCCACTCCCCACGGCGGCAGGATTTTCGACACTAGCTTTTGAGGTAGGTCGAATTCAGTCGCTGTCTGGAGGAGAATTCTAGCGGCCGGCTGCTCTGATCGGTAGTTTTCCGTGGTTTCTCCGATCAACACCAGGCGAATGCCGTAGCAGTACCTCACCAAACGGGCCACGGACCGCGCGCGATCTTTCCTTCCTCTTCCTTGTCCTATCCTCTCCCCTTACACACACACACACACACACACTAACATGCACAACACTACCACATATTCTGGGAGACCGGTCGGGAGCTTAGAACTTGGCCCGGCTGGGGCGGTGCCCCGCTGGTGGGAGAGTCCTGGTTAGGGGAAAACCCCAGTAGCCGACGGTAGGTTGGCGCCGGATCTCGCCATCCAGCGCAGAAAGATCACCGCCATCTCCCGAGAGAAAAACATGCACTACACTAACGGGATTAATGATCAAAGTAGTTGACGTGCCCGGAAACACGAAAAAACAAAAACAAACCAAACCTATCGCCCAAAATCTTTGCAATGTCCACTGGAGAACTGTTACAGTCAATTCTTAGAAATACACTTAGAATTTTGTAACCATGGCACTATGAAGATTAGAAATTTATCTAATCAAGTGGAAGGGTTTTCGATTATTGAAAATAATTAAAATATATAACATATTGGTGTACAAAATTGGTATCTTCAAGGGATTAATGTGCAATTCTTATGATCACTTGTTTCGAATATAAATGCTGTATACTGAGGAAACAACGAATGAGGGTCGATAAAGGAAACAATTCTCTCAAATATTTGCTTAGATAGCATTTTTTCAAACTAATTTTGAGTCCTTATTGCGGATCGGCCATTTAGAACATCCAATTAGTTTATTAGACAAACTATGCTTAAATCGTCTTAAAAGCTTATTTTACAATTTTCAATGTTTCCTGCCTGCACACCCTACATAACGGAGTTACACGTGATATTTTCCACTTTCTGGCAACTCCGTTTTCACAAATGCTCTGCAAGACATTCTGACGCAGCCAAGGTTATTTCATGTACCTGACAAACACCTGTGAATTCTGGATCGCTGACTACAAGGGACAAGTGTCATGAGAATAAATGCGTGTGACTTTGTTAAATGCAATTTCCTACTAAATGTGCGATGTCGAAAAGTCAACAGTTTTGACCCACCACCTGCCCTTCACGTTAGTTCAGAGACATTCTGTATATTGCCCATCCTGTATTATAGTATCTGTCCATTTTGTAACAGTTCATTTCCTAACTTTTCATTTAATTGCTGTCTATTAAACTCATTGTTAAACACCATAAATGCAATCACTGTTTATATTAGTCACCTGTCATTTTGTTATGTGTATCGTCTGCAATGAATTGACGGAATGAAAAATTAGAAAACAAGGGAGCTTAAAAAAATTATACAAGAGAAAAGAAACCCTGATAGCTGGATATTCGGAGGACCAGCAGACTGTAAGTGAGTGATACACATAACACAGAAAATTAATTAAGCTGTATGGTAATGCATATTTGGACGGAAAATGGCGAGGCAAAACATAACATTGCTGTAATGGAAAAAAGGACAAAATTATTTAATCACTAAAAATAAGATGAAAACAAAAAATTAACAATTCTACATAAAATGATTAAAAATTAGTGATAAAAACATTGAATTAAAACTTGTTTTAAATGTTCAGTTCCTTCAGTTATTGAATTGAAAAATGAAGTGTACTCAGGGCAGAATTAATTCTGATGCATCAGAAATAAATTTGAAATAAAAGGCTGCTTAATATAAGGCCGCGAAATCTCTTATCCGTGGGAGCTCTGATGACCGATGATCTTCCGTGCAGCGACGGATGACGGCCGAAGTGCGTTGGATGAACCATCTACGTACAGCAGCAATAGGCTGTATGGCGAGGGTGGCGCCGATGTTGCGACCACCAGATTTAATGTTGAAGAGCAGCGTCTTCCAACAGGTTGCGGTAGGCAAATTAGGTCTTGCACTGAATAGTTGCGACACCAAGGTCTGACTTCCGCTAAGATCACCAGGAGAGAAGTGTTTGGTTGCGGTAGGCAAATTAGGTCTTAGTTGCGACCCCCAGGTCTTACTTCCGCTGAGGTCACCAGAAGAGAAGTGAACTTTCTTGCGAGATTTTGAATGAATATAAATTGGTGGACCGTTATGATGCCCTTTTGCGACACAGAGGGGCGCTAGCGTCAATTTGGTCTATATAGCTGATGGCTAGCGCTGGTGGAGAGAAGCTGAACCCGTGCACGCACGCAGCACTCACGCACGCACGCACGCACGTGCCAATTAAGCCACGTGGAGTGACCTGAAGAATCATCAACGAGCTGACGAAGCTCCTGCAAGCCCGCTCCGACCAGCCACGAGAGAAGCGGAGACCAGATGATGTCATGCTTGGGCCCGTCGAACATTTCAATTGACCAGCACCAACAGTTTTAAACACAGCAGCTTTGTATATGATGCTAATAATTGTGTTGCAAGAGACCCCTGGGTGCAATGGCATAAACAATGCAGTAAGTCGAATTTATATTGGGACATAACGCATTTCTTTCTATAAAAACTGTACAAATGTTCCCAATGTTTTGACTATCCTGCTTGTCACTGTCTTCCCCTTCCTCATCTCTTTTCCATAAATTGACGGTACCTTCTTTAAATTCCTCACACTAGTGTTGTTGTTTTTTTGGCGTCCAACATTTTTTCTCCGGCACTGCGATTCATTTCCGTTGATTTTTGCGTGTCCACCTGCGAGGGTTGATCCAAATGACATGTCTTCTTCATCTCCATTTTCTTCTTTCATCACTACTTTCATCTACTTTCACATCTAGGTAGTTTAGTTTTCTTTCCGAGATCTTCGTCCCCTATTATGTTCGGATCTTTACAACTAGCATTTTTCTTTCTACTTTTCTTTCACAAATTTCTTAATAATGAGTAGCTTTGACGTTGAGGACTATGTCTAAACTCTACGAATTAAAACAGGAATTACGCACATATTAAAAACAACTTTTTTGATGCTCATATTTTCCATTTTATTGTTCAGAATAAAATGAAACTCCAAAGTAGGTTCGAAGCTTTCAAGATTTGGTGGTTTTTCTTGTCTCTTTTTAAGAGACAAGAAATATTTCCTAAATATATGTATCCATTAACACAATCTATGGTGCTGTCTTCTATTTTGAAAGGAATGTTGCAGCACAGTTAGGCAAATTTTTCGTCTTTGTCAACATTACACCAACTTGATTGCGTACCTGTGACAATTTCTTCAGATTACTTTCAATTCAATAGAAGGCTTGACAAATATAACAACCTAATCTGCAAACCCAGGATTTATAAGCTTTTCTCTTATTTCTCTTTTCAATCATTTCTATACCATAATATGGTTTATTATTATTATTATTATTATTATTATTATTATTATTATTATTATTATTATCATTTTTAATATTATCATTTTTATTATTATCATAGATTTCTTCCAATACGAACATAAAAAGCAGAAATGATATTCAGTCTTTTTGACGAATATCGATTTTGGGAATAACGATTTTGCTTACAGTTTTCTCCTCTTCCTTCTGTTTTCCCTCTACGTCAGATTTTTTCCTTTATTTTACTCACAAGTGTTACTTTGTGAGGTCGCCTTGTTTCAATAGTGTTTCAGCATAGATGGGACTGATTCTCTTAGTGAAATTGTGAAGTTGGGTGAGCATATTCAATAGTCTCAAGGATTTCATTTTCCTCATGTCTTCTATGAATAAAACATTTTACATTCCGTTGGAGACAAAGTTTTCTTAAGAAGGTCAGCTGAATGAATTGAATATTCAATTAAAAACTATCTTATTGCAGAGTCAGATCTTACTTTGTCAGCGTGTTACGGTCTAAAACCTACTAGAAAAAAGACAATTTTCCATTGTAAACAAGCACAATCACGTCAATTTAACATTTTGGTATAACAATATTTTTTGCTACGAGTGGGGCAGTCAAAAAATATGTTATAGGTTTAAATAACACACACAAAAAAAACCTGTAACTGAAGTTTACAAACTTTCACGAGCTCTACGTACACGATATATAAAAGGTTGAAAGTTTGAATAGCAACTATCAATGAGTATAAGAGTTGTGTATTATGTGTTTATATACGCTTTGATTTTTCTAGACGCATTCAACGCAGTTGTAATTTCAATCATTTGAATTCACAAATTAGTTGACACTCTCTAAACGGACATTTTGCGACCCGAAGGTCGATGTGCACTGCCGCGGAAAAACGATGCAAAAAGCACGGAACGAGTTAAAATGGAAATTTTCTCTCAATTTATTAAAAGTGGTTTAATTAATGCGCCGAACGAGATATTTAATCTGAATGCGGCGTTTGGGGTTTGCCACTCAACTCTGATGAGATTCAAAGCTCCAGCATCATCTCCAAAACCAAGCTGTTTTTGGATTGAACCTGGCAGGAATATATGAATGTGTGTATTATAAATAGTGATTGATTTATAAAATTATAGGTCCTGGTACGCGTCTCAAATTACTTATTAATTTACGAGAAATAATTATATATTTATTGTATAATTTAAAAATTCCGGAGGTACCGGAACGCAGATTCATCGCAGCAATCAGGCCCCATATGTATATACACCAATTTCGAGTATAGTATAAATTGGGGTTATCATTCGCATCAAACATATGACACGACCTCAGCAATTTAGTCAACAGACACCATACTATAACCTACTCTGCTTTTAGATGGAAGTATAGATTAGGGTGCTGCAAGAATGTCCATTTGCTAGCTCTTACTCGCTCGAGTCTTTCATTCTCGAGCACTCTAAGTTTGAGAGGTTTATTCACAGGGTCGAACTCTGGCACTGTCTACTTCGTCTTTACAAGAAGAAATAGGTGACATGAATAATTCAGGCTATTACTCCAGTTTTTTATCTACATTTAGGACGGCGATGGTGCAACAGTTAGCATATCGGGTTGTTATACCCAAGTTCGCGGGTTCAAACCCGATCGAAGCTGTGGAATTTTTTAGGGCGAAAAAATCCTTCGTACGCCGTCCTTCGAAGGGGAAGTAAAGCCGGCTGTCCCATGTTAGTAGATTTACTGCATGGAAAAGATCCTTAAGCCTAAATGCCTCTGAGCTAAATTCAAATTGCCTGTTTCGTCGTCCAAGTAATACCTTCTTTCTCCTCTAGTAGGAGCGTAACGAAATTTGCATGGTCAGACGGAAGAGCAGGCCTCATGGCCCGAGTCTCGCCACGTAAAATAAGGCATTCATTAATTCATTCATTTTTACATTTACTACATGTAAGCGAACTACGGGTGAATGGAAATGTAATTATTTAACACACACATTATTATACAAATTTGTATTTAAAATCTTGGATCTGAAGAATTTACTTCTTCCAAAATTCATATTATTCCACTTTTCTAAAATAAGATGACCTGTACATCAGTTTATTTTAATTGCTGAATTTCCATCATTATAAACCTGTTTCGAAAAACGGTGAAAATACGATGATATACCCCAGAAACTCACACCCAAATAAAAATTTTATTTTTTCTGAATTTTCCCATAGTGTTGTTCTCGAGCTAGTAGGTTCTGTTTAATTATTTTGAATAGTCTCAGTGTGTATGTGCCCATTATCATTCATCATGCCATTCCACAGGTTTGATTGTTGTTTTCAGGCATGTAAACTATTATTGAAAATAGTTCCATTAATGCAGCGAATGTTTCGTGGATTTGATTGATTTATTAATTTTTTCGTGTTTCCGGGCGCGTCAACTGCTTCGGTCATTGGTCCCGTTAGTGTAGTGCATGTATTTTTTCTCGGGAGATGGCGGTGATCTGTCCCCGCTGGATGGCGAGATCCGGCGCCGACCTACCGTCGGCAGTGGGGTTTCCCTAACCAGGACTCTCCCAGCAGCGGGGCACCGCCCCAGTCGGGACAAGCTCTAAGCTCCCAACGGTCTCCCGGAATATGTGGTAGTGTAGTGCATGTTTGTGTGTGTGTGTGTGTGTGTGTAAAGGGGAGAGGATAGGACAAAGAAGAGGAAGGACAGATCGCGCGCGGTCCGTGGCCCGTTTGGTAGGGTACTGCTCCGGCTTCGCGTGGTGTTGATCGGAGAAACCACGGAAAACTACGGATCAGAGCAGCCGACCGCTAGAATTCTCCTCCAAATAGCGACTGAATTTGACCTAGCTGAAAAGCTAGTGTCAAAAAATCCTGCCGCCGTCAGGACTCGAACCTAGTACCTCCCGATCAGAGGCACTGCAGTGACATCAGTTGATACACTGAGCTACCGCTACCGGTTGTTTCGTGGAAGGTGGAGGTGTTCGTCTCCGCTCGATGGTGATATTCAACGACAACCTACATGTCGACGTACGGGTTTTCCGTAGTTTCTACGAGCAACACCAGGCGAATGCTTGAGCAGTACCCTAGCAAACGGGCCACACACCGCGCGCGATTTTTCCTTCCTCTTCCCTGTCCTATCATCACCCCTTCCAACCACACGTCCACTAATATGCACTACAATACCAAACATGCCTGGAGACCGGTCGGGGGCTTAGACCTTGTCCGAGCTGGGGGAAGGGATGATTGGGAAAACCTCGCTAGTCGACGGCAGGTTGGCGCCGGTTCGCGCCATCCAGTGGGGAAGACCACGGCCACATCCCGATAAAAACATGCACTACACTTACGGCACGAATGTCCTCAGTTGTTGACGCGCCCGGAATCACTAACAATCAATCAATTAATCAATCGACGTACCGGAGATTTTCGTCTGGCGCATCTCTCCCAATAGTGCTTCGCTCCAGTCGGAACTCCCAACGAATGTTCGTCGTAATTGTGTGGAAGTGTATTGCATGGAAATACGTAAGGGGGAAGGATAGAATAGTAAAAGGAAGAGGAAGGAAAGATCTTGCGCGGTGTGTGGGCCGTTTGTTTGGATTCTACTTCGGCATTTGCTTGGTATTGATCGGAGAAGCCAAGGTAAACTACCGATCAGAGCAGCCGGACACTAGAATTGTATTCCAGAAAGCGGCTGAATTTGACCTAGCTGTAGAGTGTTGACAAATCGTGGTCGTCTTGACTCAAGTCCTACAGCCTCCCGATCAGGGTGGCCGTAGAGAAAAAGGTAATGCGGGCTCAGAATTAATTCATTCGGTTTATTCCATAGGTGCAGAATTTTTGCCTGAATTCAGTGTTCCTTTTACACTATTGTGGCTATTGGTTTACTTTCTGCTGCGTTTACTTCAGTTGCATAGTGGCTGCCTCTCAACTCCTATAAACTTGAGACATGAGATTCTCGTTGAATGGGTAGTTTATACAGAGTCAAGTTGTTAGTTAAGAACATTTTAAACGAATTGGTTAAGTAAGGAGTTTTTGAGAATTTGTTGGAAAGTTATTGCTGAAAATAAAAATTTTAACGCAACATATGTAAAAGATAAGCTTCCGCATAAAATTCAAATTATTAATTAATACTAAATTATAAAAGATCATCATAATGGTTTCAGATTTAGATTTGAAACTTATGTTAAGAGATATTATAGATAACCGTTGCATTTATGTGCATCAATTATTATTTAGATCGCACATTAGTATTTTCTGCGTTTGGTAGTTAGATACTCCCGTTTGACTCAGGAAATCATGCATGAGGTTCAAAAACTCCATAACGTCATTTGAATGCAGCTTTAGATCTTGATAAAAATTTGCCTGTTTTAGAGTTGCTCTCACATTTCTGTTCACAATATAATGAAGATTTTGTAACATAAACCTACATGACCAAGCTCTGAGATCTACTACACGTTACGGTATACAGAGTTACAAACTAATTATGCTGGAAAATTAGTTTGATATTGTTTGTTGTTACAGCATCTCTCTGGGCTGAACCTTCAGGGTAGGCTTAGGGTGGAACGAGACCACCTGGAAATTCAAACGACGATCTCATCAGGAGAAAGGGCTCCGGGCTAGTTGCAAATGGCCCCACCACCATCTTGTTTTCACAAGCTGTTTAGGTAATAGATTCCCTTAGCTAGTATCTTCATTGTTGGTTCACTATGTTAGTATAAGTAGAGATGATCATTAGAGAATGTATTTCACATTGAAGTACAATTGGAAGTATGGACCTTATTTTTAGCGTGTATGCGGTTTTGAAAATTTTAAGACAAATATTTGTAATTTGGAGCAACACGCACAAATGATACCAGAAAGTAGTTACCTTCCATTTATAAGAAATATTATATGTTCACAACACGATTTGTATACTTCAATTGCAGAAGCAGAACCATATGAACAAATACTTAAAAAATGTTGATTATTTTGGTTATACATATTGGTTATTTCGCATGTTTTAATGACAATCATTCATACATTCAATGAATTTACTTTTCTTCTTATCGGTTCAGTACCAGTTTTAAAGAGTTTTCTGCGTTTATTTGAATTTTTTGAGATGTTGTTTTGGACATTAAATAACAATTTTTGCACTCCAGATATTAATGACAACTAGTTAGACCCCTGTGAAAATTCCGCACTTTGTAAGTAATTGTTTTAAAAGTCAAAATTACTGCATACAAAAAAATAACGTCGATCGACGCCGACAACCCTTATTACAAAGTTGGGATACAATCTACATATTTAGTACAATGTGCCAAAGGTCTCATTTTTTAAGTTACGACGTTATCAATAAAGTTATGTCCTGGGAAGCGTCGCGGGTTGAATCAGCACTTTCATTTCCCACTATATCATCTGCAAACTTCTATTTTTCTTCGTCTTTCTTTAGGTTAGGGGATGATGCTAATATACAATTCATAAACTTTAAAAAATTGCGTTAAGGTATAGCTCACCTGAAGTGAAGCGAATTTGTCGCCCACTTCTTCCTCCTGAGTCGTGCAGTAGCTCTTTTAAGGAGGCACTTCTCTCCAAGCAAGGAAAATTCCCAACTACTGTGCCTCCTGCGTTAATTATGCGAGATGAAAGACTAACTAAATGCATTTAGAATTTCGTCTATGCGTCAAAAAAATATTTGGAAACCGTCAAGAGCTGGACGGGTCGGCGCGGTGTGGCTTAAGCTAGACAGTTCCTCTTACGGATCAATCGTCAGAGTAGAGAGGTGTGATTGCAGTTGGTCTACGCCGACATTAGGGTCTCTGGGAAGGAGGACCTTTTTCTGTATATTTTGCGTATCAAAATCTCTAATTTTTTAATAATATTGTCGAGCAATAAATGAGATAAACTATCAGGACATTATTTATGAAGGTATTACTTGTGAAGGGGACACATTAGAAACGGATATTATTTTAAAATGCATTTTTCTGTATGTATATGTTCATAAGCTCTCGTGATTTACTTTATTGGTCAGTGTGTTCGCTTTCCATGATTCCGGGATTGATTCCCGGTCGGGAAAGATTAATATGTGCATTTTTGTTTCAATGTCACAGTATATGTTGCTGTGTGACGATGCGAAAACTCACTTCCCAGGTTGAGAAGAGCATAATACGGCGTGGGAATGTCTTCGTGCTAACTTCACGCAGCCCCTTAAGCAATGGCCGCGAGGCTGGGATGCTCCTGTTAGGCCATGACCATACGCGGGCTGTCACGCCAAGTACAGTCAGATATGTTCATAAACTACTTTGAAACAATGTGTTTGCTCCTAGAGTAAAATATATGTTTAGAGTCACTGTTCACATGTAATTTTCGATCACGTATCAACAGATTTTCTCATGTTTCTTTCACATTCACTACTGAAATTGTGAGCTCAACTCAGAAGAATCACTGCAATGTGCACATTATGTATGTACTTATTTACCATCATTTCTTGTGATATAATTGCAAATGTAATGCCTGTAGAATGACCCACGAAGTGGTTAAACTGTTTTATTTATTCATTATAGTTCATGCTTTTCCAAAATTAAGAACATTGTATGAGAGTCGAAACAATTTGCACTGCCATTATTGATGGAATGTTGAGGAATTGATTATCAATATAAGTTAATTTATATTCTATCTATATTGAGAATAAAATTTAAAGATCCTCGTATTACTGTTCGATAAAGGCTCCATATCATTACTCTGCAAAACAGGAGAAATCTCAAAAACAAACAATCAAACGTATTTAGTTCCAAAACTAAACATTTGGTTTCAAAACCAACTATTTAGTTTCAAAACAGAGTACATCCTTATATGGATGTGTCTGTTTTCCGATATTAGATTACTCCAGGGATTACTATTCTCTTACTCCGACCAATATCTGAACTTCCCGCGCTATGAAACCCCCAATTATTTTCGGACAACATCCGCTCCGTGTATGTAATGTGAAATAAGTCATTAGGAGGCTTTGGACGCGCAGCCCATGTGTAGCCCACCTGCGTGGGTCTCTGGGGGCCACGATTCATCAAAGCGGAGTGCGGAGGCGACGAGGGGATGCGCGGGGTGGCGACAGGGCAGAGAGGGGCGGGGAGAGGGCCGCAGGGCGGACGAGCGCCTTGCAAACGATAGGGGAAGGGTGGGCGACGCGAAAGCTCACAGCGAGGGCAGGCGAAGACGGAACGGGAATGGTCGAAACAACTCGGCACGAAAAATAAGGATGGACAATGTCTGGGGCGTCAAAATTTGAGCGAAACGGGTAGGCACAAAAGAGAACAGGATGGAACCGAAAATAATGGAGCGTATCAAGAAAAGGCGTGAAGAGATGGAACATAAAATGTTTGGTGACAAAATGTGTCGGGTCAAAATGTGTCCGTACAAAATATGTCAAATGTGTCGTGTCGTAACAAAATGGTCGTGTGTACAAAATGAGTCGTGATGTCACAAAATGAGTCGTGACGTCACAAAATGAGTCGTGACGTCACAAAATGAGTCGTGACGTCACAAAATGAGTCGTGACGTCACAAAACGAGCCGTGACGTCACAAAATGAGCCGTGACGTCACAAAATGAGCCGTGACGTCACAAAATGTGTCGTGTCATGCTTAAATGCAAGTAGTGGGCGGGGAAGCATGGCGAGGAAGAGCGCCATGCGGGATCAGGTGGGAGCGGAGGCGGTGCGGGGGCGTGGCGAGGCGGGGGCGGGAGGGGAGAGGGGGTGAGAGGGGTGGAGGCGGGGTGGGAGGGCGGGGAGGTGACCGGAGCAGGGTGGGACGGGACGGGTCGGTGCGGGGCGGTGCGCGAATGATGACGTGAGGCGAGGGTCGCTGAGCTGAAACGCGAGTGGTGGAGGCATGGCGAGGCATGGCGGGGAGGCATGGCGAGGAAGAGCGCTGCGTGGGGCCAGGCGGCGGGCGCGTGCCGTGCGGGGGTGGGGCGGGTCAACGACGCGACGCGTCGCGCGCGGGTCACGGCTACGCGGCACGAGCGCCATTTCGCGAGGCGCGGCGCGGCGCGGCAGGCGCGGCCGCGCGGCTAAATTAATTAAAAGGCCCCCGCTCGCGGCGCCGCCCCTCCCCCTCCGCCCGCCCTTCGCCGGCCCTTCCGCGCGGCGCCACCCGCCGAAAGCCATCACCCGCCGCCGCCCTGTCATTGCCGCCGCCGTCGCGGCCGTGGCAGTTTCAGCCACCGCCGCCGCTGCCATCGCCTCCCTCTCCGCCACGCCCACTGCAACTGCGGCTTTCTCGCCACCTTGTTGCTATTTTTGTGGTCGTGCTGTGGTTTCAGTCATCGCTGTCGTTCCCATCGTCGGGAGAGTTTAAGCTCTTGCTGCAGAGTCGCCGTCGATGATATCTCAGTTCTTTTGTTTGCTATTTTAGGTATCTTCCTTTTTTAAGCAGACCCGACGCTGTTATGGTATCCTTATCAGCCGTCGTCCCTGACGTTTGTATCACTGAGTTAACAGTATTCACGAGTATGTCATAATAATGGATGAATCTGTCTTTGCTAAAAATCCTTATTCTGTTGTATGTATCTACATTTATCTCGGACTGAAGTTCTTGTCAATAACATATTCACTTGGAGAACCATTCATCTCCCCTACCTGAATTTCTACTCAATCCAACGTATCTACAAACTCCATTTCTATTTCACTTTCTAGCCAAATACGTTTTTACCACACTTCCCCTCTCACTGCCTCTAGTAATGTCTCCAGTTTCACCATCAACTTATCGAAGACCTGGTACTACGTAAAACCACTTCATCCCTTTTTCAGGATATTTTCGTTTTACCCTTACCATCCACCTCATATTCCAACCTTTTGAACTCCACTACCTTGGCTGTCCCTTCCTCCGCCTGTGTCAACCCTGTGCAACAAGCCTGCTGTTCGCCCTCCCGTTGCCATCAACTTTGCTGCGGCGGGGGCCGTTGAGAGAGGGGGAGGGGAGGGGAGGGGGAGGCGGCGCGGCCGCGCGCGAGAGCACCCGCTGCGGGTACGCGTTTCTAAATCTCGCTTTAATTAACCTTAACAGGAGTTTTTAATGCTGTTACAGCTTCCAGCGCGCAAAAGCGACTCGCCGCCGCCTCCGCCGCCGCCGCCGCCGCCGCCGCCGCCCCCTGGTGGCGCTGTTGCAAACGCGCGGTCGCTATCTGCCGTTGCCACCGCCCCGCCCACGCCCCTGCCTTTCCCCTTCACCCCGCCCTACCATCACACCCGCCTCGTCCCATCCCACGCCCCCACCTTCCCCTTGTCCTGCCCCACTCGCCCCCCACGTCCCTTCCTTCCCCTCGACCTGTCTCAGTATCAAGCCCTCGTCATCCTCCACACGTCCCCGTCTTCCCCTCGGCACGCTCTACCATCACCCGCCTCATCCTCCCCTCCCCGCCTTCCCCTTGTCCTGCCCCTCGCCCCCCACGCCCCTTCCTTCCCCTCGCCCCGCCCTACCTTACCCCCATCCCCCCCATCCCGCTGCTGCCTTCCTCCCCGCCCCACCATCAGTTCTCCTCTCCCGTCCCACGCCCCCGCCTTCCCCTCGGCTACGCCCCTGCCTCAGCGCGCGCAGCAGCTGACGCGAAGCCCGACCTGCGAGTCCCAGTCGCTCGCCCCTCCGCCCCGCCCCCTTCCACCGAGGACAGCAGCGCTTCACGACCCGATTCCGCGCAAACTAGGGGCCTGCAGCTGCCAAAATGCTGCTGAGCAAAACAACAAAAAACGGTTTTCCAAAATGTAGTACGTATCATCCTCACAAACAACAAATAAACTCCCGTATTACATTGAAGCCAATTAAATATTTTATGAATATTGCAATAACATAATATTGTAAAACATCTGTTCAACAGTTCTTTTTAGATAGTAATATCTCAAAAGTTGGTGTTTCATAACGCAAATCAAAATAGAAAATATTCAGTGGTTGGTGACCTCTTCTTTGGAGCCTTGTGGTCGCAGTGTGTCGTAAGCAGCGGTGCACTGAGTATGAGTATTCAGTCGGTCCGCCCAGAATGAGAAAAGACGAAATAACGGAATCAGATATTTGCATTTTTCAGTAAAAATTGAAACTTTTTAATGTATTTTCCCTGTGTATCTGGGTATCTAAAGAAACACAGCTACCTCTCAATTGACCAGAGGCTTTATAATTTCCGTTCAAATTCTGAGCACCTTGAAAATAAGTAAAATATGTAGTACACAAGAATTCTGGTGGTTTTTGAAACAAAAATCACAATATTTTAGAAAATAACTCCTGATTTAAATGTGATTTATGAGATAACTGTTCGTTTTAATGTTGTTGACTTGAGCAGTGTTTTCTCAACGTTTCTACCAACATATTTTAGATTATATGCAACTATTTTCGTCGTTGAACCAAAGCAATGTGTATAACGATCCTTAAAAATCAATATCGACAATAACAATGTAACGTTTCAAGGTCCTATACCAATTCATTTAACCGAGACAGTCTACAAACGCGTCAATGAATTATTATAATTTGAAAGGCAATGTGGCTGCATACACACGAGTCACTTAATGAGGTCAGTCTGTAATGTTTAAACCAGTATAGCATACGTCACTTTTAGGATCCCTATCTACTCCAACCTAAACAATTTAAGTATTTCATGAATAGGTATTGATCTCACAAGTAATAGTAGTGCACGTGTCTCTAAATCCAAATGTGGCATGTTCTGAATACATTCAACGATTTTGGTATTTATGTAGGGGACAAGGCGTTGGTTTATTTCTAATTAGACTATATGCTTACTTATTTGCCGGTAACACGTTCATTGACTTTGCAAAGCGAAGTCTTGTTTAAACTGGACTATTCAATATTTCGTGTGTAAAATAATGTGCTACAGATTCCCAATAAAACGCGTTGTCAGTTGTACTCAAATTTGACCACAATATTCCTTGAAGACATGTTTTAAAACATGCATGCATTTTTGCTTTTCATTTCTTTTTAAATGCCAATTATTTTAACTGATCCGTTTCAAATAATGTTCTGTTTCTTACATCAATTCTAGCCACTCGGAAGTCGATCGTTTGTCTGTACATCGAAACTCGTACATTTGTCTGTAAATGTGATTGTAACGTATTCTCGAGCATTTGCTTTGTTCGATTTTCATCGTACTCGTATGTATGTTCCTTGAAGCCATTAAAAATAACGAATGTCTTTTTCGCAATGCATGATATTGACTAAACCATTACAAACTACGACGAACAAAAGACCATAATGTTTTTGGATTTGGAGAGTCCTTTAGATATTGTAAGTACGTATGCCTACTAAACTAAGAGATTCTTTAGTAATGTTGAAATATTCCTCATGAGGAATTAAAAGTCACATAAAAATGAACCTTTCACTTTCCAAATTATTAATATTCAAACAATAAGTACATGTAAATCTATATTCAAACATTTCGTTCGCATAAAACTCATCGTTTTGATGTAGAAAATAAAATAATTGACAACTTTTACATATACCAAAACAAATATACTTTGTCGTTAAAAAACGTTATTGGCGCTTCTCTCCCCTTCCCTGTGAAGCCATTAAACGCTAGCTTAGACTACTTATGTATTAATCCACGGCTGAGTGTGAGGCGTTTAGAATCCTCAGGCGTGGTGTGCTGCTCATGGACAAACAGCGCAGTCAGAGCGGGCGCGGGGCGTGACAACGCGCTCTGGCGGCGGCGAGCGGCGCGCGGCGCGGGCGGGGCGTCCATAAACAGCGCGGATCGGCGGCGCCGGAGCGCGCTTGTGCGGGCGGCCGCCGGGCGTTTACTACTTTCCCATCGCTAACAGCGCCCGCGCGCGCGCGCTAATAAAACGTTCTTTCAAACGCGCCCATCTCTCCAAGTGCGCGCCGGACCGTTTCCGCGGCGATGCGATTACGCGCTCGCGATGTGATAGGCCTCCGCCCGCCCCACCCGCCCACTAGCCCGCCCCACCCGCCCACTAGCCCGCCCCCCCGCCCCTAGCCCACCCCGCCCGCCCACTAGCACGCCCCCGCCCGCCCCTCGCCCGCCCACTGGCCCACCCACTGGCTCGCCCACTGGCCCGCCCACTGACCCACCCACTGGCCGCCCACTGGCCCGCCCACTGGCCCCCACTGGCCCGCCCACTGGCCCCCCCCACTGGCCCGCCCACTGGCCCGCCCACTGGCCCGCCCACTAGCACGCCCACCCGCCCGCCCACTCGCCCGCCCACTGGCCCACCCACTGGCCCGCCCACTGGCCCGCCCACTGGCCCGCCCACTGGCCCGCCCACTCGCCCGCCCACTGGCCCCCCACTCGCCCGCCCACTCGCCCGCCCACTCGCCCCTTGCCCCCTTTGTGAGATCTCCACAACACAGCCTCTAACATTCTAACACTCTAACACTCTAACATTCCTCTCGCACACCCCTTTATCAACTGCTCTCCGCCTCTTGTTGCTTTCTTTTTCTGTATCGTCGCTCGCTCTTATTATCTCTCCTCGGTTCTTTACCGCAGCCTCATCTGCTGCCCCTGTTTGCTCACCCCATCCTTACGGCGTGCACTAATTATCCTGTCACCGCAGCCCCCTTCGACTCTCCCTCACCCCGTTTCTCACTCTGGTTGTCACCACTATTCCCAGCTACTTCGTCTTCGGGGCCCAGTCTCTCCCCGACTTCTACTCTCCCCAATTCATCAGCCAGCTCTGACCTTCACTGCCAACGGCCGCAATGCTCACTGTGAATGTATGACCACTCTCAATTTTGCTTTCACCTCCTGGTCCTTCTAGATCTTACCTAATAACAGCGCCCCATTGTGCTGTATTGTTCTACGTCTCGACCATCGTCTCGTACCGCATCATCACGTTTCCTTTCCGTATCAAAGCTTCATTAACTATTTCCTGTCTCATCCGACCCTAGCGTCTTCGCTAGTTTTACAATTCCAACACCGCCTACCACCGACCTACGCGGGTGTCCATCTCTCCACCTCTGTGTCGAAGGGAGTCCGAGAGCGCTACTCTTGAGCGGAGTTTACACTATTCCATATCAAAACTTCATTAACTATTCCCTGTCTTATCCAACCCTAGCGTCTTTGCAGTTTTTACAATCCCATTACATACCTACCTCCCACCTACGCGGGTGTTCTATCTCTGCATCGGTATCGAAGGGAGTCCGAGAGCGCCACTCTTGAGCGGAGTTTACACTATTCCATACCAAAACTTCATTAACTATTCCCTGTCGTATCCAACCCTAGCGTCTTCGCAGTTTTTACAATCCCATTATCTACCTACCTCCCACCTACGCGGGTGTTCCTTCTCTCCACCTCGGTGTCGAAGGGAGTCCGAGAACGCCACTCTCAAGCGGAGTTTACACAACTCGCCGATGTGTCCGTCGCCGTTCCCGCCGCCGTTGCCCCCACTGGCCGTCGTCCGCTGAGCGTGGCTGCGGTAATGGTCTGCCGCTCGCGCGCGCGGATTCAGCCGTTTGATGGCGCTCGGAAGTCGCGCGCTGTGATGTTGTATTGCGGCCAATGCACTCGTTGACAGCGTAAAGGGATGATGGCGTTTGTGGATGCAGCGGGGCGATGCCGTTGACAGGACGTGTAACCGGAATGATGGCTCTGAAAGTTCAGTGCAGGCGAAAAGAGGCAGGGACATGGCGGCATCAGAGGGCGAGATGGATGATGTGGGGTTGGAGCGACATGTTGTTCAGAAATGTCGCGCCACCGTTGTTGTATGTAAATGCAAAATAGTTGAAATTCATGTTGATAGAATGGATATTATACAAAATTCGTGGCGTGGGAATAAGAGACAAGTACTGTAGGTGCGTTTAATGTGTAGTGACCTTCATGGGGCGCTGCCATTGCGTATTTTCACAATACATTTTATTTGTGCTGTGCAAGTTCATAATATAAAGAAATTGTTATCATGTACATTTGCTTGGCTTGTCCATCGTTGGACTTTAAAAAGGGTCGACAAAGTGTTGACAAAATCAAATTTTACTTTCTGTTTCTTTATAGAATTATATTTAATTATGAATTTGAAAAATCAAGTAATAACTATTGATAGTACACCAGAAAAAGCTGAGAAGTAATACTCAGTGTTTAACCACACTATGACATTTGAATCCTTTAGAACATGGTTTTATTCTAAAACGATCTGACAAAATAAGAATTGATTCATTTCGTTGGAGGAATTGGATGTGCTTTGTAAATTCTTCAAAACCTTCAAACCTTTTTTGGTGCTTAAAACTATTTTTTTGACATCTCATCAATGTTTGGGGAGGTGCCCGGTGGTGGAAGATACCTGGTTGGAGAAACCCCCGATAGTCAACGGTAGGTTGGCGCCGGATCTTGCCATCCATCGGGGGAGGATCACCGCCACCTCCCGATAAAAAAAACATGCACTACAATTACGGAACTAATAACCTCGGTAGTTGACGCGCCCGAAATCAAAAACAATTAATTAATAAATGAGTTACTGACGGACCCTCGGACACCCTCAGGTCACCCGATTACTATATCTAAAATGAGGAGAGCTGATGTTATCAAAAGATGAATACACGGGATTGTGTGAAGATACCTTAAAATGAAGAAAAATAAGAAAATGAATCAAAATCATACCTCAGAATGAATAAAATTGAAGAATTACTACAAAATGGGTGTTTGAATGTCGTTGAAGATCCATTTTCTTCCTTCCCATATAGATTTCTTACCTAACAACTTAGACAAAACTAGCGATAATCAAGGTAAAAAATTACAAACGACGCAGTTCCACTACACTTCATATCTGGTTTTTATTTTTTCCAAATAAAGTGACTATTTTTGGTTGGAAATTGCAAAACATGGTTGATTCGTTTATATAAAAAATCTGGCCTGATAGCCGAAAACGACTGCGGATTCGTAATCAATGCCAAAAGTTACTTTAATATTGCTTTCATCTCCTCTGGCCCAAAACTGTGTAAACCTGTCAGAGAATTTTTTTTAATTATTTGAACTCTAAGAGTATACAGAACTCAAAGGTACAAGGGAAAACAAAATAGACGCAATATTCTTGACTTTTTAAATTTTCAGCTAGACAGCTACCTTAATTGATAAATCACTTTTAAAATGCAGTAAGTAATGAAATAAAAATAATTAGTAGCTTATTGTTTTGTGAATTGTAAATGTATCAATATAAATGCAAACAATTTTTAAGGATGAAATTTCGAACAATTGTATGATATTTACATGTGAAAAATTCCATTTGGGACACTCTACAATGACTATATAATTTCTGGAATACATTAGTATAGGATATTTGAAAACTAAGGTTTTGTATTTCGCAATCTCATCTCGGTAATCACGGAGTTAATTTTTATTTCTGCTCGCAACACATCATAACAGCATTTTCATGTGTTCCTTTCATGTGTTTGTCTAAGGTCTCATCAAGGCCAAATGGTCATTTGCATTGTTACACCTACGGCCGATATTCTCACTCGAAGATCTATACAGCAGAACTTGCTTTACTATCATACAAGAAGACTTCAACTTGAAGCAGTGAAGCTTATTAGTACTTATCGATACCACAACGGACGCGAATGATGAAATTTTTAAAATACAGCATTCAAAAGCTATGAGATAGTTCAATTTAAGTACATATTTTAAAATGCTACAATTAATACAGATTTTTAAAATATTCTTTATTATGTGAAAAAAATACGTCCTCATTAAACTGTTTCATTCTCCGAATTGTTCACCAAACAAGTCGTTCCTTTCCAATCGTCAGATCGTATCCCTGATGATTTTTCTGGTCTTGCATAAACAAAAGTAAAGCTCTTCATAGAAATGAAAGATTCTCAAAATGTTGTAAAATGAACTATGGTCGATATTAACGCTTTTGCTCTAAAATGTGTTCACACTTTCTGTGGCAATTTTGTCAACTAGATGTCATCTTTCTGAAAACATTTCTTTTTTTCTAGCTTCTGTATATGACATATGGTTTATTTAAGGTAGTAAACACAATGTTCCAGAGGTTTGTATAAAAGTGAACGAAAACTATCTTAAGAAAAAATGAAAATATGGACACAAATGAAATCAATATGTATTGTAAGAAAAGCATAAAATTTAAGGACTCGTTCAAAAATAGTGTTCAAATATTCAATGAAAAACAATGGACAAGAAAGCAATGAACTCTCATAATATTGCTCTCATCGATATTTTCCCATTAGTAAAGATGTTTTTTTCTACGTATATTTTATATTTTCAGATCTAATTGTATTTGTGGAGTGAAATCTTGATTGTATGAAGGGTTATTTTGACCGTACTTAAAAAGTATTTTGGCGATTATCTCGGATGTATACTGTCAAAACAGAGGAAGACACCTTTACCTTACTTAAGTGGACAACGCCCCCTCCCAATGCCTGATTAAACTCTAAGAGGTCTGATCTCAGCAGCTTTCTTAAAATTAGGAAAATGAAAGGATGTACGTCTGTATATACTAAAATTTTATATATTATTACTAGAACACATATACAGTGAAATATGTAAGCAATTTGTTCTATATTTTTGCAAAATAGAAGCGATTCATTAATACAACTCATTTAAAAATGCAGTCGTTTTAAATTATTTAGTGAATGTTAATTGTTGATGATATGTGTACAAATATACGTAATTTTTCTGACAATATGATATTAACATTATATGGTCAATAAAAAGAAGAGATAAGTGTCATACTTTTCATCTCGATGCAATTATTTTTCTTAGCGAAGAATTGTCATTACAATACGTAAAGTGTGTGTAGTATGTCATACAATGTCAATCTTAACTGTGCAACCGGAAAGTTGGTCTAACCTGTTCTTCACGCTCAACTACTTTTGATGCCTCTAAGCATCATAAAACATTCCCGTAAAACATATCGAACGACTCATAATTTATGCAAGAAACTAATTTTGAGAAAGCGAGCAATACTGGAGAAAAAGTGAGTAGTTAAATTGATGGAGCGTATTTCGTTGTACTCTCCTTATACACAAACGTAAGCAATAGGGATTAATGTGTAGAGTGTTTCCCCGAGCTTCCTTCATTGCAACAACAATGCTTCCAGGGAAGAAAGTCATCAATTTTTAAATTTTCCGTTCCATAAAGCGCCTCGGGGAGACAAGACTCACGGGAGTGAGATTAACGGTTATCATCTCTATGACTGGCGAGAGCTGCTGCTTCCTCCTAGCTGTCGTATTCACAAGATTGGCTGTAGTTTCCTCCGAGTGTTGAATACGGCGCCGCGAGTATTTGCGACCGACGACCCGTGGCCGTGGCAGACTTCGCTGGTACAGACGCGACGAGACGAGACCGAAAGCGGAGCAGCAGGGCAATGGGACGGACAGCAGGACATGGCGGTTGGGGCGACGGTCCCCCATCCTCCCCATCCTCCCCGTCCTCCCCGTCCTCCCCGTCCTCCCCGTCCTCTTCGTCCGGGCCGTCCTCGCCACCATCGCCCCCCCTTCTACCCCCTTCCTCTCGCCGGCCTCCAGAGTCCGGGTTGTTTTTATGACGAGAGTCGTAAAAACGGAGGGAAATGTTTCACGTTTTACAGCCGACATTGTATTATGCATGGACAATTTCTAGGCACCCTGTATTAAAGGGCGTGTTCTTACATTGAGCATACTGCGCGAGGCGATGGCTGCAGGAATAGAAGTGGAATAACGTAAATTACATACTGAGGCCATTTGCATATTTCGGCGATATGCTAAATTAATATTTTGAATACTTCGTGATTACAACAGTTGGTTCTTCCAAATCAGTTTTATTGTAATTAAAATGTATTCATTTATTTTGAACGAAATTCCTGTAGGTTTAATTGAGTACGAAAATGTGCAAAAACACATTTAAGCTGAATCAACCGGTTACTGAATCTCTTGTCACATCACTATTAACGTCAAGGGTTTTGGATGACAATATGTTGAAAAATATGATTCCTCCAGCGATATTGCATTTCGGGTTATGTTTTTCATAATTAGTAACTACTATCGCTAAAAGATGGAAATTTTATTTTCTAATCGAGTTGACATTTCAATCTTGTGCACTCTGTTAAAAAAAAGTGGATATATTAATTTTGTTGGGTGATATGAGATAATAATTTCGTTTCAATGAAATCGAAAAGAAACCATTTTGTTCCATTTTCAGTGTCCGGCTTCAGAAAGAACGATAACACATTCATATTTTTTCCAAAACACCAATGAAAGTTTTTTGCGTAAAGAATTGGAGCGAATGTTTTGTTTTAAACTTGATGGTTGGTGCTATGAGTGTGTAGACACTTTTAACTACATATAAAAACTATGTCAGCCAATAAGTAAAATTAATTTCTATCTATTTCGTATGAAATAAGTATGTGTTGACTTTAAAACTAACATCTAAAAATCACGCAAAGTTTCCTTGCTAATAGGCGACATTAATTTGGGCAGCGCCTTATTGCGTGAGTCAATTTCGTTGGCACTTTCTCCAACGTGCGGCCAGCAAGAGTCGCCATGACGCTGTGAAGAAAGTACTTCCAATGCGCGCGCGTGCATACTTTCTTACGGCCAACGCATAATATTCCACACAGCGTATCAGGCGAATCCCTAATTTTCTTTGCGTGTTTTTGTGAGTAGTGCTTCTCATAACAGGAACGACCGTTCGCATGGGACTGTGGGATGGGGCTGATGAAAAAGAAGAGCAGCGGCGAGCGAGGAGGCCGCGGGGGATGCCGGGTAATACCGCAAGACGCAATGATGCCAGACGACGTTCCTTTGTTTTTTCTGTCTTCTTCTTTCTACGAGTAAACAGAGGAGGCGCGGCGAGGCACTGCGTGCACGGTGTGGGTGGGTGGGTGGGTGGGGTGCGAGGGGTTGCCTCACATCTGAGCTTCGCTTTGTAGCTTCTCTGAAAGTCGCCCTTTGACACTCGGATTCCCCGAGACTAAATGAACACGATGCGAGGATGGAACTTCTTGGTGTGGAGGCTTGCTCCTTTGACTCCCAGATCTTGATGTTTGTGTTCGTGTTACTCCGTGTGGCGGTTCCTCTGCTGTGAATGACGCCGAATGTAAGAATGTCGTTGGTATATTTTTTTTCTTTGGACGTATGTCTGCTAATGTTTTAGACGTTTGTTGTTTCTAGTTTTGCTGTTTGCGTCGGTGTTGTAATTTTTTGAATCGTAGTTTACGTTAAAAAAGTCGTGTTGTTCCACTTTTTAAGGCACGCACTATATGACGATATTTCTTAAGTAATATCGATTTGCTTAGTAGAAATCTATATTATCCTCGACTAACATATAAGTGGAAGAATAAAATAATTGTAAGTGGGGACAAAATTATTAGCAGGATGTATGAGAAATGGAAATTGGTTAAATATTGTTTATTTCATGTATTTTGAAAATCAAAATATTACACTTCTATACGCAGATATTTTTGTTATGCGTGCCAAGATTTATATTTTCATGTTTTAATTAATATATTTGCTAAATGTGTATGTTAGACGTTTTACGGCAATGTGTTGGTGGTGTGTACAACTACGGGTAACGTAATGGTAGTGAAATAAAATATGCAAGTTAGTTGACAATAACGATATTCGTTTCTATATTAATTCTTTTTAAATTCATGCTTACTCATGTGATCTAAAGTGGCTTACGTGAATACAAAAAGAAAGGTAGTGAAAATTCAATACAGTATAATTCTAGGATATGCTGCTAGTATTTTCATGCAGAGGGAAATATACTCATAATGAACGTGTCGAAAGTGCTTCAAAAGCTTTATTACTGAGCTCGCAAACACAGGAATTTCTAAAGGGCTGGAGTGTATACTAGTATTGTTAGAAGGCCTTCTTTGGCGCTGCCAACATCTAAAACGCGTTGTTTCTGATTGCGCCCTCGTCGTTAGAACCCTTATTACGGCGGTGCTTTTGTTGGATTTGCCGCTTTCTGAAACGACACCGGTAATTCCCAAGGTACAATCCGATCTCATTACCTCCAAAGTAATCTTTCCATGTCTTCAAGGGCACGAAATACGAGAACCTTCCCTTGTTTCTTGGGCTTTTCAGAAAATTATCTTAAATAACCCACTCCTCCTTACCACGATTATTGCTTCAAGACTGGATGTTTTCACAAGAAAGAAAACAAGAGATGGCAGAAGACGTTCTCTTTAATGTCTTAGTAGATCTTGAATAGATATAAAAAACTGTATTGATTTAATTAATTTTATTTCGTGTAAATACCATAATCCATGCATTAAATATCTCATTTTTCATTTATTATGAAAGTATTTCAACAGCATTTCCTTTATTGAAGTGATGTAGATATAAGCTAAATTTTCAAAGAAACCCTCATCTTGCATAATATCTCTATAATCATAGGCCGCTGTGATAGCCGAATTTAATGAAAATGCATGTGCAATGTTGTTTCAAATACAAATGATACCCAGGCAATTTTACAGATTGTATTTAAAAAAATGTATTTATGTAATTAGTCTATTTTATAACATAAAATTTTTTCAAATTACCTTATTTCCAATCGCATGAATTTTTGTGAAACACTGTTACAATTTTAAGTAATTATTTATAACCACACTTAAACAACAAGGCCTTAAAATAATAACTGGTGAGTCTATTATTTTTCCCCCGCTAGTTTTGCTCATTCTGCACTTTAGTTTCTTCCAGAACTAGATCAGCGCTATTTGTGAAACCCTAACGTACACACGCGCATATGAATGATTCAAAAAGTGAATAAATATTGCTTCTATATGTAGTTAATTACTTCCTCTAATACGTTGTGTAGTCACAGTCCTCGTTTAATGTTTTTTTGATATCGAAAAATCGATTGAGGCGAAAACGTGTCTCTGTCCATCTGTTTGTCCGTCTGTGGTCAACGCTAGTGTCTTAATGTCTAAGGATTTTCTCTGAAATTGATATTTCCCGATTGACCAAAACGAGCTCAAGGTCTTGTGAGTTTGAAATGGGTATTTTGATTTATGGATGTTTGTGGACTTTACTCAAACATCAATCACAAGTTTCTCAAAAAGACTGAATTTTTTTATTAAACTTTGACGTTGAATAGAGTAAGAGTGGTACAGGTCTCAGTCTAATTAATACCTCACATTATTGGAAAACTGCAAAAGGTATTTTTTTCCTAACAGCAATATATTAAATTAATTCTTTTCTTAAATATATTGTTGTTCAAAGACAGATCTTGAAATAAAGTCATGTACAGTTAAAATAAATGATTTTAATTTTATGTGAAATATGGAAGATTTTTAAACAATTATTTTTTTCAATCAAAGAGCCAATTTCTTCTTTAAATTTTCTCTTCGTATGTATAAAAGGACGATAAAAAGGATTGGTGCAGGTACCACATTCGGCGAGCATTCTATAAACTCAAAATTGAAAAAAAAAGACATTGCAAAAATACAATATTAATATTAGGGATGTTTTGATAAAATAAAATCTAGTCAAAAAATTAGGTCTTGGAAAAGGTCATGAATAATTTGTAATTGAAGTTAGTGTGATTTATATTTTTTTCAGAAGAACGGTTTTAATTTTTTTCTTTTAATTCTTCCCCGCAGAGGATGCTTAAAAATGACCCAAATCGCATTTTCTTTGAACTCCCTGCATTTTAAAAAAATGCATAAGTTAAAAGTAATGTAAGAAACCAGTAGCCTTTGAAGTATCGGGAAACTGGGAATAGCCGTGCGAGTCGTGGTGTAGCAGTGAAAGACTTGACTCGAAAGATTTCGAATCTCGTCGCTGAGGAAAGATTTTTGCTGGTTGGAAACACTTTTGCAGATTCATGTGTTAAAAATTCAGCCGTTAAAAATAATGCGAAAAGTATGTGCTGTATTAGCCTCACTATTGCATTCTTGCGGTTATAAAATCGTAAGAATATTGTAATACCTTACTGTCAAACCCTACTACATAAGGAAACGTTCAGAAATTTGCTAAACAAAGACGCAAAATATTTGATGAAAAGTTGGTGCTCGTTTTTTAATCCTAACACTATTTCAATTTAATTATTGATTTGATTTATTTTGCCTTATCGTTTATTTGTGTCATTAATCTTCCATTTCATATTCTAGCAACATTCAAATTTGCTGACGATAATATTATAATATTTCACTGACGAAATTAAAGCTATTCATAATCAGATAGATTACATATAAAATTGAAGAAGAAATAGCAGATACATTGTTTGAAATGTCATTCAAGGTTTCATGTCTTTACAAAAAGAATTTACAATAACTGGCAAATTATAAAATAGTCACATTTATTCTTACGGAAGTCTCAATTACAATAGAAATAATTTTATTCAGAAGTTACTCAAATGTATCTGTTTCACAAACATCACGGGCTTTCTTTTTTATGGCACTCTCATGTATATCCATAATCACTTTGAAATTAAAAAACGCATGTTTCTGCATGTTGTTAATGCTGTTAATTATTTTTTTTATTCTGTAAGGTGAGGTTGAAGTGGAATAGAAACTTACAGTAATTTTATAAACAACCTTTGTATTTGAAGCAGTTCAAACGAATGTAACATGTGGTAACTTGTTACTTTCAGTGTCTGGACGTACTAAAACAATTGGACAGCGGCAAAGTGCTTTGAAATGACATCAAAATATTTGAGATTACTTCAGTAGTTCACTAATGAAAGAGACGTAATTCGCTTGCATGCGATCACGGAATGCGAGTTTTTCACGCCAACTTGCTCATTAAGACAGCTATAGAAATGACTAAAAATGATGAAAAAAATGAATAATTCTCACCGTGTATTTCAAAAACCAAAAAGTTCGTTGTATTGTATAATTAAGAGATCAAGCTCGAGAGCGAGCAAGAGCGCTAGAGCGAGAGAGAGCGTCAGAGCGAGAGAGAGAGATGTAAACACAAAAACGTGGTATCTGATAAGATCCAAGTAGGAGGAACAAAAATCTACGTTTTTTAAATTTGAAAGACATTATTCCATTATATAAATTATGACCGCTTCCTGAAAACTGTATACTGAGTTATGAATTTCTGTTCAAGAATTAGTGGTATATACATTGGAAAGTGCGTCATTCATAATATTTGAAGAATGAAAATGATTAATCATTGAAGATTCATGACCATGTAGTTCAAACTAGAAATGAAGATAATGGGGTTTGGTAGGATTAAACTCCATCATCATCATCATCATCATCTTCTTCTTCTTCCTTTAGGGATTGTGCATATTGCCTGTTCCAGCTTCTTTTCATATCATTCTTGGCCTTCCAATGTTTCTCTTTCCTTTCGGCATGTAATTCAGGGCTTGCACTGGAAGTCTGTCTTGCAGCATATTTCCAATGTGTCACCCATTGCTGTCTCTACTTCTTAATTTTGTCATGTACTGCTTCTTTCCGCTCTAGTTCTTCCCTAATTTTTTTCACTTTTTTTTGGTCTCATAACTTCCAACCCTCTGCTCAACTCCACTCAAAAATCTCATTTCCTCTGATTCAATACTCCTAAAATCTTCTTGTTTTTGAACAATAGGAGTAAATTAAATCATTAAATCATTGAGTTTGCCAGCGTTTCGGAATATTGTATTACTGCATAATTCATTATCATTTTTTGATATGATGGCCTTGGAGTCAGGTGGATTTGTGTGGCATAGACTGTCGTCTCTTTATTCTCTAAACACATACAAATGCAAACACATTCAAATACATATATAATATTTTTGAGTTTTACTTTACATATTTATGAGAGGTTCCAAATATTTTACATCTTTCGAGAAGTAAGCCTCGATGATTGAATAACACCGAAATGTTGGCACACTGAATGATTCAAGGTATTAATTTACTTCTATCAAATTCTGTGATATCAATTTCCAATAAAAACAATTAATGGTAGTGGAGCGGTTTCATATTTCTACTGACTGTGTACATTTTATATCTATTCTCATGCACATTGTTGAAAGGTATCGTCTTTCAAATTAATACGTGATTCTTTTTTACTGATTAGACGTGAATACAATTATTTTAAATAAAACACATAGAGAAAACTATTTTACATTGAGTTTAATATTTGTCGAAAAATGATTAAGTATTAAAAATATCAATTTGATTTCAGTATTCTTGAAAGTATATTAGTAAACCTTACATGGTTTTCATGAGCTCTAAATATCGTTTTGTAACATTCACTTTCTTGTTTTCGTTTGCCAATTCTACCCTGACTTACGTACATTCTACCGGCCTGAAGATATTTTTATCAATTTTAGTTAATGCTACTTAGTTAATGCCTTGTTTTAAGTGGGGAGACTCGGGCTATCAGACCCGCTCTTCCGTCTAACCACGCAAATTTCGCTACGCTCCTTTCACCACCTAGCGGAGAAAGGAGGTATTATCTTGGGCGACGAAACAGGCGGAACTCAATTTTGCTCAGAGGCTTCATTTGGGCTTGAGGATCTTTTACATGCAGTAAATCTACTACATGGGACAGCCGGCTTTACTTCCCATCCGAAGGAAGGCGTACGAAGGATTTTTTCGCCCTTAAAAATCCACGGCTTCGATCGGGTTTGAATCCACAAACTCAGGTACAAAAGTCCTATACGCTAACCGTTATACCACCGAATCCGCTTATTGCTGTACCCTACCTCTATCACGTCACCATTTACATATTCCTTTTCCCCGTCAGCCTATCCAAATGTCTAAACCACTCTCGATTCCTCACCTGTCCTTTCCCTTCGTTTCCCATCCTGAGCACTCTCAACATTATTTCTCCTCCCACTAGTCATTTCATCTCTCTTCGAATTTCCCACACTATCTCCCTCCTCTCCCTTCCCAGCTTCTATTCCTCTTTCCCTTTCCCCCCAATAGGCAATGCGCTCACGCTCCTTCGCGCGCATGGAGTGCGTCGTGTGCCGTCCACCACTCGCCCTTCCCTCGTCACCACCTCTGCCACCACCACCTCGCTTTCACCACCCCACCCCCTCCAGCATTCTGCGCCCTCTCCCCGTTTTCTTTCCCATCCCGCGACCACCGCCGCCTCCGCTACCACCAATGTCCCGGCCGTCACCGCCGTCACCGCCGTCACCGCCGTCACCGCCGTCACCGCCGTCACCGCCGTCACCGCCGTCACCGCCGTCGCCGCCTATCCCACCATTCCCAATGCCCTCATCGCCACCTCCGCCCTTATGTCCACCTCCGCCCTCATCGCCACCTCTGCCCTCATCGCCACCTCCGCCCTCTGCCGATCTGACCGATTTCGTCATCTCGCCATCTCCCCACGCACAGTGCCCCCCTCTTTCACCTACCACCGCCGTCATCAACGGAGGAGTTCCCAGGAGCTCCCAGGAGTTCTCCCGCCCTCATTGCCACCGCTGGCTTCACCACTCCCGACGCCTTCAACACCCCCTCCGACTCCACCTTACCGTTTCCGCCTCTTTCATTGCTTGTGTCGGCCTCACCGCTCCCATCGCCTGAGTTAAGCGCAGAGGCAAGTCTCCTGCAGCAGTTCTGATCGTAAGATCCTAGGTTTCGAGTCCCGACGACGGAGGATTTTCTACACAGCTATATCGAATTCAGCTGCTGTCTGGAGAGGTATTCTAGCGACTGGCTGTTCTCATCGATAATTTTCCTACGTTCTGCATTCAATACCAGGCGAATGCCGGAGCAGTATCGTAACAATCGCGCAAGAACCGCCCGAAATATTTACATCCTCTTTCTTTGTCCGTTCATACACACTCTCATGCTCTACATTGCCACAGAACTCGGGAGACCAGTCCGGAGCTTCCAGCTTGTCCCGGTAGGGGCGTTGCCCTATTAGGTGGGGATATCCGACAGGGAAACTCTAGTAAGCCATCGTGTCGGACTGCGCCGTACCTCACCATACAACGGTATTATCTTACCGCCCCATCGTGACATTAAACACATTTACTACACTAAGGAGACTAATTACAATAGCAGTTGACGTGGCAGGACACAATAAATGAAATGAAATCAAGTCCCTGACGCTCCATTGCCAGCTTCGCTAGGCGTATCCCACCGCCGCTGCTGACCCAGCGTTTCTAAGCACCCCACCGCTTCTGTTGCCATCACCTCCCCGCCCCACCCCCGTCGCCGGCCTCCCTCCGACGGTACTTATTATTCCCGCCGAGCGCGCTTTGCTGCCCCCCGCAAACGTGGTGGTAAGCGCCGTATTTCATGTCATGCCCACCGTGCGGCAATCCCCCCCCCCCCACGAGCGCACACGCACTCTGAATCGTAAGGCTGCCGCCCCGCAGGAACACGCAACTTTCGGGAGTTCCGCCCTCCCCCCCACCGCCGCCCCCACACGAGGCGGTCCCGGAAGAACACTAACTCATCTTCTCGCCGCGGGAGCGCGTGCGGGCGGAATTCGAAGCGCTGGGGACACGAGGCGCTGGCGGGATTGTGTTTAAGGCTTTATCTACTACTCGCAGCGGAAGCAAGCGCTTGCTGCCAGCATCTTCAGGTTTAGGTGATTATTTTATTTAGTGAAGTAACGCGTCGTTGAGTCGAATCAGTGAGCACTCGTTATCAGAAAATAATTGATTCTACTTTTAGTGTCATGTTTAGGACAATAATTAAATGTCAGTTGTTGCATGAAATTTGATTTTGAGTAGAAACATATATAACTTTTTAAAAATTCCTACTATTGTAACATGCTATCCATAAAAGCCGCTTTAGCTAAGAAATATTGTGGGTAGCACATTATTTTTTCTGTACATGACATCGGATATTAAAAACATGTTACATACATTTTTATAGTAACTGCTGAGTAATGATTTACTAAGTATTCATAATAAATATTATAAGTAATTTAAATGAATGATATTTCGTCGTATTTCGTATTTATATCATTTTGAAAGGCCTAAAATAAAAAAAAAATCACTACAAAACCACAAATAAGTATGAATTAATATAATTTTTCAAAATGAAATGCAACTTAAAGTATTAATTAAATGATCCTTAAGGTACGTTTTCATTAGTATACAGGAGATAATTCAACTGTTAATGTAAGCCTTTTCATAATCATACTGCAAAGAAAATATCAGATATCTTACTTTTTCTTTTGAAGACTGATAACTGCTTGAAAACTGAATACACCCGCTTCTCAGTGTTATCGTATTATTCTGACATTGTAAATAGTTTCTCACCACCTATAATCAAGTATTTCTCTACCCCCCATACTGAATAAATTTTAAAATTTATTTTAGTATGAATTGAAGGAAACTATTTTCTAATTTAATTGTAACATATCATCTTAATGTTTTTTTTCACACTCACGAAAAAGTGAATGAAAAAAGGGATGTTTTGAGACTCTTACCCGTCGAAGAATATAAAAAAATAAATCTGTATTTCATTTGACATTATCAGTAGGTAAATGATACGAAACTTTCAAAAAACCTGTTTCTTTAAATAAGATAATGTATTTGTAAACTCATGTGAATGTAAATTGCAAAGCTTCCTATTTTTCAAAATATCGTTTCTAAGAAATTACAGTCACGTAATAAATTCAAGAGGTATTTAAATATTGAGATTCATTTATAGTAATAAATTAATGTATATTCGATTATTTTGTGTTCCAGCCACCCGTACTTCTGGAATAAATGTTCTGGATAAACTTTTATGTACTACTTTTACTTACTATGTTTCGGAATTGAAACATCGTGAACAAAAGAAATAACACATATCCACTTTGGTTAGGTAAAATCAAATATTGTGTTATCTATTTTGCAATGAAGTACTTTACCGTCTTAGTGAGGTACTGTACTTCATTAAGACGCTAGGCGATAAAGTAATGGCGTACTTTGCCACTCATCTTTTGAAAATATTTTGATATTCTTTGTCTTGTATCCTTTCTCTTTAAAAACGCTAATAACTGAGTAAAATTACTGATAATCAATATTATTAAGTAATATTGTACTCTTTAACATAGGGTAGTGAATCCAAAGACTGCTTTTTTTTCCTTCTCTGGCTTATCAGAAAAGTAAGCAATGAAAGTTTTTCTCGGTATGGAATTATTTTTTCACACCAATCTCTACAAATTAATTAAAAAGCACACTCATATTTCTTTCATGGTTTATTGGAAAACAATGTTTCTATAGCAGCATTTTCTGCGATTCCTATTTCCTAATCACAACTATATTCATTCATACGGAAAGTATAAGTGTGTTTCAATTGTTCTCTTTGTTGACAACAGTATCGCCACATATAGGAAAAAATAAGTAAATACTAAATGAAGGCGTAGGACGAAATTTCAAATCAAATCTTAACACATTTTTACAAAGTGGATAAACGAACAATATTATTTTATCGCAGCATCCGATTACAACATTCAATTGGTTACCAGACTCGTCCGGACGGTCTCGATTGGCAAATTTTCCAACCTCTTATTGTAATCAGATGCTGTACAACAATTATCGTAAATAACTAATATTATCGAAAGTTATATTTATCCCAATTTACTTGTTGCGCATTAATTAATTCTAGTGGCACGAGGTAGATGTACGAAGCCTGCAAAATCAAATGTTTCAATTTTTTGAACTTTTCCAAACTTTCTGAGAATTTAATGAAACCATAGATACCTCACATAACGAAAGGCATATTTTTTTCCATTACTGTATCGGAAATTAGTAGAGAACTAGTCATGCTACAGAATGGCACAGACTTTTTCATAGTAAAGTTTTCTAATTTTCTTCGTGTGGACTGACTTTCGGTCTTGCCCCATTCTCCTGTTAGTTGCTATCTATCGTCGACCTATTTTTTTCTCTTTTCGGTTTACTAGTAGTAGAATCGAAATATTACTTCAAGAATACTAAATAGAGTAAAGCCTCGTCTTATATAGAAATTTTCATTGAGAAATTTGAAACCGTTCTTAAGAAAATGGCGATCAAGCACGACTGTAAATGCGAAATTTGAAAATCTTTTTCAAAGGAATCTATGGAGTTTTCGAAAAACTTCATTTGAAGTCATTTAAGCACTTTCACTTACAAATGCAATTATGAATAGAACTTCATGAAAACGAGCATATTAACGGCGTGAGCTATATTTAATAAAACATTTATGTTATTTGTGAAAAATCAAAAGAAAACATCAAAATGAAATTTACGACATATTACACAGTGCAAATAGCGTTATTTATTTGGAAAATTTGAAGAAACAAATTGGAGCCATTATTGAGAAAATAGCGTTTGAGCGTTTCTGAAAATGCGGAATTGTGAACTCATTTTAACAGAAAATTGTTGAGTTTTCGAGGAAATTTATCTGACATTATGTAAAAACATATGCTCATAAATATGATAATGTAAAGAAATCGCCTTTAATGTAAATATTACCGACGTGGAATACAAGTAAAAAATTCAATTTGTGTAAAAACAAAATACAAAAGAATAGAGCCATATGCCGTTTAGATCATCGTGTAGGGTCCATTTGGCTCTACCCCTGCCAAAACTTTAAAGAAAACATTTGTAGCCGTTTTTGAGGAAATCTTGTTTCTGTATTTTTTTTAAATTGCAAATATTTCACGCACTATTGCACGAAAACTACTAAAATTTTCAAAATAATGTACTTGAAGTTAATGAAAGAACTATTTATGAAAAAAATTATTTGAAGGAAAAATCTTATCGATCTTAAATTTTGTATGACAACGCCGAAAAATTCAAACTTTTACATTTCGAATATTTAGAGTTAACCGTGGCAATCGGATCTATGCCACGTTGATAAGTGTATTTTTCTCTATTATCACAATAAATTTAAAGAAAATAATTGCAGCCGGTTTTGAAAAAGTTTGAAAATGTCCGGGGGGCTTCATGTAAAGTACTCCCACATTTTAAATGATGTTTTTCAAAATGTATAAAGAATGATTTTTAAAATTTAAGAGCTTCAACTAGAACAAGATGACAGGTGTTTCTTCAATTTGGAAAAAATTCCTACGCATGGTTTAAGCTAGAAGTGTTCACGGACGGACGGACGGACGGACGGACGGAGAGACGACGACGGACGGAGACGACGAGACGGACGACAAAAGAACGCGACGGACGGACGGACGACGACGGAGAGACGGACGAGAAGACGAAGACGGACAGACGAGAAGACAGACAGACAGACAGACGACAGACAGACGGACGACGCAGAGAAGGACGACAGACGAGACGAGAACGACGACGAGAAGACAGACAGACAGAGAGACAGACAGACGAGACAGACGAGACGAGAGACAGACGGAGACAGAGAAGACAGACAGACGAAAGACAGACAGACAGACGAGACGGAAGACAGACAGACGAGAAGACAGACGACGGACGAGAAGAACAGACAGACAGAGAGACAGACGGACGAGACGAGACAGACAGAGAGACAGACAGACGGAAGACGACAGACAGAGAAGACAGACAGACGACGAGACGACAGACGGAAGACGACAGACAGACGAGAAGACAGACAGACGACAGACGACGGAAGAACAGACAGACAGACGGAAGACAGACAGATGGACGACAGACGGAGAGACAGACAGACGGAGAGACAGGACGACGAGAAGACGGACGGACGGAGAGACGGACGGACGGACGGAGAGACGGACGGACGGACGGAGAGACGGACGGACGGACGGACGGACGGAGAGACGGGCGGACGGGGAGACGGACGGACGGACGGAGAGACGGACGGACTGACGTTTTGCTTTCAATTGGTTTTGGGGCATCAAGGACCCACAAAACAGATTCTGGTTACATCACCGCTAGAGAACCTTTTTATGTTAACTTAGCAACTTGATTTACTCACTTTTTCGTTATCAGAGCCCAGCAATAATTTTTTTCTGTCTAAATCCACTGCATTACATAACTTTCTCTATATTACGTATATTACTCCGTAATACGTACGTATAGAAAAATATAGATCAGACGTACACAAGTACCTAATTGGGCTCCCTTCTTTGGACACTTCACTTTAGCTCTTTGAAGTTTTCTTACATAAATAGCCAGTTGCAGGTTTGATTAGAGGATGAATAACCTGGCATGTCGCGAACGGAATCAAGTAATTGTGAATCGTCCGTTAAAATGCAATTGGGAGCATGAATATTTATTGAGGGAGAGGAATGTGACAACAATGTGTATCGTATATCAGAAGAAGGGGTCACAGAAAAAGTGACGGCAGTACGACGACACTATTAATGCCTTGGGGAATATTACAGTATGGCAGGTAATTACCCCAAGAATTTACTATATCTTCTTCGTGAAGCACTAAAAGCAAATATACGTGTTTATTCTTCTTGCCATTTCTCATGTACGTTCACATTTTCAATGATAATGACTTATGAGTCATTAGTTCGATTATTCATTATATCAGTTATTAGTTCAATGTTTATATTTTCTATTAATGGAAGCATTTAATGGCGTAGTTTCAATTGAATTTTTAAAATTGTTTTTGTTCAATGCACTAACACAATGTGGATTTTTGAGATAAGTTTTCCTCTGTTATTATTCTTTATGTGTTTACAAAGAAATGTTTGTGTTATCATTTTAGTCAGCTAATTGCACATCTTTTTACCAATGCAAAGCAAATTAACACACTGAAGCAGTTCTACAATCCAGTTACACTTTAGCATTAAATAAACGCTTCAAAATCATTTTGGGGAAGATAATTGATAGAACAGTGCCTCCTTGACGATTCTAGTATTTTATGTCCAGATGTAGTAAGAACTGCCAATACTGTGCGCTTGTCCCTTATCGCAGTAGTAAGAATAATTGATGGCACGGCAACGAAATATTTAAAGAATCGGTTACCGAGTTTATTGCATTTTCTTTGTCACTGAACGAAAGTATAAATTGTGCAACTGAAAAGATTTCTTTCTTGCTGGTTAAAAAGCTATGTAATGATGCGAGAAAAAACAGTGAATTTTTGGCAGACAATTGCAGGGACTTGATAACGAAAAAGTTGATAAATCCTGTTGCTAAATTTAGAAAAAAAGAAATCCTTTAACAAGTGGTGAAGCCAAAATCCATATTTTGTGAGCCCTTGATACCGAAAACTCAATTACCGGCAAAACATCTGCTTGCGGCAAAACCGTTCAGCTGATTTTCTCCAAAATTAATATTCCCCAATCGATCTGACTGATGTCACGTCCCCTTGAATTTAAAATTTATATTTTAATTTTGGGGATAATTTACAGGAAGCACCCGGAAGGTTTTCCAAATTTTCAAAAAAATGGTTCCATCGTTTTTTATTAAATTTAGTTGTTGGATAGTGTCAAGGAGGTTTATGAGAATGGTGCAGGTCTCATGTTCGTTGAAAACCCTGATTTTTCGAAAATTTCAAATGTTCAAAATGTTTTCGGCGTCTTCCTACAACTACAACTATAAACATAGAGATTTTTCCCTGAATAAAATCTGTTTCTTAAAGATATATTTTGAAATGAAGTCATGTAGAATTTTTCGAAAATTTAAATGTTTTCGCTTAATTTTGCGTGTGAGTTCAGGCGAGAAAGTACGTTCTGTTTGAGCACCACTAATTATTAGGGGCATTAGTGCTAACCTCATTGCAGAGAAATAATTTTCATTAAGTTCTCTGCGAGGTGCAATGAACGGTGAAAAAAATTGTGTGTCACTGAATCTGGAATAAACGACTTTAAACTCTCTGGGAAAAATTAATAAGCCTGCGATGTGTGGCGATGTCACATACATCAAGAATTTGCTGGTCACCTCCCCAAAAAGTTAGCGACATGTTGAAGGTGCTTCATGCATTGCTCCTTGTTTCTGGAGTTACTCTTTGCCAAAACCTTAAATGTAGGAAGAGTAATGAGATTGTCGTCAAATGTGCATGTTTTATAAGAAGTCGCACTGTGAATTATCGGCAAATTTCTGTGCTATTGATGGTGGCTCGAGGTGCTTAATACAGACTTACCGTACCTTACAGATGTTTGAACGCTCAGTCGGGGAGAAAGATCCTCAAAACGAATTATCAGTTTTAAAAAAGAAAATAGTCCTGTTCCTGAGCTGAAAGATTCTAACTGGATGCGGTAAGGATGATCTATGCGTGCTTTCATGAATGATACATTTTCGTACTTGAATAACTTTAATTCTCAATTACAAGGAAAAATAGCTAGATTCATCATATCGAAGCCTTCTTGACAGTATTACAATTATGGAGTTTGCTATTAAAACAACAAGAATTTAAACATTTTCATGCTATAAATTACATGAAGAATTAGGCATATCATCGCATGCAGATGTAGACAGAGGAAATTATGAAATTAAGCGAATTCTTGCAAATATTTATTTCGCGTCTATCAGAAGTGATTAACTTTTCACAGAACCTCTTTCTGTACGAGTTCAATATTTGGATATCTTCAAATGAAACGTATAGATCTTCAATACGTTTCAGTACTAGGACGGTAGAAGAAATGAGGAAAAATGTAACGCTGGAATCAATAAAAAAAATATACCAAAGTTTGTGCCGCAGATGGAAGGGTATTGTCTATGTCCGACTCTACTTACATTTGAGAAAAAAATTCTCGTCTATGAATTTAAAAAATACTAAGTCCGGAGGACGAATGACACTCCCATATCTACAGTTGATTATGCGAGAGACTGTACCAGAAAGGCTCTCACCGAACATTGATTCCATCATTTCTTTGAAAAGTTTTAACTTCACATTTTTTCATAGAAAACTTAGTTTTCATGAATTTGTTATCTTTATTAATACTTTATTAATATAATGTTTCTAACCACTTTCTTACATAAACAAAATGGTAGGCATAGAAACCTTTAGAAAAATGTAGTTAAGTGTACTACGACCAGATATTTCAGAATTAAATTTCTGAAGTGTGTATCATTATTAACTTTTTTTTGGGGTGTTGGGCAATTAAATCTGAAAGTGCTCTTCCGGATGCTTATTCCAGCTTTCAGTAGATGCCGATTTCGGCTATTCGCGCCGGATACTCAATACGTCCCACATGGAGACTCCTTAACATTCACCGCAAACGCTGACACACTTGAGGGCTCCTCGATCTGGGGTCAACAGATTCACTAGGCATTCCGCGGCAACACACGTTTATGAAAGATGAGAAGCAAACAACCATGCTCAGAGCGAGACTCGAACCCGCGACCCTTCCGTCCGAAACGCTGAGTCGGCACAATCTATACCTACCTCGGCCATCTATATAGGCGGCAATTTAATCAGAAATATTACTGTTTAATAAAAAATTTCTCCTCTCCAGAACATACAGCCAAATTCAACATGATTCAACACATTTTTCGCCTTGGAGCCGCATGGCTTTCCTCCCACCGAAGGCTCGGGCAGCGGTCATTTGCCGCAAAAGTGACAGTCTTTCACTAGGAGAAACTGGGGTACTGACGGGCTACCCCCAACCATATGGGGTTCGTTCCTTGGCTCTTGTGGGAGCCTGATGTAGATTATCATTATCAGTATGAATAGTGCAGCAAATATTTTCAAAGTACGAGAGATATTTAGTATGACTATTTCGCTAATCAATATTCAATGAACAGAAATAAAAATGATGATGAATAAAACAATAATATGCAAAACATAAACAATGTAAAGAACACAAAGTCTATTTAATAAAAATTAAAATAAATAAATAAAAATTTAAGAAATAAAATGTTTCAGAAAGTAAGAAAGAAAATAATAAACAGAAAATCGGATGGATTGTTTTTTAAAATTTTGAATTACCTGAAAATTTTGAAAGACTTAGTATCACTCCTTCTTGAAATGATTTATTACATAGGACGGACGTCACACTACGAAAATAAATTGAGAATATTTCGCTGTTATTCTTAAATATCTACTTTTTTCAAACCAGAAACAGCTGAATTATTTCCAGTAGCCCAGCCAGTTCATTATGTTTGACATCTATTCACTTGATTTTTTTCATGAAAGTTCATATTTTCTTACACATCACACCCATTTGCACTTTTACGAAATACTTGTTGTGTTGTTTATTCACTATTTTTGGAACTTGAATTGTTTATTTTCTTTTCTATTTCTGCACGTGAAGTCTCTGCAAAACGTTTCAACAGCTTTTAATACTAACATTACCCTTATGTTTTCACAGAATAATTCAATGTACACATTTGCAGAGTAAATATGTTTGACTAATGGAAGAAAAACAGGTACACTTGCGTGATTTACACTGTCGAGAGCTTTTGGCAAATTCTTGCTGATAAATGGAATTGGGCGATACCGGGGATTGGCTGATATTTTAATCGATTCTTCATTCCAATGAACACTCAGTGCATAAGTAATATATATATATATATATATATATATATATATATAATACACACACGCACATTTGAAAAGAATATTTGTATTACCCAGTGTAGCGCCGTGGCTTATTTTGTTAACGCAACCCGCACGTCATCTGTGTATTACCGGACCGGGAGGGGTATTTCAATGACCCTGAGATTTTGCGTTTGGCTTCCACTATCACGCTGATTTGCGGGTTGTAGGACGTGGATTTTTTAATGAGACAAGAGTATAACGTAGAGAAGTAAAAGTTATATATAAAATTTGTATTTTTAAAGATTAATTATTACAATTGTTAATTAATTGTACAGTTACAATTTCAGTATATTTGCGAAATATTTCCGTCTGAGAACTTCCTATTAATAAACACGTATTACCGTGAAAGTGAGTCTGGACGCCGATGATACAATAGTCATCGACTTCATTGATCTAGAAACTAGGCCAATCAGAATCCAGTTACGTTGATAATTGATGCACATCGATCTGTTTCCCTCTCCTCTCACTCTCTCTGTCCCTCTCTCCATTCTATCACAAATAAAAAATTCAACACTTACTTCGATATTTAATTTTGATGCGGCTGAAAAATCCTTGATAAGAAATCTCTGTTCATGTCACTTTCAATTTAGAAGCGTATTTATCTATGTCCTGAAAACACGAAACCGGTCTTCTTCAAGCAAACACACCTGGCTGCACCGAAACTCGGAAATCGCACGACAGAGGGGTAATCACAGCAGGGGGAACTCCCCACTCTCCCGGTCAGTTTTAACACGCACCGGCCGCCCGCCCAGCGCGGGCTTCCGCGAAACCATTAGAACAACACCTCGCCGTAATTCCCTCTCGGAGGAAAAGTTGTTGAAATATTCAGAGACTTTCAGTTAAATCGCCTGAAAACTTTTCACTCCGGTGAGGGTTCCAGCCGCTCCGCGCCCCGCGTCGTCGCGCCACACCCAGTGCGTGTGGGTGCGTGGAATATACTCTCTATATAGAGCCCCTCCCCCTCCCCCTCGCTCCACATCGCCTCCCCCCCACCCGGAGCTCCGCAGGCTAAATTGCCCTGTAACGCACAACCCCCGAATCCAATAATGCGAGAGCCGTTATTGGGGAGTGGATTACTTCGCGCGCCGGTCTTCTCCAAGTCTCCCCTCTCCTCCCCGCCTCGCCCCTCCCCCTCTGGCACGTGCTCCCCCTACCCGCTTTCCCCCCCAACCCCGTCAGCGCGAGACACCCCTACTCCCAGTTCGGTGCGACTCATTTTCCTTAAACTCGCGAAGAGAAATATGCCCTTTTAAAAAGTTTAAGCTGGTAAGCGGGTGTAAATCGCTTAAAATACATCGGTCTTCTGTTTTACGCAGCAAGCTAGAAGCTTCGGCTGGAGCCTGCTGCCTTTTGGAATATTCGTGCTTGGAGGAAGATGAAGAGATGTGTAGCCGGATTGGGAAGAGAACGTTGGCAAAATATAATGTGTGTTTGCAAATTATTTGTAAAGGAAAATTCTTGAAAAAAAGGAACATAATTCTTGTTAAAACTCTAATTGAAAAACTCTATTAATCAAAGTTGACCTTGGCGCTGCAAGGTAATAGAGCAGAGGGCAAGCATGAGGAGACAGAAGTTACGGGATTGAGTCCCATGTAACGCATGGGTATTTTCACAAGACTTTTATGGCGTGGTTGGTTTATGCCGAAATATTTTCTATTTGAATAATCCATGATCATTAATACATCATTATTGTCAGTTGCCCGTCATGACTAATCTTCCATTCTTGATAAATATAAAGGTAAATCATCACTGTGACATTCTCTCCAGAGACGTTTATGGCATAAATACGTAAACCTCATTGTATGAATTAATAACACAAATTAGTACGGTAGTCTCATTGACATTATTAATCATAGCACAGTTTAAAAAATGTAATCTCTGGAATTATTGTTTATCGTCGTTTTCTATTCAATCAAAATTGTACAGTGTATATAAGCATCAACGTTTAATAATTATTTCTTCAATGGAAAGTGAATTATTTCTTTTTCTTCATTTATCAAGTTACACTACTTTGTGCAAATTAATAAACCGGCCTTATGTCACGTTTATTACACAGAGTTTAATTTCTACAATTTTGCTCAGATGTAATTATGTCATGAAATATCACGCTGCGAGAGAAATGTTAAAAAAGATACTTTGAGAAATGAGATCTTTCATCATAATTTCATATTTATCTTGCACGCGAGGGAAATGTTTTATATAATACACTTAAAAAATTGCGTTATGTTCTCGAGACGCAATCATATTAAATCACATTTCAATTACGTGAACGCTTTGTGAGAATGTAAGCCGCAAAAGAAATGTTTTTACAAATTCATATTAAATTTCATGTTTGCATTTATTTATATGATCGCTTGCCCTTCAAACGGAACATCTTTTGTATGTGCCCTAAGCACAATTTTTCCTAAGCACTATGCTAAATAAGATAATGCCTCACGTTCACTTCATTTTTCCTAAACAAATAATCCAAACCTAAAAATCTGAAAGTGTGTAAAAGCTTTATTTAAAAATGTCTAAGAACTTAATAGATTTTACAAAGGATATATTTACAATTGAAATGAATTCTATACATATTTATAAACTATTGAGATATGATTTAAATATTTCGGCATGGTTTTTTCATGCTATTTGGTTTTCACTCCTACAGAAGGAAATAAATACTAAGCAATTTTCAATTTCATTAAGTAGGTTAAAAATGTAAAAATGTATCCAATAACGTTGGCTAATTATAAAGCATTATTCATGTACCATTGGTTATTGTTTAACGAATGTCTTTCACATTTCAAACGCGATTATTTGAGTTGTTTTGTAACATGTGAAACATTTTGACATTTCATGTACTACACATGTTTCAAAACTTTCATACTAGCGTATAAATGATGTCGGTAAATGATACTGGCGTGAATAATTTTACTGCCTTTATCCCCCCGACTTTCCATTCACAGAATAGCCGGGGCTACAGCGTTAATCGAACACCACTAGTTGACCAAAATACGCAGATTGCAGAAAGCTCGTAATTACCTTCACCAATTGATTACGTCATTTTGCGTCGATACGTTCGGGTTAAATATGACAAATGTAATTCATGACATTCTTCGGCGACCACGTTCATTTAATTGCACGTGGCCTGCGGTGGAGCATAACCGCCCGATTGGCCTGTCGGCTACCGACCAGCGACTGCCGCCGGTGGCGGTGATTGGCTGACCGCAAGCGTTCACCGCGCGCCCTTGCGGCGCGTGGACGAAGCTCACGTCCGCCCTGCACTGACGCACGGGATACACAATCATTGGGGAGGCGCACCCGATTTGATCCGGTGCGCAGTTATTGTATCTCAAATTGGCAACAATTTTTACGTGAGCCGTACACGTTTGGTCTCTCAGACATTTATTCCAAGTCCACAGTATCCAACGTGATTCAGAGACTAGTGTATTTTTGGTTGATCAATATGTATATGTTGGCTTACTTCTCCCAGAACACACCGTGAGCAGTAGCTCAGTGCATCAACTGATGCCACTGCAGCGCCTTTGACCGGGAGGTCCTGGGTTCGAGTCCTGACGGCGGCAGGATTTTCGACACTAGCTTTTCAGTTAGGTCGAATTCAGTCGCTGCCTGGAGGAGAATGCTAGCGGCCGGCTGCTCTGATCGGTAGTTTTCCGTGGTTTCTCCGATCAACACCAGGCCAATGCCGGAGCAGTACCCTATCAAAGGGGCCACGGACCGCGCGCGATCTTTCCTTCCTCTTCCTTGTCCTATCCTCTCCCCTTACACACTCACACTATCATGCACTACACTACCACATATCCCGGGAGACCGGTCAGGAGCTTAGAGCTTGTCCCGGCTAGGGCGGTGCCCCGCTGGTGGGAGAGTCCTGCTTAGGGGGAAACCCCACTAGCCGACGGTATGTCGGCGCCGGATCTCACTATCCAGCGGGGGAAGATCACCACAATCTCTCAAGAAAAAACATGCACTACACTTACGGGACTAATGACCGGAGCAGTTGACGCGCCCGGAAACATGAATAAATCAATCAATCAATCAATTTGCCAGAACATAGGGCGAAGGTCTTCTTTCTTCAATAAATTCATGAGAACATCTCTTTCAAACACACTACACAAGTAATTAGAGCTTGTTTCGCTTTGGGATGTGTATTTAATACAATCCAATGGAGTTCAGGATCACACTTAACAACGTTTCTTTTCTCTCCCAATTTTGAGCGTATATACTAATCTTTCTGTGTATCCAGATTACTAACATTGAATTCTAATAACTCACACAAGTTGTTAATTCAGCGACTACGATACATTCCGCATACTATGGTACTTCATGGTACGATAACGGAATAAAGCACGTGATAAATTTGTAGTTTTTTGGGCGTTATTGGGCGTAATACGTGTAGGAGCTAGTGTGATATTCACACACCTTTCACAGGATTGTTTCGTGTATTTTGTTACTGTGAACATAATTGGCATTCGGATACGTCCACTTACCAGATTGTTGGCAAAGATCCCACTCCCAAAGAAGTCACTAGCTAGGCATAACAATCAATTGATTTCTAGACTCTTAAAAGAAAACAAAATTGGTTCAGCCACCAAACATAGATTAACTTGCCATAATGGTGTCAGCCCTAGGATATACGGTCTGGTGAAGGATCACAAGCCAGGCAATCGTTTTCGACCGGTAGTGAGTGTTGTTAACAGTCCTACTTATGAGACTGCCAAATTCTTGAGCAACCTTCTCACATCATTAACATCAGATGTATACAATATTAATGATTCGTTTCAATTTTACTCGACCATTAAACGGAAGAATATCCCTTCAGGGCTCCACATAATATCACTAGATGTTAGTTCATTATTCACCAACATCCCTGTGCAGCTCTCTACGGAGATCATTGCCTACATCTGGGACAGGCTAAAGGACATAACTAAAACTAAACTTAGCAAAGCAGATTTTTTCTAACTGTTTAGTCTATGTTGTCAGCAACATATACTAAACTAAAAAATATCTGAGGAACTGCAAAAAACATTAGCTAACGACAATTGCAACATAGCATTCTCTAATAAACGTACTTTAGGAAACACTATATTTAGTAGAACCAAAGACCATATTGAAAAAATGAACAATAGCAACGTTGTTTATTCTGTTCCATGTAGTGGGTGTGGTGTCCAATACATCGGGCAAACGGGACAATACTTAAAGAAAATATTATATCAGCATCAATATGATATAATAAAAGACTCCCCTATATGTGCCCTTGCACAACATACATAACAAACTAAACATCTTTTCAAGTTTAAGGACACCCAACAACATAGGTAGAGAATCCAACCGTAAGAAATGGCTGTTTAATGAAATGATTCATATCAATAGAAATTTTAACATGCAATAAGAAAACCGATGTGGAAAATCTCAGCAGGCTATATATCAATATTATTAACAATTAACATTCAGCAATTCTCTCTTCTTTTGGTTGTTTTTTTCCTTTTTTCCTTTCCTTTCTTTTCTTTGCCTTCTGCCTTTTCTTTATCTAACCACAGATCACCCCATTAGCATAATTGTAATACTCATGCCTTAACTCCTTTTACCTTCCACATATAGGATTGCTTTGTAGATTATTGTTGTGACTTAACATCCCTCTATTTGTTATTGTCACTGATCACTGGTTGCCAGATTTAATTGTTTTCTGTGTTCTTGGCATCCTTTCTAACACTATCATAGTGAATATGATGTAACGCACTGTTCCAAGTTGTTGGTATCAAGTTCCTTAATGCATCACTAATGTATGTTATTATGGTTGGAAGAATCAATATTTTTATTGTATGCAACAGTGCTTCTAATTACATGTAAATATAGTTGGCTGGCGGACTAATTGTTATTCTTAGATTGTGTTCCACCCAGTTCTATCTCTTTGTGCCATTGTGTATTCAACATAGATTATATAGGCCTAAGCCTTATCACCCGGTTATGCATACGTCATAACACACATTATATAACACCATTGAAAGCATGTGTTTAATCATTCTGGTTTAACGAAATATTGTTGTCAGGTACTCTAGCTCTGTTTTGTATTTGACTTTATAATTTTGTACTTTATTACTTTATACTTTTTAGTTTTATCATTCAATAGAAATGTAATACTGTCTCTATGATATTGGGTTCCATATCCATTTTATTGATCATTATTATTATTATTATTATTATTATTATTATTATTATTATTATTATTATTATTATTATTATTATTATAACTGAGCCAATGCATTTAAATAGTATAAAATAATCAACACACATTTACCGGAAGTACGTCAAATTTACTATTTATTTAATTTTCTCTCAATCCTCAAGACGTCTATTAAGGGTAGTTTAATAATAATTTAGTAATACATATAATAGTTAACAATTGTTTTCCTCATAACCCGTGGTCGGAAAAAAAGGGGAAAATAATTAAATAAATGAATAAATAAAAATAAAAACGGATACGCATGGTTCTGACATGAAGTGGCTCAGCACGTGGTCCACTTACCTTCGGGCCGTGGTCCTGATCGGACTTGCAATGGACCTGTGTGCTTTAGCAACTCCATATTGGAGTTGGTCTGTAGGCAAACATGAAGTTTGACCATTTTGTATATTAGTAACGTGTTTACAGTTTATATTACCTTGCTTTTATGTATATACAGTATATAGTTTTTCTTCACATATGCTGATTCATGACATATATTGTGTGATTTTTAATGTTGTTGTTCAGACAAGTTGTCTTTATTCCTTGTGATTGTGTTTATTGTAGCCCTGAGGAAGGAATTACATATTCCGAAACGTTGGCAAACTAGTGTGTTTCGTTAATTGATCGACCCCTTGATCCATATCCCACCATAATTGGTATTGCTACTTTTATGCAAACAAATTTGACGACTAATCTAAGGGACAACGGACGAATAATAAAAAAAATTCTGTGCGCATCCAACATCAATGTGGCTCAATAAAAATATATTAAAAACTTTTGTATTGTTAAAAATACATTTGGGTAGAAAATCTTTAATGATTCATTATATATTCGTATAAGTTCGTATATTTACTTACTAAAAACTAAATATAGTAAACAATAATTTCCCACAATTTGTCCTTCAGTTAAGTAACTGCACACGTCAGAATGTATTCTCTAATTCTGAAGAAGGAAGATTATAGAGTTGAATAACTTTTAAGAAAATATGTGAAACTCCTTTTCGATATTTTTCAACAAAAAGCCGGCATTCCTCTGGAAAATCTAAAAATTACCAGTTAGTACGTATCCATATGTAGCCAACAATTTTTTTTGTCAAAACGTTATTAATGATATTTACCTCATTTTAAAAAAATATTATTACTTGGAGATCAAAACAATGAATAAATGGTATTAAAGCATTTAAAATTTCTGTTAATATCAGTTTTAATTATCATAACAAAAAAATGCAGAAATGTGAAAAGTAGTAAGTGCGGAAAAGTGCGTAATAGGAATCTGCTTGTTCTAGTTCTCCTTTCATGCTTGCTCACGGTAGATGTCAAACTGCGACTGTCGACTTTTGATTGATGGATTGAAACTCGCTGAACAAATGAAAATGAACAAATGACAATGGATAAATGTTAAATCTATTGTCTTTAAGATTTTTTATTTATTCTATAAAACGTGTTAATACGAGCGAGTGATAACATATTGTATACTATATTTTTTTAGTGGTATAGACACCCTTTGCGACTCTTACAAGCAACCATTCTTTATAAATGATGTCTCTACAGAAATAGAATTCCACGGAGTCGTGAAGAATTGCAATTTTACTTGAAAAAATGAAGGATTTGTTGAAAAAACCGCATCTGAATATTTATGTCAAATGCAACTCGCAACAGTGGATAGCATTGCCAAAATCTATGTAGTTCAATAACTCCTATACAAAGCGATCTAAAATATGGAAATTTGAGGCCGAAGACTACAATGAGAACTCTCGCTTCGTAATACATAGGACAAGAGCTTCCTGGATATTCTATTATATTTTTCTGCTCCAGCACTTTTTGATATCACCCCACTTGTTCAGAGAAATGCAGAATATACAAATTTATGTGAAATTAAAATAATTACTTGATATTCTAGGCGATTAAATTGTACGGATGTATCTCAGTTCGGTTATGGGGTTAAATAACATTTCAAAGATTAGGGGTGTGCTTGCCCGATCCTGCGTTTTAGCACGGACAGCTTTACGTAGCTTTCTTGAGAGTAAAAAACTTATGTAATATTGTTGTGACTATCAAGGAAATCGAAATGTTAACTTTTAAGGAACCTTGTATAGTTACTTCCAGTGTTATTTTTAAGGAAGTGTTGTGAATTGTTCCAAGAACATATCTGTAATACTGAATAAACCATTATTCAATATTTGTTTCAAACATCAATTTCATTGTTCTTTATTTTTATTTTAAATTCTACAAGTACGCAGGAAGTTACCTTTTAAATTTTTTTAAACAAATAAACATATTTCGATTTCGTACGATTCACGTAACAACTTCCCGTCTTCATATGGAAAAGTTAAGATAGAGAACGGATGGATTTTAACATGCGAGTGTCCTCTACCTTTAATTTTTTAAAAAATCACGATATTTGGTTGAATATCAAATTACTTTCTAAAGCATAAACGTGTTTTATATATATATATATATATATATATATATATATATATATAGAGAGAGAGAGAGAGAGAGAGAGAGAGAGAAACGCACCGCGTTTCTGAACATAGACGCGGGTGCCAACATGGTTTAAACAGCGCGGTAGATGGCCGTCCGAGCGGACTCGGCCGAGCAAGAGAGTGTCCCGCGGTAAGCGAGACGAAACGAACGCGAAGTACGAGACTTCGACAGTTGAGGAGGGGATCGTGGGAACGGCGGCAGTCGGAAGGTGGAGTCGGTGTGGAAGAGGTAACGGACGGTAGTGCGGAAAAGCTAATGATGGCGGTTATGAAATATAGTTGAGAGGAATCCGATGACATCGAGCAGAAATCGAAACGTAGGATAATGAGAAACAGTGAGAACTATTAATTGATCTCGAGTTAAGTGATAAACAGTCAAGATTAAACGGCGTGAGTCGAGGAAAGTGATGAGTGTATAGACACGTGTGCGACAAAGGCAGCGTGAGTGAAACTAACATAGCGATACAGCATCGGCGGGCTTAACAAACGAATTTGGAAGTGGAAACGAGGACGGCTGCTGATCTGGCGGCGAGTGGACATCGCCGTGCCCGGCGAAGCACGACTGCGGCGTGGGATTTGCATCGGCGGCCGGGTAGAAGCGGCGGGGGCAAGCGCCATGGCCACATGGCGGGCGAGTCGGCCCCGGCTCGTCACATCGCGCCGGCGCATCCGGAGTTGGTGAGCTCGAAGGAATCCCAGACGCAGCAAAACCAGTAAGACTGTTACTAGAAGGAACTTATTATTAGGCGGAAAAAGAATCCAGTGATTTGGAAAAGGGGGTAGACGATTGTGAAGGGGGGGTATTAGATGAGGGAATTTGCCATGTAATGATAAGTAATCTAATTTGATGTGGAGAATAGAAAGGGTGTTTTGGAAGGGTACACATTGTCTGTAAATAGATAAGGTATTGAAATAACGGGGTGATTGTGAATCAGTGCATGCAAAGGGAGCTCCCATTTACAGTATGAAGTGTAAAGTTAAAGCAGAAAGAAAGTGTTCATTAGCAATATTTACGTAGTTAGTAAGAAAATTGTTCATGTTTGTCAGTATCGTGAGAAAGTTATTAATACTAATCATTATTTTGTTTACCTTCTACACATCCAATGGAACTATATTTTTGTAATATCTATTATCTTTCCTGGGAATAACGCATTCTGTGTTTTACATTAAAAGTAATTGTTTCATTGTTGGTGCATGCACTCAGAGTCCATTCGCCAGAAAGAATACCTGACCCCTTTTACAAATTTACTGTACAATAGGACCGAATCGCCGGCCCGTCACAATGTAAATGTAAGTACTCTTTAATAATTATGTTGTTGAATATATATTTTATTCCAAGTATGTAGCTTTTTACTAAAATACACCATGTTATTTCATTGAAGATTTATGACATTTCTTCTGCGAAGTTCTTAATTTAATATATACGAATGTATTTTCAGAATATTTTATCCAGTTATTCTGTGAGCTGATACACTTGTAAATCAACGAATTTTTAAATCAGAAGACCAATAACAAGTAATTTGTCAGATAACATTCAGCAAACGGCTCCCCAGCACTTACTACACGCTTCCGCCAAACCAAGTAATTCTGGTGATCTCCCCTCGGATTCCGCCACTTGTCACGAGCACACTTCCGGCACGACCCTTCCTATCAGACACGCGGCTCCGCGCTCCCTCCCTCCCTCCCACTGCTATTGGAAGCGTCTCAGCAGTCCTCCTCCCATGCTCTGAAGGAGAGGAGAGGGAGGGGCGGCTCATTAGGCACGTGAGGGCTTGACGGTGCCGCGACGTCTCACAGTGGGTGGCAATATAGACGAATGCCTCAGGCGCTCTCTCTTTCTCTCTCTCTCTTTCTCTCTCTCTCTTTCTCTCTCTCTCTTTCTCTCTCTCTCTTTCTCTCTCTCTTTCTTTCTCTTTCTTTCTCTTTCTCTCTCTTTCTTTCTCTCTCTTTCTCTTTCTCTCTTTTTTTCTCTCTCTGTTTCTCTCTCTGTTTCTCTTTCTCTCTCTCTTTCTCACTCTTTCTTTCTCTCGCTCTCATTCTCTCTCTCTGTCTTTCTCTCTCTCCCTCTCGCCAACATTCGCGCGCGCGCACGCGCACACGCACACGCACACGCACACGCACGCATATATAAAGACAGAAGTGAGTTGTCTTGCAGCGCGGTAATCTCTGAATCTACTGAACCAATGCCGATGAAACTTTTGTGCTAACTTCCTTTAAAGGTCTGGAGTACTATAGGCTATGATTTACAACCATAAACCGTAATATATTTACAAAATAATTACTTCTCTGGACATTTTTGGCATAGATTTACATCATAGATTCAATAATTCATCAATGTCAATAGTTTAGCTGTGCGACACCAGAGGATAACGTCTGTTACCTAATACTGATGTCATCAATGTCCAGAATTATTACGAAATTCATTGGAGTTTGAATAAGGTTATGTAATGTCCCTGTATGAACGGCGGTAATTTGTTAGTTCTGAACATTGGTGGAGTATTTGGAAGAAATCGGTAACTAAACTGATAAAGATGACAAGGAACATGCATTATCCTTAATCCATGTTATGTAAAAAGTGGGAAGAAAACATTGGAGTTTGAATTTGTACAAAAATTGAGGTAGGTTGGTACAATAATACACAATAAAGAATTTACAGTAACCTACGGATATCGTATACATTCTAAATTACATCTTCTTTTACAGAAATTTGTAAACATCAATGTCCAGAATTATTACTAAATTCATTGGAGTTTAAATAATGTTATGTAATGTCCCTCTGTGAATGTTGGTGGTCTGTTAGTTCTGATCATTGGTAGAATATTTGAAAGAAATCCTTAACTAAAGTGGTAAATATGTCAATTTACAAGCATTATTCTTAATCCGTGTTATGTAAAAAGAGGCAAGAAAACATTAAAGTTTGAAAGGATTCAAAAATTGAGGTAGGTTAATACAGTGCAATGTACAATAATATACAGTACAGAATATACAGAAATGTACAATGTTCGAAATTTAGATATCGTATACATTCTAAACAACCTATATAGGCTATAGATGGGCAGGCTATAGATGGGCATATCTCTCGCATGTTATACCGAAAAAGATAAGTCCCTTTAAGGTCACGAGTTGGCAGTAGATAGATACCTTTCTTTATAAATACGAGAGAGAAAAAAATATAAAAAAGAGTTAGTTTTATAATGTGGCATATCAATGAAAGTATTGGTATCTCGATCTGTATCTATCTAGATCTGTTGTATTTTTACTAAATTTCTATATAAATATCTTCGATACCTATATCTGTTCTAGATATTCTATATCTATAATTCTATAAGTATATCTGTACTAATATATAAAGACAAGTGTGTTGACTTTCAGCGCGATAATCTCTGAATCTACTGAATCAATATCCGTGCTACCTTCTCTTAAAGTTTTGGAGTACTATAGACTCTGATTTACAACCATAAACCTTAATCTATATATCTGTAACTACATCTATCTATTCCATATCTATGCTCTTCTATTTATCCATACCAATATAAAAAGACCAGTTGTCTTCTTTGCAGTTAATTTTGAGTTAACCCTCTTTAACTTTTTTTTAAAAATATGAGCAAGAGTATAAGTAGTGCAGAGGTATATAATTAAACAAATATTCTTTATATGTTAAGACTAATATATACTGTTGCTTTGCATATCAATTACTCCCAATTAATAAATTCATCATTATTTCAACAAAAATAGGTAAACATTAATTTATCTAATACTACTTATGTCTATGCAAATAAAATATTTTGGAAGTTCTTGGTTTCTATTATTCACATTTCAAGATCCGTTGTAGTACTTATGTCTATGCAAATAAAATATTTTGGAAGTCTTTGGTTTCTATTACTCACATTTCAAGATCCGTTGTATCTAGCACTTCAGATCAAATAATGACGCTAATATAGTTTTGATCAGAACATTGTCAATTTAGTGTGTACACATAATGTACATGTTGATGGATCAGTAATGTTCTCATGTTTCAATGGTATGATTAATTGATTTACGTAAACAAATAATTTTTATTCTACGTGTAGTTTTTGTCGTTTTCAAAATAATTATAAATACTGGCAATTACTTTCAATATTGATATTTTCATTTACTTTTATTATTATGATTCATCAATTACGTTTTGACATCTACATTCATATTTCATATCTATCTTCTAGCGTCTCCGTGCGAGAACACTGGCATGTTAAACTCCGCTTAAAACAGTAAGTCTCTTCAACGTCACAGATTCGAGAGAACAATTTCAAATCTTTGTTTATGAATACGAGAGAAGAAAAATATAAAAAAGAGTAAGTTTTACAATCGGACAATTTATTGACAGTATTGGAAGTAATATATGAAACTCCACAAAATCATAAAATATACATGAGTCTACAAGTATTTTATTTCGTAGTTTAGAATTGTTTATTGATTTTAGTTATAGAGTGAAGAAAGTTTAGGAGCTGGAAATGCAAATAAGAAAAATATAACTTTTTGTGAAAAAGTGACCGAGGTAGACCGGAAATTTTCAAATGGGAGAGAAGAGAAAACAGGATTATCGAAGCGGGCCCGGGCAGAGCATGGCAGTGAGGAGCAGGGCGGAGAAGGGATACAACGGAAGAGATACATGTAGGCCCCACCGCAGGGTATGAAAAAATGGAATTCCTCTCCGTCTAATAATTTACTATAAACCCGAGCAACGCCGGGTACAGCAGCTAGATATATATATATATATATATATATATATATATATATATATATATATAGAGAGAGAGAGAGAGAGAGAGAGAGAGATTTAGATAGATAGATTTATTACTAATTCTGCAAATAAGTTCCAGAACTTGGTGGCAGAATACACTAACTAAACATTACAGAACTTAACAACTATACAAAATTTTACACACTTTACAAATTAACATAGATATTTCACCGTGCAAGCTTCCATGGCACTCCACTTCACTTCACTTCACTTCACTTCGTCTCGTCTCGTCTCGTCTCGTCTCACCTCACCATACTGCCAATCACTTTTGCCAATCACGTTTTAATGTGATTTTGACTCACTCGTTTCCCCCAACTTCACATGACTGCACTACACGCCACTGCACATAATAATAAAATAATAATAATAATAATAATAATAATAATAATAATAATAAAAATAATATAATAATAGTAATAATAATAATAATATAATAATAATAGTAATAATAATAATATTATAATAATAATACAAAGTTATAATATAACATACTTTGCATAGGAGATAATAAGACACATATAAACATCTAGGAATTTAATTTATTTTTCAATTTGCTGACATCATGAGAAAAGGGATCAAAGATTGTCACAGGCAAGCCGTTCCAGTCTCTTAATAGTTCGATTCGCGGATGAATATTTCCCAACGTCCGTTTTCTGATTTCTTGTCTGAATTTTGTGCATGTGATCCGCTCTGCCGAAATATGTAGGTTTCCCTAATCGACTTTGAATTTCTTTCCACGGTCGAAAGCCTGTGTACGCTTTATACATAGCATAAACACGCAATTTCATTCTCCTTGTTTCGAGTGACTCCCATACTTTATTCCTGGTACCCCTGAAAGCAAATTTTGAAGCTCTACGCTGAACCTTTTCTAGATTTCTTTGTTGCAAAAGTCTGTATGGGTCCCAACATATCGCGCCATATTCTAATATGGGTCGCACTAACATACATACATATATGCCAGTTTTTTGGCACTCACTGAACTCGTTTTGAGAATCCGCATAATAAAATGCAAAGATCTCCACGCTTTCCCTACAACGAAATTTACTTGATTTTCCCATGTCAATTTACTGTCTAGCTGAACTCCTAAATATTTGCAAGACGTGACTCGAGGTATAACATTATTATTCAATTTATACGCGGTTTCATTGTAACTTCGACCCCTACGAAACGTGATGGATTTGCTCTTTGATCTATTTATTTCCATGCCGTTTGTATCCGCCCAGATATGTAATTTGTCCAAGTCTCGCTGCAAAATATTCTCGTCCTCCTCCGAGTTAACAATTCTATAAATTACGCAGTCATCTCCAAAGAGTCGTACATTAGAAAATAAACTTGTCGGTAAATCATTCACGAAGACAAGAAACATGAGTGGGCCGATGACACTCCCTTGTGGAATTCCTGACGTGACGTATCTCGAAATTGATAAGTAATTTCCGATTCGGACCTTTTGTGTCCTGTCACGAAGTAGTTCGTTTATCCATGCTACCACTCTAGTGTCTAAACCCGAATCTATTAATTTCTTTACAAGACGATCGTGTGGAACAACATCAAAAGCTTTGGCAAAATCAATTACAATCGCGTCGACCCTATCACCTTCAGCAACTACGTCGGCTAGGTCCTGTAGAAGTGAGACTAGCTGACTTTCGCACGAAAAACCATTCCTGAAACCGTGTTGACCCTGATAAAGCCATTGCTTGTCCTCCCATTCTTTCCTGATATAGCTAGAAATTAGATGTTCCATAAGCTTGCATACGACTGATGTAAGACTTACCGGTCTATAGTTACTAAGTAATGTCTTGTCGCCACTTTTAAAAATAGGTAGGACGAGAGCCAGCTTCCAATCGTCCGGTACGCAAGCGTTGTTTATCGATACATGAAATAACCTAATTAAATATTGTATAATAGCCTCTCCACCTAATTTAATGACGTCCATGGAAATAGAATCCGGGCCTCGTGATTTCCCTCTCTTCATTAATTTTATTCGTTTCCGCAAAGTATTTACATTAATATGAAAAAGACTTCTATCTGACAGTGATGGTATCTGAATACAATTTGACTTTTGCTTGAAAACGGAGCTAAAATACGCGTTAAAAGCATTAGCTTTTTCACAATCGTCCGATATTGGCGAATTATTAACCCGAACCACTGGAATCTCATCTTTATTTCCCTTCCTTCTACGAACGTATTTAAAAAAATGTCGACCAATTTTTACTGCCCTCCGCATCTAGAATATGAGTTAAATGATGGTCCTCTGCGATTTTCTTTTCCATCCTCAAAGCTTTTTTTTAAATAATGTCATATGGTTTTCACTACGTGTCTGTTGCTAAACGCTTCTCTGCTTTTTCTTTTCAACGGTTTGTTTTTCGCATTATAATATTCCGGATCGCATTTTGTTTTTAACAATGTAGTTGGTACAAATGCCTACTCGGCATTTACTAGAATATTTTTAAACGCTTCCCATATGTCTTCCATTCCTCCTCCTATACTAAGGAATTCGCCATACCGTTCTCTTAAGTAATTTTGAAACTCTGCTACATTCGCTTTCTTGTATTCTCTCACTAGAATACCTGTTGCAATATTTTTCCTTGAAATACTTAACTGTAAATTAACTAAAACGGCTTTATGATCACTTATGCCCTTCGGTCTACTTAAGTCCTTCGGTCTAATTAGGCAAATGTCCAGAATCGCGTCCTGTCGGATGGGCCGGTCTACTACCTATGCTAATCCGCTGTCCCAGACAAGTCTGTTGACTAGTTGTTGTACTTTCCCTTCGCAAACAATCCCTTTCCAATTTGCGTCAGGGAGATTTAGGTCTCCAGCAATGACTACATGACGGCTATTTATATTTTTTGTTCTTTCGTAGAGCGCGCCTAAGATTTCATAACTATTGCCCTGCGGACGATAGCAAGCAATTATTTCTAAGATACTTCCCGAACAAAAAATTTCTACACCCATTTCAATTCTTTATCAACTCAATTTGATCTGATATTAAAAGTTTTTTTACGCAAATAAAAACACCACTGCCTCTGGTTTCGCGATCTCTCCTAAACGTAAGGTAGTCTGAACGAAAAATTTCCGGGTTTGCTACCGCGTATATATGTGTGCGTGTGCGTGAGTGTATGTATGTGTAGATATATATATATATATATATATATATATATAGTATTAAGACATACACACATATGTATACACACAATCTAGAAGATACCTTAGTAAGTCTTGTAAATAAACTAGTTAGAGCGTACGTTTCTTACAGTAAAACATTTCTGACAAATGCCGAATTAAAACGCAACAGATTGTAGGGTCTTCAAAAAATTCCAGACTTCTGGGAACAAAATTTTTTTTTTTTGGATTAAACTAGTATATTCATTATAATGATTTATTAATATGAGTTGAATTTTCTCCTGTCATTTGTGCCGGGTTACCCCTAGCACAATAATAATACCTAATATTTAACCACTAAATTGAGAAGTAGTATGAAGTCCGAATGAAATTCGTCAAGGGGAGATGATTTACTCGGAGATTTTTCTTTTGAGTTTATACCGTCTTTCCAGCACAGTCGTCTCGTCTACTACAATATTATAATTGTTCTTCAAAATAAATTATTCAGTATTAACTTATTTTCTCATCGGCACAAGAGTTCATACTCCTACAGCCTTGGCAGCCAGGTGCTGCAGCGAACGGATTATTTCAATTTGTGCCCTGCGGTATACCTAAGGATACAACGTTCCGACCTCATAACCCCGTCACTCTCCTCGCCCTCAATCCAGGGGTTTCTTTGCCCCTCCACCGTCACCACAAACACCTCTACAGGGAGAGATAGTTCAGGGCATCAACTGATGTCGCTGAAGTGTCTCTGACCGGAAGATCCTGGTGGCAGGATTTTTGACACTAGCCAGAGGTGTTAGAGACAACTTTCAATTTTAGAAATTTTACACAATAACTAGATTTATGGGAGGAATTTAGTTCGTTTCAATCTCTAGAGGAGATTTCTAGTCGCCGGCGTCTTTAATCGGTAGTTTCCTGTGGTTTATCCGATCAATACTAAGAGAATGCCGGACCAGTAACCAAAAAACGGGCCACGTACCGAGCGTAACCTCCCCTTCCAATTCCTTGTCCTAACCTATATACACACTTCCTCTTCCATGCACTACACTACCAATCATGCCGGGTGACCGGTCGGGAGCTTAAAGCTTGTCCCGGTTGGGGCGGTACCCCCTGGTGGAAGATACCTTGTTGGAGAAAACTCGGCTAGCCGGCTCTAGGTCGGCAGCGGATCTTGCCATCCAGTGGTACAGAATCCCAACCAGCTTCCGAACAAAAACACGCACTACACTTACGGGACTAATATTATAAGTTGACATGCTCGGAGTCACAATAATCAATCAATTAATCCAATCCCCTCCGTCCGCCTCTGCCGTTGCCCCGTCCCCTTTACGTGCAAACTCTCTGCAGCGAGCGAGGCACGGCCCTCGTTTAGGGAAAGCGTCACCCGGTAGCATTTGGCGCACTCCTGTTTCTGACGTAGGTTCCAGGCGATACAGCTTGTTAAGGGGATTTGGAATGTCTAGTTCTGGCAATGTTAAATGTTATAGTCTAAATGTCTAGAATCTTTTGATGTTAGGCTTATGGATTTTTTACAGATTACAGATATGTTACGCATAATTACACAGATACGACTGTTTAATTTTTTAGATAAAAACATTTTCTCAAATGGAATTTTTTAAATCACGTTTTCTAGTAAATAAGATTCCCCTGAATGGACAATACAAAAGTAATTAGAAAAAAATGTTTCAGTAAGTGTAGGGTATCTTTATAATTTCAGTTTCCATTTACAAATGAGTGCTGAGAAAAGGACCATTGAGTATAAAAATATCAACTTTCGGTAAATGGGCTTCAAAGATGCAACCCTCACAACATTCCAGTTCGATATCTTGCCTCATCAGAATAATCATTTTCCAATAACTACTTCCATTTGAGACTTTCTGTTAGCTTTATAGTATGACGTTTTCAATTTATTTGCTGCATGTCTTTAAGTCTCTCAGTATTGATGCACGGCGTTATGTAACAATATCTCGAAGTATTGGAGCCAGCCAATTTTTTATAAAGAATAAAAAATTAGTTGTGAAGAAAAATATCAATATACTTCAAACACCAATTTACACAGAAAATTATGGAGATTTATGAAAAATAATGTATCAAAAAACTGCAAAATCATTTCATTTCCCCTTAAGTACTCAGCATTCTTTCTGCAATAGGTAAGATAAAAAAGGGGGAAAGTTAAAAAGGAAGTGGCTGATTGCGTTAATTTGCATTTCATTTCTGGTTAGTGGACTGTGTTGATACATTCAGTGAAAAATTCAAAAGAGAGTCAGTAGCAGACAACACGTTGGAAATTTGTTTTGGATAAATGGGCGATAATGATAATACATTTACCGTACGGGATGATCTTCATGAAATGTGGGAGTGTTCGTTTTCTGTTATATGAAAGAATCTCTTCACATGTATATTTCTGCACGCTTCAGAAGGTATTCACTTGATTAAACCCCATATTCAAGCTTGGAGATTTTATGGGCTGGGTCGCGCCGCCCAGGGGAGGAAATACTTGGAAAGGGAAATGTAAAACGCCGTAATCCGGCGTTTAGGTTGACATCTGAGCTCATAACCCAATTGGTAGGGTTGGTTGATTGATTGATAATGATTCCGGGCGCGTCAACTATGATCATTAGTCCTCTAAGTGTAGCACGTGTTTTTGCTCGGGTGGTGGCGGTGGTCTTCCCCGCTAGATGGCCAGATCCGGCGCCGACCTACCGTCGACTAACGGGGTTTTTACCCAACCAGGTATCTCCCACCAGCCGGGCACCACCCCAGCCGGGACAAGTTCTAAGTCCCCGAACGGTCTCCCGGCGTGTGTGATAGTGTAGTGCATGTTAGTGTGTATGTGTAAGGAGTGAGGATAGGAAAAGGAGGAGGAAGGAAAGATCGCGTGCGGTTCGTGGCCTGTTTGTTAGGGTACTACGTTGGCATTCGCCTGGTCTTGATCGAAGAAACCACGGAAAACTACTGATCAGAGTATCCGGCCGCTGAAATTCTCCTCCAGACAGTGACCTAGCTGAAAAGCTAGTGTTGAAAATCCTGCCACCGTCGGGGCCTGAACCTAGGATCTCCCGGTCAGAGACGCTGCAGTGACATCAGTTGATACACTGAGCCACCGTTTCTGGTTCTAGCTGATAGGGAACAACGCCACCTTCCAGAATAAAACATTCACTACACTAGCGGGACTACCATAGGAGTTGACGTATCCAGAAACAAAAATCACTCAATCAAATTGTTGAGTGATTGTCCGATCCTTTTGCACAAACACGGGCACACATCGCTCGGCTTCGTCAATTTGTGGTAGATTACCAAAGCTAGGCATGTGTCACATTTCCTACCAACACCTTCTTTACCTTCACGACCTTCTTTAGAGATTTCACCTTGCTAGCGATCTGTAAGGCAATGCAAATACACTGAGTCTCTCTTGTAGTTCTTTGTGGCTGCGTCGGTTATTGTCACTTCCAGCTTACTCAATTTTTCACAAGCTCCTCTGCACTTACGTCAAGAACATTGTCGCGCTATATTCCGCGACCACTTTTACACATATGCTCTCTTCCTGTTATTACTACGTACGGGAATAAAGGGAGGAAAAGAAGTTCCTATGCTTTGAAGAATGTTAACAGAATGTCTTGCTTCGTTTCACAGGGTCGTAACATCATTTTTGCCTGTACTGAAAACTAAACGCTTGTACATTCCATTTGTTTCTGTATTTCAGGACGCCATGGTGTGATCAAAATAAGAATTTGCTCCATACGACCGCCGGTTGCGTTTGCACAGTTTCGCGGAATCAGTGACCATGAAGTAACCAGGTAAGTCCTTGAGGTAATAAACATTTTCTGATTACGTTAAAGCAGGTTGTTTACGATCATCCTACCGGATCCTCATTCATCGCTACTCTTCTACACTTCACACAAACATAAACACAACGAAATTATATACTCCCTTAATTTAATATTTTGTGTACACGCACAAAATACAAAAATGCTCTAGAAACCTGTGTAACAATCTTGTATTATTTTATAGTTTGCAGTAGTATTATCTTGAATGTACTTCTTCGCCAATATATATTTATCAAAAAATCATTTATCCAAGTGCTTACATCACGATCATTAATGGTCTAAATGCACTTATTTTTAATACTAAATGAACAAACGACGAAATACTATTAAAATAAATATTAATAAAAACAATTTGTTATATATTACATTTTCATTTAATAAAACAAATAATAGAATAATAAAAACTCTTTGAAAGGGGAATATTATATTGATGCTTATTTAAGTTTCCCCATGCATTTTGGATCTTTGATATATTAATCAACACACATTCTAGGTATCTTTCCATTTGTTAAATTTCAAATCGAGTACTACGAGAGAAGAAATTTCATCGAAGATAAATGTTGATAATATTAATTGCACCAAAAAAGAGCTTTCTTGTCATTTGCCTTCTCTATAACACAAGAAAATGATTCTAAAGATCCGGAAATAACCACAGGGGCGACTAAGTTACGTTCAGTGAATTTCACTACCCTCGCTGCTCTGGGACCTGGGGAAACCCTCCAACTAGTTAGATCACTCGCAAAGCGTCTATCTAAAGTTGGATTAAGTTGCCTCTCGGAAGTCCTTAGCTCCCAACTTGGGTCTGTTCCATGTTGGAGTGGCCCTCTAATTTACTTCGTATTGTTTGTTGTTCTACTTAAAGGGATGGAAGAGAGTGAGTCCGTGATCACATTCAACGAGACTCCAATTCTCCTTTTTAAGCCGCAAATGTGTAGCGCACATAGAATCAATTCCAGCAGCATTTAGATGTACGTATGCTACGTAAGATATAAACTCGAAATACAATGGCATTCGAATTCAATGAAAGGCAAAATAAAATCATTTCATTTATAAAAATTAAATTATGTATTCAAAATTATTTATCAAAAAAAATTCTTCTATTTAAAAGATGATTTAAGTTGCGTTGCCATAGGAGCATTTAATAGAAATTGATGTTTATGTTTTCACATAAACAACCTCGCTTTTGCCTTCATGAGATGTAAATCCACGTATATAGTACGGGATAGGCCCTTTGAGGGCCAGATAAATTATTTCCAGAATAAAGTAAATATATCTGATGTTTAATGCTAGCTAAAGAGTAGTTTAATATGAAACCAAACAACGTAAACCATAAGACCAAACAACGTAAACGATCAAGTTACCCATCTCGAAGTTACCCAAGAGTCTACGTACGAGTCTAATAAAGCTGCTTGCACTACTCGTACCTTACCCGCTTGTTTTTCCTCCGTAGCATCATAACTGCAACTGGCTTCATTTCTCTTTTCCTTCCATTGCTCTCAGAAGTCTCTTTTCATCACGAACCTCGCAACTTCCAAGTCAATCTCAACTTTCACTTCGCCCACCTCGTCATCGCCGCCATTCTCACCTCTCCCGGCCCCTCACCCCTCACCCTCACCCTCACCACACCCACTCCGGGGCTGCGTTTGCAGATGCTACCTCAGGCTCTCCCCTGCGTCATCTCGTACAGTGGGCCCGTAATATTTTCTGTGATTCAAAATTAAGAATTTCAAGAACGATAAATATTCTTAAATAAGAGATACAAGGAAATATAAAAGCAAACTGGCATTCTATTGTGACTTGTTGATCACTTCCTTTAATGTTTTTTCATATTTTGGTCGTTATGTTGACATTAGCTATAATGTATTACAATTTATGAGCTCATTGTCAATTGGGTGGAGTTAGTACCTTGTAGAATTTTTCATCACAAAATTTTTGTCTGGAAAATGGAGAAATTTTACTTATTATCTTTTAAAAGCTTGGAAGTTTGCTATTCATTCATTAATTTATCGTAATGTCTATATTTGGAAAATGTTTACTTCAATAGTGTAGATTGTTTTCTTATGCGTCTTTTATATATTTATAATATCAATTAATTGGTATTATTTGCCGGGCACACATTCTTGTACAAACCTCCTTCGAACCAGAATGCAACACTATGAACGGCTCCACCACAGCCGCCGTCCTCGCGTCCGGCTCAACAGCCACCAACCCAGACACACTTCATTTTATTTACCCCTGTTGGACCCACTCCCTTTAACACCACATCACCTCCCTCTTCCCCGCCAACCCCTCTGCTCTCAACCCCACTCCGATCTACTCTCAGACACCGCCTCCGACGCCGCTTCCGACGCCGCTTTCGACGCCGCTTTCGACGCAGCTTCCGACGCCGCTTTCGCCCCGACCCCTTCAACACCCCTCCGACGCCGCTTCCGACACCGCTTACGACACCGCCTACGACACCACCTCCACGCCGCTTTCGACGCGCTTCCGACGCCGCTTCCCACGCCGCTTCCAAAGCCGCTTCCGACGTCGCTTCCGACGCCGCTTCCGACACCGCCTTCGACGCCGCTTCCGACACCGCTTCCGACGTCGCGTCCGACATCGCTTCCGACTCCGCTTCCGACTCCGCCCCGCCCTACTGTGTCCATTCGTCTCATACCTGGATCTACACCGACCTTGCCTTCCAGTTCCCTGAGCGCTTCTACGCCCCTTCTGCCATCGCCGCCACCTCCTCCCCTCGCACTCGCCCACGCCGCCGCTGCTTCAATCTTCATCTCGGCGAGTGTGCTCCAGCGCGCAAGTTGGCCGCCGCTAACCAGGATGGATGGCTGTGCGGCGGGGCGAGGGGCGCTTCAATCTTCGCTCCGCCGCTGGCAGCAACTTCGTCATTGGGCGGCACGCGGCACCACACGCACGCGCGTGCCATTGCGTGCGTCGGCGGCCGGAGGCGTTCCACAAGGCATTTGTAATCGCGCTCGCATCGAAAAAGGTTAAAGTGTGTTTCGTAGATCTTGATTAAGCTGCGTTAAATTTTATTTATGCTGGCGTTGGTGAAAGGATAACTACTACTTGCTAGATGCATTCCGAGGAACTATCTGGGTCGTTAGTGGTGATGATCTTGAGTAAATTGTCTGGTTGTAGGTTTTAATTTGTTTTCGGAAACGGTGCCTTCTTTGTAGCAAGATATCAAAGTACCCAACAACTACACTTTTCATTCAGTTCATTTGATAATGTATGTAAAAAAATGTGATAGTACTCAGAATCAATGTGAAACTTCAGGACATTCTACTACGTTGTATGTTTCTGAATACAACTCATGCAAACAAATTATATTTAGTGCATTTTTCACTGCCGCCAACGAACAAATCTATTCTCTTGGCTTAATTCCTACTGTCATCACTCAACCATTGCTATTACAGAAGAATTCTTTCTTCTTCCTTCCAACAGTTGAGAATTGCTTCTCTTAGGGGAGATCAAAACTAAAAGAGGATTCCTATTTGAGTATTTTTTATTTCAAACTCGAACGTTGTCAGCAGATGAGGGAAAATAGAAACGAATAGTGCCAATGATGAATGTCTTAATTTTTCAAAAATATTTCATTGTGTTGACCTCCTAAGAAAACATGACTGTCACTTAAATTTCAACGTCTCTGAAATATTAATATAATCATCAGCATATTCTTTCCATTTCTCAGATCTGGCCTGTACTGTAACTGAATTAATTAACGTCAGTTAACGACAGTTCGTATTTACGAGTTTCTTACAACCTGTTAACGTCTACCTCACACTGGAAAGAGAACAAAACCAGACTCTCTGCAGAAGAACAGGTTTGCGGATTGAGGTGACTGAGAGGAACAACTGATGTCATTGGCCATGTACCTCTGACTGGGAGGTACTTGGTTTCGAATCTCCACGGTAACAGGAGTATCAACGCCAGCTAAATAGCTAGGGCGAATTCAGCATCTGTCTGCAGGAAAGTTCTAGCGGCCAGCTGATCCGATCGCTAGTTTTTCGTGTTTTCTCCGATCAACACCAGTCGAATGCCAGAGCAGTATCCTAACAAATGGACTACGGGCCGCTCACGATCTTTCGGACCCATTCCTTGACCTATCCTCTCCCCTTGTACACACTTACACTACCATGCACTAGACCACCACACATGCCGAGCGACCAGTCGGGGACTTAGAACTTGACGCATCTTGGAAATTGTCTAGTGGGAGATACCTGGAATGGAAAATCCACAATTTAACGTGTAGGTCGGCGCCAGATCTTAACGTCCAGCGAAAACGAACATCGCCATCTCCTGTGATAAAACATGCCTAACACGTACGAGACTAATGACTAGCAGTTGACGCCCCCGGAAAAAGGAAATAATCAATCAACCAACGAAGGCCACTTTCTTTTACGCTGAAGTCTTAGGCAAGCGGGTGTTGTATACATTTGCGACCAGATATACACGAGCCAGACTATGTATACAGTCTGGCTCGTGCATGTGCTACCGCCAGCGTGGAAACGGGGCAGCGTGAATACAAGAGAAAGGACTTCACCTAGCGGTAGGAAATAACACAGAGCCCAAACTGAGGTGTAACGTGGAGTTAAATGGAGATGCTGTGTGTATTCGCTGTCGGATATGCTGATCGCGGTTAATGCAAAATTAGCTCGGCCCACGCACGTTTTGCACGTTTATTATTAAAGCGGTCTGACGAAAGCACGGTGTTGCACTCTGCAATGACACGGGTGCGCATTTTGATGGAACACTATGCATACAAAACAGCGGTAGCTCAAAAGAGGAGCATGTGCTAATGTTGCAAACAACACGAAAGATCTGGTTGTGTTCGGGTGAAGAGGAAACATAATAATTGTTAATGAGGTGTCGGCGATTTATAGAACAGTAAAATTTTACGTAGGTTTCACGTATTACATTTTTATTGTAAATGTTTTTTCCAAATTTTCTCGCATGCATTGTTTATATTTTAATTAAAAGAATCGATACGAAAGATTTTATTAGAATATAATTGAACAGAAATAAATTCGTCTTTAAGGGGGAAGGCAAAGAAAATCTGGTGGAATATCCAGTTGTATTTACTAATTGGAACTTATTGATGATTAAGGAAATTCTTGTAAAATGAGCTTTGATAATGGTAGTGATTATGATAGTTGGGATAATTATCATTTTGGTTTGTATATCAGAAATAAATAACGTACAGTTCTGATGTAAATTCATAATATTGACGGCTGGTAAACATAGTAAGTCGCAATACAATCTACAAGCCAATGCCAATCATATTCACAACCTACGTGTTGAGATAATTCAACCGATGGTCCGTGAATAATATAGAACAGTGATATTTCATTCACCAACGTTCATAAAGTCATGCAAATTCACGCTTTCAGTAACGAGAGTTTTACTCGCTCATTTTAGATTCTGTTTTATAGCAATAGTGTGACACAATTTCACCTCGGAAAACACAATAGATATGTATATCATTTTATTCAGAAGTTTACGAAATTTTTCCCCAGAGCAGTTTACTTGAATGTTTACATAGCGAATGAATGAGTTTATTTCAGGTGTTTTTACTTTCTATTTGTACATATATACGAAGTAATATACGTAGTATAAAGAAAGTTATGCAATGCTCCAAAACTCAATAGATTTTTGTGAAAAAGAGCTTCAGATTTCGCATTTACAGAAACGCTTAACGCCATTTTATTCCAGACGGCTCCAAATTTTTCAATAAAAATTGTTACTTAGGATACGGTTTTAGCTTTACTTCGATTCTACAATTTGAAAACCGAAAAGTTAAGAAAATGTAAAAAGATGTACTTTCGGCAGCGATAGATGGTAGCAGACAAGGAGGAGGGACAATACTGTACAGTACGAGTCCACACCAAGGAAAGATTAGAAAATATTATAACGAGAAAGTCTGGTCCATTCTGTTGAACCTCTAGATTTATTTTCACTTTGTCGTATACATACGTATATACGGAGTAATATACGCAGTATATAGAGATTTATGTAATGCTACGGAAAATCGATTTCGGGATTTCAACGGAAATACACGTTTTCGAGTCCCCTGATACCGAAAAAGTGGTTCTTTTCAAAACGTCCGTCGTCCGTCCGTCGTCGTCTGTCCGTCTGTCTGTCTGTCTGTCTGTCTGTCTGTCTGTCTGTCTTCTGTCTGTCTGTCTGTCCGTCTGTGTGTCTGTCTGTCTGTCTGTGTGTCTGTGTGTCTGTCTGTCTGTCTGTCTGTCCGTCTGTCTGTCCGTCTGTCCGTCTGTCTGTCCATCTCTCCGTCCGTCTGTCCGTCCGTCTCTTCGTCCGTCTCTCCGTCCGTCTCTCCGTCTCTCCGTCCGTCTCTCCGTCCGTCTCTCCGTCTCTCCGTCTGTCTGTCCGTCTCTCGTCCGTCCGTCCGTCCGTCCGTCTGTCCGTCCGTCTGTCCGTCCGTCGGTCCGTCTGTCGGTCCGTCTGTCGGTCCGTCTGTCGGTCCGTCTGTCGGTCCGTCTGTCGGTCCGTCTGTCGGTCCGTCTGTCGGTCCACCCATCGGTCCGTCCGTAAACACTGCTAGCGCCTGGCATGTACGATCTTTCCCAAATTGAAGAAACCCCAGTCCATCTGGCTCGAAGTTTTGAGTTTTTGAAAAACATTCTTTAAAATTTGGGGGTACTTTACATGAAGTCCTAGGAACATTTTCGAAATTTTCTCGAAATCTGCTCCAAATTTATTCTTTAAATTTCTTGTACGAATAGAGTAAACTACACTTATAAACAAGGCAGGGTTTATAAGTGTAGGTCCATTTTTCACGGCTAACTCTGAATTTTCTAAAATTGCCAAAATTTGATTGTTTTTCGGAGTCATCCTACACCTAAAAAATTGACACATTTGTCATTCAAATGAAAATTTTTGTCCATAAATAGTTCTTTCATAAGGGTCATGTCAATGTTTTTAAAAAATTGTGGTAGTTCCAAATTTTTTCTTTAAATTTTTGGTGGTGTTAGTGCCAAACAAACTCAATGCGATAACATAAACGCCATATTGTTTTGTTTTTGCCATATTGTTCTATTTTCGTAAGTTTTTCAAAACTTACAAAAATGTAATTTTGTTGATTTGTCTCTCACGTCGGTATTTCTTACTTCGGCGATTTCTTCAGAGTGTTGTATTTATGAAAACATTTAGTTTAAATCATGTCAAATAAAGTTTCTCAAAAACACAACAGTTTTTTGTAAAAATGATCTCAAAATCCCGCATTTTCAGAAATGCTTAGCCGCCAGTTTCTCAGAAACGGCTGCAATATTTTTTTATCTTTTGCAAGAGATAATTGTAATGACACTGTTTAATATGTCATAAAGTTTTTTTAAATATCTCTCGCGCCGTTAATACACACATTTTAATGGATTTGTGTACATTATTGTATTTGTGAGTGGAAGTGCTACAAATGACTTTAAATGAAATTTTTCGAAAACTCAATGTATTCTTGTGAAAAAGAGCTGCAAATTTCTCATTTACAGTAACCCTTAACGCTATTTTCTTAAAAACGGCTCCACATTTTTTAATGAAAATTGCTATTTAGGATGAGGTTTCAGCATTCTTTAATATTCTTAAATTATTATTTGGGTTCTACTACTTGTACACCAAAAAGTTGAGGAAACGTTTAAAAGGTGTACTTTGAGTGACAATAGATGACAGTTGCGAAGATAATGGAGCAATACCTTAAAGTCAGACCAGCCCAAGGAAATTAGAAAACTATACTACGAGAAAGTCTGTGCCATTCAGTAGTACCTTCCGTGTACTATTGTCTAAAATGAGCAATTGTTATCATATACGATATATTTCCGTTCTTGAGGGAAATCATTATATGTAAATAACGTTTAAGCAAATTATGACATTAAAAACTTTGAAAGTATGAACATAGCTATTCACATAAAATCCCGTTTAACAATTATTCACAATCAAGTTTAACAATTATTAATGAGCAATTAATTCATTCTATTAACATTTTTTTCTAAATATTAATTTTTTCTGATTCACTCTTAGAGTTTCTTTCAATTTTTTTCTAGAGGGAAAATTAATAAAGCCAAGAAACGTGTCACTATTCCTGTAAATATTTCTTATTTACATACATGTAAAATTCCTAACTCTCGGAATGGAACATTCTAAACAATATATTTCTTAAATAAACGAGGCAGAACGAACGTATGACCTCACAATGGCATTTTATAGGAAGAAAACTAGGTTTCCTTGTGCCATGTTTTCCTTATCATTGTGCTCAAATATGTCTTTACTTTCCAAATGTCAAACTCAATAGGAGATCATTCTACGAGCATGACAGAATATGTGGATACTCCACAATGGTTTTTTGATGGGCTTTTACCCGACTAGATTGACGCAACAGCTAAGATTGCGATGAGGAAAATGGTTTCAGTACAATCATATAAAACTTGAATTCCCTATCAGATATAGTATGGCTCAGAGCATGCCTTCGAAATCGATTTTCTTCGACTCGTCAGTTCATGCATAACCGTGTAGACATTCAAATACCACTTTGTATGTGCCACAGAGAAGTAGCATCTCAGAAGCTGTCTTTCCAAATAGTATTTTGTTCTATATTTTGAAGCCTATCAGAAAGGATGTGATACTCGCCAGAGCTGAAAGCCGAAAATCAGAAGCTCAAACCGTTTGGTACTGCTATTCAGGACTCGCCAACAGCTGCCGCCACGGAGAACAAATGGGAAAGTTTGCCACTCACTGACTGCCGAAGTTGTGCGCAAGTCGCGCAGCCCATGAGATGGGATTAAAAACATTAAGTTCAATTAAATGTTTTTTATTTAAATCTTTGATGTACGCACAAATTTTATATTTTTTCGCAAAATTTCCCAAAACGTTAATTTTTTAGGGAATGGCATAACTTTCATTTACAATGGCCAAATTAATTTAACAAAACAGTGTCTCGTAACAATTTGCAACACATTTGAAAATCTCAAAAACTTTATAACTCAAAACAAGTTAAACAAATTTGCAATATTTTTCCTGAACATGTCCATTCTTAACTTACACGCCAATCTTACTCAATACTATTTTAGTACAGGTCTCATAGATAATGTTGCGCGAAGGCAAATAAGAGGGCTTACCAAGTGCTTGAAAATAATCATTTCATTCAACAGAGTTACACATTCAACTTTTGGCTCAGGTTATAAGATAACATGTATTGTACTGGTGCTTGGCAGGTCACGATTTAACGAAGTCAGATAGATTTCATGATCCTTCCGAAGTGCATACGATGTTGCCTAACAATATGATTAACGTAAAGAAATTAAATGAAAATAAAACTTGTGATGCTACAACCGCACAAACTTTCTCGCATTATTGGGAACGGATACGCAATATTATAATATTGAAATTTTAACCCGACTAACACTTCAGTATGGGTTCAAATGGCCATCTTTGGAAATGAGTATATCGATAATTATTTATCGATTAAATATTCAAGAATAGATTGCATTATATACACTTTCCTACTTCAATATTAAAGGTGTAAAACAACTTTTTTTTTAAATTAGAAAAGTTGAAAATTACAGTGTTCACCGAAAATTAAATCTGCGTCATTTCTACAACGTATTATGCTCGATTTGAGGGGAGAAAATAAAGGAAACAATTGGAGCTGTTGTTGATAAAATATTGTTTTTATGATTGTGTGTATTTCAGAAAAAATGACGCGAAAACTATTCATATTTTCGAAAATGTGTGCACGACTTTATTTAAAAACCTATCATTTAAGAAAACCTTTTTATTTTATACCTAAGATAAAAAGTTTTGAAATGTTTCTAATAAAAATATTTGGAAAATATAATGACATTTTAAATCGCAGTCTTTCTTTCTACTAGTCAAAAAATATGGAATCGAAAATTGTGGATTACTTTATTATTGTTGTGTTAATGTGGTATGTCGACTTGGCGGAGAGTCGTAAAATAGGCGACTCAAAGGCTGGAGGGAAGCGCCCGAAGGATGGCAAGGAAGGCCATGGTGAAGCGGAGGGCCTTCAGCAGCGCATCTGGCGGCGAAAGCGGACGACGATCGCCGGCTGCCTGTGGTTCCGGCGCCGCGTCGATTTTTCATCAGCAATCCATCAGCGCGGGCAAGAGGCCGTCCGGCGGGTGGCCGGGCGACTGGGCGAGAGCGCGGGCAAATGGACAGGGTGTCGGGGCAAATGGTGAGACGAAAGAGGATGAGGAGTAAGGCGGGCGTGGCGGAAGTCAGGCGCAGGGGGCGGGGGCGGGGGGAGGGAGGCGGATGAGAGACCAGGCCCGTAAGAGAGCAGGCAAACGAGAGAGCAGAAAGGTAAAAAAAAAGTGCACGAGAGATCAGGCGGGTGGGAGCAGGACGGCGAGAGAAGAGGTGAGAGGGCAGGTGGGCGAGAGAACAGGAGGGTAAGAGAAGTGGACGAGAGGACAGACGGGCAATAGAGCAAGTTAGTGAGCTGACAGGCGACGAAAAATAAACTGTTTTGAGGAATAGACGAACGAGTGAGTGGATAGACAGGATTACGAGCTGGTGGGAGATCGATCGGGTGACCGGGAGCGGTAGCTCAGTGCATCAACTGATGTCACTGCAGCGCCTCTGACCGGGAGGTCCTAGGTTCCCACTCCCCACGGCGGCAGGATTATCAACAATAGCTTTTCAGCTATGTCGAATTCAGTCGCTGTCTGGAAGAGAAATCTAGCGGCCGGCTGCTCTGATAGGTAGTTCTCCGTGGTTTCTCTGATCAATACCAGGCCAATGCCGCAGCAGCACCCTAACAAACGGGCCACGGACCGCGCGCGATCTGGCCTTTCAGCTGGATCGCCATCCAGCTGGGGAAGACCTCCGCCATCTCCCGAGAAACAAACATGCACTACACTAACGGGACTATTGACCAAAGCAGTTGACGCGCCCGGAAACACGAAAAAACCAAACCAAACCATTCGATCGGGCAGGTGAACTGACGGCTAAAGAAGCAGGCACAATGTGACAATGAGAAAATTACAAAAAGTATCTTTCAAATCTTAATTCACAAGACTCATCTCTTTGGAAAGCGACATATTAATTGCAAGATCAGTGAATCAATATTCCGTCATTGAAAAGTAAGAACAAAATTGTACAGTCCATTTCTGATAAAGCCGGGCTTATTTGCAGGTTATTTTGAAACCACTTGCAAAGCATGCTGTAAACGAAAGACGACGTCGTTCAATAACACAGTTTGTGCTTTCACTAAATTTCGATGTACCAAAACGAATTTCTTCACACAACAAAATTTTTGAATTAATAAAAATATACCTTACAAATAATCACCAGGCCATGACAGAATTTCTGCAAACATATTATAGAACCTGCCCAGACAAGGTAATATATAGACCTAACCTAAACAATATATTATACTCTGCGTTGCGATTAGGATGTTACTCTTATTCTTCAAAACACTGTAGTTTTATTTATTACGAAGCCTCAAAAAATATAAACCTGCCTTCAAATTATATACCAATCAGTTTAATTCCAATTTTGTCAAAAAGTTTCGGAACCCTTGTATTAAAAGGGCTAAAATAAATCATTCTTGATACCAACGTGCTTCCTCCTTTCCAGTTTGGCTTCTGAAAAATTAAGCAAAATTAACTCCAATAAATCAATAGCCGAAATATTTACTTTAAGGTATCCTGACTTTCCTCTCCCCTTATTTCTGGACTCTTCTACCATTCATTGGTCTCCTCTATATTCATTTATTCGTTATCTCAACATTCTCATGGGATTAAATAGGTACAGTCACATATCCCCCAAAGTAATTAAAGCCAATAGAAGGTTAACTGTTTAACGTCCGATATTCAACCGCAACCATTCATTAAAGATTCATTCCGCTTTAATCATTTACAAATCCATTCTTCGTCCGATATTAACTTACGCATGTATGTATGTATTTCAGCTGCCCCAACCACATTTTAATAAGTTACAAATCTTTCAAAACAAAATCTTAGTAATAACGGTAAATGTCCCCTCGTTCGTCAGTAATAAGACACTGCACCACAATCTTGCTATAGAAACAATTACTTCGTTTATTGAGAAACCGGCACAAACTTTCTTCAAATCATGTTCAAGGAGCAGTCACAAAATAGGAACTGATCATCTCCCACGCTCTTGCCTAACAAATACACTCCCTTTTCACATTTTCCTTCAATACTTCTCCAACATTAGATAAGGTAAGAACATTTCTTGCATTTACCTGTCCCTCCCATAGTGATTCCTTTCTAAACTCAGTCACTATTTCAACTATTAATACACTACGACTATTAATAGTACTTGTAATTGTTGCTGCGAGAGCGAATCTTGAATTATTAATTATGCAAATGAACCGCGTCAATCTGCGCAAACCACGGTGTACGCAGAATGCGTAAATAATATAAGATGATGGAATGTAAGTGTTTTAAGCGTGACATCCCAAACAAAGATAGCCACCAGCACCAAGGGCTGAAATATAGGTTTTAGAGGAATATATTCTGTATTCCTCCATGTGTAGTGTCGATAAGCACCGAACCAGCAAAAATTTAGTAGTATGTCTAAGGATATTTTTTCCTGTAGATTACAGCGCGAGGGACGTTTCTTTGAGGCCGAAGGCCCTAGAATGCTTGTTTTAGGAGCGCTAATTTAACGATATGGCTCACCGAGTGTTGCAGGTTGCATTTTGACATGAGTATTTAGCTGTTTTTATTAAAACAAATCTTTCACATTTTTAAAGTCAAAGTGTAATTCGTCACTTCTCCGTGAAATTATCTTTATTTAGAGACCTCATTTATAAATATCGGTTGGGTGCTAGACTCTATGAATACTACTGAAATAATATAGGTGATATAACTTTGGATGAAGGTATAATCTAATTCAATCACTATCAGAGGGGTGACAGAAAGGTACCTTCACACTTTGCAGGTACAAAGTTGCTCGGTCAATCAACTGCAAAGCCTCGCGACTGAATGTTGTACTGTCTGTCAATGTAAAATAAAATTAATAAAAAAAGTAGCAGCTGAGCTGGTATGTGGGGGAACGGGGAGATGCCAATAGGGGCTGGGTATGCAAGCAGATGATCGAATGAGCGGGCGAACGGGTGAGATTGCGTGTTGGTGTGATGGTGAGCAGGAGGTTGGGTGTGGTTTCGCTTTGTGGCCCCCAACGCCATCGTCGGGGCTTCGCCACTGTTGCGTTGCACGGTTTGCGCGTGCCCATGAATACCTCTTTCGAAACGTTTCGTTTGAGCGCCTGATTTTCTTTTTTTCGTTATTCATTCCCCTGCGCTATTGTCTAGATATGTGTGCTCGTAGTTACGCCCGATGTCATCTAGGACAAGAAAGGATTTTATGAAAGCGCGTCAGAAGGGAGAGAGGAACTGTAGTGACCACGCAAGTTTTACCAGTCGGGAATATTTCCGAATGTTTGAGAGAAACCTAATAAATTTATAAAATTCTACTCATATGTAAACTTTTACCTTTCCTTAAGTTCACTGAAACCATTTTTTTTATAATTGCATCGCCAGTCATAAACTGATATAACTACACACTATATTTGTCAATTATGTAAAATTTCCTTAACCATGCATTTTTTGTCCAATTTATTCTTGGAGCGTGGAAAGTATGTCAGTAGATCTAAGATTTAATGATATCATTGATGATTTAAATTGTATTGTCATTGTATCTCAGTTTTAGATAAAAGGTAAAATATGAATAGTAGGTGCACGAAATTTCCTGGACTCCTCAGAACTTCCACGACGAGTCCACGACGATAAATCAGAGTTTAATATCTCTTAATATGACATTGTTCATTAGAAACCCCACGTTCATTAGGAAAAAGTGTTATTTTTCAATCGCTCTTCATAATGCATGATATTGTGTTTAGAATGAGCTTTCTTCGAGCTACAAGAGACTAAATGAAATTACAATTTAACCAAAAAATAATATCGTTACATAATGTTTCTTAACAAGTGTTTGCAAATATCTATAATCTTTTTAAATGGCGTAAAACGAATCCAAATAGATATTAAAAATAAGCCTATGTTTATTTTTGTAAGTTTCGCAATACTGATTCCAAAAGTGGAATGATACAGGTTTGCGAAACTTTTCCTCTCTACTGCAAAAATACCTAGTCTACTGGAAAATTGAAGTTTAATTCGCCAATTTAAGAGACGAGAATGGAGCCAATAATATTATTGTCAAGTATTTTCGTTTTTACTGATTGAAAAGCTATATTACTAATTTCCAATACACGCAGAAATTGAAACCAAACTATGCAGCTTTCGGCCATGTGAAAGGTGTCAATAGTTTTGTGACAAAGGAACCCGGGGAAAATAAAAAAAAATATGAAAGACTTTCGATTTTCACTGAAAAATGCACATATTTGATTGTGTTCCACCTATTCTCATATCCCGTGAGCCGACTGAATTCTCGTAAACAATGCGTCCCTGCTTACGACACAGATGGCGTCATGCGATATCAAAGATAAAACAAAGAGACCGACCGCTGTTGAATATTTTCTAAACATTTTGCTTTATAGAACAGCAACTTTTTATATTCTTGTTATTACCAAGAATTGTTGTATTGTGTATGTACTCTATTATATTATTAGAGTAATAGTGAATACTATTTTCGTTTAAATATTTAGGTATTAGTGTTATACCAGTGTATTTTATATGTTGTTCTTGAGCAGAGTGAGTACTTCTTGTGGAAAATAATTTTGTATGGTTTTGTACAGCAGAAGTTTTGCTGCTATAAGTCTGTAATGTATCCTAATGTTTCAAAATGGACTTGAAATTGGCGAGTTTTTTTTGTTATAAAGAGTCATATAGGCTACAATATAATTGTTTCAAACGCAGTATAATAGCAGACAAACTACTCTAATAAAAATTCTTATTGTTTTTCATATAGCAATGTAAAATATAATTTATTCCGAAAGCTTTAATCAGAAAAATTAAAGGTCAACAAAATGTCTGGTATTATAATGTGAAATGAATGTTACCTTTTGTTAGCCTGTAAAATATACGAGTTCAAGATAAAACAAATAATGATTGTTCCTTCTTTCTTCTCGCCGTCCTTAAAATAAAGATGCTCACACCTCTGTCGTTTATAATGTATCCAGTTCTGCTGTATTCAAAACATGTAATAGGAGCATGTCGCTTAGTTCGGTACTTCTAAACGTGTCGAATAATTAAATCTTTTGTCAGTATTTCAATCTGTGGAATTTTAAACATTTTTATACATAAAATAACGTAGTAGTAATACTAATACACGTAGTGGAAAACAGATATCAAACATTACTGAAAGAAATCAAATTTGTACAAAAGAACTGGATCTTTTAATCCACCAAAAAGTTAGCTAAGTTATCAGATCATTAACGACCGTTTGGTATAGAGCACAGTTGTTATACAGTTTAATACCTTGCACTCTATGTTCTCTTACACCTTCGTTTCGGTCAAGCGGCTCCGCACTACAAAATGCGGAACTTCATTTCTGAAACTGGCACTAGAGCAGACGTGTTTTCGAACGAACCTCCTCGTTGACCCAATTAAGTGCTGCAGACTACGTTAATGGGCGAGCAAACGACGCTTTTGTGTGCTCTGATGCAAATTACACTCTTGTAATTCGTTACCCACCTTTCCTCTCTAGCTACCCCATGCGGAGACCGCTGGCCGGTCGTATATATGTGCTTGAGATAACGAAGTGATCGAGCAGGACGTGGGCCTCAGTTGAGTTGTCGAACAAAAGGTGGCATATACACTATTTGGCTTTCTTCAGAAATCCAGAAAATAATATCAAAGGGTTCTCATCTATAAATGTTTGACTTTTACACGTTAAAATACTTTAAGAGGTTGAAAACCATTGTTTTTGTTGTTTAGAATTTTTGTTAAAATTTGATGCAATTCATTACAATCGCGACCTAGAATTTCAGTTATCACAGCAACTATGGCTGTGGATATAAACAACTGAACTGTTCGCTCCAAAATTCCAAATTCAGAATACTTTTCAGAAATATTTGTAATATTTTAAGTGTTAGTATCTTATAGTTTAATGCATTTCTATTATAAATATTCATTAACCTTTCTTTGATATAACGGTTTAATCGAATTTGCCATTACATACAGATATTTATTCGAGAAAGTCTGTTTTCTTACGTTTGTAGAACCTAAAACTGAAAGAATTTTTGTTAAAATGAGTTCACATGTATATTATTCCGAAAATAAATTTATTAATTTAACGAAATCGTTAAAAAACTCAACAAATTTTTTATTGTGAGATCCGAAGGCCCTTTTAATTTGGAATTATGCTAAGATATTGATGTTAAAATGGTGAAAGAAAAAATGTTTTGTTCAAGATTTCGATTGGAAATTTTTCTAAAAATTTTCTGAATCAAAGATTAAATAGATTTTTTAATAGTATATTGTTACGAAATTCTTTGAAATTGAAAATTGTAAACAATAATTAATGACAATCCAGGCAATGTGAGGAGACTTTCTTTTCTTGAAACTGATGTCTGCATTTTAATGAGTGCTAAAGAGAATGAAAATAAAGAAACGTGTGACCGAGAGCGGTAGCTCAGTGCATCAACTGATGTCACTGCAGCGCCTCTGACCGGGAGGTCCTGGGTTCGCGTCCTGACGGCGGCAGGATTTTCGACACTAGCTTTTCAGCTACGTCGAATTCATCACGTGACATCAGTTGATGCACTGAGCTACCGCTCCCGGTAAAACGAATGAGACATTTCGCAATCTTTCGAACAATTTTTCCACGCATAGATATGCAGTACTTTTATGAAATATATTTAGTGTAAGAATAGTTTCATCCTCAATACCAACTTTTTAGTTTTCTGATAACCGCTGCCACCGGATTGGCGTACCCATGAAAAATGTAATAGTTCAGGAAGGTCTCATTTTGTATATTACGTTGAGATATACCAAAATTTTCCTCTCTCTCTACATCTATATCTGCTAAAGATCTTAGCGTCCGGCTTGCTGGGTCAATGGGTCACGATATATTATAATCTTTATTACCTCTGTAATGGATTATAGGATCCGCCGACTATACAGCGCAGCTGGGAATCTGAAATAGAATGATTCTATTCCTAGTTCATTTCTGTTTGGATTGACTAAATGAAAGATCACTTTCTTTTCTAAAGAACAAAATTCAACAAAGTTTATTTTTGCCTTTCTAACAAACAATTTAGAGAATTTACAATGTTTAGGCCTTTGATCAAGATATCTTTCAATTTACACCTTATACCGCGGTTAACTTATCTTTTCTTCGTTGATGTCCCTCGTAGACTTCTCAGCCGAAATATCTTGCGATCTTGCCGTAGTCCAAAGTTCCAATTTATACACCAATATTGCTTCCACATCAAAATATCTGCAATATCTTTCACTGTCCTTAAAATTTCACTGATGACCCAATTCTATCTCGATTGTACTCGTTCCCTCTCACGAACATACGATCAGTTCAGTAGCGCGTTTCAGAGCAGAATCAAATCTTCCTGCATGATTCATCCCTCGAAGACTTCGTATTAAACTACCTTCATTTTTTTCATAACATTTGACCGTCCTTCTCTCACCCAGCCAATCCATACGTTTGTTATATTTTGGTGTAGCTGAGCTTTTGATCGTCTAAACTTCTTCGCCCAATCCCAAATTTTCTACTTTCGGCAACCAGAACTCTTAATGCATTTAGAAAAAACAAAAACTACATTGTTTATTCACGGTCGTTGCTAATCTCTAGCTCTCGTGATATTTCGGAATGCATGTTCCACCATATTGTCTACAAATAAATGTTAATTTATTTTAATGTGACAAATGGGTATGTCACAACGTCATTAGAAGAATAACGAGTAAGGTTTTAAGGAAATCATTTCCGAGTTATTCACGTTCGTAATATGTATTGCAGCCTATGTATTGCGGGTTGCCGGTGCGTTTCCCCTTCCGTTATGTTATACACATGTATTCTGTGAATTGTTTTTTCGTCATACATCTGTTTGTTGCTGTCTTAGAAAATAATTTCATCTCCCTGAGAAACACAGAAGATTACAGAGTTTCATGTCGATGATACTTTATGTATACTACAAAACCGTCAAAATTTCCTTTGCGTATTGCAAATAGAGAGGAGATATGTATCGATATATTGGTATTTTGTAAAATATATTTATTTCCTGTTCAGTTTTCTACAATTTTTCAGGACGTTTTATTGGTAATTATTATTTTATTTTAATAATATATTCGAGTAAATTTGGATTTTACTAAGTATTTAGTCATTTTTATTATAAATATATAGTTTTAAGAGAAGGTATTATTTAACATTATTCTAGAAAATTATTGATAGAGGGTGAAATATATCTTTGTAGAAGCGGGAACGAATTCGTTTTATGTGATAATTTTTCCCCAGATCGAAATGTTGATAAGCTAGTTAATTTGTTAAGGAGTTGAAGAAATTAGATTTATTAATGATAAATGTTTTAATTAGATCGGTATTTTGAAAAATGTTGACATCTTCTACAGCGATCGTGTCATGCCCACCGCCTCCGAAGCTTCACAGTCTTTCCGCACCGCGGCGCGTCGACCGAAGGCTGCGAATCCTTGGGTAGCGGAGTGCAGAATAATGCAGGGCGAAGAGTGGAAAGAAGTGTCAGACGCGAGGTGGCGGCGGTGGCGGTCCGGACACGGCGCTGCACTCTGCGGCGCCAAGGCCCTCTGTTCGCGCCACGCCCCCTTCCCTCGCCGCGCGCGCTCTCACGGCCTGCTGCAATTACAGGCGGCGACGAATATCAAGGTACTCTTGCTTCGATAAGTTAAGTCCGTGAAGAGCAGATAGTTAATCTGGGATAGGTAGCAGTGTGAAGTAATGGGAATTGAAAACTTAGATCGTTGAAGGCTCTAGATTCCCTTGTCAGTTTTTAGAAACAAGGATGTATGATGTTTTTTTTAATATGTTAATTTATTTTGTAAGTCTCTTTTAATGAAATGTCAATCTGTGTTTTCACATTTTTCATTTCAATAAGGTGGCTACACTATTTATAGGTGACAGGATACAATGAATTTCCGGCAATACTGAAAATATCCTCCACACTTGAATCGTTTTAAGAACAACCTGGACGTTTTAGACAAAGATAAATCGTCAAGAAATTGCGACGCAATAATAAAGCGTTTGTCATCAAAATACCTAAGAAATATTTGTTCATTAAAGGAATGAATGAGAAGACGGTGTTGTAATTTTTTCCATCCTGTACAAGTGAACTATATATAGAAGTGGAGTAATTTCACGTGAAAAAGTTATATCAATGTGTTTGTCATGATAATACTAAATACGAATGCCTGTACTGTGCTGGCCTCGGAATCATACTTCTGGTAGAAAATGGTTTTTATAATTTTTCGATTGCAACACAACATATATCCGCTATCTTTATTCGTCTTTACGGGACTCGAAGCGCTCGTTGTAAACTAAGAATACCATTAACCATAGATCATTACCTTCACTCATTAGTCATTTGTGAACTGCGAGTGCACTGCAATTCTGACGACCGGCTTGCGGGTTGAGATTCTCATGGCCACTCATCGCATAGGGCTCCATCGCAGGACCGTGCGCGATACAGAGCCTTCCTAATTTTTCATGTGGCAATTACTTCAACTATTCCCAGAGCTTTGGTTCAATATAAGTGCAACCATCTGGGTGTTACAGAAAAAATGAAATAGTCCAGAAACTGTGCATAAACGAATCGTGTTTCAGCCAAATGAGTTTCAAACAATGTGTGAAGCTAATTGAGAAGGCGACGGTGGAAAGGTTTTACTTTCTCGCTACAGATAGAGAAAAAGTTATCCAATGCTGCGCGAAAAACCGCGAATATTCGTCAGAAAAGCTTATTACACAGCCGTGGTAACGAAAAAGTGGATAATTTAAGTTTATAAATTTCGAAAAAAATATTCTCTATCTTTTGGTGTAGTCAGAATCTGTATTTTTTGATTTCTTGATACCGAAAAATTGAATGGCGGTAAAACGTGTGTGTGTCGGTCCGTCCGTATGTGAACACCGTTAGCGGCGAAACCGCTCAGCTTATTTTCTACGAAATTGATATTTTCCAATCGATCTGGCTGCTGTCGCGGCCTCTTGAATTTGAAACCGATATTTTAATTCCATAATTAGGTTCTTTACATGAAGTTCCTGGGACATTTTCCAAATGTTCAAAACAAATTAGTTCATGGTTTTTTATTAAATTGTTGGATGATACGCAGGACGTTTAAGAAAATGACGCAGGTCCCATAGTCATTAAAAACTCTGATTTTTTGAAACTTTTTCTAGTTCAAAATATTTTCGGAGTCCTCCTACATTTAAAGTATCAGAGATTGGAGATTTTTTTCTCTTAATAAAATATGTTCCTAAAACAGATTTTGAAATATGATCATGAATAATTTTTCGAAATTGCGAGTACTTTACCGTAATTTTACGGAAAAAGTCGGGCGAGAAAAGTACGTGCTATGTTTCTATCTGAATTTTCCTTACGCATCCTCACATTTTCATTACACGTCCTGTATATGAACATTGATTCTTTTGTTCTTGATATTGCAAAATATTCTTCGCAGTCTTCTGCTAGAAAATAGGCGCAAAGGAAGTTTTTTTTTCCTGCCCACCGCAGATATTAGTCCATTCCTGTGCGATCACGCGTTCTCATACAGTTCGCCGCGCGGCGAGTGGCGGTGGGCGGTAACTCCCAGTGCGACAGCCGCTCAACCGGTGTTGTTTTTGAATTACAGACCCCACGCAAGCCTCTGGGAACTCACCTGCGGCGACAAGCTCAATTTTTCATAACCACGCGCTCATTATGGGAACGTGTTTGATTGGCTTGTGTTCCGTGCTGACCGTAAATGAAGCGGTTTCGTTGGGAAAGGTGGCAATTGTCGAATTTTGCCGCTATGATGCGTTGTTTTTTTTTTTTTTCAAAATAATTTTGGTTGATGACGCTTCAGTTGTCGATCCAATATTTGGTTTTCACATCTTAAACGTAATACTGGCAAAAAAATATATTGATCACGGCATTTATTTCTAAAAAATTTACGTTTGTTCCATTTTATCTTCATATATGTACTTTTTTCAGTTTGAAATTTAAGTGAGCCATTTAGAGAAACGTAGTCTTCTGTACAGACAATTCATTAGAATTTTTGTTGTTTCATATAGGAAAGAGTGGGTACGAGCTACGCTGTTGAATCAGATTCTTAAATTGGAAAAAATTTGATATTAAAAATTAAACTAAAAATATATTTAATCGTTATTTGGGATTGTAGGTAATTACAAATATTGTTTGTAAAACCTCAAAACTTTTTTCTGCACCAAGATGAGCAAATTTCAGCTGTTAAGGAGATAAACGGTATGAAGTAGCTAGTTATACAAATATCTTTAATGTTACTTTGAAATTTTGAAATTATTCTTAGCTTAATGAAAATATGTTTTAAGGAGCAAATAAATTTTAGTGTTCCACGAAGTACCACCAAATATATTTCAATATTCTTTCATTGAAAAGATATGCTCTGGAATTCTGGATATTGTAATTTTATAAGCTTTTAACTAAAACATCACTTCTTAAATTATACCAGACAGAACAATAATAAATTGATTCCAAATAATTGGAAATATAATAAAGTCCTGACGGCTGTTAATGTCTCATATCAACTAGAACCTACGGCCAAAAATAATTATCCAGACCAAATCGTCTCTCATTCCCTTTGGCACGAATTGCATGAATGAATTGTAATATTTACCACTTTTGTATAAATACAATAATACAGAAGCACTTTGTAATTTCTCCTTACTTTTTAAATATTTTTGCACAGTTTTATTTCAAATGAATATATTTTAATACATTTAGATTTTTTAAACATATTAATGTTTTTAAGTAGAAAACTCAAATAAAGATATTTTTATATCCAACAACACAGTGAATTTCTCTCAAAATATATGAATAGTACATAGAATATACTGCAAGAAATTTGAAATATTTCACAAATATGTGACATTTTAACCTCAAATGCCAGCCCAAAGAGTTATCACCAATATCACATCATTGACTTAATTTATCCATTGTACCACTCCCTAATTTGCTCTTTCATATTTCAGTTCTTCTCCCATTCATACCCTTTATCTCAGTCTCGTTCACTCCCACACATGTGTTCACGCATGTTCGTACACTCATTCAATCACCCTCTTGTTCACATCACGCCATGTACACCTACGCATTCGTCCGTAGGACGTTGTGTCCGATATTGTTTGACACAATGGTAAATTGTTTTTTTTATCGATACCGTCCACTCGCATAAAAGGCTATTTTCCTTCGCAAATTTATTGACGAAATCGGCGAAGCATAAAAATAATGGCGAATTCTCCAATTATGCGCGGCGCGGCATAGAGGCGCGCACGCGATATGACGTTTTAAACACAGGAAATGGCGAAGGGGAGGGGGTAGCGGATGGTTTTTCCACCCTCCTTATTAATACACTTCTATTATTCATGTTAGCATGAAATAACTTCCCCTCTAAATGGAGGAACTTTTATTCTCCGTTCCCTTTTACCTCGGCAACGAAATCAACCGCCGCCCCCTTTCGGGTGCTAATGTAAGTTGGTAACTAGTGGGCAACATCAAAGCCCACAGCGAGGCGGGCAGAGCGAGCCAGGGCGTCGGCTTTCCATCTCGACCGCTATGCGTAAATAACGTGCCTCAACGTGTCGAAACCCTTTCCTTTGTCCGGTACACGCCTCTCCCCGCCAGACTGCCGGTCGGACACAGTAAACAGCGCACAGAACAGTTTACCTGTAAAGGGGAAACAATCGGATTAGTTATGCAAGCAGGGCTTTTCCAAGGGGGGGAGAGCTGTGAAGGGCCCCTGGGACGGACGCTGCGTGAACGAGGAGGGGAAGGGGGTGGGCCCAGGCGCCGAAATGTGTTGGGGAGGAAGAAAGTGCGGAAAATGGAGAGGGAGAGTACGTAGCGCTGGCGTGGTCGTTATGAGGTTCTGCGACACACCCGAAGCCTCACATGGTCTAGAGGCTGGTGTTCAGATACTTTAGTGGCGTGGGTGGTGTAACATCTTATTTGGAAGCGGATATTTCAGAAGTGAACAATTAATGTTTCATACGAGTTGCGAATATAGAGTTCATAAGTTGCGAATGTCTGCCAAGGGTAAAGGAGGAAACAACTCTACAGAAATTACACAAAAATAGATCTGAGTGCCAACATTTTTCCTGTATAAGCGTCCGCACGGCTGGCGGGGAGAGGATCATGGTCTCCCTAAAAAAATTTGATAGGGCCCCCTTTGCCTTGAATAATACTACATTTAAATAATAATTACATTTTATTTTCAGAAATATGTTTAATTCCTAGTTTTCTCTTTTTAATCTGATAATATGGGTAATTGTTTTACGGCGTTTGGGAAAGAGACTTGTGGTAACCCTGTAAATGGTTCAACATAAATGGTACAAATGTACTTATTTGTATATTAATTCGAACCATTAAAGTTATAATTTCAAACTCCGTGTAGTGTTTTATTTATTAGTAAAATATGTCTCATGATGATAAAAAGTTTAATGGAAAAGGGATCCCAGAAAAATGTAGTTGCCCCCGTCCTGTTTTAGGCTGTGCACACCTCAGTCATTGTGTGGACAATTTACGGGCCTCCTCACCTGCCAAATGATGCAAAAGAGACCGCCTGATTCAAACGCGAAGTTAAATAATTTTACTTAGGAATGTTGAGAATCTACTAGCTTCGGTTAATCTACTTTTGAGTCTTACTTTTTCCTTTCAAAAGAAGTGTTAAATTTTAGTTTAATGAGCAATTAGGATTTCAGAATAAAACGAAGAGTCATGTCTAAGCCAATTGACCCAAGAGTTCATTTTCATCCAACGTACGGACAAACAAAAGCACGCAAAATTAAAATTTCCACAAACCACAATATTTATACAGCTAGATCAAAGATACCTCCACATCGGATAGTTGCGATTCCCCGAACACTCATCATTGACAAGCCGTCTTGTCAGCTATTCACCAAGCATTTCAACTTGTCCATATTTCCTTCGTTTCCAATACGATTCGTCTGCGTCACAATCTGTCGAAGTGACCGCAGTCTTTTGGACGGGATGACATTCGACGGGCTCTTGAAGCTTTGTGCGCCTGTCAACGAGGTCCCGGACGCCCCCCCCCCCCCCCGGTCCCCACGGTCCCCGAGCTCTTGCCGCCCACCGACATTCGATTGATGCGCGCTCCAAGCGAGATGACAAAGTTTTGTTGTTTTAGGTTTTGTTTTGTTTTTTTTTCTGCCGGGAAATGCGCAAATGTTGAAAGCAGCTTTGATGTACATTGACTCTGCTGCTTTGCACAATAGTGAGAATGAATGAGGACGTAGCCTAAAGGTTGGTGGAAAGACGGAAAATGTATAGGAATCCCGAGTATCAAATCGTTTCAATTAACGTTATTGTTTATTTCTGTTAATAAAATAATTTGGATCCGGTTATATTTTTAGTTTTTGACATTTTTTTCATAATATTTACTTCTATTTTTTACATTCAATTGGTAGGCGATCCCAACGAAATTACAAAATTCTGTTGTTTTTCTTCTGCTAATACGCAATTGTTGAGAGCTACTTTGGTATACATTAGCTCTGCTGCTTTGACTAACGGTGAAAATGGACGAGGTTGCAGCCGAAAGGGGTCGAAATGGAAGGAAAACGGAACCCATATTTGTTTTGTATCTAAAGCATCAAACTGTTTCAATGAAAATTACGGGTTCGTTTTGGGTGGATATGATTTTCTATTATCGTGTATGGTTCCAGTTTTGATAATAAAATGATGGATACTGATTTCGGTGAAAGTGTTGCTTATGATTTTACTATATACGTCTTGTTAATATTCGTTTAGGACTTCGGGAAATTTGTAGATGAAACTCACTTTGAATAAAATAGAGATATTAACGGTACAGTAGCGGGAGGCTTTTTGTGGCTTACCTTGTTATTCCCACAAACCCTTCAAATGAATGCGATCAAATTACTCCTCTTTATTTATGACAATTGATGTTTATGTGTGTGGAGAAGATCTTTCAACAGACAAGGTTTGAGGGGGGCGTGAACAAATGTTCAAGATAGGAAAAAAACTCTCGGATCCAGAAGTTAACGGGAGACAGGCTGTCCCTGATTAGGTTTTTGGTAGTTTTACTCAGTTGATACGTACTGATCGCATCGCATTCCATTGTAATATTCCCATTCAGCCCACGTGAACGTCATTTCATGAAAGAATATAAAATATAATAAAGGTCCTCTTTCTTGCTGCAATGGGGACGGGGTTTGAAATGTAACTGGCCTCCACCTCACATACTTTCTGAATACTGTTGTATTACAATTTTTCCCTCACCAACAACAGTACTCAATGTTGGAGTAACCCGACAATTGTCCCAAATTTTTTAGTAATGTAGATCATTAATGCGAGACAGATTATGAATGTGTCTTGGTATTGAAGTAATTACAGATTTAAATATACAAATGTGATACCAATAGTCCGCAATATGTTATTTTAAAAATTGAATGAAGTAGTAAATACTTACTTCAGGAATATCATTAATTTTCTCCACTCGTTTACTTTCAATTTACAACCGCTAAGCTCGGTATTGCTAATAATATTTCCGGATCGAAGACTTCCGTGGAAGTCTGCCCGCATTCGTCAGCCTAAGCAGAACGCGTGTGTGTGGAGTGTGATTTTATTTATAATATATACGCAAATTGAGACAACATCCAAACATACTTACTGTGGCCTCGCGAGAAGACGTCCGACTTAGGAGGCTCACTTCAATTGACGTCACTGCAGTGCTCTGACCGCGAGGTCCTAGGAATCGAGTTTTGACGGTGGCGGGATTTATTATTACACTAACAGGAGAGCTAGGTTGAATTCCACCACTATTTGGAGGAGAATTCCAGCGACCGGCTGCTCTGATCGGTAGTTTTCCGTAGTTTATTGGTCCAGTCGAACTCCAGAGCAGTACCCTATCAAACGGGCCACAGATCGCGCGCGATCTTTCCTTCCTCTTCCTTATCCTATCCTCACACCTTACACACTCACACTAACATGCATTACATAACACATGCCGGGAGACAGGTCGGGGACTTAGAAGTGGTCCCGGCTGGGGCGGTGTTCCGTTGGTCGGAGAAACCTGGTTGGAAAAACCCGCTTGTCGACGTAGGTCGACTCCCGCCATTCAGTGGGGGAAGATCACCGCCTCCTCCCGCGAATAAAACATGCACGATACTTACGGGACTAATGGCTTCAGCAGTTGACGTGCTCGAAATCAATAATCAATTAATCCCAAGAAATCGATGCAACAAAAGAGATAACCAGAGCAAATGTTCAGGCTTATGTTATAAAATGCTAGAACTGAAAATATAATTCGCTCCAATTGATTGATTGATTTTTTTGTGTTTCCGGGCGCGTCAACTGCGTTGGTCATTAGTCCCGTTAGTGTAGTGCATGTTTTTCTCGGGAGATGGCGGTGATCTTCCCCGCTGGATGGCGAGATCCGGCGCCCACCTACCGTCGGCTAGTGGGGTTTCCCCCTAACCAGGACTCTCCCACCAGCGGGGCACTGCCCCAGCCGAGACAAGCTCTTAGCTCCCGACCGGTCTCCCGAGATATGTGGTAGTGTAGTGCATGTTAGTGTAAGTGTGTGTGTAAGGGGAGAGGATAGGACAAGGAAGAGGAAGGACAGATTGCGCGCGGTCCGTGGCCCGTTTTGTATGGTACTGCTTCGGCATTCGCCTGGTATTCATCGGAGAAACCACGGAAAACTACTGATCAGAGCAGCCGGCCGCTAGAATTCTCCTCCAGACAGCGATTGAAATCGATCTAGCTGAAAAGTTAGTGTCGAAAATCCTGCCGCCGTCAGCACTCGAACCTAGAACATCCCGGTCAGAAGCGCTGCAGTGACATCAGTTGATGCACTCAGCTACCGCTATCGGTAATTCGCTCCGAGGTAATGAAATGTTCACGTTATATTTTTTAAAAGAAATACTTTAAAAAACTGTAAATCATAATGTTTATTGTGTGAACTAGCACATACGTATCTCGCCAGAATGTATTTCGTATTGTTTTTACCGGATTGTTTTTACGTCACATTCAAGTAATCTATTTTATCTTATACTGCATCTAATGAGAAGGAAATAGTTTGAGAAAGAAACTCGATTATTTATATTAGTATTAAAAATAGCTTCCAGTTTCTCATAACTGAACACTAAACAAAATCAAAGTAGTACGTCCTTATAAAAGCATTACTGAATTCGTATTCGGAGATTAGGGATGAGTAATTTACTTTTTTGAAAGAAATATTGAAATATAAGACCAGTTATTGAATACCATTAACATGAAGGCAGCAAAAATTGAAAAACTTCAAATCATGTATTTGTTTTGTACGTTTACAATACCGAGTTGGGTCACCATTAGCAAACGTACCCATAGGGAAACACACAGTGTCTGTGACCCTTTGATGTGTAGGAGCAAAGAGGAAAAAACGACTGTGCCAAGACGGCACGAGCGGCGAGTAAAACAAAAGAGGGCCTGCCGCAGGTGTCGTTCGTGAACTCCGCAGCCCTCATCTGTTTTCGGGATCTGTTGGGCCACTCCCGCCCGTCCCTTTGCAGTGACAAGGTCGCGCGGGCGGGCGGAGCCTCCAGGGAAAGGAGGAAGCTCACACGGGGGGGGGGGCGTAGGGACGGTGACAGGGGAAGGGGCTAGAGACGAGGTGGCGGTGATGGTAGGTATGGGAACGGAGGTGGAAATGGGGACATGGAGGCGGATGTGGAAATAAGAAACAGGAATGAAAATGGAATTGAAAGTGTAAAATAAGGATGGAGAGAGAGACGGAGTGTGCGGACTGCAAGCGACAGGTAGGACGTGGAGTGAGTCCGGTGGATGAATTTGGGCAATGAGGTGCGATGGCAACGAGATGTGGATGGTCGATCGGTTGCGGGCGGAATAGAGAAAGCGAGCGGGTGATGGCGAGCGGGGGTGGCGGGGGTGATGGCGAGCCGGTGATGCGGCGGGAGCGGCGGTGATGGCGGCGGTGATGGCGGCGAGTGATGGCGGCGGTGATGGCGGCGAGTGATGGCGGCGAGTGATGGCGAGCGAGTGATGGCGAGCGAGTGATGTTGAGCGAGTGATGTTGAGCGAGTGATGTTGAGCGAGTACGGGGTGAGCGAGGGAGGTGGTGGCAGGGGTGATGGCGAACGGGTGAAGATGAGCGGGTTGGGGCGAACGGCGGGCGGGCGGGCGGGCGGGCGGGATTGGTCCAGCACTATCCGGAGATGGGCAGAGGGTGGTTCGCGGGCGAGACTGGGCGTGTGGTGGCGGACTCCGGAGGGGCCGGGCTGTGGGTGGGCGGTGGGCGGGCGGGCGACGGCAACGGGCCCGGCGTTTGACGTGGGGCGGGCGGCGGTGGAGTCCCGTCGGTCAGAGACCTAATTACGTAATTCCGCCTCATTTAATTAGAAGCGTCAGCGCCGCCGGGCAGTTCTGCGCGAGGGGGGAGGGAGGCAGGGAAGGAGGGAGCAAGCAAGACTGCCTCGCCGCTCGCTCGCCCGCCGCTCTCTCGCTCCCCTCTCGCCACCCTCCCGCCGGCGCAGCCAGAGTTGGCGCAGCACGGAACTGCGCCTGTTGGACTCTGTTTCCATTTCATAAAGAAACTTTGCGCCTATCCTCAAAAATTTATCTCATATGTTGTGAAATAAATGATTTGCTACATAAAGTGAACAATAGAAGATTTTTAACTCGATTTTTGTGATTTTTTTCTCTTTTTCGAGGCGTATGTTTCTCCTAATACAACAATTTCTTACCCATCCACATATTACTATCTCCCTTTCGCAATATTCTCTCTCAACAGTAGTTACCCTCATCCCTTCCTTTCTTTTAATTATATTTCTCCGTTTATTCTATGTCTGTCTCTCTCACTCATTTTCGTTCTTTACTTAGCATACACCGTCGTCCAAGTTGGCCCCTTCGTCACAATACCTGTCAGAGAAAGAAGAGGGACTAACGAGCGATACTTTCCGACAACCTCTTCCTTCTTCGAGGCGGCGTACCCCAAACCATAGAGTAAAGAATTATACCTCTTTAGTCTATGCCGAAACTATCGCTACGCCGATCTGAAGGAAGACACCGGAAAAATATTGAACTTTTGCAATTTTGGAATAATTAGGGTTTTCAACGAACGTAAGATCTGCACTATTCTCTTAAACGTTCTTCACACTATCCAACAAAAAATTAACCAAAAACGATGGATCCACTTTTTTTAAATTTCAAAAATGTTTCAGTAATTCATGTAATGTACCCCCAAAATGAAAATATTGGTTTCAAATTCAAGGAGCTACAACATCTGCCAGATCGATTGGGGAATAACAATTTTGGAGAAAATCGGCTGAATGGTTTAGCCGCTGGCTGACAGACAGACAGCAACTGTTTTGCCGTCATTCGATTTTTTAGAATCAAGGATGTACAAAACATGGATTCTGATACCCATGAGTTAGAGGATTTTTTCTAAATTTAGCAACTGGATTTATACACGTTTTCGTTACTAAGCCCCTGTAATAGGTGTTTTCTGTCGAAAATTCACCGTTTTTCGCGCAACATTACATAACTTTTTTAATAGTCAGTAGCAGGAAAGTAAAAGGGACGAAATTACACACACATGAATGGAGCAGAAACGTTTTCTCATGCAAGTTTAGAGACAATGTGTTAATAAAAATGTTTACTATTGAATGACAAAATATATGATATTTTACCTTTTCTTCTTTTGGTCGTGAACCTGAAACATCCATCCGCGTATCACTCTTTGATTAATGATCCAAGGGATAACAATCACAAAGCGTTTTAAAATTACATTTAATAAATATAATTATAAATAATTATTAATATTTATAATTTCATTTAATATTAATAATTATATACAATTTTAATTATAAATAATTATTCAGGCACAAGTTTCGGAATCTTATCCCATCTTCAGTGGCACCAAGTGTCATGGATTAAACTCGCGGAACTTAAATCTAGCCGATTTAAGGCATCAATTTTTTATGATACTAGGCGCCACTGAAGATGGGATAAGATACCCGAAACATGACTCTGGGTAAAGTCGTAGGCTTCCGCGGCCAGAGTCATGTAAATGATCTTGGCTGTCCAGGTGACGCCGCGTCGAAGGTTGTGTTGCCGACGTTTCGACCATCTTGTCGTGGTCTTCATCAGGGCTGTTGTGCAGCACAACCTGGACAGCCAAGATCATTTACATGACTCTGGGTAATTATGTATTTTTAAACAACGTTGCGGCTAATATCTCTTCAATCCTTAATCGTTATGGATTACTACCGTCACCACAGATTACATCACCTTTTCTTTACTGGATATATTTAACCATCTATGTCCTTTTTTTTCATTCTTTCTTCCCCTCTCGTCGTTTAGATACGTTCTTCCCCATTTCTCCTGTCATGTCTCAGCATCCTTTCCTTTCTCATCATATTTCTCCACCACACTCATTCTTCTATCCTTAACTTCCCAGCTGCACTCTTAACTCCTCACCTGCAAAGCTCATTTAAATCATTTGCATGTTCCCCTCTTTTTTCCTATCAGTTTCATTGCTAATTTATCTGCTTCCAAAGCATATTTCATTTTGATTACCAATGTACCTACTAACCTTCTGAGGTAGCTCAGATCATCAGGTGTTTCTGTTGCATTTTATCTAACGGAGAGGTTCTACGATTTGATTCACGATAACCGCGGAATTGTGACACCAGCTTGATAACTAGGTGGAATTTCAACCACTGTCAATTTTAGAAACCGACTGCTTTGATTTTTAGTCTTCCCTGGTTTCTCAGATCAATACTAGGCAAATTCTGGGACAGTACCCTAACAAACGACCACTGACTGAGGGATTTTCCTGCCTCTTCTCCCTACCTCTTCTCTTACACACTTTCATTTACCGTGACCTACATTTCAGTACTACACATGCCAGGAGTCCAGTCGGGAGCTTCGAGCTCGTCTAGTGGCTAGGAGAGGGGAATTCAAAGGTGGACATGTAGGGTGGTGCAGGATCTCAAGCTGTAGTGGGGGACGCACACCGGCAGCTCACGAGATATTTCACATACTGCACCTGAGGCTAATGAGCTGAGCACTTGACGCAACCGGAAGCTCCAGTCGATCAATGAATCAATCAGTATCCTGCTTCTTGTATGTGATGTTCACATACGTACAATTCCCACACTCGCATCGACATCTCATATTTTTGACGTTTCATTATCATTGGTCTATATTTCTCATTCTGTGCTACGCCAGAAATCAATGTAGTCGCGGACTCTACCTGCTGTTCCCTATATTTCTTTACCGCTCACCAAGACCATCCCCCTCTCTCACCTATAATACAGTAGCTGTACGATGTGTTATTGTTAGAGAAGAGAAACATAGGAAAGGTTGAGATAGGAAACACTTCTGTCTGGAGCATAGAGTTTGTTAAGTATTGTAGGAATATGCTGAAAATATTGTTTCAAAGACGAAAAAGTTTTTGTACTTCTAAGCATCTTCAATTTTGGTGGCGACACCTTGCGGCAACGAATAGACTTCCAAGTTTACTACATTCTGTAAACCTCGCGTAGCCTCGTTCCTTCCACACCCCCCCGGCGCGCTGCTTGCTCTCTGTGCCTGTTTCGCCCGCTGACGTCCTTCCGCCCCTTTGCGGGCGCCCTTGCCGGAGGGCCTCCGGCGCCTGGCGTGCGGCGTCGGCGGAGCGGTCGCGGGCGGGCGGGCAGGCGGGTGAGGGAGACGCCCCAGTGCCCCGGTGCCCGCGCCGCCGCCGCGGTCGATACCAGCCGCTGGCCACCACGCCTCCCTCGCGCCCCGGCCTTCCCTCCATCTCCGCTCCGCCCTTTCCTTCAATGCCCCTTCCATTTGCCCCGCGGCCCCTGCCCTTCTCTCCCTTTCCCCCGCGCCCAGGTCTTGCCACCGCACCCTGTCTTTCCCTCCGCAGTTCGCCCTTTCCTCCGCACCTCGCCTTCCTTCCATGCCCCGACCTCCTTTCTGCGCCCCCCTTTCCATCCGCCTTTTCCGCGCAGCACTCGCCCTTCCTTCCGCGGCCTGCCAAGCGTTCCCCCCCCCCCCTCCCCCCTTCCCCTCCCTTCCGCTCCACACATCTCCCTGCCTCTCTCTCTCTCTCTCTCTCTCTCTCTCTCTCTCTCTCTCCACACTTCACCACGCCTTTCTCTCTGCGTCCCGACCTATCTTTCCCTCCACCCCTCACTTCATCCCTCTCTTTGTTTGCCCCTCTCCCTTTCCTTTTGCACCTAATCCTGCCTGTTTACATTTCATCTTGCCATTCCCTATGCGTCTCAATATACCCTTACCTCCTCACCTCACGCTGCTACACTCTCAGCACTTTACCACGTCTTCTACTTTGCGTCTCGATCTACCCTTCCCTACGCGATACACCCCGCCCCTCTCCCACTTGCCACCTTACCTTCCCATCCGTAAATTCCGCCCTCCTCCCTTCGCGGCACGCCCTCGCTCTTCCCTCGCGCCTACCCTCGCTCTTCCCGCGTTCCCACCTCGCTCTTCCCGCACGCCCACCGTCGCTCTTCCCGCACGCCCACCCTCGCTCCTCCCGCGCGCCCACCCTTGCTCTTCCCGCGCGCCCACCTCGCTCTTCCCTCGCGCCCACCCTCGCTCTTCCCGTCGCGCCTACCCTCGCTCTTCCCGCGCGTTCCCACCCTCGCTCTTCCCGCACGCCCACCGTCGCTCTTCCCCGCACACCCACCCTCGCTCTTCCCCGCGCGCCCACCCTCGCTCTTCCCGCGTGCCCACCCTCGCTCTTCCCGCACGCCCACCGTCGCTCTTCCCCGCACACCCACCTCGCTCTTCCCCGCGCGCCCACCTCGCTCTTCCCCGCGCGCCCACCTCGCTCTTCCCGCGCGCCCACCTCGCTCTTCCCCGCGCGCCCACCTCGCTCTTCCCGCGCCCCCCCTCGCTCTTCCCCGCACGCCCACCCTCGCTCTTCCCCGCACGCCCACCCTCGCTCTTCCCCGCGCGCCCACCCTCGCTCTTCCCCGCGCGCCCACCTCGCTCTTCCCGCGCGCCCACCTCGCTCTTCCCGCGCGCCCACCTCGCTCTTCCCCGCGCGCCCACCCTCGCTCTTCCCGCACACCCACCTCGCTCTTCCCGCGCGCCCACCTCGCTCTTCCCCGCACACCCACCTCGCTCTTCCCCGCGCGCCCACCTCGCTCTTCCCCGCGCGCCCACCCTCGCTCTTCCCCGCGCGCCCACCCTCGCTCTTCCCCGCGAGCTCACCCTCGCTCTTCCCCGCGCACCCACCCTCGCTCTTCCCCGCGCGCCCACCCTCGCTCTTCCCCGCACACCCACCCTCGCTCTTCCCCGCACGCCCACCCTCGTGGTGTCCGTCCGACGAGACTGCCACTTCTACCGTCACCGCCACCGCCACTGCTGGTCGTCAGCTCCCAGCTGCTTGATTCATGCGCATTGCTTTCCATGTTCTGCAACATTTGTTTGATACCGCTCCAAATTTCTTCTTTGTTTTTTTCTGCAATCGAACAAAATACACCGGTAAAATAATACATGGCTTGTTTTCGGTGAACTACCTGTATATTCGAAAACTGCAAAAAAATAATTACTCTCTGAAACTATAATATTCTTAATAAATGTTCTTATGTGAATTAAATCTGCTCTTCCAAATTAGTTCTTTAAATAAGGTAATATTTTTGAAAACACGATTAGTGATGCTTAATTTTGGAATCTTTGAAATTACAAAAAAATATTTCCCGCACTTCTTTTGATGTAAAGGTTCTTTTATAAGATAGTTGAAGTGTTAGTTTGATATGTTTTGTAATATTATAATACGAATATCTCGTATCTGTTGCAGATAATAAGATAAAATATGAGATTTCTTGAAAATTGTCCCACAGGTAGTTATCTTGTAATTACGACCGTGGATTAATTCATATCAGGTCAAAATACGAAAATGGCTACGTAGGCCAGGCAGTTAGAAATTCATACAATTATTTCTCATTGTTCGACGATTATTTTTCATGCGGGGAATGAGAGTCGATTAATAAAGTATCGGCCATCTTCTAAAAGACATCAGGCTCATCATACGTGCGAATTGTGCTCCTCCTGATCCATTGCGTTATCTGAGTGAACAAAAATATCCGCGTTCTCCTCGTTGTTGCTTGTATTTTTTGTGGGTGAATTTTCCCAGTTGTGAGGGACATGTGTAGGAACCATGTAGTTCTGTTCTCCTACCAGTGATGTTGACTCGACACGTACATTGTCCTGTGTTTGTCAGTGTCTATATGCTCATGTCAGAACGATGTTTGCGAGCGAATGCACTGTATTAAAAAACGTGTCACATACTAGAGAAAAATAAAAATGTTAGCCATCCACTAAACACGTTTATTCAGTTTGTTTGTTACACTGAATATATATTTTTTATTAAAAAATAATTTTGTTTAAATAAAACATGGAGTTCTTCTGTTCAGTGTAGAGTGAATAAAGATAAAACCAACATGGTTTCTTTTAATTCAGTGGAATAGATTTTATGTAATTGCTGAGTTTCATCTTTCAACTTATTGCTTAGACTCAGTGGTTCTTTGTGAGTTTCTAATTGATGAAATCTTGGGATATATAGCAAAATACGTTAGATTATAATGTTTTTGAATTGAGGACGTCTTTTACTTTTTCGTATGCTGTTTACGCAGTAAAAACCGGTGCTTTTTCCACAGAAAAACTTATTGTTGGGCTATGATAACGAAATAGTGGATAAATATTGTGCCTATGGGTAGAAAATTATTTCCTTCATCACATTGTGTAGTCAGAATTTGTTTTGTAGGTTCTTGATACCGAAAATCGATTTTCGTCTGTCGTATCTCTGTCAGTGGTAAACGCTAGCGCTTAAACCATTCAGAATATTTTCTCCAAAATTGATAATACCCGATCAATCTGAAGGAACTCGAGACCCTGCTGAGATATATGTTAATGGACAGAAGTTTTGGTATTATAATTTTACGTAGCTGTTACTGATGCGAGAAAGTATGTACTGTTGTAGCAACACTAGTTTCAACTATCTACTAGCATCTTTTTAACTGTTTTGTTTCTGAAACTGTATTATTCATTCCTGTAAAATTCATATTGAAAAGTGAATTATGAAGTATAAAATTTCTTCTGGATTTACCAAACGTAAGCCGTTATTTTCTTGAGTGACAGTCCATGTGACTGTAAGTCCATGTGACACACATGATACTAAAAACCTGTGAGCCCTCAAATCTGGATCCTATTTTTCATTCCATTTCTTTGTCCTATGCTCACCCTTGCCTACACACACATACTTATATGCATTACATTATCACACATTTGGGAGACCATTCGGTAGCTTAGAGTTTGCCCTGCGGGTGGAAAATACATTGATGAAGAAAACCCCACGAGCCAACGTATAGGCCCGTTCCGAATCTCACCATCCATCTGGGGAAGAACATCGAGTCCTCCCGTGATAAAACATGCGCTACACGTAAGGGAATAATGCTCATAGTCGTTGATGCGCCCGAGAATAGGAAATAGTCAATCAACTTTGCAGTCCACAGAACGCTAAATTTCCGCTACAGAGTGCTAACATACAGTGCCAGGGAGTTTCGAACCTGCGTTCTTACGTGCTCTAAACTCTTCACCCCTCTAGTCAGAGAGCAAACTCACGTGTTTTAGTAATGGTGTCTACACATTACAACAAATCTGAAACATCATCAACTTGACTTTGATACGGTAACTATTAAACTAAACAATGAATAATTGTCAGCTGAATTGCGTTCAATGACTTCTTTTAGTGTTGTTGTTTGAGTCTAGATATGCACATTACAACATTACACAAATTTAATTGATTTGATTATCTCCAGTTTTTAAAACAGATGATTACAACAGTTAAATTTTTGAATTTTCATGTAATAGATTAAGTCAGTCTTCATTCTTTCCGAAATTTTTAATTGATTCAACTTATAATCACCAAAATAACAAATCCACTTTAAAGCAAATATTTCTTTCGTCATATTTTAAATTTTGAGTGGCGTGTAGATAATTAGACGTGGAATAAAATAGAACTATGGATGCATTGTAGTTGACAATAATCAAATAATAATGGATTTAGCTCACTTAGTTCCGAGACAGTTAACGCACGCGCAGTAATCTTCAGACATACGGGTCGACTTGTATTCAGTACATAATAAAAAACAAAACTCTTATGAGTGTTTTTTGCTCTGACTGCATTTTTTCATTGTGCCCTATCGCTTCCCACCACGTCCTACCATGCCCTACGTCGCCCTACCACACCCTATGCCACCCTACCACGCCTTGCGATAAAGTCCTATCATGTCCTACCGCGACGTATCGCAACCCACCACACCCTACCCGGCCACCTTGCCCTACCACGTCCCATCGTGTCCTACCACCCTTACCACGCCCTATCAGACCTATCGTGCCCTACTGCGCCCTACCACGCTTTATCGCGCTCTAACACGTCCTACCACGTCCTACCACGCCCTACCACGCCCTACCACGCCCTACCACGCCCTACCACTCCCTACCACGCTCTCAGCCTACCACCCTGCCACGCCCTACCATGCGCTACCGCGCCCTACCACCCTACCACGCCCTACACACCCTACCACGCCCTACCCACCCTACCACGCCCTACCACGCCCTATCAGACTTATCATGCCCTACTACGTCCTACCACGCCCTACCACGCTCTACCACGCCCTACCACGCTCTATTAGACCTACCACGCCCTGCCTTATCCTGCCATGCGCTACCACACCTTACCACACCCTACCACACCCTACCACACCCTACCACAACCTACCACACCCTACCACATCCTACCACGCCCTACCACGTCCTACGCGCTTACCTGGGTTAGTCGAGGACCCCGTAAACCGAGACCGTGTTTCCCTGAGTTCGTTCCGCAAGCACTAGCAAAACGGCCGCTTTAAACGGTTCACTGCAGTCGAACGGCAGATGGATATGGAAAATCAACCAAAGGAGCCTCTTCTACTACAGCCTTCGGACTGAAGCGGGGGTTGTGGTGAGGCGATAGCCGCGTTCCTTCAATGCACGGCGATTTACGGCTGTTCGAGGAAATTTCGCCGACGCGCGGCGGCGGAATTAAAGAATAAAAAAGTAGAATAGGGTTTAATCCGACGCTGAAGGGGGTGGCAATAAAGGAAAAGACGAGGCGGTCCAACGAGCCACTTTGAGCCCGCAAGGGGGTGGGCGGTTGCGTGGGACGGGGGCAGCAGTTTGCATGCCGTGTCGAGGCTCAAGGCGAAGTGGCCCGGTTGTTTCCTTCGGAGCTTGAAACGTTCGTTCGTTCCTTTTTTGGAAGGGGTGAGGGGCTGTAGGCGTTTGTAGATGGGAGGAAGAAACTTCATTTGATGGGGCCAATGTCGTAGATTATTCCAAATAAAAGCTTCCGCGAATTACGATTGGATCTATTGGAAAGCGTTCTTTTTTTGGTGAATTAGCTAGCGACCGTGCGTGTGACACTCTCATTTCCTAGAGGAAAGCAGCACTGAAAGTTTCTGTGGATACGTAATGAAATTATAAATATACATTAGAACCCCGCTAACCTGCAATTTCGGATAATCTGAACAAATGTGAGGATGGAGGTATAAATAAATAAAAATAAAAATAAATTGCTTATTTGAAGTGTGAAGAAAGGATTTTATAATTACTGTAGAACTGAACAACTAATTATTGAAACACAAGTTGTCGAAATGAAACGTTATTGCACTGTTAACTACGGTGTATATCACATGTTTATTAAGCAGTAATTTAAACTTAGAGAAACTTGCAAACTCGGTAATCTGCGTTGCCGTAAGGAACTGAATCTGCTTGATGATGCGATGTGATGATATGATCGCTACGCTACGTTATTTTCTCACATCGCAGGCTACGTTGCACTGTGTCTGGTGATTTGACAGATGTATTTGTTTGTATATGTACGGTACATTTTTTCAAATAATCCTAACAATTCCGAATCCGATCAGACCACACCCTCAATTAGTTCGGAATACCGGGGTTCCACTGTATTGTTATTGTTGTTAATGAGTCAGAAAGTTTATAAAAATGTAAAGACCTATGAACTTTGAACAACTTTCAAAGAAGTTATTATTTAGAATATCATTCGCGTATACAATAATTTCCATTATAGTTAAAAAGTATACATTCATATAATCGTGCCATTTCTTAGGTAATTTTTTATATCTTTAATTTATTACTTATAGCAATACGAGAAAATAAATAAAAAGACAAATTCTCGTACACTTTGACCGCAGAGATAAACAGCATCATTACGAGCTGAAGAGTAACACAACATGATTGACAAAAATATACTGAACTGCCACTGTACGAATTCAAGTCTTAATATTCTTGAAGTTACACGTGAGGAAAATAATGTGAAAAGGCTTCGAAGAGCGTCTCCATATTATTTATTTCTATTTTCTTTACGTGCATTTTTATGTAAAATCAAATAACAAATGAATCGCTTACACATAAAAAAACATTTATTTCAACTCAACAAAACATTTGAGCGAGAGGACTCGCCAATGACACGTAAATCCGACTAAACACATGTTTATATTATATACTTTAATGTGTCTACAAGCCCTGTATGAATAATATAGTTCCAGGTCATTCCACAGCATGAACGTAGATGAAGGTGACACATTACCTGCGGAACATGTTCGAAAAAATTCCCCGCTCGTATTAAGAGCATTTTACACGTCGAACAACTACAAATGTATGAGCCGAGGAAATGGAATACAAGCTTGCTACGAGTTAATGACTGGACCCGTGAGACATTGGGGTCTCGAGAATTAGAGCGACATTAATAAATGAGTGAACGATTGCACGGAGTCAGCCGTGAAAGCAGGTTAAAGTGGATCAATAAGGGGAATTAATGGTCGAAACGAAAAGGTCAATGCTGTTCGGGGAAGCGCTAACATTTATGAAATACCGCGTGCGGTGGCCGCGAGAGACCGCCAATGTCGTGCGGTAGCAGCGGGATGGTGATGGTGGACAGTGGGCAGAAAGGCGCCAAATTATATTTTTTGAAGTTACGTGTTTACAAAAACTTAATGAAAATGAAAAGTGGTAGTTCATCAAAACTCTCTGTATGTTAAACCCTCTTGAAGAAAATAGTACAAATATAATTTTTTGCGTTTCTATCACCATTTTAATGCTCTTACTATTGTATTTATTTTTACATTATAAGAAATATTCTTATAAATTATTTTTTTTTTAATTTTTGCGTCGTGTTTTACACGATTTTCGCTTTTCGTGCACATTTCTGCTTGGAATTCTTCTTTTTTTATTTATTTAAAGTCGCATCAACATCTAAATTATTAACGACCACTATTGGAGTTAACGTTATGGCAACTGTGAAGATGAAATAATATGGTGGAGTGAAAGGACGAACACAAATACAACCATGCCCGAGGCGGAACAGAAAATCACGATCCACTACAACACTACTTTGTTAGCGATCTCGGCCACTGGATCGGCGAATCATTCCTAATGCAAATGAAAGCCATTGAAAACTAGTATTCAGCCAAAGAGATACATAATTGAAGGTCTGAAATTTTTATTTGTTCCATTATAACGCTTCTCATTCACTGACCCTTAACTCTCAGATTGGTCACAGCTAAAACCACACACGAAGGGCAGATTGAGATTTGAATCCGCTAATATATTCAGTTAAGTATTGGGAACACATGAGAAGCACTTGACTCTTGGTTTTAAAAAACCATAAAAGCACTCAAAATTGAAAACTTGAAATTCGGAGAACAGCTTCAAAAATACCAATAGAAATATTATCACTTGGGGTACCAATTAATAGCATATAAATATTACTAATTAAGAATATAATAATACTCGTGAAACAAACAAAAAACATAAGCTACACCTTCTTCTGAGCATAAAGAGCAATAGTAGTAATAGCATTTTTAATTAAAAGGTTGATACTCACCAACTTTTATTACAAAGGGGCCTTTTATAGCATACAAATGTAATCATCAAAAATATTTCTGAGTAATTGTAAACCCATCTCTAACTTGAAGTTTAAAAAAATGCACAAATGCTGCGAGTGTGTTCCATTTCTATGAACCCCCACTTTCTCTAGTTTTCTCTCCTGTCACACTTGTGAGAAATTCTTTCCCCAAATTGCGTACGTATTTTCTTTGAATGACCTCCTTTTTATTATGTACCACTATTCGATTAAACATTTGAAGGTAGCCACGCAGAAGAAGAGGTCAAATGCCCTGAGCCTGGCCACCAATAAATATATTTTTAGACCGCCACTAGTAAAAGCAGTTCTTCCGTGGCATGCGTAGCGTGCTAAAAGGTCAATTTTTAGCACCAGTGATAAAAGTGTTTTTATTTCTTTCCCGTACACTTTCACTATACAACACACAACCAAGACACTACTACCTCTCATTTCCACACTCTCACAATGTAAAATATAAACACTTTCTGTCAATAGTAAAAACTAATAAAACTTATTCTGCCCTCACAATTAGGAGCAATTAACGTGCGAGTGATCTACTCTCAACAAACCAATAAATTTTAATTTTTAAAAAACCTGAAAAACGTGTACAGTCAAACAGGCAGAAAATATGTTTTTTTCAACTGACAAAAGCAAGACGATGCTCTAGTGTTCAGATAAATCTGTGAATGCAACAAAGGAATCAAAATACTTACGTGTGACCACATCAGATACTACTGACATTAATGTGATTAATTACGTGATTTGTATACTTGAACTAAAATAGAATGAAAGTCAGTTACGCTGTCTAAACAATAGTGTATGACACATGGTAAAAGCGCTTGTAAGATTCGGCCTTTCGGGCTCGAGTTGCGACATAAATTGGCTTTTACTACTCGTATCATAACTAATATTTTATTTATATATCAAATTTTTTGTTCTTGAATGAGCCAATATGGATTACGTTTATTTCAACTTTCTTCCTCTTTCTTCTTTTCTTTGCGTCTATATCTCTTTCATTCTGGCCCGATGTTTCTCTTTCCTCTCCTCAGTCCAAATGACTCCTGTCTTCTTGTTTTGGTTTGTCCTAAAAACCTACGACATTTCTTAACGTTGGTCCTCATTGAAGACCGCTCAGTAATATTTGCTGGTGTAATTCTCAGCTCATCCAAGTCCTTTTGAACTTCTTTAATCACGTATTGGTCATCTTTAATTTTGTGAAATAATTAAAGTCTGCCAGTTAATTATTGCAAATGTAAAAGGTAAAGATGCCCATAGAATATAATTCTAATTTTTCTCGTATGCGTAATTTTCTCAACATTTTTATATAGTTCCTTGTTATTGCGTCGCTGGTATTTCTCTCCACATTTAATTGCCCTAAATATTTTACTGCGAGTTTTGGTAGTTTCCAGTTCCTTTAACAACATTTTATTGTTTAGGGTTCCATATTCTGCTGTATACAATGCCTCTGGTCTAACTACTGTTGAAGAATGCCGAAGTTGTGCATTGATGGAAACTGATTTCTTATTGTAAACATCTTTCGTTAAGTTTGAAGCTAACTTCAATTCGTTAATTCTAGTTTTAATGGCTTCTTTCTCCGAGATATTTTCCTCAATAATTTCTCCAAGATATTTGTGTTTTTTTAGTTTTAGATACTATATTGAAACAAACTGTCTGATTTGATTTTTAAATTAAACATCTCCTCTGCCCTTCTAATATTAACTCAACGTAACCCGTTCCAAACTTATAAAAGAATATGGGCGCCAGGAAAAGATAACGTTAATTCAATTATTAAAATTAATCTTCAACTGCTATTTCCATTAAATTAATATCCGGCTAACTGGGTCGATAGTTCTTATAAGAAATAATCGCTATTGACTGCTAATAGCCGATTATTCGATCTGCCATCTGTACAGAATAACCGAGAAATCTGAAAAGCAAATATACATTTCTAGCTACTCATTTGCTGGAATTGGCTAAATGAAAATCATCTTTTCTATTCACAGAAACTTGTAAGTTTCTACACTGTTCCCTGTTAACAATACGAAACTTTTGGTCATGACCAGCCTCAAATCTTATATTTCAGTACCCGTCTTCGCATGCTATTGACCGATGTCGCCGCGTAGAACCATTCTCAATCTTCCCCGGTGTCGATGGCTCCAGGTCCAAGTACCATCTTCTTTTCTTCCGCTCTGGCACAAGTGTACTCAAGTCACTGATCCTCTCCGCCTCAGAAGTTGATAAGACTTAATTAATGTTCCTTTTAAAAGTTCCCAGTTCTTTCTACGCGTATACATAAAATATTAAAGTTCAGCAAACTATTATCTGCATCAAATACTCCCAGTCCTGTTGCCGACAAATTCACGTAAGTTCACAATTCTAGCTGCTGCACTCAAAATATTTTCAAGTTCCAATTTCCGCACCTTCCATCAATATTCTAATTCCAACAATCATACGCTCCAAAGTAAATGCTCACAATTTCCAAACTCCCAACATCTATTGTCTACACACGATCCGCACAGCACCACGGCATAAGTCGGAATGCATCCATATTCCTCTCTTTCAGCCCTTCAAAACTCGGACCATCTTTCTACTGTTTCTTGTCAGAAAAATTCCATGCCTAGCCAATCTCTCAACTACTTACAAATTCAACTAGCCTCGCCCCAGACAGTCATTGCTTTCTCGGCCAATCCCCAAACAGTTTACTTCATCAACTAGCCGCACCCCGTGGTTCAAAGCAATGAACTTTGTTGACCTTGAGGATAACTCGTCTACCGTTGCTATGCAGCCATATTTACAAATGTCTATCCTTACAATTCACCCTGTTTACAATAAATGTGACGCAATACAAGGTCCCACATATTAGTATGTCACAATATCTATCTGTTTATTATTATTTATATATTTGTTTGTTTGTTTACTTGCTCCGTGGGTTTGGGCCCAGTGTGCGGCTGCGCTGGAGGCGTGGGCGGCGCTGGCGACGGCCGGACGAGCATCCGACAGCCTGCCGGAAGCGGCAACTGGTAGAGGCTGCGGAAATCGCGTCACCCAACGGGGTCTAATACACGCTGTGAAAAGCAGAGCCACTCCATTGAATGCGTTCTGTAGTTCTTTGCGTTTTCTAGCCTTGTTTTGTTTATAGATTCTTTTATTTTACTGTCATTGTTTTTCGTTTGGAGAGAGTTTTTCAAGTTACATTTTACGTTAGGCAAACTAGTTATGAGGGAAAACGTAATAGTCAGAGTTTTATTTGTTTCCCTGTTTATGTTGCTTCAATAGTCATTTAATCAATTTTGTAGATCATTTCGCTATGAAACGTGTGAATTTATATTCATAATTGAAGTAAATTTTAAAATTGACCTAAGGATTATTTATTTTAGTAAATCTGCTCTTCCAATCAAGATGTCGGATACTCATTGCAAACTCTAAACATTTATAATGAATAATGTATTACATGAATAATTTATTACCAATGAATACTAGTCACTATATTCTACGAAGGTTGTGCTAATGCAGTGTTTTGTATTTATATAAGTTTAAAGCTGTGCTTCTATCAGTATTTACATAAATTATTTGCATAATTAATTTTGAAAATAAATGTGTGCGATTTAATATCATACAAGTTTATATTGTCCAAACATACGGGAAATTAAATCCAATAACTAGATACGATAATATGTGTTCGAAGGCTACATGAAAATTGTTAAAATCAAATTGCGTTGAACGATCCACAACTTCAACATAAGTCATCATTCAACGTACGTTGTCTATACTTGCACCCAGTAAGTCTTAAGTAAAAAATAAAACCATATTTTCTTGCATATAAAAACCTGTTCGCATTCCTATTTTACTGAAACAGAAAATAAAATTAAAATGTATTTGAGCATTAATTTATGCGAAATAAAGTATTATTTATAACAATATTGTCTTTTCGTAATATTGCTGTTCTTATGCTTTTGTCAACTGCATTGTTTAAACCTGTTTATATTCTCATTCATTACACCGCAACGTAAGATAATTAACGATAGCGATAACCGACGACCATAATCACATTCCAAATAGAGTCTTTCCATGATATTAACAATTGCTCAATAAAACGAGTCTGAGTGATTATTCCGGAAAAGCTTTTGTTAAATGTTCAAACGCTACGTAAAGACAAGTTTCGACACGTCACACGCAGCTTGTACTTTCGGGTGGTTCTTCGTTGGTGCGACCTTGTGTACCCTTATTCCGCTGATACAGAACCAAACCGATATGGGCCCTCTGGTCATGCAAGTTATCGAGTGTAATGTGTGCACGAGCGCCGGTAATATCAGATGATGGAAAGAGGATATCTGGTAGGTACAACGGTGACCGCACCTGGAAGACGAGTCAGTCCCAGCCAGCGTGGCAGCAATGTAAATGACCACCTAAACAGTGGTTTTTGCAAACTCACATCCTAGCAGTGGTTTCTTATAGTAGTGAAGACATTAAAAACACGCACAGTAAAAGGTTGCTGCAATTTTTCAAGGTCCTTTAATGACAATTAATTTTCAGTTTCTTATTTACTTGTTTTTATCATACATGCGCATGGATCACCCCACCTCTATATTTTTGGTACTAAACATTTAATCGCTACTGAAATGTAAGTATGCCTGGTGTGTATGTCAAGTTATTTTAGCAATGTGAAAAGGGATGTAGCTCTGTCCTCTTTTTCTCGCAAGCAAAAGAGAAATTGCCTTGTTCCAGCCGCACGTTAACTTTCTTCCGCCTGAGCTTTGCGTGACGTTCCCTATTCCTCTCTTGGCGCATCCGCTCGCGATCAGCCGATCCCTCTCCCTGTACTTCCATTTCGCCTTTCATTGCGTGAGTCTTCTTGGAATCGTCTTCGAAACGACTGACGCGGAGCTGTAAAATACCCCATAAAGAAGATACGAGGAGATAGGAATGAGAAAAGTGGCCTCAACAATACGTTTCTACTTGGTGGGTGGATTCCGTGCTAAGACAATGCTTTGATACGTATGTAATTATGAGAATTCAACATAAGTACTGCAAATTACTTGGTGGTCGTATCGTGTTAACATTCAGAGAAAACCTTCTCTCTAAACAGTACCGACAACTAAGTGCTAGAACATCTGCAATACGCATTCTTTGAAGTAAATATTGTTTTTCGTGCAACGAATACCCAAAATCCAATATTGCTTTACGTGCGAGTATTTCATGTTTTTGTAATTGTTATTGTTTCTAATTGAAAATTTGTTAAAATAGTTCAATTGAGTTTCAAAGCGATTTTGAAGAAAGCAAACGCGTTACAGAAACACCCGATTTTTTTTACATTTGAAACAATCGGATATCACTAAGCCATTCTGTATTAAATTTACAATCAATTTTTTATTGATGTTACTAAATTCCATATTATCCAACCAAGTTTACCAAGATTTAGTAGTTTAGGTTCCCAAGTTTAGTTAGGTTTTTAGGTTTAGTAATTAAATAAAAGATAGAATTGAAATAAAGATAGTCTTCTCTCTATCAAGGAATAAAGACTAGTCGATTGATTGATTGATGTTTTGGGGCTCGTAAACAGCTACGGTCATTAGTTCCCCTAGTATAGTGCTCGTTGTTATTGCGGAATTTGGCAGTGACCTTCCCAAGCTGGACAGTGAGACTGTCACCGACCACTGTCATCGACGTGCGGGATATTCCGCATCCAGGTATTTATCACCAGTGGGTCTCCCCCCTCCCCCCGCCAGAACAAGTTCTAAGCACATGACGTTTGTTGTGTAGTGAATATAACTTTGTGTGTCTTGTGTATTTAAGGGATGAGGATAGGGCAAAAAAAGGAATAAAAATAGCGCGCGGTCTGACCCGTTTGTGCAAGTACTACCTTGGCATTCAATCGATGTTAATCGAAGAAATCGTGGAAAACATCCTATTAGAGCATCCGCCCTCTAGTATCCTTCTCTACAGAGCCGTTGAATTCGTCCTTGCTATAGCTAGTGGTGATTGGTTGGTTGGTTAGTGATTCCGGGCGCGTCAACAACTTAGGTCATTAGTCTCATAAGTGTAATGCATGTTTTTTTCCTCGGTAGATGGCGGTGATCTTCCCCGCTGGATGGCGAGATCCGCTGTCGACCTACCGTCGGCTAGTGGGGTTTCCCTCTAACCAGGACTCTCCCTCCAGCGGGCACCGCCCCGCCTGACAAGCTCTAAGCTCCCGACCAGACTCCCGGAGTAGGTGGTAGTGTAGTGCATATCATAGTAAGTGTGTGTGTAAGGGCAGAGGATAGGACAAGGAAGAGGAAGGAAAGATCGCGCGCGGTACGTGACCCGTTTGTTAGGGTACTGCTCCGGCATTCAACTGCTGTTGATCGGAGAAACCGCGGAAAACCACCGATCAGAGCAGCCGATCGCTCGAATTCTCCTCTAGACAGCGACTGAATTCGACCTAGCTGAAAAGCTAGTGTCGAAAATCCCGCCGCCGTCGGGTCGAATTTGGACTGCAGTGAAATCAATTGATGCACTGAGCTACCACTCCCGGTGCTAGTGTCGAAAATCCTGCCACCATCGGAACTCTAACCTTGGTGCAGTGACGTCAATTAGTGCTCTGAGTCACCTAAAGCGGCAAAGAATTTTCAAGAAATTCTATAGTTATTTTTGGTACTATTTCCTGTAAAATGAAATAAGTGTCTATTTGAAGGAGTGCTTGATGATACAAAAACATGAGAAATTGGAGTCCGTAACCGTCTCACTATGGTCTTAGCTTTCAAAATGACAAAGAAACCTTAAACTCAGGTGCGCAAAGCCTCTACTGAAAACTCACTAAAGAAGCGTCCGGCGCTACGAACAATGATTACGGGTGCGAACATACGGGCGCCGTTACCATGGAAGTGCAAAAACTCTTGTCCTCAAGCTGTCGGCGGCGAATCGAGCGCTTTTTTACGACGGCCTCTTTAGGCTGCAAGCGGCGCGCGAGGTACTTTGCTCACGGCGCCGTCGCCTCACCAATACTTAGTGAGGTGTAGGTGTGGTGAGGTGAGGGTTAATATTAGTGAAGTACGACTGTTAGGTATTGACCTCGTGGAGCCGACACGACGGACAGCACGCTGAAGAACGCCTCCGTCATATCCACCGCTTCTTACTCTCCCCATCCACCCTCCTGCCCTGCCCTGCCTTGCTCTTCCATATCCTACACTTCTCTGCCCACCTCTGCTCTGCTCTGCATATCCCTCCCTGTCCAGTTCTGCCCCACTCTGCGGTACCATGCACTGCCCGTTTCGTCTCAATCCGCCCCGCCCCGTCTCGACACGTCCCGCCCTTTCCCCCCCCGTACATGTTCCGTCCTGCTTGCCCTAGCCGTCCTGTACTGCCCGGCTCGTCTCCGACTCTGTACGTCTCGTTTCCGACGATTCCCGCTCCCGCTCCTACCTCATGCGACCCGACCCGACCCGACCACACTCATATTCCCGCTCAGCCTTGCTCATTCGGTTTCAACCGTTCTGGATAGCCGTCCCCGCTCCACTCTAGCCATTCCACGTTGGCCCTCCTGTTCCATATCGACCCGTTCTATCCGCCGTTCCTACCCTTCCCAACCACTCGTATGCCTGCCTCCTCCACCCACGCCACGCCATATCACTTCTCGTTCCATCCCGTGTTTTCTAACCCCGACACGTCTCGCCCCACCTTTCCCGTGCTGCCGCCTTCACTCCACTCTTCTTACATTTGCCTTGCCTGTTTCGACTTTCTCTTTGCATTGCAGAGTCTGCTTAGGAAGAATTGGTGCACTTGCATGAGGCCTCAAGCTGTAGGTTAAAACGAAATGAAAACTGTGCCAGGGGGACTGACCTCACACTTGCGATAAATAAGTGGACTGTAAAATAGTAATGATTACTTAGTACTAAGCTAGAGCCCTATGATAACTCAATAGGTAAATAGTAGTCTTCTGTATCCTCCGTACGTTATGCACACAAGTATGGGTATACAAATGACATTTATATATGCAATGATATACAATGACCCAAATGTGATCGAAGCGAGAGAAGACTGCGGAGACTTGAAGCGGAATTGACAGAAGCACAGCAGTGCATTAGGAAACTGAGCTTCAAGATCCAGGAGTTGGAAAAGCAAAGTGTTCGGGAGCAATCAACGCATCCGAACACTGAAGGAAATAACACCATAATTGATGAAGAGCCTTACAAGAACAAGGTCAAAGTGCTCGGAGATTCGATGCTGCGCCACAGCGGAGGCGTTTGCAAGAGGAAAGGAGCCGACGTTTCGTTCTTTCCAGGGATAAACGTTGTACAAATGAAATCCGTCGTGGAAAGAGCGGAAGCTAACGAAGCCGTGGAAGTCATCCTTGTGCATGTGGGCACAAATGTATCGAAGAGGCAACCTATCTTCGACACTGTGAACCAGTGCGTAGAATTAGGCCGTGCTCTGAAAAGCAAATTTAAAAAGGCGCGAATTGTTCTGTCAGGTGTGATGCAACGCCGAGATGTGCACATCGGCAGGACATGGCAAATTAATCAAGGGTTACGGTGGGCCTGCGGAAAGATCGATGGTTTTTTCGTAGATCCAAACCACTGGCTGGGACAAGAGGACCTCGCACGGGACGGTCTGCATCTAAATTTCCGCGGTGCATGGAAGTTGGGTCGCCTGCATGACGAGGTCATTCAGTCATGCTTGCGAGCTAAGTGAGCGCGGGAAGGCTGAGGGGGGGGGGGGGGGGCGGCGGGAGGCGTGACGGCGGGGGCGGCGGCGGCGGCGATGACGACGACGGCAGCGGAGTTGACGGCGGCGGCGGAGACGACGGCGGCGGCGGCGGGGCGGCAGAGACGACGGCGGTTGCAGCTTCGGGATCCGCGCATTCCGAGTACACTTTCAGGTGAGGAAGGGATTCATTAGGTTGTTGCAGGTGAACTGTCGTAGTATAATCAATAAAGAAATAGAGTTTTGGAATCTAATTGATGCCTGAGTTGACGGCGGCTGCGGTGTGGTTGTCGGCTTTTTCGGGTGATGCCTGTGATCCCGACATAGTGATAGGGACTGAGTCTGGCTAACTCAGGAAATCGAATCCTCGGAAATTTTTCATTCTGATTACAAGATTTTTAGGAGGGATAGAAATAGTAGAGGTGGCGGTGTCTTTATTTGCGTCAAAGCAGACATAAATATTAGATTAGATTGGGTTAGTACAGATTTTGAAATGATGGGAATAGAAATTACTACTTCAGGAACCGTGTTAGAAATTATTGCATGCTATAGGCCACCGGGTGACGGCTACGAAATTTTGGAAGATATCATACAAAGAACGGAAATGAAAATGGTCATCCTATTGTTATCGGAGGAGACTTGAATATTCCTAGCGCAAACTGGGAGGAGCCGTGAGCGAGGCGAAAGTCCAAACACTTGTTAACAGACTAGTTTGGGATAGGGGATTAGCCCAGGTAGTACGGTGCGCGACGCGGCAGGACGCGGTTTTGGATGTTTACCTAATTAGGCCGAAAGATCTTTTCATATCTTGTGAAGTCGTTGAGGGAATTAGTGATCACAAAGCGGTTCTTCTTGATTTAGACGAAAATATTTCAAGGAAATGTATTGCGACAGGAACGAAAGTGCGTCAGTTCAAGAAAGCAAACGTAGAGGGGCTTCATGAGTTTCTTAGAGAAAAATACAACAACTTTCTGAGAACAGAAGGAGGTATGGAAGAGATATGGTGCGCATTTAAAGATATTATAGACGAAGCTTTGCAAAAGTTCGTACCATGCAAAACTCTAAAAAATAATCCGGATCCAGAATATTATAATTCAAAAATTAGGCGAATGAAGAGGATAACGAGAAATCATTTAAAAACCGAAAACGCAGTACCGAGCATATGCATATTTTTAGAAATTGTTCGAAAGAATTAGAGCGAGAAAAGAAAATTGCTCAGGAGGCGTATTTAAAAAACATTCTAGACGAAAAGGAAATAACTGGTCAGGATTTTACAAATATGTCCGTAGAAGAAAGGGAAACAAAGAGTATATCCCAGTTGTTCGTGAACATCAAAACACACTCATCACAGGCGATCGGGCAAAAGCTAACGCATTTAATAGGTATTTCAGTTCGGTTTTCAAAAGCAATACGAACCATCCACTTATTCAAAGGTATTCGGTTACAAATCAATTTAATATTGAAGTAAACGTTCTACGTAATAAAGTAAAATTTATGAAAAATGGTAAGTCAAGGGTCCAGACGACATTTCTACGGACATAATTAAACTAGGAGGAGAGGCAATATTACCGTACTTAATTAGAATATTTCACGTGTCTATGAACAATTCAAAAGTACCTGAAGATTGGAAATTAGCTTTTGTAGTACCAATCTTTAAAAGTGGGGACAAAACTATACTAAGTAATTATAGGCCGGTAAGTCTCACGTCAGTGGTCTGCAAACTTATGGAGCATCTAGTTGCGAGTTACATTAAGCAAGAGTGGGAAGTCAAAAATGGCTCTATCATGGCCAACACGGATTTAGGACTAATTATTCATGCGAAAGTCAGGTAGTAACGCTATTTCAGGACCTAGCAGATGAAATTGACGCGGGCGGGAGAGTAGACGCAGTAGTTATAGATTTTGCCAAAGCGTTCGATGTTGTTCCACACGACCGACTTGTTCAGAAATTAATAAATTCAGGCATCGATCCCAGGGTGGTGGCGTGGATTAGCGAGTTTCTGCGTGACAGGAAACAGAAAGTCCGAATTGGGCAAGAGTTATCTTCCTGCGCAAGCGTTACGTCAGGAATACCGCAAGGGAGTGTCATTGGACCTCTTCTATTTCTAGCGTTCATTAATGATTTGCCAGCGCAATTAATTTCAAATGTTCGGCTATTTGCAGACGATTGCATAATATATCGCATTATAAATTCGAAAGACGATGAAAATATGCTGCAACGGGATCTTGATGCATTATCTTACTGGGCGGAAAATAATGGTATGACCATAAATAGTTCTAAAGCAAATCTATCACTTTTGGCAGAGGTCACAATTACAGCGTAACAAATTACCGTTTAAGTAACGACATTATTCCGAGAGTTTCTTCGTGTAAGTACCTAGGTATCCATTTCGATAGTAAATTAAGCTGGAAAAATCACGTAGATTTTGTTGTAGGAAAGCGTGGAGATCTCTTCATTTTGTAATGCGTATCTTAAAAAAGAGTACAGTAAACGCGAAGGAAATTGCTTACTTGTCGCTTGTTCGTCCGATAATGGAATATGGAGCAATTTGTTGGGATCCGCACAAAATTATGCAGTGTAAGAATTTGGAAAGGATTCAGCGTAGAGCAGCTAAATTTACTTTCAGGGACAAGAAAAGGATAGGTGGGATTCACTCGAAAACAGGCGAACATTGGCAAGACTTTGCGCCTTGTATAAAGCTTATAGCGGTCATCCAGCTTGGAAAGAAATTAAACGGCGGCTACATTTTCCTACGTACATCGGTAGAGGTGATCACAGGCACAAAATAAATTTAAGACCGCAGAGAACGGATGTCGGAAATTTTCTTTTACAAATAGAACGATAAGAGATTGGAATAGATTGCCTGCAAAACCTTTGAACCCTTTCCTCGAAGCGTTCAACAATTTAGGAAAGTAATTTAGGGCATTTCTAAGTTTGAGGTAGTTAACTAGGAATATTAAGTTATACAGTGAAGTGAAGTGAAGTGAAGTGAAGTGAAGTGTTGTGCAGTGTAGAGCAGAGAAATAATGAAGGTGTTTTTTTAGTGTAATAGTGAAGTGAAATGAAGTGAAGTGTAGGCAAGTGCAGTGCGGTCTTCATTGTTTAAGCACTCAGTGCTGTATTAGATTGACGTTTCTTTTATCTTTTAGGTAATTTAATGTTTGTTTTTAAGATTCACCAGTTTTTATATTATTATTATTATTATTATTATTAATAATTTATTACTATTATTATTACTGTTATTATTATTATTACTATTATTATTACTGTTATTATTATTATTATTACTGTTATTATTATTACTATTATTATTATTATTATTATTTTAGCATTATTATCAACATTATTATGTTATTTGCATGAAAATTAATATCTTACTTATGTAATTAACTGCCACCGGGTTACACCCAATTGCAGTTTAAATAAATTTATCTTATCTTATTTATTCACTTCGGAATGCATTGGCTTCATTAAAACTAGTGGTGTTAAAACAGCAGGTACTCTCTCGCCCGTACAGGACAGGAAAATTCTACAGGACCTTATTTCAAAATCTCTCTTCAAGGAACAGATTTCTTTAGTGTAAAAGATCTCTATCTTCCATAATTTAGTTCCAGGAAGACACCGAACATTTTTTAACTTACGCACTTTTCTAAATATCAGAGTTTTAACGAAAATGAGACATACACCATGCTCTTAAACATACTTGATACTATCAAACAAAATTTAATAAAAACGAAGTCATTTTAGAGGTAAGTTTGAAAATGTCCCATGTAAAGTACCTCCCACAGTTAACATATTGGTTTGAAAGTCAATGGGCTGCAACATCAGCTATATCGATTGAAGAATATCATTTTTAGAGAAAATCGGCGGAACGGTTTAGCTGCTAGCATTGTTTCCGAACGGACGGACAGATGTTTTGCCGTCATCGATTTTTGGGTATCAAGGAACTACAATACACGTATTCTGGCTACATTAAAGGTTAGAGATATTTTTTCTAAATTTAGAAACTGAATTTATCTACTTTTTCGTTACCAGGGCCCTGTAATAGGAATTTTCTCCCAAAGATTTGCCGTTTTTTTCGCGCAGCATTACATAACTTTCTCTCTACTCCAAAGCGAGAAAGTAAAAACATTCACATCAAATAAAGTCGTAGGCCTCCGCGGCCAGAATCATGAATATCTTCGCTATCCGGTGACGCCGCGTTGAGGGCAGAATTGCCGACGTTTCGATCATCTTTTTCGAGATCTTCTTCAGGGCTGGTCTGCGTCGGGGGGCCTGCTCTCGAGTTTAAATTTGGGTGGAAACCAAGTACTATTGGTTGAAACAGTCGGCCAATCGTAGCTGGAGGGCTACCCGTCAACCGCGGGAGCCAATTGTACTAGGTTCCCACCCAAATATAAACTCGAGAGCAGGCCACCCCGACGCAGACCAGCCTTGAAGAAGATCGCGAAAAAGATGATTGAAACGTCGGCAATTCTTCCCTCAACGCGGCGTCACCCGGACAGCCAAGATCTTCAACATACACATCACGCCACAAAGATTTGAAGCAATCTCTGAAGTCTATGCAGCTTTCAAGAATACGCTCGCACGAGGCAAGCAAAACGTCACGCCCATCGTAGGCCAAATCTCCTAGAGAAAGACGTTGTTGGCACAGCAGCGGCCAAACTTAATTAAAATTTTGCGCCAGTTAAAATTCCCAGTAGGGAATTGAATCATTTATAGCAATTCCTTGGAGCTAACAGCAAAGGGTATACATTTCAAACGTCTCGCGATGGACGTATATTTTTTCTGTAAAAACCGCGGGCTGGCTTCCAGAGAGAAAGGCGATACATTTTTCGTATGAAGCTCTTTGAACAGGTTGAACTGCTTTAAAATTTTGTACTACTTTCTGGGAATGGCGTCGGGGCCGCACCACCGAACGGACACCGAGGGCTTTAATATTGACGACATTCCGAGAATCAAACGTCTTTGCAAATAAAGACGCGATGGGATCGTGTTGTTTGAAAAGCAGATCGCCGAAACAGTTTCACGGTGACAAATTTAGCTTGAGTGAAAAGCTGTTAATGTGCACGTATCTACGCTACTGACAGAAAATTCAATTGTGTAGGGATGGTGTGGTGACCCCTACTGGATCATAGGCGAGCAAGCTTAGCTATCACGCACGCATTACGAGAGAAAACGATTTTCCTTTCGCTGAGATAAGGTAATACTGACCACTTTTTCAATACTTAATAATTCGTACGCTGAGGTAAGCTAATAGTTCTTAAATAATTGGCTTTAAGAATTTTTCCTTGTGTCAAGGGAGTAGAAAAAAGCAGGAGTCTTGTTATTCAACACTGAAACACCTTTAGACGCTCTCCCAAAACATTTCAAGCTATTTTGTAGCCTCAACAGACGTTGAGAAGCGCTCTTGAACACACTGAGAAAGTCTACCGTAAAGCAACACAATTCACGCAGACAATGCAAAAGGCACATGGCACGAATTCAAGGTGCCACGGTGAAATTGATTCAAAATCAACTTTTTATTTTGCACATATTTCATTGGCCTTATAACACCTAAACTGCAAATGACTAAAGTAGAGAATCGCAATCTTTGTGTCTAATGTATAGGACAGTACAATTACATTACGTAAAGCATCCAGGACTCTTACTGTCAAAGAATTCGGTATTTTGAGGTAAAATATTTTATCTACTTTTTCATTTAAATAGAGAGTGACACATTAGTAAATGTTTCATCGTTGTTTGCAGTTCTCTCTTTACGCAGGTTAATGAAAAATATACACTTTCGGAGACTAAGAATTATAGCAGTCGCTTTTTCCTCATTTCATTCATCTTTTCGTGAGAGGGAAATTACTCCAGTTAAAAATTGTACTGTTTTGTCTCTCGTATTAAGCAGTTTCCACTTAATCAACTTTCGTTATAAAAACTATCTTTCAAAAGATAACATTTTTAGGAAAATATTGTTTTTATTAACTTTATCGTGAACTGATAAGAAAAAGTGATGTCATTAAAAGGAAAATTGAACCTCGTGTTTTTGAGAATTTCGTTTTTAAGTTGTTTTAGAAAAAGGGCTTTTGTTCTCAAAAACCTACGTTTTTTTATCTGACTCAGTCTGTTGGGGTCTCTTTGGGACCGAATGTATTACGTCGTGTTGATTGGTGTCAGTCTGCTTCACTCCATGCCTGCACTCTATCTGCTTATCTATTTTGTGTCCATCATGGTCCCCTGTCTCTCTACTTTCCTGCCTGGATCAGTATCAACCTACGAGCTTTCTTTCTCCCTGCTTCTCTACCTTTCTATATGCCTATATGCCCTGTTTGCCAGCCTCTCACCCTTTCCAAATGCGTACATATCTACCTGCCTGCTCGCCTCTCTGTCTGCCGGCGTTTCTGCCCCTCTACAAACCTGTCTGCTAGGCTCCTTGGATTTCTGCATACCTACTTACTTGCTTGTGTATTACCAAAGACTAAAGAGGCTGCCTACCTGCTTACCACCGTGTATTCCTACCCCCGTTTGCTTACTTATCCTCTTCAAGGTCTATCTTCCTGCTTGCTTGTCAATTTGTTTGGCAGATTCCCTACTCTACATACCTGTCTGAGAGCCAACTTGAGTTTCTTCCTTCCTACTTCCCTGCCTATATCCCTGCCTGCACTTTTTATCTACCTATCTTCTTCTGAGCGTGTCTATGAACCTTACTGCCAACTCAAATCCTTTCTTTCCATTGTATCTGTACGTCTGCCTGTTTGCTGGTATATCGTTGGGTTCGTAGAACCAGGAACATCTTAATCGAATGCAGGGATTTTTTCTATGGCTATCTGTTCACTGCCTATCTACCAGACTATTGCCTACCCCCATACTTCCTTTTCTTTCTTCTTCTTGGTGTGTCTTCCTATTTGTCATCCAATGGTGTGTTCGTTCTAACCGAACGCTGATTTGCTTTGCCCGCTTATCTGCTTCCCCGTCTGTCTACCATCCCCATTGCCCACTCGCAACCTTTTCGTTTCTATCTCTCTGCATGTTGGTCCTTCTGTTACGGACAAAACTGGCTCAGACTGATGACACTGCAGAATCTCTGACCGAGAGGTCTTGGAATAAATTTCAGACGGTGACAGGATTTTCGGCGATAGCTATGTAGCTAGGTGGAACTTAGCCGCTGACTGGAGGAGAATTCTAGAGGTCAGCTGCTCTGACAGGTAGTTTTCCGTGGTTTCTCCCAAGAATTTCTCGACGTTTCTCGAGTGAATGCTGTACCCTAACAAATGGGCCAGGAATCGTGCGAAATCTTTCTTCTTTTTCTTGTCTTACCCTCACACCTTATTTATACACACACACACACACACACACACACACACACACACTCAAATGCACTACACCCAGTAGTTCGTACCCAGTGCGTGCCAGAGTGCAGTCTCGCTTCTCGTCGCGTTGTGCGGGAGCTGTCGCTCCCTTTTGCTACCTCCCGAGGCAAAGAAAACCCTACTTACGGGACTGATGACCTCATAAGATGACGCTCCCAGAAACATTCATACAATCAATCAATTGATGCGTGTGTTGGAACGAGACCCGGACGCAGGGTTGTTTTGCCCACCTATACTCCGTTTCGTACCCAGTGCGCGCCTGAGTGCAGTCTCGCTTCTGCTGGCGTCGCTTTGTGTGGGAGCTGACTCTCCCTTTTGCCACCTCCCGAGGCAAAAAAGTATGCCCTACTTACGGGACTAATGATATAAGCAGATGACGTTCCCGGAATAGCTAATCATTCAATCAATCAATCGATAGTGTGTTGGAACGAGACCCGGGCGCTGGATTGTTTTGTCCACGTTCTAACCGCTTCATACCCAGTGCGCACTTGGGCGCAGTCTCGCTTCTCGTCGCGTCGCGTTGTACGAGAGCAGACACTCCCTTTTGCTACCTCCCGAGACAAAAGTATGCTCTACTTACGGAACTGATGACTCAGCAGATGACGCTCCCGGAATCGCTAATCCTTGTATCAATCAATCGATGCGTGGGTTGGAATGAATCTCGGGCGCTGGGTTGTTTTGCTCACCGACTGTCCGCTTGGTACCCTGTGGGCGCCTGGGCGCAATCTCGCTTCTCGTCGCGTTCCGTTGTTCGGGAGCTGACGATACCTTTTGGCACCTCCCGATGCAATAGCAAACCCGGCTTACGGGACTGATGACCTCAAAGATGACGCTCCCGGAATCGCTAATTATTGAATCAATCAATCAATCAATCGATGCGTGTGTTGGAACGAGACCCGGGCGCTGGATTGCTTTGCCCACGTTTTAACCGCTTCGTACCCAGTGCGCGCGTGGGCGCAGTCTCGCTTCTCGTCGCGTCGCGTTGTGCGGGAGCTGACGCCGCTTCCCCCGCCCTCGGCCGCGAAGCGATGTGTTCTCTCTGCAAGCGCTGCGTCGTCCTCTGCAAATACGCAGGAAGCCCCCGAGGGCTTTGAGAACGGGAGCCATTACAACGAGAGAAGTGGACTGAATGCGAGTCGAAATTGACCTGCGCGTTTTCTGGAATCCTGTCCTGGAGTATGTTTGCTTCAGGATTATTCAATGTTTGATAGGTAAGCAAGCGCTTTCACTGGGTTTAAATAGATTGCGTAATGATTCGATGCCTAATGTCTTGTTATATTATTTGTTAGTATTACTTTTTTATATTTAACATTATAGTTTTACGTTGATTTTCTTTCATTCTTTTCCTTTATTATTATAATAAATCTAAAATTGGTCTAATTGTCTCCTACATTATTTCAGTAGTATACATATCTTTTACAGCTCTCACATGCAACCGATCTTTATCAATAAGGTTTCTAAAGAAAGAGAATTTCACGTTGACGTGACGAATTTTACTTTGACTTTAAAACTATGAAGGATTTGTTTTTTAAAAAAGCATCTAAATATTAATGAAAAATGCAACCCGCAAGAGCCCTTTCTGATCGCCTTTCTGAATCAATATCGTTATATAACTCGTAAACGAAGCGTTTCTGGGCCTTAAAAACTATACCTTCGAGGCTGTAAGCCTCAAAGAAACGTTACTCATTCTATAATCTACAGGATAAGATCTTTCTGAACGTTCTATTACATTTCTGCTGGTCCGGCGCTTCTCGATATTATCCCACCTGTTTAGAGCCACCTAGAAACTGCAACTGTATGTAAATTAAACTAATTACGTGATATTCTATGCGTTTGAGTTACACGAGTGTAGCTATCTACTCGGAAATAACGTTTGAATAAGGAGAGTTTGTATTGACAAGGATGTATTGCATTGTTATCCATTACAAGGAGACCTGTAGAACAGGGGATGGACGATAAGAGGGACTTGAAGAAAAATATATATTACAGGTTTAATATGGAAATGGAAATAAGGGAAGAGGATGGAGTTTAACATACGAGAGTTCTCGCACGGAAACGCAAGTAATTCTTATTGTGGATGAGTCTGTACGTTTCTACATACACAAAATTTTCAATACCACACTCAAGTATTTGAGATTTGATGTCGGATATCTTGCCCTGTAATTTATAAATATATTTTTCGTTAATTTCCTTTCATTCTAGTACCTTATTATTAAAAACGTAAAATTGATCAAACATTCTCCAATATTTCTTAGTGTTGATGAGACAGTAAGTTTCGGTCCATTCAGTATCTTCAATATTACCCTTAACTATTCAATTTTCGAACCATGTTCTGAATCTATAGCGTTATATCTATTTCATTTACTCGTCGAAAATCAGTACAATATGATGAGTAAATGTTTCATGTTTAACTTTCTTAGAAATAAGGCTAGCTTAAGAAAACTGGCATTGCTTAAGCATTCATTCATCAGAATTTTGTATTATTTGACGTACATGACGTTGCCCGGGTTTGGCGTAGAGATGCTTCAAACTAACGTCAAACAAAAAATGACCACGAAATATAATCAATATCTAATGAAAATCTATTTTTATCTTTCATATTAATGTCGAATTTATGTGCTCGCGTTGCGGTATTCATTTTTCCCAATCTATGTGACAGCAATTTATCCATTCACTCCCTGCTCGCCCACTTCTGTTATTCTTGTGAATCCTCGTACCACTCAGCTTTGCTCTACTACCACTACGTACTCCCAAACCTTTGGTCACTCGCTTTTTAACTGAAATAATTAATACTCTGAAATAAAACCGAATAAAGTGGCTTAGGGCGTAGCGCGCTGACTTCGCATTCGGAGGGTCCGTGTTCAATCCTCTTGCCCACCATCCTCATACCGCGAGCGGTAGCTCAGTGCATCAACTGATTTCAGTGCAGCGCCTCTGACCGGGAGGTCCTAGGTTCGAGTCCTGACGGCGGCAGGATTTTCGACACTAGCTTTTCAGCTAGGTCGAATTCAGTCGCTGTCTGGAGGAGAATTCTAGCGGCCGGCTGCTCTGATCGGTAGTTTTCCGTGATTTCTCCGATCAACACCAGGCGAATGGCAGAGCAGTACCCTACCAAACGGGCCACGAACCGCGCGCGATCTGTCCTTCCTCTTCCTTGTCCTATCCTCTCCCCTTACTCACACACACACACACACACACACACACACACACTAACATCCACTACCTTACCATATATTCCGGGAGACCGGTCGGGAGCTTAGAGCTCATCTCGGCTGGGACGGTGCCTCGCTGGTGGGAGAGTCCTGGTTAGGAGGAAACCCCACTAGCCGACGGTAGGTCGGCGCCGGATCTCGCCATCCAGCGGGGGAAGATCACCGCCATCTCCGAGAGAAAAACATGCACTACACTAACGGGACTAATTACCAAAGCAGTTGACGTGCCCAGAAACACGAAAAAATCAATCAATCAATGAAACGAATGCTGGAACGATTCTGAGATTCGTGGAATGTCCACGACCGCAAAACCGATGTCGCTAGCCGAATTCGATAAGTCACGTTAAGCGAATTCGAGACATGGCGGGTACCTGGCTGGGTGACCGACAAGGAACTCCGGCATCTAACTGTGCCGGGGCCAATTGCCCTTTACGGGTCACATAAAGACTAAATACAAATACTGAAATATAATAAAATATCTTTACTCACGTCTATGCTTTTTGTTGAGTTTTATATACTATATCAATACAATAAAGCACATTTCCGTACAAAAATAATCCCAACAGTCACACTTTTTTCAATATAAGTGTTTAGATTTTCTTGATTCATGACTTTTTTCACTAATTGCCTATCTCTTGATCACTTAAAAGATTCACGCTTATACGCAGAAATTGGCAAAGGTTGTTATTTGAAATAGAAACAGTTCACATTCCGCAATTGAATTAAAAATAAACAACCAATCATCAGGTGTCATATGTATTTTCAATGCAAAATTACATTATGTTATCGATTTACTACATCTATAAATATTGAATCACTGTTGCTTGTTACGAACCAGAATATTTTTAGAAAATTTCTCGGATTATCCTACAGTTCTATAAACACAGTCAAATCTCTCAAGTTTAATGATGATAATGACGATCTTTATTCAAAACAGTGTCGGTAGAAAAATACTATTAAGAATATGAATTAATTAGTATCCTTCCAGTTATTACGTACTGGAACGCCACTAAACCAACTTAGAATTATCTGATCCGAATATAGTACGCTACTGTAGCGCCATCACCAGCAATCTGGTACTCCGAATCATTCACTCATTTCACTTTTCCTGTAGTCAGAAAACAATCTATACATCACTACTCGTAATAATCACGCATCATTTTCACGTACAAATTCTGTGGTGGCAACAGAGATTTTGTGGTACTCCATGATAAACTATCTGGGGTCAATGAGGTATCTACCACAATTGTGGTAGATACCTCACTGACCCCAGATAATTTTCACGTACGTTTACCCATGCACTCGTTTTGACCAAAGCAAGTGTGCGTTACTTATTGAATTTGTGTCACCGTCCGACTTACAGCGATAAGTAGCATACAATGCGCTTTTATTTTGTCGACAATTCCATAACTAAACATTTAAAAAACGAGCTCATGTCCTTGACAAAGTCAATATAAAACCAATGAAATATCTGTTACTTAATATGTTTATACAGATTTTGCCATTCAGTTAAAAATTCCAGTATCCCCCAGTTTGGAGAAGAAACATACATGACTCTTCCGCAGCGAAATAACAATCGAAAACCTTTGCGTGGCATAGGCCCCCGCTGGTATTCAAAACGGCGCACCTCCAATATCAACATGGGCGCCCCGGTGTTCACCAACCGCTCCTGCCACGCCATTGCATTCGGCGAAACGCGATCGACGCGAAGCTTTTAACGGCCGCGCGAGCGATTTCGGGCCATCGCCGCGGGCGATGGGCGATTCGCCCACCGATCTATCGGGGAAGGTGGGCGGACGCGCGATGCCCGTTAAGCGCTCGGGGAAAAAAATATCTCTGAAATGCAACAGTGTCTGGTCCGCGGAGCGCAATCGTTCAAACCGGTACCCTGAATATTCAGTTTATTTGTTTGTTTTCTGTGCGTTTGTTTAACACCAAAACCCGTTAAAAAACTGTGATGTATAGACGTGAAGTGCTTATCTGTACAGGTTTTCTTGATCTCTGAAATCTCTACCTTCGCTTTACTAAATAAAAGGGAATGTGTGTATATCTGTCGCTCATAGACACAAAAACTACTCGACTGATTTTGTTAACATTTTCACACTTTGGTCTTATTAGTATCGGGAGAATTTAACGAGTGGTTAGAATTAAATAGGACGTGTAGGGGCGTTGTTGATGACTTGCGTTTATGATGACTCAAACGCACCGGAAGACAAGCGGTAGGTAAACCTCCACACTTTCACCGTCAATTAACGTGTTTGTGGCTGCACATTTGTCTCCTGCAATTGAGAAATATCGGCCGGAATTTTAACACCTGACATTACTTCAACGGTATCTCAAGTAAGTAAATCAAATTTCTCAAAAACAGTGTCATAGCGAACGCATCTCTTGACTTGTGGGAGAATGTTTTAACTAGAGGATACTCGACAACCGTGTTCAAATCAGGACGTAGAACATATACTTACTCGGAAGAAAGTCTTTCATCTATTACAATTTTTGCAGAGCGTAATGTCAAACATGTTTAACGGCCACGTAACCAGCAGAATGTGATGTGTAATATGTAGCAATAGCGAATCATTGCTGGGTCTTCTAGTTGTGACTGCAACGAGATATTTCGGTGAAACTTAAAAGCATGAAATATTTGATCCCGTGAATACGGAAGCGATTTGTATCGTCTGAGCTCCACATGTTTTGACTCTTATCACTAGTCGTATTGCACGTGAAGGACGCGACCCAGTACCGCAGGAAATGGAAATCGATTATTTGGAAATCGATTACTTTGAAGGTAATGTACATGAAATATCTCTATTCCCACTAAAACCCCACGGTGCTCAAGAAAACGCGCATAGATGAGACAGCTATGTTTATTACAAGAAGCAAAAAGGAGAAAAGGAACCTAATTTCGCATGAAATGTTAATATAGTATTCATTCAGAAAATAACCGCACGAATAACGGTTTGTGTTCGGTGCACAAATATATAATTTTGAGTCAAAAATTTCTATTAAAATTCAATTTTACAAAACAATTTCACGATGAGAACATGATAAAAATATTATTTTATATTTTCTTCTTGCGCAGAATTTTTATATTAATCTTAGAAAAAAATTTCATATAGTGTGAAAAAGTGTGTTTCAAATAGTGTGAAACAAGAAAAGACAAGCTTCTACAATCGTTTACATCTGGGATAATAATTAATACGTTTACATTATTATTTATTTACCCATTCAGAAACCAGCGGTTATTAATTAAATTAGAAACAATTGAAGACTTTAATAGCTATGAAAATTCTTGTGGATAATTATGAAAGAAGGATTATATTAGGAATGCGAAGAGAGGGAAAGAAAGGGAGAGAGAAAGAGAGAGAAGAATAGAGAGAAAAAAGAGAGAGACAGAGAGATCCGTTTGAACATCTGCTAAATCGACCAAGGTAAATCGGACAAAAAACTTGATCGAGGTATTTTATGTTGAACTAGAGGAAACTCATAAAAAATGACGGGTCGAAATCGAACACTTTTAATAATAATTCTTATACTGAACAGTAAAATCATATTTTAATTTCTTTGATATCAAATTTATGTTGTTTTCATTTCAAAATTTTCTTTATTATCAGAAACAGGTTCTCAAACTGCGTTTCTCTAGGGAATAGAGAAGAAAATTTAGGGAGACTCTGAAATTGCCACCAAATGAAATTTCCGGCTATTTACAATTGTTGCAACTGGATGCTATGTCCCAAGGAAGAAAGAAGCTCTACATGTCTCTTGGCTGTCCGGGCAAGTCCCGTCGATCTACTCGTAGCTGACGTTTCGGCCAGCATATTGTGGCGTTCCTAAGAGCGTACTGCGAATATGTTGGCCGAAACGTCAGCTACGAGCAGATCGACGCGGCTTGTCCCGGACAGCCAAGAGATATACTCCGGCCGCGGAAGCCTACATAATCAAGCTCTACAACAGTTTAGTAAAGCTGCGAGTTGCTATGCCGCCAGACTTCCCTACATTGAAGTGATGCCTATCCTGCGGTCATAATGCCTAATCTGAAATATTGAAAATTTCAGTAGTTAAGAAAGATTTTAACCATACTCCGCGTTTACAGCAATTCTCTTTTGGTCATTTGGCGTTTCGATTGCTTGTGTCCACTGTGATCTAAAAAGTCAATATTTTCATGAAGAGTCAACAATCTATTGCGTTTCAGTTAGATGACTCTATTATTATCTACGTACTGTCCAAAACATCTTTGTTTGTATGTCCACATTTCAGATTTACAATAGTCATTTAAAAAATGTTTCATTAAAAGTAACCTACATGTTAATTGCAGTTAATTTAATAGGGTCGCAAGGCAATCTAAAATATTGAAACATACCAACACACAATAATTAGGTAATATTATTGTATTTGTTGGTCTGCAGTTGCCACAAAAAATCAGGAGATGGTCCAAACAAAATCAATTTAGTAAAGCTTACTCGGTGCTCCTGTATTTTGCAAATTCAATATCCATGATAATTTAATTCCAAACTAACCGAAACTGCGAAATTAAATTGCGCACAGTGAAAACTACCGAATTCAACCGCCCGTTGTCGCTCCAATATCTCCATACTTTGTAGCGACTCGATGGTTATTACTTATATAAATGTTATATCCAAAAAACTATTTGGTAAAATATCCTTAAACCATGAGAAATAAAATATTGTTAAAATTGCTCAAATGTACAATACAATCCCGGTTATACAGGAAATTACGTTATAGATTTATGTATTTTTTGTAATTTAAACGTGATCGAGGTTACTTTTTCATTTTCTTATTTGCTTTTTACTATTTTACGCCTATCTTTTTACAACATTCGAAAACAGACCAGTGAATATTTTAGTAAATACGATTTCTGTTTGTTCTGCATTGTTACTTATGCTTGAAAAGGAAGTTAAAATAAAGAGCGGGTTCTTTGATGTGATTAGCATCCACATGAAAAGAAGTAGGCGTGATAATATTTAACATTTATACACTGACTTTTAATATTAAGAAATACCTAATTATGTTACGATGCAAACAATAAAGTATATTTAATCACCTGTAACTCCATCATCAATTGAGTAGAATCTCGTAGCGTCCCTATTTGCTAAATTCGGCGATGAAGCACACCGGCATCTCCTCGATTACCATTTGACCAGCGGGACCGCTCCCTGCTCTTTGGTCTCCCCCTTTGCTCTTTGATCCCGCGACCTAAGCTCTCACGCGGCGCAGTGCCGTTCCAGGAATCGCGCGGAGTCCCCTTCACCTCCCCCGCTGGCACTCGTGCCCTCTCCAACGACCCCACCTGCTTCACCAACTTCACCTCCGCCCCTGGGTATCTCTCCGCCATTTGCGTTTTGGCTTCCACTCCCCACGCCTGTGTTATCGACTCCGCCTTCCCGCTGGCACTCGTGCCCTCTCCAACGCCCCCACCTCCTACACCAGCTTCACCTCCACCCCTGCGTCTGTTTCCCCATTTGCGTTTGGTTCCACCCCCCACGCCTGTGTTTATCGACTCCACCTCCAGCACATCCTCTGCCGCCGTCGCACCCCGGACGCCGAATTCCATACATCTACAGTATTACTCGCGCAACTTTTCTTGAAATATGATCTTGCTTCCCTCTCTGTAGTGCAATAAAAAGTTGAAGACGAAAGCTCAACATTCTAAACACAGCTCCATTGGCGCGTAAGAAAATATATTTGCTGTTGAAACCCAGAAATCGTACTTTTCTTCACAATATCTAAAGAAATAGCCACAGCAGATCCAAATCCATCCTTGAACTCCTGGGAAAATTAGAACTCAATTTAATGAGAAAGTTGCGAAGGCGTGAGTGATATTCCACAGACTGGCATTACTTCATAAAATCTACTGGCCGATGCCGTAACTAATACCTCCGTCTTCCCGCATTTTTCCAAGCCATAGTTAAAGAAAACTTGCGCGTTTAACACTTCTATCTCTGTATCGATAGTTGCAGATGCCGGATCCTTCAACGGATGCCTTAGCAGGGAACTCCACTGATTCTTTTGTAACCGCGTTTACCTTCACCGACGCATTTTCTCACCTTCGCCTCTACAACTATCCCCAACAGCACCTTTGTCTCCACCAACCTCGCCTTTACTGAGGCCTCTGTACCTTCCACTACCACCCACCATAAGGCGAGTAGGCTTTCAATACCACTTTGACCCGATTGACCCACCCGACCTTGCAATTGTCGCATCCTTCGCCACCTCCACCGCTACTTCTTTCACGTCCGTCTTCGCCTTCACCTAAGCCTTTTCCCTCTTTCGCCTGCATCTTCTGTCCCTTTACCTTACCGGCCAGCACTTCGTCCCTTTCGTTTCCGCCCTCGTCACCCCGTTACTCCTCAACCACCACTGCCCCCTCTTCGCGCCACCACCTCTTGCGCCGGCACCATCGCCTCTCACGTTCTCGCTTTCACCTCTATATTTCACATGCTTGACCCCATCCCCGCAATTACATCCGTCTATATCTCCATCTTGCCTCTGCAATTGCTTCGTCCTCCACCGTCCGTTGATTGTATCCGTTTTTTCCTCTCCTTTTCCCCCCCCCCTTGCCTCTATTTCGTCTACCTTCGCCTCCGTTGCCGCCATCACTATTTCCTCCGTAGACTCCTTCCTTATTACCTCCACCTTCGCCTCTAAAATTGCTTCCGACACCGCGTTGTCAGCCTTCATTGCCTCGGCCATCATCCCCATTTCCTCCATTGCTTCCGACTCTACAATTCCCTCCACCTCCTCTACCGTTGCCTCCACCGCTGCCTCCTCTAATTTCTCCTCCGGCTCTACTATACTATGTTGTCTCCGCCTCCACTGTTTCCTCTGCTGCCTCCATATTCTCTATTGGCGCCACCTCCGCTTCCATCATTGCCTCCATCGCCGTCTACCTCCTCCTCTGCTACCGGGAGCGGTAGCTCAGTGCATCAACTAATGTCTCTGCAGCGCCTCTGACCGGGAGGTCCTAGGTTCGAGTCCTAACGGCGGTAAGATTTTCAACATTAGCTTTTCAGCTAGGTCGAATTCAGTTGCTGTCTGGAGGATAATTCTAGCGGTCGGCTGCTCTGATCGGTAGTTTTCCGTAGTTTCTCCTATCAACACTAGGCGAATGCCGGAGCAGTACCCTAACAAACGGGCCACGGACCGCGCGCGATCTGTACTTCCTCTTCCTTGTCCTATCCTTTCCCCTTACACACACACTTACACTAACATGCACTACACTACCACATATTCCAGGAGACCGGTCGGGAGCTTAGAGCTTGTCTCGGCTGGGGCGGTGCCCCGCTGCGAGAGTCCTGGTTAGGGGGAATCCCCACTAGCCGACGGTAGATCGGCGCCGGATCTCGCCATCCAGCGGGGAAAGATCACCGCCATCTCCCGAGAAAAAACATGCACTACACTGACGAGACTAATGACCAAAGGAGTTGACGCCCCTTGGAAACACGATAAAATCAACTAACCAATCCTCCTCTGCTCTCCCATTGCTTCCGCCACCAGTGTGTTATCCAGCGCCGCCGCTGTGTCAGCTTTCGCTTCCTTCTCCACCATTGCCGCTAACTTCCCTCTGCCTTCCTCATTGCCTCCTCCACCAACGCGTTAGCCGTGGCCGCCGCCGCCGCCGCCGTGGGTGATCTCCTTAAGCTGTAATTTACTCCAATCGGCTCTAACTTGTTTACAAGATTGGTTTTCAATTTCTCCCGCACCGGCGCGACGAGGCGATCGCCACTGCCGTGGGGGCGGAGTGCGGCCGAGGACGAAGGGGGGGCAGAGGAGCTGGGGAAACATTAGAGGGACAGGATGACCAACTGTCCGCAGAAGTTGAAGATTTTGGTGCCTCGTGAAAGGTGTAGAATGTGAATCTTTTTAATGATAGGTATAAAATGTTCGTAGAAATTTCTAGTGTTTTCACGGTGTTTAAGGATTCCTTAATAGCAGATTAAGCTTACGTTTCAAGAAAATCAATATCTTTTTATAAAATTTATGTTTATTAAAACTAAGCATTCTATCAATCTCTCTTAATACATGTATGGTATACAAAGTCTTATATTAACTATTTTTGGCAATTTCTCTGCTCTTACGAGTCCGAGGTGCTGCCGTATTAATTTAGATGTCGTTGCAAACACGTTTCAATTTCATTTTTTAAATTTGATTTTAGGAGCATGCATTGAAGTTTCACTTTTAAGTAAATATGTTCTGTTTTTTATATTTGATCGTTTACAGTGGTTTTGAAAGTGTGTACTTCGTAGAAAAGAAGGTCATGATGCCAAGAACGGAGTCGCAGGGTATACCTTCTCCCAGCACTTCATTCGTACCATTAAAATTAATAGCAATACAATTTCCATGAACTGAAAATAAACTATTTCTTAGGAATGGAAAAAGTAGGGTCATTTTTAAATTTCCCTACCGAAAAAAATAAATTCCGAAGAAATACATTCCAAAAATGGAAAGATAATCATTCAAAATTAATGATTTAGTGACGGGAAAATTAATAATGAATTATTAAAAATTTTGCTGTAGTCTGAGAATGCAAAAATCAATGAACACGATGACTACAGATGCAAGTGTTGTTAATAAGTGGACGCAAATGCTAGGCGCTAGGTAGAATTCGAGGCCCCAGAAGCCTGGTATTTTCATCTTGGCCAAACTTTTCACCATGTGATTATGGTGTAAAGACGAAACACGACATATTTTCTAAATGATTCATAGTTTTTCATAATAACTGTCCAGCCAAACCAAGAAACTGTTGAGGGAGCAAATTTGGAGTCAGCAGTAGAATATCACCAAAAGAGGAAAAAAGAAAAGATAAAGGCAATAAAGGAAATGAAGATTGTGAATTGGATAACAGGAAAAGTCAAAGAGATGTAATCGAGGAGATTAGATTTAAGGGGGGGGGGGCAGAATGAGATGTAAAGGAAGAATGAAATGTAAAGGAAGAATGGAATGTAAAGGAAGAATAACATGCAAAGGAAGAATGATGATTGATCAATGATTCCGAGTTCAACAACTTCTAAGGTCATTACACCCGTTGTTTATCGCGGGAGGTGGCGGTGTTCTCCCCCCACAGGATGGCGAGATCTGACGCCGATCTACGTCAGCTTGCGGGATTTTTCCCAACCAGATATCTCCGACCAGCGTGGCACCGCCCCCAGCACTGACAAGCTGCGACCCGAACGGTATCACTGCGTGTGTGGTAGTGTAGTGTATGTGAGTGTGTAATGGTCGAGGTTACGACAAGGCAGAAGACGAAAAAATCATGCACAGTCCGGTCAGGTTTATTGGGGCAACACTCTGGTATTCACCTGGAAGATCGAAGGAACCGTGGAAAACTTCGGATCAGAGCAGCCAACGCTAGAATGAGGAAGAAAAGAATGAGATAGAGGGGAACTACGAATATAAGGCAAGAATGAGAAAATGGAGAATAAGTGGAGAGGGAGAAGAAGAAGAAGAAGAAGAAGAAGAAGAAGAAGAAGAAAAAGGAGGAAGGGATTAATAATGGAAAGAAAGGAAAATTAGTGTGAGGACGTCCGCGTGCAGCGTCGCTATGGCGCTATGGAAGCGCATGGAGAAGAACCCTGCGGACCATCGCCCCCACCGCCGCCCCCATCAACACCGCCGTCCCCGCCCCCTCTCCCGCCCCCTTCCCCCGCCCCGCCTAAGCCTCACCACCGGTACCGCCAACGCACCCTTCCTCGCCTCCGTCCCGGCCCTTCCCACGCCAATGCCCCAATCACCGCCACAGACCCACCCACCCACATCGCTACCGCTCCACCACCGCCGCCACCGCCGCCGCCACCATCGCCACCGCCACCGCCACCACCACCACCGCCGCCGTCGCTACCGCCACCGCCACCGCCACCGCCACCGCCACCGCCACCGCCACCGCCACCGCTACCACCACCACGACCGCCACCACCGCCCACCGCCACCGCCACCACCACCACCGCCGCCACCACCGCCACCACCGCCACCACCACCACCACCACCGCCGCCGCCGCCGCCACCACCGCCATCACCGCCACTACCGCCACCGCCATCGCTACCGCCACCACCGCCACCGCGAACACCATCACCACCACCACCACCACCACCGCCGCCGCCACCGCTGCCGCCGCCGGGAGAGCGCGCTGCGGCCGCGGGGAGTTTTATGTTGGCTGCGCAGAGGGCATCGTGGGCGGGGGCGGGAGATTGGGCAGCCGGCGGCGGAGGCACGCCGGCACGTCCGCCGCGCCTAATAGCGTCGTTATGAGGGGCCGCGAGGTGCGTCGTAATTTGTAAAAATAACTCTGTGCGGCGCGTAGCTGGCGCGCGGCGGTGCGTGAAAGACGAGCGCTCACCGTGTGGGTGCCGCCGCGGAGGCCGCCGGTCTCGTTTCCACATTCTCGCATGGGGGTGCGTGTGTCGTCGCAAGCCACGGTTCCCTTTTGAAGCCTTCTTTAACATTTTCTCCGATAATTGTTAACAATATGGGCGCTTGTAGTTTCCAACACAATGTGTAGTGTAGTTAAAGTTAGTATAATAAGGTATAATCTAAGCCATCGCAACATATGACACAGTATTATGATATTAAACTATGTAATGATTAGGAAACGGAATTTATTGTAATAAAAAATGCAAAATATGTACATACGTACGTGCGTATTTTTTCCAAAACATGTAAGAAAAAATAGAAAAACTTAATATAAAAATTCATTATTGTTTTCACAATTATTCTCTACAAACCTGTTCCGAGCATAGACGTCCCCAATTAGTACTTAACCATTAACTACTTAAATGTTCTTAACAAGGATTCGGGATGGCTGAAAGTAGATTCTACCTCTACAGGTAAAATTGTACACGAGATTTCTCCACAAAGAAGAATAGAAGATTCACCAGTAATCATTGTATTCGAGATATAAAATACGCCCATAATATATTACAATATTTACGAGGAGCTGGTGTTTAAGTGAATAGTAGTGATTGGACCCACACGCAAAAGCAGAAAGGGACGTATAAATATAAAACGCTTCCCACGCCCTAGGCGCAACACCGGAAGCGCGGCATGGAAAGTTCCATAAGCCGAGCGGCACCACTGCGCCGCGTGATAATTCGCCTCGGCCACCCGAACCTTCCAGAATATTTTCAAATTCTAGCAGTTGCCTATTGGACTGTTCAAATTCACCCCTCTTCGCAACCGCTGGAAAAGCAGAAAATCCATGGCCATTCAAAATCAATTTGTGATAGTTCAGCATTGTGTATAAATCAGTCGCTGAGATGCAGCCTTTGCGAGAAGTATATCTCGGGCTCCGTGTTAAAAGATCACGTAAATTCTTATACAGAAAGTAATATTCTGTGCTTATGTTGTGGCCAAGTGAAAGCCACATTGTTTCAATTTGTTGTAGTTCAGCATTGTGTATAAATCAGTCGCTGAGATGCAGCCTTTGCGAGAAGTATATCTCGGGCTCCGTGTTAAAAGATCACGTAAATTCTTATCAGAAAGTAATATTCTGTGCTTATGTTGTGGCCAAGTGAAAGCCACATTGTTTCAATTTGTTATAGTTCAGCATTGTGTATGTATTGAACTAATCAATGTATTTCACACGAAGTTGCAAGTAAGTTGCCAAGCGAGCACATGTTCTCGCGCTTCGTGATTCATGATGGAAGATTCCTGTATTCTCACATTGAGAACAATAACTTAGTGTATTTTTATTGTAAAGAACATTTGTGACAACTCAAAGGTAATTAAACATCATTCTGCAAGGTGAGAAGTGTGTGCCCATGATAATCCACATTATTACAAAATTCCTAACGAGCGTCAAAATGGACTGAGTGGATTGCCTACCCACGTTCAACAACCAATAATACAGTCCACTCCAAGCAAAGGCAACCCGCCCCGTCCAAGAACTACTGTGTAGCCAGTGATGGATTCCTGGGTAGGAGTTAAAGGCAATATATCCTCTTCCAATCAAATAACGCGGTAGGAAAATTTTGTGTAAGAAACATTTGTTAGTTTTCGATCGAGTAACGAATGTGCTGTTTCAAATATTATAACAAGAACGTGGTTGAAATTATTTTTGCTCACAAACCTCCGCTCATCCTTTTCTCAAAGTACGCAGTACGCGGGGATAGGGGGTAAAGGAGGGGGAGGGAAGGGCAAGTTTGACAATTCACGTCGGAGATGTGTTAGAATAGAATAGAATATTTATTTTGCTACTCAGGAATACATAGAATACTTCTGGTGGTAGCGTTTTCTAAGTAATTACTAAAAATACACAAAACAATCTTCAAACAACATTAAAATATTAACATGTTACCAAATACAATTTTACAAAATTAATCCATAAACCATATTTACTTAGTCTAATATTAAAAGTTTTGACATTCTGAGGGAAAGTCTCCCGCACTGCTGCAGGTAATTTGTTCCAATTTTGTATCGTTCTGTTTACAAATGAGAATTTACCTACATCTCTTCTATGTTTCCTTTGCCGAATTTTGAAACCATGATTCTTCCGCCCGACGTAAGTTGGTTTTGATAGTCTTTCCCGTACTTCACCCCACGTACGAACCCCTCTTATTGATTTGAATCATGCCCAAAGACGCGATTTCTCTCTGCATTTTTCCAAAGGTTCCCACGATATAAATTCAGAATTTTAACGTCCTCTCCTAACAAATTTTGAAGCATATTTTTGTACTTTCTCGAGAGATTTTATTTGCCATAAACGATAAAGGTCCCAACATATGGGGACCAAATTCTAATATCGGATGTACTAAAGACGTGTACCCTAATTCCCTTGTTTTTTCCACTTCCTTTTCTGAGTATTCTAATTACAAAGTAATACCTTCCACGCCTTTTTCACTATATAGTTTACGTGTTCTGTCCAACTCAGATCCTCATTTCGTACAATTCCCAAATATTTACAGCATTTAGCCCTCGGAATATTCTGATTTCCTAATTTATATATAATATCGTCTGTCTTTCTAGAACGCGCGAATCTAATAAACTTCATCATTGTGATATTCATTTTATTTCATTTCATTTGTGACAGCCCATGATTCTAGCTTATTTAAATCAACCTGCAACATTTCTGTATCACTTATGTTCTTAATTTCCCGATAAAGTATACAATCATCTGCAAAATGACTTATTTTTGATTCAATTCCATGCTAAATATCATTAATATACGCTATAAATAACAACGGACCTAGGACATTTCCCTGTGGCATTCCGGACGTTACTTCTGCCCTCCAAAAGAAATTTGACGCGATTCGCACGCGTTGAGTACGCGAGCTGAGAAATTTTCGAATCTAGAGAGCAATTCTTCTGCCTACATTAAGCTTACTAATTTTTTGTATTAATTTATCATGGGGAACGAGGTCGAACGCTTTTGTGAAATCTATAATAATTGCATGGACAATGGAACCTTCATCGAGAGAATCAGCAATGTCCTGACTGACAGTGACTACCTGACTCTCGCATGAATATCCTTTTCTAAAACCGTGTTGCCCTTCGTAAATGATATTATTCTTATCCCAAATTTCGCGTAAGTATTCTGCCACTAAATGTGTTGGTCATAGAAGCGCAGCAGCATTACATTTCATTTATACGGAAGATGATTCCGTAACATAAATTGCAAACGCGTATCTGAAATATCCCGTTTCGACGTATAAATATATTAAAATGTAACGAAAAGTATAGTAATAGGTAAAATATGTGAAAATATGTAATTATATCAAGTTATGTAAAAATATGTAAAATAAAAATAGTTAGAGTACATTCAGAATATCTTTTAAACTCTAACAAGTATTCAATGCTGGTATTTACTTCCTGTAAAAAATGTAATTACATGGAAATCCGTTCCCTTAGTAACGATCCATCTATCTACTTTATATCGAGAAACTACTTCGTATGCTCTTGGGCTGGTATGGCGGTGTGAACGTTGCTTTGAATACATGTGTTTGTGTAAATCGGGGAGGCTTGTTAACTCTAAGGTGAAGATAAAAGAAAAACTTGTTTTTTTTAATGATTTTGACACATCGAAATTTTACTTGTTGAGATATGTAATACAGACGTTACATTTTCAAGAGCATTCTGACCGAACTGCATGTTTTGAAATTTTTTTTTGGTTCAAAAGCACTTAATTGTGTAAAAGAAAAGATCTATAATTATTAAATTTGGAACATAGGCTTATTACCGTTGATTGTGGTCGGTTCTATTATAATGTAAATAAATTAAATTCGTTTTAAACATTTTTACTGCACAAGAAGAAAAATGATAAACCGACAATCTATGCAATAATCACCATCGTGCAGATGTCCTATTTCATATGAATAAATCTATAATATTCATATCTCTCCGCAAATATTTTTTTGGATAGTAAAATATTACGTTTAATGGTATTCGTTCGCTTAATGTTTAATGATTCGTATTTAAGTTATAGACTCTAAAGCGATTGTGCTAACAACATTCTCTGATACGATGTTACCTGGGTAACTTTATTAAGGAAGATAAGTGAAATATTCTCACTCAGTGACAGAAAGACATTTGAGAGGTATTTTAACTAGCACTTATCATGAATTATTGAAGTTGTTATTGTACAGTATTTAATCATCTTATTCAATTTGTTATTTTTTAACTCCCCCCAGGAATAAATACTTAGAACACATAAGTTGGGTATTATCCTTGACCTCAATTTCTGGCGTTATACGCACGTATAAAACTCGTGGAAAGGCTTCTACCATATAGCGAAACTGTCAACGAGGAGACTATCTCTACCGTTAAGTTCTAGCGAGACCCTTTAGCCTGAAGGGGCTGCATGACCAAAACACCGCTTCACTGCTACATGGAAGGCTGAGGGTCTGAGATAAGAGGTCTATGATGCGACCATTGGCATAGACTCGATAGCGTACGTTATTCTGGAGACAACAATAAACGTTTCGGCCACAAATAATATCCGAAAAAGGCGATATGAGTTTGTTCTGTTTGAAAAAAAAACACCAACTCTCGATATAAAAAAGAATTGCTTCTCATGCTCGCTGTGCACTACTACAGTTTGTCAAAGTTTTTATTTTGAGTTCTTGATCTTTTCTTACTAATTTGTTAATGACTTCATTATACTTCGTTCACTATTTGTAATGATCTACGTGAATCTGTTTCAGTTACATCTGTAAAGAAACCAAAAAAAAAGAATGGTGATGATAATGAATGTGAAGGAATGATGTCGATGATGTATGTAATAATGATGATAATGATGATCGATAGATATACACTGTATTTTTGTCAAATGTAAAGTCATGTGCATTATTCCGCCTACCTTATTCTATTACTTTTTACGTTTGGAGCATGATGTTGTATGTTATGATGTGAGTCCTAAATGATTTTATATCCGCAATGGAAATTCCCAAAGCGAAGAGTTGGTCGAGCTTATACAGAAGGTTATTTTAACTTAACTGTTCGCAAATGTAAATTTTAAACGTTTGTAGATGATAATTAATTGAAAGAGTAGTACTCATAAACATTTTCAGTAATAAACCCTTGGTCATCTTATTAACATTGTTTTTATTATTTATTCATAATTTTTGGTAAGGGTTCCCTTTGATAAGTGATTCAATAATCTCTAAAAGGTGTATTTATAGTTGCTGGCCATAAAATTTGATACGTTTTGTCATTAAAACTGTTCATTTTGGTTAATGAAAATAAGAACATATAAATGGTGGGCGATGAAGAAAGCTTCTGTACATCCTGTCATACGCATTTAATTTATTGAACTAAAATAATTTAAAATATTATAAATTACCATTTCAGCTAAATGCTTTGAAGGAAAACTAGCGTATAAGTGAGCAAAATGATAGTGAATAAAATCTTGGAATATAATCTATATCAAAATTTAATACGAAACGTAATACTTACCAAATGTTCAGTGTGCAGTGTTACCTTTACCGTGTATTAAAATTTATGACGTTTAAGTGAAAAAATCGATATTGTTAATATGTGATATTCGTAGTTTCTAATTACAGAAAAGAATTTGGGGCATTACTTATACATCAGCATTGTGTCTAATGAAAACGTTCACAGTATTTTAATCTCAAACAAATATGGATTTTCTTTCCTGAAATTTCATATGCGTAAAAGATTATATTTTACCATAACAAATTAAGACTTTTATTGGCCTGGCAAGATAAAGCAATTTTTTTTTTTAAAAAAAAATTTTAAAAGTTTGAAAATGTGAATTTAGTCTCTTTCGACAGAGATTATTTTTATATTCTTCATGAATGTAACAGTACTCTCACAATAAAGTGTTGGAAAAGACATCCAAAACGTAGCGTCAGACACTCTGCCAGTCGTATGGAATGTATTTTTTCCGAGAACTGATCACGTTCGCTTTAAAGCCGCACGTGTATCGTGGATACGCGCAGTACCAGAGAGAGCTCGAGGACAGCCGTCATATGATTCTCTATCGCTGGGGCCTGTGTCACATACTGCAAGCCCTGTGCCCTCAAGCATCACGTGCAAGGCCGTCCTCATTCCTCTGCAGACCCATCCCCACTCTGCCCCATTGCGAGCCCCGGCGCGTCCCCCCCCCTCCCCTTCCCCTTCCACCCTCTTGCCCTCATCTCCCTACTATCCCCTACGTTGCAGTACCCACCCTGCCACTGCCTCCTCCCCGCCATTGCAGGTGGCGCCGTAACGGGATATACGCGGCGTAGCCTCTTTATGGTTATATCCGAGCGCGCTGGCTCGCTTGCTGGAACAATTTGCGGCGGAGATAGCTTTAATGGCGCAACGGCGGCGGAGGTGGCAGAGTCGGCGGCCGGCCGGCGGCGAGGGCGGGGCAGCGGGGGCGGCAGCCGCGCCGCGCCGTTTGCTGCGATATGCCGCCGCTGTCGCGCGCAAACAGAAGACAACTGGAGCGGCTGTCTGACAACGAAACACGACGGAGGATCTGGTTTGGCATGTTCGGCAGTGGTGGAGATATCGTTGCACTTTCTCGCAATGGAAGTGTTGATTTAGCAACTGAAAATTTGTCTTCTGGTTATTTGTGAGAAGAATGTAGGGAAAGATAGGATAATAAACTATATTAAACTTGTGATGCTGAAACAGGGCTGCTGGAATCGGGCTGTGCTAGCACCTTATTTGGGTAATTACAGTTGTAATGTTACTAAGGCGATCTTCACATTTTTACCGAGTAGAGAAATATGTATTGCTTAATTATTGTTTCTTCATCCTTCCTTCCAACTGAAATTGTTTTGCGTATTCTGACTTCAACTTGAATGCCCCTATCTTTTCTTTGTTCCTCAAACGCTTCTCCTTTATACGAGTAAGAATTTACGTACATACAAGACTTTTGGTTATCAAAACCATTAAATTAGGCCATATTTTTACCACAACTCTTTGAAATTTAGAAAACTGCACTTTTTTGACATTTTTCTACAACTTAGTATTGAAGTATTTTTTCTTAAAAAAATATATTTTAAAGACAGATCTTGAAATAAGATCATGTACAATTTTTTCAAAGTACGAGTAGTTTTCACGAAATAAAGGCAATTGGGAAACAAAATTTTCTCGAAAAACTCCTCCAAATATTTTTCTTTTTAAGGATAGTGAGGAATACACTTACACGCGTAGGTCCTGTTCGAGTTGAACCCTTGAATTATTGAAAATTACAAAAGTTACAAATGCGAGAAAGTGCGTGACAAAACTAATTTCTGTGTATTATATTATATTAGTATATAGTAGTGACGGCGAACGTATGGCACGCATGTCAATGCCAGGAGCGTTGAGCATATCCCGGTTGGTGTGGTGCTTCTCGGGGAATGTACCTTGAGGAGGGAAAACCCAAATCGACATGAAGATCGGCACCGGATCTTAAATTCCAGTGGAGTAGGAACATTGCATACACTACATGTATACTACACGTACGGTACTAATAATCTAAGTAGTTAATGCACCCAGAAACACGAACCAATTAATTAAATAATACCACTGCCCTGTCTTATCTGGAGGTATCTCTCTCTGAACTGCTGTTCCGGCCCTTCCATAGGTCGCGAGAATATCGTGCGTTGATTGGCTATGTCAGGTTCACGATCTCGCCGCACGTGACATGCTTCCGACAGCCCAGCGACGACGTCAAATGAATTGCCACGCATAACACGCCGTGTAGTGGCAATCATGGCGTCCACGGTGGTCGATTTCTGCGCGATTCTGTTCGTCAAATTAATCCGGAAATGTGCTCGTTTTACTTTCGGGCCTCCGCAGTTGTGCGTAATAAGTATGGTTTTGTGATGTTGTATATCGTTATATATGATGCAATGACTATAAACTGCAATTGCAACTTCGTTTTATTTAAGTTTCATGCCAAGAGAACCTACATTAAACTATGGAAAATAGAGTTTATAGATAAGAAAGCACTATTCGGTTATTGGTGCGTCAAAGTGAAAATGATTACTATAGAAGCAAATTAATCTAATCAAAGGATTAATTTATTTTTTCTTCAACTGTTTTCATCATTTTCTCATTAGTTTCGGGGAAAATGCATGAATCATAATATCTATTACACATATAGATTATTAGATAAACATTAGTTCACAAATGGTTATGAAGGCTAATGAATTCCGTCAAATTTAAAAATACCAAAGACAAATTACAATATTTTTGTCTTAAATTATATGAATCCCAGCCTTATTTGTTTTGTCAATACAGTTTTGTCACGCTTTGGTGTTCAAACTTCAGAATTAACGCATATTGTCTGGAAAGTAGAACATGTTCAGAAATTTGAAAATGACATTTTCATGTTTGATGTAATTGATAAACAGCTTATATATTTTTTTATATTTTTCTTCTCGTTCGACAGACTGTCCTTCGTGGAGGTTAATTACACCATACAGTTTCTAGCTTTTTGAGACTGGCCATATACAGTCGGCTTCGATTATAGTGAAATCGGATATAGTAAACCCTCTGTTATAGTGAACTTAATTCAGTAGTCCCGTTTCACTTACATTAAAAATAAGCGTAGTGAACGCCTCAGTTCCAGAAATACCAACACCAGGCTAGTTGAAAAAAATTACATCGGCCAAAGGTCATAATCAAAGAACTCTATCCTGAGGTGAAGGTGGCGGTCCTGGAATGGGGACCTTACTAATAAATTTAAACCACTCAGTTTCACTGCAGAAACATAGGCCGTGTCCTGCGTGGGCTACAACTGGTGCAGCGACCCACAATTGCTTGCATCAGATTCAAGCTTGGTGATCTATTCTGTGAGACGAAA